>BSBM01000378.1:14665000-16003091 GCA_027924585.1 Larix kaempferi
TTATTTATTATTTATTATTTATATTTGTATCATTTACTTCCCCTTAAGGGAAGCTTTTCCCTCAAATCTAAGTTTGTTGATGTTGTCTTTTATTCTAGCTATGTGTCGAACTGATGATTTGAGACATGCAATTTTGATTACAACCACTACTTTATTTTTTTTCTTTTGTTTTGGGATCCACATTAAGTATGTACTTGGTGAAGTTTCATTTATACTTGTGTCGCTTGCGTGGTTGTATATTTTAACTATTTTTGTCATCAACTGAACAGACTTGACAACAATAATTATTTTTGTGATGTAATTCCCAACATATTTTGTGCCAGTTCCCTTGGAAGGAACCTTTGTACTTATAATGCTCCCAAAAACACCAATCTTATCTTGTGTCTGATTAATCTTATAGATTTTCTCATTGATGTTCTTCATAGCGATCCTTGTGATGACATCTTCCCTTAGTGCGTTTGTTATTGTGGCATTCTTGTGTATGCATTGATCATCAATATTATCTTTTTCTTTAGTATATATCATAGGTTCCTTTATTTTCTCTTCCTTATTTTTATGCATGCGTCTTCTGTCAAGTACTTAACAACATTATTGGCTTGACTATCATCACAATCTTGATCAAGATCATTTTCATCCTTATGAAATATTTTATTGTTATTTTCTTTGTCACTATGACAATTTGTAACAATGTTTTGCTTACTATCTTGATCGATATCATTACTCTCATCCTTGACAACTTATCTTACATGACTTTCACATACATCTTCATTTTCTTTAAATGTTTCATCAACAAAACTTTTTTATTTCATTTATGTCCTTATGGATTTGCTCAAAAAGAATCATCAATTCTTCACTAAATGATGCCATGGATGATGTACAAGGAGGGAATTTTTTTTGCTAGGTCTAAATATAATAATCAATGATTACTATATTTAATAATAATAATTTGTATACATATATTATTATTAATAATAATTTGTATACATATATTATTAATAATAATAATTTCCACTTAATTTAGTGTTATCCCAAGCATTATGACTCTACACAAAATGGTGTTTGAATTTACGATTTGATTTCAACCAAATAAAACCACGTGTTGTTTTCTTTAAAACCACTTGTTTTTTTCTTTAAAACTAACCATTTTTTTTATACTTCTCCTTTTCTTCTCTTGTCTCTTTTTTTTTCACTTTTTTTTTTTTTTTTTTTTACATTCTTTTTTGTCTCTCTTTTTTCAACTTTCCTTTTATTCTTTTCTCTCTTTTTTCAACTTTCCTTTTATTCCACCAATCTACTAGTTTCCTAGGTTCGGGTGGAAACATTAGATTTGGAATAAGGAGACTATAAAATCCCAAATGGGCATTAGATTGACATAAATATATTAAAAGGGGTTAATTAAATATTTATGATAGGAAAATAAGGTGGCACTTGGTCATGGAGACACATTGGTTGTGTGGGACCCACACAAAGCTAGATTCCTCATGCCACATGACATTCTATTCTCACCCATTCGAATCCAATGTGGAGTCTAATGATATTGGGTAGTTGGAAGTTCAATATACTTGGAATGAATCAATGAAGGTCAAAATGGAGTGGAAGAGTAACTCCCATGGCAGAGGAAGAGGCATTTTGGAGCTAGTGGGACACTTGGACTAGATTCCCTAGCTCTATGACAACAATGACGAAGATGCTATGACACCTAAGACACAAATAAGACCTGAGTGATGAAATCTGACATATATAACATGCCAGGGCTATAAATATCCTCCAAGAAGGCGCACAAGGGAGTTAGGGCATCAAAAGAGACACCCATTCGAAATGAGGGAAGATGGAGACTAGGAATTGTTGGACAAGTGGCACACATTGGAATATCTTCCCAACTTGAGTTGGCATGAGTCTTTTGGAAGGAATTCGACCCAAGGAGGTCTTTGGAAGTTTATAAAAGTCAAGAACAAAGAAGGAGAGTAGCTTTTTATCATTTTACATTTTGCATTTGGAGAGGAGAGCTAGTAGAGTGTTATTCTACTTGCCTTAGCACCAATTTCGAGGGTGAAAATTTGCCATCCTAATTGGAAATTGGAGAGGCTATTTAGAAATTTCATTTGGAGCTACAATGGAATCCTTTGTTACAGGTTGAAGCTATAGGGCCGCTCGTGGCCACATCTCCTTCAGCTTGCTTCTACAACCATTCTTCCATTTCTTGTCATATTCTTGCTCCTTGAGGAAAGGCGCACTTAGTGAGGTGATGATCTCTTTGGGATAGTTCTTGAGGCCCCATATATTTGTAATATAATATATATAATTTGTATTTACTGCTCAAAATAATTTCAGATCAAAACTCCAAGATGTTTTATGTACAAATGCTAAACTATGAATAAATGGTGTCATTTCCCCAATACCTTGTTATTTTCACTTGAAGTGGTATCAAATTCGAATGGTTCAGTCAAAATATGATATATTATTGTTGTATGGAGCGCCATTAATATGATGAAGAAGTTTCATATTCATTATAGAAGCATTGGGAGCAATATTCTTAAGTTTTATAACCATTTGTGAAGATTTACTATCATTTCCCCCTATGTTAAAGCTAGTATACAAACATATGATTTATGGAAGTTGCAGAAGCCTATAGAAACTAATTGATGAGGAATTGGGGATCCCATTGAATTCCTGTATCAATACCATGTCTCTGTTCTAAAATTTAGGAAGTTATTACAGTGTTTGGGAAGCCATCCTTGTCCCCTACCCTTGGGATTTTTGAGCCTCGATTTGACTAGTAAAGTTCCCTATTTTTCCTTGATTATAAATGAATGTTGCAGAAGTGTTTTAAGAGTTCCCAAGCATCCATCATAATCATTTAAATGTTTGAATACCTTCCAAACTCATTCAGACCCAATTCGGAACCATTTGGAGCCATTTGGAAGCAGTTGAGTCAATACTAGTCTAAGGGTCGAATTGATCAAAATTTGCAATTTTTCCTAGTTTTTACAAATTCTTAAAAAGGGACACTACAAGCGGTATCAGAGCATGGCTCTTGTACCTGATGTGGATGAAAATTCATGAGGACAAGAAGTCTGAAAAATAAGCCCCCATCCTTAGAAACTGAAACTGAAAGTATTTTTGGTGAAAGAGAAGAAGAAGGAGAAGAAGTGCATTCTTTTGAAACCATGAGTAAAGATGAGAAAGGAACCTCAGAGGAGAAGGAGTAATTTATTAAATTCATGAAACCATTCTTTGATGACATGATAAAACATATCATGAAAGGGTTTGAATTGTTGGCTAGTCAAATTGGAAGCAAAGTGGCAGTAGGAGGCAGCAGTGGTTCTCTTTATGAGGAAAAGAAGCCAATGGGTGTGTTAGCACCTAATTATTGTAGCATAAGAGCTAAAATATGAAAGGTGGAGAGTTAGAAAATACCTGGTGGAAGCCTGAAATCCCATTCATTCTCTGTGAATAGGATGCTAGGGTAGGAGAAAGTTGGTGTAGAAGTGTTGAATATAGTGCATTTGAAGAAATGGCAAAGGGCAGTATTAACATGAAATTAAAATGGCCGAAATGACCCTAAAAGCTATAGTCTGACAACTAAATATCACAAGGGATACATTTTGCACAAGTTCTGTCGTCGACCAGGCGTGAAAGACATATCAACAACCCTCATTGATAGTTGCATGGTGGAGTTGCGTGAAAGTAAAAGGGTTGTAGTGGTTGCAAGGGATATTACCGCCGGACAGGTGGCAGTTGGAGAGGGCATCGCAAGGAGGACAGGAGGTAAGTAAAACTGCCTCGGGTGCATGCGACACCACTGTGGCGGAAGACAACGCACTAATGATAGATGGTTGAGATCCTCGGTCAGATATCTGACGGTTCAAAATGGGAGTTATTACTCACAGCATAAGTTTCATAAGATCGATGGCACGGGTTGCGAAGAAGTCCAGATCAATGGCGATGGGAGTTGGAAGTGCGTGGGAGATAATGGCCTGGACCCCACTAGCGAAAGGTTTGAAAGAGTTAGACATGTTGCAGAGCTCCGTCGTATATGCGAACCAGGGAAAGATCGATGGCTCACAAGAACCATCGCACAAGGGAGATGCATGACGGATAGAGGAGGTAGGTGGTTGTGATGGGAAAAACTATTTTCTAGGTGTTAGCACCTGGGATCATCGCGAGGACGATAAGCGGCAATGAAAACCAATTTAGAGGAACGTGACACCACCTTCGTAGACACATGGTGTCGAGCGAACGGTGTAGATTGGATCATAAAAGGATGATCTGACGGTAGACAAGGGGGAGTTGTCAAATCAGTGGTTACGTGGGTATATGATCTATCGGTGGAGATCAACGTGCTAAAGATCAATGGAAGAGAAAGGTGGGAAGCTAGGAAACAAGATCGGGGGATAAGGAAAAAAGGTTTATATATATAACTCTCGACATGTGAAAGTTGACATTTGGTCCTCAAACCTGTCAAAGTCAGAAGCTTTTCGACGTGTGGGAGACAATGAAGGTGATAGGGCTTTCGAGATGGTATTTTCAGAACTTGCGAGTGACAGGTAGGTCCTTCCAACTAAATTCATCAGTAATATAAGTGTGTTCACCGTAGGAAAATGGAAGAAGATACGAATGTTAACATAGTTAGGTCTAGGAATTCTCTAGAAGGTAGAGACTTCAATATATTTGACACAGAGATTCCGTTTCTTGTTGCTGAGATTAAGAGAAGACTGAAGCTTTTGCGTGATGAAGGCATAGATATGCATAGGGTGTTTCAGTCGTCGTTTATTTTTTCTCCCCTGACCAGATTATGTCGTTTTCTGAGTTTGTCTCCTAGTGTGCGTCAAATTATGAGGGAACCCAGAAGGTTATCATGAATGTTCGAAAGAGTAAAATTGTTTTTTCTATAGAGTCCTCCGTTGTAAATAGTTCTTTTGAAATCCCCAAGTCGAAAACCCCTGAGTCTGAGAGTTTCTATGAGGAGTCAATCGTAAACCTGTATCGTCAAATTTCTCCCGAAAGTCGGCAAGCCTTTTTTACCACTTTCCTTAAAATTGACTTGGAGATTCAAGACACTCCTTACCCTTTAGATGTCGGTCTTTTCAATGATAACACCCAGTTAGTTCTTTCTTTACTTGCCCAATTTTTAGGTCTAGATACTGATACATTGGTAACAAAGTTACAGTTAAGTTTGTTGTTTAGAATAAGTGTTGGTGTGGCCGGAGTTGAATATGAGTCACTACCGAGCCTTAGGTTTGAAGAATTTGTGGCAGAAGCTATTCATTCCCAGTTATCCATTTTTCCCAGTACAAGATGTTTTAGGCTTCAAGCATATCTGATGAAAATGGTCATGGTTAGCAGTCAGGAGGAATTACATTTTGCACCAGAATTTTATGCAGGTACCTTGGAGGATAACATGTTCAACTACATGAATTCTATTTTATCTGAGTTGTACAAATTGTTTTTTGGAGAAGAGTTGCCGAGGGTATTACCTGAAATGAAGACCTTGATGTAGTTGAAGAAGGAGGTAGCGGTAGGAGACTGGTTTTTATTAAAGGATTCTACAGTAATTAGGCTATATGGTTTTGTACATGAGCCTTACATACTACCTGCCTTCTTAACTTTGATAATTTTACTTTGGATTTTGTTAGGCAAAAGTTGATCTTAGAAGATGAACATTTTTTGAAGTTCAAGAAGGGCGCTGATTTGAAGTATCCATGGATAGTAGGTCCGTTTATTGTAAAAAGTAAGGAGGCCATTTCAGATGTACAAAAATTGTTGGATGCTATGGAATAAAAGAAGGATATAGCAATGGAGTATGACCCTTGTCATATTATTTCTGAAAGGAGGAAAAATAATAACATTAAGGGTTTTGAACAAGTAGAAGTGGAAGGGTCATTAAGAGGAATAAATTTTTTGCAGTTTGAACCGGAGGTGGGGACAGTGTCAAACTTACAGGGGGATAATCTCATTTTGATAGAGGCAGCAATAGAAGTTGATGTTGTACCAAAGGTTGCAAAAGTCGGAGAAAAGAGGAGTCTACAATAAATAATAGACAAGCATGATGAGGAAAGAGAGGGAGAGAAGAGATCTAAGGTTGAGACTCAGGAATTGGTCAAGACACAACCTGATTTGGTAGTTTTGATCAATGATGAAGTTGGTAAGGAGGGAGAAAGTTCGATCCCAGATGTACAGATACAGGAGTATAACTTTCAAGAAGCTAGAGAAAGTGGAGATACAAGTAGATTCGCATCAAGAGTTGAAATGTTTGAACAGTATGGTCAGGATAAACAAGCTTCTACTCAGTCTGTTTATAGTTTGTTACCCAAAGTTAGGGACTTATCGAAGTCGGATGTCACTTTGGTGACTAGACAAAACATCAGAGATAACACTTTGAATCTGGTGGTAGCTACCCCAGATAAATTGATTGATATTAAATTCAATTTGAAGAAGATACCAGCACCCGATAAGATTCAATGGCACAATCAGATCAGAGAAGTTATCTATGAAGATTTTGTAGAGGCGATTTTGAGGGTTGAAAAATTGGAAGGAATTGTAAGCAAAATGGAAAGTCATCTAAAACAAGAGAAACTGGAAAATAAATCCTACTAGCAGCAAGCCAAGAAATTGCAATCTGACTTGGTCTCAAGTGATGGCAGGGGAAAAGCTAACAAGAAATTGTTGACAGAAAAGGACAATTTGATTCAAACATTGCAAAAGAAAATGAAAATCCCAAATACTCAATTAATTCAGGCTCCTAAGGAATCAAAGTTAGAACAAGAGAAAGAGGCTTTAGCCAAAGAAGTTAGTGAAACCAAAGTAGAGTTGTTAAAGTTGATTGAGAAGAAGGCAGTGTGGGAAAGGGATAAGATGAGTTTGGAGAAACAGATGAATAGTGTTTGTTTGTTAGAAAATCTTATGTCTCCAAAATTTCTCCTAGGATTTATTTTCTTTTGCATGTCCTTTAAGGGACACTTGGCTGCAAAATGTCCAATTTTACCATAGTTGAAACATTTTAATGGAAGCTTGCCCTTATATCTTCATGTTCCTCTTGGAAGTCTGTTGACAAAGTTAGCTACCTCTTCATCTGAGACCCAGTTATCTGAGGAGTCGCACTCTTTGTTGTGATTGTTCTCCTTGGTCACCTTGAATGCTGCCTCCTTTTGACTTGGATCTTGGATTCTCATTTCGTAGGAAACTAGAATGCCATGTAGTTCTTCAAGCATTAAATCATCTAAATTTTCTCTTTCTTCTATGGCTAAAACTTTTGGATTGAACCTTAATGGGAGTGTCCTAAGAACCTTATGTACTACAATAGATTGGGTTATTGTTTCACCCAAGCCTTTCATGGTATTAAAAATCTCTTCAACCCTTTGAAGATATGCTGCAATATTTTCTTCTTCAGTCATTTTTAGACCCTCAAACTGAGTCCTATATGTCTGCAATTTGTCTTGTTGAACTTTAGAATCCCCTTGATAGATGGTGGCCAATTTGTCCCATATCTCTTTTTCTGTTGAGTAGTTCATAACTTTGAAGAACTCAGTTTCACTAAGTCCTGCTAGTATGGAATTCATAGTTGTAGCATTATTTTGACATTCTTCAATTTCTTCAGAAGTGGAAGGCCAAGTTTCTAGTGGTTTGTATCCATCAATCACACTAGTCCAAATGTCGAACCCCATGGACATTAGATATGCATTGATTCGCTTACTCCAATAGACATAGTTATTTCCATCGAATTTGGGGACATCCTTGAACTTGTGTCCACCCATTTCCAAGTGTGTTCTGATATTCCCTTCAGGTGTTTAAACCTTAAAGAAGGGCCTGCTCTGATACCAATTGAGAAACACACACACAACACTAAGAGGGGTGGGTGAATTGGTGTTGTAGTCACTTATCTGAATTTCACTAATGAACTGATCTAATATAAAAATTTCAATTCAAATACATAATCACTGAAACAATAATGACACCAATAATTTATATATGACAAAATTATATTTAGAAATATGTGCTTTAACACAGTCAAATTAACATTCAGAAATATGTGTTCCAACATAGTAAGAATGTACCAGCTACAACTGGTATAAGAGGCTTCAACCTCTTATTATTTCTTTTTCAACTTCAACTGAATAAATTACAATAGGCTTCGACCTGTTGTCACCCTTTCTCCACCTTTCCACCCAAACAAGGATTTTTTTCACATTCCACGAACTTCCTTACTCAAACTTCAGTCAATTCAATTTCCACGAGATGTTGTACTGATGACCCTCGAGATTTGCAAAGAAAATATTAGAGACTTCAGATTTGTTGTGACTCCTCAAACTGCTCCACAGGTTCTCACTTCTTCTTCTTGGTTTTCCAGCCTCCTCCTCTGCCCACCTTCCTGCTCCTCGGTCCTCCTCCTTCTCTACCCCCGAACTTATTACCTTATGATCACCACATTCCACACACGAAAAACAAGAATTGTGTTCTTTATTTATACTTGTTCTTCTCCTTTAAATTGTGAGGGTCGACATGTCAATATTATCATTCATTTCCATATTATCCTCTTAAAATATATATATATATGTATGTATGTATGTATTTTTAATATTCTTGCCACATCATCAAGCTTAACGCAACTTGCTCCATATGCCCGCAAGGGCTCTATTTCATTGCATCATGATTTCCTCCAGAATGCCCGCACAATCTCATGAAAATTCCCGCAAGGGCCATTTGAAATGCCCGCGTGAGCCTTCAATAATGCCCGCGGGAGTAATTTTGCTTTCCTGCCCGCAATGGGCTCCAAACTTATGCTCGCAAGGGCCTTTTAGATATGCCCGTAAGCTCCATCAAAATGCCCGCATGCATGCCCAAATATGCCCGCAAGGGCTCTTCAAAATATGCTCATAAGCATGCCTTAAAATGCCTGCAAGAGTCCTTTTAAAATGCCCGCAGGGATACATAAAGATGCCCGCAAGGCCCTTTCAAAATGTCTGCATGTTGTGCTTAGAAATTCCCACAGGCAGAGTTTCAAATATGCGCACAGGCTCCACTTCAAAATGCCCACAAGGGCCTTGAAGATGCTCGCAAGGGTATACAAAAATTCCCGCAGGGATGTTTAGAAATGCTCGCAGGGCTACATGAAAAATGCCCGCAGCTCCCTTAAGAAAATGCCCACAGGGATACATGAAAAATGCCCGTAGCTCCCTTAAGAAAATGCCTGCAGCACTTCTACAAAAATGCCTGCAGTGGGATTTTAAAATGCCTGCAGGTCCATTTTAAAAGTGCCCGCAACAAGGCCTTGTCATCCTTGTCATCAATGCTTTGCTTGTCCTCCATCATTGTCATGTTTTCATTGCCATGTCATGACTTTTTTTCTTGTCCTCCATGTCACCAAGTCATCATTTTTGTCCTCCATGTCATTATTTTGTTGTACAAATGAGTCTTTGTCATTAATGTGTGTCATCAATGACAACTTTGCTCATCAATATGTCACGTTCCCAATCTCATCAGTTCCCTTTCGAGTGATGGGGGAACAAGTTGATAAGTTTTTTAAAAAAAACTTATCCGCAACTCTGCCCTTTTTCACAACCGCAATGACCGTGGTCCACAATCCGCAATTCCAAAAGCAGCAATCTACAAGCCGCAAGTCGAAAGTCGGAACACCAATTACACAGTGGCGAAGAAACACCTCTCTGACTTCTGCAATCCACAATCCGCGATGCGGGATTCGAAAATTCAAAATGCCAATTACACGACGGCAAGGAAACACCCCTCCAACTTCTGCAATCCACAATCTACGATGCGGGATTCAGAAATTCGGAACGCCAAATACATGTTGGCGAAGAAACACATCTCCGACTCCCGCAATCCACAATTTGCGACGCGGGATTCAGAAAGTCAGAACGCCAATTACACGGTGATGAATAAACACCTCTCCGACTTCTGTAATCCGCAATCCAGCTTGCGGGATTCGGAAGGTCAGAACACCAAATATCCAACTACGTTGAATCACACATCGACTTCCGCAATCCGCGATGCGGAAGTCGAAAATCGGAACTCTGAAATCGCAGCTCTGGGAAAATTATCCCTCCGACTTCCGCACTCCGCAATCCGGTTTGCGGGAGTCGGAATTCGGAATTCCCAATTCACAACTCTAAGAACTCATGCCCCCAGCTTTCACGATCTGCAATCCACACTACAGGTTCGGAAAGTTGGAAGTCAGCCACATACCCCTGTTACTTCCAACTCCTCAGGTCGATATCGTTCTCATCCTCATTCCATTTTGGGAAAACCCGGTACCATTGGAAAGATATCGGTGATCCCTATGCAACTGCATGATCCTATGCCACATCCAATGACTCTGATCATGTCCTTATTTCAACCCAAAATGTGGCCCCAAGATTCATCCATGTCTCTTTACCACTTTGTAAGGCTCATATACTACTCTGTCATGCCTCCTCCCATCACTCCATACCCTTAGAGGGAACATGAACATAGCAGGGGGGTGTCTATCTCTCCCCCAGATCCTTGACTAAACCTCCTGCACATTCAAGACCTCAACAAAACTTATCCCTATTCATCAATGAACAAATTTACATATAAATGAAACACGTGAATGCAAAACACAGCTGAATTAAACCATATTAACACACACTCGGATGCATTTACCAGCGTTTCATCATAAGCATAGTAACACATAAAGTACAAGTATTCAGGTCCATTAATCAGTTGGGTAAATCCATGCATTCTGAAATAAACAAATAATCATTCATGTATATAAAATTGGCATAATTAGAGGCAACAAGAAACACTTATCCTTTAATTGATACCACCAAGCAACTGGCTATGGACTACAACGTTCCAACCCAACCATAGGTCTCTTCCCAACCTATATTCTTCCAGCACTCAGAGACCACCCCTGAGCTGGGGATATGTATCCACTAAGGAGGAACTACCCAAGTTTACTCGCAACCTTGGTTTCACACCAACGGCCATGCTAATCCAACACACAGTTGGGTTTATCAAGCATGTCAAGAGACAAGGGAGGAGGAAGCTAATCTAGTGAGCTCAAACACAGAGCTACAGACATCTCCAAATCAATCGAATAGTCTTCACCAGGTTTATCAAGCAGTTCCAACCTCTACTCTCTCTTATTCTCTGTCATCCACGCTTGGCTCTCCTTAGGTTTACGGTCGAAAGGCTCTGTCCCGCCGCTTCCCTTTTGGGATTCCAAAACTAGTTTCCCTATGAACTTATGGGCATCTCACACTCACAAATCACCCCCAAGTTCGGGTCTATGGATCCCCCAATGATTTTCCCTTCTCACGCAAATTTCTGAGCGATCTAGGCACTACAAATCATGGTTTTCTCCCAAATCGTGATTTATGGTTCTCTTCCCTACCAGGTCCACATCCCCCTTCCCCCCAACTGAAGCTTGACTTATTCCATGGCATGGGGATGAGAGAAAATGTCCTCCCATGAGGTGGAGTGACTTATGGGTCAAGCAAACTGAATCCACACCCTGCCTTACGAATTTCAGGGTTGCCCATACTCTATCAACTCTCATGGACTGATCTTCTCACCCACTTACAACAAAATTAAATGACCACTAGGACAGTCAAATGGGTTCTCAAGATGAAATATGGTATCCTAGGGTTCAATCCCACAACCACCTCACCTCTCCCTAGTGGATACACATAGCCCCCTCATTTATTTGGATCCATAGCCATCCCCTTGGTATTTTCATTACATGATATTTACATCATTTTTACAATTTGCATGGCCTAATAGCACATGGATAACACAATGTCAAATACTTTCCTCGTAAAACTGAGCATTCACTAGAGGGGCCTTGGCCTTAACCTCCACGCTAGGAATTATACATCACATATATACAATGTTTACATTAAAATCCAATATATCCTAAGGGTCAAAATGGGGACATTACACAACTGCTAGATCTGATGAATGCGCCCTTCCTCTGCATGGAAAAGTGAACCATCCCTCAATATGTCAGATGCTCGTACGAAATCATATCTCAACAAATCTAAGCTCTGATCATCACAGTCCTTCCTCAAACACTGAGGCAAGGATACTCTGAAAGTCTCAGCTGCTCAATCGGTCAATCGGATCCAGAACGAGCTCCTCTCTCCTCTGGTAATGCACCCCTCTCTCCTTTGGTAATGCACCCCTCTCTCCTCTGGAAGTTTCCCTCTCTCAATATCTGCAGAAACCACTCTGATGAACTCACTCAATCCACATAACTAGGCACCAAGTTCCTTTGATCAAGTGGTGTCTGATCCAGCTCATATCACCCCACTCTCCCTCCAGTAGAAGCTCCTCTCTCTCTTAGAAAGTTTCCCTTTGCATGCATAATGCGCTCTCCTCACTCCTAACTGATCTCTCTCTAATAAGTCAACTGAGAAACCTCATCCCGGGACCACCTACCTCTATATATAATCTCACTAATCAATTAGATTTACCAAAAACCTAATATCTATGCATGCAAAAAATCACTTTTGCATGCATCTTTTATTTAATAACTGTACATGTAAATCTCATGCATGCATGAGGAAAAACACTCCAGAAGGTTCGCATGCATCCACCAATGGATTCATGCCATTGAGTAGATTTCATCTCACCCTATACTCCATACCGATTCCTATACTGCTGATGTACCTCCATGCAATACATCTGAATCATGGAGGACTTCTTGAGATACCACTATCTCTAACACTCCCTCTTATCGAGGGAAGTCCAGCCACTGATGCCTGGATCCAACAAGTCCCTTGCTACTGACACTGGCCCAACTGTCATTCCTATCATTGCTACCCTATGACCTATAGTACCCTGATCAAACTCCATAAATGTGGCTTCGGAAGAATCCCCCTGATCAACCACTGACTCTATCACTGAACCCTAATCCAGACTCCCCCTGAATCTCTGTTGCAGCCAATCCCCAAGTATACCATCAAGCGGATCCACTGATATGTAGGTGATCTCCCTCTTTCTTTGAGGTGACTCAACTCTCTCTTGAGCTAGGTCCATCTCATACCAACTCAGTCTCTAACTGGTACCTGTATGAGCATCATCCTCATCCATCTGATATGATTCCAAACACTCACTCCCCTGTGTCTCATCAACACCATGAGCATCTCTCTCATCCATCGGATAAAAGGAATCACTCCTTCGATACTCATCATCATGGTGAGCATATCGCTCACCCATCTGTTAAATGGAATCACTCATCCTAGAACCATCCCTGTTGTGAGCATCTCGCTCTCTATCCCCCTCTGACTCTGAAGAGGATGTACTCAACCAACCTGATGTGCTAGATGTTGGTTGTCCCTAAACCACGTACTCACTGTCGATCCCGTGACCCATCAACACTAGATCAACTCCCTCTAGATAAGTGAATATCAGATCTCTCTAGAACACCACTAAGTAACCGACAGCATCCAATGCTACCACTGAGAGTATACTCCCTCTCAGTCCTGGAATGAACAGTACTCCTGATACCTCCAGGAGTTCTCCAAAGTCTAGTAGAAAACGAACTCTACCCACTCCTATGACCAAATAATCAGTCCTCATGCACCTGCACATGCATATCGCATGCACATATCTACAGTAACACTCCCTCTTAACGAGGAAGGTACTTCTGGAGAATCATCCACCAGGACCAAACATATCCCCTAATGGTGCAGCTGCTCCCTCTGAACTGGAAGACTTCTCGGTTGCATCTGTTTCACTCTAATATGAATATATGCGCTCCTCCTCTATCAGTGTCATCTTGATATAAGTATCACGCTCTCCCTTTGTCACTGATACTGAAACTGCATCCAAGGTTTCCCTGGACCCACATACAGGCTTTCCCAACAACCTATACAAATGACCTTGCCTAATGCCATGCCTCAGTGTTGCATCCAAGGTCACTCCCTCTGAATATAGAGGCCTATGTCCATCTCGGAACAAAATACTATATCCCTCATCCTCCATAGTTGATATAGAAGGTGAATCTATCTTCTCTGGTACATGCATCCCTCCTGCCATCCTCAGTAAAACTTTTGACTATGTCTGGAACATCATCAAACCAACTCTCCTCATTGCTAGCCTCTCATAACAGTCTAATTCTATCTCTGAAACACTAAGGAATACTTCTCATATTCCCATCATAAGGCTAGATTCATGACTGCAAAAAGTGTTGAAGCCATGACTCTGTAAAACCGATAACACTACTGATTCAAAATCTTTGAATCATAACCAACCTGTAAATCTGTGCCTTGGTGAACAAGCTAACCCTCTCTTACTCAGATATAGGGTTTGCTCTCCCAAATATAATCTATGTTCTCATAGATCTGGTCTTTGGCCTCGCAAATCTAATAGATATGGTATCTATCCTAACAGATATGATGTCTACACTCACAGATCTGAACTCCACTCTTCATATCTGGACTTTGCTCCCATGGATATGAACACTACTCTTCAGATCTGATATATATGCCACGGATCTGGACTTTGCTCATGCTAGATCAAATAGATCTATCTCAGATCTATCCACCAAAATTACAGATCTGATAGATTTGAACTCTACAACCATAGATCTAAGCTACGCTCTTCATATCTGGTAGACATGGTCTCTATATTCACTGATCTACTAGATCTATCTCATATCTAGACTCCAACTTCTAAGATCTATTAGATTTGACATCTATTGTCATAGATATGAACCCTTCTCTTCAGATCTGGTATATCTGGTTACTCTCTCCACATATCTAATATCCCAACTGAGTCTCCACACAAATATGAATTGATACTCGCATATCTAAGTGTGATTTCTCTCTGTGACCCTTAATAGTGTTAATTTTAGCATAAAAGTCACAACAAGAGCATAATAAGGATCACTGAAAGAAACACAATCACAAGGTAGACACAGATTTATCCTGGGAAACCCTCATGGGGTAGAAAACCCAACAAATCTTCCTCAATATAGATGACCAACAATTACAAAGATGTAATCCCCAAACAAGAGCTCCTTCTCCTCCTTCGCAGGTCTCTCTCTCTCCTATGAGAGTTCACAAGTGAGTGAGTGTATGTGTGTTAAATGAGGAAGACACCTCCTCTATTTATACTTTACTTCACTTGACTTTTAACCCTAACTGGGTCGACTTCTCCTAGGAGAGTCTAATAACCCCTAATAACTTAACTTAGGGACGACCCCACTAGGGAAGTCTAATAACCCTAGTTATAACATCCCAATGGAGGAATAAACATCTCCGGATATATAATAATGTCCTGATGGAGGAATCAAACATCTCCGGATAATAAAGTACAAATAGAATATTCTTAGAAGTTACAATATTTCAACACTCCCCCTTAATGAGAACGATATTCTAACAACATTTGTAGGAGCAAGGAGTCATCAGCAACATGATACATGATACATCTATAAATCATAGGAATCTTTCTTCAATCATCATCAGTAACTCAAACAGCTACTGGAACATCTTCAATATCTTCAATACTGGAACATCAACATCTTCAGTACTGAGTCTTCACCTTCTGCAGCACTCGATCAGCTACAGCAACATCATCATCTAGATCTCCCGATCAACAACATCATCTTGATCTCTTGATCAACAACATCATCATATGGATCTCTTGATCAACAGCATCATCATCTAGATCTCTCGATCAACAGTATCATCTGGATCTCTCGATCAACAACATCATCATCTGGATCTCTCGATCAATGGCATCATCTGGATCTCTCGATCAACAGCATCATCTGGATATCTCAGTCAACAGCATCACCATTTGGAGCTCCCGATCAACAGCATCATAATCTGCAATACACATGATCTAATTACGGGATGATCAATCCCTCTCACTTTAGGACATAAGTCCAAGGATGAGACAATCCTGATCCACTTACGGGATGATCAATCCCTATCACTTTAGGACATAAAGCCAAGGATGATGCAATCCACTTGTCAACTTAGACAAAGTCTAAGGACCACTTCTCGAAGACAGGGGTCTCCGGATCCGTTTAGGACAGAAGTCCGGGGATGATGCAATCCACTCGTCTACTTATACAAAGTATAAGGACCGCTTCTCGAAGACATAGGTCTGTCGATCCGTTTAGGACAGAATTCCAGGGATGATGCAATCCACTCGTCTACTTAGACAAAGTCTAAGGATCACTTCTCGGAGACATAGGTCTCCGAAGCCATTTAGGACAGAAGTCCAAGGATGATGCAATCCACTCATCTACTTAGACAAAGTCTAAGGACCACTTCTCAAAGATATAGGTCTTCGGATCCATTTAGGACGGAATTCTAGGGATGATGTAATCCACTCGTCTACTTATACAATGTCTAAGGACCACTTCTCAAAGACATCGGTATCCGGATCCATTTAGGACAGAAGTCCAGGGATGATACAATCCACTCGTCAACTTAGACCAAGTCTAAGGACCACTCATCGACCTCATCGTGGTATCATCGAACTCATCGTCGAGACAGATATCCTCATCATCGACCTCCTCATCGGAACAGGTATCCTCATCATCAATACAAGTATCCTCATCATCGATACAAGTATCCTCATCATCGACCTCATCGTCGATCCAAATATCATCATCGACCATATCACTCCCTCTTTCGAGGAGGGTCCTTCTGAACTACACCAATCTTGTCTCGGAAATACTCAAACATTACTTGAGACAGAGGTTTGGTCAATACCTCAGCAACTTGTTCATCAGTGCTCACATACTCGAGCTTTATAGCTCCTTTGTGCACCATATCCCGTATATAGAAATATTGGATCTCTATGTGCTTTGACTTATCATGGAACACTGGATTCTCCGTCATCTTGATACAGCTCTGGTTGTCACACAGGATCATAGTGGAGTCCATCTCTAAGTCAAATAGTCCTGATAACAAATTCTGAAGCTATATGGATTCACAACTAGCAGAGAAAGCTGCTATATATTTTGTTTCAGCCGTGCTGAGAGCCACACTGGACTGCTTCCTGCTAAACCACGAGATCATATCAGATCCCAGACAACAACATGCACCTGATGTGCTCTTTCTGTCTGAGACGCATCCATGCCAATCTGCATCTGCATAACCATACAATATGAAGTCATGATCTCCAAAATAATATAGACCAAAGTCTATCGTACCTTTTAGGTACCTCATCACATGCTTTGTAGCTATCAGGTGAACACGTATAGGCTCAACTAGATACTGACTCGGGGTGTTCACAGCAAATCATATATCTGGCTTGGTATTCGTCAGATACATGAGTGACCCAATAATTTGTATGTACTAAGTCACATCCACTAATTCTAACGATTCATCAGCTAACAACTTCAAGTTGTCATCGATGGGAGTGGCCATGGCTTTACATTCCAACATATCAAATCTCTTCAAGATATCCACAGCATATTTTCCTTGGTTGAGAAATATTCCTTCTAGGCCTTGCCATACTTCCAGACCTAGGAAGTAATGCATCAATCCGAGATCTTTCATCTCAAATTCTGTAGCTAGCTTCTTCTTGCTTTCCATGATCTGTTTCTCATTTCCTGTCAGAAATAGATCATCCACATACAGTAATAGTATGACAAGTTCATCATCCATAACCTTAAGGTAAAGGTTAGGATCAGCTTTACTTTTGGTAAAGCCCAAGCTTGTTAAGAAGCTATCAATTCTCCCATACCAAGCTCTAGGAGCTTGTTTCAGTCCGTACAGAGCTTTCTTCAACTTACATACGTGAGTTCTTCTATCTTCAACCTCAAATCCTTGTGGTTGTTCTATGTACACTTGTTCCTCAATTACACCATTCAGGAAGGTTGTTTTCACATCCATCATGTGTAATCTCCACTTCATCATGGATGTAAGTGCCATGATGGTTCTAATGGAAATGTACCTTGCAACTGGTGCAAATGCTTCTTCATAGTCAATTCCCTCTTTCTGAGAGAATTCTCTTGCCACAAACATTGCCTTATACTTTTCAATGCTACCATCTGCAGCATGTTTTATCTTGTATATCCATTTGGAGGATACCACACTCTTGTCTTTTGGTTTGGGAACTACATCCCAAACATCATTCTTCATTATTGATTGGCACTCCTACGTCATTGCCTATACCCATTCTTTCTTACGATTTGCTTCTTCATAACTGGTAGGTTCTTGATCTACAAGATCACACATCAAAGCCACATAGCTGGAAAATGGCTTTGGTTTCTTGCTTGTTCTAATGGAACCTTCTGGAGCTCCATATCTTTCTGCTTCTTATATAATTTCTCTTTCCCATGTTGGCTTTCTCTTCCATGATATGTTCATAGGTGGGGGTTCTTGAGGTTCTATCATATCATGGTCTTCTGGTGTTTCCTCTTCAGGAAAGGAAAAAAATTTTGTATTTCTAGGAGGTATATCTTCTTCATATACTTCTTCACACTGGCTCTGTTAGCACTAAAGTTTTCACCCTGACTGCTAGGGTTCAAAGCTTAGAGCATCTTAATTTGATTTAATGGATAACTGAGTTAATGAAGAGATGGAGGTATAACAGTACAAAGACAAGGCTAGTCTTTAAATATTGAACAACAGGAAATGTATCACTATCATGGATATTAATAAGACAGAGTTGCGAGCATAACTTTGTGAAAGAAGTGAATCAGGTTCTGTATTCAAGAATTAAATATAATTGCATATTAATCAAGAGAATCATGGCATGGATTGATAAGGCCACACACAGACAAAATAATGATAACATGTAACAGAGTTATTAAAACAGAACAAGCTCATATGATCACAATCATTTCAAAGCAGCTATTTGATATTAAGAAAAACAGAATGCATACACGCCCCTGCCTCTGCCCTTGGCTGGAACTCTCTTCCCTTTTACAATACAAATGATAATATTTATATGAATTACAATACAATACTCCCAGCTAAAATATTATCACTAATTCTAAAAATAAAATAGTCTCTGACTTGTCAGAGGAAATGTAGAATTGCTGGGGTCGAAATCTGTCAAATATCATTATGTTTGGATCTAATCTTCCTTCTATTTGCCACCTATATCTTCAAATTCTAAACACTTCTCAAAAATGTTCATTGAAACACTAGAAAACTGGGATTGATGTAGATAAGGCTAACAAATCTTCGCCATTTTACTTTTTGCTGCCATATATTCACAAACTGCCTTTTTCTCTAAGGAACGCTAATTGGATGCTAATTGATGTTCTGCCACTAATTCTTTGCATCAAATATGGAAACTCCTCTGCCTAAAAATCTGGGAATGATTTTATGGTTATCCTAGAAATCTAGAGGTTAACCTTGAAGAGGTAGATGGAAATCGCGTTGGCTGAATTTGATGCCTAGAAATCTGGGTTTTCGCAGAACTCTGTAGCTTCCAGGTTCTCGGTTTGACACTTGTGTTGATGCTTGGCGTTTGTAGACTTTCTCGCTCTCAACCATTTCCGTCGTACCCACTAGTAACCTGGAATTTCTGATTTGAATATAATTCACACCGAATGCTGGACTTGTCACCTAAACTATTGGGTAAAATTATGGAAATCATCCTTGAATCCTTCTACTTGAAATTTGGAGATAATGTTGATCATGAATTGAATAGATTTTGGTATATTTCCATGGGTACTCTTCCCCCAAATTCTCGATGCATGATTTGAGAATTCAAGATTCATCACATATTGTACAAATTGACACTTGGACATTCACCGTCACCGTCACCCAATACATTTAAAAGGCACTTTCTGCATTTTATTTGCATGAAGTAAGAACAAGTGAAATATTGAGCACTCCTTTTCGACTTGTGAACTTCAATGATGAGCATTGACACTTCAATCATCACTTGGAAACCTGCTTACTCTCAGCATTGGCACTTGGAAACACTTGAAATATTCCCTCAACAACTGGACGTTTTCATGCCATAAACTTTCAATACTTTTCAATCTAACCTGGTAGCTTTTCCTTTGACAATATTCAAGCTCTTGCTTTGTGTTTTCAAACCCTTAATGGTGTTTACCTTAACACATGATCATTGGTATTGAGACTTGGTCACATGCTTAAGTGCATTCGAAGCTTGAGCTCTCCATGGTGTTTTAAACATAAAGCAAATATAACCAACGAGCATCCAGTGGAGATATGAAATAATAAATGTAAACAACCATAGCCTGTAGCGCAATGGCACTCATCCAATAGACTTGTGTTCAAGCTCCCTCTCAACAATTGGTGATTTTAGATAAATTGTTCACTGTCTGTAGCTCGGGAATACTTGTATATTTTCTGGCAATGAAGATCAAAGTCTGTGCTATCAGAATTTATAACTTTTGAGTGAGGATAATTCTGGTGACAACAAGCTCTTTCTAGATCTTTTGAGATCGGATTCTTCATCAAATGTTATATCTCTACTAATTTCCATGTGATGGAATCTTGGGATGTATATTCTGAATGCTTTGGATGCTTCACAATACCCAACAAATATTCCCTTCTTTCCGGAAGGGTCCAACTTGGTTCTCTTCTCTTTTGGTATGTGAACATATACGGGGAACCCAAATATCTTGAGGTGGCTTACCTCAGGCTTATTCTCTGTGAACATTTCTTCTGGAGTCTTGAATAATTGTCACTTGTTCTATGGAAAAAGTCTCATCATTCTTAATTTGTAGGTGATCGTTGTACGATAATTCCTACAATCCAAATTCAATAGTATGGTTAGAAATATCTCATAGTTTCCAAATAAATGCATAAAAACATAAGTCATGCTATCTTAGCCAATACTACAACATTCATCCATATCCCACATTCATATGGTAACTTTCTAGATTCCTTCCATCTCTACCAGGACATTATTAAGAGCGTGCACTACTCCCAATATGTCAACAAAGAGGTTTCACTCTAGATAAGTAGCAATGGAATGTTGTATAGCACCATAGGCTACTTACCCATCACATGCATAACACTGCAAACATCCTAATACATATGTATACAAGTGGATACTATCATTTAAACAAAAAATGACAATTCAAATACTTATCTTTGTTTGTTTGGTAGGATCTCCTTTTGATCCTAGTCTTATGATCATCATTAGAGTTTCTGAACCAATCTTGTATGTTGCTTCTCCTATTCTCCTAGAGAGCTTTGTAAGGGGACTCCTTTTCTTCTAAACTGGAGAGAGTCTTCTTATGTCCTATCATGTTCTTTGAAGCACCACTGTCACGGGACATATTCTTTGATTTATTCATTTGCTTGCTTCCTGGGAGGTTCTTCATCCTCTTCTTCTTCACTATCATCTTCTGCTAGATGTGCTTGATGTCTTTTGTGGTAAAATCCCTTCTTGTGTTCTTTTCTCTTTGATGGACAATTTCTAGCAATGTGTCCTATTTTGTGACAATTGAAGCACTGGAATGAAGAGTGATATCTTTATGGATTAGTTCCTCTTCTCTTTTGAAACCTTAGTGGAGATTGAGACTCCTTGTGGCTTTCCTTCTTGAATTTGGATTGACTCCTTCTTCTCTTGGTATGGGTAGCTAATGCTTGATTATCTTCTTTGAGTAGGGCTTCTCTATTGGATACTCGAGCCTCTTCTTGAATGCAATCCTCTCATACAATATCAAACTTCATGCTTTCTTTTCTGGCACACATGGTTTGGATGAATGAATCCCAAGGTCGAGAGAGACCATTGAGAGCAGTCATGACTAGTTCGTCTTCACCAAGGGTGTCTCCAATGGCTTCTAGTTGTTCCTTGAACTAGGAGACCCTTGTGAAGTAATCTTGAATAGATTCTCCTTGACTCATCTTGGTGATCTTCAATTGAGCTCTCAGGTTCATCTTCCTATTGATGTTCCTTCCTTCATACATTCTAGCTAGGGCATCATACATTTATTTTGGGGTCTTCTTTGATGACACTTGAGGGATCAAGTGGTCTTTGATAGAATCAGCAATGATTCTCTTTTCCCTAATCAGGTCCTTCTTGTGCTTCTCTTTAGCTTCATATTTCGCAGGTTCTGCAACTTCACCTTTGATGTATTAGGCAATATCATTCCCTTCAAGAATGAGACCAATCCTATATTTCCGTGCTCGAAAATTCTCTATCCATTCTAGCTTATCCTCAAGCTTAGTGCTTGGGGCCATCTTATCTAGGAGGTCACCAAAAATTGAAAATTCTCAAAATGAAAAACTGACCTTACCAGGAGATGTACTTGACTGAGGCGAGTTGACTGGTACACTTGATTTCTGAAAACTTCAACTTTTCACCCTTCAAACTTTACCTGTGAAATTCGGACTTGTAGTAGAATTCTGGTTCGCGGTTTTCTGGTTTTTTGGTTTTCTGCAATTTCTAGTCCAAAAGTCAAACTAGGGTTTGACTTATCCCGGGGTTCTACCCAACCAAAATCTTCGATATAGGGCTCAAAATTTCACTTTTGAGGAGGAGTATCCAACCATGCAATCAGATTCCAAAAATTCCAACTTTTGCAAAAACCCTAATTTTTCACCGGAGGAAGAAGAGAGAGATTTTTCATCTTGTGAAAGATGTCCTATTCAGGATAACTCTGATACCATGTTAATCTTAGCATAAAATTCACAACAATAGCATAATAAGGATCACCGAAAGAAACACAATCACAAGATAGACCCAGATTTATCATGGGAAACCCTCATGGGGTAGAAAACCCAGCAAAGCTTCCTCAATATAGATGACCAACAATTACAAAGATGTAATCCCCAAACAAGAGCTCCTTCTCCTCCTTTGCAAATCTCTCTCTCTCCTATGCGAGTTGACAAGTGAGTGTGTGTGTGTTAAATGAGGATCACACCTCCTCTATTTATACTTTACTTCACTTGGCTTTTAACCCTAACTGGGCTAACTTCTCGTAGGAGAGTCTAATAACCCCTAATAACTTAATTCAGGGTCGACCCCACTAGGGAAGTATAATAACCCTAGTTATAAAATCCCGATGGAGGAATAAACATCTCTGGATATATAATAATGTCCTGATGGAGGAACGAAACATCTCCGGATAATAAAGTACAAATAGAATATTCTTAGAAGTTACAATATTTCAACAAATAGGGCTCTCATACCATGTTAATTTATCCAAAGATCACTACTCCCTTTGGATAGCCCTGAGATCTCAAGCGGTTTGAGTCTCTATAAATCAATAATACAAATAAAGACTTAAGATTCAAACACTATAGATCTCTTAACACTTTAACAATGAACACACAACAATCACACAACTCTGGATGTACCCTGGAAACCCCAAACGAGGAAAACCAACTATCTTTGGGGATTTCTTCTATCTCGAACCCAGAGCAAAGTAAGAAGAATACAAGTAGATACAATGTTGCCTCAGAAGGAACAACTGAACCTGACAAGGTCAAAACCCTATATCTACATGCAACAAATGACGCATGCACAGAGGAAATGTGTCCTAATCTTTCAACTGGATCTGGATCTGTCTGCAGGTAAATCTGACAGTACTGCCTCTCTCACAACAGTGCTCTGATCTACTCAGCCACGGAAGAAGGCCAACTACTAGATCTAATGAATGCGCCCTTCCTTTGCATGGAAAAGTGTGCCCTCCCTCAATATGTCATATTCTCGTACAAAATCAGATCTCAACAGATCTGGGCTCTGATTGTCACAGTCCTTCCTCAAACACTAAGGCAAGGATACTCTAAAAGTATCAGCTGCTCAATCGATCAATCGGGTCAAGAACGAGCTCCTCTCTCCTCTAGTAATGCGCCCCTCTCTCCTCTGGAATTCGCACTCTCTCAATCTTTGTAGAAACCACTCTGATGAAAACTATCATTCCACATAACTAGGCGCCAAGTTCCTCTAACCAAGTGGTGTTTGATCCAGCTCAGATCACCCCACTCTCCCTCCTGCAGAATCTCCTCTCTCTCTCAGAAAGTCGCCCTCTGTATGCACAATGCGCCTCCTCACTCCTGACTAATCTCTCTGTGATAAGTCAACTGAGAAACCTCATCCGGGGACCTCCTGCCTCTATATATAATCTCACTGATCAATTAGGTTTACCAAAAACCTAATATATGTGCATGCAAAAAGTCACTTTTACATGCATCTTTTAATTAATAATTGTACATGCAAATTTCATGCATGCATGAGGAAAAACACCCCGGAAGGTCCGCATGCATCTTCCAATGGATTCATGCCACTGATTAGAGTGCATCTCACCCTCTACGCCATACTGATGCCTCTACTGTTGATGTACCTCCATGCAACGCATCTAAATCATGGAGGACATCCCGAGATACCACTATCTCTAACATTAGGGACCAATTCTTACTCATTATTAGCCAAAGTAGGGTCCAATTCTTACAAAATGTAATATCCCTGATCTGATCGCATAGGATATCAACTCAAATTCAACTTTAAAAATCAAGAAATTGTATGACAATAACTAGTTCACAAAACTAGACAAGAGGAAACTAGTCTAGGATATTGATGAACCCACCTAGATCTTATCATAGTTGGACTTTTTTCGGATCTGCAAAATATGCTAAGGAGTGTGTAGCAGCATAAACATCATAATCAAGGCCAGCTTCATACTCCTATGCACAAGGTATTGGCGTCATTTATGTTTCAACAACAGCTTTCGATGAAGTCTATTCCAAGGCTTCCTGGGCACACCAGCATCTGCATACTAGAGACTTCCACTTACACTTAAAGGAAACCAAAGCATGGATATCAGAAAATAATATCCTAATATACTTCTGGACAAGTTTTACATAGTTTTTGGGAGGTTCTGGCAGTGTTTGTAGTCAAGGGGAGAAAGAGCGCTAGGATGGACTACTCAACTAGTTTGTTTCCAGGATCTTCCAAGCATGAAGAGAGGGTCGCAAAAAATCAGTCTGAGGATTGGGTTGGCTTCATTAATGTCTTAAGGACCTATAATGATTTGCAGAAAATAAAATAGATAACCAAAGGCTATTTCATTAAATTTACTGTAAAACTAGTCATGAATTCATGCCCAACGAGCTAGTCTTGAAATATACAAACACAATCAGCCTCTAAGGATCTCGAATCTCTGATTTTGGACTCGGGATGGATTTTCCATACAATTAAAAACATACATCAGCCTTCAAAAAGTAAAATTGTTTCACATAGCTCTAAATATTACAATTCTTTGAGAACTAGTCAATTAAAATTGCCCAATGAGCTAGCCTTGAGAGATCTAGATGCAAACAACCTCCAATGCTTTCGAATTAATGATTTGAACACATAATGACTTAATGTGGAATATAGGAGAAATAATAATCAGGTTCAAGAGTTTGATACATCAATAGATAACATTAGAACTTCAATTTTCTCAATGAACCTCAAATACAATAAATCTCACTGTACATGAATGTGGATTCCTTCTAAATAAAAGGATGAGAAGGATCCTCCACTAGATATGCTATGATGATGAATATTGAGTAGATGGTTTCTCATAAAAGGCGCACTGAGCTCAGAGAGTGCTCATGGGGGCGCACTCAAACAACTAGATCTCCTCCTCTGATCAAAACTTCCTCGGGGTCTCTCTTTGATAGGATTGATACTAGGAACCACCCCTGAATGGCCTGAATTATTCCAAGATAGTTGATACAACATGTATACAAGCTTCAAGATATGCAATAGACTCAGTGATGAAGACTGGATGTCATCATCCTTTCAGTAGAAGCATGGGACACATATCCCGACTAGGAAAAAGGGCACATCTCCCAGGTCAATGAGGAAAAATTGCACTCAATTCAAATCACAAATGATCAAAAGATGTGAAATGGAATTGTAATCCTTATTTTATAGATTGAGGTGACTTGTTGAGAAAGTAAGATAGGCTAAGGTGCCCTGATGGAGTGGATAAGGTTGCTTTTCTTTCTGCTTTATCTTTTACCTTGCTTTCTACTTTTCTTTGCTTTCTACTTTGCTTTGCTTTCTGCTTATGCTTTTGCTTTCTGCTTTTTCTTTTGCTTTTGCTTTTCTATCATGTTTTTTCTTGCTTTTATACCTTATCTTGTTTTTCTGCTTTGTTCTATTTTTTCCTACTTTTATGTCTTATCCTACTTTATGCTTTGTCTTGTTTTTTCCTTATTTTCTTCCTTATCCTTCTTTTCTGCTTTGTCTTGCTTTTTTGCTTTGTCCTGTTTTTTTGTTTTATTCTTCTTTCTTCTAATTTTCCTACTTTCCTTGCTTTGACTACTTTATATTTTCTTCTCTTGCAAGTTACCTCTTAGTCAACCTTATCCTCTAAGGCGCACTTGTGGATCATTACCCACTTTATTCCAAAATAAAAATATTTAATTTATGAAAATTACTTCTACCAAGTGCATTTCAAACTTAGAATAAAAATAAAATTAAACTTCCTAACTAATTAATGCCTTAACTTCAGAATTAACCCCAAGTGCATGCAATTTCCTCCTCAACCAAAGGGATTGGTTGAGCTAGGAACCCCTTCCACTAATCATCAATGAGGGGACATGATAGTCCTCCCTTCCCAAGATTGCTTGTCCTCGAGCAATAATCAAATCCATCCCAACTAAGAACCATGAGCCATCATGCTTCTGCTGTACCACTTTGATTATAAATTTCTCATGAACTCTCCCAAAAGATTGTTCCATCACCATCCAACCATGCACTTAGTGTGGAGACTAATCAAAACTGATACCAGGATCCCAAGTGATTCTCAAGAATACAAGGTGCAATATGTATTCTCATATGGAATGCATAAGAATCACATGGAAATAGTCACAACACCCTGCAAGAAAAACACAATTCCATCCAAAAATATGTTTCCCATGTAGGAAACCATCACCATCTACTATAAAGATGAACCCATGGGGAAGAGAAGAGGCTTTCTTTCTCAAGCCAACAAACCAAAATGTGCTCCCAATGAGCTACCAATGATCAACAATGTCTGGGTCCCACTTCTTGTGCACCCTCCTAGTGCACAATGTCATCAAGAACCAATCTAGAAAGTATGGGATGCCAGGGTCCCAACACTTGAACACCCCATCAATACATAGTGTGAATACATACAAATCAGAATGTGGGATGCCCATGTCCCAATTCTTGTGCATTCATATCATGCACAAGGTATCCCAAAACAATACATCAAAGTAGGAGTTGTACAATACCCTCCAAATTATTTCAACCAAGTGTGGAATTCCAGGATCCCATAACTGGCACATTCCATCAATGAGCAAAGTAACATAAAATTTTACATCAAGGTGGGGGATGCTAGGATCCCACTCTCTAATGAGAATCCTCCCAAACATCATAAGTACAAAAGATAGATCATAAAAGTACATATCAACATCATACAAATGTACATCAAGAAGGTGCCTCGTCAAAGGATCATGAAAGTGCTTGTCCATCCAAGCAAGTAAACCACAATTTGCCAAGTGCACACAAGCATCAAGTGACCAATAAAATCTGCTCCAATGACATAGGTGAGGATCCCATGTCCTAT
Organism: Larix kaempferi; assembly: GCA_027924585.1. Taxonomy (NCBI): domain Eukaryota; kingdom Viridiplantae; phylum Streptophyta; class Pinopsida; order Pinales; family Pinaceae; genus Larix; species Larix kaempferi. Next base: position 14,692,470 of record BSBM01000378.1, read on the forward strand.
AATGTTGCTAAAAAATAATGTAATAAGATTCAAAATAATCATCCATGTATTCTTTCATCCAAGAAGTGAATAAGAACCTCCACCAAAATTTGAACCAAGGACCAAAGAAAACAAGGAGACTTCAAGTGGCTCAAAGCAGTCTCATCAATACATCCATGGATGTGAGAGTCATCAAATGATAGAAATGGATCATGCCCCAAGTAGGTGTGGAAAGTATCAAGTAATTCTGACATGTGGCCTTTCACCCAAACAATGTATGAAGGAACTCTCCCATCAAGTAAGGAACAAAGAGAACAATGAGCCTTCAAGGGGATCAAAGGAGTACCATATGTGCATCCATGAATATGTATATCATCAAGAAATAACAAAGGATGTTGCTACCAATAAGCATGTGCTCCAACCATGTATCTCTTCACCCAAGTATTGGATGAAGTTCCTCCAACATCAAATGAACTAAACAAGGAGAAAGGAAAATCATGAGTCTTCAAGTGACTCAAGTGAACATCATAGGTGCATCCATGTATGTGAGAGTCATCAAATGAGAGCAATGGATGCTTATGCTGCAAAAGAGAATGTGGTGTACTCATCATAGAATCATCATGTAGTGTAGGGGTCTCACACTCCTCATATGGCACCAATAAAAATAAACCCTGCACCCAAATTTATTTTGGATGTATGCTGCAAAATAGGGAAGGGTAGGATGAAGGAACATGAACCAACTCACCCAAATGATTAGAAAGTATGAAAGTTCCATCATGTGAAGGCTCCATAGGGGTAGGATCATGCACCAAAATCTCCTTACTCCAACCCTCATCCATCAATCTAATGGATGCATCAACTCCCTCAAAGGTTGGTCCATCACACGAGGGCTCTTCTGACTCCTTAGTGGAGGAATGATTCGCTCCATGAAGAAGCTTAGTTTCGCTCTGGTAGAGAGTATGTGCTTGGAACTCACCATCTGCATCCCAAAAATTCTCAAGCACATGCATGTCATCATTCACCTCATGAACCACCATCTCATGAGGTTCCTCCATGAAATTATGAATACAACCAACCATAAGAGATTGGTTGACTGGAACAAGTGATCTTTGCAACCTTTAGTGAAGTTGCTCTATCTCCATATTGGATTCTTGGAGGGAACTTTGAGTGCTTCTCAAACAATCTTGGATGGCCATTAACTCATCATTGAGCTTGCAAATATGTTCATCATCCTTCAAGGATGCTCCCTGCAACATATGAACAAGTTCATACAAATAATCTCTGTCAGAAAGCATATGTGAAAAATTACCTTGGATAGTAGTCATTGCTTTCTGGAATATCTTCTCCATGGCTTTAAGGGAAGATGAATATTCCAATGAAGCAAATCTCCAACAAGACTGTGACACTAAAACATGTGTGTCATGGAGAATGTGTAAGGCCTCCTTGATATTTCTTTCGCTCATCTTGAGTGGTCTTTCAAAAGGGGAAGGTTGAGAGCGAACCTCCTCATCATCAATTAGTGGATCAACCTCATGAAGCTCTTGTGGTGAAAGTGAGATTGATTCTTGGATTTCTTCCTTGACTGCAAGGATTTCATCTTCTTCAACTTCAATGGGTTTTTTACTTGCAGTAGCCTTCTCAAGTGGTATCTCTATGTCATCAACATAGAGGAATGAACATTCATCAATAGATGTCTCCTCAAAACTTAGGCACCCATCAGTAGGTACCTCCTCATAGTATCCATCAGTAGATGCTTCTTCAAAACCTGAACAACCCACAGTCGATGCTTCTTCTTGGAACCCTTCAACAGTGACTTCCTGATCAAGAACTAGATGATCCTTAGTAGAATCAGTGGTGGCTTCTTCATGCTTACAACCCTCCTTAGTAAGGATTGTACCTTCATCTTCTTCAGATGGTTGATTTTCTTTGTGCTTTTTCTCCTTCAAGCAAGCTGGTGTATCTTGCCCTTTAGTTGTTTTAGGATCAATATCTTTGCAGACTCTTTTTTAAGTAGATCCAAAAATTCTCATCAAGTATGAAGCACATGCATCCAACGAAGCTTCAAATATTTTTCTACTCTTTTCACAAGTAGGTTGATCATTGATTGTAGAACATGCAACTTTTCCATACATATGGCTATAAGAATAACCATAATTTCTCCTTCCAAATATGATCTGATGGGAGATACTTGTAGAAGGTACCTCTTGGAAATTTCCTCATATTGCTCATCATTGTCATCATCATACCGCTCATAAAAATCATCATCAGAGTAAGAATATTCTTCACTAAACATGGACATGGCTGCAAATTCATCGAAATGAGAATCTTCTTTCCACAGGAGTAGAGAAAAGAGCTCTATTACCACCGTAGTATCCCTGATCTGATCTCATAGGATATCAACTCAAATTCAACTTTAAAAATGAGGAAATTGTATGACATTAACTAATTCACAAAACTATACAAGAGGAAACTAGTCTAGGATACTGATAAACCCACCCAGAATCGCGCCATCGCCTTGGGAAGCCCTTTGGGCACACGAGGGGCGATGGCGCCACTCCCTCGTGCGCCTAAAGGGCCGCCCAAGGAGGTGGCGCAGTTCTCAAAATCGTGCCACGTCCTTGGGCGGCCCTTGGGCGCACGAGGGAGTCGCGCCGCCGCTCAGGGGTTGGCCTCGAAGGGGGATGGGTGGGGGGAGAGGGGGGGGGGGGGATGGGGATGGGTGCGTAGGGGAGAGAGGAAGGGGGAGGAGGGGGATGGGTGCGAAAGGGATAGAGGAAGGGGCGAGGGAGGAGGATGGGGGAGCGAGGGGAGGGGAAGAGGGACAGGGGGTGGGGGGAGGGTTTAGATTTTTTTTTTAATTTTTGTATTTTTTTTTTAAGTTTTTATAAATTGTTTTTTTTATAATTTATATTTTTTTTAAATGTTTTATTTTTAAGTTTTTATAAAAAAAAAATGTAATGTTTTTAAAAAAATATTTTTGTTTTAAATGTTTTAGGTATTACTTTTATTTTGATTATATATATATATATATATATATATATATTACATTTTTTTTTAAATTTTGTTTTGAAATTGTTGTTCATAAATTTTATAAATTTATAAATTTTTATATTTTTTTTACTTTTCCGAAAAACAATTAATCTGTTTTCTCATTTTGGTTTTTCCAATTTTTTTTTTTTTCACTTTGTTGTGCCACGCCCCTTTGGGCTATGAGGAAAATCTCTGCTCCTACCCTAAGCCCTCTTTGGTTTCCAAAAGCGTCAACCCAATGGGCAGCGCAATTATGAGAAAATTGTCAAACTTACAAAAATTTTATAAGATATTTTTGTAATGTTTTGACTTTAAGATTTTATTTTGAGAATAAATATTATGTTTTTAATATGTTATTTACAAATATATGGTATACGTTTTGTTCAGTTTATGTCAATTATCACTTTATGGAAAATAATGTTAAATAGAATTATTTTTATACATAAAATAGCTGAAAATATGTTAAAAATTGTTTGTAATGTATTTATTGTCTCCATTTTTTTTACAAATTTGCTCAAAAATGACTTATTTAAGGGAAAAGTTTAAAGAAAAAACTTCCAAAATGTATATATATATATATTCATTCTAACTAGCTTCTAAATGTTAAAAAAAATCAAAAAAGTATATATTTGTTTATTATAAGTAGCTACTAAATGTATATATTTTTAGTAAAAGTTCAAAAAACGCGTTTGTAAATAAAAATTATATTTTTTTTATGACCAAGAAGTTTCAAAATCGCAAAAAAATGGCTCAAAATGAAATATGGTGCTACCGGTATACACACTTTTTGAAATGGAGGTAAAAACAGCTACTAAAATTGACCCCCCAAAAAACAAGAACAATGGCGAGTTCTCGTCAAATTGTATAACTTGTTTGCTTTTGAATTTATCATTTGAACACAGAATGACTTAATGTGGAATATAGGAGCAATAATAATCAGGTTCAGGAGTTTGATACATCAACAAATAGCATTACAACCTCAGTTTTCTCAATGAACCTCAAATACAATAAATCTCACAAAACATAATGTGGATGTCTTATGAAGAGAAGGATCCTCCATTGGATCTGCTATGATGATTAATATTGAGCAGATGGTTTCTCGTGAAAGGTGCACTGAGCTCAGAGAATGCTCTTGGGGGCGCACTCAAACAACTAGATCTCCTCCTCTGATCAAAACTTCCTCAAGGTCTCTCTTTGATAGGATTGATACTATGAACCACTTCTGAATGGCTTGAATTCTTCAAAGATAGTTGATACTGCATGTAGACAAGCTTCAAGATCTGCAATAGACTTGGTGATGAAGATTGGATGTCATCATCCTGTCAGTAGAAGCATGGGGCACATCTCACAACTAATACTAAGGGCACATCTCCCAGGTCAATGAGGTAAAATTGCACCCAATTCAAATCACAAATGATCAAAAGATGTGAAATGGAGTTGTAATCCTTCTTTTATAGATTAAGGTGACTTGTTGAGCAAGTAAGATAAGCTAAGGCGCCCTCAAAGAGTGGATAAGGTTGCTTTGCTTTCTGCTTTAGCTTTTGCCTTGTTTTATGCTTTGATTTGCTTTCTGCTTTTTTCTTTTGCTTTCTGCTTTTTCTTTTACTTTTGCTTTTGCTTTTGCTTTTTCTTTATCCTATTTTTTCTTTTCTATCTCGTTTTCCCCTGCTTTTCCCCCTTATCCTGCTTTTCTACTTTGTCATGATTTTTCTTGTTTTTCTGTCTTATCTTGCTTTTCTGCTTTGTCCTATTTTTCTACCTTACCCTGCTTTTCTGCTTTGTCCTGTTTTTCTACCTTACCCTGCTTTTCTGCTTTGTCCTGTTTTTCTACCTTACCCTGCTTTTCTGCTTTTGTCCTGTTTTTTTGCTTTGTCCTGTTTTTTCTGCTTTATTCTGCTTTCTTCTCATTTTCTTCTTTCTTTGCTTTGATTATCTTTTCTTCTCTTGCAAGTTACCTCTTAGTCAACCTTATCCTCTAAGGCGCACTTGTGAAGCATTATCCACTTTATTCCAAAATAAAAATATCTAATTAATAAAAATTACTTCTACCAAGTGTATTTCAAACTTAGGATTAAAATAAAATTAAACTTCCTAACTAATTAATGCCTTAACTTCATAATTAACCCCAAGTGCATGAAATTTCCTCCTCAACCCAAGAGATTGGTTGGGCTAGGAACGCCTTCCACTAATCATCAATGAGGAGACATGACACAAACTAAGTATCATTACTTACAATTCTTACAAATTTCCAACAATAAATGATGTGTTGATAAACAAAGAGGCTCATCACCCAACATAACTCACATTCACGAAAAATTCATACAACTTTCCAACCAGAATTTGAGATGTTGATAAACACAAAGGCTTATCAATTGGTAGGGTAGGAATCCTACCAGGAAAATGAGCATTCTCCTCTAAAAACATGACAAGCAAGAAACCCTCACGCAACTCCACGACCGAGCAAGCATAAAACGTACGAACATGGCAACATCCTCAACCCACATCTCTCGTCACTTCACTTGCAAGAACCATCCAACAATTAGAAAACCATACACATAATGGCTTACAAAACCCAAAAAAAATAGCCTTACCATGTTACCTATTCTAAGTGCCATCTAGACATCAACCATCACAAGATGAAGATAAATAGATGTTTGAACAGAAACAACACCAGGCAAAGCCCTCACAAAAAACCATACAACCAACCATACAAACTAGGCAATTACATGCTTCATACCATTCAAACAAAACCCTGCATGAGGTAACACAACACAAAAAATAGTGGCAGACTTCATATGAGATCCATGTAAATACACAGAGAGTCGATGGGTCTCCACTTCCAAGGGGATTATACAACCACCCATCGGGCATAAACCAAATTACACTAACCCAAAAATCCCTCCACAAACAACACATTAACGACTCTAGAATCGACACTTCTTAAATTCAAATCTAATGCCCAACCACCAACATGTGGCAATCTTTCCAATGGATTGTACCATGTGCCACGTTGGCAAACGAGGTGGACGCCACAATGGCATTGGGGAGGGCACCCCACTTCTAGTGTCCCTCCCTTAGCCATGTGCTTAGAGATGTTTGGTCTTGCATTGGTGGTGATATGTTCCATTTAAGCAATGGTCAATGAAATAATAAAATTCTCTTAATTCCCTTTCCTCCCAACAATTGGGCATTTAGTGGATCTTTTCTTTTGGATGTATCACGGTTCAAGGTATTTGGTATGGTGTGGTTTTGTCTCTAGTAGATCTTTTCTTTTGGATGTATCATGGTTCAAGGTATATAGTATGGTGTGGTTTTCTCTCATTCCCCACTTTCTCATGAAGCAAGGTCATATATGGTTTAATCAATATGGTGTGGTTTTGTCTCATTCCCCACTTTCTCATGAAGCCAACTCGTATATGGTTTAATCAATTTATATCTCTTGCATGTTTTAATGAATGGCTCCCTTGGCATTGTGTGCTATATTATATTTATTGGTGAAATATTTATTCATGTCATTAAAGTCAATTTTGGGAAACATTGTACATATGAGCATTCTTTGTATTGAATGTCTAAGTTGAATTGTAAGAAAAGGTTCATTGAGCTAAGTTATGTTGGCATCCAAATATTGGATAGAAAGGTTCCTTTTGTGTATAAATAGTCCAGATACTATGCAATTAATAAATACAATTTTAAGGAGTCGGAGAGAGAGAATAGCCAAACCATATCAAAGAATCGACCTTGTTCATATTGCAAGTATTATTTCAAGTGGATATTAACTTGCAATGGGATTAGTTGAATTTATAATCTGTTATCCACTAAATTGAACTTAGTGGATTCCGAGTGAACCATCGAAGGCTTGAACATGTCAAAGTGTTCATTATCAGAGTTCAGAAGTCCATCAGGCTTTCTAGGCCCTTTTTATTTTTTGTACCACATGTTCATATCCCATCGGAGAATTTGTAATAATGTGCTAGCATGGTATCTTTTTGTAAAAGACTCGGCTTCTAGGACTTGAACATTAATCTGACTAGCCCAGAGTGTTTTTTTCCTTGGAAATTATTTGTTGTTGAACAAATGACTAATAGTTTTCGAGTTTTTCACTCAATCCTACAAAGTTCGGGTGGTAAACGTGGTGTTTAGGCCTTAATAGCTTATTAGAGCGTAAGTGTCAATGTATTAAACCATTCTAGGCATTAATTTTGAATTGTATGGACATGTATTAGGTCCCCCTAGGTTTTTGTTAAGTTCCGAGAAAAAAATATTTTCCATAAAAACGAGCCATTTTTTAATGGTTTGATTAAAAAAAATTGAAAAAGTGATAAAATTGTGGTCTATGGGTCTTTTTGGCCATGGAGGTACTCATTTTCTAGCCTAGAGCACCCACTTTACCCCTAAAACCACTTCCCTAAGTGTTTGGGCACTTTATTTTTCATCTATTTTGCAAAAAGTAAAAAACGTCAAAAATTAGAAGAAAAAAAATACAAAAAAAGTGAAAAATCTTAAAAATCAAAATCCTAAATTTTGGGGATGTATAAAAGATTTTGAATCAGCTATGTTTGGGGGCATGTAAGAGAGATTTTATGACACTTTTTTGGCAACTAACTTTAAGGGATCACTTTCCCATGACTTGGGCACATTTCCCAAAAAGAGTGCCCACAATTTGGGGATTGTTGCAGCTGATTTTTAGGCCCTCTTTGGACTAATGTATGGGTTGATTTGATACTGATTTTTGGCATCCAAATAAGTGGGAGGCAGCCCCATCTTCTCCTTAACTCATGGCACACTCTCTCCCTTAACAAGTACACCCTTCCCTCTCATTTTCTTCTATAAATATTGGGCACCTCTCTCATTCCAAACTAGTTAGAGTTGGATGAGAGAAGGTTTGCTCTTGTAATCTGATATATCATTTTTGCATTGAGAATAAAAAGCTTTGGAGGCTAAAAAGTGTAGTGCAATGGTGTGTGGATCAACATTATGGTGCTCTTCATATGGTAACTGGTTTCTACTTTGCAAATTTCTTTCTTACTGTTATTGTAGATCTTGCCTTGATAATTCAGTTGAATTAATAGGAATATGAAGTTGTAAGTAAGCTTACTTTCATTTTTTATTTCATGTATGACTGAAAACCAAACATTTGCATGTTAAATAGGTTTATTTGCATGTTATTTCAATTTCTGGTTTATATATGTTTACAAGATCTCATGGGTATGCAAGTGTTTGTGATTTAGCTTTCAGGTTTCCAAGCTTGGAGGAGGATTGGATCAAGCTTGAATCCATTCCATCTTCAACAAATCTTCAGGAACATTATCCCTCAGCACTCCACATAGAAGCATTCTCAGTTTGATATTTTCTGGCACAAGCTCTCTTCTACTTTATCTTTCTCCTTATAAAATAATTTCTTCTTGGTTACTGTTTTTGGGTACTTTCAGATCTAATCTTCTTAGCAAGCTTATCAAAAAATCAGATCTAGTTTTTTCTATGCATAGATCCAAGATACTTCAAAATTAATATTTCATTGTTGGGTCTTGCTTGGAAAAGAGTCTTTAAATAATTTTTTCAAGTCAAACTTTTAGGATTGTTTAAAATTTCTTCTTTAAAAGTTTTAAGGTTTAAATCAAGCAATCAAGTGCTCTATTGGCTGCATTTTCAAGGCTGTCCAAGACCCTAAGAGGTTGGATTTTTAACCATTCCATCTTAGTTCTTTTTTTCAGTTAACTAGTTTTTTAACTTAGAAAAAATTTTAGTATTTTTTGTTTCTTCCCAAAACACTTTTAAAGTGATTTTGGGCACTTTTTCTACTAATATAGTTCGCTAGTTTTTGTATTGTGATAGCAGATAGAAGGTTTTCAAGCACACTTTTTGACCAATTTGGATGATTCAAACCTTCATTGAACCTTACATTTCCTTCCTTACTTTGCTTCTATCATTTGTAACCTCTTTTCTCCAAGTTTATAAGGAGAAAAAGGAGTTCTTTTATTTCAGTTTGGCATTGTAACTTATAATAAAAAGTATTTTGGAAGCAAGCTCACAAAACTTGCTTCTCATCCCCCCAGGGGGGAATGGTGTCGGTTCAAATTTTATGATTGTTGTCAATTTTCTCAAACTTTAACAATTTTCACATTAGATTAGACTAGTTTAAAATCAACCAAGTTAAAATAAAATCTAACATCATGGTCCAATCCAAATATTGGGTGATTGACTCTCTCAAGACTTAGGAACATTTTTGTTTTCGTTTTTGCAAACCGTATACTTTTTCACTACAATATTGTTCATCTTTTGCAAAAAGTAAATTGGATACTAACCCACTACCTTGGTAGTGTAGTAATTAGAAAACATTTCATTTTTCAGTTATTTACTTTGCAAAACACTCCCTTGTTTTCTCGAAGTAAGGTTTCAGGATAAGGTCTTTCTCGAGTACTGGCCTGAAAAGAAACTCTTGGGGCATAAAAAGTAAAATATTTGTTCAGAAACCTTTTAAAATAAACAAGGCTCTGTCCCGAGTATGCTCTAGATCACTGCTGCTATGTCTGAACATGTTGATCAAACCAGAAAGGGGCTTAGCGACTAATAATTAGTTTAACATTTCCCAAATTAACCACCCTTTACAAAAATCCAACGTAAACGATTATTGACGCTGGTGGACAAATGATCCGGATTTATGTGGGAACGAAACAAAAGATAGCATATACAGAATCATATACAAAGATATATTGCAAATAACACAGTGATACAGTAAACACGTATTCTATTAAATAGCGGAAATAGAACAGACTGTAAAATACAATAGCTAGAATGGTTGTAGCTATCTCTGAGAAGAGATGTGGCCGCTATGCTCATTCGTGCCAAGATGAATACAAAGAGAGGCCGAAAGGGCCTATTTATCATAAGCATGAGGGAAAGAATCCCAATCATCCAAAAACCTAACCCTAGAAGATGAACCGTCATAAAGTTTGCGGCCCCAAGGTGGTTAGTTGAACAGTCAACTTCCCGGGGTCATAACTTTTGCATACGATCTCCGTTTAGGGCGCTCGGTAGCCCGTTGGAAAGGTCTATCCGAGATTTACAACTTTCGACTGGGCCCAAATGTATGCCGGAGGCAACCATTTGGTCCCCCGAATCGCCAAAAAATGTCGTTTAGGGCCTCAAAATGGCTCCAGAAGTTCAGGACCCGAAAAACTGCTAAAAATAGTAAATTACCAAAGTTGCCAGAACACTGTTTTGAGCCAGTTGGAAGAGGTGGGCTGCCACCGATATCCACCTGGATCAATCCTCCCTCCTTAGGAAGCAATGGTCTCCATTGCGTTAAATCCCTTATCATATGTCGAGCTGTGTGTCGAATTGAGCTCTTGGTGCGACATTTGCGGGAGTGGAAAGGTTGCCTTACTTTGACATCTTCAGAGGGTTGTAATTGTTGTTGATGGATGCGTTGGAGCTGTTCAACAGTTTTGGTTGTTGTGGCATCCTTGGTATGCACCGGCGTGGATGGTTTCTTTTTGGAGGAGCACCTTGAATGCGTGGCCTTGCACTGTAGAGGTACCCGAATAGGCGATGCTGCACTGACTTTGTGTTTTTCTTGTTGCTGTTGAGTAGAAGGATAATCTGCAGAGGTTGTGGATGTCTCCGCGATCTGATGTTCACCTTTAGTGGCAATTGCGAATAGGGAAAATTTCCCAGTGTGGGAGATTATCTTCCTTCCCCGCTCGTTTGGGGTAGGTGCAACTATCTCTGGTATCCGATAGAGTTGTCCTCCCAAAGTGACAATGACACTGCGAGGTCGTGATTCATATACAGCATGACGCTTCCACATATATGGTTGTCCTAAAAGAACATCACATACTTCAAGTGGGGCCACATCACACAATACCTCATCTTTGAAGGGCTTGATGCCATATGGTAGGCGACATTGGTGACTAACGCGGATTCTTCGTCCTTGGCTTAGCCATCCAATGGTGTATGGTTGTGGGTGTGGCGTTATTGGTAGCTCCAATCTCTTGATGACTTCTTCTGATATCAGGTTCTTCTGGCTGCCACTGTCCACAACAAAGTGTAGGGGAATTCCCTTCACCCACATCTGTGAGTGGAAAAGGCGCTCCTCTGCCTCCGACTCTTCAGGCTCCTCTGGCTGAATCTGTGTGGTGGCAACAACGGCACTGGGTTCTGCATCAATGATCTGCTTCCCTTTTTGCGCGGCTGTAAAATTAGGTTCCGAGTCAGAATCGGAACTGGGATCTGATTCTGAAGCTTTGATCTCAGCCACCAATGACTGTTTTGAGCGACAATCATCAGTGTTGTGCCAGGGGCTTTTGTGGAACTCGCACCACTTCCCGGTGTCTTTCTTTGTCTTTTCTTTACCCTTCTTCGCTTGTGGTTGGGACTGGTTGTCCTTTTCCTTCCCCATGTTTTGCGAGCCAGAGTTTCCCTTGCCCTGCTTCTGCGCAGGTCCAAAGTCACGCTTGTTCTTTTGCTGAAATTTCTGCTCAATTTTGACAGCATATCGATAGGCGGATCCGAGTGAAGAGATTTCCAGGAAATCCATCTCTGTTCGGATGTACCGGTGTAGGCCACTGCGATATTTCAGTACTAGGTGCCGCTCGGAGTCCTTGATACCTAGCTTTGTGCGCAAGGTATGAAATTTGTTGGTGTACTCCGACACCGTTTGGTCCCTCTCTTGATGCAGAATGGTCCATTTTGTGTACTGGTCATCATAGTTTCCAACAGGATAATATTGTTCCTTGACGGCATCTATAAAAGAGGCCCAAGTGGGATTGGAATATTCAAACAATCCAGACTCGTCTGATGAGTTTTGCTCACAATAAGTTTCCCACCAATTTTTGACATGGGGGGCGGCCTTAAGGAGCGCGAAGATGATCTTTTCCCTGTCGGAAAATTGGTGGACAGAGAAATACCCTTCTAGTAGATTCAACCATTTATCTAGGGCATCGGCATCGATTTGGCCTTCAAATAAAGGGATATCAAAATTAACTTGTACCTTGAAGGGAGTCGTATCTCCGAAATGGCTGCTCGTTGAGGGTGCATTTGCCGCTGTTGGCATGCGTTGAAGGATTTGGGCGAAATTATCCATCATCTCGTTCCTCTGTCGCGCGAGGGCTTCCTCGAGCAATAACTTGATAGGATCTACTGCTCCGTCGTCTCTCTTTTCTTCCGCCATGGGAGGCCGTTTGGGGCGGCGAGAGTGGTCTTCCTGTCATGTCCCAAATTTGGTATTGGGTCACAATGGCCTAATCACATTGGCCCTATTCATTAGAGTTTGTCAAATTGATGCTAAAGGTCAAATAATTGCCAATGAGGAAAATTACTAGTTTCCTAGGTTTGGGGTGGAAGCTTTGGGATTTGGAATAATGGGGATAATAAATGATGTTTGAACATTAGAATGGCATAAATATTTAATAAAGGAGCTAAATAAATATATACAAGTGAAAATCAAAGTGGCATTTCATCATGAAGACACATGGAGGAAGTGGGACCCACATATGGCTAGATTTCCCCACTACACTTGGCATCATTCTCTCACCAATTCGAATTCAAGGTGAATGGTAACATACTTGGGGGAGTCCAAAAGGTATTATTCATTGCATGACTCATCCAAGGTCTAAATATAGAGGAAGAGTAACTCCCATGGAAGAGGAAGAGGCAATTTGGAGCTAGTGAGACACTTGGGCTAGATTCCCTAGCTCTATGACAACAATGATGAAGATGCTATGACACCTATGACACAAATCAGACCTGAAGGCTGACATATGACATATATGACATGTCAGGGCTAAAAATAGACTCCAAGAGGGCGCTCAAGGGTGTTAGGGCAGCTAAGATGCTTCCACATGTGATTTGGTGGAAGTGGGAGACTAGGAATTGTTGTACAAGTGGCGTTCTTTGGAATCTCTTCCCAACATGAGTTGGCATGAGTCTCTTGGAATGAATTCGACCCATGGAGGACATTAGAAGTTTATAAATGTCAATAACAAAGAATGAAACCAGCTTTTGATCATTTGTAGAATTTGCAATTGCATTTGTGAAGAGGGAGAGCTAGTGGATGACTAGTTTCTTGCCTTAGCCAATTTCGAGGGTGAAAGATTCCCATCCAAGTTGGTAATTGGAAAGGCCATTCAGACCTTTCATTTGGAGCTTTAATGGAGTCTTTATTTGCAGGTGTAAGCTACAGGGCAGCTCATGGTTTCTTCTATTGCAGCTCACTCCTTCAACCATTTCCAGTTTTGATGGCATATTCTTGATCCTTGAGGGAGGGCGTTTTTGGTGAGCTATTGTACTCTTTGGGGAAGCTTTTAATGCCCCATTTATTTTGTAATATGAAGTAAATACTCTGTTCTTCATCTCCAAAAAGTTTCAGGTCGAAATTCCAAGTAGAAATGTATAAATCTCATTTTTAATGGAAGAACAATGCCATTTCCCCACTACCTTGTTGTGAGCCAATGTATTGATGATGATTTCGAATGAATGGATGATTCTCTGATATATTTGTGATCAATATAATGCCATGGATGTATTCTACAAGTTTCATGTACTGTACTTGAGCATTTGAAGCATTTTTATTCAGTTTAGTTGTATTGGGAGGTGAAATAGTGCCATTTCCCCAAGGGTCGAATTGGGGATTTTTGCAGTTGAATGGGAGAGGGTGAGAACAGTTGTAATAATCCATTAATGGTGCATATGAGACTTTAATAAAATACTTAACACATTACATACCTCTGTTCATAAATTTGAGTGGGTTTGGAGGCATTTGGGAAGCCATTTTTCAGTGCTTACCCCAGGGGGATTTGAACCCCAAATTACTAGTAAAATTGCATAATTGGTTCAGAATCTTAAGAGAGTTTGCAGAGGTCTTTTGGTGGACATATGTCATCCATAAACATCATATTCAAGTTATAATATCATTCATACACCTTCCTTGAAGATTTGAAGGCATTTGGAGTCAATTTGAGACCTAGAGACCAATACTAGTCAAAGGAAAATCACTAGTAAAGTTACCTACATTGATCAGAATTGAAAGAGGATTTGCAGAAGTATTTTAAAGGTCCAAAGGCATCCCTGAAACACATATTTATGTTCTAATACCATTCATATACCTTCTCAGAAGATTTGGGATCATTTGGGGCAAAATTGGGACCTAGAGATCAAAACTAGTCAAAGGTCTAACTAGTTAAAAAAGTGAAAAATTGCCATTTTAATAAAATTCCTAACAAGGGACATTACACTTCCCCAAGTGAAACTAGTTCGAGACCCAACTCTCTATATCCTGACCTCGTCGGGGACATGCACCGAGAAACAATCAAAGAGCAGACTGCTCTGATACCACTGATCCGGATTTATGTGGGAACGAAACAAAAGATAGCATATACAGAATCATATACAAAGATATATTGCAAATAACACAGTGATACAGTAAACACGTATTCTATTAAATAGCGGAAATAGAACAGACTGTAAAATACAATAGCTAGAATGGTTGTAGCTATCTCTGAGAAGAGATGTGGCCGCTATGCTCATTCGTGCCAAGATGAATACAAAGAGAGGCCGAAAGGGCCTATTTATCATAAGCATGAGGGAAAGAATCCCAATCATCCAAAAACCTAACCCTAGAAGATGAACCGTCATAAAGTTTGCGGCCCCAAGGTGGTTAGTTGAACAGTCAACTTCCCGGGGTCATAACTTTTGCATACGATCTCCGTTTAGGGCGCTCGGTAGCCCGTTGGAAAGGTCTATCCGAGATTTACAACTTTCGACTGGGCCCAAATGTATGCCGGAGGCAACCATTTGGTCCCCCGAATCGCCAAAAAATGTCGTTTAGGGCCTCAAAATGGCTCCAGAAGTTCAGGACCCGAAAAACTGCTAAAAATAGTAAATTACCAAAGTTGCCAGAACACTGTTTTGAGCCAGTTGGAAGAGGTGGGCTGCCACCGATATCCACCTGGATCAACAAATTTCTCAAAGGAAGCAGGAACCACTGGGTAGCGACCTCGGGATACCGTTAGACTATACCCTCGTTTGGTATAGTGTTGAACACCTCCCAGAGACTCCGATCCAGCCCACATGTCCAAGTGAGGAGCCACCTTGTCATATTCCAGACATATTTATGTACTTTACAGTATATTGGGAATCCCCCATCCATAATAAAAACTCATTACCACATTAAATTAAAATTGACCAAGAACATTTGCACAACATTTTATTTCCAGCATTACAAACAACATTTCATTTTGACTCCATTTTTCAACACCGGTGTTTCTTGATTTATCATTGCAATTTATAATCATGTGTTGAATGAATTGATAAACATGTTTAATTTATATGTTGTTTAATCTTTATGTTGTTATGCTCTCAAATTATATTGCAAATCTCTTGTGTCAGTTTTGTTGTTAAAAAACTCCTAAAAAAAACTAACTCATCCATCAAAACTAGCTAGCTTAATCATCCTTAGCAACCTTTAGGGTCCACTCCCTTGGCTTCATTAGGAGTTTTCCTAAATGGAGGAGTCAAGAATCAAGTGACAGTACTTGACTCGAGGCTTTCCCCCAAGGACACACTTAGTGGCTTGAATATTTTTGCCACGTTAACCCCAGGTGTGTATCCAGCGGCAAAATTTCTTTAGCGTCACTGCCGGGGATAAATCTTTTTAATCCTGGAGTACGACTTTTGTTTTCTCGTTTTTGTTTTTTCTTTGTTTGATGAATGTTTAGATTAGATATTTTTATTTTCTTCTAATGACTCCACTAACTTTTTTTAGAAATTTTCAAAGAAAAGCAAAAAATAGAAATTTGTGTGAATATTTTAAATGCATATTTTTATTCTCACATGGAGACTCCATTAAAGGGATAAAACCCTTCTTTCTCATAAATTTGTGAGGATTTGTTGTGTGTATATGAGCACATGCGACACATTGAAAACCTTAACTCATGATTTGACAACTCCACTTGTTCAATGCAAGATCTAAGTTATTGAAATATGCTATGGATAGTAATAAAGAAGGGCCTCATGCTCACTTGTTCGAGACATTCCCTTCAATAGATTTCTCAAATATCCATGTGTTTCCAAATGATTGCTATGATCATCATGGGCTATATAGTGTGGCTCCAGAGTTCTATGGAAATAGTGGTGATTCAGCCATTGATCATATTGCTTCCTTTCTCAAACTGGTGGTTGACTCCAATGTTATTCATGAGGATGATCTGATGACCATTTTTTCTTTCTCCTTGGTGGGGGATTCGGTGAATTGGTTCTATGACCTTCATGACAAATGCATTACCTCCATTTCAAGTTTCTTTGAGATGCTTTTTGAACGGTGGCATGATGATGAGATTGATATGAAAGAATTTATAGAAAATTCCCTTGCCATCCTTCCTAAATCAAAAGCTATTTCAGAAACTAAAAACGAGATTCCAGAAAAGCACCCTAAAGATCAAGGAGATATTATTGATCTGGAGCTATCTCAGGATTATGAAGATGATCACATGTGTATGCCAGATCTACCTCAAGAAGAAACTATTATAGAATATCATGATGGAATCCATGATATAATTTGGGATCTGTATGATGATACTCCTTCATGTGCTCCACATGGTGATGAAGGATCGGTAAATGCATTCACTTTTGATATTTTTGAAACCAACCCTTGTAAAGATGATAATTATGAACGTGAGGAGGACAAGTATAGCCTGGAGAAAGATGTAAGTGATGAAAACTCTCTCATATCTGACATAGACGGGGGTGATGACTATTGGAATTTCATTGAAAATCCAACCTATGAGACTTTTGAAAATCTAATTGAGAATCTCATCTATGATATGTCCAGCAAGGGGAGTATCTATACAGAAATTTATGGAAGACCAATTTATGATTCATCCAGAGAAGGGAGTGTTGATCTCGAGACTTGGGAAATCCTTGTTATGGAAGATGAACATGCTAACTTTTTATATGATCAGTATGAGCCATGCATGAACATCAACAAGGAATACCTGAAGAAGTAGTACAATGAAGGTTCAGATCAGATGCAGCTAATTGAAGAGAAGTCTCAGCTATCATCTTCATATACAGTGGTTCCTTACGATTTGGAGCAGCTTGGGGCTTATGCTTTCACAGAAAGTTATCAGTATGATGAGTTAGTGGATATGCCTCATCATTCAAAGTTTTTTCTCAGTCCTATCCAATCATGGATAGAAGAGGCCTGCAGGAAGACTTACCATTTGGAGAAGCACTTCAAATATCTATTACATGCTTATGATTTCCCATCTAACCCTTCCATCCAGAATATCCACGCAAGTTTGCACTTTCTAATAAACGCATCCTTGCTTTGGCTGGTAACCAAAGACAAGGAAAAAATATGTTATATTGATGAAATGTTAAGGTGGTTACATTGGATTTAGCATTTTACTTTATTCCATGCTTAGAGTAGGAAAATAAGCTCCTTAAAGTGAACATTTACTTTACGCATTTATTTCTAGTACTTAGGAATAATAATATTTTTCCTTAGTTAGTTTTAGTTTTTATGAATAAATGCAATTTGTGATTCATTAGCTTCTTCATAAAACTTGTGCTGCTGAAGGTTTTTCTTGTCAAGTTGAGATGTTTTTACAGGTTGTATAAACCAGAGATTCTAATGTTCTCGCATCCTCTCCTTGCCCGAAAGCCAGATCGAGCACACGTCCCACAGTTGGATCCAGATGTTATCCACTAAATTGCACTTAGTGGATTCCGAGTGAACCATCGAAAGCTTGAACATGTCAAAGTGTTCATTATCAGAGTTTAGAAGTCCATCAGGCCTTCTAGGCCCTTTTTATTTTTTGTACCACATGTTCATAACCCCTCGAGGAATTTGTAATAATGTGCTAGCATGGTATCTTTTTGTAAAAGACTCGGCTTCTAGGACTTGAACATTAATCCGACTATCCCGGAGTGTTTTTTTCCTTGGAAATTATTTGTTGTTGAACAAACGACTAATAATTTTCGAGTTTTTCATTCAATCCTCCAAAGTTGGGGTGGTCGACGTGGTGTTTGGGCCTTAAGAGGTTATTAGAGCATAAGTGTCAATGTATTAAACCATGCTAAGCATTAATTTTGAGTCGTATGGACATGTATTAGGTTCCCCTAGACTTTTGTTAAGTTCTAAGAAAAAATGTTTTTCCGTAAAAACAAGTCATTTTTTAATGGTTTGATTAAAAAAAATTGAAAAAGTGATAAAATTGTGGTCTAGGGATCTTTTTGTCCATGGGGGTGCTCATTTTCTAGCCTAGAGCACCCACTTTCCTGAGTGTTTCAGCACTTTATTTTTCATCTATTTTGCAAAAAGTCAAAAAAGTAAAAAATGAGAAAAAATGCAAAAAAAAGTGAAAAATCTCAAAAATCAAAATCTTAAATTTTGGGGATGTGTCAGAGATTTTGGATCAGCTATGTTTGGGGGCA
Organism: Larix kaempferi; assembly: GCA_027924585.1. Taxonomy (NCBI): domain Eukaryota; kingdom Viridiplantae; phylum Streptophyta; class Pinopsida; order Pinales; family Pinaceae; genus Larix; species Larix kaempferi. The sequence continues at coordinate 14,710,911 of BSBM01000378.1, forward strand.
TGTCAGAGGTATTTTATGACACTTTTTGGGAAGCTAACTTTAAAGGATCACTTCCCCATGACTTGGACACATTTCCCAAAAAGAGTGTCCACGATTTGGGGATTGTTGCAGTTGATTTTTAGGCCCTCTTTGGACTGATTTGATGCTGATTTTTGGCAGCCAAATAAGTAGGAGGAAGCCCCATCTTCTCCTTAACTCATGGCACACTCTCTCCCTCAACAAGTTCACCCCTCCCTCTCTTTTTATTCTATAAATATTGGGCACCTCTCTCATTCCAAACTAGTTAGAATTGGATGAGAGAAGGCTTGTTCTTGTAATCTGATATCATTTTTGCATTGAGAATAAAAAGCTTTGGAGGCTAAAAGGCGTAGTGCATTGGTGTGTGGATCAACATTGTGATGCTCTTCATATGGTAACTGGTTTCTACTTTGCAAATTTATTTCTTACCGTTATTGTAGATCTTGCCTTGATAATTCGGTTGAATTAATAGGAATATGAAGTTGTAAGTAAGCTTACTTTTATTTTCTATTTCATGTATGACTGGAAACCAAAAATTTGCATGTTAAATAAGTTTATTTGCATGCTATTTCAATTTATGGTTTATACATGTTTACAAGATCTCATGGGTATGCAAGTGTTTGTGATTTAGCTTTCAAGTTGTCAAGCTTGGAGGAGGATTGGATCAAGCTTTACTCCATTTCATCTTTAACGAATCTTCAAGAACATTGTCCCTCGGCACTCCACATAGAAGCATTCTCAGTTTGATATTTTATGGCACAAGCTCTCTTCTACTTTCTCTTTCTCCTTATAAAATAATTTCTTCTTGGTCACTGTTTTCGGGTACTTTCAGATCTGATCTTCTTAGCAAGCTTATCAAAAAATCAGATCTGGTTTTTTTATGCATGGATCTGTTGATGTATATGTAACTTCGGAATGTATTTCATCTGTGTATTATATATATATTTATTGTACCCTTATAAGAGATGTGTTATTCCTCTATAAGGAAGTGTCGTCATGTGGATTGACAAGTGTCGCAAGTGTGTGTACTTGCCGATGGGTTATTAGACCACCATATGGGGTCGGCCCTAATTAATATATAATATAATGTGGATGTATCTAAGTAGACAAGTTGGCCCCAGTAGGTCACTGGGCAAAAAGGTGAGTATAAATAGAGATAGGAGATTTCTATTTTACTCACTCCAAAAAGTAACTCACTCTCTCTCTGAAAAGTGGCGCACTAGTGAGGAGGAGGAGGATCATCTGCTAGGAGACTATCTCAGTGTTATTTGGTTGTATTTTGGTTGAGCCATTGCTCTCTCTATCTCTGAGGAAGTTGTGGGGTTTTTCACCTTAGGGTTTTCCCCACGGAAACTCTGTGTCTCTTGTCTCTATGCTTTTGATTCTTGTGATGCTTGTGATGCTTGTCATATTATGATTGTCATGCATTGATATACTGTAGATGTTATTCTCTCAGCAAAGATCATATAGTATTGTGATTTAATACTCAAAATTTAACATGGTATCAGAGCTTAACTGAGAAGAAGACATTTTGCAGTGACGGAAGCTTGTATTCCTTGTTTATTGGGTTTCTCTCCACAGATTTTTGAAATTCAGTATAGTAGATTGGATCTACTCATCAAGGCGCATCTATCTGTCCAATCAGTATTCAGTTCCGAGCATTTTCAGATTTGGCCCTAAAAATTAGGGTTTCCACAAAATTAGGAATTTCTGGAAACTAAAGGCACAGCTGGAAGCTCCTTGCAAAAATCGAAGGTTAGAGCTTCGGATTGAGATTTTTGGCTGGGTAGATCTACGGGAAACTCAAACCCTAATTCAGGGCTCTCCCCAGTGAACCCGGGAGGACAAAAAGGCAATTTTGAAGGGCAAGACCTTGTTGATCTCAAATTCTGAATGTACTAGGCTGATCAGCTCTCCAAGGCGCATCTTTCTATCCTTTCAGAATTTTGAAATTCACATTTTGAATTTTTAGGGTTTCTCTCACAAACCCTAATCCGGGACCAGATCCAGTTTTCAGCACTTCAAGTGGTAAGTCCTAAATCTTTTCTATTTCCATTTGAAGTACTCTTAAAGATGTCTCTCCACACCAAGCTTGAGGATAAGCTTGAAGGGGTTGATAACTTCCGAGCCTGGAAGTATAGGATTGGGTTAATCCTGGAAGAGAATGAGTTGGACTCATATGTGAAAGAAGACATCCATATCCCAGAGGATGAAGAAGCCAAGGCATTGCACAAGAAGAACTTGGTCAAGGCAAAGAGAATCATTGCTGATTCTATCAAAGACCATCTCATATCTCATGTGTCTTCTCTTAAGACACCCAAAGAGATGTTTGAATCTTTGACCAAGCTATTTGAAGGAAAGAACATAAATCGGAAGATGACCCTGCAGAACCAATTGAAAGCAGTGAAGTTTCAGAATGGAGAAACCATTCAATCTTACTTTTCAAGGGTCTCCCAGATCAAGGAACAATTAGAAGCAGTAGATGAAATGGTGGAGAATGGTGAAGTGGTGATGACCACTCTAAATGGCCTACCCAGGTCATGGGATTCCTTTATTCAAGGAATTTGTGCAAGGAAGAAGTTGATCTCCTTCAACAGATTGAGGGAAGAATGCTCTCAAGAAGAAGTTAGGCTTATAGCTCGTGAGGAAAAGATGGGAGGAGAAGATCAAGCTCTTGCAGCTCACACCAAAAGAAGCAAAACCAAGAAGGATCACTCTCACCACAGAAGAACCCATCAAAAGAGTAAGAAGGACCTAAGATGCTTCACATGCAATGAGAAGGGTCACTTTGCTTCAGATTGTCCCAAGAACAAAAGGGATAATAACAACAACTCTAGTAAGAAGAAGAAGGGAAACAAAAGAAGGTTTCATGCTCATGCTGTCGAAGATGATGAACCTCCAAAGAAGAAGGCTAAGGCAGAAAGTAGTAGTGATGATGACTCATCAAGTGAAGAAGAATATGTTCTAATTTCTGCTCTTACAGGTACCATCTCCCATGGATGTAATGATTGGTTGATTGATAGTGGGGCTTCCAAACACATGACTGGATTTAAGGAATCCTTTGTGAACCTATCTGAACATGAATCACCTCATAAGGTGAAACTTGGGGATGATTATCAATACCCAATCAAAGGAAGTGGTGAAGCCTCCTACAACCTAGATTCTGGAAAATCTCTAAAGATGAAGGAAGTCCTCTATGTACCTGGGCTCAAGAAGAACTTACTCTCCATCTTTGCATTGGATGCAAAAGGTATGAGGGTTGCATTTGTGGATGGCCAAGTCCTAATGTGGCCAAAGGGAAAGACAATAGATGATGCAGTAGTGATTGGAGAGCAAGAGGGAGGACTGTATAAATTGAAGGGACAACCTGAACATGTCATGGTGCATGAATCCATGGAGCCAAGTGAACTTTGGCATAGAAGACTTGCTCATATGCACTATAGGGCACTTCCAATTGCAAGCAAGGCAGTAGAGGGTCTTCCTGAAATCAAGACCAAACATGAACGTGTTTGCAAAGGATGTGCAAAAGGTAAGAACATTAAGAAGGCTTTCCCAAGCAGTGAAAGCAAGGCAAAAGACATCCTGGAAATCATCCACTCAGATGTATGTGGCCCTATGTCATCCAGCTCCCTGAGTGGGTATGTTTACTATGTATCATTTATCGATGAATTCTCCAGGAAGACTTGGGTATACTTCTTGAAGGGAAAAGATGAGGTGCTTGATAAATTCAAGGAATTCAAAACTTTGATGGAGAATCAAACTGACAAGAAAATCAAGACATTCAGATCTGAAAATGGTGGAGAATTCACCTCAAGTGACTTCAAGAAGCTTTGCAGTGATTCAGGGATTAAGAGGGAGTTGACTGCTCCTTATAATCCTCAACAGAATGGAGTTGCAGAAAGGAAGAACAGAACTATCATGGAAGCAGCAAGGGCAATGTTGCATGACCAGGATCTTCCTATGCATCTATGGGCAGAAGCAGCTAGAACAGCTGTATATGTGCAGAACAGAACACCCCATAAGATATTGGACAACAAGACACCAGAAGAGGTCTTTTCTGGTAAGAAACCTGAAGTCAGCCATCTCAGAATATTTGGTTGTCCAGTATATACTCATGTCCCAAAAGAGAAGAGGACTAAACTAGATCCTTCAGGAAAGAAGGGCATCTTTGTGGGTTATAGTGAAAGCTCGAAGGCTTACAGAATATACTTTCCAGGGTTCAAGAAAATTGATGTCAGTAGGGATGTAACATTTGATGAAAACTCAGCATTCATCAAATCAAGAAAGGCACCTACCGAAGTTTATGAAGAGCCTAAGGAAACAAGATTTCAGGACACTACCATGACTGAAGCAGTTACAGAAACTGTTCGTGAGTTTGAAGATCCACAAGAACCTGTAGATCCACCCCGTGAGGATAACTCTCACAAGAGGAAACCTGTATGTGCTAGAGAGCTCATTCATTATGCAGAAAGATTTGACATTCCAGAAGAAGAACACAGAGCAAAGAAGAGAACCAGATCACACACCAGTTATGTTGCTTTACTCTGTGACATTATGAACAAAGAGCCTTCCAGTTATGAAGAGGCAGCAGAAAAGAAAGAATGGAAGGATGCTATGGTTGAGGAATACCAATCAATAATGAAGAATGATGTTTGGGATGTTGTCCCAAGACCTAAAGAGAAGTCTGTTGTGACTTCCAAGTGGATCTACAAAATCAAGCACGTTGCAGATGGCAGTGTAGAAAAATACAAAGCAAGATTCGTAGCTCGTGGTTTCTCTCAGAAAGAAGGAATAGATTATGAAGAAACCTTTGCACCTGTAGCCAGGTACACGTCCAACAGAACAGTGTTTTCCCTGGCTGCAGCAATGAAATGGAAAATACACTAGATGGATGTCAAGACTGCTTTCCTGAATGGTGTAGTAGAAGAGGAAGTATATGTGGAACAGCCACTCGGTTTTGAAATACATGACAGGGAATCATATGTATACAGATTGAAGAAAGCCTTGTATGGCTTGAAGCAAGCTCCCAGAACCTGGTATGGTAGGATGGACAGTTTCCTATCTATTTTGGGCTTTACCAAGAGTAAAGCGGATTCCAACCTTTATTACAAGGTTGAGGAAGGGAATCCTGTGATTCTACTACTGTATGTGGATGACCTATTTGTGACAGGAGATGACAGACTGATTGCAGATACTAAGAGGAAGCTTGCAGATGAATTCGATATGAAATATTTGGGAATGATGCACTATTTCCTAGGTATGGAGGTGTGGCAAAGTGCAGGTGGGATCTTCCTTGGTCAAGGGAAGTACACAGTAGATATCCTGAAGAGATTCGGGACGGTGGATTGCAAGGCCATGGCCACACCGATGGCATCGAACCTTAAGCTTCTATGTGATGCTTCATCTGAGCCAGTTGATGTCTCTATGTATCGTCAGATGATTGGGTCCTTGATGTACCTGACGAACACGAGACCAGACATTTGCTTTGCTGTGAACACATTGAGCCAGTTCCTGACGGATCCGAGGAGTGTTCACCTGGTTGCTGTAAATCATGTTCTGAGGTACCTGAAGGGTACAGTGGATTATGGGCTCAAGTATGAAGCAAATCAAAAGTTTAACCTATAGGGTTATGTTGATTCAGATTGTGCTGGCAGTGCTGCAGATAGGAAGAGCACATCTGGGTGTTGCTTCAGTATGGGATCAGGTGTGATCTCTTGGTTTAGCAGGAAGCAATCCTGCGTAGCACTGAGTACAGCTGAGGCAGAGTATGTTACAGCCTGCTCAGCTAGTTGTGAGGCAGTATGGCTACGGAAGCTACTGTCTGAGCTATTTGATCTCCCGTTGGAGGCTACTGGTATCTTCTGTGATAACCAGAGTTGTGTAAAGTTGTCCGAGAACCCAGTGTTTCATGACAGGTCGAAACACATAGAGATCAAATATCACTATATCAGGGATATGGTGCAGAGAGGAGCTATGAAGCTCCTGTATGTTGCGACGGACGAGCAGATTGCAAATGTGCTGACGAAGCCACTAGCCAGAGTGAAGTTCGAGTACTTCAGAGAGAGGCTTGGCGTTCTTCAGATCGAGGACACTTCGAGGAAGAAGTGATGGATACTTTTGCTGAAGCCATTCCAAGCATGTTGGAAGGAGGATCCTTCATATGGATGTGGATGTAAGCGTTGGATGATGAGCATCAGGATGATGTTCTGGTTTCTGTTGGATATGATCAGTTGGATCATTTTTATGTATGTATGTACGCATCATGTTGGATGCTGGATATGATCAGTTGGATCATTTTTATGTATGTATGCACGCATCATGTTGGATGTTGGATATGATCAGTTGGATCATGTGTATGTATTTTGTATATGCATCATGTTGGATGCTTGGACCATGTATCTGTATATGTATCAGGTGGATACATTGTATGATCAGGTGGATCATGTATGGTGATATGTATCATGTATTTGTATCAGGTGGATACATTGTATGATCAGGAGGATCATGTATGATGATATGTATCAGGTAGATACTTGGTATGCATCAGGTAGATGCATTGATGATCAGGTGGATCATGTATGATGACATGCAGCAGGATGTTGCAGTGATGATCAGGATGATCATGGATGACGAGCTTCAGGATGTTGCTCCAGATGACATGCAGCAGGATGTTGCAGTGATGATCAGGGTGATCATGGATGACGAGCTTCAGGATGTTGCTCCAGATGACATGCAGCAGGACATTGCAGTGATGATGATCAGGATGATCATGGATGACGAGCTTCAGGATGTTGCTCCAGATGACATGCAGCAGGACGTTTCAGTGATGATGATCAGGATGATCATGTGTACATCAGGTTGATGTATGGTGAGTATCAGGTTGATACTATATAGTCGTGGATCAAGTTGTGCAGATGAGCATGTCTGGGAGATCCTATAGGTCGGAGTTGTGTACCCGTAATAGCCTAGGATGCTCTTTCGAGACATTGCTCTAGGAGGACAAGTAATTTGTGCCCTGGGAGATTTCAGGTCGGAGTTGTGTACCCGTAACATCCTGAGATGCTCTTGCGAGGTTTTGTCCGATGGCATGTAATTTGTGCCCTAGGAGATTTCAGGTCGGAGTTGTGTACCCGTAACATACTGAGATGCTCTTTCGAGGTTTTGCCATGACCACATGTAATTTGTGCCCTGGGAGATTTCAGGTCGGAGTTGTGTACCCGTAACATCTTGAGATGCTCTTGCTAGGTTTTGTGGTGACCACATGTAATTTGTGCCCTGGGAGATCCTTCAGGTTGGAGTTGTGTACCCGTAACATCCTGGGATGCTCTTTCGAGGTTTTGTGGTGGGGTCACATGTAATAGCGCCCTGGGAGATCCTACAGGTCAGAGTTGTGTACCCGTAATATCCTGGGATGCTCTTTCGAGGTTTTGTGACGCACGTAATAAGTCCTGAGGATTCCACAGTATGGCCAGAGATGATGAAGACCTGCAGGTGGTGGGCCTACATCCAGTATGAAAAAGAACTGGCTCTGTAGAACTTCTTATGACGAGTAGAGTCAGAGATTGGTTGAGATAGTAGCAGCAGTGACGATGATGATGATGATGCATCGATGACGATGATCCAGAGAAGAAGACTTGTCTAGCAGATCTGTGTCGAGAAAAACCTTCCTAGTTAAGAGGGAGTGTTGATGTATATGTAACTTCGGAATGTATTTCATCTGTGTATTATATATATATTTATTGTACCCTTATAAGAGATGTGTTATTCCTCTATAAGGAAGTGTCGTCATGTGGATTGACAAGTGTCGCAAGTGTGTGTACTTGCCGATGGGTTATTAGACCACCATATGGGGTCGACCCTAATTAATATATAATATAGTGTGGATGTATCTAAGTAGACAAGTCGGCCCCAGTAGGTCACTGGGCAAAAAGGTGAGTATAAATAGAGATAGGAGATCTCTATTTTACTCACTCGGAAAAGTAACTCACTCTCTCTCTGAAAAGTGGCGCACTAGTGAGGAGGAGGAGGATCATCTGCTAGGAGACTATCTCAGTGTTATTTGGTTGTATTTTGGTTGAGCCATTGCTCTCTCTATCTCTGAGGAAGTTGTGGGGTTTTTCACCTTAGGGTTTTCCCCACGGAAACTCTGTGTCTCTTGTCTCTATGCTTTTGATTCTTGTGATGCTTGTGATACTTGTCATATTATGATTGTCATGCATTGATATACTGTAGATGTTATTCTCTCAGCAAAGATCCTATAGTATTGTGATTTAATACTCAAAATTTAACAGGATCCAAGATACTTCAAAATTATTATTTCATTGTTGGGTCTTGCTTGGAAAAAAGTCTTTAAATCATTTTTTCAAGTCAAATTCTTATGATTGTTTAAAGATTTCTTCTTTAAAAGTTTTAAGGTTTAAATCAAGCAATCAAGTGCTCTATTGACTACCTTTAGCCATTCCATCTTAGTTCATTTTTTCAGGTATCTAGTTTTTTAACTTAGAAAAAATCTTAGTACTTTTTGTTTTTGCCCAAAATACTTTTAAAGTGATTTTGGGCACTTTTTCTACTAATATAGTTCGTTAGTTTTTGTATTGTGACAGCAGATAAGATGTTTTCAAGCACACTTTTTGACCAATTTGGATGATCCAAACCTTCATTGAACCTTACATTTCTTTCTTTACTGTCTCTATCATTTGTAACCTCTTTTCTCCAAGTCTATAAGGAGAAAGAGAAGTTTTTTTATTTCAGTTTGGCATTGTAATTTATAACAAAAATTATTTTGGAAGCAAGCTCACAAAGCTTGCTTCTCATCCCCTTAGGGGGGATTGGTGTCGGTTCGAATTTTGTGATTGTTGTCAATTTTCTCAAACTTTAACAATTTTCACATTAGATTAGACTAGTTTAAAATCAACCAAGTTAAAATAAAATCTAACATGATGGTCCAATCCAAATATTGGACCATTGACTCTCTCAGGACTTAGGAACATTTTGTTTTCGTTTTTGCAGACCTTATACTTTTTCACTACAATATTGTTCATCTTTTGCAAAAAGTAAATCGGATACTAACCCACTACCTCGGTAATGTAGTAATTAGAAAACATTTCATTTTTCAGTTATTTACTTTGCAAAACACCCCCTTGCTTTCCTGAAGTAGGGTTTTAGGACAGGGCTTGCCCGAGTACTGACCCAAAAATAGACTCTTAAGGCATAAAAAGTAAAATATTTGTTCAAAAACCTTTTAAAATAAACAAGGCTCTGTCCCGAGTATGCTCTGGATCACTGCAGTTATATCTGAACATGTTGATCAAACCAGAAAGGGGCTTAGCAACTAGTAATTAGTTTAACATTTCCCAAATTAGCCACCCTTTACGAAAATCTGGCGTAAACGATTATTGACGTTGGTGGACAAATTTCTCAAAGGAAGCGGAAACCACTGGGTAGCGACCTCGGGATACCGTTAGACTATACCCTCGTTTGGTATAGTGTTGAACACCTCCCAGAGACTCCGACCAACCCACATGTCCAAGTGAGGAGCCACCTTGTCAAATTCCGGACATATTTCCAGTACCTTACGGTATATGGGGAATCTCCCATCCATAATAAAATCATTACCACATTAAATTAAAATTGACCAAGAACATTTGCACAACATTTTACTTTCAACATTACAAACAGCGTTTCATTTTGACTCCATTGTTCAACACTGGTATTTCTTGATTTATCATTGCAATTTATAATCATGTGTTGAAGGAATTGATAAACATGTTTAATTTCTATGGTGTTTAATCTTTATGTTGTTATGCTCTCAAATTATATTGCAAATCTCTTGTGTCAGTTTTGTTGTTAAAAAAATCCTAAAAAAAAAAACTAACTCGTACATCAGAACTAGCTGGCTTAATCAGCCTTAGCAACCTTTAAGGTCCACCCCCCTTGGCTTCGTTAAGAGTTTTCCTAAACGGATGAGTCAAGAATCAAGTGACGGTACTTGACTTGAGGCTTACCCCCAAGGACACACTGAGTGGCTTGAAGATTTCTGCCACGTTAACCCTAGGTGTGTTTCCGGCGGCAACATAATCAATTTATTTTTTTAAAGAAGCAGCAGTGTGTTGTTTATTAGCATATTGCAAGTAGAGAAATTTTGCACATATACAATTGAAGTGTGTCACTTAGTTGGAAATTGAACACAATGCATTGTAGGCACAAAAGAGCCAAGCCTTGAAGCATGGAAGCATAGCTAACCCCTATGTGCCTGTGTGTTGATAAACAACATAGCAACCAAGTAGTAGAGTCATAAAACCAAATAATTGCAAAGTCTAGTCGGTGGCTTTGATCTTTAATTTTACACAAAATTTAGAAGTTTTGATAGCCATTCTAAAAACAGAGATCTCTACATAGAACTGTGAATAGAGGACAAATTTAAATTCCACATAGTCTCTATGCTGGTGAAACGAGTAGGCTATAAGTCTCTATGCTGGTGAAGCGAGTAGGCTATAAGTCTCTCATTTATGGATCAGTCAACCACACCACCTCCATCTTCTCTTTAGTGATATCACCGTCAAGTTCCTTCAACGGTTGATACAATTTTGTAGTTTACCCACACAATCATCCAACATCCAACAATCCTGGACTTTCGCGATGTCCTTCACGCTTGCCTCACTCTTCCCAATACTAAGGACCAGACTAGCACAAAGTAGCTAGCCAACTCCGGTTTTTTGGGAGAGAGAGATGGGTCCAAGAAGGGCGCTGTTAGGTTTTCCCCGTGATTTTGCAGAATTTATCGAGATTGAGGGTTGATGGGTCGAATGTATAGCCTGCGGCAACTTGGAGTCAAGCCATTTTTCTGAAATGGCCTAGTACCAGCCAAGGTTAAAAAAATTGGGAACCTTTCTTTATGCTGGTCGTAGGCTATCATTCCTCACCTCAACTTGATTTCTCGGTTTTCTGCAAAATTACTACTTTCCATTATCTAGCTTTTTCCATTTGTGGTCTTTATTCCCTCTCCAGTTTTAATGGATTTTTGGAACCCTTGCTATTTTTGGTCTCTAGCTATCTTTCGGACCTAGGTCTGTCTAATTTTGGGGGTTTCATTCTTACCGAATTTTGTGGCGATATTTTGGCCTTCTGGGGTCTGCCTTTTTTTCGCTTTTGCCCCGGCAGCTGTCCTTCCCTTTCTGACAAACAACCGACAAATGGGGTTCATCTTTCTATTTCCGGGAGTGGGACTCCCTCATTGCGGTCTCTTCACCGTCTTCAAACCCTTCTCTGCTCCTCCCCTCGTCCGAGCAGGGTTTCATTAGTGCGCCGCCTTGGGATGCTTTTCTGAGCAGAGGTAAACTCCATGGGGCGAAGGCTAAGTCTAGGAGACTATTGAAGACCTACAAAGCACGCTCTGAAATCGTGAGATTTGACATAGACGAAGACTATAACCTCGAAAGGATTAGGGTTCTTGTTGATCGTGCTCTGGTTGGAAGACTGGAGTTTGCTTCTGGTAGCAAGCTGGAAATCTCAGAGTGGGTTACTAAAAATTGGGTCCCTCTTACTGGCATGGCACCCCGTATTAACCTTCTTTTGAATAGATGGATATTATTCACGTTTTCTGAAGCCTCTCACCTCGAGAAGATCTTGGACTGCTTTTGGGAATTTAAACAAGGTTTTCTTTTTCTTAAACGATGGCATTTAAATTTTAACCCTCTTCATGAATATCAGCCCCTCTGTCACCTCTGGATGATTGTTCCCGGACTCCCCATCGTCCTCTGGACAGAGGAGATCATCAGGGGCCTGGCAAATGCTGTTGGTAGATTTGTTAGGATGGATAAGCAAAATTTCTTTGGAATGGATCGTCGTTATGCAAAGGTCATGATAGAAATTGATACGAGACTAGGGTTGTCGGCTGATATTGAAATAGCTTGGGGGGCCAGAGTATGGAAGCAGAATCTAGATTATCTCAAGGTGCCTTTTCGTTGCTTCTTCTGCAAGCGTACTGGACATGTGCGTGCCTCCTGTCCCTTTGGCTTCAAGGATACCTCGGTCTCTCCTGTTCCAGAGCTTCAATCTCCCAAGGTCATGAACCTACCGGGTAAGTCTTTCGGTCCAAACCCTAACAATTTCTCTGATCTAACGCCAGAGGAACTTTCTTTTATTGAAAAGTCTGAAAAGCAACTCTCTAAACGTATTTCAAATGGGGAAATTCAGATGAGACATGACCTGGTATCTGGGTTACCTATCGTTAAAAATTTGGAATCGCCCCCTGGCCCAGATGTTAGCCGTAAACTCTTCTGTGGAGTGGACCCTGAATCTACAGTTTCTGAAAATCCTTTGTCTCGTCACATAGCGGTTGATAGCTCAATTCCTCCTTCTCATAAAACTTCCCTTTCAGGTTCCTTGGTGCCCCTGACTTCTCTTCCGGAGGGTTCGGGCTTGTGTCATGAGACCGCTGCTAGTTCTCCTTCCTTACCTGTTTCGACCTTGGATGATAATTCGCACCAGGCTTTTAATTCCCATAAGCTAGTTTCTAAACCCACTGGTGCTTCCTCCTCGGGTGACTCTGATATTTTAATTGAAAGTGGCTATTATATTTCGGCGATGGGTGAGGAATTTCCTCCCCTTCCCTCCTATTCTAAGAGCCCGGGGGTTGGATCATCGGCTATTCCTGTAAATGCTTTAAACTTTCAAAATGTCACAATTAGAAGAGGCAAAAAGAAAAAGCATGCAGTCTCACCTGAGCAACAGCCTCCTAATTCATACAAGCCGATTTCTCTGAGATTAGAGGAGGTAGACAAAGGTGAATTGGTTGACAACTTGGGGCTTAGAGCGTCGTCCCCCACCCTGAATGTTTCCTGATGTCCATTCTTTCACTAAATGCCCGCGGGTTGGCTAAAGTGTCTAGGGCACAGGCTTTAGTCAATCTTTTTAAGTCTACTGTCCCTGCTATCATTACCCTCCAGGAAACTATGTGCAATGAAAAATTCGCTATTATTACTCTTTGTAAGCTTCTTCCACGATGGGAGGTGGCTGCTGTTAGCGCTTCTGGCTTGTCTAGGGGCATTGATGTGGCTTGGGACACTAATGTATATGATTTTAAGGTCTTCTCTACATCCTGGGGAATACTTCTTAAGGGATTTTCTTGTGAGCATAAACAATCCATTTCCATCCTTAATTGCTACGCCCCATATAAGGAGAGATTGATCTTTTGGAAATCCCTTCAGGTTTCTGGTATTTTGAATTTGGATGACTTGATAATTGTTGGGGACTTAAATTTTACTTGCCACGCTTCTGAAATTTGGGGCCCCTCTGCCAAATTAGATGAGTTAGCTGATTTTTTTGTGCATTTACTGGTGGATTTCGACCTGGTTGATGTTCAGCCACACAAATTGGTCCCTACCTGGACTAATGGTCGCTATGGTAAAGATGGGGCGCACAAGAGGTTGGACAGATTTCTTGTCAAATCAACATTGTTAAATTGCTTTCAAATTCACAGGTCATGGGTTTATGAGCATAAATTTTCGGACCATTGGCCCATTATATTGCAACTGGAATTGGGCCACTTTAATGGTTTTCCCTTCAAATTTAATGCCTCCTGGCTTGAAGATGACTCTTTCTGCTGTATGGTCAAAGACTTCTGGCATAGTTATGCTGTTACTGACTCAAATCCAATTTTAATGTTTTGTCATAAGTTAACAAGTTTAAAAGACGCAGTCACCAAGTGGATTCAAGAAAAAAAGGAGGCTGATAGAAGGGAGTTATCTCAATTAGAAAACAAACTCCAGAAATCCATCTCGGCTAATTTTAGTGGCTCTTTATCATTTGATGATTTTGAAATCATGCGTCTGATTGAAAAGAAGAAAGAGGAACTTCTTGTCCAGGCTGAAAAGGATTGGCGTCTCAAAAGCCGTGCTATTTGGGTTTCTCTTGGCGATAAGAACACAAGATTCTTCCATTCCTTCGCATCTGCAAGACGCAATTCGAAACACTTATGGGAGATTGAAGATGACAGAGGTATGCTACATTCAGGGCTCGACAATATTAAAGCAGAAGCTGTCTCCTATTTCGGGCAGAATTTTTGTGATGCTGGGGATTGTGACCTATCCGAGCATATTAAAGTGGCCTCCCTCTTTCCGCGCTTTTTTAATGAACATGAAGCAACAAGCATCCAGATGGAGGTTTCCTTGGAAGAAATTGAAAAGACATTGAAGTTTTTTGCCAAAGATAAAAGCCCCGAGCCTGATGGATGGCCGGTTGAACTATATCTACATTTCTTTGATCTGATGGGCAGTGAGCTTAAAGACCTAGTGAACTTCTCCAGATCCAATGGCTATATCTCTGGTGGCCTTAATTCTACTTTTGTGACACTCATTCCAAAAAAAGATAAACCCAGGAATTTTGGTGAATATCACCCGATAGCTCTTTGTAACTTACTCTATAAACTTATCTCAAAAATTATTGCTGATCGACTAAAGGAGGTTCTTTCTCGGCATGTCTCAATGAATCAATTTGGTTTCTTGGCTGGGAGGCAAATCCATGATGCTATAGGCATCTCTCAGGAGCTGTTACATAGCATTAAGTTATATAAAAAACCTACCCTTCTGCTCAAAATGGATCTTGAAAAAGCTTACGACAGAGTAAGCTGGTCTTTCCTCAGACTAATCCTCATCAGAATTGGAGTGCCGGCTATGTTTATCAAATGGATAATGCCCTGTTTATCTTCTTCGTGCATCTCAATGATAATTAATGGTAGCCCATCTGAATTCTTCAGTTGTTCCAGGGGGGTCAGACAGGGCTGTCCCCTATCCCCTTTGCTATTTATTTTGGTCATGGATAGTCTAAGCAGACTGATCAACCAAGCAGTGATGAGGGGTGTGATTAAAGGAATCAAGATTTCAAAGGACTGTGTGATCACACATATCCTTTTTGCTGATGATGTGTTAATGGCGGGCGAGGACTCCATTGAGGAATGGCTTAATTATAATGAAATTATCCAGACCTTCAGTCGCGCATCAGGGATGAAAGTCAGTTCATCTAAATCTAATTTTTACCATCTTTTTCCTGATGCTGAGCATATTTCGGGCATTCTCTCGTTTCTGCCTTACAAATGTTGCCATTTGGAGCAAGGATTTAAATATTTGGGATTCTATCTAAAGCCAAATAATTATCTAGTGAAAGACTGGTTTTGGCTATTAAGGAAAGTCGAAAAAAGAATTGCTCATTGGTCTTTCAGGTTCCTTTCCATTGGGGGTAAGCTTATTCTTTTGAAGTCGGTTTTAACCAGTATCCCAGTATACTGGTTCTCTTTGCTGGAAGTCCCATCCTTCATCATCCGAACTCTTAATAGATACTTCTTCAATTTTCTTTGGTCTGGTTCTGTAAACAATGGAAAAATTATAATGGTTGCTGCTGATGCTGTTTCTAGACCACATAGATTCGGTGGCTGGGGGATTAAAGACCTGAGTTCTTTTAATACTGCCCTTAGACTTAAAAGTCTATGGAGATGCCTATTTGGAAACACGCTCTGGTCCTCACTTATCCATAGCAAATATATCAAACAGGAGATTTCTTGCTGGATCAGAAGCCCCAGATTATCGAATTGGAATTTTTCTCCTTTATGGCGGGGATTCATGAAGATTTTTCATTGGATTAAGCAGGATCTCTTGTGGTACGTTGGGTCTGGATCTATGGTCCGTGTTGGGATTGATCCCATCATAGGGATGGATGAAAATTTTATGCTGCCATCGTCTATAACAAGATATATTCAGATTTTAGGTTTGAATACTTTGGACAAAATTTATATTCATCACATCGACAGGTTGAACGGCCACAAATGGCTGTCTGCAAGGGACATTGGTCTCACGGGTTTCCTTGCTGATAGCTGGGATTCTTACATCATGAAACTTAATGCGGCAGGTATCTGCTTGACTCATACACCAGATCAGCTATTTTGGAATGGAAACTCGGCCACTGGAGTAGTCACAGCTAAATCGGCCTATTCTAGGATCATTCAAGATAAGTTCATATACCCTCAGGATTGGTGGTATAAACGATTGTGGCATTGGTCGATCCCTTTAAAACTCAAGTGTTTCTGTTGGCTCTTAATCAATGACAAATTGAAGACCTGGGAGAATTTGTGCAAAAGGGGGTGGCAAGGCCCTAGCATTTGCACTCTCTGCAACAACGATGCAGAATCCAAACAACATCTATTTGTCGAGTGCTCCTTCTCCTCAAAGATCTGGGAAGTGGCTTCAGCTTGTTTGAATATTTCACAACGCTGGAATGTTGGGGATTTTAATAAGTGCTTGCTTAATTGGTTCAGAATTTGCAAGCAGCATTTCTACATAGCCATATGCATTTCCTGGTCTATTTGATTTTCTAGAAACTGTGCTATCTTCCAGAACATTTCTCCGAATTCTATACAGTGTTGTATGGTGGCATTAAACATGTATTCTTCTTGTAAGGATAATGTGCATATCTCTAGAATTGACAGAATCAGCAATTTTGAGCTAAATGTGAATCAGCCAATTCTTTTCTTTGATGGAGCTTCACAACATGGTATTTGTGTTGTTGGGGTGTGATCTATCTTCATGAGTCGCATTATTTTTCTATTAGACTCAACTGTGGCTCAGGTACAAATATGAAAGCGGAATTAATGGCACTTTGGTGTGTTCTCAGAGTTGCAAACATCTTTGGTTTAGCCAATATCAAGGTTTTCGGAGATTCCAGAGTCACCATTAAATGGGCTGCGGGTGAATTCAATTTGAATGTTGTGAACTTGAGACACTGGATCCTTCGGACACAATTTGAAATCTCTAAGCTTCAAGGTATTCAGTTTGAAAACATCTACAGAGATCAGAACTCTCTCGCAGACAATCTGTCCAAGCAAGCTTTATCAGGCAGTGAAGGTCTTCTGATTTGGGAGGAGTGGCTGGATAATAGCCTCCAGGATGGTGGCTCTACTTACTTTTTTGAATAAGTTTTGCTGGGACCTCTCTGTATATCTTTCTGATCTGCTGTTTTGTACTTATTTTTGTCCTTTGTCTTGGCTGTCATGATATTATGCTATTGCAGCTAGTGTAATTCTGTAATATTTTTGAGAATCTTGCACGGGAGCTAGTTCTTTTAGCTTAGCTGATATCCATGAACTCGATCCGATAAAAGGATCTGGAATGTACTTTGTACTATTTGATTCAAATATTTGAATATCAATAGTAGATTTTTTCGCTGGAAAAGGACCAGACGGTGTTAAGAAAGGCTTGAGAACCAAGCGACATTTAAGTGTTGAATAGTGTTCATTGTGGATAGCACGCACTAAGGAGACAACGCTAAGCCAGCATTAATAAGACATAAATGTGCAGTACCCAACGACATCGCCCTCTGACCGTTCAATTACAAGCCACTTAGCAGGCACAACGACCTCTGAGATAAAGCCATACACAGCACAGCAATGACAAATCAACCTCAAAATGAGAGTGTTGCCTAGTATGCAATCATATTTTGACGAAATCTTCTTGGCTAGTAGGGGTGCTTCTTACAACCATCGGCTATCAACGTTAATGTAACCACATCAAAATATGTTACTTTGCCCCTTGCATGAATAGGATAAAATTATGATTGTAATAGGAAATTGCTGTGCCTTGGGCAATATTTTGTTAATATGAGTCAACCACAGTGGAGAGAGAGGTGAGACTCGAAATAATCCCAAGCTATTTTATGTTGAATTTTAATCTGCTTCACTCCTAGTACTCCTATAAAGTTTTTTTCCAATCCTAGTATTGTCATAAAGGTTTTTTAAAAGAAATTTTGGGTGGAAATTTCCAAGCACATTCCCATATTTAGAGATGGTACCCGATGTAAACCTATTAACATTAATTATGGCACCTGATCCAACAAGGAGATCGAATAAGACATGCAACAAAGGTAACCATCCCAGGAATCGATCACTCAAACTAACCCACGAAGCTTAGCACTCCTGCAAAGTTATGTCTTGTGTTCCCCTTTATTCTTTATCGGTATATTGTGCCAAGATTCTTTGTTATTCTATTTTCTGTTTATTCTATTCACTTATAGCAGCATACTAATAACATTTAATAACAGTTACAGAGTTAATTTTCATAAAGAACTAACATGACCCAGGAAAGAATTGACAAAATAAATATTTTGATGACAAGCCATGCAGCATAAAACAATAGAACTTGATTGGGTTTTGTCCGTTGAAGCTTTAAAAATAAGGATTTAATACATACTTGAAAGAAGAAATCTGGCTAATTTTGATTATTTCTTGGCATACTATCTAGTGGGATCTGATTGAATTGCTGCCCCGAAGTATTAGGATGCTTTGATTCGGTTTTCCTTCAAAAGAAAGCTTCTCCCCGCAAATTTGATCTGCTTGAGGCTTGACATTCAGTTTATGGCTTCAAAAAATTGCAAACTTGTAAACAAACTACATTGTAACAGGGCAAGCGTTGGTTGTGAAACACTAAAAGAGAGAAGTTTCATATAGATAACAGTGTCCATTGAAATTTCTGTACTTTTATTTTAAAAATACCAAGATTACATGTATTTTGAAATAAAGAATAGAAAAATCACTTTACCATGGTACCTATTTGGCCAAGGCTAGAACCCAACAAGACTCCAAAATTAAACTGAACTACTACTACAACCCTGTGAGCAAGAGAGAACAGAGCCAAAAATCTCTGAAACCACATAAGCAGCATTCTAGGAGAAGGTGATATTTACTTGTGGAGATTAGATGAACCATTCGTGTCAAGGTGTATTAGGGAAAACTTGAAAAGCATTATAAATAGATAGAGAAATATACTATTTTTATGTACCATGAAATAGATAGAGAAATATACTATTTTTGTGTACCATGAAAGGATTCAGAGCAATTGTTAAATACATGCAATGTGGAAACACTCTCTTGAGAATATCAGATGGCTCTAGAAGATCAAAAGGATGGCTTTATACATATGATGACTTTGAAATGAGAAAACAGCTGCAGCCTTAACCTGCACAGAATTGTCTACTACTAAGACATAGTTGTCATGCAGGAATCATGAGAACGATCAAATATGTAGTTAATCCTCATATGAAGGTATCTGAAAAGCACTGGGATCAAATATGTAGTTAAACCTCATCTGAAGGTATCTGAAAGCATTGCAGCATTAATAGAGTAAAACAGCTAGAATAACACAAACATATGTTAACTAAGGATGCAGCGGCAGACTGAGAACATAATGTTGAACAAATTCACAAATTCTGTCCACAAGCAATCACAGTATGATATAATCATTGTTTTGGGATTATCTGTATAGTGTAAGTCATTAAGCTATGACCCATATCCCACGAGTATAGTCGCAACTGACCAATTTCTCATGGTTTTGAATAGTCCACTTAGCACTCATTGCATCGGGTGATGCTCACAGGGGTGAAGAAGTGGGATCGAGACTAGTGAAATAGCATCAATTATCACTTCCAGGGTTTGCACGCAGTAACCAGGACTTCCAGAGAGGTCACCCGTCCCAAGACTCCTTTGGCTCAAGCGCACTTAACTGTGGAGTTTTCCCCAAAATCAAGCCCACTTAGCTTGCTACTCATTCGCAAAACCTTGGCAAGTATTGTGCCTTATGAACTATTCCATTAGAACTCCCTCAACTTAAATTACAGCATTTTCTCATCACAGGTTATTTGAACCAAAAAATACAAAAACTAAGTGTCTTTTTAAGTTGACAACTTCATAAACAATACATAATTCCAGAACATATACTGATTTGGCTAGCTCACAAGACAATTTCAAAGTATGCGGAATATATAAAGAATGCTAAAAGAATAATATCTCAATACCAGCATAGTTACAAATACATATAAACAGATATTACAGATATGCACTTCATTAAGTATAGTGTTCCACGTCAAGACAAAATCATGACTTGTTCCAAAAGCCTTGAAAATGGCGAACTTCTACTACTCAAGATTGGCTGACCAACAAGCAAATGCCAAAATCAGATTAGAAAAAGATAAGACAGAAAACAACCAAACAGACCAAAAACAAGAGAAACCTTGACAAAAAGGCCTCCTGCTGATTATGATCCTGTCTTACTTGTTGAGGACCTCCGTGAAAACCATTACTGGCAATACCAGGGCCTCCATAGGGTGTGTCAGCTAAACCATGCATTTGCAACCCAAACAGAGAAGGAAACAGCCCGAATCCTGCAGAAAATGTTACATTCCCAAAGGACCCAACAGGTACTGGACCTTGGCCTGCCATGAAATTAAAACCCTGTGATGGGTAATGATGGTCTGTAGTTCTAGCTGTATCAGGCCTCTGTCCAGAGGGTCTATGAGGAATATTAACACCGGGCACCGGCTTTGTTCTTGGATCAGCAGAACCCAACTTACCCCTCCCATATAAAGGAATTACCTTCTCTTCAACTACACCGGCCTTGCAAACAGGGCATTCTTTTGATATGGAGTGCATTTGAAGCCACTGGTATAGGCAAGGCCAACAAAACAGATGACCACAGAGAGTCACCACAGGATCTTGGGCTAATTCTAAGCAAATATTACAATCAAAACTACCTCCATCACCTGATGCCTGGTTTTGCTGTGACAACGTCTCTTCATAAAATTCTGAATTGCTGTCCATTTCTATCTCGTTAAAAGGCTGATCAGGGCCGGCCTTACAGGGTTGACCTTGGGAGACCAATGTTCCCTTTACCGACTTCAATAAAATAAAATACTGAGAATACTACAAACTTCTTTAGAAGCCAAATGCACAAAACCTCTACTTGACCTGGATTTGCCTGTGAACTTCTTTGAGAATTTGATCTGGAAACCATCATAAAATACACAAGATTAACAGTGGCCTAAGAAGCGAAAAATCATCTTCATCTGCCAAAGTGGTAAATTTCTACCTATAAGAGGGCCCAAACACAGAAATTGAAACTCAAAATATTGCACATTGATATGGATCCTCTTAACTTAATTGCTTCTTCCACAGCGCTAGACTACAGAACTTGGAACTTGAAATGTTCAAACTGGAAACCTCTCATACACATTGATATGGATCCTTAACTAAATTGCTACTTCCAAGACTGCCAAGTAAAGAACCTAGAGCTATAATCCTCTTACACAAGGGCATGGATCCTTAACCAAAAACCAAACCTGGGTCTTCTGTAAGGTACTCACTACCCACTATCATTAGTTTTTCACTCCAATAGCTCGCTCTCACTATCATTAGTTTTTCTTTCCAATAACTCGCTCATGAACTTGCTAAAGAGAACAAAGTCCCCAAAATTCGGGGACATCAAAAAGCAATGACATCAATCAATCTCGAGACAACTAAAACAACAAAATTTCAAAAATAAAACACATGATAATTTGCTGAAATTGAGACTGCTCAGATACAGAAATCAAATTCTGTATCTGAAATATAAAAGTAAAACACCATGAATCTTGACACATGATACTACCCAGATGCTAATTAACTGATTTTAAACCCAGTCTGATGCATAAATGAAACTATTAATGACTCTATGAAAAGCTATTAATAGCATACATATTCTTATAATTAAAATTATAAGAATCTATCTGCAATGCATAGTTTATAACAGAATCATTAATAATTTGCGTCATCCATACGAGTAGCTTTAAAATCAATTAATCCGCATCTAGAAAGTGTTAATGATTCTATTAAAACCAATAACGGATTCGATGAAGAAATAATAATCAGAGAGAAAGGAAGCTATTCAAACCTGTTATGGTTGAATAAAAACCGGGTAGTTTTCCGCGGATTCAACAAGATCCAGCCTCCAAGCACGAGTGATTTAATAGATGAGATCCTTCATTATGGCATGTGGAGAGTATTTATGTGTACCAGACAACTTCCACTGGTGCGTGGTCTGGTCTTCCCCTCGGCGTGCATATGCCTACAAGTCTTCAGAATTTAACCTTGGATTTAGTAAGTGAGGGTTTCAACCCAAGTGAAGGTTCCATCATCTGATTTGACATTGGGTATCACAGATGACGCGGTAATGGGGACCCATGGTATTGGTGGTGAAGGGCGGAATTCTTTGTTGGTGGCAGTTGTGGCACTGGCCAACCTAATGAGTGCGGATCTGCAAAAACAATGTTGAGTTTTTCAAGTGAAAACATTTAATGTAAGTGCGCGAAACAATTCAAAGCTTTTATCTTTCGAATTGTTGATTTATGGGTTTTTAAAAAATAGATTTTCATATTTTATTTAATGTATTCAAATCTGATTCATTTCTCTGTCAACGTTTAGAAGTCACTACCTAACCAGGCTTATCTTCAAGAAATAAAAATGTTATTTTAAATTGGGTATGGCTTATCTTTAAGATAAAGAAAATCAATTGGGGATGGCTTATTTTTCAAGTGAAAACATTTAATGTAAGTGCGCGAAACAATTCAAAGCTTTTATATTTCGAATTGTTGATTTATGGGTTTTTAAAAAATAGATTTTCATATTTTATTTAATGTATTCAAATCTGATTCATTTCTCTGTCAACGTTTAGAAGTCACTAGCTAACCAGGCTTATCTTCGAGAAATAAAAATGTTATTTTAAATTGGGGATGGCTTATTTTAAGATAAAGAAAATCAATTGAGTGTAGATCTGGTGGTTGGGAGAAATGTGGTTACCCTCTTCACCTGGGTTCAAATCAGGCTTTGTGAGACTTGCTCCTTGGGAACCTACTTTGACTATGTAATGATTGTAATGCTGGCTATACCTTGATTCTTCGGAATAACAAGTGTTGGAAATTTCCCATGGATGTAGCACTAACAAATGGTGAACCATCATTTAAAAAAAATATTACTTTAAATTGTTGATCAAATAAGTAAAAATTGATAAAAACCAAGTCAACGTGCTAAAGTCATTGTTTTTATTTTTATTATGGGGATTGTTTTTATTTTTATTATGGGGGTGTAGTGGTGTTATTATCAAGAAATTTAAAATTGGTAAAAATCAAGTCAACATGCCAAAGTCATTGTTTTATTAAGGATGGTTAGAAATTGAATTTATGTTTTATATATTTTTTATAATATGTATATATCTTAAGTAGATGGCTTAATCAAT
Organism: Larix kaempferi; assembly: GCA_027924585.1. Classification (NCBI taxonomy): domain Eukaryota; kingdom Viridiplantae; phylum Streptophyta; class Pinopsida; order Pinales; family Pinaceae; genus Larix; species Larix kaempferi. The sequence goes on from BSBM01000378.1 coordinate 14,734,013, forward strand.
TGAATTAATTTGTAAAAGTTTTAAAGTATAATTATCATATATGATGCAAATTTGTTAGAAGTTGTATAACTCAATAGAATTAATTAGAATAGCAATAGTCAAAATGGTTGTTGCCTTCAAAACATCATTCCTATTATTCATACCATTTCTTTAAAAAGAAATTAAAAAATATAATTAGACTTGCATTGTATGTGATGTGTGGAAGAGATACATTAAAAGAATTCTTATAAAATATTGTCACTGAGAGAGCTCTCACAGTGAGAATAAGGATGGGTTTCTTAATTAAGGGTAGTTCAACTATGGTTTCATCTTAGTCATGTACTTGCTCAAGTTTCTCTATTTTTGGATGCTTATATTATGGAGAAGGAGGATATTCGGTCTCTAGGGTTTGAAAAGGGGGGAGGGAAAACAAAGATTGGAACTATATCAATAGCAAAAAAGAAAATGATTAGATCTTTGGAAGAGAAGCATATCATCGATGGTAAAGGACTAGGGTTTAGTGTGGCTACAAGAAGAAGGGGGTACAACCACATTGAATCTACCTATTGTGCGGAAAAAATTTCCTAATGACTGGGGTTAAGAGAGGTCACCAACATACTATCACATCCAAGCATAAATCAAGGAATTTGCAGACTTGAAACAAGACATTATTTATGAAATAAATAAGGGTTTGAAAATTGAGAACCGAGTACCTTATCCCAATGGAGGTTGATCCAAGCTCTTCAATCTTCAATCTTTACTCCAAAATATTGCTCAGGGACCTACAATGCAAACATGACCCTCCTCAAAGCTTTTGTTTATAGATGGATAAATAATAAAATTGAAAGTACATAAACATTAAGAATATCAGTCACTTTCAAATATCCAATTCATTCATCAAATTACTAGCAGTTAGGGAAAGGAAATATCTTTTTATTCATTGCAATAATGGAAACAAGTACATTTCATCTTGACCTTCTCAAGCACCTCTTGAAACCTGATATGGATTCTTTGCTCCTACCTTCTACCAAAATTCCTCCAGCATGACTTTGCAAAATGAGTGTCTCCCCCTCTCCCATGGTCTTCCCTTTGTATTTATGACAAAGTTGGGAAAGTAGTTTAAAGAGAGGATTAGTTAGGATAGGTGGGGAAGTTAGGAAACTAACCCTAACTATCTCTAATTCGAATTTATTTTTTATTTTTTGTGAATTTTGAGGAACACGCGGGTGAAGAGTGCAACACTCGCATGTTAAGCACTATAATGCTGAAGGCAACATGCGTGTGCAACTTTTAGGGAAACACACGAGTAGTAAAGGGACCACAAGCGGGTAACACACAAGTTGTTAAGTCTTCAATAGCATGTATGTCCTAAACCAAATACAAAAAGAGGTAAACTGGAGAAATAGGGAATGACTAGGGACACATACATCAATAGCAAATCCAGGCTCTTCCATCCATAGTGTCCTTTTGTGTGAGTGAAAATTCAGTATCGTCATGGACGAAGAAGTGGCGATTTGATGGATAACACTACCAATTCAATTTGTCATTCTCTTCAAAAGGAATGGATTAAGGAGGGGGGTATGGATCTACTTCATAAAGCCTTTACAGGGTAATTTTGTAGTACAAACCCTTGATCCAAACTATGGTGGAATGGATTGGCACTTCTTGGGCTTCAGTTGCAAAGGGTAAGGTAAGGATCTTCTTTATGTGGCAAGGTTTTATCTTATTCCTATTTGAAAACTCTTATAATCAAGATGTAGCTCTAGCTAGATGGTCATGGTATTTTCAGGGCTTGAGTCTAACTTGATCTCCATGGTATGAATCCTTTGACAAAATAAGGCATCAAAGGACACGCATTTGATTTGGGTTAGATTCCCTAGTTTAGCTTTACATTACTATTCTTAGTAAATTTTAAAATCAATCAAGGAAAGACGAGGGACTTATCATTATGTTGCCCCGAAAACCCTTAATTGACAAGGAATTCCAAGGATTTTGATACTAACTTCATTAGAAGGAGGGCTATTAAAAGAAGGAGGATTTGAATGTGAAGGAGACACATATCCAAATTATTTGACTACGAAAAAATCCCTTTTAGATGCCATTTCTACAAAAATCGTGGTCATCTTTTCCATGAATGCCCATCAAGGGATCAAATTAACTTGAAGAGGAAAATCCCTAATGTTTCACCTCTCCATATTGATTGTCAAGCAAATGGGTCCACTAGGATAGAAGGCCCATCTTGGAGCCGAAGGTCTATTTAGATCATGTAGAGATGGTCTTAGATGAATGGAAGATACATTTTGACATAACATCATATTTGAAGGGTGACAAAGTAGATATAGTCAATGGAAAGTCTTAGGGCATGCCCTCTATTATCCAAGATAAATAATAAAATTCTAGGGCTTATGGGGACACTTTTTCTCATGCAGACGTTGTTAGGATTCCATCTGTCAAATTTGTCCCATCACAACCACCCTCAAAATATTTAGCTCATGAATTCTCCTTATTCTTTCCAAATTTTATAGGGGATGTATCAGGTGGGAGCTCTATCCCAATCAAGAGTGCTTCAAATGTAGTGCACGTAGGGGTTAAATCCATGGAATTCCCAAGCTACATCTTCATTTTGTCCATTAGACACAAAGGTATTGGATGGAACACCCTCTTCTTTGGGTCCACCATCTGTGGAAACATCGGTTGTTACTTAAATGGGCATTGAAAAGAATCAACTAAGAGATTCATTGAGGGAGGACCATATACTCCTCTCACACGAGATGCAAAAGTACAAATAGTCAAGGGAGCTATGAAAACTAATTCTGTCAAAAGTGCTCAATAATTCATGAACCTTCTTTGAGGTATTTAGGGGAGAATATTGCTTCAAGGGATAATCAAGTGGTCCATGCATCGTGTACATGATGTTGCCTTTGGAAACTTTTGGGATACATTTTGACTGATTTGTACTAAGGGTATTTGTGCTTTGGCACCTTCATATTGTATTTCAATTCATCTCGAATGGAAAATATGTTTTTTATCTAAAAAAATATTATATAATAGTTATAATTTATAATAAAGTGTAGTTATATTAATAAAATAAAATATAAAACAAAAACAAATTAAAAAGATACATATAATAAAGAAAAACAAAAAAACACAAACAAAGATACATTTGCTTTCCATTCCCTCTTAAAGTGGGCAAGGCCATGGCCATGAAACCCTAAATTGGCCGTGGCGGTGGATATGAAGTAATACTGGTTCGATCTTCACATGAAATTAAGAGGTTTTGGAGAAAGGGGTTGACCATAAAGGAAATTGTTCGCTCGTGAAGTAGGCATGGTCATTGCCATAAAACCCTAAACCAACCATGGGTGTGAAATAATGGTAGTTCAATCTTCACACAAAATTGAGGAGTTCTTGGTGGGAAGGGGTTAGACTGAGAGGCATTTGTTCAATCATGAAGTGGGAAAGGCCATGGCCATGAAACCATGAACCAATGATGGGTGTGAAACATTGGTGGTTCAATCTTTGCACAAAATTGAGAGGTTTTTTATGGGAAAAGGTCGACCTAAGAGTCAATTATTCACTCGTGAATTGGGCATGGCCATGGCCATGAAACCCTAAATCAACAATGGGTGTGAAACATTGAGGGTTCAATCTTTGCACAAAATTGAGAGGATTTTTGTGGGAAGGTTGGAAGAGATTGTATTAAGATATGATTGTGCTAGTTGAGAGCTTCCCCTTACCATGAAATCCTAAGCCTATGGGTGTGAAATACCATGGTGGTTTGATTTTCACTCAAAATTGATAGGCTTTGGTGAGAAGGGGTTAGCCTGAGAGGCAATTGAGGTACTTGAGAGTTTCAATTGGGAATTGAGGGTTTAATTTAATAAAAGAGAGGTTTTTGGTGGTGGGGGGGGATTTGAGGGATTTTAGTGATATATATATATATATATATATATATTCCATGGAGTCCATGGATAGAACATGGAGGATTCTCAAAAGGTGGACAAATAATACAACATTAGAGTCATCGTAGAATAATATTACTTCAACAATTACCATGGATTTGAAGGTATGCCCAATTTCTTTCTAAAAATGTTTTGTTAGCTAATTGTATGTGTTTTGTTGGCATGTAAAATTTGTGAACATCCCTTAGGTGTACCATAGGAGACTCAATATAATATATGGAGAACATTCTAATGATGCATAGGGGCAATTATATGCCTTGAAAGTTCATTGTACCTCATGTTTAAGTTTGTTATAGGGCATCTAATATTGTAATGCTTGCAAGGTAACTCAAGAGATTCAACCACTTTTTCTGAGGCTAAGCACCTTATGTATCCAAGTTCTTCTTGTCTACAAGTAGGGAACTTGTTATGAACTATTGACGTATAGCTCAAACATAGTTTATGACCATTATGATGCTAAAACATCATAGTTAGAAGGAGTCAAAATCAAAGAATAAGCTTATTGAAATGCATATGTGAAACATGGAAGGATAGAAACCGACACCCATTATGTTAACTCCAAACAAATATTCAGGTCCCATAATTGTTTGCAGCTATCATGGTTGTGGGAGAGGAATTAACAATCCTTGGCATCTAATAAAAGGATAATGGAGGTGGTCTTAATTATAATGTAAATGTCCATTCCAATTTTCCATGCCCTTGAGACAAAATAATTACAAGTTGAAATAATTGTGCATACTATAGGGATGAAGTTTCTTGCATAATAGATAGTCATTAATAATCATAGCATCCTTTCATTTTTTGGAATCGATCTAATACTGAGAGCGGGGGTGAATCGGTGTTAGCGTGCAATTATCAACGATTTTTACCTTCTTTAACAAATTAGCCTTTTCCTTAATATTTATCTTTAGTTATGCATCAGAAAATAAACATCCACATATTTGCACCACATAAACAACACATAACACAATATTTTTATGTGGAAACCCAAACGAGAGAAAACCACAGAATGCTTCTTTATAATGAGAAAGAATGCATTCACGGAAGCACCAACTTCTTGTGTTTACTAACACCAACTGGAAGGAGGCACCAACCCCCTGTTTTTACAAACACCGACCTGAAAGAAGCTACAACTCTCTGTGTTTCTCCAGCACCAACTGGAAGGAGGCACCGACCCCCTGTCTCCTTGTTGTTTTACAGGCACCAACTTGAAGGAAGCTCCAACTCCTTGTCTCCTTTCCACGTCCGACCGCCTTGATGTCCAATGTATGTTGTTGTCTTACTGAACTTCAACTTTGTGCACTCTTCATATCTTCTGATAACAATTATGTTGTGCGCTACCTCCGTCTGTAATCGATACTCTATCACTGCGTTGTGTACATCACTTGACTTCTTGAATTTCTCAAATCACACTTTTGTTAATGACTTACTTCATGTATTGTGTGCTTGTTGATACCGCAGCCTATGTCACTAGTTATCTCAATGTTCTACTCTACATGACTGCAATAACCAATTGATGTTGTGCTTTCAATTAATAGTTTGTTGTTTTGAAATGAAGCACTAGTAATAGATAGAACTACGCACTTAGTGATGTGTCCGTTCTATTTAAGTGTTGCAGTCTCTCAGACAATATGTGATGTCTTGTGCATAAAATTATTCGTCTTTTTTGTTTAACGCACTTGTCTCAGATCATATGCATCATGATGCGCCTATCAGATCTCGTTGTTGCTCTATCGTTGCACATCAGATAGAGTTCTCAACTTTGCACACTTTCACTTCTGATCATATGCATCAACTAGACATCTACGCATTGTATGATAAATTTCGGTTATGTCTCTACACTTTTGTCTCTATAACATCTATGACTATCGGCATGTTGATTGTAATGTTGTCATTTGAAACATCAAGAACTTACACCTACTTATGTATTTCTTCCTTTCAGTACTTGCGCATCTGTCACAAATCTACAACATCATTCTGCACACCATCAAAACTTCATTCTGCTACATGTACGCATTCGGCTCCTCGCTGGATCATTATGTTCTATCCACGAGCCCCTTGATGCCCCGAAAATCAACCGAAACATTCACACGAAGCTCTTATTTTCTCGCCATCAAGGTTACTGCAAATCTCCAACTTGCATCTCTATTTATACAGGTCCTTCACGGATTATATGTTCACAAGTTGGTCGTGGCATCCCTTTTTATACAAGTTGGTCGTGGCAACCCTTTTTCCATACTTCATGGATTGTGCATATGCCATGTTTCATCTTCTAAGCTATTGATGTGTCATCTTTGGTGTGTCAAGCACCCTCACGGTCCACAACTTAGTGGGACTTTACGACTTGGTGGTGTACCATTGCACTCTTTATGTACCATTTCCTTAAGGTATGTGCACAATCTTATACTTCATCTTGATGTGTCTATCACCTGTGTTGTACCATCCCTTATGGGTAATGTGCCCGTGCGATATTAATATTTTTTGGAATCTGCACATACTCCATATGCTAATTGGTGGGATTATGACCCTTTCAGCGTCATCACTTGTGGGACTTGTGCACCTGTTGTATCGTCGGCTGTGGAATTTTCTCATAGATGTTCTTCAACCATTGTACCCTTATAGTAACTTGTGCATGTTCCACTTTCTGAAAGCATCTTCTGACTGGCTAATTTTGTGCGCTTTCAGGACTACCCAACCATAGGTTGTTCCTTACTTCCTGCACACTTCCAACCATTGACCTTGCACACTTGTACCATTTTCTCAATCAATCTCCTTAGTTGTTTGTGCACATGTACTATTTTCCAACCAACTCCTTTGATTTCTACCATGAGAGAGTATGACTTGGTGGAATTCATATCTGTGCAAGGACCACATTATGTATCTTCTTATGTACTTATTCAAACTCATCATGTATGATGTATCCTTGGACACACATCTTCAGACTCGATGCACTTCTGGATATACTTCTTCAAACTTGCATCCATATACTCGTAATATTCATATTCTTCTTCATCATGCGCATATACCTCTTCAAAATGGCTTCCATACACTTCTTCACACTTCTACAGGAATGTTGTATCCACTTTGACATCACTCGATATCAATGACTCAGACTGAATCAGTTGACATCCTCTTAGGCATTTGTTGACATCAATGACAACCAAAGTTCAACAATCTCCCCCTTTGGAATTGATGTCAACACCATATGAAGTTGTACCTGATCTTGTTTGAACTGTATGCTCCATCTGTACTTTGTTGCAGTGCCCTCCCTGTGTATATGCTCCCCATGATTTCTTTGGACTTTTGGCTACTGCGCTTTCTATTGTTAGTACTTATGTTGCTTCTGTGTGAACCGTGTGGATTTCTATTGCATCTGCATAGACTATATGTTTAGTCATCTTTATGCCATTTCTTCAAGTGATCTTCTTTACGCTCTTTCATGTATGTTGTAGCTTCATGCGGTTCCTTTGATGATTTGCTTCATGCTCGCAATTCTCCCCCTTTCTATGTCCAGCTTCATCATGTATGCATCTCTTCTTTCATGCTATCGTGCTGATTTCATACATCTTTTCATGTCTCGGCCTTTTCATGTCAGCTTCCTGATGTGCATTTCATGCCTCAGCTTCATACATATCTCCCCCTTTGACATCAATTCCAAAGAGGTTCCTTTTACTTGCGCAATGTGGGTTCTCCTATTTGTTTTGTGTTGGCCTCTGTCACGACTGTATTTGGGGATAACCCCCATGTCTTCATGCTTTTCTTATTTGCAGAACCTCTATAATAGTATCTTTTCATAATTATCTTTGATTTCCTTTTTTATATAGACATTACATTGTTCCTTGATCTTGATCTCTTGTTCTTGTCACAATAATTCATCATTTCTTGCGCTGTGATCCATACACACTTACGTAATGCTGAATTCAGTCCTTTACTGGTTTTGCATTACACTTCATGCGTCTGGATGCTTCATCTGTCGCATTATTGCATTGTCACCAGGCCTTGTTTCATTTAATGTTGTTGGATCCTTTGCCAAGACAACCAAAGATATGGCATGTTTTTCATTTATCGGCCAGCTCGACATAAAAGCAGACCTGACACTCAGTTTGTGTGGCACCAATGACGTGTTTCTTCTGTACTCAAACCTTTTGAGGCAACATTCTTCATCATATGATGCAGTGAATTGAATTTCCTCCTTTTTGTATTGTTTCCAAAAACTCATTAAATCCATCATTTAATTTTGGCGACTCCACCACCTTCTTCGACTTGCGTGACATTGAATGCATATCTGATTAAACTAATTTCAAGTACGCGGACATCTTTCAATCAACTCTATAAGATCTCTACGAATAATGCCTGGTTCATTGCCTCTTGCATTCTTGCATTTCATGTTGTATTGTTGTCTGATCCTTCCTCTGTTTCTTCTTTTTCTTCCTATGGCTTCCTTCTACCATAAGTAAACAGTTCCCTTGAGAATGTGTGTCTTGTCGTCTAGACTCAACTTTCTGAGTTTTCACGCTTGAGAACTGATATGGGTTCCTAGCACTAACAAGTGCAAGACAACCAAATTCTTCATCAATAGTCTCAGTCACAGGTGAATCACAGACATTCCGAGCAACTGATTCTTTTGACTTGTCGGGTTGATAATCTAGAGTGTCAGCAGCAACAAATTCTGGATGAGTTATCTCATCTTTAGCTTCAGCATGTTGAATCATCGTCATCTACCACATGGCAGCTTCTACCTCTGCATCATGCTTCTGAATGCACAGCACTGGTTTCGATGGATTTGGAGTTACGTATTGCGAACCAACAAGAAACTGAACTTGATCTCAAACTGCGGTTGTAGAATGCTTCAACATTTTCTCAAATTTTCTTCTTTTATCATTCTTCTTGTATATGTCACTCTTGGATTTGGCATGGAGTCTTGACTCATGCAATTTTTGTAATCCTACCCAATATTGAATACGATCCGTTTTTGCATAGTCTCATGTCTTTCAACAATGTTTGATTCTTCATGTAAATATTTTCTATTGAATTCAATGTTCTATCATGTATCATATGCAATGTAAATCTATAACTACTTTTTTTTGTGTAAATAAAAAGTATATTACAAAAAAGGAGGTTACAGTATATCAGTCAAAGTCATCAAACAGGCGTTCCCGACTCAAAAAAGCCCAAACAGGAACCCGATATAAGGCAGAGGAACTAAATTGTCAACCCAGTACCATCCCGGCTATGGTAAGCCAAACAGGACTAACCGCATAACATTCAGTTTGAGAGGAAATTTTCAGAACAGCTAGACTTCATACCTAAACATAGTAGACCGAATAACCCTAAGCACTGGACACCAACAAAGAACACAAAAAAACCTTAAAAACAGACAATTAAACATCGATGACAGGCGGGTTGCCCCTACCAGCTTCATCCGGGTTCATCTTCATTTCCGAGGACTAGGTCTTCATGTGGATTGCCTCTGCACCAATCGCCTTCGAAACACTGGTAACCCTGCTGCCGCTACCCGTCGAACCCCCCTCGCCTGGACTCTTGATGATGAAGGTAATGCCCAGTTGTTTAGCGATGGAGTCTATTTTAATGTGCATCACTCTATTATCGGTGTTGTGGGCCTTCCACGCCCTTAACGGCTCCTCGTCCCCCTTACATTTGTTATGTGCCTCCATTAACACATGGGCCATCATATTATTGGTTACCCAGTAGGTCATCACGATTCTGTCATACGCAGAAGTGCGACCGGAAGTGGTTTCGGGATCTATTACCCAGTCTTCCACCTCCCGTCTAACATCCTCCATGGGCAGGGCATGCACCGTCTCCCACAAACCATTCTCAACCGCCTCCATCTCATCCCTGACCATTGGAGGAATGCGCTCCTTAAAGAAAGCCGCAGACTCCCGAATCCTGGACTTGGTGGAAGCACGAGTCACTCGTCCAACACCCGTATTAAAGGGATCCGAGAAAATAACCTCCGCCTTCTAACTCAGACCATCAGTATGCATATCACTTACAAGGCTAAACTTATGTTTCGGTGCCATGACCGGAAACCTCAGCTGCTCAAGAAGGTGATGCACAGATGACCACCCGATATCACACCCACAGTCACGATAGCCTAACTCCCTCAGATAACAGACATCGAGACAGTAAGCAAAGATGGAAATAAAACCATATTTACCTTCCACATATAAATCAGTCGTCTTCATGATGGGGATGGTAGCGTAGTTATGGGCTTCCGTCATACTTGACATCGCATTAATCAGAAGATCGATCTTCCCATGCAGAGACATTAACACAATGTTGATGGAGATGTACCATATCCAGGTCAGGTACTGGCTAGCAGGCTTACGGATCTGGTTTTTGTACCTGCACCTGATATCTCTGTATCTCGGTAAGAGAGTGGGTTTAATTCTCATGATTCACCTGCTTTCTGCATGAGATGTACTCAGTGCAATCCCAGTACCTTAGATGTCGTCATTATGGTTAGTGGGTTGAATTCGCTCCATCTGTTGACTCCTGACCACGTCATCCTCAGCCAGGTGTTTGCAATTAATAACCCAGGGTGCATGGCTAAAATTCGCCAGCGTGCCACTAATCACGGTCCTTTCGTCCTCTAGCCCGATGTGAGCAAACAGGTCAACCACTTTGTTGGCATCGCGTTTGACGTGGCTAAAGGTGATTACCTTTTGAGTCGCTAGGAGCATACCCAGGTGGTCCAATCTGGCCAACATGCGCCAACTCGACGAAACTTTCTTCGTGGATTGGCCACTTAGCATTCTCCTTGCCATGTGGATAATGATTTTGGAATCTCCCTCCACCGTGACCGGGAACCAATCAAATATGTGCGCCAACTCAACCCCCCGAATGAGCCCTTCCAGCTCGACACCATTCTTCGAATCGGTGCCAATGGAGTCAAAAAAAACCAACAGAATTATCCCTGTGGAATTCCTGCACACCCCTCCAAAACCGGCAGGTCCAGGATTTTTGCGTGATGCCCCATCAAAATTGATTTAAATCCGGGAGGATGGGAGGGTGACCACTGGTTCGAGATAATGGGTCGGTAGATTCTCTCTTTTCTTCGAAGCCCATTCAGATCAAGACGGGTGAGACCCCAACTGGTCGCAATCTGAAGCTCCTCGCTCGTAAGAACCTTATCCTTGTCGTCCCACTGTTGGCTCCTAATGGTATCCTTCATGTTATTCTTTAACATTCCCCAGACAACCTGCTCTCTGTTAGAAGTGTTCCGGAAGATTCGTCCATTCCTTTCCTTCCAAATGGACCAGATCACCATACCAGGGAACATTGACTAGAGAGAACTGATGATCGAATTCAGGAAGGCTTTAGTATCCCAGTTCTTCATGGTTTGGTCGGGCTGGCCTCTGATCCTATTACTGCGCCTGAAGATCGAGGCCCCGTTGTCCCAAAGGGTAGAGGCATAGGGGCAGGAGTCAAGAAGGTGGCCAATTGTATCTTCCGAGTTGAGACAGAGGATGCAATGGGACGGTCCCATGATCCCTCATTTCCTCAAGTTTTCACTAGTGAGAATTCTGTGCCAAGCTACAAGCCAACAAAAAATCACGATTTTGGGCCATTTATTCATACCCCATATTTTTCCCCAGATGCTGTATGCTTCTTCATTCGGACTAGTACATAAAGCATAAGCTTCCTTGATATTGAAGATGCCTTGCTGAGAGAAACCCCCCTCAGTTTGTCCGGGGAAAAACTGAGCCGAATGTACCTTTATTTAAGGGTAGAGCAGAAAGATAAACGAGTTTCAGCCGGGAGAATCTCCCCCCAGCCCCTGAATTCAAGCCACCGACGAGTGCCATCCTACCCATGCTGATCCCAGTAATGATGGACTTTATTTTTGCCTTCAGCCAAACCCAAGTCCCTGATGGGCTGCCAACGAGGGTCCTCACTAAGCTTAGGAAATTGGTTCCATGAGTCATCCAAAAGTCGGCAAGGATACCGTCGTGAATTTCCCAAAAGCAGTAGTTTTGGACAAGTTTTCGTCCTGCGAAGGCCTTTGCCTAGATGTGACATCCAATCTGTTCCTCGTTGAATTTGATCAGGCTCCCTTGAGGTATGCCCCTAGCATACTTGATCTACCATAAGCCAACCTAGGGTTCACATCTGTGATTGCACCATCCCCACCAGATTTTAGATCCAAAAACCTCACTTAGTGTCTCGAGATCTCTCATCCCCAAACCCCCATGAGTCTTGGGTTTACATAAGTGATCCCAGCCCACCAAAGCAAACTTTCCTTTTGCTTCTCTGCCTCCCCAAAGGAAGTTCCGCTGAATGCCAGGAATTTCACGAAGAATGGATTTTGGGGCAGAAAGCATACAGAAAAGATAAACAGGCATTGCCTGGAGAACCGTTTTGACTAACACCAATCTGCTGGGAAGGTTTAGGGGACGGAGAATCCAGTTAGCCAGTTTGCGTCTCATTCTGTCCAGTAATTCTTTCCAAGAAATCCTTCGAATCGTGCCCTCTTCCAATGGAGCTCCCAAATACTTAAAAGGAAGCGTCCCTCGGGAAAAACTGAGGATCCTGATGATGTTACGCTGGGTTATGCTTGGCTTATTAAAGAAGAATACCTGTGATTTTCCAAGATTTACCTCCAACCCCGAGGCTTTCACAAACTGATCAAGACTCTTCTTGAAGACACGGGCTTCTTGGACTAAAGGGTGCCCCATAAGCATAGTATCATCCACGAATTGTTGGTGTGTATGTTTCTCCATACCCTCATGAAGTTTAAGCCCTCTGATCTTTCCCACTTCCGCTTTGGACTGCAGCAGCCGACCAAACCCCTCCGCCATAAGGATGAACAGAAAGGGGGAGAGGGGATCTCGTTGGTGGATACCCCGAGACGCTTGCAAAATCTTGGTAGGAGACCCATTAAGGAGAATGGAGTAGAAGGGGGATGACACAAGATTCATGATCCAAATGATCCAATCTCTGCTAAACCCAAAAGCCTTCAAAATGCTCCTCATGTACTGCCAGCTCAGTTTATCATAGGCTTTAGCAATATCTAATTTGAAAAGCATACCAGGTTTTTTGGTGATCTTAAGAGAGTGCATGGTCTCATGCACCATGATTATGCCATCCACAATCTGTCTACCTTCCACAAAACCGGACTGTTCAGGACTGATGAGGATCGGAAGGAGGGTTTTCATCCTGTTGGAAATGACTTTGGAGATAATTTTGTAGATCACGTTGCACAAAGCTATCAATCTAAACTTACCCAAAGTATCCGCACCTTCTTCTTTCGGGATGAGAGATAAGAAGGTAGCGTTGAAATCTTTTAGGACCCCACGGCTACTATGAGATTCTTCGACGATCTGGTGAACCTTACCTTTGATAAGATCCCAAAAGTGATGAAAAAATTCAGTAGTGAAGCCATCGGGTCTAGGGGCTTTTCCCAAAGCCATCTGGTTCATAGCCTCCTCAACCTCTAGCATAGAAACAGGTTTGCATAGCTGCTCATTGTGATCTCTGGTCACCAAATTGGGAATGAGTCTAGTAATTTTGGTAATATCATGACTGTGATCGACCTGATCCTCTTTGAGAACTGTTTCAAAGTGGTGAACAAGCTCTTCTTCAATATCTCCTCTAGTTTGCACCTGAGCCCCATCACTTTTCCGAATCTTAAGGATTTTGGTCTTATGGTGATTTTGAATGACAGAGTTATGGAAAAACCTAGTATTCCTTTCTCCTTCTTGAAGCCATTGGTTTCGCGACTTTTGTTTCCAGTATATCTCTTCATGTCTCTCCCGAGCCTTAAGCTGCTCCAAAAGACAATGTTCCTTATCACAGAGATGATCATTCCAACCATTATCCATACCAAGCCTATAAATGAGCTCAAGATCCTCATTCAGATTCTTCTTGTCCTTAAAGATGTTACCAAAATGCTCCTTATTCGAGGTGCGTATCCTAGATTTCAGGGCCTTCAATTTTTGCTGAAATTGGTACATGCCAGACCCCATCAAAGGAACCAGCTCTTCCCACCACTGGCCCACCAAATCCTTGAAGTCTTTGTGGTCCAACCAGAACTGTCCAAAATGGAAGGGTTTGAAGAGAAAAGAATTTGTGAAATCCCAATTAAGACTCACCGGCCAATGATCTGAGCCCGCCGAAGGAAGGACACTGGCATGAACTTCACCCATTCCACGTGCAATACCCTCAGTAGTCAGAAATATGTCCAGTCTGGAGGTGACCAAGTGTTCCCCACCTCGTTTATTGTTCCATGTGAACCATCCATTTCCAGTTTCCACATCGACAAAAGGACTGAACATAAGAAAGTCCCTGAATTTTTCTTGGAATCTATCCAGAATCCTATGACCTCCCTTTTTCTCATTGAGGGAAGAAATAAGATTGAAATCCCCACCAACAATCCACATCCCCTCCTCGATCTGAGTGGACAATCTAGCCAAGAATAAAATGAAAGCATCCTTGTGGGGGGCGACACTTGGACCATAAACATTCACCAAAGAACCAGAGATCCCTGAGTCATGCACAGCAAAATCAACCGTCAAGGAGAAACCAGTGGCTCTCCAATTGGAGAGAGTGATTTGGTTCGGTCTCCAGATAACGGCCAAGCCACCCGACATACCAGTAGCATCAAGGGCCATGACCTTCGATCCCTTCCAGATTTTCTTGGCCACTTTTTCTACAGTCACAGATGAACATTTAGTCTCTTGTAAAAAAAGAACATCAGGTTTATCCTGTTTAATCTTGCATGCCAGTGTTTTAATTTTACGAGGATGGTTGCACCCCCTGATATTCCAAGTTGTGATCCTCATTGAGTAACTCGATTTACTTCAGAGAATGCTGCCCGGATGGTGGGATAATGTCCGGACTCGATAAGTTTAACTCCTATTTCAGCAATTCGCTGTTTATTGGATTTTCTTCCTCGTTTCAGGTCCTCTGCCTGTGATTTTCGTTTAAACCCCGAGGGGGGATCAGCTTTAATTCCCAGCTCCTTACAAGCTTTGGATTTGATTATGGCTTCCGTGAGGAGATCCAACTGATGTCTGGATACATAACCTTTCCCCCGCTTTTCACATTATTTCTCGATGGCATCCAGATCTAGACCTCCTAGATCGACTTCTTCCTCAGTATCCTCCTCCATATCAGTCGGGATCTCGGAGGGATCCTGCTCTTGGATCACAGTATCGGTATTTTCAGTCTCCACCATCATCGCATTTTCTTTATTCTCCTTCGAGATCTGGTCCTCTTCACGCGCCTCTTCAGTAATATTTTCCAAGATCTGGAACTAATTTTTACTAGTTGACACAGCGTCGACTTTATCCTTGTCTTTCCGAGTTTGATTGCTTGGTTTGCTTCTCCGCTGATTACGGATCTGAGTAAACTCGTCTTTATCCTTCTTGCCATCAGTAACAGCATTCATAGCCGGGTTTATCCTTTTGGATTGAGGGCAATTCCTACCGAAGTGGCCATATCCATGGAAGATTCTACATCTGAAGGGGAGCTGCTCATAATCTAGTGGCTGGATCCACTCTTCATCTTCCCAATTGAGACTGATAGCTTTAGGGAGATATTTGGATCGATCCATGTAAATGCATATCCTGGCATATGTTGTATACCTCTGCTGTTTGGTCTGTTTTACCACTTTTACAAATTCCCCAAGTGTGTTGCCAATATCTTGTAGGATTTCCAGGTCCCAGAATTCACAAGGTAGAGAAAAGAGTCTGATCCAGACTGGGGGCTACTTTTAGATCTTCAGTTTCCGGATTAAAGCGTTCTTTCCAAGGTCGGAGATAGAGTCCTGCGGCCAGAAAGAAGTAGGAGCCTCCTTCCAGCACTCTATCCCTATATTCTACATTGAAAAAGATTATAGTGAAGAGCCTTTGGCTCCCAGATGCAAATCGTAATGCCCTTTCGGGTTCCAAGTGTTTTTTATCCACCTGACCAAATCCTTTTCCCTATGCCAGATTCCAATAAATTTCCCTGTTAGAGCTTTTTCCTTCCATAGCTCAGTCTTCTCGCAGACCTTTTTCGATTTGATCTGGATGGCCAGAATCGTGGAAGTTTTCAGGATACATCCTCCTGGTCCCAGGTGGCGTGTGGAACTCTTTTTGGGGGCTTCCTCCTCCCCGATCATGGCATCACCTCCCGCAGCATTTGACGTCGCTCCTGCAGACGTCATAGCAGGGTCCCAGACGTGGGTGCCGTAGGGGATGCGGCCCCGATGGAAGTAGCTCTGACAGCCGCAGATCCTAAGTCTGCACAGAAACCCTAGCTCACATTCCTAAGCTCCCAGTCATCTTCCTGAAAATCTACGCTCTTTGCTCATTCAACCTTAAATCTATAACTACTTAATGTATGCATGCACTTTCCTTTTTTGCGACATAATCAACTTAACATATAATCATGTACAAACATAATGAACACACTCTAACTTCAAAACATTCTAACCACACACCTAACTAACATCCCCTTGAATTCCTTAAGATGCATCATGTTGAACTCAAGGGTCTCCCATTGTCCTTATGGGACTATCCAGAGAGGCAGCAGTTGCTTGTTGTGCCTGGATTGTCTGCATCTTTAGCACACTTCAGAGGAGAATTCTGTGTCCAAGCCTTGTTGTTCACACTTCTGTTTTGATTCTGCTCAAGATATTTTTCACTGAAGTCTCTTTGAATGTGATATCCTTTGCGCAACAAATCTTCATCGAGATAGTTTACTGCTCTTCTATAGTACATAGCTTTGTGTCCAAAATAGTCGCATGCATAACATATCACAGTTTGAGAATATTTTGCAATA
This sequence comes from Larix kaempferi, assembly GCA_027924585.1. NCBI lineage: Eukaryota > Viridiplantae > Streptophyta > Pinopsida > Pinales > Pinaceae > Larix > Larix kaempferi. The sequence goes on from BSBM01000378.1 coordinate 14,750,746, forward strand.
TGGCCAAAACTATTAGGATACTGAAAAGAGTTATAGTTGAAGGAACCATCATACCTGAAGGATTTATCATGAGTTGGGAAATGTTCTATGTCACGGACTTTCTTTGGTGTCTTTACATAACTAAGATCGATTTTATCTTCTGGTGGTCTCTGATCCATCAGAATCATGTTCAACATCGTCATGTTGTCTTTCGACTTGTTATGCACTTCATCTTCAAATTATGTCTTCTCATTTCCTGATTATGCATAGATAGGATCAATACATACTTGTTTCTTTACCTTTATCTCAGTCATCTTGTCTTCTAAACGGGATATCTCTTTAGCCTTTTCCTCAAGTTGATTTGTCATCTTTTTTATTTCTTGCGCCAATTCCTCCAGTGAAGCTCTTAATGAAAATTTGTCTCTCTCTCAAGTACTAGAACCTTTTCTTTTCTGCAACTCAATTGAATCTCATAGCTAGTTATCCTTTCATGAATATGTGCCAACAGATTCCTAACATGGTCTGTCATGTTATTCATACTTTGACAGTTGTTCCTGCAATAGTTTATTCTTCTTCTTAGACTTCTTTAACTCGTCCAAGGCACTTATCAATCCACCTTCCCAATCAATGTCTACAATGTCTTCATCATCGGATTGACTATCAGTCTTGACTTCTTGAACGGGTTGTGGAGGTGTGACTAGCTTTGGAGATGTTTTGAACGATCCACTAAATAAGTACTTCTCTAGTGATCCTAGTTTGCTTTGCGCAACTGGAGTGTTCTTTGAATTATTCTTCTTCCTTTCATATTTGCTTTCTTCTACTACATGGGCCATGGAGATTACATCTTTAGGTTCTTCGTCATAGTCACTTCCTTTAGACGCATTGCTTCCTTCTTTGGTGTACAGACTCTTCCTCTATTTTATAATCCTCGTTATGTTCTCAGGTCTGTGTTGTGAGCGCGCAGTCTTCCGATCATATGAACTATATTCCTCATCACTATCGTTGTCTCCATTTTCTTTGTAAGGACACTTTTAGGCATAATTACCTACTCCTCCACATCTAAAACATTTGAAGGGTAACTTGTTATTGTACTTACCTCGTCCTCTTTTCAGCTTCTTGACAAACTTTGACTCCTCATCATCCAACTCATCACAACAATATTTGTCATGATCATGCTTATCCTTTCCTGTGGCTTTAAAAGTACCTTCCTTTATGATGGGAGTCTCTTTCTCAGTTCTCATCTCATGTGCAGTGAGAATTCCCTGAATCTCATCCTTCGTCGGGTCTTCAAGGTTAGCTCAATATTCTAACATAGATACCTTCGCATCAAATATTTGAGGCAGAGTTCTCAATATCTTATGTACCACTAATTCTTCGTCCAGAGTGACCCCAAGACTCTCGATATCATTGACTATCTCATCTACTCTTAGGAAGTAGGATGTGATGTTCTCTACATATTTCATTCTTAGAGATTCAAACTACCCAAAGTAGTTTTGTAGCTTTTCTTTTTTCACCTTATCATCGCCCTCATATATACCTCTGAGTTTGTCCCAAACTTCCTTAGTTGATGCGCATTGCATAACCTTGATGAATGCATCACCAGTCAAGCCACATAGCAGAGCATTTCTAGCGTTAGCATTGCTTTCATAAATTCTCCTTTGCATTGGATTGATTGGTACCACTGTTGGGACATCATAACCATCGACGATAGATTTCCAAACATCTTTTCCCAATGATTGCAAATAAACTTCCATATGTACCTTCCAGAAAATGTAATTGGTGCTGTCAAATCTTGGTGCTCTATTGTTAGAAAGTCCTTCTTGCTTATCCATTTCTAGGAAATGATCTATCTTCCATATGTTAATATGTTATTGAAGACACCCGCTCTGATACCAATTGTTGGAATCAATTTAATACCAAGAGGGGGGGTGAATCAATATTAGTGCAATTATCATTAGTTTTTACCTTTTTTAATATATTAGCATTTTACTTAATCTTTATCTTCAGTTAGGCATCAAAAAATAAACATCCACATATATGCACCACATAAAAAAAACATAACACATAGGATTTTTACGTGGAAACCCAAACGGTAGAAAACCATAGAATACTTATTTATAATGAGAAAGAATGCATTCAAGGAAGCACCAACTTCCTGTGTTTACCAGCACCAACTGAAAGGAGGCACCAACCCCCTGGTTTTACAGGCACCGACCTGAAGTAAGTTACAACTTCCTATGTTTCTCCAGCACCAACTGGAAGGAGGCACCAACCCTCTGTATCCTTGTTCTTTTACAGGCACCAACCTGAAGGAAGCTCCAATTCCTTGTCTCATTGCCCCGTCTAACCGCCCTGATGTCCAATGTATGTTGTTGTCTTACTGAACTTCAAATCTGTGCATTCTTCAAATCTTATGATAAAAATTCTGTTGTGTGCTACCTTCATATGCAGTCAATACTCTGTCATTGCACTACATACATCACTTGACTTCTCGAACTTCTCAAATCACACTTATGCTGATGACTTACTTCATGTACTGTGTGCTTGTTGATACTGCAGTCTGCATCACTGGTTATCTCAATGTTCTACTCTGTGTGACTGCAATAACCAACTGATGATGTGCTTTCAATTGATAATTTGATGTTCTGAAATGAAGCACTAGTAACAGATGGAACTACGCACTTACGGATGTGTTTGTTCTATTTAAGTGTTGTAGTCTCTCAGATAATCTGTGACGTCCTGTGCATCAAATGATTCGTCCATCATGTTTAACGCAGTTGTCTCAGATAATCCAAAATTAATCTCTTGATGCAATGGTTGAACTTCAACGCCTTAGACTTTGGTATAACTACGATGAAAAATATACCCGAGAGCATTAATGCAAAAAACAAAAATAATTCCAAATAGATGTCTCCCCACATGAGCACCCAGAAGATATAACCACGGGATGTCACTCAAGAAAAAAAGGGGACGAGGCTCCTCTACCCATGGCAACTTTGCAACCTCCTGAGGAGGAACCCCAAATTTTGCTCCATGCATTATCAGGTTTCTCAGTACCTCAAACATTGAAATTGATAGGCTACATCAAGCATCGCAAAGCAATTTTATTAATTGACAGTGGAAACACCCACAACTTTATTCATTAGAGAGTGGTAGAAGAAACACATTGCTATATTAGGCCTATAACCAATTTCCAAATTATGATAACAAATAGTGGTATTATGAAATGTCGGGGTCGAAGTGAAAAAGTAAAGTTACAATTGGGTGACTACCATCTAAAGACCCACATTTTCACTATTGAAATGTGTGGTTGTGATGTAGTACTAGGGGTAGAATGGCTAAGTACTTTGTTACCAATCACCATAGATTTCAAGGACCTATATATAAGCTTCACCAAGAAAGGGCACAAAAATCATCTCAACTAAATTACTTCAGGTTATCCAAATATTATCACCTCCCACCATATGGAGATGTTATTAAAGAAAGGCCACTCGTGTATCATTATTCAATTCAATTCCATCCTGGTGACAGACACACTTCCATAGGACATTCACCTTGACTTGCAGCTAGTTCCCTCTAAACATCAATAGGTGTTTAACACACCCAAGGGTTTACCACCATCCCGAGGGGAGCACGACCATGGTATCCCTAATTCTAAGCAATTGACCCCCCAATGTACGCCCTTATTGACTCCCTCTTGCTCAAAAGGATGAAATAGAAAAGATCATCCAGGAATTGATGAGGTTGGAGTCATTAGTCCCAGCACAAGCCCTTATTCATCATCGATGCTTATGGTATTAAAAAAGGAAGGCACTTAGTGCATGTGTCTATATTTTTCAGCTCTCGATGAGTTAACTATCAAGGATAAATTTCCTATTCCAGTCATTGATGATATCTTGGATGAGCTTCATGGAGCCCAGTTATTCACTAAACTTGACCTTTGATCTACCTACCACTAAATATGGATGAAAGAGGTTGACATCCCTTAAGGTAGATTTATCCACCCATGAGGTTCATTATGAGTTCTTAGTCATGCCCTTTGGCCTTTTCAATGCTCCATATACCTTTCAACGCCTCGTCAACAAGATCTTTCGACCCTTTCTACGCCATTTTGTGTTGGTTTACTTTGATGATGTCTTTGTGTACAACACCACATGGAGTATGTTGGTCATGCATTGCAATTATCAAGGGATCACGGGTTATTTGTGAAACATTCCAAATGGGTTTTTGGGGTTACTGAGGTTGAATATTTGGGCCATATTGTGAGTCACGATGGAGTACAAGTGGACCCCAAGAAAGTGGCAGCTATACAAGATTGTTCAGACCATAGGACCCTCAAGATCCTGTGTGGGTTCCTAGGACTTGTCAAAAATTGCAACTCCCCTAACATCCTTGCTGAAAAATGCATTTTCGTTGTAGCAAAAAGTTGAACAATCCTTCTCGGCCTTAAAATATGCCATGTGCAATACTCTAGTATTAGCAATGCTTGATTTCACTAAGACTTTTGTCTTATAATTTGATGTGTTTGCACGAGGCCTTAGAGTAGTATTGATGCCAGACAAACACCCTTTAGCTTTCACCACCAAGAAGCCATTTGATCAAAATTTTGGCAAATTGACATATGAAAAATAGATAATAGCCATCCTTCATGCAATTGAGATGTGACACCCATATTTAATAGGGAAGCACTTCCAAATCAAGATTGACCATCATAGTTTAACATATTTCTTGGAACAAAGGTTGTCCTCACCAGAGCAGCATAGCCAATTTACTAAGATGTTGGGTTTGACTATAAGATTATGTATAAGAAGGGAAACAAAAAATGTGGTACGTGATGCTTTGTCTAGGCAATTTGAGGAGGAGGAGGGCTCTCTATTTGCATTTTACTTACCAGTTACAGGATGGATCAAGGGAGAACATTAAGAATGGATTATGAATGCAGCCATACGGATCCTCATCCAAAGGATTTAGGATGACCCGAACCCTACACCCAAATATACATCCTACTAGGGCACATTGAGATATAAGTGTTAAAATTAGAGTTATGTTAGGGTTTGAAGCAAGAATTAGAAATTTTGTACTTTAATGCAAAAAATAAATTACTAAATTAGTACTGAAAACAAAATAGTACAGTTGTAACAAGACAAATAAATTAAGGCATAATTTTAATCTCTTTCAACATTAACACTCCCCAAGGATCATTGTTTTAAAGTTAAGGTTTCAATTACAGATATATAACCAATAGAGTAGGTGCAGTAGTAAAACTAAATAACTAACTAGGGTTCCATTCAGAGAATGGCTCTCATAGCTGCACTATCTTTGACACTCCCTCTCAACAAGAGAGGCATTCTCAGCAACACTAAGCTTGTCTCGGAAGTACCCAGACTTCATCGTGGATAGAGGCTTAGTCAACACATTGGTAATCTTGTTTATCAAACAGAACATGTTGAAGTCTCTACACTATGTCCCTTACTTAGTGATACTTCCTCTCGATGTGTTACAACCTGTCATAGAATATGGTATTTTCTGAGAGCTTCAAACAGCTCTGGATATCAGCAGAGGGATTGATGTTATAGATCCACTTGGAAGTTACAACTGACTTCCCTTGTTATAGATCCACTTGGATGTTATAACCAGTAGAGCAGGTACAGTAGTAAAACTAAATAACAAAAATATAGTACCTGAAACAAGAAAAACTTCATTTACTCAAACTTCCACCTAAGAAAGGACAGATAATCCATAAAAGATGATACAATAATTGTAAATAGCTTGAGATGATGAAATATTACAACTTTTAGGGTTTGATATATATACCGCCCTTTACTAATGGTCATGTCTTTTCGAAAGACACTTCTTTTTCATAAAACCTTTTTAATAATTTATTATTATTATTATCATTTATTGAATTATGTTTATATATATATATATAACATTGCCTTCTTCTTAAAGATGCTTTGTCCTCAAAGAATGATTATGGAAAACTTTTATCCTTTGCTCTTGCTTTTAACAGCTTCTCATGATATTCTACGTTGGTAGCTGCGACACTTGACAAAACGAGACGATATGAGTTACGAATACCAAAGAAAAAATATTGCATCGTTTGTGAAGTGGTCCATCCAAGATCTATCTTCATTGGAGTTGTTTGATGATCACTTTGTTGGATGGAACTTCCCGTATTCTTCTTAGTTTGTTGATTTTGAGTTCTTTCTTTTTTGAATTCATAATTCTTTCGTTTATGTTCATTTTGACCTTGCCATTGGTCATAACGATTTTTGTGATTTGGATGACGATAAGGTATTCTAATCTATTGTGATTGTTTTTCGGACCCATCTTCGCTTGATGTTTGTAGAGATGTGACACTATGATCGTTAAGTTGAGAATTGACAAGCTCTATATTGGTTCTTGTTATCACACAACTTGTAGTTGTCCCTAAAAGGTATCCTATCCAGGAGGTAGAGGTGTCAGACAACTAAGGAGGTGACCCAAGGATTGCCAAGGTTCCAAATGCAAGTGGGTGTCACGCCAACCGAGGCAACCTTTACTTAATATCAAGATGAATCAAGATCAAGGGGGAGACCCTATCCAATCTATGAAGACTAGCTAACCCAAAGACTCCTAGGGAAAAGTGTAAAGTTAAGCAAGGAGATCAAGGCGTAGATATTTTAGATCTAGAAAAAGGTAAGTGGACCCAAGGTGGTTAGGGCTTGGTTGAGAGGTTTAAGCAATGGACAAATGTTTCAACCAAGTGTTTGATTTAGGCCACTTATGAAATTAAACAAGTAGATCTAAGAAAAGGCTAATGCATCACCTAATGACCCAAGTGGGGCTCAACCCTCAAAATGAGGAATGGGGCCCACAAGGTGAAAATCAATAGGTTGAAGCACTAGGGGTAGGTTTTAAGGGATTATCTATCCAATGAAGCAAAAATCTCACCTACCCACATACTAGAACTAGAAAAAAGGCCACTCTCCTAGGGATGTGACTTCCCTTAGAGAGACCTAGTGCCTTGGAAAATGGGCCAAATGGATTCCAAACCTCACCAAACTGTAGATCGGGATAGTCGTGAAGGTTATTAAGGTGGGTTTTAAATTATATCCCCAAAAGCATGCTAGATCTAAGTAGATCTGAAAAATAAAAAATGCAAGGGTTTTGATTTTAGGGTTTTAATGACCAATGGAGAAAAGATGGATGGAACTATATACATACCTTGTGAAACATACCTCAAAAGCTTGTGGCCACTTTGCAAATTAATAGCCTTTCCCTTGTGTGTATATTCAAGAGTGAAATCCAAGAGCCCAAGTGAAATCGTCCTCCTCCTAAAGTGACCAATTCGCCCTCCTCCTGCAAAACAAGATCAATGAGAAACAAGCCAAGCAAAAGAATGATGAAAATGATGAAAAGATGAAAGAGAAAGCATCAACTATGTCTCTAATATACAATAATGATACTCCCTGAAACAAAAGGTCAATCCAAGGAAAGATATGGGGTTTCCCCACAATAGCTCTCCTCCAAATTGTCCTCCTCTTCACCAAATCAACCTCCCTATAGAAAAATGTCTTGGAACCCCAAGATCCACAATGATACACAAGAAAAAGATTGTTTACTCAACTTGCAAAAGAATCCATCAAGACAAGAGAAGTAGATCCACAAAATAGTATTTTTATTCCAAGTTCGTAGAGCTCTAAAGGTGCCTTTACAATAGGGGGGTCTCCTCCTTAAATAGGATGAGAAAGACCAAAACCCTAAGCCACTTTTGAAATGAGTGGTTAAGATCAAAAGATACAACAATATAATCAATGGATAAGATGAGCCAATCCAACATAAGACATGGATCACTCACTAAAGTGATGATGTCATGGCTAAAAGAGACCCTAGGGGGATGATGTCATGGCTAGGGGAGACTAATACGAGTGCCTCATAAAGTGACTTGGACAAGTGACTAGGGGCACATGGTGGGGCTAGGAGCTATTATTTCCCTTCACTAGCATCACCCCATGGCACAATAATATAACATGAAACTAGATGTCATGTCCAAGTACACAAATGATCAAATCATGTCCCCTCAATCTGAGAGAAAAGTACATCAAAAGACATCTTGCTGACTGTGTGGACCCCACTGACTACTGCAAACTGATCTGGAAGGAGTGGGATACACCATGGATGACCTTAGAGCATACCTCATGCCAAAACCTTGCCTCAATTTCCCAAAGCGAATTCCTCGGTGACCTTTTTATTCGATTTTTTAATCCTCCTGAAAACCTTGATACTACCCGTAACTGACCACCAGGTGCCTGCTGTTGAAATACTGAGAGGGGGGTGAATCAGTATTTGCCAATTATAAAAATTTTAAGCGAGAGCAAGTTGCTAATCACCAATCATAGCAGTATATCATCAACAATATAAAAACAAGATGCACAGTACACAAGATTTTTACATGGAAACCCAAGTTCTAGGGGTAAAACCACGGAAGCCTTTTATAATAAAATTTGACCCAGCAACAACTGGGGTTACAAATTTAATACAACTTCTCCAGCTACAACTGGAAGGGGCTACAACCCCTAGGCTTCGTCAGCCACAACTGACAAGTTGCTACAACAGCTCAGCTCACAAGATTGTGAGCCCTAGCACCACCCTGCCACCCTTAAGAGAAAGAATGTTGAACCTGTGGACCTGTCAAACCCTGTACTCTCTGCTGTTGAAAACCTCTGTTCACTGTTCACTGCCACATCAGCCTTGTCACTAATACATTCTGTACCACATCGCAAAACCTGTAAATCTGTCACATACCAATCTCTGAATCTGCTTGTGCACACCGTTCACTGCCAAATCATCCCTGTATATCAACAAGTATTTTCACTGCCATAACCTGCTCATGTACAACTTTGTCACTGTCCTATCAACTGCTCTCTGTCTGATGCATCTAGTTAATCAGATAAGTCACAAGTTATTTCAACAAGGCTGTCAATTTCAAGTCAAATCAGCTGTCAATCTGAGATTACATTTGCAGTCTCTGTCAGGGCTATCTGTTTAATCATACTGATCAAACAAATCCCTGTGTCTAAATCAATACTGCTCAATCTCCAATCATCAACAGTTTGCTTCTATGCTGCTCATGCCAACTTGGCTGTTAACTTCCCAGTCTATTGTCAATCTTATCTTAGTTCTAATTAATAACTTTGTCACGGGTATTCTAGTAGTCCTGTTTAACCTTCAAATTCAGCCTAGCAAATAATATGTTCCAAAACTTCAAGCAACAATAAAATCATCATACATACCAGTCAGACTTTTACCAAACCTTTTCTCTTGATGATGACCGAAAATCAAAGCTGATAAGGATCACTGTGTACGGATCACTGTGCAATGGACTGTGTAAAATGTCTTTAGATTGGTCAACAGTTCGTATCCTTTTGCTCTGTCTAAGTCCAAAACCATCTTCAATATTTCACATAAGCAAATAGCCTTTACTCCGTCTTCACATTTGTTGAGAGGCCACTGAATTTTATAGATAACACTGCCTTAGTTCAGAATCGAAAATCTTAGAGCTATTTACATCAAAATCACACTTGACTGTTGCTGCTCTGAATTCAAGTGATGTGCAACTGCAGATCCAATCCAGTTCATACGGTGTTTGGACTTCAAGGTTAACAGCTGTTGTCTTGTTTCCCCAAATCCTGACAGGTCCCGCATTTGTGCATAAGTTCAACTGGCAGATTAGACCAATAGTGGCAGATGATGTCACCTACGCTCAGATCAGAAAAATTCTTAACAGCAGATCTGGGCAAACCCTCGCTGAGATAGATCAAGACTTTTAGAGCTCGTGGCTAGGACAGAAAGGGCAGATCGGATGCTTCAAAATAGATCTAACTTCAACCAATCCTCAGCAGGTGAAATGGATTCCAATCAGACACTTCATGACTTGGATAAATCAGAGCAGGATAGTTACAGCCTTGTCTCAAGCAGCAGCAAAATAAACTTTAGATCAATCAGATCAGAGTTTGAGCAGGTGGATGCCCTAGATAGGTGAGCGAACTGTAGCATACAAACATGGATCCCCTTGATGCCAAGCAAAGATAAATCAGAGCTCCACCCAAAATATTTCTAGAAATCAGACCATGTATCAGTTTCCTCAGTATATTACAAACCCGAATTTCTTCATACACTCCTGCTGCTGCCAGTAAATGCCCACGACTTCTTACCTTTGTAAAGATACCCAGAAAAATAAGTACTCCAATAACCTGATGCTGCTGCTGCTCACAAACTTGAGAGAGAGAAATCTGTTGCTCACATACTTGAGAGAGAGAAATCCCACGAGTTTTCAATCAGAAATCTTTTCAACTTTCAGCACTGAGGTAACCCAAAAAATATTCTTCTTTTATCGGAAAATCTCCTCAGAAATCAGGACCGAAAAAAAACTCAGAGCAAAATTCGATTTTCTCTACCTTCAAAACGAAAGTTACTAAGGTATTTATATTGGTTTTTTTCCCCAAAAAAATATTAGCCGACCTTGCAATATATTGTTTATTATTTTTAATAATTAAATTAATTTTTTAATTTATTAAGTTATGGGGCCGACTTCCCTTCATTTGGAATAACTTTTTAATTATGTTTTTGCACTTAATAACCTTAAGCATTGTTTATTATTTTATTTTAAAAAATGCTTTATTTTAAAAGTAAAATTTATTATTAAAATATTTAAAGCACCTTTTTATTGTCCCCCTTTAGAATTTTAAGATCTTTTATTATATAATTTTTATATTTAAAATGCTTTTTCATTGTCCCCCTTTAAATTTAATTGAGAATTTTAAGATCTTTTATTATATGATTTTTTAAAATCTCTTAGTGTATTTTATTAACTATTTAAAAAAAATGCTATATAATGCAAATTTTTAATAAACCTTTTAACAATCCTTTAATTAATGCTTTATTAATTATTTAATTATTAAATTCTTTTTAATTTCAAATTTAATTTTAATTAAAAAAAAACTTTTATTAAATTAAAATTCTTTTGATTTAATCATTTTTATTAATTTTTAAATAGGGCTTAAGCTTAAGTTTAAGTTTAGACTTAGTTTTTAATACTTTTAGTTTAGGGATGTTAGGGCTAGGGTGACAAAAGTTAGGACCACTTCAAAAAGTAAGGATACCACCAACACAACGAACTGAAAAGGGAACAAGAAACGACTTAGGGATTCTCAACAAAGTCAATGGGTAACCAGGGCTTTTGCCAATGTCCATAGGCCTCCAAGGGCTTCAAGCTTGGGCTTGGACAAAGTCAAAGGTCTCCTCTGACACAGAGAACCACAAACCAAATACTAACCCTCAGGGGCTCCACAAGGGGCACCAAGACTTAACTGTTGGTATCAATGACCAGACATTGTTGGCATCAATGACAACCTAAACAACACCTGCAATGTCAAACTGAGTGTGCCATCATGTCCGGAAGGGGGGTAATATGGTAATAACAAGTGGCTAGTCCACCCCCTTCCTCTGTAGCACCCTAGGAAAGGAATAGCCTCCAAGGCTCTGGCTGGACAGGCCACATCAGCATGGCCAATCTGGTCAACAGGTGGAAAACTGCTCATAGCATGCCTAGGAGTGCCTTAAACTAATAGATAAGTGTCTCAATGAATCCAAAAGACCCAAATCCACTAGAGATGAGTACTCATACACCTCATGATAACCTGTAGGATCATCTGTAGGGTCCACCATACCCGGACAGTGTAAACATATGATGATTTGGAAATAATAATAAACATGACAAACTGCATCAATCATCATCTGAAGCCTGTGTCCATCATATGGAATCATCAAAAAGGTATATAGAAGACCATATATCATCATCATACATAAAGTGGTCCATCTCATCACGGATCCCAAGGTTGACCATGGTCAAACTAGGTTTGACCAAGTCAAATTGATCAAAATATGACCCTAGCTAAGAAGCCAAGCTGCTGCAAGTGAAAATAGTTAAGACATGCTCTCTAAATCATTTTCATAGCTAGACTCTAAAGTATTAAGCATTATTTCACTGGCAGTTAATAAATAGTAAATAGGTTAGTTAACTAATCCACTTCCAAGAAGAATCTCAAGAATATACTTGTTTGTAAACATGATCAAATTGCTAGCAAAAGGGTGAAGGCTGAAGACACAAGGCTAGGCTAGAAGGGATGACTTGACTGACTTGACACTGTGATACTTTGGATGAAGGACATGGTGTTACACACTTAAGCATGTGTTGGACAAGAGATACACAAGGAATGGCGGTGTCTCACAAATGGGTAAGTTGTTCAGAGAGGTGCTTATTCAACCTTGGCAAAAATTGTCTACTACTAGAACCGTCGTGAACTAGGTGCCTGGCTAACTGTAACTTGAGGTTCTAGGGGACACTTAGAATTAGTTGTCCCTTGCTCCATCTCACATCATCACCCGCAGGCTCAATGAGGAAAGTTTCACATATAAGGTCAACAGTCTTTAGATTTCGCATACATTTAGCCACTGCTTTTTAGGACCTTTCATTTCATGGCCAGAAATATTTAGATTTAGCATACATTTATCCATTGTTTTTTAGGCCTAATATGACCCCTCTGGAATTTCACATGCGCTGATAAGCACAACTAATCGCAGCTTACATCCGGGGTGCATTTACATCTCACATTTGAATTTCATTTCAATTTCATAGACCTTTTCATTGGGTTGTACAAGATATAACAATATTTTCCATAGACCTTTTAGGGACTTCCGCAATCTAAACCAAACATCGGGGCAACCGACTAGAATGATAAAGGCATAAAATCCAACTTACCAAAGGCAAGTTTTGTTGCCAACTCAGAGCCAAGACACAATATAAACATGGATGCAAGTCCAACACAGAGGCAGAAGCGGGGAGATCCTAAATATCATAAGTCAAGGTGTAAGTCAGGGTGAAGACCAATATATGGGAAATGACAAATGGATGGATGGAGACAAATGAAGATGGTGCCTAAGCTAGAAGGCCAGGAAGACACTAAATGATCATGTTCACATTCATAGAAGGTAAGGACCAACAAGATAAACAAGAGTTTCCAAATGTCAGTAGTACAACCAATACATATAATCCATAACCAATTTCATTTCAATTTTCATACACTGCCAGGTCGTAATTACTTTATACCAATTCAATGCTAATAAAAATGACCTAAACAGCAAGGTAATAACATCAATGCACATCATATATATACTGGGTCATCAATCAATATCTGTGATCTGAACCAACTATAACCACTGAGAACACTGTATCTGAAAATACTGAAGAACTGCACTGGAACAGTATGGAATAAAAGAACACATCGATCATCAAATCTGAGGTCGCAAGGCTTAGCCTTGGCATAAGGTCTACTAATTGTCTGATACAAAGATGCTCTGATGTCTGAGTGATCATAAATAATGTTTCTCATCATCGCTGATCTCACTGAATAAGTGTAAAGGAAAAGCTCAAAAATGTGCAAATATCTTCTCTGACAACATGGTAGCCTAGCTACTATGTATGTGATAACAGTTCCCTTTTATGATGTTTGAATTTAAGCCTTTGATGACTTCTCTATTGCGCCAATCATCATTTCTTTGTCGAAAATTGATCCTTTTCAACCTAGTTTTTCTTGTAAAGATTCATTCTCATGCTTTAGCTTCCTAACTTGTATAAGTATGTCCTGATTAAGTTTCCTTAGGTGTGAGAGTTCTTCCTTATAGTTTGACTTGTCGACTTCTTTTTTATTATATTGATTTTTGTGCTCTCTTTCTTTTAAGATTTTTATTTGTTTTAGCAATTCCTGATTATCCCTTTTTAAGGAAGAGCTTTCTGTCTTTTCCTGATAATGTTTGTTGAGGATCTTGAATCTCTTCTTCTAACTTTTTATTGCACTGTGTTTTATCCGTCGTCCTCTTGATCTAAAGCGGCAATTTCCGATTATGATCTCTTAAACAAGAGATCTCTTCATCCCGTTCTTGTATATCTTTGTCAAATTTGTTCCTCATAGTTTCGAATTCCTTAATTTGTGTGGTGGACTCCCAAATACGATCTTTCAATTTGGAATTTTCTATCTTTATTAACCCATTAAAATACTTCTCTTTGTCATTTTCAACTTGTAAATTTTTATTGCTTTCCTGGTAATATAGTAATTCACATTCCAATTTCTCTATTTGCGATTGCAATAGAAAATTTCCTTCATGTTTTTCCATAATAAAAATATTTGTTACATATTGGAGAGGGGCAATTGCAATTTTTAAAAACTGAAACATACTCGAACTTTAATTCGCAATGAGGGCACTTCGTCCAAAATTTGGACTTCTATATGGAATCCATAATTCTTCAATAAATACACGATGCTTCAATAACTTCCTTCAATGTCTTCCTTTTCCTTTTTTTTTCCCAAAATAATCCCAAAATAATAGCTTTTTTCCAAAAATAATAGTTTTTTTTAATAATAATAATTATTTAAAATTAATAATAATATTATTATAATAATTTTTGTTTTGAAATGAATAATTTTTTTTAAGTTAATAAAATAGTTTCATAATAATAAGAGTATTATTATAATAGGTATATATCTTTATAAACTATTGTTTTTTGAATGCGTGTAGTGGCCGCTAGTGTGGAGGCGTTTGGAGTTAGGGCTAGCGTGGAAGGACTGAGTGGCAACTAGGGAGGAGTTTGAAGGGAGGCGAAAAGATGTAGGGATGAAGTTGCCACTTGGAGGAGGAGTTGCAACTTGAAGTGGGGGAACGTGGCTGCAACCGTGGCGTGAGTGCAAGGTTACAAAACCAGGGATTGGTGTAGGAGCAATGGAAAGAAAAAGTGTTAAGGGTCGCGTGGTGGAAGCCCGATAGGGAGATGTGGAGCAGGTGTGGTCTTCAGGCAGTAGCGTGGATTGAGGAAGGTGCAAGCGCATAGGGATGGAAGTTGTTGCTAGAAGGGAACGGGTATGGAAGCGTGGTACAATGCAGGAAGGGGGGATGGCTCACAGAAGTGGTGGATGCGTTGGCGGGGGCGAGAGAGCTTAGAAGAGGGTTGTTAGGAGGTCGGAAGGTCGTAAGGCGAGCGGTGGGAGAGATTCAAGCGTGGAGAGGACTGCCTGTGGAGGGTGTTGGGCATGATAATGGAGGGTGAGTGGCAGCTCGGGTGTGTAAGGTGGCCGCAAGCTAGTTTAATGTCGAGTGGAGGTGCAGCGGAGGGAATTGGATGTCGACTATGGAAGTTAGAGAAAGTGGAGGACAGGCTGCGAGTGGGTAGGCTACGGGGAAAACTGGAAACTCAGAGGAGGGAGTCTGATTTGTGAGAGGTGGGATCAAATGGAGTGGGGATATGGGGAGATGGCAGCAACGCGGGTGCGAAAATGGAAAAGGAGGCAAGGAGGTTGAATGAGCAGGTGCGTAGGGAAGAAGTGGATAGGTGCGGATGAAATCGATGGATTAGAAAAGTGGGGTGGATTTGTTTTGTCCCCCTCCTAAGATTCATATACCTTCTTTGTCTGGTTTCTTGCAACGTGCAATATAGTATTTTTCAAAAATTTTTTGCAGTAGCTTGTTTCCTTCATCAAATGTGCAACATCCAATTTTGAATCATAATTTAAAATTTTTAAATTGCCAAGGGAAATCGAGTGGCCAAGGACCAATTCAGAGAACCTCCGAATAATTTATGGGTGTGTGGCCAATAGCCAGGATCAGAACTAGCTCTGGTACCAATGAAACGTGAAAAACCTCGTTTACTCAAACTTCCACAAGGACAGATAATCCATAAAAGATGATATAATAATTGTAAATAACTTGAGATGATGAAATATTACAACTTTTAGGGTTCGATATATACACCGCCCTTTACTAATGGTCATGTCTTTTAAAAAAGACACTTCTTTTTCATAAAACCTTTTTAATAATTTATTATTATTATTTATTGAATAATGTTATATATATATATATATATATATTTTATATAACAGTAAGAGGGCAAGTCTGGAAACTTACTTAATGATAAGGAACTTCCTTATACTCAGATATTTAACTTTCAGATTTGACTTTGCCTCAATCAAATGGAACACAAACTGACCCTTACCTGAGGATTCTATACATAAATGTGAGAGAGAAAGAGAAAGAGTTGTAGGATAGATTTAGATAGGTACAAGAGAGGGTACAACAGGCATGTAACTAATGGTAGACTCAAAACTCTAAAAAATCATACTTCAACCAAGCAGTAGCCTCAACAAGGTAGCGGCACCCTTAAGAAATAGTCCATATGACAGTTGGCAGCCCTAGGAACAGTTCACATAACTGATGGCAGCCTTAAGACAAGAGATGGCAGCCCTAACAGTCAGCAGCAGCCCTAAAAACAGTCCCCATGACAAATGGGAGCCCTAACAAGTAGATCACGGCCCTAGGTTGGGTATCATCAACAAGAGGCATCCCTAAAACCCTAGATCAGACCCAAACATAGTTCAAGCAAGCAACGGCTGCCCTAGCAACCCTTGAATAAGGGTCTTGGTGGTCACAGGGCACAACAAACGTCAAACTAGCAGTGGCCTCCTTTAAACAATCCATGTTGGCAGCAGGAAACTTAACATAGTAAGCGGCCTCACAAAAAATTCCACGTGGGTAGCACAATTAGCGGCCTCACAAGAAACAGTCCACGTGGTAGCAAGGAGCCCAACAATGGCAATGGCCTCACAAAACAGTCCACGTGCGCAGCAAGAAACCCAACACAAGCAGCGACCTCACAAAAAACAACCTGCGTGGTAGCAGGAAGCCCAACAGTGGTAGCGGCTTCACAAAGCAGTCCATGTAGATAGCTTGTAGCCCAAACAATGGCAGCGGCCTCCACAAATGACCAACGGCAACTAGAATACCCTAGAGACAAATAGGGGCCCTAGCCACACGCTAGGGACTTTGCCATAGCATAAACCTGCTTGGTCCCAGACCAAGAACCCCAGTAGACCGTTGGGGGGCCTAGGGTACCTGTTAGGGACTTACTCTGCCTGGTTAATTGACCAGGAACCCTAGTTCACTGACTAGGGTGCCATTCAGAGAATGGATCTCACAACTGCACTATCTTTAACAATAAGGAGTGCATTTGTCTAGCACCCAATTCATCCTTGAAGCACTACTTCTTAGAGTTACATTCATCCCCCAATGCAGGTCACTTGGGTTTTCATAAAACCTATGAGAGAATTATGCACTCATTTTGGGAAGACATGAAAATAGACATCCAAAAATTTGTCGCGACTTGTGACACTTGTCAACGAAACAAGGGTAAGATAGTAAAGTCACCAGGAGCCTTGCATCCACTTTCAAGTCCCACCCACATATAGACTAATATCTCTATGGATTTTATAGTGGGGATTTCTAGAGATGGTAATAAATCAGTAATCATGGTGGTAGTGGGTCACATTTCCAAATCAGGTCGCTTTTGTGCATTAGCACTCTTTCACACCAACCATTGTGGCCCAAGTCTTCATGTATCAGATTTATAAGTTACATGGTATGCCCACTTCCATTTTTAATGATTGGAACCCTACATACACAAGCAACTTTTGGCCAAAAAGGTGCATCCATATAGATATGAATTATTGCATGTAATTAATAATAACTTTTAATATTGATGTTTCCTTTTTTCCTAAAAAATCGTAGATGATAATCCCACTGATGATGATCCAAACTATGTTGAGGCTTGACTAGATATAGAAGGTGATAATAATGATAGATCAAATTAAGATGATCATGATGATGATGGTTACAAGGTTGATCACAATGAAGAGGATGATGATCATGATGATGATGTTGGTGAAGGTAGTCAATGACACTGCCATGAGCATGTCAATGATTATTACTATCTCCATGCTACTGGAGATGTATTCTAGCTTTTTATATATGATGATCCAAATTCAAGTTACATCCTAGATCATATTGACTTGTAGCATTGCTTGTTGTTGAGATATCACTATGACACCTTTATCATTTGAATTATACATGTGTGTGTGTGTGGAGATCATAAAACATATTTCTTGTGATATGGGTATTTACATCATATATATATTTAATTTGTTCTTTTTACTTTACTATAATGATCTCCATGTCAAGTTATTTGATCTAATGATATATTTGACTTTCATTTGTTTTAATTAAAGATGGTGATGATGAGTCGGTCAGGGTGTAGACCAGCCGACAAAGCCTGTGCAAGCCTTGTAAGAGGTCGCTAGTTCAAACCTCGGATAACTTGTGTGCCATTGTGGCGGGCGCAGTGGTTGCACCTAGGGGTATAGTGGTAGCGGACGGGGTTGGACCCTGGACCCCATGTCACGCAAGTTCCAGCCCCATCCCAATTCTGATTCCCTTAGTACAAAAAAAAGATGATGATGATGTTATTGGTATTTTATATATATATATATATATATATATATATATATATATATATATTGTCACGCGAGTTCCAGCCCCATCCCAGTTCCGATTCCCCTAGTACAAAAAAAAAAGATGATGATGATGTTATTGGTATTATATAATATTTATATATTAAAAGATGTATAAGTTGATTTTTTTTATGGAGATTTACTAAGTATGATGATATTACTGCTTTCGATGGATGTCATCCATTTCCCCTAAATTTCGTCATAAATGTTATGCCATATATTTGAATTGCAATTCTGCTTTTGTGTCTTTCCTTATGTTATTTGAGCACTATGATATATTTCATTATTTAATTTAAGTTAATAAAACAAATATAATAAAGGAGGTCATACCAAAGAAGTAAAATGTGGCACTAATGTGAAAGCAAAACTTGGCACTGTAAACAAGAAACCAAATGTGGCACCAATGTGGAAACAACATTGGAAGCAAAACCAGGTGCTAAATGGGAAACCAAATATGGCATTATTGCAGAAGCAAAATTGGAAGCCAAACTAAAGTGAAAAAGGAAACAAAACTAGGGTAGGGCTTATGTTAGAGTGGTGTATTGCCCCTTGGTTTCCTCATTCTTATTTGTTTGTTGCTCTGTTGTTTGAAGAAATGGAAGCCTGTATTCTCATACACATCTCGGAAATTCGGGAGGTAAGTGGAGAAAGCAAGTTTGCTTTTAAAGGTGAGTATATTATCTTTGTTGCCCACAACATGTAACACTCAACACTCTTTTATGGAGCTTCAGCACCACCTTACAATGATAGGTACAAAATAGGGCATAAACCATCTGCTCGATTCACAAACAAATGTAAATTTGGAGATAGTGATGATGTTGCTATCAATTTATTAAGGCTTCCTTCAGCTTCTGACAAGTGCAAATCTGGACGAGTATCGGGACCTTTGAACCAGCTACAACCAAGCTCAATTCAAAATATATGCTTGATGGAGAGAAAAATGTATTCTACTCAATACTTCTTTGCAGCACTTGCTTGGAGAATTAGCTATTCCAATTAGTGACCTGCCTTAGAATCCTTCCTAGCAGGCCTCATCAAGGCTGCAAAAATGGGCAAGGGCAATCAGCAGACTTCCTCATTGGACCACTTCTGGCATCCTGAATTCTCATTTTTAGGCCTTATTTTCTCAACAGAGTTTGGGAAAAATTTATTTAAGGAAAACCAGTGACTAATTCCCATGAGAAAACTAGCATGAACTTTGCCTTAAAACCTGATCATGGTTAGTGGACTAACAGTTTTTGCTATGAGGCAAAATCATTGTCAAAAGTACAAAGGTCCCAGATCCGCATAACAGGCTTAGTATATGTATTTGGGATCATATTAGCCCTTTTAACAGTTCATGTATGAATTCTAAAAAGAAATAGGGCAAATGTCTGCTTGCTCTAATGGGCAAGGGCACTGTAGTTATTCAGCTGCGACCTATAGGAATCCCTTGAGGACTATCATCAGATGAAGGATATATTTTGAACAACAGCCAATGCTACAGGGACTTGTCCAAGCTATAATTTCTCACCTCATCACTCATTCATGAGGTATTACAGGCCCAAGAATATCCCAAGTACTGAGAGTTGTGCACAAAAGACCCTTGAAAGCTGCTCCTGGATGTGTTTAGCAATGTTTTTTGACAAACACCATACTCAATATATTGTTGTCTTTGGATCAGTATCTATTTTTTTCTTGACATCCATATACTTTCCTTTTGTTTGGGCACTCTCCAGATGTGAATTAGCCTCAAAACAGTGCTGGGCCAAAGGGTTGTCAGTGCATATCATCCTTTCTCATAATCTCCAGAAATTTTGATGAATTTATTGTTGTAAAAGTTTAATTCCGTGAGTTATGGCAATCATCTCTCCCCATTACTTCCACCTTTGACATATTGTTGGTCATCATAAATATTTTGATATGTCCAAAGAAATTCTCACAACTCTGTCCCTTCTGACTATCGTCGTACTGCTGTCCCTCTAACTAATGCACTGAAAATATTGGTGTCAGATATTGAAAGGGCACAATAGGAGGATATATAAATAATAACTTTTGTCACCCATCAACCCAGCTTGACCCAAACATAATTGCTAAGAGACAGGTCAGCTCTACAAAAAGTATCAAAACAAGTCGTCCCATCCTTAAATATGGTTGCTTGTGACACTGAGATGTCGAGTTAGGGTTTTTCTTTAGTAAAATTAGCAAGGTAACTAGCACGACTTTCCAATTGGCAACCTACCCGAATGGTACTTGTTAACATTCAGATCTGTCCAGGATGTTTACAATGCAAGTCAACTTGTCAAAACTTGTTAAGTGGGAGGAAACCCTAAACAAGTGGCTTGATTAATACTAGCTCAAGCATTCAAGGCATCCTGAAAAGAGGCCCACGAGAAAGAAAGGTTTTGGAGAGAAAGAGTGGATGCCATTGACCTTTTCACAACAGAAATTAATGCTTTGGTTTGAAAATCATTAGGTCTCTCTTTGTTGCATCTTTGGGGAGAAAGAGTGGGATGCCATTGACCTTTTCACAACAGAAATTAATGCTTTGGTTTGAAAATCATTAGGTCTCTCCTTCTCAGTTTTCTACTAGGGTTGGCTTTGAGTGATTGCACAATCAAAGTATGGAGTTTTGTTGGTGTACTAGGTTCTGCTCATATTAGTAATTCAATGAAAGATATCATCACATGCTGCAGTTGCAGCTCATGGTAAAGACATCAATTTTGTGGTTGTTGCTGCGAATGACAATTTTATCTATGCTGGTTCTCGGGATCAAACAGCTCATATATGGAGATTACCAGATTTGGTACAAGTACTAGTGCTAAAAGGCCACAAAAGAGAAGTTTGGTGTGTAGAAATTTCACCTGCAGATCGATGTGTGATGACAGCATCTGGTGACAAGACAATCAAAATATGGGCGTTATCAGATGGCTCTTACTTGAAGAAAGACATTTGAAGGTCATACTGGTACTACGAGTTTATTTCATCATTCGTGGAACATAGTTTGTTTCTTTTGGCGCAAATGGCTTGTTGAAATTGTGGACAATCAAGTCAAATGAATGTATCGCAACATGTGATTAGAACGAGGATAAGATATGGGCAATGGTTGTTTGCAAAAATTGCTGACAACTGGTGGCAGTGATTATCTTGTCAATGTGTAGCATGATTGCACTACTACAAAAGAGGATGAAGTGACATTGACAGACTAGGAACTAGTAAATATTCTTGCAGATACTGAACATGTGAAAGCAATTCAACTTGCATTTGGATTAAGAAAACCTTCTAACCTCCTTATTATGTTCACTGGACTATACAGCAAAAGACGTGCCAAAGATCAGATACATAAGTGATACGTGAACCAGGAAAAGAAGAATTCAAATTACATTTGGAAGATGGGCAAGAATGGAATACAAAGCCAAAATGTTCCCCTGTTGCCTCCTTCATATCTTCACTGGACTGTATAGCAAAAGACATGCCAAAGATCAGAGACATAAGTGATACATGAACTAGGAAAAGAACTCAGATTACTTTTGGAATATAGGCAGGAATGGAATATAAAGCCATTTTTTTATTTTGCAAAGTCCATCCTCCAATAGAGATTATTGAGGCTGAAAGCTGAGGAAGAAAGGAAAGCGGAGATAGGTCACTGACATATCATAAAGAGTGGGTGAAAGCTTGGAAAAAGGATACTTCTAAAGAAGTTGTGCAGAAGCATTTTGAAGAGACTAGTGAGGACGAGGACCTATAACTTCTTAATATGTTTCTATGTCAAACAGAGAGAATAACGCATAATGATGGGCACATATACACGCATTCATCACTATCCATTAACAATGTGCATGTGGCCAGAACTTAAGAAAGCTGTGCTTGGAAGAGATTCAGTGTTTCCAACTATAAACTACGAGCAGGATCCAGATCATGTAGTTGATTATTGTGGACCTAATTTCCATGAACCAGTGTCGGATATTCTCGAAGTTTTGAGACAGAAGGAAGACTCATATCACAAGAGAACCTTGCCAAAAAGCTAGCCAAAGAGAAAGATGAAGTAGAAATTGAGTTTGATGATATAGAATATGCAATTGCTGGAGACATTGGCATTGGTCAAAAAGATGATGAAGACTATGATTACCTTGAAGAGAATATTTAATTGACTGGAGTACGATACTCAGATCTGTTTCTTCAGTCTCTAGAAGTTGGATTGAAATCGAAGGAATTTCACAAATATATTGGAAGACCCACTTCTGAAGAATCAGATCTAGATTCATCCATGTTTCAAATTATAAAAATGCCTTCACCACTTTGGCTTGCATGATGTTAACAACAGTCAAACGGGTGGATTTGGCATGCATTGGGGTTTTTAAAATTGGTGTGAAAGCTTATAGTTCACTTCACAAAAGGAGGTGATGCCCAGAACAAACCAGTTAACTAAAACATTGACTTCAACGCTTTTCACTTATCATTACTCATATTTCTATTTCAAATGCCTAAAAACAAGGCGCATTTTTGGGTTATCATCTCAAGTTGTCATTCATGAGGCACAGTTAAAGGTGAAGTTACTCGTTATTTATAAACAATAGTTAAATAGTGTGCATCTATTAAAGGAAATGATAGTCATTGTTGCATACTATTGGTCTTAAGAGGAGAGTGTGATCCATTTTACAGATCAACATTCTTAACTAAGCATATTTGAGAGTTAACTATGCCATGATCGAGGTCTCAATCGAATAGTGATGTACATCCACATAAAGAGGGTGCACTCCTAAAACTTAGTGGCCAGATCCTAGCATAATTTTGCATTAATGCCTTTGCTGGATCTGTTATCTTCTCCTTCAGCGTATACATGCTCAGAAAGCATCCAAACAGGGCGTATAGGGTATGCCGTGGTCAATAAATTTCAATTTATTACTGGAAGACGATGTAAAATCAAGCAACAATTGTTATTTAAAACAACAGTTTGGAGTCAAACTGCACTTAAGTATCAATCCCTGGAGATACGCCCTTATCAATTTGTACACATGAGTTATGACAATGATTAGGGCATGGCAAGTGGCAATCAGGATAGGACACACTTACATGATAGAAATTGACCAAAAGTTGGACCACAACTAAACAGATAATGACAGGCTTATGAGGGCATGTTCTTGAACTCGTGGATAATTTCATGCAAGACAGTTGCACTCAGCCTATAAAGGATAGTAAGGACTTCAAAACTAATGTTGGAACAACAATCAAACTACCATTATATTATAATTGCATGCCACCATTATCATTGATCTTATTCAAAGCTAGGTCTCTCTCAAACCTAGGGTGCACTTTCCTAGTGAGGTCTATAAAGAGCAATAAAATTGATTGTTACAAGGTCGAATCCCAGAGATTGCCTCTTGTAATTCTAGATCGATAGTTGAATAAATCTAGTTCATTGATCCACATATGTCTTCCCTTTTTCTGTGTACTTAATCTTTGAATAGTGTAATTTGACTTCTTTCTCGTGCAGGTTGTTAGGACTGGTTAGCAGATTTGAAGATTATTTTCTCTAATTTGCACTAATTATTTTCAGCGAGCCATCCAAGCCCCTGAGGACTTGTAGAGTGGGAAAACCAATCATTAGTTACCTCATAACAACCAAGAGAAGTTGTTATCAACTTATCCGAACCCAACCTAATTAGTCTAGTTACACCTTATTTTTGTGGTGAGATTAGCCCATCTTGGAAGCCTCGCCCCTATTTTCCATCTCTGTTTGGATGATTGTTCTAGCTTAACATTTAACCCCATCAGCCCTTGAAAAACACTGGTCTTCTCTGATTGTTCCCCCCTAGTCCTAAATATTTCCTATAGCCCTTCGCTATTTGTTCAATTAACTAATAGGTTGCAGGTACAATTAGGGATACCCCACTGGAGTTGGCATGAACTAAACCTAAGCAACAGGCATGTACATTGAGGTGACAGTGGGCATAGTGTCTACAAGTTGCACCGAGGCTCCATTGAAGAAAGTAGTGTTGGTTCAGGTGTAAACAGTACTAAAGCAGTGTTAGTCCTTTCCTTCCACGCCTAGCAAAAGTTAGGATTTTTAGGAGTCAATATATTTAGCAAGGATGCCAACAATAACCAACATAAAGTTGATCATGATGACAAGGAGAGTAAAGTTTTTTTATCATAAATCAAACTTGACGAAGGTATTAAGGCCTTTGAAAACTCAAACAAACAATAGATAGGGTTTAAGATTAGGCACTTGGAAATCTCATACTCATTAAACCTTCATGCCAACTACCACATGTCACTCTGGGAAACAATCCACCCACTCGAAGTCTGCTCTTTAACTCAACACTCTTTCACCTACTGAGACCTTGACCACCATCCTCATTGCTTGCTAGAGATCTTGGCATTGAACCCATACCTGCCATATATAGAAACTGCTAATTATAGATGTGCCCAAAGAAGGAAACTATCTGAGGGGAAACAAAGGGAAAAAGCCAATGTTACCATACCAATCCCCTTCCAACTTTTCGTTGGCTCTTCTCCAACTCAAGGGGGATGTCCCTAAAATAGGATTACTAGGGAAAAGGTAACGAGGAGCGAGGTGATTTGAGGAGTATTGCCAACTAAGTTGTACTTGGTAGGATTATCAAGCGAGCGGGCAGAGTCGAACATTTTAGTGTTCATTTGTTGATGATTTGATGTCCAGCAGGCCTTTTTGAAGGACCACTTTTTTATAATTTTCCACATGTCCATGGCCCTGCGGGGTTTGTAATAAAATGTACTAGCATGGTGTTTTGTAAAGGACTTGGTTCCCTAGGACTTTTTGGCCAAGTCAGGTATTCCAAGGAGTTTTTTCACCTATTAATTATGTCTTGCATTAGTGCATAACATAATTTTTGGGTTTTTCTCCTGCTCCTCCAAAGCTGGAATGCCTAGGGAGGCTGACGAGCTTAGGGGATTGTTAAAGTCCATGGGTCAATGTATATGAACATGCTAGACATTGTTTTTGAGTCATATGGACATGTGCTAAGTCCCCCTAGGTAGTTTTTTAATTTTCGGCGAAGTTTTTTTTTTCCGTAAATTGAGCCCATTTTTTAATGGTTCAATTAAAAAATTTGTAATTGGCCTAGAAGTGGCATCTGGGAGTCTTTGTTGCCTTAGGGGTGCTCGTTTTCCAACTCAGAGAACCCCCTTAACCCCTAAACCCACTTTTCTTAAAGTTTGGGTGATTATTTTTCCACAAAAACCCAAAAAAGTCATGAAAATTTGAAAAAATGAGAAATATGACTCTAAAAAATATTAAATTTTTGGAGTGATTTATGGTCTGATTGTTTTCAGCACCAATTGGGGAACACAATGGGCTGAATTCTATGACGAGTGGGCAGCCTCTTTCATGGATATTACTCCCTTACTTTGGGCTGGGTGCATTTGGTGAAGTGGTGCCCCCACGTGTGAGGAAAATGCAGCATGGGATGGGGCTGGTTTATTGCTGCAGTATGGCAGCGTGTAAGGAATGTTTCAGCCCCATTTGGGGACCACAAATTGCTCCTTGTGTCATGCTGCCCCTTCCATCACTCACTCCACGTTTTTGGCCACTCACTCTGTTGTCTCTCAAAACTGGCATGCGTGTGTTGAAGCCCAAAATGTAACACACCAGCTGGATGACAACTCTCAAGAGAGAGGCCAATGTCACCACACTCCTCTCCTCTTCGCTTCAGGTTGGCTCTTCTCCAACTCAAGGGGGGTATCCCTAAGATAGGATTGCTAAGGCAGGTGCAACGGAGGGCAAGGTGAACTGAAGAGGTTGCCTTAGGAAACGTTTGTAACAGAAAAATGGGTTTTGAAATAGGTGATGGAAAAGCTGGGAGGATCAGTCCTCGAGGAAGGGCCAGTGCCAGTATATCAGAGGGGCGAATGGAGTCAAAAAGAGAGATCAAAGGGCCTTATGTCATATGTGACTGAGGGGGAAAGATCGCATTATTGAGCAAGCCCCGCTCAGTCTAGTGCTTGACATATCAGAAAGAGTACTTCTTCCTCTCTAAGTACGGGAGGTGCGCTATGCAAACCAAACATCAATATTGCACAATCAATTTAAATGCAAAGACTAATACCTAAATTTGCACGCTCACAAAGGGAAAAAGAAAGTAGATGCCAAGAGTTCTTCGCCAAAGGGAAGAAGAAGGCAGCTGCTAAGAGTTCTTCATCTTCCAACGTGGTGGATTGTCACCCTTCTATGGCCTCTTACACAATGCAGAAAAGAAGACGCAGAATCTAGACATTCTCACACTCATTTAAAACATCACAAGATCATGCCCAAAAAAAAAAAACTCAATCGATCCAAAAAAGCCCATAACATTTTCATTAAGCTCATGGGGAGAGAAACTCCCAGGCTTTTTCCATCATTACAAAGGAAAGCCTGCTAGCTTAAATAGAGCACAAGATACAATAGGTTGCCCTGATTAGGGCTTTTCAATGCCAAAGAAAAAGTTAGCTAAATGTGCCAATTTCTAAGTGTATGTGTCAACTCAGAACTCAGGCTCAGCTGCCACTGCTATCAATAGATTGGAAATCTGTCATTTCCGGCTCTCATACACAGTTGACGAGGTTGCCTAATCCAGGTTTATTTCCGCCAATACCCAGGTCCAAAAGGGGATTCAGGTGTGCCGAGTGTTAGTGTCGGCTTAAAATTTAATGTGGAAGATATGCCAGAGATCAGCTCAAATTTAGACCGAACGCCAAAGCCTAGACAGTCCTCGCCACCTGTGCTTGCTCGAACTCTCAACTGACTGCTTCTTTGATCAGGCTGCCACATGCCCCATTCCACGCCACTTTATAAAATGGAACTCATGCATCAACTACCTGTTGGAAACCTTACATAACCAAAAGAGAAAAAAGGCTATCAAAAGGTTGACTCATTCCATGATGCACTCGACCATGTGATGACTCATCAACAACTGTCAATCGAATGATATGTGGACGAATACTTCAACTGGTCCAGAACTCCACGTAAAAATATATTCGAAGTGGAACTTCATCCGCCGCCGGCTGCCCCATAGGGCAACACTCCACGTCTCGGTGGTAAAAGGAAAAAACACGGGTCATGAATCGACTGCTCATTATAGCCCGTGAACAGCCATTGGTGTCAATCCTATATCAAATGAGTGGTGACCCGATTAGCTTTAATTTTTATGTGTTGACTATCTCACTGAACCCCGAGTCCTGGCGGTTAATAGCCATCGGCGTCCTTTTTTACATGCTATCGAATTTTGTTGTAAACACGATTTTTCTTTAAAAACCTAGCAATGGCCCATAAATTTCTTGCACATTTTTCTGTCTGGTCAAGCTTAGCAACATATCTCTGTAGTTATTCCCCTCTGCACGGCTGTGAATGAAATCGGCTGCTAAAAAAAAAAAAGGCGTAACTCCATGCTTTTAATGAGAACCCGATCAGACGCAATCTTCCACTGTGTTGAAAAATGTCGAAATTAGAAAAAGCTGAACTCCATCGGTTGGCGGTGAAAGGCCATCGTGGCTCAACGGCCTGGTTGTTGAAACCCGAGTTTCGTATTGATGCATCATGCATGAATCACTTCGCCGATATCTTAGTCGATTCTCCATTTTCGGTAGATGTATGACAACTGTGGATTAGAAATATCCCTATATCAATCCACCTGCTTCCAATAAAGATGAATCGAAACACGATGGGCGACTGTGACTTGCCCCTTTCTGACTGTTGTCGTCTTCGACCACCGGTGTCATTCCGTGTGTTTTAGAGAGCAAATAACAACGCTGCCGAGTTGTTTTATTTATTTATTTATTTATGAACACGACTTCAAACTAGCAGTGGCCCGAAAAAGACTTACGTTCACGCCGGCTCTGCTTTCCCTGTAAAATCTTGAAAGAATGAATTCAGAATGCACGTTGTAGATCATTTAATTTGTTTGGTTTATCAAATTTGCACAGCATCCATATATTTTCCTATGCTCTGCTCACTGGTTAAATCCATTCCACTTCCGTTTGTTTCACTAATTCTGAATAAGAATGAAGTTACTAGGATTTCTAAGGACAACAGCTTTATCACGAATTTGCTTTTGAAGCCAAAAGACTGGATCATTCCCATAAGCTGTTTTCAACTGATCTGCGCCATTATCAACAGGTGGCAAATCACCAATTTTATCTCACAGTTATAGGATGAAAAGGTGCACCCAAAAAATTTGCTGCTTCAGTTTGACAATTCGCACGCTGGCCAATCTAAATGAAAACCTCACTGCGGGCAACTGAAGATTTGTTCATTTCTCGAACTTTTTGGTGGCCCTAGCAAATTTCTCACCTTAAGCGAACATCCCTCGGATGCTGCTGCTAAAATATGCTGAAATGGATAGTCAGGACAAAATTCAACTGCGTCTGCATTACCATCTAGATGAATGCACATTAAGTCCTTTATGCTTTGCAAGCCTATCTTTTCTATAGACTACCACCATATTACCCCAGCGATATGGAACTCCCCAAACTTCTCCTCTGGAAAGAACAGACCATTTAGATCCTTGCGCAAATGACCTATCAGAAGAAGGCAATGTTCTTTTTTTTTTTTGTCAATCTCTGATTTCAAAGCTTCTTGCAGAGCCTTCAATCATCTGAATAATTTATCCATGGATACCCTTGTACATTTACCAATATTAAAACCATGTACTCTCTGTGAGCCAAAAACTGAAACAACCTGCTGCTGCTGCTGAAGTTGAGCTATTATCATGTGTTGTATTCTGTCCCAGCAGGCTCTTCTCTGACCTTATCTTTCAGTGAACACCCATGCAAAAATGGGAGGTAACACACTCCTCAAGCATTCACGCCCTTCCTCTTGGTTTCTCTATAAATGCAAGGGTGCTCTCTCATTTTGAGGAGGGAGAATTGGGAGCAAGATACTTATGATTGTAATACTTTTGTTGGTTTGAATAAAGAAGACTTTGGAGGTCAGCTTGTGTTGTTCTTATGTATGTGAATGTACTATCTAGTCTTTTTTCCAAGATGATCTGTGCATAAGCTTCATTTTCCAAAGGTGTGGTGTACTCATCGGAAGGATCGTTATCAATTTATGAGATAAGTTGTTTCAATTTGTTAATTGTAAAAACTTATTGATATGTGCTTAATAAGAGATTATTTTTGTACTTTCTCATTTGTTTATGGATATGCAAATAATGATTTCTTATGAGTATATGTCTACATTTGATTTTTGTTGGCGAGGTTTGTAATGTGCAGGTGTTTTCTTGAGTTGGCAAGAAGGAGGATCTTGTTTGTTTCCTATTTTTTCTAATCTTTGTATGCAGATACAGTCCCTTTGGACATCACAAAGTCATCTCCATAGCTTCAGATTTTCTAAAAACAAAACGGATTTGCTCCTCCTCTCTCTCTTATTCGAAAAAAAAAAATCAAACTTTTCGGTTACTGGTTACAAATCAAAAAGTGGTTCTAATTTATATACCGCTGTTAAATTTCTAAATAGATCAGAGTTTGCTATCAAGAAGTTACAGGCTTTTACTTCATAAAGCGTTCATCTTTAATAGATTAAAGCTTCTGGTTTATCTAGCATTTTCCTTTCGAAAACTGGTTAAAATCGTCAAATTTTTTCAAAGTTTTCAGGAGTAGTGTTAGGTCTGATTTTAAAGTGTTATCTGGCTGTCAAAGAGCATAGGATTTGCAGCCCTTAAGACTTGCAAAGATCCCAAGTGAACAAGCCCCACTGCTTGTTTTACTTGGTTAAATTCCGTCATTTTAAGTTAGTTTTTTTGGGTTTTTAGCAGGTGTCCCAAATACACTCTTAAAGTGTTTTTGGGCATCTTTTATTGATGTTTGCTTGCTTGCTGGTTTGCAACATTTGACGAACAGGTAGAGAGAAATGCTGGCCAAATTTGGAGGATCCAAACCATCCGGAGCACCTAGATTTTAATTTTTTTTTGAAACGGATACTTTTCTCTCCTATTTTGTAAGCCACTAAGTCAGTAAAAGACTAGGGCATTTCTATAGCATTGTAACTAAAATATTAAACGAGAGCAAGTGGGCTAACCAAGCGCCCACACCCCATCCCCCCGGGGGGGAAACTGTGTCGACTCAATTTTTGTGGTTTGCATTTTTTTTTAGTTTAGATTTCATTTTCCGCATTTAATAAAACTTACTAGGGGTTAAAATTTACCTTGTCGGTCCATTCCACTGGCGGGCCACAAGTTCACTCAGGACATAGATTTTATCATTTTTTTTACAAATTCAAACGCCCCCCTTGCTTTCCCGAAGTAGGGTTTCAGAACAAGGGCTTTCCCAAGTACTGGCCTGAAAAGAGACTCTTGGGGTTTTAAAAGATAAAATTTTGGTTCATAAAAAAATTCTAAAAATTTCCAAGGTCTTCTCTCGTATGCTCTGTGGCCAACTTGCAACTCAGTCTGATCTGGTTGGTACGCATCAGAAAGGGGGAGATGACTAGTAATAGGATCTAACACCACCCCAATAAACAAAACTTTTTGTGAAAATCCGGCACAACGCGAGTATTTTGTCGTCATGGGGAAATTTTTCAGAGGACTTGGGACAAAACTGAGTAGTGACCTCTTGGAAACCGTTAGGCTTGCCCTCGTTGGTACAGCATCTGAACACCTCCTCGAGACTCCGATTCAACCCAAGTCTGAGTGAGAAGCCACACATCAAAATTCCGGACATGTTCCCCGTACCTTTGCGTATATTGAGAACCCACCAGCCCTAATAAAAAGATCACTACGACATTTAAATTAAAATAAACCAAGAACAATTGCACAACATTTACTTTTTCAGTTCATGCATCTATTTCGACTCCATTATAAGGCACTGGTTTATATTGTTATATTTCATATTGTTGATGAATGTGCAAATGATGATGATAATAATGAATATTGGAAAATGATGTATTGATGAATGATGTTTTGTTTTATATAAATGTATGTTGCATTATCTTGGTTTCAAAAAATATTTCTAACTCCTAGATTAGACACCATAGTTTCTTTTCATTTTTAGGGTCCACCCCCCTTGGCTTCACTAGGAAATCCTAGATGGAGGAATCGAGTCCCAAGTGACAGCACTTGACTCTGACTTGCCCCCAAGGCCACACCAGCAGCTTGAAGACTTATGCTGCATTTTCCCAGGTGTGGAACCAGGCGGCAATATTTTGGCACCGTTGCCGAGGATAAGTCTTTCTATTCCCGGAATACGACTTTTGAGTTTTCCTTTTTGTTTTTGCTTTGTTTGATGTATGTAGTGAATTTTTTAAATTGACTAAGAACATCTGGTGACTCCACTATCAACAAATTTACCAAGGCGTTTTTCAAGAAGGAATCCTCAAAGCTTGCTTTAGTTCTTTCCTGAGCCTGAAAAGGTTTACCATAGAAGGAAAAGTAAGCTATCTTCTCAAAAAACCCTTGAGGAACTTGGTTCTCAGTCAATTTCTGATATTCACCTTTTATTTCCAAAAAATAATTTGAATAATCCTCCTGTTGAAATGGTTGATTTTGGTCCTTATGATTTTACTGCTATAGTTCGTTATCCCCATGATATTCCGGAAAAAAGCTATTGATAAATTGCCATCTTTTCAAGGAAACAATGTTATTAGTGCTAATTCTCATATAACTCGTTTTTGCCACTGTTTTGACAAATGGTCTTTGAATGCCAAGCATGAAGATGTGAAAATGAAGTTATTTGCTTTGTCCTTGGAAGATGATGCTTATGAATGGTTCAACAAGTTGGAAGCTGACAAGTATAAAACCTATAAAGAAATTCAAACTGCTTTCCTTGCTAAATGGGGGGACATCAAAGAGGACCGCTACCTTCTAGCTGCCTTGACCAATACTAAGAAGAATGAAAATGAGACAATGGAAGAATTTAACAAAAAATTCAATGAAATTGTAGCAAGACTTCATGCTGATATTAAGCCACCTGATAATTCCATCCTCATTTACTACATGGAGGATTTTGATGGAGAATTGAAATATCAATTGAGTGATAAAGAGCCTACTGACCTAAAGAAGGCCATGGAATTGGCTGAGAAAATTGATAAGAATATGTTGAATTGTGGCAAGTCTCATCTTCCTGGTTTCACAAGGGCAAATGCTCCTATGAAGCAGAGTGAGAATAAAGAAAAGACCATTAATGCTAAGATTAAGGATCCTTGAAAGGAACCTTTGAAAGAAATTGCTC
Organism: Larix kaempferi; assembly: GCA_027924585.1. Classification (NCBI taxonomy): domain Eukaryota; kingdom Viridiplantae; phylum Streptophyta; class Pinopsida; order Pinales; family Pinaceae; genus Larix; species Larix kaempferi. Next base: position 14,783,316 of record BSBM01000378.1, read on the forward strand.
AACTTTTGAAAGAAGTTGTTTCAAATCAAGCCTCCAACATGACTACCATACAGAACAGGTTGATCTCCATTGAAAGATCTCAAAACAACCAAGTCTCTAGCCAGTATGTGCCTAAACCTCAGTATGCTCCTAGGCCTCAATTCCAGAGAAAAGCACCTTTTCAAGATCAAAGGACCCCAAATCCTTTGGAAACTGCAAATGTTGTTTCAGAAGAAATTCCTCCTTTTTGTAGAGCTTGTGACAATTTCCATGAAGAGTCTACATGTGTTGTGTTTAAATGGTCAATTGAACAAAATCTGTCAGAAGCTAGTAGCAGTGTCAAATTAGCAAGCGAGCCTGAGTATATCAACGGTGTGGGCCAAACTCACCCTGTCTCCAAAGAAACTTGGGAACAAGCTAGACATTATAGTCAAGACTTGAAAGACAAAGCTAACCATAGATTTGGTGAGATGCCTCCACCATAGAAAATTCTTGAAATGTCAAAGTTCAAAGGTCTAACGTATCAGAGAAAGAACAATATTGGAACATCAAATTCAAATCAGAATATTTCTAAGGTAACACCTTCTCCCAACTCTGAAAATCTTCATGTTGATTTAGCTCAATGGTTATCTTCTGCGAAGATTCTTGTTCTTGTAACTGACCTTATCAAAATTCCAAGCTTAAAAGAAGATCTTCTGAAGGTAATAGATCATCCTCAACAAGAAAAAGCTAAGGCTCCAATTGACTCAAAAAAAGTAACTCCTAGCAAGACTAGAGAGGAACCTAAGCTTCAAGAGATAGTCAATCATGAAGATGATCCTGTTATTTTGCATAGCCTAGATCCTAAAAAAGAAGATCACCCTCCTTTCTACATCTCCTTGCTTGTCAATGATATGCTTGTGCACAACTGCATGTTGGATTCTGGGGCTTCTTCAAATGTTATGACCAAAAAGGTTATGGATCAATTGGGCTTAAAAACAACTAGACCCTATCACAATGTGTGTGCCATGGATTCAAGGGAGGTTGATACCATTGGTATCATCCTAAATCTGCCTGTTAGGTTGGCCAAGTACCCCCATGTCCATTTGACCATGGATGTCTTAGTTATTGATGTGCCAAACAATTGGGGAATGCTCTTATCAAGAAAGTGGGTTGCATCTTTAGGAGGTGACATAAGGATGGATTGGTCATATGCTACTATTCCTGCATCAGAACATACAATGGTTAAGTTATATAATGAACAAGCTAGAAAGCTCCACGTTGAAAACCCACAAAATCTGGCTAATGAGTTTGTGCATGAAACGGACAACTTTGGAAACTATGCTATCTTATCAAATTTCATAGCACCTTTTAAGGAAGTATCTAAAGATGAAAAGAAAGATGAGGTATGGAGGATGAGTTTTGACGTGGCATTTTCGAGATATGAAAAGGGAGCTGGAATTGTTATAACTTCTCCCTCTCAGCAAACCTTTAAATTTGCCTTCAGACTTGAATTTGATGCATCAAATAATGTGGCTGAGTGTGAGGCACTTTTGCAAGGGTTAGAAATTGCCAAAAACATGGGGATTAAAATGTTATCCATTAAAGGTGATTCTGACTTAGTGGTTTCCTAGGTTAAAAACATATTTGCTTGCAAAAGTCAAAGGTTGAAACAATATAGGAATGATGTCTGGGACACTATGGAATGGTTTGATGCTCTAAATATCATGGCAGTTCCTAGAGAAGAAAACACTAAGGCAGATCAACTAACTGTGGCAGCTTCTAAACTTAACCAACTGAGGAAATATTGAAGGGTAATGGGAAATTTGAAATCAACTTTAGACCTTTCATTCCAGACAACATAGATCATTGGCAAGTGTTTGATAATGACAAGCAAATTCTCAATTTCATTCATAATCTTCAAGAGTTTTCAGATTGTCAAATCACCTATCGGGAAGAAGGAAAAGAGTATCTGGAAGAAGAGGAGCAACCAAGGAATAAAATTCCCAAAGGCATCACCTGACTAGAGCAGCTTTTTGATAGACAAGATGGCCATAAAAGGAAAAGGAATTCAATAAAACCAGGGGAGTTTATTGAAATAAACATAGGAACTGAAAAGGAACCAAAAATGATAAAAATTGGAAAAGGAATATCTGAAAAAGAAAGAAAAGCCTTGATTGATTTGATTTATGAATATAGGGATGTATTTGCTTTTAACTATGATGAACTTAAAGCATATCAGGAGGATATTTTTCAACATACAATCCCTTTCAAACCAGGTATTAAGCCTTTTCACCAAAAACTGAGGAGAATAAATCCCAAGTTGGCCCCCATGGTTTACAAAGAACTTCAAAAGATGTTGGTAGCAGGCATCATTGCTCCAACAAGACATTCCACATGGTGTTCTAACTTGGTTGTTGTTAGAGAAAAGAATGGGGATATCAGATTGTGTATTGACTTCAGAAACTTGAACTTGGCATGCCTAAAAGATAATTATCCTTTGCTAAGCATGGACACTTTACTTCAAAAGGTAACTAGATCAGGTATGATGTCTTTTCTTGATGGATTTTCTGGATATAACCAGGTGTTAGTAAGCAAGGAAGATCAACATAAAACTACTTTTACTACACCTTGGGGTACCTTCATGTACCTTAGAATGCCTTTTGGTCTTACGAATGCTGGTGCTACCTTTCAACGTGCTATGGATGCTGCTTTTAATGGGTTGATTGGTAAAATTATTGAAATATATCAGGATGATCTAACAGTATATTCTAAGGAAAGATCAGATCATGTTGGTCATCTTAGAAAGATTTTTGAGAGATGCAGAAAGTATGGCATATCTTTAAATCCAGCTAAATCTATGCTTTATGTTGATGAGGGCAAACTATTGGGGCATATTATCACTAAGGATGGTGTGAAGGTTGATCCTGAAAGAGTTGAGGCCATTAAAAAGGTTCCTATCCCTACCAATGTCAAAGCTCTCCAATCCTTCAATGGTCAAATTAATTTCATTGGAAGATTTATTCCAAATCTAGCTAAGCTAACGAAGCCTTCACAACTCTTACTTAAAAAAGATGCTAAGTTTGAATGGAGTAAGCAAGGAAGAGAAGCTTTTTTAGGTATCAAGGATGCCATATCTAGAGCCCCTGTGTTGATAAGCCCTGATTATTCAAAAGAATTCCAAATCTTTTCCTTTGCTTCTGAACATACTATTGCTGGAGTTTTACTTCAGAAAAAATGACCAAGGCCAGGAACAACCCATAGCATTCTTCAGTAAAGCTTTACAAAATTCTGAACTTAAGTATACTATAATGGAGAAGCAAGCTTATGCCCTCGTTAAGTCTTTGAAACATTTCAGAATATATATTGGGTATTCCAAGGTTGTGGGTTATGTTCCTCATACTGTTGTTAAAGATATTTTAGCTCAACAGGATTGCCTTGGTATAAGGGGTAAGTGGGTATCCAAAATTCAGGAGTATGACTTGGAGATCAAACCTACCAAGTTAATCAAAGGTCTAGGGCTTGCACGCATGATGACAAAAAGCAATGAGAAAGCTGTAGGAATGATTTGTCAAAATAATGAGTCAGCACCCGTCATATCTGAAGAGCTTCAAAGATTAAGTCAAACACAATGGTATTCCAACATTATTTACCTTCTTAATAATTTTGCTTGTCCTGAACATCTTGTTGGTCACAAAAGAAGGTCTCTAAGACTTAAAGCCACTAAGTATTGTATAACTCAAAATGGATTAGGTTGGAGAAATCCTGATGGCTTGGTTCTTAGATGTGTTGATGAACCAAATTCCAAAAAGCTTCTGGTTGAGTTTCATATAGGATTTTGGGGTGGGCATTATGCAGCAGACACCACAGCCCACAAGATCCTTAGATCAGGTTACTATTGGCCCACTTTGTTTACTGATGTGCATAAGTTTGTCAGATCTTGTCCCCGATGTCAGTTGTTCACTGGGAAACAGAAGTTGGCAACTTTACCTCTTGAGCCAGTGGTTGTGCAAGCCCCTTTCCAACAATGGGGTCTTGATTTTATCGGTCAGTTTAAGGAAAACTCAAGCAACGGTTATACCTGGATCCTAACTGCCACCGATTATTTCACCAAGTGGGTGGAAGCAATCCCCACTAAGTATGCAACAGACAAAGTAGTTATCGACTTTCTTGAAAATCATATCATGACTAGATTTGGGGTGCCATCCAAGATAACAACTGACAATGGTCCTAGCTTTAGTTCCATGGCTTTTTCTTCATTTTGCTTCAAGTATGGTATAATCCTTTCCCACTCATCCAACTATTATCCCCAAGGAAATGGATTGGCTGAATCAACCAACAAGACCTTAATGAACATTTTAAAGAAGACTGTTGGGGATAACAAGAGGTCTTGGGATTCTAAGATAAAATTTGCTATATGGGCTAACAGAATAACACAGAAACGTGCTACCGGGAAAACCCCTTTCCAATTGGTTTATGGTTTAGAAGCTTCTGTTCCCATTCATATTCAGTTGCCAGTGTATCAGATGTTGCATGATTATGATCCAAATGATGATGGTATGCAAAATAGAATTGAGCAAATTATGAAATTGGATGAGACTAGAAGAAAGGCCTTAGACCAAAGTATCAGAAATCAGGACAGGGTTAAAAGGACTTTTGACAGATCTGCTAAGCCCGAAGATTTCCAGCCAGGGGATTGGGTTCTTTTATGGGACAAGCGAAGGGATAAGCCAGGAAAGCATGGAAAGTTTGATAGCCTATGGTTGGGAACATATGTTATATTTGAACCAGCAGGGGTTAATTCTTTCTTCCTATGCACTATTGATGGAGAAAGATTGACTCTACCAATCAATGGACAACATCTCAAGCTGTTCTTCAAAGAACATCTTCTAATGCCCATGGGGGCAAATTGATAGCAGGGCCATTTCTAAACCTTTGCCTTGCAATTTTTGTACATTATATTTTGTATATTATTCATGTATAGTTGTTTCATTTACTTGTTTTAGGTTTTATTTTTGAATAATGTTGCAACTTATGTTTCATTTGGCAAAATATGTGGGACTGCTGCATTCTAGTTTTCATGCAGGAACTGGAGATTCTTGGATTCTCGCATCCTCTCTTTAATTGAGAGAATCAGATCGAGTACACGTCCCACAAATGGAGCCAGATGTTGCCAACTAAGTTGTGCTTGGTTGGATTATCAAGCGAGCGGGCAAAGTCGAACATTTCAGTGTTCATTTGTTGATGATTTGATGTCCAGCAAGCCTTTTTGAAGGACCACTTTTTTCTAATTTTCCACATGTCCATGGCCCTGCTGAGTTTGTAATAAAATGTACTAGCATGGTGTTTTGTAAAGGACTTGGTTCCCTAGGACTTTTTGGCCAAGTCAGGTATTCCAAGGAGTTTTTTCACCTATTAATTATGTCTTGCATTAGTGCATAACATAATTTTTGGGTTTTTCTCCTGCTCCTCCAAAGCTGGAATGCCTAGGGAGGCCGACGGGCCTTAGGGGATTGTTAAAGTCCATGGGTCAATGTATATGAACATGCTAGACATTGTTTTTGAGTCATATGGACATGTGCTAAGTCCCCCTAGGTAGTTTTTTAATTTTCGGCGAAGTTTATTTTTTCCGTAAATTGAGCCATTTTTTTAATGGTTCAATTAAAAAATTTGTAATTGGCCTAGAAGTGGCATCTAGGAGTCTTTTTTGCCTTAGGGGTGCTCGTTTTCCAACTCAGAGCACCCCGTTAACCTCTAAACCCACTTTTCCTAATGTTTGGGTGATTATTTTTCCACAAAAACCCAAAAAAGTCATGAAAAATTGAAAAAATGAGAAATATGACTTTAAAAAATATTAAATTTTTGGAGTGATTTATGGTCTGATTGTTTTCAGCACCAATTGGGGAGCACTTTGGGCTGAATTCTATGACAAGTGGGCAGCCTCTTTCATGGATATTACTCCCTTACTTTAGGCTGGGCGCATTTGGTGAAGTGGAGCCTCCACGTGTGAGGAAAACACAGCATGAGATGGGGCTGGTTTATTGCTGCAGTATGGCAGCGTGTAAGGAATGTTTGCAGCCCCATTTGGGCACCACAAATTGCTCCTTGTGTCATGCTGCCCCTTCCATCACTCACTCCACGTTTTTGGCCACTCACTCCTCAAGCATTCACACCCTTCCTCTTGGTTTCTCTATAAATGCAAGGGTGCTCTCTCATTTTGAGGAGGGAGAATTGGGAGCAAGATACTTATGATTGTAATAATTTTGTTGGTTTGAATAAAGAAGACTTTGGAGGTCAGCTTGTGTTGTTCTTATGTATGTGGATGTACTATCTAGTCTTTTTTCCAAGATGATCTGTGCATAAGCTTCATTTTCCAAAGGTGTGGTGTACTCATCGGAAGGATCGTTATCGATTTATGAGATAAGTTGTTTCAATTTGTTTATTGTAATAACTTATTGATATGTGCTTAATAAGAGATTATTTTTGTACTTTCTCATTTGTTTATGGATATGCAAATAATGATTTCTTATGAGTATATGTCTACATTTGATTTTTGTTGGTGAGGTTTGTAATGTGCAGGTGTTTTCTTGAGTTGGCAAGAAGGAGGATCTTGTTTGTTTCCTCTTTTTTCTAATCTTTGTATGTAGATACAGTCCCTTTGGACATCACAAAGTCATCTCCATAGCTTCAGATTTTCGATAAAAAAACGGATTTGCTCCTCCTCTCTCTCTTATTCGAAAAAAAAAATCAAACTTTCCGGTTACTGGTTACAAATCAAAAAGTGGTTCTGATTTATATACTACTGTTAAATTTCTAAATAGAGCAAAGTCTGCTATCAGGAAGTTATAGTCTTTTACTTCATAAAGCGTTCATCTTTAATAGATTAAAGCTTCTGGTTTATCTAGCATTTTCCTTTCGAAAACTGGTTAAAATCGTCAAATTTTTTCAAAGTTTTCAGGAGTAGTGTTAGGTCTGATTTTAAAGTGTTATCTGGCTGTCAAAGAGCATAGGATTTGCAGCCCTTAAGGTTTGCAAAGATCCCAAGTGAACAAGCCCCACTACTTGTTTTACTTGGTTAAATTCCGTCATTTTAACTTAGTTTTTTCTCGGTTTTTAGCAGGTGTCCCAAATACACTCTTAAAGTGTTTTTGGGCATCTTTTACTGATGTTTGCTTGCTGGTTTGCAGCATTTGATGAACAGGTAGAGAGAAATGCTGGCCAAATTTGGAGGATCCAGGCCATCCGAAGCACCTAGATTTTAAATTTTTTTTAAACGGATACTTTTCTCTCCTATTTTGTAAGCCACTAAGTCAGTAAAAGATTGGGGCATTTCTATAGCATTGTAACTAAAATATTAAACGAGAGCAAGTGGGCTAACCAAGCACCCACACTCCATCCCCCTAGGGGGGAAAACTGTGTCGACTCAATTTTCGTGGTTTGCATTTTTTTTAGTTTAGATTTCATTTTTCACATTTAATAAAACTTACTAGGAGTTAAAATTTACCTTGTCAGTCCATTCCATTGGCGGGCCACAAGTTCACTCAGGACATAGATTTTATCATTTTTTTTACAAATTCAAATGCCCCCCTTGCTTTCCCGAAGTAGGGTTTCAGAACAAGGGCTTGCCCGAGTACTGGCCTGAAAAGAGACTCTTGGGGTTTTAAAAGATAAAATTTTGGTTCATAAAAAAATTCCAAAAATTTCCAAGGTCTTCTCCCATATGCTCTGTGGCCAACTTGCAGCTCAGTTTGATCAGATTGGTACGTATCAGAAAGGGGGAGATGACCAGTAATAGGATCTAACACCACCCCAATAAACAAACCTTTTTGTGAAAATCCGGCACAATGCGAGTATTTTGTTGTTGTGGGAAAATTTTTCAGAGGGCTTGGGACAAAACTGAGTAGTGACCTCTTGGAAACCGTTAGGCTTGCCCTCGTTGGTACAGCATCTGAACACCTCCTCGAGACTCCGATTCAGCCCAAGTCTGAGTGAGAAGCCACACATCAAAATTCCGGACATGTTCCCCATACCTTTGCATATATTGGGAATGCACCAGCCCTAATAAAAAGATCACTACCACATTTAAATTAAAATAAACCAAGAACACTTGCACAACATTTACTTTTTCAGTTCATGCATCTATTTCGACTCCATTATAAGGCACTGGTTTATATTGTTATATTTCATATTGTTGATGAATGTGCAAATGATGATGATAATAATGAATATTGGAAAATGATGTATTGATGAATGATGTTTTGCTTTATATAAATGTATGTTGCATTATCTTGGTTTCAAAAAATATTTCTAACTCCTAGATTAGACACCATAGTTTCTTTTCATTTTTAGGGTCCACCCCCCTTGGCTTCGCTAGGAAAGCCTAGACGGAGGAGTCGAGTCACAAGTGACAACACTTGACTTTGACTTGCTCCCAAGGCCACACCAGCAGCTTGAAGACTTCTGCTGCGTTTTCCCAGGTGTGGAACCAGGCAGCAACAAGGAGGCTTCCCTAGCAATTTTTGTTTTTCTAAGTATAGAAATATATAATAGTTGATGGGAGGATAAAGGGGACTACTCCAAGAACTAGTGTCAATCCAGTCAAGGGAAAATGGAGTCAAAAGCATCACCAACTAAATGGACCTTGTAAAATAGGTCACCAAGAGAAGAGAATTGCATCTGCTAACCGTAATCTATTTGGTGGATTGAAGATGAATTAGGGTTTGCAAGGGAAGGGATCAAATGAAATATCCACTTCCTTTCAAGCTTTACAGGGTGCACCCTATAGATAAAGGTTTTATGGCTAAACAATCTAAATTAAGGCAAAGATGCAACACATAAATTTCGTATAGATAAGATGGCAAGAAGGATGAAATAGAACTTAACTTACAACATATTTCTCCAACTAGATAGTTCTATCCTTTCAATGGCCCAAGCAAAGCATAGAAATGATTTAGCAACGTAAAACACCCATCAATCTTACAATCATGAAGCTCCAAACAAGAGAGAAGTGCCACACATGAACAAGAAGGGAAACTTTAAGAAAATATTTACTCCATGAAAAAGATATGTCAATTAGGCTCAAAAGAAAGAGAACTCCAAAAATACAAACATGAGAAATGAATGAGAGAGCCAACGCTTATATGGGTTGTAGCTTCATCTCATTCTACAATAAACTAACATTAAAATCCTAGATCTAGCCTAGTGTGAAGTAAACAAATGCAAAAACTCCACTACTCAACTTACAATACATAAAAATGATTGGTTGATGCCACATGTACAAGTATCCATCAAAGTCTTACCATGCAAGGTGGAATGTCCCAAGAAATAAAGTAATAATCCATGAAAAAACACCCTAGATCTAGAGTTTTGAGTCTTTGACCCCCTAGCTCTCTTCCATGCCAGGCATTCTCCAAAAATTATGCAAGATACAAAGAAGAGGGACAGCCTCATCCCTAAGTGACAAAGAATAGCCTCCATCCAAAGGCTAGTGCTCCAAGGAAGATGGTCCAAAATAGCATGTAGAAGTTAGAACCCTCCAATGATGGAATGACCCTCTAGATCCATGTGCAAGTTGTTGAATTTTAGCATTTGCACATATTCTTTAATTATGCAAATTGTAACATAGATAACAATAGGACAAGTGCAGTAGATAAACATACATCAACACAATGAACACAAGATGTTTTTCATGGGGAAACCTTTAAAGGACAAAAACCCCAAAAGCATTAGTAATTCATCCCTTGAATGAGATGACTGAGTTTTCAATCTCAGAATTCTAAGATGAACAATTTCAATTTTCACAAGAAGATAAATATCACAGAAAATTTCAGATTAGGGAAACTGCCCAGATTTGTCTTTTCCTGCTACCCAGACTCAACTACCCGAATTTCTTTGTCTGCTGCCCAAACTACCTGGAATGCCCAGAATTCTTCTATTGCTGCCCGAAACCTTTTCTTGTTGCCCGAAATGTTGCCCGGGTTCATTGTTCTACTGCCCGGATCCACTGTCCTGCTGTCCGAGCCCTGTTCTGCTTGGCCAAGGTCTGCTCAGGTCTTCTTGAGGCTCCCCAAACCTACTCAAGCCACTGTACTGCTGCCTGGAAGTGGTAGCAGTCTGCTACTAGGCTGCCCGTGAAGTCTTACTGCTACCCAAGGGTTCTGTGCAACTGCCCCAGCTGAGAAACGGTTGCCCAAGAGCTAGACAGGCTGCCTGAAATACTTTTCTGTGGGTTTTAGGGCTGCCCGTGAAATGCCCTAGACCTGCTTTCCTTCTAGTCCTGTGGCCGTGAAGAGTATGGGTATGCCCTAGCTGCTTAGGGTTACTACTGTTGGTTGTAGAAGAATGATGAAGATGCCCTAGCTAGAAAGGCCTCCATGCTAGGGCATAAACAAAACAGAAATATTCTCTCCTTTCAAAGCCAGCGAATTTTTTTTCCTTGGAGCAGCTGTTAGATGATAAGCAAGTGTGTGTAAAATGAAATGAAGTTGATCTTCTTTTATAGCCTTTGAATCACTTGGATGTGGACAAAAACTCAAAAGAACAAAATAATAATATTTTATTCTTTTATCTTTTTTACTTTTACCTTTAGTGGTACTAAAGGTCTTTTTGTACTTTTACTTTGACTCCTTAGTGGTCTAAGGGTCCTTATGTATTTTTTACTTTTACCTTTAGCCTTCTTCAAGTGCCTTGTGGTCAAAACAAGTGGTCAACGGGGTCCTTCATCCCCACTCAAAGTACATCATCATAAATAGAGAGAATTACTAATGCTGTTATCTCACACTTCATGTGCCACCAAGATCGGGTACTAGGTGTCCTAACCAAGGGTAGCTAAGCCTTGGAGAAGATCACAAAGCCCACAGATCGAGGGTAGGAGTGTCTCACATGCCCAGACCCGGTCTAGGACTTATAGTGATATCCTAGTAACAGACCAGGTGCCTCAGCCATAGGCTGCATAACTTGACCCAAGGTCAAATACTTGGTAACTAACCAAGCACCTCCATTCTCCTGGAGAATGGCTCTTAGCCCTAGGCTGAGTCCCCCAGTACTAGACTGGTTCACCTTCCTAGTAACTGACCAGGTGCCTCCACTCAAAGAATGGCCACTCAGCTCCAGGCTAAGTTCCCCCAGTGTTGGACTAGTTCCACATCCTGGTCCTTGACCAAATGTCCCCATTCAATAGAATGGCTACTCAACTCAAGGTTGAGTTCCCACAGTGCTGGACTAGTTCCACATCTTAGTCCTTGACCAGATGTCCCCATTCCCCCAGTGCTGGACTAGTTCCACATCCTGGTCCTTGACCAGATGTCCCCATTCAATAGAATGTCTACTCAACTCAAGGTTGAGTTACCCCAGTGCTGGACTGGTTCCACATCTTGGTCCTCGACCAGATGTCCCCATTCTCTTAAGAGAATGGCTCTCGATGTTGCTTAGGAAAAATCAACACAAGTAACATCCAAAGCTAGTTGTCAACAAAATATCAATGAAGAAGTCCCTCAAACAACAACATCTCCCATAATGGCATAAAGATTCAACCCTAGAATTAGGGTTTGACACTCCTAAGTCTCTTCCAAGTGGGACAAATCCTTCTCAAATGGCATAAAACTCCTCAAAAAGTGGATATAAGGCCCTTAGAGTGTGCAACAACCTCCTCCTATGATGGTTACCCCATTAAATCAACATAAAAAATATGAACAACCCCTTCAAACATAGCAAATAATAGTCTCCAATGGAATGGCTCCTCTAGTCATGTCAAATATCAATGATTTAAGGGCATCTTGAAATTCATTGGTAAACGTGAAAATGTATTGGAAATCATTGATATTTGTTATCTTGGACAAGTAGTTGTTTGAATTAACTCCTTAGTAGATCAAGTAGTCTTCTTAAATCTTTGATTGACTCCATACAAGGCACTGATCTTTGCTATAAAGGTTGTAGATAGGTATCTGCTTGTTGGTGTTTGTAGGTATCTCAAGAGGGCTCTCCCCTGGGTTCAAGAGTTAACCAAAGTAGTTGAGAGAATGAGTTGAGGTGACATTTGGGCTTAGTTCTCTCCCATGCTTACCTTTCACTAGCATACACACTAAGTTGCCAGGAAACGTGGGTACGGGTACGTCATTTTTTGAAACAGGGTACTTGGGTACGTCGGGGGTACTGTATACATATATATATTATATTATAATTATATATATATTATTATATTAAAAATTAAAAAATTAAATATTTTATAAATTATTGGCAATTTCATGTCACAATCAGATGCATATTTGATATTTCATATATTATTTAATATTTCTTCATCATTCTATGAACATTCACATTGAAAATTTCAAAATTTGAAACATAAAACATTCAAACATAAAATTTGATAAAATCATAAATCAATAATCGTAGACCATAGTAGATATCATATATGTCCATGACTCCATTAGTCCATGACTCCATTGTCATACTACAATCAAAATTTGCCTAATGGCATTTCCAAATAAGAAATAGTCATTAGAAAGTTGAAGTTCAAAACAATAAACTACTAAAGTCTCAAAGTAAATACTAAATACTAAATACTAAAAGTAATTCAGATTTGGCTTCCTCAAGCCATGTCATCAACATCCTCAGGATCAATGTCATCAGCATCACTAAGATCCTCTATCAGCAAGCTCTCTAGATAGGCATCACTCTCAAGTTGAGGATCTTGCTCATCCAAAGTAACTGGAGGTAGCTCAACAAGGCCATCTGGTTGTATCTCCTCATCCACACATATAGCATCATCGTTGTACTGATCCCATCTCTTGAAAGGACCCTCCTTGTATCCTGGGTCTTTTCGAGATATGAGACGAAGTGTGCTATGAATGTACACTAGATTCTCTGCTTTCTTCGACCCCAACCTATTTCTCTTCACTGAATGTATGAAAGCATAAGTGCTCCAATTCCTCTCACAAGATGAGGAACTAGCTACCTGTCCAAGTAATCATATGGAAAATTCAAAATTGTTAGTGGAAGGATCAAGTATCTAAATTTGTAAAATTATAATATAGAAGCAATATGAAGAACTACCTGCCCAAGTAACCGTATCGCAAACTGCTGCAACTCAGGAGCATCCACACCATGATGCCACCACCAATCAATTGGATCCTTCTTCTTCCGCCTATCTGTCTTTGAATCAAGTGAACTAAAGACACCTCAGCCACGTGCAAACTGAGAAAATTGAGATTGTATCTCAGAAGCCTCTTCTGAAGAACCATAATATTTTTGACAGCGGTCATAAACCCCTTCACCACCTCTCTATCTTGGGAAGGAGACCTCCTTCCTGTTATGGAATCATACCATTTTGGATTTACTGCATAGGCTGCCATATGAAGTGGCGTGTTCAATTTATTCCACCGCCCATGTACAAATGATTTCAACTGTGGCCATCAAGTAGGATCTCTCTTATCTGTGATGGATTGGATCCTCTCACACAGAGTCCATGTTCTCATAAATCTCACCTAAACATCGAGCATCCGTGTCTGCATGGCGAAGCATATCACAAATTGGCTCTACAAATTCCACAACGAATTTGACATCAGCCCAAAACCGATCATCCAAAATCAACCTCTTCATCTCCATAGATGTATCTGAGGTAGATTGCTTCCATTGCTCCTACATGTCACTAATAACCGTGGCCACTAAAGCCCCCTTCATCTCGACAAGCCTTCTAAGTAGAATGTAATAAGAGGCAAATCTGGTATCAACAGGTTTAAGAAGCTCCATTTTTGCATGCCTATGGTAAATTGCTTGTGAATGGTGGTGGTTGCATATGAACATTTGAATTTTGCGTCCATTCTCAATCAACAACCGGATCCATTCAATTTTTGCAATGTCTTTCAGTGCATTATTCAAAGAATGCACTGCGCATGGCGTCCAAAAAATATGCCTACATAACACAGAACAAATAAAAATAAAAAAAAGAATTAGATTACTGATTTGAGATTTGAGATTTCTAATTTTATTTGAAAATTAAAAAGTTGAAATTTAAAAACAATTATGTCAATTACAAATCAGACTTGTCATTATTAGTTAAAATTTAAAAATCAGATTTCAGATTTCAGATTTGTAATTCATGTAAAGTACTTAAATACAAAAAAAAAACAGATTTGTCCCTTACCTGTACTCCTTTTGGACCATTGACCCCGCTGCTTTGCACACTGGGGCCGCATCGGTAATAACTTGGACAACATTGGATGGCCCCACCTCAGCAATGGCATCGCATAATTGGTCTTTCAAGAAAATAGTGTTCTTTTCTTGACCGGAACAATCAATGGCCTTCAGAAAGTATGGACCGGAGATGGAAGAGACAATTATGTTTATCAATGGATGATTCCTACAATCAGTCCAACCATCCATAACAATGGAGCATCCATCTAGACTCCAAGATGCTTTCAATGGTGACATTGTCTTTTCAAGGTGTGCTTTCTCCTTGTCCACCAAAATAGTTCGGAGCTTCTCATAACCTGGTGGCTTGTACCCATAGGTCCATTATTGATCGCACGGACCATTTGCTCAAAATATGGTGAGCGGGCTGCATTGAAAGGAATGCCACATGCAAGAAAAAATCTTGCTATTGCAAGATCAATACCCTCCCTGCCTTTCACATCAAACATGTCATAAAGACCACCAAGTTTTGGTTTCTTACATGCTTGAGTTGTAGTGCTTTTGGATGCTTTTGATGGCACATTTTCATCACCAAATTGAACTTCATCTTCAAATGGGTTTTCATCACCAGAGTCAGTCGACTCATCATTCGTATCAGCACGAGGATTACAGAAAGGCCTTGATGTTTCCTTGCATGCCTTACCCTCAGCTCTTTGCTGCTCCATTTGTGCATTAGAGAGTTTATTGGTATCATCTGGGTCTCCATTACAAAGCTCAACACCCAACCTTGGGATTTGCATAAAATGATCCTTAACTCTTGTATAGGTACCTTTGCATTCAGCCTTACAAAAATTGCATTTTATCATGGCTGTACCCCCTGCACCCTTTGGCTGTTTTGTCCTTTCCACATATTTCCATATTGGATATAGAGGATTGTGCTTTGATGACGACATCTTGGTGATTTTGGAAACGTGGAGAGATAGAGAAATTGAAAAACTTGAAGATGGAAGTGAAATCTTCAAATCTGGAAATGAAATGGCCAAAAGAGTCAAATGAAAAAGAAATATTTTAAAATACCTTCAAAATTCAAAGTTTCAAACACTTGTAGTTCTCAATGTTGATTCTAGAATCTAGATTCTAAACTATGTTTTCAGTTTTCACTTGCAAATTTAACAAATCTGAGATCTGATATGTAAATACCTGGCCACCCTGTTGCTGTACGCTAGAGCACCCACATTTACAATTTTCCTGCTGTCTGTGTCTGCTGAGAGCTCTGTCCGCGGCTACCCTACCCTGCTATCGGTGAGCTCTGTGTTGCGTTGCTCTGTCCACGGCTGTTGTTCGCCCTCGCAACTATCCCCCACTGCTTTCCGGACTCCGCTGCTATCCCCTGCTATCCCCCACTGCTGTTCGTTGTTGCTATCCACCCCTGTTATTCCCCCCTGTTATCCCCCCTGCTATCCCCGCACTGTTATCCGCTATCCCCCACTAGCGTCCGCTGCTATCCGTCGTTGCACGCTACTATCCTCCGCTGCTATCGTGGTCGAGTGAGATAGAGGGTAGCGGGTCCACGATTATGTGTTTTTTTTTTTAAATTATTTGCCAATAATTAAATTTAGCAGGCCCATGTACCCTAGGCGTACCCAAAATCGAGGTACGCCATACCCATTTGCCCTGCCATACCGCGTTAATTTTTTTGGCGTTTCGGGTACGGGAAAGTACAATCCGATACGTGGCAGTACGTTTCATTGTCGTACCTGGTACGGACACGCGTACCCTACCCCTGAGTACGGGTACCCCTGCTACGTAGCATACACATCACATTGTGCTACAAATTCGGGACTGCTAGTTTGAATGGTAACAAAATATATTTAACCAAAATTATGTAAATGATGTAAATATGCTAGTATGGATTCCTTGTGCGGAGCTCAAGGCCAAGGCTCAACTAGTGAATGGCTAGGCATGTATGATGTAAATATTTTTATTTCGACCGTATGGTAGGCTTGTCATGCTAACTCGATATGTATGTAAATATTATGTTGCAAAAATAATAAAAATATGGTCCAAGATGGTTGTGTAAAGAGCACTAGAGGAGTTATGATTCCACCAGAGGGGAAGAGGAAAGGAGTTCTATGGGAGACTAAATCCTTTGCTCCAATTGTCAACATGAGAACTCACCCAAATTCTTCCATGTGATTTAAATGAGCTAATCACCTTCTTTTGATTATTTTCCAATCATTGAATCTATGTGTGAGGTTGGTGGGAAAAGTCACCTCATGCAATTATTGAAGCATGGGGATGACTACACTCTTGTGACAAATCCGTAAGCTGCCAAAAGTCAGTCTGCAGTTGTTAGGAGTCCTTTCTTCTATGGTTAGAAGCTATGTTAGTCGTCTTTTCACCATTATCTCATATCCTATGGAGTCAACCTTCATTCTATCCCAATCCCCTCTATTGCACACTTGGCATCATTGCCAAGCTCCACATGTAGCTCTGGGTCTTCCTCTAAAATACTAGTGAAAACCTCTCACAATCCCATCATATGACGAGAAGCACCACTGTTAACGAACCATGCATCCTTCGCTAACGTGTTAGAAAGATAAGACACCAATGAAAACTCCTTCTCAAACTTCGTATCAAACTCACTCACCTATGTGTCTGCTAATGTTGCAACTTGTGTCTCACTCTTGCCCTTCTTTTTGTTCACACACTAACCTGCATAATGGACAAACTTGTGACATGCAAAGCACTTGACTTTTCTCATGTCCTTTCCTTCCTAAGTGGAAGCCTCTCCACTGGTATTCTTCTTGGCCTTGACCTTACCCTTCCTTGCATGACTTGCAAGAGCAATGTTCTCCTCATGATCACCCTTTTGTTGGCCTCCATGCAGAGATTCCTCTTGGATGAAATCATCCCACAACCATTCCAAGCTAGGAAGATTTTCTCGTGTAACATTCCCTTTGACAAAGGAATCCCATGGCTTGGTGAAGCCATTTGTAGATTTTTTTGAGTTTTACTGCTTGCTGGTATATGTCAACATTTCAGTGGTTTTCACCTTCAGCCGGTTTTGCATAGGATGAAGGTTACTTATGAAATTTTCTGAGACAATTAAACACGCTGTAAAATCAACTAACAGGCAGAAAATAAATATTTAAACATGCACACCATAAAAGATAGAGACTCGGTATTTTCGGCAACTGTGCCCTGGAAAAACCCCCACAGGGAAAACCAGTAAGAGAGAGAGATTTTATTTCCTCATCAAAATATTCATCACAGCATTACAATGAAAAATATAACTTATCTTCACCACTCAGCAGAATCTTTCTCGAAATCTGTGCACTTATCTAAACCTCGATTTTTGTGCTAACAGCCTTGAAATGTGTGCAGATAGACCCTCGAAATTTGTGCTGGGAAAAACACAGTCCGTACCACCTATACGGTTCTCGGTTTATGTGCAATACCACACCTCGAAAACTGTGCAGAAATAAACCCAGAAATCTGTGCCTCGATTTCTGTGTTGGTTCACTCAAAATCCGTGCAGATTCACCTAGAAAAAAGTGTTGACAGTATTGGGAACCATGCCCTGTACTACACCTCGAATACTGTGCAAACAAACTCAGGTTTTGTGCCTAGTCATACCCTCGAAAACTGTGCCATGAAATCTTGAGTTTTGTGCCCAAAAATTTCACCTAGAAGACCGTGCTGCAACTCGGGATGTGTGCCAAGAAAAATGTTCCTCGAAAACTATGCCCTTGACCGTAATGCACAGCAATCTTGGGATTTGTGCCCAAAAATTAAATGCTGAAGATCTTCTCGATTTCTGTGCAATGTCTCTCCTTGGAAATCGTGCTAGTCTCCTCTCTCTTAACTTGCTCTTCACTTGAATCTCTCAAAAGTGAATTAGAAATTGCCTCCCTCACCTTTTTGTTCAAACCCTAGGGTTATTTTAATCTAATGGCTGAGATAGATTTAGATCGACGGTTGAAATTAAATGCTCCATTTATTTCTCATAAATGTTAATTTCACTCACCCACTTAAATTAAATCAGAAAGTGACTTTCATGTTATTAAGTCTCATTAAGTGAAATTAATGTGAGGGTCACCTTTTTCCCCCTTCTAAGTGACATTAGGCAAATGTCACTTGGGGAACACTTTCCTAGGTACAAAAACTAACACTCCCTCTTACCGAGGAAGGTGTTCTGCACCACTCCCAACTAATCTTTAAAGAAGACAAACTCCCCCCTCCCCAAAGACTTCGTCGGGATATCTGCTACCTGCTCATCAGTGGAAATATACTGCAACTCAACTGCTCCTCTCTGGACGTAGTCCCGGATGAAATGCTACCTGATCTCAATGTGCTTCGACTTGTCATGGAACACCGGATTCTCAGAGAGTTGAATGCAACTCTGATTGTCACAATAGATCACCGTAGGTCTAAGCTGCTGAGCAAATAAATCTACCAATAACTTACGAAGCCACAGTGCTTCGCAAGTAGCCTGACTAGCCACCATATACTCAGCCTCGGTAGAACTCAATGCAACGGACTTCTGTTTCTGACTGAACCACGACACTACTATCGAGCCCAAACTGAAACAACAACCGGAAGTGCTCTTTCGATCCCTCACACAACCTGCCCAGTCTGAATCTGTGAAACCAACCAAGCTGACTCCACCCGAACCCTTGTAGTCCAAACCATAATCCACTGTACCTGCTAGGTATGTCAGTACATGTTTAGCAGCAGTCCAATGTACACTCCTAGGCTCCACCATGAACTGGCTAAGAGTGTTAACCGCAAAACACAAGTCCGGCCTGGTGTTGACCAGATACATCAACGATCCAACGAGCTGACGGTAAAGTGCAGGATCCACCAACTTACCCTCAGAAGCATGAAGTTGCTTCCAGTTGGTGATCATAGGTGTAGACATAGGCCTGCAGTCCTCCATCCGAAATCTCTTCAGAATATCAACTGCATACCTCCCTTGTCCAAGGAAAATATGTCCAGGCTCCTGCCAAACCTCCATCCCCAAATAGTAATGCATCAGCCCAATATCAGTCATCTCATACTCAGCTGCAAGGTCTCTCTTGCAATGTGCAATGAGACGCTCATCTCCAGTGATAAACAAGTCATCAACATATAACAGAAGAATGAGAGGATCTCCACCAACCACAATGTAGTAAAGGTTGGGATCAGCCTCACTCTTCTGAAAGCCCATCGAAGTCAAGTATGCATCGATCCTGGAGTACCAAGCTCTAGGAGCTTGCTTCAGTCCGTACAAGGCTTTCCTCAGCCTGCACACATGAGAATCTCTCCCATGAATCTCGAATCCCTGTGGCTACTCTAAGTACACCTCCTCCTGCAGAAGACCATTGAGAAATGTGGTCTTCACATCCATCTGGTGGATCTTCCAACCCATCTCTGCTGCTATAGATATCACTGCCCTGATGGAAGAATACTGAGCAACTGGCGCAAAAGTCTCATCATAGTCAAATCCCTCAACCTGTGAAAACCCCCGAGCCACAAATCGAGCCTTATACTTCTCCACACTGCCATTTGTAGCATGCTTTATCTTGTAAAGCCACTTGTAGGTCACAACTGACTTCCCCTCAGGTCTCGGCACTATCTCCCAAGCATCATTCTTCATGATGGAATGGTACTCTTCCATCATGGCATCTCTCCATACCTGATGCTGAGAAGCCTCCTCAAATGTGGAAGGCTCAAAGTCACGAAGACTCGCAACAAGAGCCATCCCAACCTGTCTGGCATCACAACTGTCCTAACCTCCTCCTAAGGCCTACCAAATGCCTCTGCTTCCTTCAAGGTATCCTGAAGCCACTTAGGCTTCCTCTTCCTTGAAGGCTCCTCCAAAACTGGTCTATGCTCATCTGAGGAACTCCCAAAAGCAGAAGGTCCAACACCCCGAGGACCAGTAACCGATGAACCAATGCCTGAAGAACCTGTAACCTGTGAACCTTAACCTGTACCTGTCCCTGAACCTGTCCCTGAAGTACCTGTCACCCTAAGTTGTAGGAAACGTCATATTCGAACCCGTTTCACCCACTGAAACGCACTGAAATGCTGAAACGCGTGTGGTACAGCCCTGAAACGGGTTTCAGTTTGTACAAAACGGGTTTCACGAGTTTGAAACGTGTTCAGGAGAACTAAAACGCGTTTCAAGTCCATTTCAGTTCACTCCTGTTGCGTTTCAGTTGCAACCACGCGCGGATTTCATGTTTACACCCAGGTTGCCACCGCGGATTTAGTGTTTACGCCGACGAGTAAGGTTAAAGCCCGCGGATTTTGTTTTTACGCCGACGAGTTAGGTTAACGCCCGCGAAGTTAGGTTTTACATTCTAGAACATTCTAATACTCATTTTCGAAGTTATAAATAACCCTACACTACTCTTCTCTTCCATCACGATATTTGCAACTGCATCGACGGCCACGGAAGGTTGTGAGCAATTTTTAGGGGCAACGAATGAACTGTGGAGGCAGCGGTGAAGGAAGCAACCATTGGGAGGATTGACGAAGGCAACAGTCAAGACCATGTTGACATTTGACAGAGTTAACTTGTTAAGCGTTGAAGACGCAGCAACCAGTCCACGTGGAAGAGGCAGCGATCAGTTCATTTTTCGTTTGACAGTCGAAGAGGCACCGGTTCAAGTTGAAGGCAATAGGTAGTTGACATCAATCAGTTGACAACAATACCGACTCCGTGTTAAAGGCAATAGGCATCGAGCAAGGGGAGTCGAGCGTAAGGGTAAGCGTGAGGTAAGTTAAAAACTTTAAGTTTAAATTTTCAATACAAAGAAATTTTAGTAAAATATGATAATATTTTATAATTTAAAATTTTAATGCTTTAAAGTTTATGATAATCATAATATAAATAATTTTTGTTGTGTCACTATTATGCAGACTCGCGAAGGGATTAGCACTTGATCAGTTAGCTAGAAGCAGCAAGCTAGAAGCTATAGCAGCCAGCCATAAGCACCCAGTCAGTTAGCTACAGATAGCACTGAGTCAGTTAGCTACAGCCTACAACCATCACTTCTAGCAGTCAGTCAGTTACAGGCATCTTTTGGTGAGCAGTGAACAGTGAGCAGCAAAAATTATTGAACACTAAGCAACAGTGAACAGTGAGCAGCAAAAATTAGTGAACAGTGAGCAGCAGTGAACTTCCTTGCTAGTTTTCTTAATGTATTTTTGAACTTTCTTGCTAGTTAAAACTTCATTTATTTATTGCAGATCTGAGATCTTTTTTAAATTTTTTTGCAGTAACAATGGCATCCAACCAAGCTACTCAATCAATCCCTAAGCCCAAGAGGACTGACTACTATCCTCTTTGGAGGCACGTTCAAAAAATTGCAAGATGTGCAGGTGGTGGTTCATGGGAATGGTGGTGCATTCTCTGTAATATCCAGTATAAAGGCTCCTATCCAAGAGTCAGAGCACATTTTTTGCATGAATCAGGAAAGGGGATTAAGAATTGCACAAAAACAAATGACCCGGTTGAGAGGAGGAAGTATCAAAGTGAGCAGGATGAGGCTGATAGGATTAAAAGGAGACATGAACAGCTTAATCAACCATCTACTCATGCTGCAAACATTGAGCCAAGGATTGTGCAAGAGGCTAGGAAGAGGAAAGCAAATCAGCTACAACAACAAGCATCAAACAATCCTACTGCTATACAATCACCTTCAATTCAAGATAGCAGAATAGCTAAACTAGTGAATATTCAAGGGAGAGAAGAAGCTGAAACAAGAGTGGCCAGGGCCATCTATGCTTGTGGTATCCCTTTCAATGTGGTTCGGTCTCCTTACTGGCAAGATATGGTGAGAGCAATAAACACAGCTCCTAAAGGGTTCAAGGGGCCCAACTATGAAAAACTGCGAACAGATCTGCTCAAAAAGGAGAAGGCACTTGTGGAGGATGTTTTAGCACCAATTCGTGCTTCATGGAGCAGCTCTGGGGTTACTATTGTCTCAGATGGATGGACAAATATACCAGGCGTAGGCCACTGATAAATATCATTGCCAATTCACCAAAAGGAGCAATGTTTATAAGGGTTGAAGACTGTTCAGGGGAGACGAAAGATGCTCAATTCATTGCTGATATTTTAATCAAATCTATTGAGCAGATAAGACCTAGTAAGGTGGTGCAAGTTATCACGGATAATGCACCAGTTTGTAAAGCAGCAGGTTTGATTGTTGAGAGCAGGTATGATCACATTTTCTGGACACCTTGTATTGTCCACAATCTGAATTTGATATTAGAAGAGATTGACAGCAAGGTTCCATGGATAAAGGAACTCACAGGGGAAGCGAGGGAAATAATCAAATTCATCACCAACCACCACCACTCTCAAGCAATATTTTGAGAATTCTCCAAATTGGAGTTGTTGAAGGTTGCTGAAACAAGATATGCCTCCAACTTCATCATGTTGCGCCGCCTTGTTGATGTTAAGTAGGCATTGGTTTCTATGGTGGTGAGTCAACTTTGGGCTGAGTGGAGACAGGCAGATACAGATCGAGGAGCTATGGTGCGTAGGTTGTGCCTTGATGAGGAGTGGTGGAGCCAGATAGATTTCTTGCTCAAGTTCACAGGCCCTGCATTTGAGCTTCTACGAAGCGCTGACACAGATTAACCTTTCTTAGGAGAGGTATATGATGGCATGGATACCATGGTTGAGAAAACCATGGAAATCATTGCACAGGAGTCTCCCAATCTTTTATTTGTTGATGCCGGTTTTCTTGATTTAGTGCAGAAAATCATTGTTGATGGGTGGAACAATTTCAACACTCCATTGCACACTTTAGCACATGCCTTGAACCCAAAATTTTCTGATGAAGAGCTCATTGCTCAAAGCAATGGGAAAAGGAAGGCACCACATAAGGATAGAGAGGTGGCCAATGGAGTGAAAAAAGCCCTTACGAGAATTTTTCCAGCGGATCTACAGAAGGAGGTGAAGGAAGAATTTGCTAGTTTTGTTGCAGGGTTGGATGATTATTCAGACATATCAGCGTTGGGTGAGAGAAACACCATGAGCCCAGTTAAGTGGTGGGTTTGTCATGGAGCAAATGGTGTACATTTGCAAACCCTTGCGATTCGTATTCTTTCACAAGTGGCAAGCTCTTCATCGGCGGAAAGGAGTTGGAGCACCTATGGTTTTATTCATTCTGTGAAGCGCAACAGGTTGGGCTCACAGAAGGCTGAGGATCTTGTTTATGTGCATTCCAATCTTCGCCTTGCATCTCGTAAGGGCCCAGAATATAGCAGTGGGGCTTGTAAAGATTGGGATGTCGACCCAGAATCTGCTGACTTGGACCTCTCTCTTGCTGCACTAAATATTGAGGAACCTAGGAATAGTATTGGAAACACTTCTTCCACTCTACATTCTGCTGTTGAGCGTGCTTCTTGTTCTATTTTTGAGGAAGACTATGAAGATGAGGATGACTATTAGTCATAGCCTTGAGGCTTGAGCTCAGCTGCTCATGTTTTACTTCTATTTGAGTATTTTCTATGTTAGTATGTTTATTGTTCACAGTTTAATACATTATACTTGTAGCCTCATACATAAAGGCTAATTTTGGATATATACTATATAGCCTCGTTTATCAAGGCAGTTTTTGGATATTACTACTTGCATGAATGAAATAATATAGACTTGGGTTCGTTAGAAAAATATGATGTTGCATGTATGATTTTAAAATTTAATTTTATCTGTATCATTTATCATTTATGATTTTATGATTATCACTTATAGTTGCAGCTAAATGTAATTAATAAGTTTAGGTCTATGTTTTATAATAATTGTCCTTTCCTCCTAATATATATATATATATAGATATCGCGTTTCCCCGTTTCCAAATTTTGGGGGGTCGCGTTTCCAGCGTTTCCCCGTTCCGTCCTCGTTTCCCCGTTTCGTGCAACTTAGCTGTCACCTGAACCACTGAACCTGTAGAAGCTGTGCCTGTACTCTGTGATCCAGTCACTCCAGAAACCTGTGGACCTGAAACCTGTATCGAAGAAGCCTGTGTCAACTGAGGTGTGGGAGCTGGTGGCTCCCGTTGCTCCATCTCTCTCGACTTCCTGAAGGCTCTCTCCTCATCAAACTTCACTTCCCGCCTCACTACAACTCTCTTCTGGCCAGGAATGTAAAGCCGATATGCCTTCGAAGTCTCATCATAACCCACAAAGATACCTCTCTCTGCAGTGGGCTCAAACTTCGTCCTCTTCTCAGAAGGGACGTGAGAGTAAGTCAAAGAACCAAATATCCGAAAGTGGCTCACCTCAGGCTTCTTGCCTGTATACATCTCCTCTGGAGTCTTCCTCCCCACAGCACGGTGAGGACTCCTGTTCTGCAGGTAAACTGCAGTGTTACATGCCTCTGCCCATAGAAAGAACGGTAACCCCTGATCATGAAGCATAGCTCTCGCTGCTCCCACAATCGACCTGTTCTTCCTCTCTGCTACTCCGTTCTGCTCAGGAGTGTAGGGAACTGTCAACTATCTCTGTATACCCTCCTGTCTACAAAAAGCATCAAACTCCTTGGAGGTATACTCACCCCCATTGTCCGATCTCAACATTCGGATCTTCCTCCCTGCCTGCTTCTCCACAAGGGCTTTGAACCCTTGGAAGACACTCAAAACTAGGTGTGACTTCTTGCTCCTCAAGAAGTAGATCCAGGTCTTCCTGGAGTAGTCATCAATGAAGATGATGTAGTACTCAAAACCAGTCAAGGATACCGATGACATAGGACTGCAAATATCAGAATGGACCAAGTCAAGCACTCCTGCTGCTCTCGTGTCACTGCTTGGAAAAGCAGTCTTGGTGTACTTTCCCAAAGCACACATCACTCTGCTCAGTGTTGAACTCGGGTAAACCTGTAACCATGCTCCTCAACAATGTCGGAGTTGGGTGATGTAAGTGGGCCATCCTCCGATGCCATAGCTCACATAGCTCACTGCTGCTGCTGTGTGCTAGAGCATGCTGCGGCTGAAACAATAACTTGTACAGTCTTCCACATCTAACTCCAATGTCCATGGGGGTAGATACACCTGTAGTCCTGGGGAACACCTGCACTCTCCCCTCTGAGAAACACACCCCAAGACCCCTGTCCTTAATAGTGGAAACTGAAACAAGGTTCTTTTTCAGCCCAGGGACATACAACACATCCCTCAGAATCATGGGACTCATAGACTCCCTCTGAAATGTAATGGTCCCCTGACCAACTGCTCTAACGATGGTATTGTCTCCAAGTACAACCTCCACATTTCTACCTGTCTGTGATAGCTCGGAGAACAACTCTCGAGTACCTATCATGTGTCTCGAGGCTCCGCTGTCAATGTACCAAGTACTAGTGGTGGATGGACTCATCTGATGACCTGCCAACAATGAATGCTCACTCTCCATATCCATATCTGTGCTGGTGGCTAAAGAGACTCTCTCTCTCTCAATATGTCCAGCATATAGGGAAAACTCCCTCTGGAACCTGTCTCCAAAGTCATCAACCTCTGCTGAGGCTGCTGTTTGTTGTCCCTTCTTCTTGCTTGGACACTGTGAAGCATAGTGCCCAAACGCCTGACAACAATAGCACTTGATTTTACTCAAGTCCTTCTTCTGTCCACCCTGCTGCTGCTGTTGCTTGGCCCCACCCTTCTTGGGACCCTTCTTCTTCTTCCCCTTTGCTATCAATGCCACGTTCTCCTCATCTACCCCACTTTGTGATGAACTGCCTTGTACGAGACCTCTCCTGGTCTCCTCCTGCACAAAGTCATCCCACAGTCTCTCCCAAGACGGTAGGTTCTCTCTACTCACTATGGCCTGCACAAATGCACCCCAGGGATTTGAAGCCCCATTCACTGCTGTACGTACAAGCTCAGTAGTAGATACGACTTCCCCAACCGCTGCCAGTCCATCCCGAACTGCAGATATCCTAGTGAGGTATGCTGTGACTCCCTCTCCTCCATTCATCTTTATACTTTTGAGTTTCTCTTTGAGAACCATCTTTCTATTCTCATTGGAACTCTCATATAAACTGGTCAAGGAACTCCACATCTCATGTGCCCTAGTCTTCCCAGAAATGTGAGGGATGATGTGGTCTTTAACTGCATCAAGGATAATCCTCCTAGCCTTACAGTCCTTCTTGTTGAAGGCTGATAGTGCTGTTGCATCTGTAGCAGCGGGGATGACAACCGAGTTAACTGTAGTATTTCTAACCACCTCCACCCATAGTTCATTCTCCTCTAATATCAGTAAAATTTTGGCCTTCCATGGCACAAAGTTCACTGTCCCATATAGCCTATCCTCCAACCTAAGACCTGTAGCCATCTCTACTTCAACCCAACAGAATGTTGATCACTAACAGAAGAAAATCACTAAAAAAATCCGAGTTCTGGAAATTTCTGTGTCTGCAAAATATCACTGTTTTCTGCAACCTCGCTCTGATACCATGTAGATTTTTCTGAGTTTTAATACTTGCTAGTTTATGTCAACATTTCAGTGGTTTTCACCTTCAGCCGGTTTTGCATAGGCTGAAGGTTACTTATGAAATTTTCTAAGACAATTAAACACCCTGTAAAATCAACTAACAAGCAAAAATAAATATTTAAACATGCACACCATAAAAGATAGAGACTCAGTATTTTCGGCAACTGTGCCATGGAAAAACCCCCACGGGGAAAACCAGTAAGAGAGAGAGAGATTTTATTTCTTCAGCAAAATATTCATCACAGCATTACAATGAAAAATATAACTTATCTTCACCACTCAACAGAATCTTTCTCGAAATCTGTGCACCTATCTGAACCTCGATTTTTGTGCTAACAGCCTTGAAATGCGTGCAGATAGACCCTCGAAATCTGTGCTGGGAAAAACACAGTCCGTACCACTTGTACGGTTCTCAGTTTGTGTGCAATACCACACCTCGAAAACTGTGCAGAAATAAACCCAAAAATCTGTGCCTCAATTTCTGTGTTGGTTCACACCTCAAAATCCGTGCAGATTCACCTAGAAAAAAGTGCTGACAGTATTGGGAACCGTGCCCTGTACTACACCTCGAATACTATGCAAACAAACTCGGGTTTTGTGCCCAGTCATACCCTTGAAAACTGTGCCATGAAATCTCGGGTTTTGTGCCCAGAAATTTCACCTAGAAGACCGTACTGCAACTTGGGATGTGTGCCAAGAAAAATGTTCCTCGAAAACTGTGCCCTTGACCGTACTGTATGGCAGTCTTGGGATTTGTGCCCAGAAATTAAATGCTGAAGATGTTCTCGATTTCTGCACCATATCTTGTCAGATCTCTATGTGCTTTGACTTATCATGGAACACTGGATTCTCTGCCATCTTGATACAACTCTGTTTGTCACATAGGATCACAGTTGGGTTTATCTCTAAGTCAAACAATCCTGAAGCCATACTTCTTCACAGCTAGCAGAGCAAGCAGCCATATATTTTGCTTGTGCTGAGAGCCACACTAGACTGCTTCCTGTTAAACCACAAGATCATGGTTGATCCCAGACAATAACATCCTCTCGATGTGCTCTTCCTGTCTGATACACTTTCTGCTCAATCAACATCTGTGTAGCCATCTGAAGTCATGATCTCCAAGATAGCATAGATCAAAGTCTATCGTATCCTTTAGGTACCTCATCACATGCTTTGAAACTATCAGGTGAACACATCTAGTTTCCACTAGATACTGACTCAAGGTGTTTACAGCAAAGCATATATCTGACCTAGTATTCGTTAGATACATCAATGACCTAATAATTTGACTGTACAGAGTTATATCCACTAACTCTGATGAGTCATCCGCTAACAGCTTCAAGTTGGAATCCATGAGAGTGGCCATTCCAACACATCAAGTCCTTTTAATATTTCTCGGCATACTTTCCCTGGTTAAGAAAGATTCCTTCTGAGCCTTGCCATACTTCCAGACCTAGGAAGTAATGCATCAATCTGAGATCTTTCATTTTCATTTCTGCAGCCATCTTCTTCTTTCTTTTCATGATCTATTTGTAAAAATAGATCATCCTCATACAGTAATAGTATGAAAGGTTCATCATTCGTAACAGATCAACTTTACTTTTGGTAAAGCCCAAGCTTATCAAGAAACTGTCAATTCTCCCTTTGTGACTGAACATCATTCACACTCTGCATTGAGTGATCTTCTACATATCTATCTGTGCCATCTCTCGTCAGATGGGTCTACTGATATGAGCCTCAATATCATTCGAACTCTGTGGTGAGTTCCTTCTTGCATCCATGTCATCTGTGTATAGAAACCATATTCAACCTTGTAGCAAAGGTTGAGATCCACATCACCCATGGTGATCATTAAGCTCATCAATTGACTATCGATCCTGGGTACCGATTCACACTTCTTATTTAATTACACCATTAAGAGAATGGTCTTATCTAGCCACTTGAAGCAAACATCTCGTCATGATTCTCTTCCTATTTCTAAGAGAATCTTCTAGCCACGAGCCTTCTATATTTTGTTTTGATTTGTAAATCTTCTTGTTGAACATCCATCACTTGTTTGGTGTTCATCATTCTTCATGATCTTTCCTACAAATCAAAATTAAGTACATGATTAGTAATACTTCATAATCATCAAATCATGTTGACATGATAACCTATTATGCATACAGATATCATTTACAAAGTTATGCAACTATATTGACCAATACTTTGGCACAACACTTTTCCATATCCTGTATGCATACAGTGGCTATCTAGATGCCTTCCATCTCTACCAGAACATACTATCGAGAGTGTGCACAGCTCTCAGCATGTCAGCAAAGAGGTTTCATTCTAGACAAGCAACAATGGAATGTTTGTCCAATTTACCAATCACATGCATATTAGTAGTATACTGTTCAATGCTATATGAATGTTTACACTCAGCATGATACATTCTAAATATGCATGCAATCTATTACAAGCAATATCATTTACTATTTCAAATAACAACTCAAATACTTATCTTTTATGTTTGTGTGGTTGCCTCTCGCTTGATCTTCTATATGTCTTTTGAACTTCTATTCATTCTGTACCACTGTGCATGCTCAAGTGTGCACTAGTGTCATCCTCATGATCTCATACACAAACATACATTCATTAGTATATTCTCAATATTATCAAAACATTATAATCATTAGTATTCAAGGTTTCAAGGAAGTCTTCTTTTACTCATGCATATTCTTGTTTGACCATAGGACTCTTCTGATTAGTTAAATCATCAATCAAGATAAGAGATATAATATGCATAAACCCTTGATTACTGACTTTATGAATAAGCATAACCAATCATACCAAGTATACTTATATAAGGGATCCTAACACAAGGTAAGATTCTAACTTGACATAGGAAAACATACCTGGATTAGTATACCTGCTTAGTTATGTCTAACATACCTAATCAATATCTTCTTTGTTCTCTTCAATGATTTAGAGATTCTGTGCTGGAACCTGCATATCTCATAATAGAACAAAGTCATACATACCTCGTAAGTAGAACTTCTATGTGATCAAAGATTATGGAGAATTCTTTGTCTTCATGTTGTCATGGTCATGGAACTTGATTTGTCTTTCGTGATGTACCTGTATCTTGTTAGCAGACAACATCAACCTCATACAACACCACAGTGCATTAGTACAATCATATAGCCCTAATAAATGTCTTCTATCATTCACATACTTTTACTAGGGTGTTAAGACAATTCTAACATTAATCAAGATTGTACTAATAAATAATATGAAGACAAACATATTATGAACTTAACCAAGAATCAGATTTCAAGACATACCTGTCGAGATTTCTTGTAGTCTTCTTATGTAAGGCCTTAGCCTCAACTCCCCCTGAAACTAGATCTGGAGCTCGATTAGGGTTTGTTAGAGAAACCCTAAAATTCAATCTTTGACTTTCACACTTCTGAATGGATGGAAGGATGTGTCTTGCTGAGCTGATCAAACTTGCATACTTCAATTTTGAAGTCTCCAAAATTTGACCCCTCAAAAATTGCCTTTGAAACTTCTGGATCTTCTGGACAGGATCCCGAACTAGGGTTTGATAAAGCCCGCCCTTCTGCCTAATCAGAAGGTTCGATCCAAGGTTCTAAAGTCTTATTTTTCTGAGGAGCTTCCAGTCGTGGTCACAGACTTCAAGAATTCCAACTTTCTCCGAAACCCTAAATTCCGGAAGCCATGAATGAAGGTGCTCCAAAAATAATTATGTTTTGATAGAAATATGCACCTGATTGTTTCTGATGTAACTCTGAACTTTTCGATCCATAGGGTCTGGAAAAAAAATTTGTGGTAGCCTGACCTGTCATCTTTCCATCCCGACAGGTCTGACCTCAATTGGATTTTCTGAGAGAGAGAGTTATGCCAAGTGTCGCAACGTGACCTGTTTATGGGATAAAACAAGAGAGCGAACTTGTACGGCATACCACGTGTCACTGGTTCAACTTCGGCCTCTGAAAAAGTTTTATGAGATAGTACAGTCTGTGTACTACCTGTCACTTTTTACGAAATTTCATTTGGAGCTTCCTAGCCCAAGTTATGACCTTTTTGCCTAGGTCACCTGATTTTGACTGAGATCTGGAAGAGGCAGAAACCCTAACTTGTACTGATCATAACTCACAAAGTATAACGAATCTGAGGGTGTCCTTTGGACACAAGGTACCTGGGGATGTTATCTACGACCTGTAAAGGTTTCAAATCCTGAACCTTCGCCAAAATGGATTTATAGCGAAAGTTCCACGATGACTGGTTTTTGCTACATAAAACCCTAACCTTCAAATTGTCGCAAGTGAAGCAAGTGTCGTAAGTGCCATACATTGCCTTCCTTTAGGTTAGCTCTGATACCATGTTAAGATTCAATATGCTAAGATAGAAAATATTAGCATTACATTCCATTTCACAATAATAGCATATACAGGATCACTGAAGAAACAACAAGCACAGCATAAACACAAGAGACAAATATTTATCCTGGGAAACCCTCATGGGGTAGAAAACCCAACAAAGCTTCCTCAATATAGATGACCAGCAATATACAAAGATGCAAACCAAAGACATGATCTCCTCCTCCTCCATAGTAGACCTCTCTCTCACAAGTGCGCTACATTTCAAGTGAGGGAAGTGTATCAAATGAGGAACACACCTCCTCTATATATACATATCTCCTACTTGTACTTTATATTAACTAGGTCATCCCCAACTTTACCACTAGGTTAAACACCCCATTACAACTTACTGGGCCGACCCCACTAGGGTGGTCTAATATTGACCCACATAACACATACAGGGCCAACCCCCGCTAGGGAAGTCTAATAACCCAAGTTACCACAACCCGACGGAGGAATAAACATCTCTGGATATACAATAAGATCTTCACGGAGGAATGAAACATCTCCGGAATAATAAAGTACAAATATAATATTCTTTGAAGTTACAATATTTCAACAGGATGGTTAAGATTAAATCTTAAGGCTCACTTAAGATCAATGGTTGTGACTTAATCTAAAGTTCACTTAAATTTTTACTTTAGTAAGCCTTAGTCATCAACCAACATTAATCAATATAATTAATCAATGTGTTTTTCCTAAGTTAGACTTATGAATGAAACATAAAAGTCACTTACTCATTAAATTGAGCAAGTACATAAAGAGGCAATGGATAACTTCTGCATGCTTGACACCTAACCTATGTAGAAGCACTTGTCCGAGATATAATCATCAACATTTCCCTTCAATACAATAGTGTTCAGATATTAAATACTACTGATAAACTAATAAATTTAGTCATGCTGTATTAATAAAGATGGCTTCATTATACTAATCCAAAATGTTGGAGATAGCTTGATTTGGCTTAAATTTACATAGCTATTCTCTCAATGTTAGCCATCAAATATCTTACAACTCAGGTGCAATTCAGAATCAATTCAATAGTAAATGTTGCAGTCTGTAGAAAACCATAGTGACTCGCAAAAACATGCCAGTCAAACACAACAACTAGTTTTACAACTAATGATCACAATAATTTTTACTTGAAATGAAATAATATCCTCCCATTACAGTATCAGAAAAAATGAAAATGTTGATTGGTTAGATGTGAAACAACTTGATATTGCTATAGAAGTTTTTAATATCCTCTAAAGAGTGGCATATTGAAAATGTTAAAAAACAAAAAGAGAAAGCCCATTCATGAGATTCCCAGGGAACAAGTTTCCATTAATGTTGTTGCAAATACCCAGATAACTCAGTATTTTACAGTGTAAAGGAAAATTGCCTTTGTTATATGCTGGACATGTCTGCTTTTCTAACAAAATAATGGATGAAGCTGACAAACCATGCCTGAACATCTATAAAGTTAGTACAAGAGAAATTGTTGGTATTTTAGCCTCTTTATCCCCAAGCCATACAACATTAGTCATAGGCTAAATATTCTTATAAAGCAGTTCAAACTTTGGAACTCTCTCTGGGGGCAATGGACATCTGACAATCAATTTGCCTTTCATTGCTCCTCTGAAAATTGCCTGCATGAAGTAGGGAAACAAATGGCCTAAAAATGCAAATCCAACCCGAAGCAAAAACTAGTCAAGGCTCAAAATACATCAAATTAAGCAATATATTTTGGAAACAAACACGTTTGGTGACAAAATCTTGCAGAGGAAATTACTCCCAAGCAACGATTGATGATACCCTATTAAAAAAAGCTAATGTGACTTGAAAAATCTCCAGAAGATTTGTCAATCCAAAGAGGCAAAAAAATGTGTAACAAGACAACCATTCAAGCTTGCTAAAATAATCATTTTTAAACACATACCTCCACAACATCAATGAAGTCTTGCTTTTGATGGAAAGCACCAATCCATTTAGTATGATCTGGAGTTCTGTTTGAAGGCAGGATATTACATTTTATCAATCTCCATCCATAATGAAAATAACTTTCCCAAACTCACTTACACATTAAGTAAACAATCCAAAACAACATTTTATGACGAAACTAAAAAATATCTTATTGTCAATAAGAAACTGATTTTCATGCAAATTTTACATCATCGCTGATCATAAAAAATCTATTCTCATCAGCTAAAGGCTAATTCACAACCTTGCTGGTCACAAAAACATTGCTACCAGTGAACAAATAAGGAAAAATCATGGTGTTTGAAGCCTACAAAATAGAATGTGAGGAAGAGTGAAATACCCTGACTCCATCTTCATATGATGTGCATTAAAGAAGAAGATTGTAGCAGGTATCAAAGTTATGTCAAAGTACTTGAGATAAACTTGGGTTTCTTCTGCATCAACGTCCACTAGAGCTATTGATGCAAACTTGGACACTTCACGTACAGTTTTTGCAAGCTGTGGCCACAGAAAAAATGAGAGAAGACAAAAAAATAAAAATGCCAAAATAACCAAAGCCTGAGCATCTTTGATGAATACTGAAAAATGTATCACGGAAAGGAGAAAAAAGAGTACAATTTCGTCAAGCTGCATGCAAACAACATCTGTGGCCCTTCCAAATCGAAGAACCAAAACTTTGTCCAAAGTATCGCGGATGAGCTTGTCAACGTCATGTTTCTTCGTAAGAGTCTGTAACAGGTAGCTCATTTCTGTATTGAAAAAAGAGTTGAATTTCCCTCTTCTTCTGCACACAAGTAAAGAGCAGCAACAGATCTTGTTAATACTATAATGCAAATGTGAGGAACTCATGAGACATGTGAATCAGCTGGATAGCATACAATACAGAAAAATGCTTCCTAAAATGAAAACATATATGCTATGAGGATAGCCAAGATAGTCTAAGCAAGTTCAATATACAATATCTGATATGTTTTTCAGAAATTATGCATAACATTATCAAAGACCACCATAAACCGTTTTAAGTAGTAGCAGACTTCAAATAGACATTGTTTTGAAGCAGCAATGTTTTATCTAAAAGCATTAACATCAATAGGCAAAGCATGCAAGTTGAATACACCTAAAATAAGAAATCTAAGTACTTAAACTTCAAGAGATCTTGTTCCAGAAAACACAAGCATTCATAACTAATGGTTACTTGCCACGGGACTCGCTTAATAATTTTAAATTTTTAACTCAATATTAAACCATCATTAAATTATCTTTGTAGACTTGAAGATATTACTTAGTATTGATAAGTAGCGTGAGATCCTAGTACCCTACCATGAAATGTAAAAGAAAATAATAGAGAAGATTTAGCCACACCTAGGTCTGAGTCTGGAGAGAGATGACTAAAAATTAAACTAACAAAATGAGACAACTAAAAGAAATGCTCATAATGAGCTAAATTGCATATGAGGAAAACTGGCACCACTTACAAACACTTTCAGTCCTTGGCAGTCATGAAGAGTTTGTTCCGTGCATCCTCTTTCCAATTATGCCACAGATGAACTTCTTCCAACTGCTCTAAGCATGGGAGAATGGACTATGTGCAAGATTCCTTAAAAGTTAAAACATGAAAGCTTGCACAGAGTGCTATTGCATGTCAAAATAAATGCAATATAACAGCGGTATTCCATCAAATCAAAGATGGAAATCACTCCTTTCTATAGTATAACACTCATTATTTAAATTTAAATTTTGTGAGAAACGAACTTTCATTTGTCTGCATCTCATATCAGGCCATGGTTATGCATAATATGGGTACTATGCACTGCATTATAGTTAACCTGCAATTTTTCCAGAATGAAATTCTCATATGTATAATCTGGGTGATTGGATTAAGGTCTAAACATAAAATCACTAGCATAGAACTATCTTAACCCCTAATGTATTAAGCACCAAGATGGATCAGAAAAAGGTACAAACCTTAATGTTTTTGCACCCTCATACGCTATCTAATAAACATTGAGGTTTGTACCTCATATTTAATGCATAATATTTGTTTCCATGGACGGCAAGGTCTCCACCAGGCCACTGGGAGCTAGGACTAATCCTTTCCGACCTAACCAGGAATAATGGCACAGTAGGCTTATTACTGGGGCTGAACCCTTCTCCAAGGCTGGGAAGCCTCCACACCATTGGGCATTTATATCCAACTTGATTTACTTTGATCTTGAACTCATGACCTCCATGAGCCCCAAAAGGCCAGAGAAATTGGGCAAACCATCTTGCTTACAGACCTAAGCCATTTAATGCATTATCCAAGGTTAAGATGGATCTATACTAATTTATTTATAGCTATTTAAAGTAAGATAAACCATACATCCCACCATTTTTTATGTTATGGTAACTGAGGTTGGCTCTTTTTTTCATGTTATTTTATAAGCATTACAATGCAGGCTCGCTCTTTTTTCACGTTATTTTATTAGAAACAGGGATATAGAGACAGACATCTTCCCCACCCCAGGCTGTACACAGCACCTCTCTTTTCTTTAAAAAAATATGCAGGATGAAGAAAGACAATTAATGATTTCAAGGGGGGATTCCCGAACCCACACCAAGGACAGGGGACACATGCCTGTCCTGTTCACATCCTCTGAGGGAGGGGGCGCAAACACTGGTAACATAGGGGGATTGCCATACAGGCTCATATGTATTAAGCATTGGACTTGATAACAGATGTTGATATTTTTCAATTATTCATGAGCTGGACAAGGATGCTAAGGGGAGGATATGAGTAAACTATAGGTTCACCCTATGTGATTGGATTGTATATTTGGGCTTGATTAAGGATACACAGTAAAACCATGATCATATAACCAAACTTTTGAGAATAATGACCATCTCACTTATTACAAACTACGAAAACCCATAAGATGATTTTGAACTTTGAAGCATACATTCAAATATTATTTACAATGACATTGCACATAGAATGATAGGCATGTTCAGCCTTACCTCACAATGGTAAAAACAAAGGTACCTAATACATATGGAGTTAGTTTGAGCTTCAAGACTCATTAAATTAAAAAGCAAAAGGAGAAGGCAACAAATCGCTAATTTGATTGGGTATGCTTTGAAGGACGAGCTGAAACAATACATATACTATACCAGAATCTCACTAAATAGGAAGAATAATATTAATTCAACCATAACACTTATGACTTGACACATTTTATTAAACCATGCCCAAGACTGACGTTTTACGGGACCGAAGTAGCCTTTACCCTTTTCATACTGACTCAAACAACAGCACTGTCAGACCAATAAAAAATAATGGGACTGCTTGAAAATTTAGAACATCAACAGGACAGAGCATTTAACATATAACCTGCATTTTTACCGTTCCTAAACCGATACCCATTAAATGGATTATGATTATCCATTAACTCTGACGGAATATATTCAACCATATTGATCTAGTTCTTCGAGGATAACAAGAAGAAATCAACCCTACGTACAGAATCCAAAATGCCTTAATACTCCCAACAGAGAACTAAGGCACATGCCATAATTTGCCTAATTTCTTCTACTTGCAAATTGAAATATTAATACCAATTCAATAAAACAAGCACCGCATTTGTCGATAGATCACAACGGTTATTATCGGAATGGTTATTACCGGAATTTCTGCTAAATTTGGAAACCAGGCATCATACTTCTAGTAACTTAGCCGCATTACATTACCGCGTATAAAATTGCACGAAATCTTATTATAAAATTAGGGCTCTGATCCGCTGCCTTCGCCCGCTAAGATCTTTTTTCAATACCCAACAAGAGTAGCCTGGAATTTGATGACTCGGAATTGCAAGAGGAGACTGGATTGATGAGGGGGGATTGCTGTATATGAGAGATTATTTTGGCAGCGCTCTCCATTTTGTCTGTTTTGTTTTTATATCTCCCGGTAATGATGTGGAAAAAAATTCACTCTCCATTTTGTCAGTTTTTTTATGTCTCCTCGGAGTTGTATATATGTTTAAAGACTTTGCATTTGTCGATTTTTGTTTTATATATGTGGGAGTGGTATATATGTTTTATATATGTGGGAGTGGTATATATGTTGCCTTTGGGATCAGTGGGAATTTGATTGGTAAATTGTTATTGTTGAAAGGCGTTCTACAATTTAGTATGATGGAAATCTTGTTGAGTGTTTGTAGAGTAACAAAATAATAATCAAATAATAAAAATAAAATATTGTAATGTGGCCATTAATAAAAAGAAATAAAAAATAAAATCCATGTTGACTTATAAAATAAAAAAATTATGAAAATTAATAAAAAAAATTGATCTTTGTTTATAAAACCAGCATAGATTCATCTTAAACCTGTATCTATCAGGCACAGAGAGGGATCCAATTTCTTGAGGTGTATTTTTTTTTAAATTTAAACTCAAGAAATTTGATATCTCTTGATTGATAGACACTAGTTTAAGTTTTAAGTTTTTATTTTATAAACTAACATTTATTTTTTAAATACTTTTCATAATACTTTATTTTATGAGTCAACATGGATTTTTTTTAAATACTTTCATTAATTTTTTATTTTATGAACTGACATGAATTTATTAATGGCCAACATAATATAATTTATTACTTTTTACTATTAAATGTAATGCTACATCACACATGTAACGGGACACATACACGTTACAACATCTCCCCCATACTGGGTTGTAGAGCACCTCGTTTCACTCCATCTCCCCCATACTGGGTTGTAGAGCACCTCGTTTCACTCGGTGCAATAAAAACTTAAAACTTAAACCGGGATGTATAAATTAAATAAATTAAAAAAAAATCACCTCAAGAAATTGGATCCCTCTCGGTGCTTGATAGATCCGGGTAATTCTCACATACTGTTATTGCTTGCGCGGAGAGGTGCTCTAGCTCACTATGGGGGAGATCTTGTGAGTCGAATGTTTGTCGAGTTTGTCTTTGTCGAGTAACAAAATAATACAAAATAAACAAAAAAAAAATAATACAAGGTAAAAAGTAATAAATATTATGTAGGCCATAAACAAAAAAGAATAATACAAAGTAAAAAGTAAATATGAGACTTAAACTAGAGACTTTAGAGCTTTAGGTGGTAAATATTATGTTGGCCATAAACAAAAAATAATAATACAATGTAAAAAGTAAATATGAGACTTAAACTATAGACTTTACTTTTTATTTTTAATACAAAGTAAAAAGTAAATATGAGACTTTAGAGTGTTTCTCCATTGCTTGTCCAATAACAAAATAATACAAAGTAAACAAAAAATAATAATACAAAGTAAAAAGTAATAAATATTATGTCGGTCATAAACAAAAAAAAATAATACAAAGTACAAAGTAAATATGATATTTAAACTAAAGACTTTAGAGCTTAGGATTAGGTGGCTAGGGTATTGCACTCAAGAAGCTATTCAAGGAGAGGTTTGCACCTCGAAAGATTTGATTCCTCTGGACGTTTGATAGAGCCTCAGATTTGGATC
Source organism: Larix kaempferi (assembly GCA_027924585.1). Classification (NCBI taxonomy): domain Eukaryota; kingdom Viridiplantae; phylum Streptophyta; class Pinopsida; order Pinales; family Pinaceae; genus Larix; species Larix kaempferi. Next base: position 14,821,787 of record BSBM01000378.1, read on the forward strand.
TAGGCTATTATATTTTCATTAAAATTATTAAAACAATTGGTAAATGGATTTCACTATTTTCAAATTCTTATCTCGACTAGGATTATAAAGTAGAGTTAGCTAAAATTTTGTGTACTCTTAATTTTAGGTATAATAAATTTTCACAGATTTTATAGTAAAACATATGGGAGTGGATTGGAGATGATTTTCTTTATTATGTCATGAATTTCTCTGTCGAGGGGTGACGTCTGCGTCATGAACTGTGCCCCAAGCATGGGCAGCATGGTGATGTAAGCATCCCGGCATACAGAGGGTTGATTTTGCTAGTTGTAATAAATGAGAACTGTTGCAGCATTGAAAGCCCATAGAGTCCCGAGGAGGCTAGGTGTGAGGTGTGAGGTAGATGCAAGAAATGAGAATTCAATGGTTGTTGGCGTGAACCTCGCTTAAAAACATGGGGCTTATTGTCTCCTTGTACCTTGGGACGAGTCTACCGCATTTGAACTTGACACTGTAAACATTACAGAGAGTCTTAGACCTCAAGGGTTCAGCTTTGCACTGAGGGGTCTTGTGTACATGGTGATGGCTTATTGTGGGACTTCTTGTGCTTCTTTGCCATTTGACTACATGGACAAATAACCCAGCATATCACTGAAGTGGTGCAAGCTACATTGTGTTGCAACTTGGAGGCCACAAATTATTCAATGTTGGAGTTCTCATCTCCTTTCGAGCTTCCAATGGATTTAAGGGTAAGATGTTGTTATACACTCCCCTGTTGTTTATTATCAAGCACAGATCTCGCACACAGTTGCATGCTTCTGACCATTCATGTTCTTTTACTTCCGACATATGGGTGGTCGGCCTGGTGAGTTCTCTCTTGAAGCACGGTAAGGGTAGAGTTTGAATGAGAATTTATTGTATATTTTTCCTTTGCTTCTTTTATTGAATTGATGTTGTGTATATAACTTCGGCAGTGGGTAGAAGCACGGTAAGGGTAGAGTTTTAGTTTGAAGATATCTATCTCTTTCAACTCTGCTTAAATCAAACATTATAAAATAAATTTGTGTTTTTAGGGCTGTGATATTTTTATAATTATTTCGGATTTTTTCAGTGTTTTCAGTTCAGAGCTTAAAGGCATAAAAATTGGTCGGAGGATTTGTAGCCCTGGCAGGGTTTGGGCATGTAGACTTTGAGGCACGCATTACGGCTTATGTTATCATAACTTGTATCATGGCTGCCAGCAGTGAGTTGATGTTTGGCTACAATATAGGAATCTCTGGTAAGCTTTGGAAACTTTAATGTTGGCACTGCATGTACAGATTTGCCTAAAACCATTTTTCTACTATTTTGTCATGAAAATTTTCACTGCTATGTGCATAAATCTTAAATGTTGTTTTTCTTCTGCAAAGTTTTATGAGAAATTTGTGCATTTTAAATATTTTTGCATTCAATATTTAAGTTCTACTCGAAAATTGTCAAAAGAAGATTTGATATTTATCTATTGTCACTTTCTTTCATCATTATTTAGTGCTTTGTTGCTTTCTTCCGCTTTTTTGAAGGACAAAATATTTGGATCCAATTGATCTTTGTTGTGAGAGTAGAAATGGGAGAACTTTCTCGTAGATTTCTTATGCACCTCAATCAGATTCAGTGAATGTTCTATATAATTTGTACAAAACAATATGTATATTTCTAGTTAGAATTTGTTGGATTTTAGGCGTAAAAGAGCAATATATTTTGCTATGGCTTTTCAATATGGAATCCATTCACAATTTTCATGAGAGACATTGGCATAAACCTTAGTGTTTTCATATAGTTTTGTAAATTGGACATCTTAACAACATTTTAAGAGCTCCACAAGTCCTCATTGCTCATCAATGATGTCTAAAATTGTTTGGCTTTTTATACCTTTGAAATTTAATGTTTCTTGGAATAATTTTCCTCCAAGCATAAAATATATATTTAGCGGTGCTATATTTAGCCTCTTAATTATTGAAATCGTGTGTGCCTATGACATGACTTTATCATTGCCACAAATAGTTGCTCTTCATGAAAATTTTCAGGATTAGTAATTCATATCTGTTCAAGATCGGACAACTGATTATCATAATGCGTAGGCGGGGTGACTAGCATAGACGACTTTCTCGAGAAATTCGTCCCCGCAGTTGGCACAAGGAGCATGGGGCGAAGCAAAATACATACTGCAAGTACAACAATCAAATATTACAACTCTTTACTTCATCTTTGTATATAGCTAGCCTAGTAGAGACTTTTTTTGCGTTATATACTACTAGAACATTTGGTCGGAGACCCCACTACTACGAACTATAGAATGCAACCCCACTATTATTTAATATTTACTACTTTAAAGGCTTGCATTTCTTCCTGAGGTTTTCGAGTTACTATTATATAGACTTATTATACTTAAGTTAAAGATTCTTTCTCTCATGTATATTTGTGCGGGCAGGAGGATGAGCTTATTTGGGATGGTGACCCCTCGGGTAATTATACTCCCAAATGAGGATATCTGTGGATCAGTGAGGATCATATGCCACGGGATCCGATTTGGTGGTGGAAGATATTGTGGAAACTTCAATGCCCTCATAAGACTCGCATCTTTATGTGGTGTGTATTCGCAAACAGGGCCCCGACGTGGGATTTTTTTCAGCGTCGTTGTATGCAGGGTCCGAGCAGGTGCTACCTATGCAGTCGGGAGGAGGAGAACGTGTTGCACCTGTTTCTTTCCTGCTCGGATATTAATGCAGTCTGGGTTATTGTTTCTAAAATTCTTAAGGTCCCTTTTCATTGGACGGGGGTTTCTCTGGCTGATGCGTGGAGTCGCTAGTATCATAATCCAATCTTTAATTCTTATAGAGCTCTTCCTTTAATTGTCATCTGGGGGGTTTGGCTTTCACGTAACAAAAGACTATTCTCTGATATTGTTGGGCTACCTGCACTGACGGCTATTAATAGCTGTGGGATCTTCTTGTCTAACAAACACATTACACAACCACCTCCTACCAGAGTTTTACAGCCTGTGAATATTGACCATTCACAGCCATGGGGTTTTTTTTATGGTGCTTGTCAGAATGAACAATGTGGGGGTGGGGCTCTTCTTTTTCTATCTACTGTACATTACTTTGTGATGTTGTTGGGACTTGGGAGGGAGAGAAACAATTGGGCAGAGATTTTAAGTCTTAGATACCTTATCTCTTTTGCTTTGGAACGAAGAATCAGGAACATTACTGTGTATGGTGATTCATTAAATGTGATTAAGTGGGTCTCTGGTACTCAACAGTGTAACAATCGGTGAATATCATCCGTCCTGGAACAAGTTCAGAATGCCACTCTCACATTTGACACTTTTACTTGCACGCATATTTTTTGAGAGAACAACTCAGAAGCGGACAGGGCTTCAAAAGAGGGGTTGTTGCTGGGGGTTGGGACTTGGAAAATCAGAGAATATATGGAAGGGGCTGGCAGGGACTTCTACCATTGTCCGTTTATAGAATGAAGATCATGCATATATTTGCTGCTGTTCACTTTGGATGTCTATGGTTTTTCTTGTAGTATGATTGTGCAGAATGTTTTTTTTGTAGGAAAATGAAATCTTAGTCAAGCTACTTTGTCATCTTTTTTACGAAGCTTTGGACACTTTATGTATAGTTTATGTAAACTGTTCAACACAGCTAGATCGATTTATATTATTTTGTAGCAGATGTTAATGCTCACGTGGTGAGAACATCATGATCTAATCAGTTATCAGCACTCAGATAGGAATCTTATCAGATCAGCATGACACTCTCTATGAGTGAAGACGATCAATGTAATTTCGCACTCTTTAAGATGAAATGAAATTACGCTTTTTTTCCAGGAAAAAAAAAGTTAAAGATTCTTGATTCCATGTTTGTTCTTGAGAGTTATTTGTTTTGTTTTTTTGGCTCGAATTTATTTGCACTGTTCATTTATTATCAACTAGTTTGTTTTCTCTAAAAAGTTAAATATGCAATAACAGGGACATTGCCACTACGTGGCTCTTGTTATAATATGTATATGTAAAATATCATCTTCTAATTTCAAAAAAATTATAAGCTTTAAGGATAGTTTGAGAACTAGTAAAACATACAATATCATAAGCTTTAAGGATAGTATGAAAACTAGTGAAGCATACATTATGTCATCATTTTTTAATAACAAAACATTTTGGTAATATTCAAAGAAAACAGATAAGTCGACTTTTAATAACAAAATGTTTTGGTTATGTTCAAAGAAAAAAAATAAGTTGACCTTTAATAACAAAAAGTTTTGGTAATGTTCAAAGAAAACAGATGAGTCGACTTTATATAAGATATGACCTCTTAGTGCCATGAACCCCTACTTCTAAGTTCCTCCATTGTTACCTCAAGGTGTTAGAGTAAAGTTTCATGCAAATGGAAATTGGTCAATCATGTCTTCCTTAAAAGAACATGAAAATGACTTAGGTTTGTAATAAGTACACATAGATCATTATTTCTTGGCATCATAGATTCAAGCTTACATAAAGTGTTGATGTAATTGTAACTTCGGAAGATATTCACTTGTATTTTATATTGTTATTATTATTGTATATTATTTGTACCTCCAACAAAGAGGTTTATTCCTCTAGTCGAAGATGTCTTTATTACATTTGGTCATGTAAAGTCATTGAGGTAAATCATCCATTATAAGTTGGGGCAATAGATCCCCCTAGAGTCAGTTGTATTAGGGTTATTGAGTCCCCTAGAGAAGTCGACCCAGTCAGGTTTAGCCGGGGCCGACCTAGCAAGTGAAAAAGGTCAAGTGAAAGTAAAGTATAAATAGAGAGCAAGGCTCTCTCATTTAGACACACAATCATTCACTCAAGTTCGCATAAGTGAGAGAGAGAGGACAAGTTCGCATAGGAGAAAGAGAGAGGAGTTGCAGAAGACCGTCTTTGTTTTGGGGTTTTACTTTTGTGATATTGTATTGGTGACGATTCTGCCTCTGAGGAAGTTGCGGGGTTTTCTCCTTTATGGTTTCCCCGAGGAAAATATTTGTGTCTCTTGTGTTATGTTGTGCATGTTATTCTTTCAGTTAAGATCCTAGATAATATTGATTAAAAGTACAAAAACTAACATGGTATCAAAGCTAACCTGAAAAGAAGACATTGTGCAGCTGCGGGAAGCTAGGGCTTCTAAGTTTGGGGTCTTCTCTCCACAGATCATCAAGAAAAGGAGGCTAGGCTAACTCGCCCTAGGAGGGCGCATCTTTCTGTCGAAGCAGAATTTGATTATGAGAATTTTCATTTTTTGGCCTATCACTACTACCGGAGGAAAACTAGGGCATCAGCATTTTTGGGTTTCTATACACAGATTTGGAGAAGTTATTACATTGGGAAACTCACCTTGAGTAGGCGCATCTACCTGTCCAATCAGAAGTTCCAAATTCCAGGTTTGGAAAATTAGGGTTTCTCTGACAAACCAACTAGCTCCAGAACTAGTTTGGGCATCTAAAAGTGGTAAGACCTAAAAGCTTTGTTATTTCCATTTGAAGTTCTCATTAAAGATGTCTCACCACACCAAGCTTGAGGATAATCTTGAAGGAGCTGATAACTTCCGAACATGGAAGTATAGGATTGCCCTTGTCCTTGAAGAAAATGAATTGGACAAGTATGTAAATGGAGAGGTTCCAACACCGAAGGGAAATGAGGCTAAATCCCTAAATAAGAAGAACTTGGTTAAAGCCAATCGAATCATTGCAGATTCCATTAAATATCATCTCATCCCACATGTGTCATATTTGAAGACACCTAAGGAGATGTTTGATGCTTTGACAAAGCTATTTGAAGGGAAGAACATAAATCGGAAGATGACCTTGAGGAACCAACTCGAGAATGTGAAGATTCAAAATGCAAAGACCATGCACTCCTATTTTACAAGGGTCTCATAGATCAAGGAGAAACTTGAATCTGTTGGAGAAAAGGTAGAAGAAGGAGAGATTGTGATGACCACCTTGAATGGTCTCCCAAGATCACGGGACTCATTCATTCAAGGGATATGTGCCAGAAATAATTTAATCACATTCAGTAGGCTATGGGAAGAATGCTCACAAGAAGAAGCTCAACTTGTGGCTCGAGAAGAGAAGATGGGATCAAATGATGATCAAGCTCTCACAACACACACCAAAAGGAATAATAAAAAGATGGAGCACCATCATCATAGTAAGAGGGAGAAACGCCACCACCAAAGTCAGAGGGAGAACTTTAGAAGATCTAGGAGAGATCTATCTAACGTTATATGTTATACTTGTGATGAGAAGGGACATTACTCTGGAGATTGTCCCATAAATAGAAATGGCTCCCACAACGAGAAGAACAATAAGAAAAGACACCATGCCCGCACCGTAGAAGATGATGAACCTCCAAGGAAGAGAGCCAGAGAAGAAAGTAATGAATCTTCAAGTGATGAAGAATATGTCATGATATATGCACTCATGGGCACTGTCACACATGGCAGTAATGATTGGATTTTAGATAGTGTAGCTTCCAAGCATATGATGGGATACAAATAATCCTTCATAAACCTATCTGAGCATGAGTCACCTCACAAGGTGAAACTTGGGACTGATTACCAATACCCCATAAAAGGAAGTGGAGAAGCTTCATACAAGCTAGACTCTGGAAAATCTTTGAAGATGAAGGATGTCCTATATGTTCCAAGACTAAAGAAGAACCTTCTCTCCATATCAGCACTAAATGCTAAAGGTATGAGGGTTGCATTTGTTGATGGCCAAGTCCTAATGTGTCCAAAGGGAAAGACTATAGATGATGCAATTGTAATTGGAGAGCAAGAGGGAGGTTTGTACAAATTGAAGGGCCAACTTGAACAAGCCTTGGTCCATGACTCCATGGAGCCAAGTGAACTATGGAATAGAAGGCTTGCACATGTGCACTATAGAGCACTACCCATTGCAAGCAAAGTAGTTGAAGGACTTCCAGAAATCCAGTCAAAGCATGAAGGCATTTGCAAAGGATGTGCGAAGGGAAAAAATATGAAAAAGGCATTTCCAAGCAGTGAAAGCAAAGCGAAGGGGATATTGGAGATCATCCACTCCGATGTATGCGGTCCTATGTCATCCAGTTCATTAAGTGGGTATGTATACTATGTTTTATTCATTGATGACTTTTCCAGTAAGACTTGGATATATTTCTTGAAAAGTAAAGATGAAGTATTCAACAAGTTCAAGGAATTCAAAGCCTTGATTGAGAACCACATTGAGAAGAATATCAATACCTTTCGATTAGATAATGGCGAAGAATTCACCTCGGAATATTTCAAGAACCTATGCAGATAATATGGGATTAAGAGGGATTTGACCACTCCATACGATCCACAACAGAATGGCGTTGCAGAAAGAAAGAATAGAACAATAATGGAAGCAGCGAGAGCAATGCTTCATGACCAGGAGCTTCTGATACACCTATGGGAAGAAGCTGCAAGGACAATGGTGTATGTACAAAACCGTACTCCTCATAGAGTACTAGACAAAAAGACTCCAGAAGAAGTGTTATCCAATGAGAAACCAAAAGTTAGCCATCTCAGGATATTTGGCTGCCCAGTGTACATACACATTCTGAAGGAGAAGAGGACGAAGCTAGATCCTTCAGGAAAGAAGGGTATATTCGTAGGATACAATGAAAGTTCGAATGCCTCTTGAATATACTTCCCAGGATTCAAGAATATTGACATCAACATAGACGGACATTTGACGAAGACTCAGCCTACAACAAATCCAGAAAGTTACCTATTGAAGACACGAAAGAACCTAAAGTTCCCAGGATTCGAGATGCAGTAATGGAAGAAGCAATTCCAGAAGATCATGAAGACCGCGAAATGAAAGAACCACAAGAACATGTAGATCCACCTCGTGAGAAGAACTCCCACAAGAGGAAACCAGCATGGGTACGAGAAGCAATACAAGATGCAGAGAGGTATGGCGCTCCAGAGGGGATTCACAGAGAAAGTAAGAGACCTAGGCCATACTCCAGCTATGTAGCCCTGTTGTGCGACATCATTAACAAAGAACCTTCCAACTATGAGGAAGCGGCAGAGAAGAAAGAATGGAAGGATGCCATGATCGAGGAATACCAGTCGATTATGAAGAATGATGTCTGGGAGGTAGTTCCGAGACTAGAAGGGAAGTCTGTAGTGACTTCGAAGTGGATCTACAAGATCAAGCATGATGCAGATGGTAGCATCGAGAAACACAAGGTGAGGTTCGTGGCACGTGGCTTTTCCCAGAAGGAAGGCATATACTATGAGGAGACATTTGCACCTGTAGCCAGATACACTTCCATCAGATCTGTACTTGCATTGGCTGAAGTGATGAAATGGAAGGTACACTAGATGGATGTCAAGAAAGCATTCTTGAATGGTGTAGTAGTAGTGATCTACAATTGATCTACATGTAGACGAGAGGTGAGGCTCTAACAGCCTCACCTCCTAAACTAAAACACAATAAGAACTCAGATCTCAATCAAGAGCTACTAACACAATAGAATGAAATGAAAGACACACACAAAAATGTTTTTGTGTTATGAGGCAAGGTGCCTTTTTATAACAATTACAAAAGGAGCACAATAAATGTTGTTCATTATTGAATACTAAGATATCTCTAATAATCTAAATAATAACTAATACATTCGTGGGAATAGAACCTAAATAGTGCCTAATACATGAAGGGGGAGTGTGGGCCTCCCATACAGATCATTCCTCCCGGTTGAAGTGGAAAGCGTCCCTGGTTTCCTACCTCCCGGTTGAAGTTTGAGAGCATTGTGGATGGACTGGAGACTGCCATGTCTGCTCAAAAGTTGCAGTGATGCTAGAACAAAAAGGGTTGTTGATGTTTGGGAGGGTGGAGACACCTCGCTGCCCAGTGAGTGCGGCTGAGACTGAGAGGGTGGACACCCCTGGCTACTCAGTGTGTTGTGCCGCGTAGTTGGGGAGGGTGGAGACACCTGACTTCCCCAAAGCAAAAGAGAACCCTTGTGAACCACTGAAGAGGAACCTCTGGAGCGAGATGGTGAGTGCTACAAAACTGTGTGAAGTGTTGTAGAATATTGTTGGAGGACATAGCAAAAATGGAACTTTGAAAGAGAACCCATGAGCTAATACTGTTGCAAAGTAAAACTGAGCCAAAAATGTGAAACCAATGTTAAGCTTGGACTAAAAATTCCATGATGTTGGTGTTGCCTGTGAAGATCTGCCATCGTAGTTGGTTGCTGAAACTTCTCCATGTGGTAGGGGAGGAGTCGGAGGATGAACATACTTTGCCCCTGGAGGGACGGGTTGCTGATAAAAAGGACCAGAATATTGGAATGGCCGAGGCCCATATAACTGACCATCAGCTCCCATAGTTGGCACTGGAGGGTCAGCTGGAGAATAAGGGCCATAAGGCACTTGGGGAGCATATCCAAGGCTAGGGTGATAAACAACTGAACCGTTATCGCCATATACACCAGAAGGAGGAATTTCGAATCCATCCGCATTAATGTGTCGATAGTCCTCCCACTCACCAACAAGACCATCATAACCTCCATAATAATAAGCTTAGTGGGTATATCCATTTGGAACAAAAAAAACATATTTGGGTCCATTGCCAGGTCTTGTAGAACGGAAGGAGTACTGGTCCTATCAGTTGAAGGAATGGCTTCAGCTACATCACGACTACCATTTGTGTTTCTTTAGACCGCCAGATGAAAAATACAGCAAAACCCAGAAACGTAAAACCTAGAACCTTGTGAAAGAGCAGACCCTTGGCCCACGGAGCGTTGAAGTTGGAGTTGCTAGGGTTACAATAGTATGCGTTAAAATGGAGGAAAAGGGGTTGAGCGTATGGTAGAGAGCAGAAAAGGTGTGAATGTGGGCATCCTATGTGAATGGCAGGGCGTGCGATGAAGGGGCAACGTGGAAATGAGAACCAGGCAATGCGTGAAGCTGGAGAGGAGCTGGGCATAGCAGCCAGCAAGGAAAGCGGCTGCTAAAGCAAAATGCGTGGAGGCTGAGGGAAGGGATCCAGAGAGCAGGAAAAATTTGGAAGGGAGCCAGCAAAGTTGGGAGTGCTGGAGTGGTTTAGGGGGGGGGAAGGTGCAGATGGTAGTGAGCGTTGGAGAAGATGGAGAGGAGTGTGCAGAAGATGGAGGGAGTTGCGTGGTGAGCGAGGGCCTGTAGCAGTGTGAGTGTTGGGAATAGCATGAGTGGTGAAGGGAGCAGACCTGGGCATGATTGGTGCTGCGCAGAAGTGGGTGAAGAGGCAGCGTGCAGGAGGGGGGGAAGCAGCGTGATTGGATTATGAGGAATAGGGGCCGACTGTAATCGCGTGGAAGAGTGACGTCTGCAAAAAAAAATTGGGCAGCGTGAAGCTGTGGGAGAATGTGTGCAGGTGGGTAATGCGTGAAACAAATGATGGAGCATGTAGCAAATGATGGAGCATGCAGTGAATGATGGAGCTACGCAGGATGCTAGGGCGTGCTAGGCCAATAAGTGAATGCGAAATGGGCAGAAGGGAGCATGAATATGGTTGTCGGGGAGTGAATGTTGGGGAGTGTTGGGCGTTAAGGAACGGAGATGGAGCTGAGAAAAGCGTGAATGGTGAGCTGATACAACATGCAGGGGTAATGGGAGAGCAATGGAGATGGTGAAGGAATTCCCAGCCTCAAAGCAAGTGGGTAGAATGGTGTTGTGCAGGAGAAAAACCAGAGAGATGGCTCTCATACCCAAGAAACCAACAAAAAAATACCTAAACCTAACTAACAAGACAAGAAACTAGAAGCATCAAGAAAACCAGACACATGATTTTTTTTTTGAAATGATAATGATTAGGTGGAGGAGCGAACTGCTCTAATACCAATTGATTTGCAATTGATCTACATGTAGACGAGAGGTGAGGCTCTAACAGCCTCACCTCCTAAACTAAAACACAATAAGAACTCAGATATCAATCAAGAGCTACTAACACAATAGAATGAAATGAAAGACACACACAAAAACTTTTTTGTATTATGAGGCAAAGTGCCTTTTTATAACAATTACAAAAGGAGAACAATAAATGTTGTTCATTATTGAATACTAAGATATCTCTAATAATCTAAATAATAACTAATACATTCGTGGGAATAGAACCCAAATAGTGCCTAATACATGAAGGGGGAGTGTGGGCCTCCCATACAGATCAAGAAGAGGAAGTGTACGTGGAACAACCACTTGGATTTGAGACACATGATAGGCAGACTCATGTGTGAAAGTTGAAGAAGGCCTTGTACGGATTGAAATAGGCACCCATGACGTGGTACGACATGATAGATAGTTTCCTAATGAGCTTGGGATTTACCAAGAGTAAAGTAGATTCAAACCTTTACTGCAAGGTTGAGGTGGGAAATCCAGTGATACTTCTACTCTATGTAGATGACCCATTTGTAACAGGGGAGGATGGGCTCATTACAGATACGAAGAGGAAGCTTGCCGCAAAGTTCGAGATGAAGGACCTGGGTATGATGCATTATTTCTTAGGCATGGACGTGTGGCAGAGTGTGGATGGAGGGAAGTATGCAGTGGAGATTCTGAAGAGATTATGAATGATGGACTACAAGGCTATGGCCACACCCATGGCATCAAACTTGAAGCTACTGTGCGATGCTTCATTAGAGTCAGTTGATGCCACGATGTATCATCGGATGATTGGTTCATTGATGTACCTGACGAACACAAGACCGGACGTATACTTTGTTGTGAACACATTGAGCGAGTTCTTGATGGATCTGAGACATGTTCACCTGATTCCTGCAAAGCATATATTGAGGTACCTGAAGGGTACATTTGACTATGGGCTCAAGTATGATGTGAATCAGAAGATCAACCTGCAGGGTTATGTTGATTCGCATTGCAAAGACAGTGCCGCTGATAGGAAGAGCACTTCGGGATGTTGCTTCAGTATGGGATCCGGTATGATATCCTAGTTTAGCAGGATGCAGTCATGCGCAGCACTGAGTACAGCCAAAGCAGAGTATGTTGCAACTTATTTGGCTAGTTGTGAGGTAATATGGCTTAGGAAGTTACTGTCTGATTTGTTTGATCTCCAGTTAGAGGTGACTTGTATATTCTGTGACAATCAGAGTTGTGTGAAGTTGTCCAAGAACTTGGTGTTCCATGACAAGTCAAAGCACATTGAGATCAAGTATCACTATATCAGAGATATGGTGCAAAGAGGAGCAGTGAAGCTCCAATATGTAGCGACAGACAACCAAATAGCCGATGTGTTGACCAATCTGTTAGCCAGAGCAAAGTTCTAGTACTTCAGAGAGAAGCTTGGTGTTCTCCAGATTGATGTTCCTTCCAAAAGGAAGTGATGAGTCCGGAAGACACAGATGCACATGGGTTATTCCCGCATAGTGGTAGGAAAGTCTTCCTATGTTGGTAGATGTAAGGGTCAGGCTCTCGCATGGTGGTAGGAAAGTCCTCCCATGTTGGTAGATGTAAGGGCTGAGCCATTCTCACATGGTGGTAGGAAATTCATCCCATGTTGGTAGATGTAAGGCCTAGGTCTCGCATGGTGGTAGGTTTGTGCCTCCCATGTTGGTAGACGAGGGTCTCGCATGGTGGTAATTTTGTGCCTCCCATTTTGGTAGACGAGGGTCTCGTATGGTGGTAGATTTGTGCCTCCCATGCTGGAGACGTCCATCGGTCATAAGACACTGTGTGTGCACCTAGGTAGGATCTCGCATGGTGGTAGGTTTGTCCTCCCATGCTGGTAGACGCGGGTTGACCGTTGTGGGACATGTCATGTGCATCTACGCTATGCTCCATGTGACGATGAGATGATATGAAGACGTTGAGGCGATAGTAGGAGACACAGGTGTTTGCAGTAGAAATGTAATGACTGGTCCTAGGCTGTACCTACTTGATGGCTTGCTCATAGAGATGATGAAGACCTACGTGAGGGCCAGGCCTACATCCAGCATGAAAAAGGCCTGGTTTTGTAGAACTTCCTATGACGAGTAGATTTGAGAGATGTCACCAATCGATGATCGACATGATGAGGATTGCAGCAGCAACGGCGATGATGATCCAGTGTTGATGATGATGTTCCAACATTGAAGATGATCCTGCGATGATGACTTGTGTCCAGATGTGTTGATGATTGTGGCAAGAGAATACCTTCCTAGTTAAGAGGGAGTGTTGATGTAATTGTAACTTCGAAAGATATTCACTTGTATTTTATATTGTTATTATTATTGTATTTTATTTGTACCTCTGACAGAGATGTTTATTCCTCTGGTCGGAGATGTCTTTATTACATTTGGTCATGTCAAGTCATTGAGGTAAATCCTCCATTGTAATTCGAGGCAATAGATCCCCCTAGAATCAATTGTATTAGGGTTATTGAGTCCCCTAGAGAAGTCGACCCAATCAGGTTTAGCTGGGGCCGACCTAGAAAGTGAAAAATTTCAAGTGAAAGTAAAGTATAAATAGAGAGCAAGGTTGTAATGTCCCCATTCAAATAAATCTCAAGAAGAGAAAATTCCACCGACCTACTAGTTTCCTAGGTTGGGGTGGAGACATTAAATTTGGAATAAGGAGACTAATAAACCCCAAATGGAATTTAGCTTGACATAAATCTATTAATAGAGGATAATAAATAGTTGTGATGATAAAATAAGGTGGCACTTGGTCATGGAGACACATTGGTGGTGTGGGACCCACACAAAGCTAGATTTCCCATGCCACATGGCATTCCACTCTCACCCATTCGAATCCAAGGTGGAGTCCACTATTCTTGGGGGAGTTGGAAGGAATGATACTTGGAATGACTCAATTAGGTCAAAATGTAGAGGAAGAATAACTCCATGGAAGAGGAAGAGGCATTTTGGAGCTAGTGGGACACTTGGGCTAGATTCCCTAGCTTATATGACACCAATGATGAAGATGCCTATGACACTTATGACAAAATCAGACCTGATGGCTGAAATCTAACATACATGACATGTCGGGGCTAAAAATAGCCTCCAAGAAGGTGCATAAGGGAGTTAGGGCAGCCAAAGAGACACCTATTCGAATTGAGTGAAGGAGGAGGCTAGAATTGGAGGGACAAGTGGCATACTTTGGAATCTCTTCCCAAATTGAGTTGGCATGAGTCTCATGGATGGAATTCGAGTTAAGGAAGCCTTAAGAAGTTTATAAAAGTCAAGAACAAAGAAAGATACTATCTTTTTATCATTTTACATTTTGCATTTGGAGAGGAGAGCTAGTAGAGTGCTATTCTACTTGCCTTAGCACCAATTTCGAGGGTGAAAGATTCCCATCCTAATTAGAAATTGGAGAGGCCATTCAGACTTTTCATTTGGAGCTACAATGGATTCTTTTGTTACAGGTTGAATCTACATGGAATCTTGTGGACACATCTCTTTCAGCTTGCTTCTACAACCATTATTCCATTTCTTGGCATATTCTTGCTCCTTGAGGAGAGGCACACTTGGTGAGGTGATGAACTCATTGGGATAGATCTTAAGGCCCAATATATTTGTAATATTATATATATACTCTTTATTTACTTTTCATAATACTTTCATATCAAAAATCCAAGAGATTTGATGGAAAAATGCTAAACTATGAATAAATGGTGTCATTTCCCCAATACCTTGTTATTTGCACTTGAAGTGGTATCAAATTCGAATGGTTCAGTCAAAATCTGATATATCATTGTTGTATGAAGTGCCATTAATATGCTGAAGAAGTTTCATATTCATTAGAGAATCATTGGGAGCAATATTCTTAAGTTTCATAACCATTTGTGAAGATTTACTATCATTTCCCCCTATGTTAAAGCTAGTATACAAACATCTGATTTAGGGGAGTTGCATAAGCCTATAGAAACTAATTGATGATGATTTGGGGATCCCATTGAATTCCTTTATCAATAACATGTCTATTATGAAATTTGGGAAGGTCTCACAGTGTTTGGGAAGCCATCGTTGTCTCCTACCCTTGGGGGTTTTGAACCTTGATTTGACTAGTAAAGTTCCTTATTTTTCCCTGATTATAAATTAATGTTCCAGAAGTGTTTTAAGAGTTTCCAAGCATCCATCAGCCTCATTTACATGTCTGAATACCTTCCAAGCTCATTCAGACCCAATTCAAAACCATTTGGAGCCATTTGGAAGTAGTTGAGTCAATACTAGTCTAAGGGTCGAATTGGTCAAAATTTGCAATTTTTACTAGTTTTTGCAAATTCTTAAAAATGGACACTACAACTTTCATTTAGACACACACTCACTCACTCAAGTTCGCATAAGTGAGAGAGAGAGGACAAGTTCGCATAGGAGAAAGAGAGAGGAGTTGCAGAAGACCATATTTGTTTTGGGGTTTTACTCTTGTGATAATGCATTGGTGACGATTCTATCTATGAGGAAGTTGCGGGGTTTTCTCCTTTATGGTTTCCCCGAGGAAAATATTTGTGTCTCTTGTGTTATGCTGTGCATGTTATTCTTTCAGTTAAGATCCTAGATAATATTGATGAAAAGTAGAAAAACTAACATAAAGTTTATAAAATGGAACTTTGATGCGGCTCCCTACCACTAATCCAAGGATGTAAAACCCTTTCCATCCTACCACTAATCTTAAATGGAATGAACCAAAATACTATCCCATTTTCTATAAAAAAAATGTACAACCCATCAATATATGTTATTTAATATTTATTATTCTAATTTATACTTATCATGTAATAATAAATATCGTTTCTCGTCATAGACAATAAAGCACGTTGTGGAGAATGGATGTTATCACCTCAATTTTTCTCACTGGAAACAGTTTGGTGGTTGGATTGGAAAACATCACTAATTCACAATAACTTACATAATACAACACATCATATCACTTCATGAATATTTGGCACCCCGTTAAGAAAGGTCAAACCTTTAATTGAATGCTTCTTTGATTGTGCAGTTTTTCATTCATTAGTGTAATGACCCACACATAAATCTTTTATGATCTGTGCAACCCCTATAAACATGGAATTGAGATACTTATGTGGTGCACTAAGGAGAAAGGACTTATTCACATGGCACTGGCGTGGAATACAAGACTAGTTTAAGCTCCCATTTCATGAATGTTTGGTCCTTTGGCCTCCCAATAGGTCATATCAAGCACATGGGATGCCACTAGTGAATGGGGATCATTCACATGGGAGTTGGTTCACCATTGAAACTCCAATTTTGCCTATAAAAGAAATCCATGGGACCACATTGTAAGGAGGAAATCAAATTCAAGGTTATATTGTAAGAATGAGTTCGGAACCATACCTCTCACTCTCTCATCTCTTCCTTTATTGTCTTCATGCTTGTTTGTTAGATTTTTGTCAAAAGCACAAAGTTCTACATCCACCAAAGTTAGAAAGAGCATTCAAAGGAGGAAAATGACCCTCCCTATGAGATCTTTGAAGCACATCCATTGCATCTACTCTCATCAAGGTGTCTGTCATGTCCCCAATCCCCTTAGTTCCCTTTGAGTGATGGGGGAACAAGCCTAATTTTTTTTTCTTCCAAAACTTATCCGCAACTTTGATCTTTACTCAGCCGCAATTGTCTTTGGTCCGCAATCCGTAGTTGGAATTCGGAACCGCGAATTTCAACTTCGACTAAATCGCACCTCCGACTTCCGCAATCCGCAATCTACGGTGTGTAAATCGAAAGTCAGAACCCAAAAACTACACCTCATTGAATCACGCCTCCGACTTCCGCAATCCGTGATGTGGAAGTTAGAACCCCAAAATCTCAACTACGAATAATTGTTCCTCTGACTTCCGCAATCTGCAATCCACCTTGTGGAACTCAGAAGTTGGAACCCAAAAACTCCACCTCGTCGAATCATGCCTCCGACTTCTACAATCCACAATATGTGATACCAAAGTCGGAACCCCAAAATCTCAACTCCAAATAATTGCTCCTTCGACTTCCGCAATCCGCAATCCGCATTGCAGAACTTGGAAGTCAGAACTCCAAAATTCACCAATCCGAGAAATTTACCTATCTGACTTCTGCAATCCGCAATCTACGTTTCGGAACTCGAAAGTCGAGACCCCAAATTCACGAGTCCTGGAAAATCACCTTCCGACTTCTGCAATTCGCAATCCACCTTGCGGATTCAGAAATTCGGGTCCACAAAGTATAATTCTGAAGGTTTGATCCTTCAACCTCCGCAATTTGCAATCCGCATTGCAGGTTCGGAAGGTCGGGATCACCCACCCCTACTGCTTCCAACTTCCCAGGTGGATAAATTTCTCATCCTAAGGCCATTTTGGGAAAGTACGGTACCATTGGAAATCTCTTGGAGAGATCTATGCAAATGCATAATCTTTAGCCGCATCCGATGACTCTGACCCTATCCTTCATCCAACCTATAATGTAGCCCCCAACTTCATCCATGCCTCTTTTCCACTCTGTAAGGGGCTCTCCTACTATTCAGTCATGGCTTTCCTCTTCATATGATCCACATGGGGAAGCATGAACACTACAGAGGGGTGGATATTTTCTCTCCAAATCCCTAACTGAACCTTCTGCTCCTCCATGGTCTCAACCAAACTTATCCCTATTCATCAATTAACAAAACTACATATAAATAAAGCACATAGAGAAAAAACACAGCTAAAAATAAACCACATTAAGTACACACACAACATGCATCTATCAGCATTTCATCATAGGCATAATAATAACAAAGGTACAAGTATTATGTTCCTTTAATAAGCTGGATCATTCCATGCATTCATACATAGACAAACAATCAACCATGTATATAAATTGTCACAATTCAAAGGCAACAAGAAACACTTATCTTTAATTGAAACCACCAAGCAAACTGGATATGGAATGCAACGTTCCAACCCAACCATAGGTCTCTTCCCAGCCTGTAGTATTTCAACACTCAGAGACCACCCCCTAGCTGGGGCTATGTATCCACTAAGGAGGAACTACCCAGGTTTACTCATAGCCTTGGTTTCACACCAATGGTCATGCTAATCCAACACATAGTTGGGTTTATCAAGCATGCAAAGAGACAAGGGAGGAGGAAGCTGATCCAGTGAGATCAACCACAGAGCTACAAAATCAATCAAGAGTCGGCATTGGGTTTATCAAGCGGTTCCAACCTCTACTCCATCTTCTGCACTATGTCATCTACGCTTGGATCTCTTCAGGGTTACGACCGAAAGGTTCTATCCCATGTCTGTGATTTTGGGCTAACGGATCCAGGTTTCTAATGGTTTTATGAGCATCTCCCACTCTCCAAGTCGCCCCTAGGGTTCAGATCTAAGGAACCCCCAACGGATTTCCCTTCGCACTGTTACGATATTTAGACACTTAGGAGTTAGTTAAGATCAACTTGTGTAATAGATCCGTTAGGTAAAGTGTGTTTCTTTAGTGTGCATTAGTATGCATTTGTAAATACTTAATCCGACGGTCATGATATGTTTCCGACATAGAGTGATCTGACGACTCAACTTCTCTTAGATCATACCTACCCTTGATTCGTGGCTTAACACCCAATTGGTCCATGATCTCTATTTAAAGAGCATAGAGGGTCATTGGAAAGTTGATCGATTATGAGAAGCTCATTTGTAACTTTATTTCTTTGCATAATAAATTGCTCCGTAGAAGCTATTTGGCCGGGGCCGTGGAGTGTTTCCCTCTCGAGGGTTTAAACCACGTCAAAACATCGGTGTGTTGATTTGTGATCTATTTGTGTGAAGTGGTTGCTCTAGGTGTTTGGTCTTTTGGGAGTACCCTATGTACCCGAACATGGTATCAGAGATCTAGAGATCTATCATCACCAACAAATATTTGTTTGGTGTTACATTCATGCATAGTAGAAAAGATGGCTTGATCCTTAGCCATATGATAAGATGCTCCAGAATCAATGAGCCATTCATTTGAAGTAGAAGAAGAAGATGCATTATAAGAATAACCAGAAGCACAAAGTTCATGTCCATGAGAGGTAGATTCTGAAGGCGAATCTAGGCTGATGTGGTGCTTCTTCATTGCTGCTTCCAAGGCTACCATCTTCTTGAAACACTTAGATTCATCATGATTATCTTTCCCGCAATAGTTGCAATGACGCTCAGTCTTCTTGCCTTTTGGCTTGGATCGTTTGTCATTTTTTAAAGAAGGAGCTGACTGAGAGGGTTTGGGACCCTTGTTTGACTTATTATTGCGAAAATTTTGTTTCTTGGTAGGCTTGCACTTTTCTTTCTGTTGGGACAATAAGGCTTTCCCAGATGTATCTGCATTGTTAATTATTCCAAGATGGATGAGATTATCTTGCTCTCTAATCAAGGAATCACAAAAGGATTCAAGACTAGGCTCTTGATAGCTAGCTGCATTCAAGGATTCTTTCATGGAGTAAAATGTAGATACAAAAACAAAATATGCAGGTCCAAGTTTGGAAAGAATATGATAAATGCATTGTTTGTCTTCCCTCTTAATCTTGCATTCTCCACATAAGAGTTTAAGAGTTTTGTACTTATATAAATAATCTTGTATGCATGAAAAATCACTCATTCTAGTGAAGGTAAAACTATGACGTCTACACCTCACCAAGTTGTAATCAAGGATTTTAAAGATCCTCAACAGATCCTAACTACCGGAATTGTTGATGATGTTATCAGGTTGTACGAATTTAACAACTTTGGGTCATTGCCTTTTCCTTCAATTTTTGTTGCTCATAGTGATAACTTGAGCAAACTTTGGCATGAGCGATTTGGTCACTTAAATTATCACTCATTGCAACAACTATGTAAAGACAATATGGTGACAGGTCTTCCGATGGTATCTTGCAGGGATGGTGTTTGTTCCGGTTGCGTACTTGGAAAACATCATCGGGACAGTTTTGACAAATGTGCCTCTTGGCACGCCTCGGTTCCCTTGGAGCTTGTGCATAGTGACTTGTGTGGTCCTCTTCCATCTGCTTCCTTTTCTGGTTTCGAATATTTCTTAACTTTCATTGATGATTACACCAGACGCACTTGGGTTTATTTCCTAAAAATTAAGAGCGAAGTATTTAACATGTTCTTGGCCTAAAAGGCCCTTGTTGAAAAACAATCTGGTCATCAAATTATTAAGTTAAGATCTGACAATGGAGGAGAATATGTTAACAAAAATTTCACTACTTTCTACATTGAACAAGGAATCCAACAACAACACACCGTTCCATATACACCACAACAAAATGGTGTAACTGAACGGAAGAACTGCACTTTAAAAGAAATGGCTAATTGTATGATCCAATCTAAGGGACTAAGTCTTCAATTTTGGGTTGAAGCCATTAATTGTGCAAATTATATAGTTAATCGCACCCCCACTAAAGCATTACAAGGTATCACATCGGAAGAAGCATGGAGTAAAATTAAACCAGATGTAAATCAATTCCATGTGTTTGGTAGTGAAGCATGGGCTCACATTCCGGATGAAAAAACGAAAGCATTGCAGCCTAAAAGTGCATATTTGTTGGATATTTTGAAGATATAAAAGGTTATAGACTTCTTCAACTACATTCTCATGATGTAATCATTAGAAGAGATGTTAAATTTGATGAAAATATCTTGGCCTACGAGCCTAACTCGACGATTGTGCCATCTTTGGCCTACGATCTTGATTCGACGATTGTGCCTTCTTCTTCTTCTTCCAACTTCCTTAACAGGTTTCCAACTCCAGTTTATGATGATGACAGTGAGGATGAAAATCCACCTCCACCTGCTCATGTTCCTCTAGTTGCACCAGCACAAGTGCTTCCTCGATGGGTCCGTTCAACATGTGAAGTAGCTATTGATCTTGCCGGTGATCCTAGAGATCAACATCGAACACGTTCTCAGTTTCAGCGAGCCTCTTCTCTTTTGGCTTAAGTTTCTAAGAATCATGATCTATAAACCTTTGCAGAAGCTTCAAGAAATCCAGATTGGGATGCAACTATGGATGAAGAATATTGTTCCTTAATGGCGAACAATACTTGGGATCTTGTACCTCTTCCAAAAGGAAGAAAACTTGTCAGATGTAAATGGGTCTACAGAACTAAGTATGCATCAGATGAAAGTGTTGAAAGACTTTAGGCAAGGTTAGTTGCCAAAGTTTTTTCCCAAGTTGAAGGGATTGACTACAATGAAACCATTGCTCCTGTCGCAAAAATGAACTCAATCCACCTTGTTCTTTCCCTTGCAGCCTTACATAACTGGGAAGTCCATCAAATGGATGTCAAGTCTTCCTTCTTACATGGTGATTTACAGGACGAAATTTACATGGAACAACCTCCTAGATATGTTCAGAGTAACTCTAGCCTTGTCTGCCGCCTTAAGAAATCCTTATATGGCCTTAAGAAAGCGCCTGGAGCTTGGTATGCCAAAATGGATAGCTTTCTCCTTGACACTGGTTTTTCTAGATGCCATTCTGACCCCAATGTCTATACCAAGAAAGTTGGAAACCATCTCATCATACTTGTTCTATATGTTGATGACCTTATTCTTACTGGTAGTGACCCTAAGCTTATAACCCATGTGAAATCCAGTTTTAAGCAAAATTTTGAAATGTCAGACTTAGGACATTTGCATTATTTTCTTGGTCTCCAAGTCCTGCAAACCAAAGAAGGAATTTTTATTTCTCAGTCTAAGTATGATTGTGACCTTCTTCGTCGCTTTCACATAGAAGATTGTACACCAGCCCCTTCTTCCTTCCAGTCTCGAGTCAAACTTTCTGCCACTTGTACTTCACCTGAAGTAGATGCCACTTTGTACCGTCAGCTTGTTGGTAGTCTCTTATACTTGACTCATTCCCGTCTTGACCTTTCCTTTGTCGTTGGTCGTGTTGCCCGTTATATGCAAATACCTCATGAAAGTCACTGGAAAGCAGCTAAAAGAATACTTTGATATATTCGAGGTACAATTTAGTTTGGGATTCATTACAGTACAGGGGGGGAACCTTTGTTGGTTTGTTTCACTGATTTAGATTGGGCCGGCGATCCCGATGATTGAAAGTCTACTGCAGGTTATGTTTTCAGTCTGGGATCTAGATCTATCACTTGGGCTTGCAAGAAAAAACAAGCCCTTGCTCTTTCTTCAGCAGAGGCAGAACATCGAGCCGCATTTAATGCCAGTTAGGAAGCTTTATGGCTTCGACAAATCCTTTTAGAGTTTGGATTCGAGCAGCAACAACCTACTCCACTTTGGTGCGACAATCAAAGTGCCATCAAGCTTGCCAAAGATCCAGTCCTACATCAACGCAGCAAACCCATTGAGCTACATATGCACTTCATCAGAAATCTTGTTCATGATCATATTCTTGAAGTGCTCTTTTGTCCTACAGATGATCAAGTTGCAGACATCTTCACCAAGTCTCTTACAGAAGCGAAGTTTTCTAAACTTCGATCTATGTTAGGAGTTCAGGAACTTGTCATTAAGGGGGGATAGGCTCTAATGCCTCCTTCCTTCTCTTAATAGTGTCACTTTTGTAAATCCTTCAATCCTATCCCAAGTTGTTCTTAAGGGGGGATGTTAAGATATTTAGACACTTAGGAGTTAGTTAAGATCAATGTGTGTAATAGATCCGTTAGGTAAAGTGTGTTTCTTTAGTATGCATTAGTATGCATTTGTAAATACTTAATTCGACGGTCACGATATGTTCTTGACATAGAGTGATCCGATGGCTCAACTTCTCTTAGATCATACCTACCCTTGATCTGTGGCTTAACACCCGATTGGTCCATGATCTCTATTTAAAGAGCATGGAGGGTCATTGGAAAGTTGATCGATTATGAAAAGCTCATTTGTAACTTTATTTCTTTACATAATAAATTGCTCCGTAGAAGCTATTTGGCCGGGGCCATGGAGTGTTTCCCTCTCAAAGGTTTAAACCACGTCAAAACATCGCTGTGTTGATTTGTGATCTGTTTGTACGAAGTGGTTGCTCTAGGTGTTCAGTCTTTTCAGAGTACGATGCATCGAGGACGATAATACGGAGAAGATGACTTGTCTAGCAGAACTGTGTCGAGAAATACCTTCCTAGTTAAGAGGGAGTGTTGATGTACATGTAACTTCAGAATGTATTTTATCTATGTAGTTCATATATATTTATTGTACCCTTATAAGAGATGTGTTATTCCTCTATAAGGAAGTGTCATCATGTGTATTGACAAGTGTCGCAAGTGTGTGTACTTGGCGAAGGGTTATTATACCACCATGTGTGGGGTCGGCCCTGAAATAAATATTATATGGTTGATATACCTAGCTAGACAAGTCGGCCCCATAAGGTCACTGGGCAAATAGACTAGTATAAATAGAGATGGGGAGATCTCTATTTGGATCACTCAGAAACTCATACTTCTCTCACTCAGAAAGTGGCGCACTAGTGAGGAGGAGGATCATCTGCTACTAGGAGACTATCTCAGTGTATTTTGGTTGTACTTTGGTTGAGCCATTACTCTCTCTATCTCTGAGGAAGTTGTGGGGTTTTTCACCTTAGGGTTTTCCCCACGGAAACTCTGTGTCTCTTGTCTCTCATGCTTTTGATTCTTGTGATGCTTGTCATGCTTATTGTGATTGTTATGCATTAATTTACTGTATATGTTATTCTCTCAGTAAAGATCCTAGAGTATTGTGAATTAATGCTCAAAATTTAACATGGTATCAGAGCTAACCTGAGAAGAAGACATTTTGCAGTGACGAAAACCAAGGGTTTCTTGTTTATTGGGTTTTTCTCCACAGATTTTGGAAAAGCAGTATAGTAGATTGACTTTACTCATCAAGGAGAATCTATCTGTCCAATCAGAATTCAATTCTGAGTATTTTCAAATTTGGCCCTAAAAATTAGGGTTTCCACAAAAATAGGAATTTCTGAAATATGAAGACATAGCCGAAGCTCCTTGCAAAAATCAAAGTTTAGAGCTTTGGATCGAGATTTTTGGCTGGGTAGATCTTCAGGAAACTCAAACCCTAATTCAGGGCTCTCCCCAGTGAACCCGAGAGGACAAAAAGGCAAATCTGAAGGGTAAAGCTTTGCTAATCTCAAATTCTGAATACACCAAGCTGATCAGCTCATCAAGGCACATCTTTCTATCCTTTTAGAAAGTTGAAATTCACATTTTAAATTTTTAGGGTTTTTTCGACAAAACCTAATCCGGGACCAGATCCAGTTTTCAGCATTTCAAGTGGTAAGACCTAAATCTTTTCTATTTCCATTTCAAGTACTCTTTAAGATGTCTCACCACACCAAACTTGAGGATAAGCTTGAAGGGTCTGAAAACTTCCGAGCTTGGAAGTATAGGATTGGGTTAATCCTGGAAGAGAATGAGTTGGACTCATATATAAAAGAAGACATCCCTGTCCCAGAGGATGAAGAGGCTAAGGTATTGCATAAGAAGAACTTGGTCAACGCAAAGAGAATCATTGCTGATTCTATCAAAGACCATGTCATACCCCATGTGTCTTCTCTAAAGACACCCAAGGCTATGTTTGACTCTTTGACCAAGCTATTTGAAGGGAAGAACATAAATCGGAAGATGACCCTGCGGAATCAATTGAAAGGGGTCAAGATGTTGAATGGAGAAACCATTCAATCTTACTTCTCCAAGGTCTCTCAGATCAAGGAACAACTTGAAGCTGTGGATGAAGTAGTGGATAATGGTGAAGTTGTTATGACCACTCTGAATGGTCTTCCGAGGTCATGGGACTCCTTTATTCAAGGAATCTGTGCAAGAAAGAAATTGATCTCTTTCAGTAAACTGTGGGAGGAATGCTCTCAAGAAGAAGCTAGGTGTCAAGCACTCTAATTGCAGATAATTAAATATCAACACACAGAGCGTATGAAATTTATTGTCAACCCGAGAAAGTCTTTTTATTTCAAAGGACAAGTGCACAATATATGCTTAAACACAAACCATCAGAAGTGAATACTTTTATCTTCTATCATCTATGTTCATCCCAAGAATCTACGCAATCCCAATTGCCTTCTAACTGCTGTACTACAATCCTTTTCTATTATGCATCAAGCAAAACGAATATCAGATCTAATCAACGATTGCAGAAAGGAAAACTCAATTGCATTCTAAAGTAATCAACTGTCTAATGAAATCAAGCTGAGAATCATGAAGCATAACCTGAACATTACTCTAGAATTTAATAAAGGAGATTGATGCAACTGTTCTAAGATACTGAATTGCAAAATATAAATCAATCAACACATAACAGGAAAGCTAATTCCTAGGAGCTTCTGGGATTACGTTCAGCTGTAGGATGAGCACAACAGTGTGAACAGAAATTGCATTACATAAAACAAACCTGACTCAGTCGACTGTTATTGATACCATTCCCAATCTCACGATTAAATCATTTACTGAGAAATCCACACAATGAATATTGCTGCTGCGTACAAACGAAAGATCAAATCATCACACAACAGAAAGATGAAATCCTAAATTAACACAGCAATCTCTGTGGAAGACGGGCCCAGTCTTCACACAGAGACGCTGGTTGAACAACGCTCTCTTTAACTCAGAAACAACTCTTTATATTAACAGAAGGACGAGTACATAGTTTCAGCTTGACTGCTAATACAAGATGAATTAATTAATTGCTGTCCAACCCCTTGATCGAGGTAATACCACATATTTATACATAAAGTTGCAACATCTAAACCTATAATTGGGCGGCCATGAAGATCTATGATCTTCAAGCGCCCTAAATAATCTAGCTGTTACAATGCGTGGCAGAACTGAAATATCCAAATATACGAGGAGTTATCAACTGTCCCAAGAGTGGCGGTCCTTCCAGCTCACAGCTGGATTTGAGCAGCGACATACTTAAGATAGAACTTTATGTTACAGCTGTCCTGCCACGACTGTGCCTTGATTGACGAATTGAGCCCCAAGGAACCTTCCTTAAGCAATGGACGTCCCTTCCTCCGTGACTCGTTCAGCTCCGATCTTCCTGCAGTCCCTTTATCTTACTACCTTCATAATTTGCATCATGTTAGCACGAATTAAGAGATGCACAGCTTAAATCATCACAATCATAAGTATTAATACAATAAAACAATAATCGGCCATACCTTGGTAAATTGGGGGAATGTATAAGGACAATAAATTGAATTGCCAAGGTAATTGGTGTGAGACAAGGTAAGGGACAGTGATAAATGATGGTCAAAAAGGGCCAATTCTGGGCTCAACATCTCCCCCCAACTATCCTGTTGCATGTCCTCATGCAACAACCTGCAGCTGAATATTGTACTGAACCTTGTCCAGGCAAGAGGAAAGAATGTAGATAAATCAGGCATCCCTTCTATCCCTTTGAAAAATTTCTGTGAGCAACCCAGCAGTTCCCAACTTTACTGTTCCCCTTCCCCCACTACTTGCTAATATCTGCAGTTCTCTTATGCTTTGCCTGGGGAAGTTGAAAAGACACACTCAATCTGAATCCAATTCAATAATACCTGTAGGAGGTGGAAGCACTGGTTCTTGTGGGACAGTGTCTTCCAGCGCATCTAATCTTATCAAGGGAGTTGCTGGTTCTTGTGTAACAGCAACATCCCTTAAACCTTCTTCAGCAGCTGCCTTTATTGCTTTTGGAGACACTGGTTCTTGTGTAACAGTGTCTTCTTTGTCAATTGGCTGCTGGGATTGGATATCCTTTTCGATTTGCAGCTCCTCCTCCAAGATTTCAGTGTCACCTGAGCAGGGTGTCTGTACCTGTTCATCATCACTCCATTGTATATCAGGAATGATCTCTACTCCCGGGTTATCCTCCAACTGCAGTTCAGGGATTCTTGCTGCAGCATCCAAGGATGTTGGTTCTTGTGTGACAACATCCTGGCTTACATCTTCATCTTTATTTTGCTGCAGCTTCTCTTCCATGAGTTCTGTATCATGAGAGCTTTCTGGGGTCACCACCCAGAGTTCATCGTTGAATGCCAGAATATCCTCTGTCCCAGCTTTTTCTTCTATCTGCTCAGTCGGTTGGACGGTCAAGTTCAGGATTGCTGGTTCTTGTGTTGCAGCATCCTGTTTCAACTTGTCACTGTCCTGCATTTCCATTTCCCCTTCTAAAATTATTGTGTCCTGGGAACGTTCTGGGGTTACAGCACAAAATTCTTCACTATCCTCCAGGGTATCCTTTGGCTCCATGATTTCTGTGTCATGAGAACACTCTGGGGTCTCGCCATACTCTTTTATAAGCTCCAGAGCATTCTTCATCTCCCGTTCTTCTCCCATTTGTTCTATGATTTCTATGTTGTGGGAGCATTTTGGAATTGCCATACATTCCTTATAAATTTCCAGGGCATCCTCCACTCCCTGTTCTTCTCCCATCCGTTCTATGACTTCTGCATCATGGGAAGTAGCAGCTGCAGCAAGGATGTTTAAAGGTGCTGGTTCTTGTGTTACAGCATCCTCTTTCTCCACTGCTTTCCCTTCTGTGGCTGCAGGCTGTTGTGCTGAATAGGTGCTAAGTAAAATTTTATGACCTGCTTCCTCAAAGATCTCCCCACAGGTGGGGCAGAGTATTCGCTCATCCTTTTCTCCAGCTTCAGCAGAAGCTGTTTCCTCCACTTGGTCTGCAGCCTCTATTAATGTATACATCTTTCTTCCACCCTGCTTTTGGCAGATTTCCTTCCATGTTTCCAGCTCCTTTCTAAGTGCTTGGAGGTCCTCTTTCAGCATTGCATTCTCATACAAGAGTCCCTCAACTCCCGGCTCTTCTTCTACTGGCCTTTGTGGAGCATCCCTCGGCTTTGGTGTAAGGATTGGGGGTTCAACCTGTGTCTCTAAGGTTGCCCATTTTGTTCTAGCTGCCTCTGCTGCTGTAATTGACCGAGTTCGCTTCCTTCTAATTGGTGCCACTAAATCAAACTCATTGGTGGTCCTCTTCCTTTTCTGCTGCGTTTTCTTTTGTGACTTCCCTTTCTGTAGTGTTTCTTCTCGTGGAGCTGGAACATAGGGAGGCAAAACTGAAGTCAAAGGAACATTTCCCTGCCCCCCATGCTGTTCTTCTTCAATCACAGCTGCTCCTCCTGCCCATTCCGGTGAAGACTCGATTGTGACCAGCTCAATGTCGTCCTCCATTGCTCTAGCTCCATCATCTTCAGGTTCCATTGTCGCAGCTTTTGATGCTGCTCCAATTTCACCTTCTGCTGTCGGAGCTGCCCTGTTATCTAGGTTTTCCGCGAGGGTTTCATCTACATTGTCCCCTGGCAGCTCTGTTTGAGCTTCCCCTCGCTCTCCTTCAGATGCAGTGTCATCCCCCACTGGTTCTGCTTGTGCTGGGGATTCATATACTTCAAATGGCTCTGCCTGTGCCTCGGGCTGTTCTTCCTCTGTGGTTTTGTCAACCCCTGATGTCCCTGCCTGTGCCCTCTGTTGCTCTTCTTCCGTTTCATCCCTTCCGGATGGTCCTGCCTGTGCCCTCTGTGGTTCTTCTTCCGTTTCATCCCTCCCCCCAACTTCACTGGAGGAACTCCGGTCCTCCTGTTGTGGCGGAACCGGTAATTGCTGTAATGGAATAACCCTCAAGGGAACAGGTTGCTGTGGCCGGGTGATGAATTGCTCCCATGTTATATTATGTTGGGCCAGGGTTCTCATAATAATTAACTTGATGAGGCCATGGTGTGTGAGGGAGGATAATGGGTGTTTTGCAGATTGAACGAATGTTGCCATATGGCGCAAATCATGCAATAGATAAAATGGAATATTTAACAAAATGCCATGACGGAGATGAGAAAGCAAAGGAAGTTCAGAGTTGTACACAGTTTGGTATCTGCCTTCGCAAGTTATGTATTTCTTGAGGAAGATAGCGACCTGGTCCCATGGCTGCGGTAGTGACTTCAATGCAATCCCTCTCCTGGATGCTTCAACTTGCTCCCCTGGAAGTAAAAATTGTTCCCGTGCAGCTGTTGCAGGAACTCGACGGTTAAACCAAGGTTTTCCCACCAATGGGATAACTGTAACCTCGGATATAATGACCTCCGAAACATCTATACACAGCCCCCACACCGTGGAGTGTGTTTTAGTGAGATTCAATGCAAATTGCAGGGCTGCGTCCCGGTCGAATCCATCCAATCGTTCAAAGAACTCGACCCAGCCAGCGGCTTGAAAAATGGCCAGAACCTGCAAATTCCGTCTAAGTTCCCGGGTATTGAAAGGTTCATGGCGAACTGGAATGCCCATGGTCCTGGCTGCAAGATAGAAGTGCTGTTTCGACAGAGTACAGGATCCAGAATAGAAGTTGCAGCGCGGAGAATGCACGAATCGTTGAGCGGAGACGTTGAACAAATGAACTAATTCGGAAAGTTAAGCGCAGAGAGGAGTTTAAAATTTTCATGCCGAATTGGGGAAGGTGGCAGTTATTAGTATTACGTCGTACGAGGGAAAGGTTCAATCGGATATAAATGGTGGTACGAGTGAAGGTACGGCCAATCTCGTTTACATGATATCAATACTTAGTCACGTGATAAATGAAAGCCATACCTCATAAAACTGTGCGTCGGAAGGCTGCGGAAACTGGTGGAGCATGGAGTTGGTGACGTCGTGGAGCCGAACGCGTGCACAATCAGACGTGGAATCATGATGACTCGGATAAGGCACTGATTTCCTTCGCCGGTAAAACACAAGGCGTCGCATCCTCCGGGT
Organism: Larix kaempferi; assembly: GCA_027924585.1. Taxonomy (NCBI): domain Eukaryota; kingdom Viridiplantae; phylum Streptophyta; class Pinopsida; order Pinales; family Pinaceae; genus Larix; species Larix kaempferi. Next base: position 14,851,468 of record BSBM01000378.1, read on the forward strand.
TGAAATGATGAGTTCGCCGGCAGGACTGGGCTGAATCAGCGTCATAATTAGCAAGTTTAAACAATCCTTCTGTTAACACGGGAGTTACCACTGCAAATTGCCAAAGAAATGATCACACGGCCGATGAAAAAGCTTGTTGCAGCTGACAAGAAAGAAGTTACAGCCATCGGGAAAGAATTCGTGGCAGCCGGAAAAAGATTCACAATATCCGGGAAAAATTACGGCTGTCGGAAGAGACTTACAGCTGGCGGGAAAGATTTTTCGAATATGGGAAATATGTCGCAGCCGCTGGAAAGAAATGACAGCTGTGGTGTGGAAGTGACTTGGTTAATGAGGTGGCGGCCGGGAAGTGATGTGGCGACTGCGAGAAAAAGATGTTGCAGCCGCCGAAATTACAGCCGCCGGGATTGCAGCTGCCGGAGTTGCAGCTATCGGAAAAGATTTGACGGTGGACGGGAAAAATTTACGGCTACCGGGAAATGGAGAATACGGTTGTGGCTGGTAAATGGGATGGCAGCTGCGGAAAAATGAGATGGCAGCCGTGGAAGATGAGGTGGCAGCCGCGGAAACTGGAGTTGCAGCCGCCGATGTTGCAGCCGCCGATGTTGCAGCCGCTGATGTTGCAGCTGCCGATGTTGCAGCCGCTGATGTTGCAGCTGCCGATGTTGCAGCCGCTAAAGTTGCAGCTGTCGAAAAAGATTGACGGCTGCCGGAAAGGGCATTTACGGCTCCCGGGAAATGGAGAATACGGTCGCCGGAAAAATATGTTGCAGCTGCCGGAAAATATGTTGCAGCTGCCGAAATTTTTTTTTTTTTTATTTTTTATTTTTTTTTTATTTTTTATTTTTTTAACACAAGGACGGCACAGAGAGATTTTCATTATGGGCCCCAAACTGATCATTCTCCTGGCACTCCCTGAATTTTTTTCTTAAAAGACAACAGCAAGCAAAGAGATCAAATGCAGAAAGAAAGAAAACGAAAATTATACGCTACAGCAAGAAATTATTTATGTACAGCAAATATGATTTTCATTTTAAGATTTGGGAAAGGTAGAAAAATGTTCCTGCTCTGGTGCCAATTGGTAGTTTGGATCAGCAGCAATCTGTGAAATGAATGCATCTTTCGAAATGGGCTTCCGATACAGTCGCAGCCTGTGGCCATTAACAAGTAATGGCATACGGTTTTCATCAATGGTGATCAGGCGAACAGTGCCGTTGTCAAATACCCTGTCAACCAAATATGGACCCAGCCATCTTGTGCGTAATTTCCCCTTAAAATCTTTCTTGAATCTAGAGTCGTACAGTAGTGCCCAGTCTCCTTCATGGAAGATTTTCTTCTTGATGAATCGGTCATGCCAGTTAGATCTCTGTTGCTGAAGTAGCACAGTCTGGTCTACCGCAGCTAATCGTTTCTCATCCAGTTCATTCAACTGATTCAATCTTCTTTTCTGAGCTTCTGCTACATCCAGGTTCATTTCAATGGCTGTTTTCAGGGTCTTGATCTCAAATTCAATTGGAAAGATGGCACTCTTACCATACACCAGATCATAGGGAGAAAAGCCCGTGGTATTGCGCCAAGTTGTGCGATATGCCCACAGTGCTTCTGGAAGTCTGTCAGCCCAATCCCTTCGATGGCTTTTAACTGTTTTAGTAAGGATTGCTTCGATAACCTTATTAGTGCTTTCCACCTGACCATTGGCCTGGGGATGATAAGGTGAAGTCATCTTGTGCTGCACATGATACTTCCGGAGCAAGGATTCAAATTGATGTGAAATAAATTGTGGTCCGCCATCAGTAACTACTTCCTTTGGTACTCCAAATCGGGTAAAAACTTCACTGTACAGGAAATCAATCACCGCCTGGTCGTTTGCCTTAGCCAAAGCTACAGCTTCTACCCACTTAGTCATGTAGTCTGTACACACCAAGATGTAAACCTTCTGTTTGGAAGGAGGGTTGATAGGACCAACAAAGTCCAATGCCCATCTATCAAACGGTTCTAGTACCACTTGGGGCTGTAAAGGCATCTGGTCTGTCTTATTAGGTTGGCCCATCCTTTGGCAGCTGTCGCAGGACTGAACATATTTTTTAGCATCTCTGAACAGTGTCGGCCAATAATAGCCCATCCGCAACGCCTTATGTCCTGTTCTTTTATCTGCAAAGTGTCCTCCGCAAGGTTCATCGTGACAGGCCTTCAGTATATGAAAGATCTCATCTTCCCTTACACATCTTCTAATTTCAAGATCAGGTCCTGTGTAAAAGAGATGGCCTTTAAGCCAACAATACCTGGCACTTTGCTGAATAATTTTTCTTTTCTCTCGTTTAGACATATGTGGCGGAAGTTTCCCTGCAGCCAAATAATTAGCAACATCTGCATACCAGGGTGAATGAGCTGAGAGTGCGAATAAATGTTCATCCGGGAAAGCATCCTCAACAGGTGAACTGTCATCACTGTTAGTAAATCGTGATAAAAAATCAGCAACAACATTTTCTTTTCCAGGTTTATCTATAATAGTAATATCAAATTCTTGTAATAATAAAAGCCACCTGGTTACTCTGGCATTAGTGACAGGTTTATTCATTAAATACTTAATGGCAGAGTGATCAGTATGCACAAATGTAGGATACCCAGTAATGTAATGCCGAAACTTATTAATAGAATAAACAATAGCAAGAAATTCTTTTTCAGTAACAGTATAATTTAGTTCAGCAGGGGCTAAGTTTTTACTCACATAATAAATAGCATAAGGTACTTGACCATCCTGCTGTCCTAGTACTGCTCCAATGGCGGTATCAGAAGCATCTGAAGAAATGTGGAAAGGTATGGTCCAATTAGGTCCCCTTAAAATAGGGGCTGTGGACAGTTTCTCTTTAAGCTTATCAAATGCTGTCTGGCATGCTGTACTCCATGCAAACTGCACATCCTTCATTAACAATGAAAACAAAGGAGAAGCCAGTTTGGAGAAGTTTTCTATGAATCTCCTGTAATACCCAGCATGTCCCAGAAAACTTCGCACCTCTTTCTGAGTTGAAGGGGTTGGTATATTCTTTATCACCTTAATTTTTGAAGGATCCACTTGAATACCGTTAGTAGAGATGAAATGTCCTAATACCACCCCCTCACTCATCATCATGTGGCATTTTTCAGTGCTCAGTGAGAGGCGAGCCTGTTCACAGCGAATTAAAACCTTCTTCAAATTTTCCAACGCTTCATCAAAATCCCTGCCATAAGGAGTGAAATCATCCATAAAAATTTCCATGCTATCATTTACCAATTCAGAAAATATGCCAATCACAGCTCTTTGGAACGTTGCAGGTGCATTGCACAACCCAAAGGGAAGCACCCTGTAAGCGAACGTTCCCCAAGGGCAGGTGAAGGTAGTCTTATCCTGATCCTCTGGAGCAATCTGGATTTGATTGTACCCACTGAATCCGTCCAGGAAGGAGAAGAACTTCTTCCCAGATAAGTTATCAAGTACCTGGTCAATAAAGGGCAGAGGAAAGTGATCCTTTTGTGTAGCCTTGTTCAGCTCCCTATAATCGACACAGACTCTCCATTTACCGTTTTTCTTGGGTACAATTACAAGTGGGGAAACCCACTCACTATCTGAAATAGGATAGATGAATCCTGCTTCCAAGAGTTTCTGGATTTCTTCCTTCACTATATCCCTCAGATTGGGGTTCATGCGTCGTTGGGGTTGACATACAGGCCGGGAGTCGTTTTTAATATAGATATGATGAGTGCACAGACTAGAAGGAATACCCTTCATGTCTGTATACTCCCAGGCGAATGCCCCCTTTCGTTCCTTCAAGAGATTGGTTAAGCGCTTTTGTTCTTCTGAGGAGAGAGCAGGATTGATGTTCAAAGTTCTTCCAGGCTCTACCTCAATAGAAATACTTCTCGAGCTTTTCAATACTGGGATTATATTTGCGTCATTGGCTAGTGCTTCCTCCGTAAGCTGTTCTTGTTCTTCTTTGCCGAGGGTACTGTTCAGAAGTTGATAAACTTCCTTGTCTACAGAAGCAGGTTCGCTAATGAAATTATTAATGGCATCGTCTTCTGTTTCGTTTTTGAAAGTTAGTGCCTTCCCTATTGTTAGTAATGGCTGAACATCTTCTTCTTCTTCTTGTTCTATCCAAAGGGAGGTTTCAGTTTCTAGACTCGGCCTTGCTGGAGGGTACAGGGTAAGATTTTTGGTTTCCATGCCATCAGATATAGTCATAGATCCTGATCGACAGCTGATGCAAGCATCAGCGGTAGCCAACCAAGGTCTCCCTAAAATCAATGGATGTCCCCCCAGCTGTGATTTTGGCTGTAATACCAGAAAATCGGCAGGGTATTCCCACGAGTCTACTGAAATAACAAGGTCGTCCAAAATCCCTTCAGGTCTGATAGTGGATCTGTCTGCCAGTTCTAAGATAGTAGGGGTCGGTCTAATATTGGTGAATCTGAGTTTTTTTACAGTCTCCATCGTTATAACATTAATCGCAGCTCCTAAATCCACTAGTACGTTGGGTATCTGCGTTTGTCCTATGTGTACAGTGACAGTAGGATTGCCGGGATCCTCATACTTAGTTACAGGGGTTTTTCCAGTCATTAAAGCGGATAAATTCCCTATAACATGAACAGTAGGAGGATCTCTGGGTTTCCTTCCCGGTCTTTTAGTGCACAGGTCTCGAACAGTTCTAGCGTAGATAGGTACATCTTGAAGAGCTTGTAAGAGGGGAATCTTAACATAAAGGTTCTTCAATTCTCCTAAGAGATTGAACTGAGGTTGCCCCCCCCTTTGTGGCAGCATCAATCTCTCAGGGTAAGGTGGTTGCCTTACCAACTGGGCGGGCTGCGTGTTATCCACTTCATCGTTCAATGTTTCAGCCCTCCCATCTGAGGGATGCTCAGCATCTTCAATGATAGGAACCGATTCAACAGGATGCTGGGAACTCTCTCCTTTGTCATATACGGTTGGTGGAATACTTTCTGAAGTTATACGCTCTACTACCTTCCCAGACCGTAAGCGAATGTCATTACAAGGTACAGGGGAGAGAGAGTAGGCTGGCATATTGAGAGTTTCCAGTTGCTGGACTGTTTTATTATTTGGGTTAGGGTTAGGTTGGGCAGGCAGCTGAGGCCGTATTGGTATGTTAGGCACAGGATTATTTTGCAGCTGCAGCTGCGACTGCTGAGGTAGGTATTGAGGATATTGCTGAAATTGAGGATATGGAGGATACGGTAACTGTTGAGGTGGAGGTGGTTGAGGAAACTGATTCCCAGGATGGAAGTTCCTCCATCCAGGAGACCATGAAGTAGGTTGATGAGGTGGCTGTGTCCAAGGACTCCATGAATTATAACCTTGCATCGTAGGTTGAGGAGAATTCCACTGAGCATAATTTGAAGGGAATTGTGTATTCACGTTTTGCATATTAGTATTCCAATTATTCAAATTATTCAAAAATGGAAATGAATCGGGAGACATACCTTGATTCCGGGGCTGCCAGGGTTTCTTCTGTGCAATAAAGTAGGCTGAATCCACCTCTGGAGTTGATGCCTGCAGAACAGCTTTCACTTGGGGCAGCGTGGGGCATTCTTTCATATCATGATTCAGCTCGCACAATTGACATACTTGAACTTTGTCAAGGGGGCATTCTTTCAGTGGATGAGTCTTTCTACATCGGGGACAAAATACCCCTAGTGTGAGATCCTCCACTGCCTGTCTTTGCTTGGCCTTCAAGACGTCAATCTCTGAAGAGATAGAGCTCATCATTTCTGTTTTAAAGTTTTCAAGAAGATTGCCTATCTCTGCACGTGTAGCTCCCCCATTGGATGACTTCTGAGTTCTGTCGAAGACATCACGTTCCAGGTTATTTCGTTTATTCTGCTTATTATGCCTAGAAGATCCCCTGGAATATCTCTTACATAATTCCACAATTGTCTCAAAAGATTCTTTAGAGATATCCCCTTTTCCTAATAAATTGAGCATGTCTAAACAATCGTCCCTGATTCCTCGAAGCAGGATTATCTTAAGCACATCTAGTCCCATGTTCGTCTGTCCAGCTCTCTGCACATTGTACAGCAACCTCTCTACAAAATCTTCCAAGCTTTCGTCCTCCTTCTGTACCATTTTGAATAACTCCTCCCTCTTGTCCCTGGTGTTGCAATATTCTTGATATTTTTCCAGGAACACTTGCTTCATCTTGTTCCAATTAGCAACAGTTCCTCCCCCAAGGCTCATGAACCAACGTAATGCATTGTCCTTCAGGGTGGCAGGAAAAAGCTTCAACTTTTGAGCATCTGTGACATAATCATAGCTGCGACAGAGGATATCGAATTCAAACAGGAATTCGTCTGGATCTTCTGCCGCCCTGCCATGGAAGCGGGGGTAACACCGACGGTGAGATGTTTTTCATAGGAGCTGTCCCCTCGAGCTGCTGTATTGGGAATTGCAATGTAGCCATAGTTTCCGGCGGGGAATTATCTTCATGATGGTATTGTACCACTGCTTCTTCCTCTTCATTCTCATGTCTGTTATTCATCTTTTCTTCTGTATCTTCTCCTTCGTTTGTTCCTTTATCCCTTACCTCAGTTGTAACAGCTGCGTATTGTTCGGATGTAACAGCTGCGTATTCTTCGGTTGCAGCAGCTGCGTATTGTTCGGTTGTAGCGGCTGCGTATTCTTCGGTTGTAGCAGCTGCGTATTCTTCAGTTGTAACAACTGCGTATTCTTTAATTGCAACAGCCGAATCAGCTGTTCCTTCTTTAGCAGGAGTATATGCAGAAATCACCGCTGCTCCTGTATCTTCCACTGTAGATCCTGATGCTAACGCTCCAGGATCAGTAGGGCCTCTTTTGATAGGAGTCCCCTGTTGACGAGATCTAGGAGCTGAATCAGTTTTGTCAACAAGGTCGTCAATGAATGTTCTTCTGCCCAGCGGTGGACCTCGACCACGACCCGAACCACCTGTACTGTTAGTAATTTGTGGGGTTTTGGGGGTCGGGAGGTGATCGCGTTTTACCCCCCTCGTATTCATGCGAAGCAGATCATTTCAAAAACAACCAAAAGACTGACTGAAAGCAATTATCAGATACAACTAATGACTAGTGTTTAATTTTTATCCTTCCCCGGCAACGGCGCCAAAATGTCAAGCACTCTAATTGCAGATAATTAAATATCAACACACAGAGCGTATGAAATTTATTGTCAACCCGAGAAAGTCTTTTTATTTCAAAGGACAAGTGCACAATATATGCTTAAACACAAACCATCAGAAGTGAATACTTTTATCTTCTATCATCTATGTTCATCCCAAGAATCTACGCAATCCCAATTGCCTTCTAACTGCTGTACTACAATCCTTTTCTATTATGCATCAAGCAAAACGAATATCAGATCTAATCAACGATTGCAGAAAGGAAAACTCAATTGCATTCTAAAGTAATCAACTGTCTAATGAAATCAAGCTGAGAATCATGAAGCATAACCTGAACATTACTCTAGAATTTAATAAAGGAGATTGATGCAACTGTTCTAAGATACTGAATTGCAAAATATAAATCAATCAACACATAACAGGAAAGCTAATTCCTAGGAGCTTCTGGGATTACGTTCAGCTGTAGGATGAGCACAACAGTGTGAACAGAAATTGCATTACATAAAACAAACCTGACTCAGTCGACTGTTATTGATACCATTCCCAATCTCACGATTAAATCATTTACTGAGAAATCCACACAATGAATATTGCTGCTGCGTACAAACGAAAGATCAAATCATCACACAACAGAAAGATGAAATCCTAAATTAACACAGCAATCTCTGTGGAAGACGGGCCCAGTCTTCACACAGAGACGCTGGTTGAACAACGCTCTCTTTAACTCAGAAACAACTCTTTATATTAACAGAAGGACGAGTACATAGTTTCAGCTTGACTGCTAATACAAGATGAATTAATTAATTGCTGTCCAACCCCTTGATCGAGGTAATACCACATATTTATACATAAAGTTGCAACATCTAAACCTATAATTGGGCGGCCATGAAGATCTATGATCTTCAAGCGCCCTAAATAATCTAGCTGTTACAATGCGTGGCAGAACTGAAATATCCAAATATACGAGGAGTTATCAACTGTCCCAAGAGTGGCGGTCCTTCCAGCTCACAGCTGGATTTGAGCAGCGACATACTTAAGATAGAACTTTATGTTACAGCTGTCCTGCCACGACTGTGCCTTGATTGACGAATTGAGCCCCAAGGAACCTTCCTTAAGCAATGGACGTCCCTTCCTCCGTGACTCGTTCAGCTCCGATCTTCCTGCAGTCCCTTTATCTTACTACCTTCATAATTTGCATCATGTTAGCACGAATTAAGAGATGCACAGCTTAAATCATCACAATCATAAGTATTAATACAATAAAACAATAATCGGCCATACCTTGGTAAATTGGGGGAATGTATAAGGACAATAAATTGAATTGCCAAGGTAATTGGTGTGAGACAAGGTAAGGGACAGTGATAAATGATGGTCAAAAAGGGCCAATTCTGGGCTCAACACTAGGCTTGTAGCTTGTGAAGACAAGATGGGAGGTGAAGATCAAGCTCTCGCAGCCCACACCAAAAGAAGCAAGCCCAAGAAGGAGCACTCTCACCACAGGAGATCCTATCACAACCAACAAAAGAATAAGAAGGATATGAGATGTTTCACATGCAATGAGAAGGGTCACTTTGCTTCAGAATGTCCCAAAAACAAAAGGGATAACATCAACTCCAGCAAGAAGAAGACGGGCAACAAAATAAAGTTCCATGATCATGCTGCCGAAGATGATGAATCTCCAAAGAACAAGGCTAGGGCAGAAAGTGATGATGACTAATCAAGTGAAGAAGAGTATGTTCTAATCTCTGCTCTCACAGGTACTATCTCCCATGGTTGTATTGATTGGTTAATTGACAGTGGGGCTTCCAAACACATGACTTGGTTTAAGGAATCTTGTGTAAACCTATCTGAACATGAATCACCCCATAAGGTGAAACTTGGGGATGATTATCAATACCCAATCAAAGGAAGTGGTGAAGCCTCCTACAACCTAGATTCTAGAAAATATTTGAAGATGAAAGAAGTTCTTTATGTACCTGGGCTCAAGAAGAACTGACTCTCCATCTCTGCATTGGATGCAAAAGGTATGAGGGTTGCATTTGTGGATGGCCAAGTCCTAATGTGGCCAAAGGGAAAGACCATAGATTATGCAGTAGTGATTGGAGAGCAAGAGGGAGGTTTGTATAAATTAAAAGGACAACATGAACATGCCATGGTGCATGAATCCATGGAGCCAGGTGAACTTTGGCATAGAAGACTTGCTCATATGCACTATAGGGCACTTCCAATTGCAAGCAAGGCTGTAGAGGGTCTTCTTGAAATCAAGACCAAACATGAAGGTGTTTGCAAAGGATGTGCAAAAGGTAAGAACATTAAGAAGGCTTTCCGAAACAGTGAAAGCAAGGCAAAAGGTATCCTGGAAATCATCCACTCAGATGTATGTGGTCCTATGTCATCCAGTTCTCTGAGTGGGTATGTTTACTATGTCTCATTTATTGATGACTTCTCTAGATAGACTTGGGTATACTTCTTGAAGAACAAAGATGAGGTGTTTGATAAGTTCAAGAAATTCAAAACCTTGATGGAGAATCAAAATGACAAGAAGATCAAAACATTCAGATCCGACAATGGTGGAGAATTCACCTCAGGTGACTTCAAGAAGCTTTGCAGTGATTCAGGGATTAAGAAGGAGTTGACTGCTCCTTATAATCCTCAACAGAATGGAGTTGCAGAAAGGAAGAACAGAACAATCATGAAAGCAGCAAGGGAAATGCTGCATGACCAGGATCTACCTATGCATCTATGGGCGGAAGCAGCTAGAACAGCTGTATATGTACAAAACAAAACACCCCACAAGATATTGGACAACAAGACACCAAAAGAGGTCTTTTCTGGTAAGAAACCCGAATTCATCCATCTCAGAATATTTGGTTGTCCAGTATACACACATGTTCCAAAGGAAAAGAGGACAAACTAGATCCTTCAGGAAAGAAGGGTATCTTTGTGGGTTACAGTGAAAGCTAGAAGGCTTATAGAATATACTTTCCAGGATTCAAGAAGATTGATGTAAGCAGGGATGTAACATTTGATGAAAACTCATCATTCATCAAATCAAGGAAGGCACCTATCAAAGTTTATGAAGAACCTAAGGAAACTAGATTTCAAGACACTACCATGACTGAAGCAATTTCAGAAGTTGTTCGTGAGTTTGAAGATCCACAAGATCTTGTAGATCCACCCCATGAGGATAACTCTCACAAGATGAAACCTGCATGGGCTAGAGAGCTCATTCAACATGCAGAAAGATTTGGCATTCCAGAAGAAGAACATAGAGCAAAGAAGAGAACCAGATCACATACCAGCTATGTTGCTTTACTCTGTGACATTATGAACAAAGAACCTTCCAATTATGAAGAAGCAGTGGAAAAGAAAGAATGGAAGGATGCCATGGTTTAGGAATACCAATCAATAATGAAGAATGATGTTTGGGATGTTGTCCCAAGACCTAAAGAGAAGTCTGTTGTGACTTCCAAATGGATCTACAAAATCAAGCATGCTGCAGATGGCAGTGTAGAGAAATACAAGGCAAGATTCGTAGCTCGTGGCTTCTCTCAAAAAGAGGGAATAGATTATGAAGAAACTTTTGCACCTGTAGCCAGGTATACTTCCATCAGAACAGTACTTGCCCTGGTTGCAACAATGAAATGGAAAATACACTAGATGGATGTCAAGACTGCTTTCTTGAATGGTGTAGTTGAAGAGGAAGTATATGTGGAGCAGCCACTCGGTTTTGAAATACATGACAGTGAGTCATATGTGTGCAGATTGAAGAAAGCCTTGTATGGCTTGAAGCAAGCTCCCAGAACTTGGTATGGTAGGATGGACAGTTTCCTATCTAGTTTGGGCTTTACCAAGAGTAAAGTGAATTCCAACCTTTACTACAAGGTTGAGGAAGGGAATCCTGTGATTCTACTCCTATATGTGGATGACTTATTTGTAACAGGAGATGACAGATTGATTACAGATACTAAGAGGAAGCTTGCTGCTGAGTTCGATATGAAAGATTTGGGAATGATGCATTATTTCCTAGGTATGGAGGTGTGGCAGAGTGCAGGTGGGATCTTCTTTGGTCAAGGGAAGTACACAGTAGATATCCTGAAGAGATTCAGGATGATGGATTGCAAGGCCATGGCCACACCTATGGCATTGAATCTGAAGCTTCTATGTGATGCTTCATCTGAGCCGGTTGATGTCTCTATGTATCGTCAAATGATTGGGTCATTGATGTACCTGACGAACACAAGACCAGATATTTGCTTTGCGGTGAACACATCGAGCCAGTTCATGACGGATCCGAGGAGTGTTCACCTGGTTGATATAAAGCATGTTCTAAGGTACCTGAAGGGTACAGTGGATTATGGGCTCAAGTATGAAGCGAATCAAAAGTTTAACCTGCAGGGTTATGTTGATTCAGATTGGGCTGGCAGTGCTGCAGATAGGAAGAGCACATCTGGATGTTGCTTCAGTATGGGATCAGGTGTGATCTCCTGGTTCAGCAGGAAGCAGTCCTGCGTAGCACTGAGTACAGCTGAGGCAGAGTATGTTGCAGCCTATTCAGATAGTTGTGAGGCAATATGGCTTCGAAAGCTACTGTCTGAGTTATTTGATCTCTCGTTGGATGCTACTGGTATCTTTTGTGATAACCAGAGTTATGTGAAGCTGTCCGAGAACCCAGTGTTTCATGACAGGTCGAAACACATAGAGATCAAATATCACTATATCAGGGATATGATGCAGAGAGGAGCTGTGAAGCTCCTTTACATTGCGACAGACGAGCAGATTGCAGATGTGTGGACGAAGCCACTAGCCAGGGTGAAGTTCGAGTACTTCAGGGAGAGGCTTGGTGTTCTTCAGATCGATGACACTTCGAGGAAGAAGTGATGGAAACATTTGCTGAATCCATTTCAAGCATGTTGGAAGGAGGAGCCTTCACATGGTTGTGGATGTAAGCGTTGGATGATGAGCATCAGGATGATGTTCTAGTTTCTTCTCTGTATAATCAGTTGGATCATTTATATGTATATGTATGCATCATGTTGGATGTTGGATATGATCAGTTGGATCATTTATATGTATATGTATGCATCATGTTGGATGTTGGATATGATCAGTTGGATCATTTATATGTATATGTATGCATCATGTTGGATGCTGGATATGATCAGTTGGATCATTTGTATATGTTTTGTAAATGCATCATGTTGGATGCTTGGACCATGTATCTTTATATGTATCAGGTGGATATTGTGTATGATCAGGTAGATCATGTATGTTGATATGTATCAGGTATGATCAGGTGGATCATGTTTTTGTATTTGTATCAGGTGGATACATTATATGATCAAGTGGATCATGTATGATGATATGTATCAGGTAGATGCTTGGTATGCATCAGGTGGATGCATTATACGATCAGGATGATCATGGATGACGAGCTTCAGCATGTTGCTCCAGATGACATGCAGCAGGATGTTGTAGTGATGATGATCAGGATGATCATGTGTACATCAGGATGATGTATGGTGAGTATCAAGTTGATACTCTGTGGCCGTGGATCAGGTTGTGCAGATGAGCATATAATAGTTCCCTAGGAGATTTGCAGATAGTCTTGCAAGGTTTTGCCTATGGCATATAATTTCGCCCTAGGATATCTGGCAAATGCGGTTTCAAGGTTTTGCTCTGGGAGGACATATAATAGCATCCTGGGAGACCTGCAGATAGTCTTGCAAGGCTTTTCCGCTAGCATATAATAGCTCCCTGGGATATCTGGCAGATGCTCTTTGAGGTTTTGTCCTATGGCATATAATAGCACCCTGGGAGATCCGATAGGTTTAGCTGTGTGCTCGTAATAAGTCCTGGGATGTTCTTGCAAGGTTTTGCCATGACCACATGTAATATTGCCCTGGGAGATCTGATAGGTTGGGATGTGTTCCCGTAATAAGTCCTGGGATGCTCTTGCAAGGTTTTGTGGTGACCACATATAATAGCGCCCAGGGAGATCCGATAGGTTGAGTTGTGTGCTCGTAATCAGTCCTGGGATTCTCTTTCGAGGTTTTGTGGTAAGGTCACATGTAATAGCTCCCTGGGAGATCCTATAGGTAGAGCTGTGTGCTTGTAATAGCATGGGATGCTCTTGCAAGGTTTTGAGACGCACGTAATAAGTCTAGAGGATTCCACAGTATGGCCAGTGATGATGAAGACCTGCAGGTGGTGGGCCTACATCCAGTATGAAAAAGGATTGGCTCTGTAGAACTTCCTATGACGAGTAGATTCAGAGATTGGTTGAGATAGCAACAGCAGTGACGATGATGATGATGATGCATCGATGACGATAATCCCAAGAAGAAGACTTGTCTAGCAAAACTGTGTCGAGAAATACCTTCCTAGTTAAGAGGGAGTGTTGATGTATATGTAACTTCAGAATGTATTTCATATATATTTATTGTACTCTTATAAGATATGTGTTATTCCTCTATAAGGAAGTGTCGTCATGTGTATTGACAAGTGTCGCAAGTGTTTGTACTTGGCGAAGGGTTATTAGACCACCATGTGTGGGGTCGGCCCTGAAATAAATATTATATGGTTGATATACCTAGCTAGACAAGTCGGCCCCATAAGGTCACTGGGCAAACAGACTAGTATAAATAGAGATCGGGAGATCTCTATTTGGATCACTCGGAAACTCATACTTCTCTCACTCAGAAAGTGGCGCACTAGTGAGGAGGAGGATCATCTGCTACTAGGAGACTATCTCAGTGTATTTTGGTTGTACTTTGGCTGAGCCATTGCTCTCACTATCTCTGAGGAAGTTGTGGGGTTTTTCACCTTAGGGTTTTCTCCATGGAAACTATGTGTCTCTTGTCTCTCATGCTTTTGATTCTTGTGATGCTTGTCATGCTTATTGTGATTGTTATGCATTGATTTACTATATATGTTATTCTCTCAGTAAAGATCCTAGAGTATTGTGAATTAATGCTCAAAATTTAACAAGTTGGAACCCAAAAACTCCACCTTGTCGAATCAAACCTTCGACTTCTGCAATCCGCTATACAGAAGTCGGAAGTCGGAACCCCAAAATCTCAACTCCGAAGAATTGCTCCTCCGACTTTCGCAATCCACTTTGCGGAAATCAGAAGTTAGAACTCCAAAATTCACCAATCCGGGAAATTTACCTATCCGACTTCCACAATCCGCAAGCCGTGTTGCAGAACTTGGAAGTCGGGACCCCAAATTCATGAGTCCGAGAAGATCACCTTCTGACTTCCGCAATCTGCAATATGCCTTGCAAGTTCAGAAATGCGGGTCCACAACATATAATTCTAAAGGTTTGATCCTCCGACCTCCGCAATCCACAATTCGCATTGTGGGTTCAGAAGGTTGGGATCACCCACCCCTACTGCTGCCAACTTCCCAGGTGGATAACTTTTTCATCCTAAGGCCATTTTGGGAAAATATGGTACCATTGGAAAGCTCTTGGAGAGCTCTATGCAATTGCATAATCTTCAGCTGCATCCGATGACTCTAATATTGTCCTTCATCCAACCTAAAATGTGGCCCCCAAATTCATCCATGCCTCTTTTCCACTCTGTAAGGGGCTCTCCTACTACTCATTCATGGATTTCCTCTTCATCCGATCCACAAGGGGAAGCATGAACACCACAGAGGGGTGCCTATTTCCTCTCCAAATCCCTAACTAAACCTTCTGCTTCTCCATGGTCTCAACCAAACTTATCCATATTCATCAATGAACAAAACTGCATATAAATAAAGCACATAGAGGCAAAACACAACTGAAATAAACCACATTAAGCACACACAGATCATGCATTTATCAACATTTCATCATAGGAATAATAATAACATAGGTACAAGCATTATGCTCCCTTAATCAGCTGGATCATTCGATGCATTCATACATATACAAACAATCAACCATGTATATAAATTGGCACAATTCAAAGGCAACAGGAAACACTTATCTTTAATTGAAACCACCAAGCAAACTGGCTATGGAATGCAACGTTCCAACCCAACCATAGGTTTCTTCCCAGCCTATAGTATTTCTGCACTTAGAGACCACAACCGAGCTGGGGCTATGTATCCACTAAGGAGGAACTACCCAGGTTTACTCACAACCTTGGTTTCACACCAACGGTCATGCTAAGCCAACACACAGTTGGGTTTATCAAGCATGCCAAGGGAAAAGGGAGGAGGAAGCTAAGCCAGTGAGCTCAACCGCAGAGCTACAGACTCAATCAAGAGTCTTCACCAGTTTTATCAAGTGGTTCCAACCTTTGCTCTCTCTTCCGCACTATGTCATCCACGCTAGGATCTCTTCAGGGTTACGGCCGAAAGGTTCTATCCCGTGTCTGCGATTTTAGGCTAACAAATCTGGGTTTATCACGGGTTTATGAGCATCTCCCACTCTCCAAGTCGCCACCAGGGTTTGGGTCTAAGGATCCCCCAATGGATTTCCCTTCCCACGTCGATTTCTGAGCGATCTTGGCTCTTCCAATCATGGTTTTCCCCAAATCGCGACTTATGTTTCTATCTTCGCTCTGTTCGCGTATTCCTCCTAACTAAATCTAGAATCCATCACCATGGCATGGGGATGAGAGAAAACGTCCTCCCATGAGGTGGAGTGACTTATGGGACAAGCAAACATATCCCCATACATTGCCCTACGAAATTTAAGGCTGCTCATACTCCATCAACCTCCTAAATCAGATTTATGAAGTACTTCCTTACAATAGAAATAAATGGTATCTAGGATAGGTGAAAGGGGTTCCCAAGGTGACATTTGGAAGTCTATGGCTCAATCCCATAACCCCTCACCTCTCCCTAGTGGATACATAGTTCCCCCTCATTTAGTTGCATCCATAGCCATCCCCTTAGTATTTTTATTACATGATATTTACATCATTTTACAATTTCCATGGCTTAATAGCACATGGATCACACAATGTCAAATACTTGCCTCTTATAGCTGAGCATTCACTAGCGGGGTCTTGGCCTTGAGCTCCACGCTAGGAATCATACATCACATATGCACAATGTTTACATTAAAATCCAATATGTCCTAAGGGTCAATATGGGGGTATTACAGTGTCACTTAATATTTTTTCAATGTTCCACGGAGTTTCTAGGGTAGGGGAGCACGAGAGCAGGGAAACAAACAAGGGGGAGGTGTGGAAGCCACCCCAATTTTTAGGAAAAATACTGGGAAACATGGGGACATTGAAGTCATAAAAATTAATTTAAAATATAAAAATTATAAATCCCAACAATAACTATTACCATGTAAAAACTAACAACTAAATTCATCATTATGGAATCCACATCTATTACCATATCAAATTTCAAATTTGTAAATGATAGTGAACTATTACCGTGTAAAAACTAAAAACTAAATATAATCATTATTATTATGCAATGTATATCTAAATTCAAATTTCAAATTTGTAAAAGATAATGCAATAGATGTTGAAGTCTGAAATAGTCAAATAGATACTAAACAATGAACACACAAGATAGGCAAGTCACAAGATGTTTGATCTCAGGAGCATCATCCCCATAACATTTAAAAAAAAAATTAATTTGCATTTTTTTATTGAAAAAGATGAAAATCATAGGGGGGATTTTGTGTGTCCCCCTGGGGGTTCTTCTAAGCGTCCCTCCACGTGTGGGGGCCTTTAGGCATCCCACTAAGGGGGGATTCTAGGCGCACCCCCATGTGGGGGACACTCAAAATTTCCCCCTGGGGGAACCATGTTATGTCACTACGGAAACATTTCTCCACACATTTCCATGTGTTTCCCCCAAAAGGGGACGTGGGGAAACTTCCCCTAGGAATTTCCCCGTCCCGAAAGCATGGGGGAGCGAGGGTGCACGTTCCACACCCTGGGGGACGTGTCCCCGTGGAACACTGTTTTTTTCCTTCCCATTGGACAATAAAATTAGTGTCGCTCCCCCCTATTTCTTTGTAATTTGAAATGTGTTCTTGTTGTTAAATTCATATATTGATAATATTTATGTTTTCTTCTTGATTGGTAGCTATTGCATTACTCTTTCACTTGTCCCACAAAATCGCACCTGTATGTTTTTAGCTCAATAACCGACTAATAAAAGGATTTTCGCTCACTACTGCAATAAAACCCCAACACATATTGGTGACTCGACTTCGATTTAGATCATCACATCTAACTCTTTAGGTTGTTTTAGACTTAGAGTTAACTTCTAGTGGATTGCAAGATCATCATCATCTCTATAATTTCCTTAATCATTACCAATTGGAAGCTAGGGCTTCAAAAAAATCAAATTTATTGAATCTTGACATTTCACAAGGTTGTTTCTCTTTATTATGTGCATTTCCTGCATAAAATTCTTTGAGATCCACAGGATTCAAATAGGTTGCTTGTACAAAACCTATGCAACTTTTCCGTGCAAATAGTACAGTGTTTTTATGCATGACTGGTGTGACTATCTCTAAGATATATCACACGAGATAGCTTGAAATCAATTTTTTAGCTTTAGATGGTGCTATAGTAAAATTTTATTAGGCAATTCTTAATTTTCCATATATTGTCAATCACTTTAGGTCTATTATTGAAGCTTATTTGGTTTTTAGTGATTAACACACCTAGTTGGTAGGGAAAGGTATTAGTTTTTTGAGTTACTCTAAAACTGCCTACACCATGTTTGGGGTGCTTCATGAGGTTTGTGGTACATGGTGTATGTTCAACACTTGGATGGTCCATGATAGATTGGCACATGGGAGATGGTCCATGATGGATTTGCATGGTGGAGACAACTTGCTCTTGATTGCTTGACCTCAATTAGGTGTTGGATTGGTATTTTTCCCTTAGGCATTGGAGTTCTCTTGATAGTTTGGTGGATTCCATTCATGATGGCCACATGGATAGTTTCACTAGCTTGGACAATGCCACACTTGGAAGGAGGAGCATTATGCATCCTATAAGAGGGAATCAAGCCCTAAATAACACGAGATAGATTGGATTCATGTTTGGAGGCTTAGAGTTGGTTCGGGATACTTAGGCTACGATAATGTCCTTACAAAGGGTAGTTGATCTCATGGAGTATATTTCTTAAGAGTATTGTTGGAGTCTATAGAGACTTGTGCCAAATGGATTTGGAATTACCTTGTGTAGCTACACCATCTTGGAGCCCTTACTATGTACAACATCACCTTGGAGCATAGCATGTGTACTTTGGAGTGGAGCACTTCACTTCTACTAGCATACAAGTTCTCATTATAGGTTTTTATGATGGTTTGGGCCCACATTGTATTATTGGCCTCCCTTACCTCACACACACACACACAAGAAGAGAGTCCTTTCATTATCAATATCACATACTTTTCTTTGTGCTTAGCTTTTGGAGGAAGTCACTAGGGTTTCCTCATGAACCTTAGGAGTAGTTATAAAGTCTACATGAGACGTCTTTGTTGGAGCTTGGTATTTGTGAGATTCTAGGTTTTACTCTTGTGAAGAATGTTGGCAATGATCACTCCTATCTCTCTCTTATCTTCTTATGCACTTGGTCAATCTTGTCTTGCATATTTCTAGTGTTATGGTTTCTAACCTAAGAAGGAAAACAATGGGTTTTAGTGATTAACCCTAGGTTTATTTGGCTGAGAAGAAGAAGAGAAGCGGATGTCTTTCCTTGGGGGATGTGTTGGAGTGATTCTTGCATATAAAAGTGCTTGGTTGAGCTAGGGTTTTCATATTTTCTCTATCTAGAGTTTTGGAGAGATATTGGATTTGTACTAGCTGTCAACGGACAATCTACCAAAGACAGATCTAAGGCGTGATCTCCCTATCTTAATGTAAGTCTAGAACAAATAGTACAGAATACAAAACTCATTTCCTAGATCTAGTTATAGATCGAGTACTTAGATATCGTACCTTTCAGATTGCAGATCCTTCTCCTTGTTGTTGCTCCAAGTCTCGTGGTCGTCAGATCTCCAGCTGCAAGACCTGTCAAGACAATATGGAAACGATATAAGCAGTACAAGATATCTAAAAAATAACTGATCTAAACTAACAGTTGAGGAAGAACGTTCGAAACATCATCAACGAGACAACATTTATGGAAAGAGATTATATTAACTATATAAAAAGGTGGGAATACATAGAAAGGATGAAGCTACAACCAAAGCCTCAACGTTGCATCCTCCATCCAACATGTCCAATCCAAGCCTCCAAGATGGTACAAGCTTCCCAATCACCAATATGGGTTCTACCAGCATAAGGGTACCATAGACCTTCCCCCTCTCCCATGGAGAGAGTGGGTGTTTATATAGGGCTAAAGAGATAGGGTAGGTTGAGGATTAGGGGGAGATGGTTAAGGGATCCTCCCATTAGGTTAGGAACCGAAATGCCACCTCACCTAGAGTCTAGGGATAGGTCTCCACCTCAAAAAATTTCTAGAAAGACCTCGAGACTCCCCAAAATAGCCTTTAACCAACCTCGTCGCACCCTGGTAGAGGACACAGAGTGACAAAAGGAGGTCGTCGCACTTTGTATGAAGACAACCTGCGACACTGTCTCACCCTAGATGACCAAGAACTGCGACGTCGCACCCTAGATGAAGGAGAAGTCCGACAGCCTACTCAAAGAGGTCAACTAGGCAGGGAAAATCTCTCAGTTGGATGTGTTTTAGCCCAGAATGAGTTTAGGGGTCAGAGCAAAGAGTTTACACAATGGTCAAGATGACGATATTATCGCAATGGTCATGATGACAACACTTGGTCATAATAACGGTACTTGCAATGGTCATGATGATGACACTTGCAACACTTGTGACACTTACACAAGGGTGACGAAATTTTGGTGTAACAGAATGCCCCCCAAAGCATGAAGCTGACGGAATGAGACAGGTGAAATGCTTTGTAGTAAGAAAAATGGCAAGGACTTGCTGGTTGGAAGGAGTTGCTGCAGAAATGACTTGAGATCCACAAGTCTCATACAACACAAAACATGGCTACCGACCAATACATTGCAGATCCATGGTAGTAAAGACCAACTGAACACAATCATGGCTACTAGACACAATCGTAGATCCATGATGAGATGATAACACAACCACGACCAATACAAAAGTGGATCTGTGTAACTCTGAACTAACAAGACAGCGACGAACAATACAAAAGTGGATCTGTGTGTCCCAAACAATCCCCATCGCTACCTGGGTAGGAAAGAACTTCCCCGGGGTCTTCAAGCTGAACCCGCAATGATACGAATCTATCCATGTGATTACATTGTTTTGGAGTCGAACATGGTAGAAACCACTTGATTACCGGTCATTAATGTATACCGTTAACAAGTGCGAGGGAGATCACCATTAATGTCAATGATTCCCAAGGTATCACAGTACATATCATCAAGCGTGAATAAATGAGTTGAATTCGAATGCGAGATGAAATCTTTCAATCAAGATTCAATGATGTAAACTCATGTTGAAAGCAAGGTAACCTGCCATTGAGGCATGCAAGCCCAAGGTACTTGG
Organism: Larix kaempferi; assembly: GCA_027924585.1. Lineage (NCBI taxonomy): Eukaryota > Viridiplantae > Streptophyta > Pinopsida > Pinales > Pinaceae > Larix > Larix kaempferi. Next base: position 14,872,137 of record BSBM01000378.1, read on the forward strand.
TTGGTTTCTAAGTTCAAACCTCGGATGATGATTTGAAGTTGACGAGGATGAACCTGTCGAAGGAGGGCCATGATGAATCCCCCATCATCAACATGAAACTCAATAACAGATGTTTGGTGTAGATCGAACGGTAGAGCAATGTGCAAGACAGACTCAAGGTAGACCAACATGATCGAAGGTATACTGACTACAAATGATGAGTAATGAAACATCTCTTGAACATGGGCATGGCATGTCTTGGCAGTATTGACATGACGAGAATGATACCAACCCCTAATGCAACTGATGGTGGAAGCATTCTTTGGATGATCCAAAGGAGCGACCCGACTCATGGAATTGACAAGACTCGAGGACAAACAGATTATCCAAGTACTTAATGCAAATGCAAACGAGTCCCATGTTCAAGAGTGACTATGTACTGCCGTAATTAAGATGTAACACAAAATCTTTCCTTTTTCCCCATCATGATTGATGAGTGCCTCATGTGTTTTTAACGAGCTTGATGAGGGTAACCAGATGCTCGGTATAGCTCATCTCATAGATAAGTCCAATCCCAAATGTTTCACAAACCTAGGAAAGGAGGGGTTCATCTCATAATGGGCCCTTCAATGTTTAAAATTTAACAAGTCCAGAGAAGGAAAAATCGACGTCATTTCATGTTTAGAGAGTCTGAAAAGAAGTAAAGGAGACTCCAAAAGGTCCTTTTTCGTAACGTTAGTCTCTTCGCCCGGAAAAGGGTATAACAATGCGAGAGAGAACTCTTCCAACCATGGTTGGTTGGAGTATTCCTTTTTCGTAAAGAGTGCTTCCTGGTCCGAAAAAGGGGTAAACTATCACCAGAAAGACGATCATTCAAATGCTTTTACAAGTGTGAAAGCATCAAGTTCGCTTGGCAATATTTTCCTATTTAGGGAGTCTGAAAAGAGCTTAAAAAGGACTCTATGAACAACTTTGTCATGGTTGATGACCGAGTACGACAAAGGAAAAAGTAAACTCGGCACAGTTCATTTTCCGTAAATAGTCTAGCGAGGCCGGATAAAGTGATAAACCTATACTCGTTAGACACACCTTTTTAACTCAAATATTTAACGAGCACGAGAATGGTATCAAAAGTACTTAGAATCTTTTTCATATTTGAACCAGAGCACGAAAAAGTAAAAAGTAAGCTCAAACTACTTTTCATGTTTCAACCAGAGCACGAAAAAGTGAAAAAGTAAGCTCAAATGCTATCTCACTGTTTTTAACGAGCTCGAAGATAGGTTGTAAGAATGCTCATGATGTCTGATTCATTTTTTAACGAGCTTGTAACAGAAAATGAACTATGATCGGGATATTTTTCATGGTTTAAAGAGCTTGAAACCTAAGAAAGGAAAGTATGCTCGAAAATGTTCCCAATGGTGGACTTTTTCCCAACATGGCATCCAGAGGTTGGTGTGTGCCCCCAACATGATTGCTAGAAGTAAGTGACTCAGCTCCAACGTGGTGTGGAGAGGCGATCGAGTTGACTTCAATGTAACTTCCAGAGGTTGAAGACACGCCCTGAAGCTTCATTTCATCCACCTAAGGCATAGGCGAGTGAAAAGAAGGTTCAGGTACTAAGTCTACGAGGAGACTCGACTCAAAGGGAAAGGACGTGTTTCATTTTTTAACAAGCTTGACACAAGATTAGAACTCTGCTCATGGGGACCTATTTCATTTTTTAACGAGCTTGACATAGAAAGGGAACTATACTCATAGGTTAATGCCCATTGACGACTTCCTTCCCAACATGATGCCCAAAGGTTGGTAAATCCCCAGCATGATTGCTAGCGGCTTAACATGGTAGTGTTCCCCCAACATGATTGTTGACGGTACAACATGTGGCATGCCCCCCAAGCTTCACTTCGTCTGAAAATGCTGTTGGCTAACCCAACTACCAACCTGGCTGCTAATATGAAAATGTTCACCAAGGGGGGGAAACGAGAAGCAGATGAAATGACTCTAGTGAGAGACTTGAACCGATGGGAGGGAGATCTATTTCATTTTTACACAAGCTTGAAATAGACGATAACTATGCTTGAGGGGGCCCATCTTATTTTTAACGAGCTTGAAATGGAATAAAACTATGCTCGAGTGGATGGTTTTATTTTTATGCAAGCTTGAAACCAAAGGTAAACTATGCTTAGAGCGGTCTATCTCATTTTTTAACGAGCTTGAGATAGAATAAAACTGTGCTCTAATGGATTGGTTTCATTTTCATGCAAGCTTGAAACCAAAGGGAAACTATGCTAGAGTGGTTGGTTTCATTTTTTAACGAGCTTGAAACATAACATAAACCATGCTCGTGCAGTGGATTGGTTTCATTTTTATGCAAGCTTGAAACCAAAGGGAAACTATGCTAGGGTGTTCAGTTTCACTTTTTAATGAGCTTGAAACATAACATAAACCGTGCTCGTCCCCTATTCTCAGGGGGAAGAAACCACTAAAACATGAGGAACATTTAAGGAAGTCTGATGACTAGGAGTCATATGATGAGTGGGTGTCACGGAGGAAAGTTGATCAATGGTCACAATATTCCTATGATGAAGAAAATACATCACTCGAAAGAGTGTGGACACTACAGCTTTCACAACATAGACAAAATCACGTCCAAGGAGCATATTGAAATCTAAAGGACCTTGGACAACCATGACATCAACATAAACAGTTTTACCTCTCAACGTGATAGGTAACTGCGGGAGAATCCCTAAAGGTCCGGTAGGCCTTCTATTAAAAGCCAAAATCTGGTCACTTACTAGCACAAACTAAGGAGAACCTATAGCTTGCCAAGCAGTTGAGGATAAAATACTAACGGAAGCTCCCTCATCAACTATCGTAAGAAAGATTTATTTATCGAAAACTCCTACAGATATTTGAAAAGGAATACTCGAAGGAAGATGAGATTTTGTTAGACCATTCCAATCAAAGGAAATGACCTCAGTACTTGGGGGAAGTCCTGCAGGAATGGACAGGGTCTCCCCTTGCCTAGGACATTCTAAACTGACTAGGAAAACATCAACGGTTTCCAATTCACTCTCACTTGGAAGATAAGAATGAGATGAAGATTGTGTCATGGTGACTGCTTCGGTATGGACTTTCTCCAATGAAAGAGCGGGATCGAGTGGAGATGAGATCGACTCAATCACTTCACTCTCCGAAGGAAGAGTGGGATCAATTATAGATGAAACTGAATTGATCACTTGGTCAACCAGCGGGGGGTCGATGGACAACTTACTATCGCTTGTTGGAAGCACTTGTTGAGAACTAGTAATATCTTCCAACCACCATGAAGCTTCATCCATGTTTGGACAAAGGAAAGTACGGTGCATACCCTTGCATATCCAACAAGGGTCTGCAGATCTACCCTTCTGACCCTTCAAAAATGGGTCACTGGCTAAGGGAGTGTCATCAACATGATGGTCAGAGGTTGACGATACAAGCGGTTTGGGGTTTTTAGACCACACTTCTGACACACGGGAAAGACCGGGACAATTCTTGAGAAGGTGATCACCCTTGCAAAGTTTGAAAGGGAACTTTGGCTTATAAGGTGTTCTCATAGAATGAGTGCCATCAGAGGCAGGTGGTTGACGCGTGGTCTCTTTCTTAACCTTCTTCTTCTTAATCTTCCCTTTCTTCTTCTTCACACCCGCCTTCTTACTAACATTAGAGTTTTCAGTAGGAGAAGAGGAAGAGATGGAAGTCAATTCAACTTTCGACGGAGAAGGAGAAGGGTCACCATGAGATCGATGCTCATGTGGTGAAGGACCTAGGTTCGACACAATTGGTGCACTTGGTGTAACCGGATTGGAGAATAACCATACTGGTAATCCTATCGTCAATCCAGGAAGACTCAACGTAGCCATAAAGGGAGGACCAACAATTCCACAAGGGGGAATAACAAATGGCATACCCTGGAAAGGGGCCTCTTGGTTGGTAGTCCCGGAAGAATCTTCCATATCTAAACTTCTTAAGAGTCTCTAAAGTACCACACAAGTCAAGCACTACTCAATTCTAAAAGCCACAAGCAAACTGTGTGAATAGGAGTGGATTCAAAGTCTGGAACCTCACGGGATTATCAAGGCATCGCAAACCGCTATAGACTGCAGGGTCCAACAATATGACGCGACAAGGAGGATTGGGACCGTACCCTTGCCTGCATACCCGATTACCTGGACAGTATGTGCGTGCTAATCTCCCCGAGTGCTGTTCTCGGTGTATTGCTTTGCCAATATGGCCAAATGGTTAACTCAGTTGGTTTCAGGAATCCTAATGGTGTCTCCCGATATACGCAAGGTACGTGGGAGCTCAAATCCCTAGTGGTGCTGTCTAATGCACAGTCGTTGGCACAAGACCTTTCGATATACGTGTCGAGTACGTGATACACCCTTCGATATACGCCAAGTACGGATTATGGTACTTGGTGGGTACGTGAAGGAGCTCGATATACCGATGTACGTGGAAGACTACAATACCCCCGGACTACAGTGTTGGCAAACAACGATAGCTGCCATGCTTAACGAAGCCGGAACACGTCTCTAACTTATACAAAAGTTGCTAAATGATTTTAACCTAAGCTAGCATTAATTTTATCTTGTACGGTTAGGTGGATGCATGAGGTGAGTACATAAATGTAAACATAATGCAATCCTCAACTACATGATAATGCACATTTTCCTTTCCTTTTCAATGAAAACTACTTAAAGTAGGGAGAGATTTTTCTTTCTTTCAAACCAAAAGTACTTAAGTAGTAGCGAAAAGAAGAATTCCTTCCTAGAGCACAATAATTCTAACTTTCTGCAATAATCAGCCAAAAAGCGTAAAGAAAATGAAAGATGCAGCTAATCTTAACAATGTATAAGACAAGATAATGCAGCACTTTCAATTTTCAAATGCATGTACCAAAAATGGAATTTGATAACTAAACTCTTTTCATATTTATATACAGAAAGTGAGAGGATATCTACAACACTCTATTCTTTCAAAAATTCCCAAAGAAAAATGGCAAGCACCCAAACAACTCAAAGGCACTCAAGAGAGGCTCAAAATCTACCAAATGCAATAATTATAACTCATTTCCTATCTTTTTACACTTGAAAAAGACACATCTAAGCTATGGAAAGAAGGATTCCACAAACGTTTCCAATCAAATGCAAGACAAAGATAAGCACTTAACAATCTTATCTAACTCAAATGCACACAAATCTGAAACAAGCCTTTCTTCTTCTTATGATGATAAGACCAAGAATATCAAATGATCAAAATAAAGTAAGAAGAATATTTATGTTTTCCAAATTCATGAATATAGCAAAAGAGTGACAAAATCAAGCTTTTCTTTGAACTAAAGTGGAGACAAAGAATCAATCTTCCCCAAAAATGATTGAATAGCTCAGCATGTAAGGGAAACAAGATGCATAACCCAAAGAAAGAGAGGCTCAAAAAGACATGGATATCCCACACTCTTCAAGTCTTTAAAACAAGCCAATCACACCAAACCAAAAAATGATCTCAAAACCTTGAGATGGGTCAAAACGACTGAAGAATGCACGATTCATGGCCCCCCACTGGCGATGAGGGGGAATTCTTTTTTAAAAATAGAACCCATTTCGCTTAAAAATGCAAGCAAAACACTAGTTTTGATTCAAGGGGCCAAACATGAATCCAAATCTCAAAAGACCCAAAAACCAATACAAACAAGCCAAACAAAACATTGTTAGACAAAAGGGTCTCTTCCTCGAAGGTACAGTGCAGAGGAGTCTGTACACAAACCAAAACTCAAATCAGAAATGGAGAAGGGATGCATGTATGGCAATTTTTTGCAGATCGGCGCACTCTGTGCTTATACACAGTGCGATGTCGCACTTTACCAATGCAGGAAGTGCGACGGTGTCGCAGTATACCAATGGAAGGGTTGCGATGAGAAGCCAACAGACAAAGAACAGAGATCAAAATGACATAGTGTCGCTCTGGGTACACTAACCAGGTGCAACATGCGAGATCTAAGTTCAAAAATGGGCCAAATCTCCAAGTAATGAGCAATGAACTGGTTTGAAAATGAGAAGTACAAACTCAGAGGAAGGTAATCAGACTCTTCAAAGTGAAGATCTGATGGTGAAAGAGACTTAGGAGGCAATTTAGATGGCTGGAAAAATAAATCAACTGAAAATGGAATTTAAATTGAAAACAAAAACTATGTTCATTCCCCAGTGGAGTCACCAAATTTGTTAACGGACAATCTACCAAAGACGGATCTAAGGCGTGATCTCCCTAGCTTAATGTAAGTCTAGAACAAATAGTACAGAATACAAAACTCATTTCCTAGATCAAGTACTTAGATATCGTACCTTTCATATCGCAGATCCTTCTCCTTGTTGTTGCTCCAAGTCTCGTGGTCGTCAGATCTCCAGCTGCAAGACCTGTTAAGACAATATGGAAACAATACAAGCAGTACAAGATATCTAAAAAATAACTGATCTAAACTAACAGTTGAGGAAGAAAGTTCTAAACATCATCAACGAGACAACATTTATGGAAAGAGATTATATTAACTATATAAAAAGGTGGGAATACATAGAAAGGATGAAGCTACAACCAAAGCCTCAACGTTGCATCCTCCATCCAACATGTCCAAGCCAAGCCTCCAAGATGGTACAAGCTTCCCAATCACCAATATGGGTTCTACCAGCATAAGGGTACCATAGACCTTCCCCCTCTCCCATGGAGAGAGTGGGTGTTTATATAGGGCTAAAGAGATAGGGTAGGTTGAGGATTAGGGGGAGATGGTTAAGGGATCCTCCCATTAGGTTAGGAACCGAAATGCCACCTCAACTAGAGTCTAGGGATAGGTATCAACCTCAACAAATTTCTAGAAAGACCTCGAGACTCCCCAAAATAGCCTTTAACCAACCTCGTCGCACCCTGGTAGAGGACACAGAGCGACAAAAGGAGGTCGTCGCACTTTGTATGAAGACAACCTGCGACACTGTCTCACCCTAGATGACCAAGAACTGCGACGTCGCACCCTAGATGAAGGAGAAGTGCGACAGCCTACTCAAAGAGGTCAACTAGGTAGGGAAAATCTCTCAGTTGGATGTGTTTTAGCCCAGAATGAGTTTAGGGGTCAGAGCAAAGAGTTTACACAATGGTCAAGATGACGATATTATCGCAACGGTCATGATGACAACACTTGGTCATAATAACGGTACTTGCAATGGTCATGATGACGACACTAGGTCATGACAACGACACTTGCAACACTTGCGACACTTGTGACACTTGCACAAGGGTGGCGACATTTTGGTGTAACACTAGCCTTGAGAGAAGGATATGGTATGCACATGTAATTCATCTAAAGTATATAAATGAAGTTTTCAACTATAAAAAATTTGTGCATTTTCCATATTTAATTTTCAGCCATATATGTTCTTCATGTATTGTTATTTATAGATATATACTTCTTGATGTTTTGACATACTTGTAAAAGGACTATTGTAAAGTGATTTAACGTCTTTATTGGGAAATCTGGGTTGTTTTATTGATGATATATATGTTGTTGTATTGTTGTTATAACTACCATAAAGATAAATTCCAGATATTATTTATGTGGGATAAGTTGACCTATAAGGTTGGAACGTATCCAAATTGTTTGGTACCATTTATCATTAGATTGCCTAGAAGTTTGAATTGATTGGAGGTGAAATATTGCACTATTTCCATTGTTGTTAATTTATAAACTATTTTAGAACATAGCGCCCATTTCATTAAATATGGATTAATTCCATTCCAAGGCCCTTTGAGTATAGGTAAAAAACAACCTTTCTAAATTCCAAAAACAACGCAAAAAGGGGATTGAAAAGTGCCAATATTAGGTTCCAAAAACGCACTTTTGGATTTGAAACTGACACTTTCATAACTGGATTGTGCACTTTTTGAACCCAATATTGATAGTTTTGGATCCAATTTTCATGATTTGGAAAGATGATATTCACTCTTTCAAAATTGGGTTTTTCACTTTTGAAAACCAATATTGGCATTTTTATAGTATGATTTTTCACATTTTAATTCTGATCCTAATATTCAATATAATTTGCTCTTTAGAAACCACATTTTTGGGCTTTCTAACATTTCCTATCCCAATGAACAAAATACTATTCATAACTTCTAAAATTGGTAACTCGTTAGTAAAAGGCCCTTCAAAAAATAAAAAAACAACTAGATAACAAACTCCCACAAATAGAGAATACTATCAAGATAATAAAAAAATGTATTAGATTACTAAGCAAACTAATTCAATGTTTTTTACAATAGAAATCAGATCATTAACACCATTTAGCTCTTTGGAATGGTCTGTATCAGGCTAAGACAAAAGGAATTACCAAGCTAACAACAATTGGAGACTCAAAACTTATCAACCAATGCCTTATTAACAAGTCCATCCCCAACAATGCAATCAGGGGTAACCTTGTTGAAAGAATAAACCAAACCATAAAGCAGTTTGAGGAGGGGGGAGATTATTTCTTGTCAATCTTGGCTACACAAGATTTTTTTGGAGGATGTCTCCTGATGTTGTATATTTAACATTTATGGCCCTCTGAGATGTTGATCCTATGCCATTTGACAAGGTTTGTTTATGTTTATGGGCGTATTGAAGTGAGAATCCTGACAGAGTTTCCCCTCTACGCTCGAGTGGTTACCTTCCTTGCGTTTGGTACAATCTCATCATCGCTAGTTTTTGGCTCCTTCCTGATTTTCTTGCGTTCCGGGAAAGTTGTGCAATTTCTTGGTCTCAGTTTTCAGTCAACAATGATCCTAGGCTCTCCTTCTTTGGTCTCAATTTGCATTTGGTAGAGATAGGAACAATGTACAAAATGCTTCGTGCTACCCCTCATCGTGGTAGTAGAGGAAGGGGAATCTCTGACAGACGAGGTCGCGGAGGCTCCACGAAAAGTGGTTATGACAGCTCTATTCTGAGCAATATGGTGATCATGGTTAATAATATATCACACAACATTAAATGCTTTTAACAAGTAAAGGACGACCTTTAAACGGAAGGTCCACCTCTATACGGGAGGTCCATCAAATGGATACCTTTATACGGAAGGTTCACATGATAATCATGACTTGATACACACAAGTTTGGAGCCTTTTCCAACAAGACTTTACAACATCATTAGTTTGATAAATTAACTCTATACAGGACGAATAACCTTTACACTGAAGGAAATCAAAGTGCTCACCTCTATACGGGAGGATCAATCTTGGATACACAAGATTTTTTTGGGGAATGCCTCTTGATGATGTATATTTAAAATTTATGGCCCTCTGGGATGTTGATCCTATGCCATTTGACAAGGTTTGTTTCTGTTTTCAGGCATATCGAAGTGGGAAGCTGTCAGAACCCGAAATTTCTGAAAAATTTAAAATTTTATTTATAACAATAAATGTTAACTAAATAGTATTTCTGGTCCTGTTTAATTTCAGTAACTAAACATAATCTGGTTTAAAAGACTCTGTCTTACTACAGTTGTGATTTCTGTGATTGTAATTATTGACTGTTTTGTTTCAAACTGCAAGGGAAGAGCTAGTCATAGCTGACTGGCTTACTTAGCTTACGAGCTAATGCATAAGTTGTCTTCTGTTTCGCAGGCACGCCGATGAAGTAAGGATCACTGTATTTTAATCTTGGTAAGCATCAAGCTCTACTCCCTGTACTTTAAAACTTAAAGAAGATTTATTTACTATTGCTAGTTGTAGTGTAAGATAGTGAAGTTATTCTCAGGAAATTACACTTGAAAAAAAAGATTGATGGTCTGCCTCGACATGATATTTCTTATTTGGATAGTATCATCAGGTTTTGCGATGAATTACACTGTTTCAGTTATAATTATTGTGTTATGAATATGACTCTATGTTACTGCTGTAACTATCACTGGAACAATTGTTTGTATCATAATTATTGTCTGCATAAAGCGACGTTAGCGTCATGTGATATGTTGTCAACTAATACCAGTGATTACTGTTGTGTTCACGTATTATTAACGTGAGTTGGAAATGTGGCGCCTCTAGCATTGTTCCATTATATTAATCTATATATCGAGATCCAATGTCTACTTAAAGTTTAACTTATGTCACCTGACTGTGCCTTGTTTTTAAACTACATTCACGGTGTGAACCAGTAGATGAAATTATGTTTCAACATCTTAATAATAGAGATTATTATTCTCATTGTTTACTGTTTAACAATAGTATCGGTAGAAATACGATGTTAGGTTATAATGGCAAATATGTATCCCGTCATATAGTTTTGGTAACATTTCAATGTATTAAGTAATAATGTGTTTTCATTTGAAAGTTGACCACCTCATTGTTTAAATGATGGTAGAAATGTAATGTGCTCATGGCATTAATCTATGACTTGGTTTCATTATATATAAATACATTATCATGATTGTGCAACAATCATAATGTTTTCCATACCATGGACAAGATTTATATCCAATATAGTGTTAAGGTAGTATCTACCATATTAGGTTAATAGAAACTCCATATTTGATGTTGACTATATCTCGTTCCTATCATTGTAGGGAAAATACATACCATGTTCTTGGAATTGTCGAAGGTTCGGTTGCAGGCATGCACTATATGCTAATTGAGTGTATAACATAGTGTTATTTCCATGCGTTTGACTTATATCTATGCAATGATTTTTGAAATCGGTAAATAATGATTTGAATGGCAACTGAACTATATGTTCTCGACCCATATTACGTTGATATATTTCAATGCTACGTGTTTGACTCTCCTCCATGCATTTGGTGATATATAAGCTGTTTATCGAAACCCTACCAGGTTATTGTATTTGCCTTCGGGCTCGGGTCCTAAGGGTGAAACCCTCCATGTCTGAATTTCGTCGTTGGGCACTGTAACAACATGCAAGGTGCTGTGGTTCTGGCCTCGTGGTTTCATTCTGTGGTAGGATAAGTCCTCGGCTCGGCTAATAGCGTCTGCTACAGTTTCATTGTTTTCTTGGTCTCGTTGCCATTATTTGTTTGAGTCCCAGCTACTTACAGTATTCCACTGTTGCGGGTGTAAGCTTGAGGCAGGGTTTCGCTGGGTTTTGCTGTTGTCTTTAATTTATGAGAGGGTTGAGCATTTGAGTTTGGGGGTGTGCTTCTCGACTGGTTCAATCCCAGCTTGAGGGTTTCATCTGGAATGTTACCTGTCGCGGCTGTCAAGAAATGTTATGAAGGTTTCCCTTGCTCATCCAACTGATGAAGATGATGGGGTTTCACTGCTTGTTCAACTTGTGGCTTCCAGGTTGTCCGCTGTTACATTCCTCCATTGGCTCGGTAAGATAATGTCCATATTTTTCACAGTTTTTATGTTTTGCAAATATTGTTTGGATTTACATCTGTATTACTACCCTCGGCATTCGTTAATATGACTAAAATCCCTCGGCATTCGTTAATGTGCAGGTCACGCGGCTCTGAAGGTGTACAGGGCTTTATATCCAACGCTGGCTCCTCCGGGTAAGCCTGGTTATCCACGGCTGTCTCTTCCTTTGTTGGTTTTGTGGTTAGGGTTGAGTCTTGGAGGAAAACTCCTGTATAATGAGGTCGTTAATGTCTTTGTGACATGGGTGCAGTCGCCTGTATAAATTTGTTTTGTTTGTAAAGGAAAGGGGTTTGATACCCTGTTATGTTTATGGAGAGCCATTCACGGCTCAGACTGTATGAGGCCAGGGTTTCTGTTATTGTAATTGTATTTGCTAGGAATAGGGTTCTATCCACGCTGTATAAATTAATATTTTAAAATAATATTGGGCCTGTCATGGCCGTGTTTCATTTTTGTGTTTTGTTAAAATATTAAAATGTTTGAAATGTAAGGATGATTGAGTTCTCCGATACCTGCATGGAATGATAACTCTACTGTATGAAATCCATGTATCGTTTCTCTGTGTTTTCTTGGATTTTGACTGTTTAATAAAAGAATGTGGATGTTATTCGACTATAACTGTAATAGTTAATTAGTATAGGGTTATTCTGGCGAATTGGAGTTCTGTTTTATGTTCAAAACATATATATGGAAATGTTAACTCGGTGGTGACTGGAAACGGGTTATAACAAATTTATTTTGGTTCTGGTATAATTATTTAATATAACTGTGGATAAAAATTTATATACATAAAACTATGTATAAACCTACTGTAGGTTCCGTCTGTCGTATAAATCATTCTTTTCATTTGTTTTCAGTCTGTCAAATGAATGTTGTAAGGCTACGGCCGTGTAGGGTTTGTGAACTACTCTAAGGGAGAATATTTATAATGAAATAAATATTATTACTGTGTATAATTATGAAGGTTGGTAACAGCCAATAATGGTTGCGTTCGTTGACAGTTTCTCGGTGTGTTAATATGTTTGTTTAGAGGTAGGAATTTCTTCAACAGTGCTTGTGTATTACATGTATATGAGTTCGATAACGAACATAAATCTATGCTTGTAAAATGTGTAAAGAAACATTGAAGTCTCTTGAGTCTTGGCTTCGAGCCATTCAATACGTTTGTCTTGTTTAAAACAACTCTGTCAACTCCGTTATGATAACATGGCTATTAAATTCTAATACTAGGTTGAAGGGGAATAATACTCTACAGTTTTATGTGTTTGTATTTGACTACTATGTTATTGAATAAGATTATATGGAAGTTTGTAAACAATGAAATATTGTTACAGTCACACCCTTTAGTTAGTCGATAGCTGTCAATAATATTCTGAGTATAACTATATAATAAGATGAGTTTTGTTTATCTATTAGCTCGATACAAGAATGACCTGTAACTAAAGTTGACTGAAATATGAAACAAATATATATATATATACAGGTATATTGCTCTAATAGGAAATATCTCAAAGTAAAAACTAAGATTTATCTATATCTGTTCTTATGATTGTTTAATAGCTATAATTCTGGAATAACTACTGTTTAATATTCTGTCTATTATTTAACTATTAACAGAAATTCTAGAAATACCTAAACATGGTATTTGATAACTGTAACAGTAACAAATATGTTCTGCATAGGATAATTACTCTATTTAAATGAAAATAGGGAAAATTCTAAAACATCTGAGTTCTGAAATTTATACCAAAAGAAAATACAGAAAGACTGATCTACTGAAATTGAATACAGTCAAAACATAGTTGAACTAGTCTATTTCATATAAAAATTAATTAAACCAACAGCAGGAAGAGTGACAGAACCTGTAGCTATGGTAGACAATAACAGCGATGGGAGGCTGTTCCTCCCTACCAATTCCTGGAGAGTGCCCAGACAGCACTTCTCAGGACCCCCGAGCTTGCTCTGGTCTAACTGGCTGGAGCTAGGTACAGTCAACAATTCCCTCAGCCAAAACAGCTATACTGGAACCAAGTTACTGCAACTTCCTGATTCAAAACACTTCCTTACTGTTTCCCACTTCCTCAATGGGACTCCTGAATAGCATTCACCTGAATGTATTCTCCCTCTAGAACAATTGCTGAACCCCCAGCTCAGTTCATTGAGTAGTATTTAAAAGATTGCCTAGGTCTTAGTTGGGCTAACTGTCATTAATGAGCCACCTGCTCAGATTCCACTTTCTTGGGGAATCATGACCCCAAAATATAGGGAAGTTGCCACCTGCAACTCAGGAAGTGTTTGAGGATGCTGCCACTTGTCTTTTGTCCTTCCACCTAATTCCATCCACCAGTTAGACCAGTAACCTCTTTTAACAGCTCTCCCATGCTGTTGTCTCCATAATTTATTTATTAATAATAATTATTCAGAATTTACATTCCATTTCTGGAGACTCTGCTGAGTCATCCATTCCTACTTAGCATTAAATTTAACATAATGTCTCATGAATATTAAAAATAATTACATTATTTAAAATTGGGGTATGTGACATACACACCCCCTTAAAATGTAACATCGTCCTCGATGTTACTTATTCTTCTTCTTCAGCCACCTGCTGGAATAGATGGGGATATGCTTCCCGCATCTTACTTTCCAGCTCCCAGGTAGCTTCTTCAGGACTAAGGTGCTTCCATTGCACCTTCACTTGTCCAATTATGCATTTCCGTAGAGTAATTTCCCTCCTCCCGAGGATACAATCCGGTTCCACCAGAAATTCCCCTTCTGGTTCTACCTGTACAATGTTCCAATCAATAACATGAGTAGCATCATGAACATACTTTTTCAAAACAGAGATATGAAAAACATTGTGTACTTTTAAATTTGGCGGTAATGCTAACTGATAAGCAACTTGACCGATTCTAGCTAAAGTTTCAAATGGACCACAGTAACGTGGTGCTAATTTTGCACAACTTCCTAATCTTAGGGAGCTCTTCTTTGGCCTTACCTTGATGAACACATGTTCACCTACCTGGAACTCTTTAGGAGTTCTTTTCAAATCTGCTTGACTCTTTTGCCGATCCTGGGCAATCTTCAAGTTTTCCTGTACTTGTTTCACAATCTGTTCCATTTCTTTCAATAAATCAGGTCCTAACACTAATCTATCTACTGGATTACTCCAAGAGATAGGAGTGTTGCATTTTCGTCCATACAAAATCTCAAAAGGACTAAACTTAGCTGATGATTGATAGCTGTTATTGTATGCAAATTCAGCTAAGTGTAAATAATCCTCCCACTTACCTGGTTGATCTTTAACATACATTCTTAACAGATCTTCTAATACTTGATTAACTCTTTCAGTTTGTCCGTCAGTCTGAGGATGGAAAGAGGTGCTGAAATTCAAAGTGGTGTTTAATCCTTTAAACAAGGATCTCCAAAAATTTCCTGTGAATTTAGGATCCCTGTTTGATATAATGACTTTTGGAATACCGTGTAACCGAAAAATCTGTTTTAAAAAGATATCTGCTATGTTTGCAGCCTTGTATGTGGTTTTAACAGGAATAAAGTGTGCTGATTTACTTAATTTGTCTACCACTACCATAATCGAATCATTCTGATGTTGATTTTTGGGTAAACCCGTAATAAAATCCAAGCTGATTATTTCCCATTTCCAGCTAGGAATAGGTAAAGGTTGCAGCAATCCAGCTGGATGTTGGTGTTCTGTTTTTACTTGTTGGCAGTCCAAACACTTAGCTAAATATTCAGCGGTTTCGGATTTCATGTTAGGCCAAAAATATTCTTTTCTCAACATAGTGACAGTCTTTTGATAGCCAGGATGCCCGGAGTAAGGGGTTTTATGAGTTTCGTCTAAAATTAACAGCTTAACTGTAGGTGCATTAGGGATATACAGCCTGTCCTTAAACAACAAAAATCCGTTTTCGTTTAAACTATACCCTTTTATCAAACTTTCTGTGGGTTGTTCTTTGGCTGCAGTTTGTAAATGCTGATAATTTCGTCTAATTTTATCCCTTCAGCCAGCTGTTCATTTAAGTCAGAGGTATAAGTGCTGCTAGCTGATATAAAATTTTAGTTTTGCATTTCTGCTCAAGGCATCAGCCACCTTATTTTCCTTCCCTTTTATGTGTTGGATTTCAAAATCGTATTCGCTTAGGAATGCCAGCCACCTGGCTTGTCTTGCGTTTAAATTTGGCTGGTCTAAAAGGTATTTCAGACCTTTATTATCTGTTAGTAAGGTAAATTTTCTGCCTATTAGGTGGTGTCGCCACATCTTTAAAGCATGAATTACAGCAGCTAATTCTAGGTCATAAGTGGCATAATTCTTTTCATGGATTTTCAGCTTCCTAGATTCGTAAGCAATGACATGTCCTTCTTGAGTCAGCACTCCGCCTAAACCATCATTACAAGCGTCGGTGCAAACTATGAAATCTTTATTTGGGTCCGCTATTCTAAGAATAGGTGCAGTTGTCAATAAAGTCTTAAGTTTCTTGAAACTTTCTTCACATTTCGCATTCCAATCAAACTTCTTGCCTTTCTTTTGCAAAGAAGTGATTGGGTTGGCTATTTTTGAAAAGCCTTCAATAAACCTCCGGTAGTAACCGGTAATTCCCATGAAAGATCTAACGTCCGTCACATCTTTAGGTACTGGCCATTCTTCAATCGCCCGAATCTTTTCGGGATCCACTGAAATCCCTTCCTTAGTGACTACATGTCCTAAGTACTGGATTTCATCTTTGAAGAAGTCACATTTACTGAATTTCGCAAAAAGTTGTTGTTCTCTCAGTTCTTGTAAAACGATACGTAAGTGTTCTTTATGCTCCTCCTCGCTCTTGGAATAGACTAAAATGTCGTCGATAAATACAACAACAAATTTATCTAAGTACTTATGCATTATGTTGTTCATTAAGCACATAAAAACAGCTGGGGCATTAGTAAGTCCAAATGGCATTACGACAAATTCGTAATGTCCGTACCTTGTTCTAAAGGCTGTTTTGAAAATGTCTTCTTCTTTAATTCTTACCTGATGATAACCCGATCTCAGATCGATCTTGGAGAATACCGTAGCGCCACGTAGCTGATCAAACAGATCATCAATACGAGGTAACGGATACCTGTTTTTGATCGTCATTTTGTTTAGTTGACGATAATCTATGCAAAGTCGCATAGTTCCGTCCTTCTTTTTAACGAAAATCACTGGTGCTCCCCAAGGGGATACACTGGGTCGAATATAGTTCTTATCTATTAACTCCTTTAACTGAGTTTTCAACTCGTTAAGCTCCAAAATATTCATACGATACGGGGCTTTTGAACTGGGAACAGCACCTGGTACCAGCTCAATTGTAAAGTCTAGCTCTCTCTTGGGAGGCAATTCTGGGATTTCCTCAGGAAAAACGTCAATAAATTCATTGACGACAGGGATGTTCTCTACTATTTTCTGGTTGCTTTCAGACTTATCTGTCTCATCTGTAATAGTTACAGCATAGGTCTTGCACCCTTTCCTGACTGCTCTTTTAAGTTGTAAAGCAGAAATCTGCCTAACTACTGTTTTCCTAGGGATACCCCTAACAGTTACAGGCTGTCCACTACTGTTTATACACCTAAAAGTTTTGTCAAAACAGTTTAAAACGACCCTATGTTGTTCCAACCAGTCCATTCCGATAAGTATGTCATAAGAGCCAAGTGGTAAAACGTTCAGTTTAACTGTAGTTCTAAAATCAGTCATGTTCAAGATGCATTCTTTTACATAGCAGTTTACTTTCCTCTTTGCCCCAGTAGCTAATTGTACAGACCAAGAATTATCAAACCTTTCAACAGTCAATTTACATTTTTCTACCAGCTGAGGTGAAATATAACTAAGACTAGCACCTGGATCTATTAATATAGTAACTGGGGTTTTGTTAATCATACCTCCTACTTCCACCATGGAAGTTTGGTAGTCATCCTGACGGTTTTCCAACGCTGCATTGATTCGGGGCATAGTTCCTGCAAAATCTCCAACTGTCATTTCCTCTTGAACAGTATGAATATTGCTGATTTGTTTCTTTCTGTTTGGGCAGACTGAAGCATAATGCGGCCCATTACACTCCCAACACTTGACAGGTTCTTTTCGCTCAAAGTTTTTAGTGTAGTTTCCATGGTTATTAGGAGTCTCTTTGCTGTTTTTGTAATTGTTTGAATGGCTGACAGCTCCATTTTTGTTTCCTTGGAAACTTTTACTATTAAAGTGGTTCCCGTTTTTGCCATTTTTGAAACTTTTATGGGGAACAAATTCTTTTTTCTTGTACTCGATCAGATTGCTGTTCTTTTTGGCTTTCCAGCTGGCTATTCCCTCTTTCTTTTTATTATGTTCATAACAGAAATTTGCCTTGCGCATAGCTTCTTCCAGTGTTTTGGGGTTGTCATATTCAATTCTGTCCTTGATATGATAGGGCAGACAACTAAGAAACCGCTGTATTTTTGGTTTCTCTTCGACAAAATACGGTACATAACGCAACAGACTTAAGAATTTACTGTTTAAATCCTTCATCGTCATAGATCCGAGCTTTAGTTCATAAAATTCTTTGGCCCTCTCTTCATAATACTGTTCGGACAGGAATTTCTTCTTGAAGTATCTTTTAAAGGTACTCCAATTAACTTCTCTTTCTTTAATCCCTTTGACCCTTTTCAGATCTTGCCACCATATGTCTGCCTTTCCCGAGAGGTTGTAGATGGCCATTTGTGCCTTCAGCTGATTTGAGTAGTTATAGATCTGGAAATATTTTCTCATCCCGGATAACCAAGATTCTGCCTCTTCTCCAGTTTCAGCTTCTCCGTTGAAAGTTGGGGGCTTTATCTTCTTAAACTCCCCGGAAATCTCTTCATAAGGCCTGTACTTTTTCCTTCGGTTGTGTAGCTCAGTTTCACTGCTGTCACTGCTTATGTGATAACTGGTTTGTCCTTTTCTTTCTTCAGATGATGAACTGCTGTCGGACTTAGCCGGTTTTGTCCTTTTGACCCTCTTTGATGACTAACCTCCTCTGAGTCAGCTCGTTTGCTCCTTCCTTCTGTCTGGAATTTTTCTATCAATAGCTGATTTAACTGCTCCTGAGTCTTTAGAATTCTTTCATTATCCTTCTTAACTGTTTCCATCTCTGTCTTTAATCCTCTTATGGTCTGCATCAGCTCAGTGGTGTGAGCAATTACTTCTTCTGTCTCAGGTTCTCTTGACATCTGTCTTGTCACTGCATTTGGAGATTCCTCCTCGGTATATTCTCCCAGTTTTTCCATACCTGTCTGAAAAATTCAGGAAAAAGAAATTTTCTGTTCTGTTCATGAAACCGAAATATATATTAGTACTTTATAAAAAAAAAATCTTCTTTTATGGTCACTGTTTGCGGAAGTTTAGTGGAGTCACATCCAAGACTAGTGTCTGAACCATGCTCTGATACCACATGTCAAAACCCGAAATTTCTGAAAAATTTAAAATTTTATTTATAACAATAAATGTTAACTAAATAGTATTTCTGGTCCTGTTTAATTTCAGTAACTAAACATAATCTGGTTTAAAAGACTCTGTCTTACTACAGTTGTGATTTCTGTGATTGTAATTATTGACTGTTTTGTTTCAAACTGCAAGGGAAGAGCTAGTCATAGCTGACTGGCTTACTTAGCTTACGAGCTAATGCATAAGTTGTCTTCTGTTTCGCAGGCACGCCGATGAAGTAAGGATCACTGTATTTTAATCTTGGTAAGCATCAAGCTCTACTCCCTGTACTTTAAAACTTAAAGAAGATTTATTTACTATTGCTAGTTGTAGTGTAAGATAGTGAAGTTATTCTCAGGAAATTACACTTGAAAAAAAAGATTGATGGTCTGCCTCGACATGATATTTCTTATTTGGATAGTATCATCAGGTTTTGCGATGAATTACACTGTTTCAGTTATAATTATTGTGTTATGAATATGACTCTATGTTACTGCTGTAACTATCACTGGAACAATTGTTTGTATCATAATTATTGTCTACATAAAGCGACGTTAGCGTCATGTGATATGTTGTCAACTAATACCGGTGATTACTGTTGTGTTCACGTATTATTAACGTGAGTTGGAAATGTGGCGCCTCTAGCATTGTTCCATTATATTAATCTATATATCGAGATCCAATGTCTACTTAAAGTTTAACTTATGTCACCTGACTGTGCCTTGTTTTTAAACTACATTCACGGTGTGAACCAGTAGATGAAATTATGTTTCAACATCTTAATAATAGAGATTATTATTCTCATTGTTTACTGTTTAACAATAGTATCGGTAGAAATACGATGTTAGGTTATAATGGCAAATATGTATCCCGTCATATAGTTTTGGTAACATTTCAATGTATTAAGTAATAATGTGTTTTCATTTGAAAGTTGACCACCTCATTGTTTAAATGATGGTAGAAATGTAATGTGCTCATGGCATTAATCTATGACTTGGTTTCATTATATATAAATACATTATCATGATTGTGCAACAATCATAATGTTTTCCATACCATGGACAAGATTTATATCCAATATAGTGTTAAGGTAGTATCTACCATATTAGGTTAATAGAAACTCCATATTTGATGTTGACTATATCTCGTTCCTATCATTGTAGGGAAAATACATACCATGTTCTTGGAATTGTCGAAGGTTCGGTTGCAGGCATGCACTATATGCTAATTGAGTGTATAACATAGTGTTATTTCCATGCGTTTGACTTATATCTATGCAATGATTTTTGAAATCGGTAAATAATGATTTGAATGGCAACTGAACTATATGTTCTCGACCCATATTACGTTGATATATTTCAATGCTACGTGTTTGACTCTCCTCCATGCATTTGGTGATATATAAGCTGTTTATCGAAACCCTACCAGGTTATTGTATTTGCCTTCGGGCTCGGGTCCTAAGGGTGAAACCCTCCATGTCTGAATTTCGTCGTTGGGCACTGTAACAACATGCAAGGTGCTGTGGTTCTGGCCTCGTGGTTTCATTCTGTGGTAGGATAAGTCCTCGGCTCGGCTAATAGCGTCTGCTACAGTTTCATTGTTTTCTTGGTCTCGTTGCCATTATTTGTTTGAGTCCCAGCTACTTACAGTCTTCCACTGTTGCGGGTGTAAGCTTGAGGCAGGGTTTCGCTGGGTTTTGCTGTTGTCTTTAATTTATGAGAGGGTTGAGCATTTGAGTTTGGGGGTGTGCTTCTCGACTGGTTCAATCCCAGCTTGAGGGTTTCGTCTGGAATGTTACCTGTCGCGGCTGTCAAGAAATGTTATGAAGGTTTCCCTTGCTCATCCAACTGATGAAGATGATGGGGTTTCACTGCTTGTTCAACTTGTGGCTTCCAGGTTGTCCGCTGTTACATTCCTCCATTGGCTCGGTAAGATAATGTCCATATTTTTCACAGTTTTTATGTTTTGCAAATATTGTTTGGATTTACATCTGTATTACTACCCTCGGCATTTGTTAATATGACTAAAATCCCTCGGCATTCGTTAATGTGCAGGTCACGCGGCTCTGAAGGTGTACAGGGATTTATCTCCAACGCTGGCTCCTCCGGGTAAGCCTGGTTATCCACGGCTGTCTCTTCCTTTGTTGGTTTTGTGGTTAGGGTTGAGTCTTGGAGGAAAACTCCTGTATAATGAGGTCGTTAATGTCTTTGTGACATGGGTGCAGTCGCCTGTATAAATTTGTTTTGTTTGTAAAGGAAAGGGGTTTGATACCCTGTTATGTTTATGGAGAGCCATTCACGGCTCAGACTGTATGAGGCCAGGGTTTCTGTTATTGTAATTGTATTTGCTAGGAATAGGGTTCTATCCACGCTGTATAAATTAATATTTTAAAATAATATTGGGCCTGTCATGGCCGTGTTTCATTTTTGTGTTTTGTTAAAATATTAAAATGTTTGAAATGTAAGGATGATTGAGTTCTCCGATACCTGCATGGAATGATAACTCTACTGTATGAAATCCATGTATCGTTTCTCTGTGTTTTCTTGGATTTTGACTGTTTAATAAAAGAATGTGGATGTTATTCGACTATAACTGTAATAGTTAATTAGTATAGGGTTATTCTGGCGAATTGGAGTTCTGTTTTATGTTCAAAACATATATATGGAAATGTTAACTCGGTGGTGACTGGAAACGGGTTATAACAAATTTATTTTGGTTCTGGTATAATTATTTAATATAACTGTGGATAAAAATTTATATACATAAAACTATGTATAAACCTACTGTAGGTTCCGTCTGTCGTATAAATCATTCTTTTCATTTGTTTGCAGTCTGTCAAATGAATGTTGTAAGGCTACGGCCGTGTAGGGTTTGTGAACTACTCTAAGGGAGAATATTTATAATGAAATAAATATTATTACTGTGTATAATTATGAAGGTTGGTAACAGCCAATAATGGTTGCGTTCGTTGACAGTTTCTCGGTGTGTTAATATGTTTGTTTAGAGGTAGGAATTTCTTCAACAGTGCTTGTGTATTACATGTATATGAGTTCGATAACGAACAGAAATCTATGCTTGTAAAATGTGTAAAGAAACATTGAAGTCTCTTGAGTCTTGGCTTCGAGCCATTCAATACGTTTGTCTTGTTTAAAACAACTCTGTCAACTCCGTTATGATAACATGGCTATTAAATTCTAATACTAGGTTGAAGGGGAATAATACTCTACAGTTTTATGTGTTTGTATTTGACTACTATGTTATTGAATAAGATTATATGGAAGTTTGTAAACAATGAAATATTGTTACAGTCACACCCTTTAGTTAGTCGATAGCTGTCAATAATATTCTGAGTATAACTATATAATAAGATGAGTTTTGTTTATCTGTTAGCTCGATACAAGAATGACCTGTAACTAAAGTTGACTGAAATATGAAACAAATATATATATATATATATATACAGGTATATTGCTCTAATAGGAAATATCTCAAAGTAAAAACTAAGATTTATCTATATCTGTTCTTATGATTGTTTAATAGCTATAATTCTGGAATAACTACTGTTTAATATTCTGTCTATTATTTAACTATTAACAGAAATTCTAGAAATACCTAAACATGGTATTTGATAACTGTAACAGTAACAAATATGTTCTGCATAGGATAATTACTCTATTTAAATGAAAATAGGGAAAATTCTAAAACATCTGAGTTCTGAAATTTATACCAAAAGAAAATACAGAAAGACTGATCTATTGAAATTGAATACAGTCAAAACATAGTTGAACTAGTCTATTTCGTATAAAAATTAATTAAACCAACAGCAGGAAGAGTGACAGAACCTGTAGCTATGGTAGACAATAACAGCGATGGGAGGCTGTTCCTCCCTACCAATTCCTGGAGAGTGCCCAGACAGCACTTCTCAGGACCCCCGAGCTTGCTCTGGTCTAACTGGCTGGAGCTAGGTACAGTCAACAATTCCCTCAGCCAAAACAGCTATACTGGAACCAAGTTACTGCAACTTCCTGATTCAAAACACTTCCTTACTGTTTCCCACTTCCTCAATGGGACTCCTGAATAGCATTCACCTGAATGTATTCTCCCTCTAGAACAATTGCTGAACCCCCAGCTCAGTTCATTGAGTAGTATTTAAAAGATTGCCTAGGTCTTAGTTGGGCTAACTGTCATTAATGAGCCACCTGCTCAGATTCCACTTTCTTGGGGAATCATGACCCCAAAATATAGGGAAGTTGCCACCTGCAACTCAGGAAGTGTTTGAGGATGCTGCCACTTGTCTTTTGTCCTTCCACCTAATTCCATCCACCAGTTAGACCAGTAACCTCTTTTAACAGCTCTCCCATGCTGTTGTCTCCATAATTTATTTATTAATAATAATTATTTAGAATTTACATTCCATTTCTGGAGACTCTGCTGAGTCATCCATTCCTACTTAGCATTAAATTTAACATAATGTCTCATGAATATTAAAAATAATTACATTATTTAAAATTGGGGTATGTGACAGAAGCCTGGCAGAGTTTCCCCTCTACGCTCAAGTGGTTACCTTCCTTGCATTTGGTACAGTCTCCTCATCGCTAGTTTTTGGATCCTTCCTGATTTTCTCGCCTTCTAGGAAAGTTGTGCAATTTCTTGGTCTCAGTTTGCAGTCATTAATGGTGCAGTCATTAATGGTCCTAGGCTCTCCTTCTTTGGTCTCAATTCACATTTTGCAGAGATAGTAACAATGTCCAAGAGGCTTCGTGCTACCCCTTGTAGTGGTAGTAGAGGAAGGGGAAGCTTTGGCAGATGAGGCCACGGAGGCTCCACGGAAAGTGGTTATGACAACTCTATTCCGAGCCATCTGAGAACCATGTTGGATGACTGGGAAGAAGAAATGGTATTGCAGCAACTAGTTGGTCAACGGGAACAAATTAGATGCATAAATTATTGGTTAGTGAAGAACACTTTAGCTCAAGTCCTCATGCAGTCTCAAGAAATTTCACAGGAGAACAATCCTCCTCCTTCTCCCTCCCCTGCTCTATCTCTCCATTCCTCTTCCTCTCCAACTACCTCTCAATTTTCCAAGCCTATGGCTCACCAAGGCATTCAATTAGATAAGGAAATTCAATAGGCAGGTGACAAAACCAACATTGCTTCCACCAGTGGTCACAAGAGAAAGCACGTGGAGTGCAAGATCCCATTGAGCCTCTCTTCCTTCCTGAAGACGAAAGCATTTCCAGCAAAAGCTGCTCCTAATAGTTCTTCCATTTCAGAGGGATACCAATGCCCAATTCTGGAGGAAAATCCTAAAGATGCATATACAATATACAATCCCAAGTAACTCTATAGTTTTCTCTGTCTCTTTGGTTAACTGTCAGTCGCATGATGATAGACACTTGGAACTCTGTACATGGGACAACTATCTATTTTTCTTATGGTTTAATATTCTCAGTCACTGTCGCTTGAGGCTATATTGTTTGTTATGGTCTCAGTCTTGGACCTTCTCAACAAGTTCATTGTTCTCACATGCATGGGCACTTCTCTAGTGTTAGTATGTTTTGTCATCCCATGCATAGGCATGTTACCAATGGTTTCTAGCTGGTTGTTTTGGCTATGTGAGCAGCCCCAACGGGCTCTCAGACATCTCGTGCTTGTACTTTTTTTTTTACCTTAATATAAATTTTCCATGGAGCTTACAAAATATATATATATAATTTAATAAAATGTGTTTGTAAGTTTTTAATATAAACTTTAGAATAATTTAAGATAGCAATATAGCGTAGGTTAGCATGAGTGGTTGAGAGTTGTTCTTGCAAGCAGAAGATTTCTTGGTCAAATCCTGGGTGGCTCTGTCACGATTTTGGATTAGGCACACCATGGGGATATTTCGTGGATGTCTGAAGCGGTGAACCACAAGAAAAAAATAATTAAGATAGATTTAAAGCTACAATAATTTCAAACTTTAAATTTTTAAGTGTTATTAACATATTTATATTTGAAATGTATAATATTTTTATATAAATTTAATGTTAAAGATTAATTTATATATATTTTCATTTTTTTATTTAAACTTATATATATAATATATTTTATTATCCTTTATTACAATTTAAACATTTTTTAAATAATTATTTAATTATAGTTTTATATGTATTGTAATATTTTTTAATTTAAAATGCTTGGAAAATACTTAAGAATAATAAATTTGTATTATATCCATTTCATTCTTTAAATTTTGTTTTAATTACGCCGAAGGCGTTCTTTAAGGGAGCAGTTGCTTTCAGGCTTCATCGTCTGTCATGAACCTATGAGGATCCGCCCCCTATATCCCTGTTGGCGTAATTAAAGGAGAAACAACGTGTTTTTATTTGGAGAATTAAAACACATGGACTGTCCTTTTTCGGGAAATGAACAGCACGTGTGAGGCCCTTCTAGAGGATTGCAAGAAGATGGACGCACATTCCCTCGTCATCGTCATCCAAGAATATTTTCATGGCCAAAGAGCAAAGGGACACATCCAACAAATTATGGATTTTGTCAGCTGAACAACGAAGGTAATTGTTGCGTTTAAAAGTCAGAGAGGGGGCGCACAAGCCTGGAATTTGACGTTCCACAGAACATTTTTTCACTTTTTAGACGTATTTGACAGGTAACTTGAAATTTAAAATGTAGAAGTTGACGTTTATATGTATTGATAGCCTGTCAAAAAAACTTATAGATGTCCAACTTGCCTTGTACAGAAAGATGTTAAATTACATAAAAAGTGAAAATCTCTTAACAGATTTTTGGTTTGTTAGTGAAGTTGGCTTATTGTTAAACAATTTATTTAGGTTTTATTATTACAATGGACTATCTACCCAGATCTTGTCGTAAAAAACACTGCTAGATTCAAGTAATTGAAGGAGGATTGTGTTACGACATATACCGAAAGAAAAATTGATTGTCTATGAATCTGCATAAAATGTAAAATGAAAGGCACTCTAAAAATCTAACTGTCATCAAATTTTATTTGATAGGCGGGTAGGATTTGAAATTCCAGGCCTGGGGGCACATGTCGAGGCACACTCAGCTTGGAAAAACGTCATCCCAAGTGCCTCCAATCACACTAATAGGTCGAAAAATCTTGAAATTATAAGCATTTTCAAGAAGTTGACAGGTAAATTACTTGAAACCCTGGGAACCTGCACGAGTTTAAACATAAGCTAGGAGGAAACAATTTTAAAGGCACGGTGGTACCGAGTTCATTATGGACTTCCTCGCATCTCACTACTGGATCTCAACAACGATAATTTTGATAAAGGGTTAAATTTGACGAGCACCCTTACCCATCAACTAAACTTTTTTTTATAGTTTTGTTCCCAAAATTGCCTTGCATATATCTTTTAATATAAAAAATTACCCTTCGCATTTGTAATCTCCATGCAAATCTAAAATGCACTGAATGGTTCAAAATGTCCAGGTGATCTAACAACAGAAAATTTCCTTCAAAAATAGAGGAATTTCATTTGATTTCATAGGTTAAGGCTAAATGGTTGATCCAGTAGACTTTGTCAATGATTCACTAGCTCGTGTATGCATTTCAAACCTGCGCCAAAGACCTCTTGATGTTGAAACTCCAGGATTCAATCTACAAATAATATCCAAAAGGATTTCTAATAACATGAAATAAAGCAAAAAATTCACTTAATTATATCAATATTGCCGTCATTTTAAGGAAGTTAAAATTAGTGAGATTTTCTTTTGAAATGATAATATTGTGTTTTAAGTCAAAAAGGCTTTGATTTCAAGTTTTTAAAGCATTAAAAGCAATCTATATGTCAATATGAAGTAAATTATTTTTGCAGTAGTTGGTCCGATAACACAGCTTATTTTCTGTAATGGACTGGAGTCCCGACTCCCCATCTTCGCCATCCCTGTAGCCTTGTAGGGTAATGATAGGAAAGAGAACACGGCCATCCTGGATCCCGTCCTGCTCTTTTCCCTTTCTCGGTCCTCTTCCGGTAGGGTCATGAAGGGCCTCTACAGTCTTACTACTGCACAGACCTCCTTCTAGGGAAGTGTTTATAAATTTTCTATTGACAGGGAAAAAACAGATCCTTCTTCCCTAAAAGAATTAAAATTTCAAAGTTTCATCAATGAATTGTAGAGAATCAAATAGGAATGCAGAATAGGGATTTGTTTTCACACAAATCCTCATATACGAGTTCTATAAAAATTACTTGAATCATCAAGTAAAACAGAAAATTTAATTGCTCCTTAATTTAATGTGATTTAGATGTTTTTTAGTATCTAAACCATTATCAAACACTACTGATTTATTTTTTCAAATTTACAAAATACCCAAAGAAAAAGAAACTCAATAGCATTTTTTGTGGAATGGGCTAGACATTTGCTTACCACTATTTACCTTCATCTTTATAAGCCCATTGGAATGGAGCAACCTTACTAACGAACACACAAAGCTTGAAGTCCATATTTTGTTAAGCTTTTGTGCAGTCACTTTAAGAGAGAGTTGCAAATTGTTTTCGACCAAGTCTTGCTTCCCAAGTTCCCATTCAATTTATGGTCAATATTTCATTTTACTTTTTTGTTTAAAGAACAATTCAGAAAACCTCCATCGAAATATGGATAAGCAACCCAATGATATCATTGAAGTGAAAACTGCAGTTAACATTGTATATTTTACAAAGAGTTACAGAGCACGTTAACAAGAAAGACATCAAGTCCGTTCACACTAGTGAACCATGTCTACATAGGGCATAAAACACTATCCTCAGAGGTCAATCCTATCTAAACACAATAAACATTGCAACCGAGTAAACATTTCCCTTTATAGCAACTACCCATTATCAAACCTAACTAAAACTAATTTATAGATTTATGACTAACTTATAAGCATGATAGCACAAGGTTGTTTGCCACTAAAAGGATCACAAAAGTAAAGTACAACATGAGACTAAATAACTATTTCAACAGCCGATTCCCTGTTGTAGCAAGTCGAATTCGAAATGATAATTGCCCTGATTTGCAGCCATTATTAGAAAGTTATCAGGAGCACAAACTTCGTGCGCCTGCAGATTAGGTGAAGGGCTTGGATCAGATAATGGATTAATTTTCTCAGAAGCCTCTCTGCAATTTCTTGTAAGTGTATGAATACCCTACTATCAACCAACCTAGTATCTGACCATGTTAATTTTATGTTCGGTACTTACTAGTTTCAATCCTTTCAGATTTTGTTGTCTATACATCATGGTTTTATTTATTTGTTTGTTTGAAATGATAAAAGACAATCAACCCACACACTATGCTGGATTTGGGATTTGATCTTTTAGGCGGGAGGATAATAACTTATGTCAACCAATCAAACCTAAATTTCAGATATATATCCATGCAGGCTGCGGGTTGCCTTACCTCTTCTGCCAAAGTATGAGACTGGATAAGTTGAATGGTGTACTAACCTTGCAAGGTTTGGTGAAGCCTAAAGGAAGTTCCGGAGACTGGAGTCACTACTCACACTCTGTCTAGGCCTCAAGGCTCAGGCTGCATGCGTGCTCAATGCCATTGCCCACTGCAGTCTGCCGCGTGAGGCGAATAGTTCGAAACTTGCAATTTCTTGCACCACCTGCTCCTGGAACGGCTGGAACTACTGCATCTGCTTCTGGGACTGGTCACTGCTAACTGGTATCAAACTGGAAGTCTGGACTATGGATCCTTCGAAGTTCAGCTTTATCCTATACTTAGTGTATTGAATAATAATG
The DNA here is from genome assembly GCA_027924585.1 of Larix kaempferi. Lineage (NCBI taxonomy): Eukaryota > Viridiplantae > Streptophyta > Pinopsida > Pinales > Pinaceae > Larix > Larix kaempferi. Next base: position 14,900,775 of record BSBM01000378.1, read on the forward strand.
AATTCGCCTTCCTAATTCCTATATCTATGTTGAATAAAAGGACAAAGAAATGGAAATTTATGAGGTCAGCTGAAGAAGTAATATGACTTGGCTATTTCCTGTGATTGGCACTTCATTCAAGCGATTTAAACCTCACCCAATCTCACCTATAAAGAGATTGGCACTTCATTCAAGCGATTTAAACCTCACCCAATCTCACCTATAAAGATATTTGCATGAGAAATAAGCCATGAGTATTGTACTATTCCAAAGGCAAGGACAATGGAGGAAGTTTTACTACAGTTTCCAGTGGTAATACAATGAACAATAGTCTCAGGAATTCCACTGCTGGGAGATTTAATGTGATGGATATGGCATCCAGCAGGGGTAATATGCAAGAATCATGCCTATACTTACTAAATTAGTGTGCATTTACGATGAGCGATGGCACCTACCAACCTGGGGCCTGAGCATTAAATGATACCCATTGTTACCCAACAACTCTGTACTGTGGGTTGTAGCCAAGCTGCCAAGTTGCCAACCGGACTGTTGCCAGCCTGCTGGAGTCTCGGAGCCTGGAGCCGGAGGCCTTCGAATCAGGCTTCACGTCATCTTTAAGTTCATGCTTGATGCTAACCTATAATATATAATTTATAATATATATATAATCTAATATATATAAAATTTACATACAATCAATTTTTTACCATGCCCGTCAAATTGACGGTTCTTAAAATTTAATGGACTTCATGGTTGACGTGTATATTCCACGTCGACTAGTAATTTACACGTAAAAAGCCAAAAAGCGGGTATACGGGTGTCAAATTTAACCCCTTTGATAACTCATTTCTCCCGACATCACCGACACCAAAATTTGTTTCAGCTCGTCATTTACGGGAATCCTGCCTGCAAAAATCATCAAGGTACAGAACCTCGGCAAAATAATCGCCTACAATATTTTACTCTCTCACTCTTACTCTCTGATACTTGTCCTTTTAGCATAGGGAAGCTCAACAGCTCGAAATTTCGTTGTAAAACTTTGTAAAAAGCAAGGCGAATCAATATCATTAAATCTTCATCTTCAATAATTTCCAACATGCAAGGTAATATAAGCACAGTTATCAAGTTGTGTGTATAATGTGGTTGAAAAGACATCGTGCTATCGCATTTCTTGGGATATGGCAATGTTCTATGGATGGTTTTAGTGTCTGGGACAGTGCCCTCACTCCCAATCTGTTTTATACAGGCAGGCAATCCATTTTTTCCCTCAACCATATATTGTATGTGTTATAATGGCTGACAAGCACACATAGTGATCTGTAAATTGAATGTGCTTGAGTTTAACTTTGTCATAATTTAGCAGTCTTGAGTTTAATAGATTCCCAAAGTATAGCGCGGTGGGCTATTTCAAGTGATTGAGTGTTATAAGTTGTGAGCAGAAGGTCTCGGGGTCAAATCCTCGAGTGGCTATACATTGCTATTACTTTGGGTACCATCCTCAAAATGAGAGAAAGTACCTGAGGGTTTCCCCATGACATGTTCCAATGAAAAAAAAAGATTCCCAAAGTATAATACTAATTAGAACATGATGTAACCAAAGATGTTGTAGAACAGTATAAGTTGTCATTTGACCAATATACTTAGTGAAAACTAAAGATGTTAGAAAACAATACAAGCTACCCTATGACAAATATACTTGTTTTAAAATACATTATAAACATAATACAATTAAGATAAACATAATACAATTAAATTAAAATGAAGATTTGATACCATAAATTATAAAAAATAATTATAATATATAAAAATTATTAATCATCATTTATATATATATAAATTATTAATTATTATCCTTTTTACAAATAATATAGGAAAGAACTCTAAACTAAATTAATAGCATTACATTGAATATTATGTTTATGTTATAAAAAAATGTGATTTTTAATAAATATTAAATTTCAACATTAATATTTTATTAATATTAATGAACTTGGAGAATTAATTGAATTGGTTATGAATATTATTATTTTGATTTTAATAAAAAAATATTATTTTTAAAATAAATTATTCTAATATAAATATAATTTGTCCATAGTTAAAATTTTTATTATGTATGATATTTCAAATCATAAAGTTTTGATAAAATTCCAAATCAATGGAAACGCGACTTTTGAAGATTACCAAATTAAATTGTTTAAGATAATTTTTAATTTTGACATGAAAGATCCTGGAAATTGAGATTTAAGGTCTTGCTTTTTATGTCTATAATAAATTTGTTTGTGAAATTTTAATTTAAACATTGTTTTTATTTCACATTTAAATTTTAATATTATTGTACATAGATTTTATAGACAAGTAGAGAAATGGAACTCCAATGTCGTGGTTCCCGCTGGAACTTATCTCAAATAAAACATTAATCGAAAATTTTAATCAAATACAGAGGTAGCAGCAAACTTAAGAGATTGTGATTGTCAATACAACAAGATTAGCTTTGAGTAGACGGACGAGAAATTTATAAAAAAGTAGTGATAACAATGCTTTCAAGACAGGAGTAAACCACGTGGTGAATGTGACATCAAAGCTTCAGTCGGTCAAGAGCTACAGAAAATGAGCATAGCCACCTCTCATTGTAGTCTGAACAAACCCAAATGAGTATTAATCTGGCTAGATTTCCCTTGAAGAACTTTGGTTTTCATCCAAATTTACCTTGGATTTAGATCATAAATTTCACTATATAGAGAGGAGACCATTATCACCCGTCGTAAATCCAAAATCTAAACAGAAATTGGGTTTCTCCAAATTTTTGAAAGCTAAATACACTAAAAAGATATATATCCCAAAGACGTTAAATTAGTTTTTCTCATTCATAGACCTCCTTACGTTTCCAGCTGGTGTCGTGGACACAGAAGGTCTTCTACACAATGATCTAAAGATTGACCTATTTTTGTGTGCTAACTTAAAAGTTAGAAATATTTTTGTGTGCTACCTTAAAAGATATAAATATGCAGCTGTTATATGTTAGTTGTTATATGAAGGTATTTCAAGTTTTAAATTTTTTATCATAAATATTTAATTGATGTATTCTTTATTTTTATTGTTAATCTTTTATATATATATATATATATATATAAAATCATCAACGAATTTCACTTAGTTGGTGAAGAGATGACTCTTAATTGTATTAAATATATAAATAATGATCTCCCCGCACGAATGATTGTTCATGGTAACCAATGGCTTATATAAATGGTGTAGTGTGAGCTAGCATTCACATTATTATTCTATTTTTAAAGTGTTATTTTAATATTTAATTATAGTAAAAATAAAATATTAAAATGATGATTTAGTAAATAATTAGGATAGTATTTATTAGATATATATATATATATATTTTATTTGTTTTGTAAGTTGTAGACTAAAATTTAATTAACAGAGTCTAAAAAAGTGGCAAAAGATACATAGAGAGCCGAAGAGTCTGTAGCCAACTGGGGAGGCCTCATATGATGAAGCCACCATCCCAATCGCTCAAAAATACTGAAAGTGCTATCATTATACAAAATTAAGACCCCCTGGGTGAGGTCTGCCCATGAAAAAGACTGGGACATTTTCCAAAAAAATGTTACATGTTGTCTAGGAGTGCTATATATCATAATGTAAAGAAAATAAAAGCAAAAAAGCTAGAAATCACAAAGATAACCCGGAGTAGTGGAAGCCCATCTAACGGCTTGCAGGCGGTGCATCTGGTTCCTCCTTGAGGATGGGGCAGGTAGCATAAAAATCGTCAAAAGTCCTCGGAGGGGGGAGAGCAGGGGAAGAAGAACTTGGGGTGCCAGGACCATCGTGCTCCGTGTTGTTGGATAGCGCCGTTGGAGCAGAAGCCTTGTCTTTTCTGACCATGGCTTTTTTCTTTGCAGACTCTTCATTCGGCACGACCGGTTCATCAACTTCCGCAGCATTTCCTTGCGTCGCCTTTTCAGAATTTCCGCCCAGGGAGAAGATATCCCAGGTCATGTTGGCATCCAGGGTGTTCAGGCGTTCAGAATCCTCTATCAAGCTGAATTTGATATTCCACACAATGCTGGTGTTGGCATCCTAGCTAGCTTCTATTTCTTCAACCAAGGTACTCATCATGTTTTTCAACAACCAATAGCGATTAATGCGCCTCCGTTGCTGCCCGAGGCCAGGAGAGCCGCCCCCCTACGAGCTTCCCAACGATCAATGAGACTGCAAGTCCGCGCAGAGATACACTTTGCATAGCCATCTATAACGATCCAGTCCATGGCCACCTTAGAGCGTCTACCAGAGCCTTTTCTACCACTACCACGACGAGGGGAGTCATGGAGATGAGAGCGTTCTAGAGCCGAGCGCAGGGAGCCGCAGGGAGAAACCAAAACTCAATAGTAGAACTGTAATGCATGTCGACATATGGCTTTAAAGAGCCGAGCCAAGCCATTTCCCTCCCATGGAGGTAATAAATGTTGCAGGTTGTCATTCTTCAAAAAGGTGGCAGAATTAATGGCGCCTCCAACCATTAGAGAACGATCATCGTCATGAACTCACGCGAATGAGGTTGGGATCTGGGGGCTCATCCTCCTTCCTTAAATAAACGTTGTCACCCTGGGTGGAGTGTTGTCTAATGGAGCGAGCGGACAGATGGCCAGTACTAGCCGTCACGTGGCCAGGAGTTTGCAGGCTGGGGTCGGTGCCACGTAACGATCATCGTCATGAACTCACGCGACTGAGGTTGGGATCTGGGGGCTCATCCTCCTTCCTTAAATAAACGTTGTCACCCTGGGTGGAGTGTTGTCCAATGGAGCGAGCGGACGGATGGCCAGTACTAGCCGTCACGTGGCCAGGAGTTTGCAGGCTGGGGCCGGTGCCACGTGAGGAAGGTTCTGTGCGCACAGGTCCCAAAGCCAAGGGCACGTTGACACCTGCATCCGGGGATTTATTAGATACACATTATGAGTGAATTATTATAAGTTTTACCATCATTGTAAAATTCTAGTAAGTGTTATACAACTATTCTCTTTAAATTTTGATACTAATGAATTGGTAAATGAAAAATATATTTTATTTTATTTTATCTATCATCATTAACATGGCAAGATGTAATAAATATGTATTAGATTATTTAATTTAAATATAGTCGAGACAATTATTGCTTCTATGGATAGAGGCAATTGTTGGTGTGTTGCATGTCTTAATTTGAATTACAAAAAACTCACCTATTCAGCATTGAAGACCAAACAAACAAAATCAAAGTAATTACAGAACAACTTATCGGCATATCTACTAAGAAGTTGTTTGACTATGGCGATGAAAGGAATACCAAAGAGACCACATACATATTTTCCAAATTGTTCTTCAATACTTACTTGTTCAACCTAATAGTACATGAAGAAATATTTTCCAATTAGAAACAAATCAAAAACATTGTAATGGCATGTGATAAAAGAGATTGCATGAAAAATCCAAAAGAAAACATGCCTATCCCTGAAATGTTGCTTAAATAATGAAGGCATGTGTTATGGTTTTTTTCGAAGTAAGAAGTTGTATTTTGGCCTACTATTTACTGTTACATGTAGTAAATAGAATGTGAATATCATGAAGTTAGCATATTTATTTCACAACCTATGCATCCATATCCATCATATCATAAAGTTAGATTTGTATCTTCTTGAAATATTACCCCTATATGTGTCAATTAGATATTATCAAACAAATTAAATTATATGCAATATAGAATTTAATACGATATATTTACAAATCGTTAATAAGATACAAGCAACATCTAATTTCTTTGTGAAGCAAAGCGAAGAGCAAAACACAGCAACCACAGTTAAGGAGTTGCACACACATCTACAAGAAATTCCTACAGGCAACCTCCTGGAACCTGCCATGCACTTCGGAGCACACCTGCGTGGGACCAAAGCATTCTGGACACTGATCATGAGTGAGCTGACAAATATGATCAAGTTGCAATGCCCTACATTTTTAATCACTCTTAGTGCAACATACACAAAATGTCCTAACCTGCATGCAATTATGCAAGCAATGACGTAATCATAACATCATTGATAGGTCCCACACTGTGGCTGCATACATGCGTAAAATATTTCATGAGGAGATGCTTAAAAAACATGCACATGACATATTATTGGTACAGTACAGGTACACATTATATCCTACCTACATGTGTCTCTACAAAACCTTTACACATTTGCCACTTGATCTAATCCTCTAACACTCCTTTTGTAGGTATGCATGGAAACATCGTTGCTCTACACATATACATGGTTTCCTATGGCTTGATGGAGCTCCTAACATGGAAACATTAAATTGGCAAGACCCGGATCAAATCAATGCTACAAAGGGTTTCTTTGATAAATATGTTACAACATGAAATCCAAGAGAAAATCATGACACATATATCAATATGCATTGACCTAGAAGTGTATATAAAAGCACTATTAGGATATTCTTTTCATTGTTGATGTCTATTTGTGATAGGGAAGTCTTCAACATAACTCTATGCTAATGATTTAAAAAAACAATTTGCATGATAATTGTTTAAGAATATAGAAAATCGGTAAATCATTTAAGAATATATCTTCAATGGTTTATAGTTTCATGTTATTTGTTTAAAAGTAAATAGTGAATGTGCTTTTCTAAGTAAAAAAAATTAATAAACAATTAAAAATTTTAAAAAAAATGAAAAAGTTAGAACTAGACATTCAAAATTCAATCTTTTTATTTTATGTGAAAAGCAATTTGTTGAGTAAATTATTAAAATATTTGTTTTTATCTGAAAAGCAATTTGTTGAGTAAATTATTAAAATAATTTTTTTATAAAAACAAATAATTTGATTTCTAATCAATAATTTCAGTATAAAAAGCAAAAAATTGTGTAAAGTTATTTTGCTAAATAATTAAAAATATTTTTTATATTTAATAATAAAAAATTAGTTTTTAAAAGAAATATGTATAAATAATCCTATTATCAAGAATAAAATGTGGATATTATCTCTTTTAACTTATCATAGTACTAAATATTATGGAATTAATAATTTTCCTTTCATCCATTTTTTAAAAACAAAAACATAATAACAAATGTATGGTGAAGACGCTCGACAAAATATATGTTATCTTGAGTGGTGTTGAAGGTGCTCGAGAAATTCCATGCGCTAAGCATCGGTGAGAGAGGCACCGACCACTCCGGCAATCCTATGCACTACAAGGGCTCTACATTTCGTGCCAAGGCAACAAATTCACATGGGGCAATGGACAATGGAACTGGCATGGAGTCGATCTATTTTTCAGCGTAGTAGCATAATTCGGTCATATTGGTATTTCGTGTAGGGAAATTTGAAACAAATTCAAATTCGTCGAATATTCACTGTAGGTGTAATATAGATACATATTCTTACTAGTGGACAATTAAATTTTGAACCAATTAAAAAAAATTGTAATTATTTAAACACTATAAAACAAAAATATCATTCAATTTCATACTTTCTTATTACTAGCACAAGCACATTTTTAAAATTTGTTGAGTGGTGTACACATCCATGCGTTCCCATTGGGTCGAAGGTAGACCTATGACTTAATAACGAGAGCTAGGGAATCTATATCTTAAGACATAGACATATTTCCTTCACTTAGAAATCTGTGATACGGTTGGAACCATTCAAATGCCAAATCCATGTTATTATTTATAAATAATTGGTTATAAATATAATCAATTTTTACATGGTTCTACTGAGAGTTAAGCATGGAGGTATCTTGGTCCAGTTAATTATTATTATATATTACATATTCGCAATTAAAATTTCACGGTTTAGATATTTGCTCATTTATTATTTTTCCACATCAAATGCAATCACAAATTAAAGTTTTTTTATGACAAAATAATCAAATATCTATTTGTGTTAACATTTTACTTTGTTTTGATTTAGAGATTTTTTTATGCAATTTAGATAAAGAGGTCATGGCATGAATAGATTTGTACTTCTTGTATTATAATATTTAGATATTAGGTCACTTGGAGTGGTCATCCAAATTGTATACACACTTGGATATAGCTCTCTTACGTTGCTAGCCTATGTTGTTGTGGAATTTGGTAAATATGTGCATCCGCCCTCCATGTGACCAATCTCAACCAAATCACATATTGATTCCTCTCATAAATCGATGGCAAGCAAAATGAAATGTCTGTTAATTTGTTAGAAGAGAAAGTATACATATGTAATATAATTAGAGCTATCAAGTTTGACTCTAAATATATTGACAAGCAACATTGGTATTTTCATTTAGTAGGGGGAGTGCAGGGATTGAGGGATGCAGTTTTAAGTGTGTTACCAATGTTAATGGTTGACCTTGTTAATGTCAATCATTGGGATTTATGGATAGTCAATGCTCAATCCATCTTGAGGGAGATTTGTTTCTTGTTGCGCCGAAGAGGCACATTCTACAGCCCAATAGGGGGAGATGTGTAACTCCTTTTGTGCTCATCCTGGAGCCGACAGGTGTCCTTTTAAAAAAATATATATATTATAAAAAATATCAAGTGGGCTATTTAAATTTTTTACAACCGCATATATATAAAACTACACAAATTAAATAAATTAAAACACTTCCTCAAACATTTGCACTCTAAAAAGAGATTTGCATTTCGAGAAAGTTGATCCCTCTCGGCACTTGGTAGATCCCCTTTAAGATAGATCTATGTTGGTTACTTCGATTTCATGGGTTCCCATTTATTGCGTATTAGTATTTGCAGTATAATTTCCATAGATTCACTTTACTTGCTTTCAACACATAAACTTACAATATCTACCTACACAAAACTTTCTCTCATTTTAGACGTACCGAAGTTCTTTTCGGCATTTCATTTCCCCCGCTTTGGGGGTATGCTAGTTATAAAATTTATCCCCTAGTTCTGTGGGCGAGCAAAAGAGGATGTTCTATGGTTTAACATAAAGAGTTTAATCAAACAAATTACGGCAGCAGTCGTGGGTTGGCAACTAAATGAAAGATAGGCCGTTAACCTTGTGGGACCTGTTATCACATATATAGTAGCCGGGCTACCATACATTATTTTTCTGATGCCAGCACACTATTCAGCCAGTTCCCCTACATTTGAGATGCTGAGATGAGCATCTATATTGGATCACTATCAGATTGTGGACAGCAGTTGTATTCCCCATGCCATGACTGAGTTTCAGGACACTCAGAGAGATGACCGATGTAGCCATTATACCATTGGTACAGAGCAGTCAGTAGTGCCCAGAGTTACAGCAGCAGTTTCAGAGGACAGAGGATGGTACAGGTTGATGAGCATTCAGGTATATGACTCAGCAGGTATATTATGGTGTTATGGTTAGATTGCTTTTATACTTATTCTTATAGCATGTCTTAGCACTTAGTGTCATGATCTGGCGATCATATAGATATTTGGACCTGGTTGACCTATTATATATATATATTATTGTCCCTACTTAGACTTAGAAGTTCACTATTCATACTCATTGGTACATACCCTCCTTAGGGAGAATAGAGGTGATCATTACACCATACTTTGGCTTGCTAGTGTTGGCTCCATCATTTCATTGTCTTCATCCATCCATGGCCTACCTTTTAGATTATCACCCTGACTTACTACTTGACTAGTGGCATGGAGGAATTTTCCCCACTGTAGCCTCTGTATTGGATGAGCTTCCCTGTTTATTGTGTCTCGGCTCTGAGTTGGTGACAAAACTTACCTATGGTGAGTTGGAGTTCCTTGTGAATTCCCCCTAGTCACTAAAGTTGTGTTGGCTAAACCTGAAACTTTTAGTGCTGCCATCAATACAAAATCTGGAAAATGAAATGCTATATCTTGTATGAAAAGCCCATTCATGCAATGTGTTTCTAAACACACATGAATGAAAGGCGTGCCAAATGAAAATGGCCATAAAAATAAAATGTTATATCTTTTGGAAAAATAAATACCTAGGTAAACAAGTTGTCCATGACACACCTAGAAGTGCTCAGGTAAACAAGTGCCTTAAAAACACACCTGCAGCAGAAAGCCTAAAGAAAAATGCAAATCTATGCAATGTGTTTGTAAACACACATAGATCAAGGCTATGGAAACCTCAGGCCCAAGAAGCAATGGAACTTAAATGCTATATCAAAACAATTGCTGGCCTTATTTGTATTATGGATTGTGCGCATCTGTGAAGGTGAATAAACCCTCTTTAAACAACTCATCCATTTGTGAGACACCGCCATTCCCTGTGTTATTGCTCATTCAGTACATACTATGGTGTATTCCCTTTCCCTTTCCAAAGTGTCACAAAGTCAAGACAGTTAAGTCATCCCTTGACCTAGCCAGTTAATTTAAGCCTTCACCCTTCACTAGCAAATTGATCACAACTATGAAGTGAGTATGATCCTGAAAGTCTAGTCTGAGTAATAATAATAATTAACGACACTATATATTTGGATTTAGATCGCCAGTCATGATTACTCTGTGTTATAATTGCTATTTGAATAAATTGTAAAGCATGTATTAACCTTGATACTTTTCAGCAGCCTTGGATGATGGACTGAGTTATATTTGGTCTTGGTTGGACCTAGTTTGACCATGGAGGACCATGGGACATGAGATGTTAGACCTTATGATGATATGGATAGATGATATATGGTCTATGTACACATACAGGATGATTCTATGCAGCAGCTACAGGGTTATGATGATGATTCTGGGGTTACAGCGGTGTTTGTATATGTACAACGCATTATTATTGGCCCTGTTCCGGTATATTGGATATTTATTTTGATCATGCAGAGACTCATATGGTGTATGAGTACACATCTTGGATAGATTTGGACCTTCTGAGTCCAATGGGACAGTTTGTTTTCAGTTCCGGGCACTTACAGTGATGATTGAGCCTCAGTAGGCTGTCCCAGTGCAGTTTTGGTCTTTTGGAGGCCCTGTCGGAGCAGAGATGACTTTTATCCGGTTGACCTAGGGAGCTGATGATGGAAGGGGTGGTCCAGCCACTTGTTTTTACCATATTACCCCCCTTCCGGACACATTGGTGCCCTCACCTTGACAGTGCCAGCACTCCAGGAGGCTGTTTGGGGCAGTTTCACGCTTCCCGAGGCATTTCAGGATTGGTAGAAATGGCTATTGAGGAAATCGATTTGGGCTACTGAGGAAAAGTTATGGCATGGGATGATCAGTGATGATAGATCGGGACCTTCCACACCTTCTCCAGCAGTTTCAGCTTCATCGGGGCCCGCATCCATCACTTATGGCACTTTCTGTGGATTTTCTGAGGTCTTTTGAGGACCACGACTTCACTATGGAGGCACGATTTGGTACATTCATGATTATTTTTTGGTTATTGTGCTATGGGGATTGACCAAGGAGGGATAAAATTACCCCTTGGACCCACCATAAGCCTCTTATGATATTTCATCATCATGATTTGGTGGGATTCCCCTCTTCTAGGGCGATTTTGTCCACTTATATTATATTTTATGTGTGATCCATGTATTATGTTGTTGAGCTCATCTCAACCATTGATTAGACATTTGTATCTTTTAATCTTAACCACTCATTCAAAAAGTGGTTAGGGTTTTGGTGCCTCTCCTTCCTATTTAAAGGAGAGAGCCTCTCATTGTAAGGGGTCTTTGGCTCTTGGATTATTGGTATAGAAAAATATTCTTGTGGAAATTCTTGTGGTCTCCTTTGCATCTGGTGTTCTTAGATGGTGATTGGAAAGTCTATTGCAACCTAGCATTTGGAAATTGTGGCAAGATCTATCTTTTTTTGGAAACCATTGTTTGTCTACAGGAGGGCGACTTCAACAAGGGTGATTTTGCAAGGCTTCTTCAAATCGACTTTCTTGGCATTCGCTTGTATCAGGGGGTTATCATTAGCATCATTGTGATCTATGCTATCTTTCTGTTACTTCTTTTGTGGCATTAGTCTTATCTCTTGATGCATCAAATCTGATATTGTTGACGTTTGTTGTGCAGGAGAGAGGGCGCATTGGCTTCTTGGACCAAATCGACTTGCATAGAAACTACCTCAAAGCTTCTCAAATTGATCGGGTTTGCATAGATCATCATCATCAAGGCATCTACAAGGTTACCCAGGGAAGATCCACAGGTTTGTTTCTCTTTCCTTTATCCAATCCATTGACATAGCTCATAAATTGTTGAAACCCTAAATATCTTAAAACCCCCATTTTACATTTTCTCAGATCTACTTAGATCTAGTGGGTTGTTGGGCATAATACTGAAAACCCACCTCTATAGCATCCAAGGCATCCCGGATCTATAGTTTGGTGAGGATTGGCTTCCGTTTGATCCCCTTCCCAGGCCAACTTAGCCTCTCCCAAGCAAGGCGCACTTCACTAGTTGAGCAAGTTGACTTAGATCTAGGTGGTGGGTGTTTGAGATTCCACTTGATTTGACATCTACACATCAAATAACATACACCCAGGTTGTCACTTTTCTGAAATTCACCTTGTGGGCCCTATTCCACATTTCAAGGGATTTAAACCCCACTTTGGACCACTTGGAACACTTAAACTCAGATCTAGTAAGATCTAGCCATCGGATTACCGTGAAACTATAGATCCATATCCCTACTTGACTGATCTACCCGGATCTAAAATTTGGGTGCCATCCGACTTGTCTTGACCAACCTAAACCCCACTTTCAGCCTCCTTGGGTAAAGTCGCACCACCTTGGAGAAGTGAGTTCACTCACTTCTAGGAACTGGGTACTTGAGATTATTGCAAATCTGAAACCGGAATAATTCAAAACCTAGGTCTAGACTATCACTTTGTCAAATCTTGCCTTGGGGATAGCATTCCTTGTTTTAAGGGATTGTGGTCCACTTGGGTCAAACCTAGATCTAGACACATTCAACCCTCAAGATCTCTATTGCCCACTCGTCTCATGTTGTAGGAGTCCTAAACCATAAGTCAACCCCACTTTGACTCCACTTCCCAATTCCCAAGGCACTGGTTTCTCTCCAAGATAATTCAACTTTCCTAGATTGTTGGATTGACTTGTGGTTTGACCTATGCATGGTAAACTATACCTTTGAAGACATCATGAACCATGGTCAAGCTTGTCTCATGTACTAGTTAGCCCCAATCTGACCCCTAAACAACCCTGCATTGGACACAGTTCCCAAGGCAGTGGATTTTCCAACATTGAACTAGTACACTCATCCTAGATCTCACTTCAAACATTATAAGTCACTCTCACATCAACTATGAACCAAAGCTATACTTATTGAACCCCCACTTGGCTTGTGACTTCATCTTTAGGTCTAGGATAAACCATACACCTAACTTCACTTGGAAATACCCTGATTTGGTGTCTTGGTTTTGATCTCTCCTGTCGGGAGTAGATCGGGTCTCCCCCTTTGTTGTCTGGGCTAGATAACATAAAGCGAAGGTTGCCTCGACTGGCATGACAACCATATATTGGAGGTCGAGGTGATCGTGGTTGCACCTTTTGAGTTGCCCTTCCCTATTGCCATCCATGACTGGATCTATCCATAGGGGTAACTACAGTTTAGGTGATAACAGGACCAACCCAGTTAACGCTGACTTACCATACCGATGGCAGTAATACCTGGCCATTTTGATTTAACCTTGTCAGAGCATTAAACAAGTATGGGGACCCCGCCAACTCTGATTACAAAGCCTAACTCGGTGAGGACATCAAATGAGGCCCTTATATATCTATGCATAGCCACTCAGAGATTTGACCCTGAGACCTTCTTCTTACAACTCACAGCTCTCAACCACTTGAACTAACCCATCAAACTAGGATGAAAGTAATAATATACACATATGATGAGATTTTTAAATTTTAAATTTTTAGAGTTCACCTATAAAAATAACATAAATATTTGCCACCTCATAATCTTGTCACACAACTAAGCAATAAAATGTTAGATAATTTAGTTAAAAATAAATTTAAAAAAAAAAGCTTTATTATTCAATTTATAATGTCAAACATTGATAACAATTAAAAAGAACCACCTTTTGCAGGAAATTTTTTTTTTTAAAAAACCTTTATTATTCAATTTATAATGTTTGTTGACTTATAAACGATTTCAATATAACCTGCCTTTCGGCAGATATAAAAATGAAAACTAAACTCGATGCACTTCGAAAAACGTTAATTTAATACACACTAATTAATATATTGATTATTTTGTATGTGAATCTTAAGGGATAGTAATTGCATTCCTTTATAATATAATAATTATAATATGTTACCACTCAAAACACTTTTACTTTGTAAGTAAAGCTTTATAATATTGATTACTAAATAAATACGTTTACATAAAGTTTGAAGTTGTGCCTATTTTTTTTCCAAGGAAAATATAACTTATTATTAATAGAGGAAATAGTAAATAGAACCCTACAAATCCATCAACAAGTGTTCAGCTGAGCAATGTCAAGCAAGTGACAAAACACTCATGGTACCAAGTTCAGATAGTGGACAATAAAGAGAAGGGCCCCACACTATGCTCCAATAAACAATACAGTCATCCATAAACACATATAGCAGGTCCATGACCATAACAATAGATCCCAAAAGAGACAAAACCCCACAAAATATAAATATCGAAAAAGTAAATGCCGATAAATAGGTGGCTATCACCACCAGGACCAATGAATCCAACAGGGTGTTGAATCCCAGGAACTATGGACCTGCAAGGAGATCAAATAGACACATAATATATGACATATACAACAAAAATGAAAGTAACCAAAAAGAATAACAGGACTCAGTGAATATCCAAAGAACCATGAGTGAAAAACATGTCGTCATGCCACTCATCCCACAAAATAAGCCCATCCGGAGAAGTTAATGCCAACTTGGAGAGAGTATCCGCATCCTGATTGCATTCCCTAAATATATGGACAAAGTGAAAGTGTTCAAAGCCGTTGATAAACGAGCGAGCTTCCTCCTTCCAGAAAGTAAGAAGCATAACATCCAGGGGAGCCGAAACCAAAGCCCAAGAAATAATGGATGATGAGTCCCCCAACACCAACACGGAAGAAACCTCATGACGACGGGTGAAAAATAACAACAGCCAAAGAGCACATAGCTCACTACGAGTGTTTGTGCCAACACCAAAGTGCATCCAAATGCGAAAGAACCAAGAGTTGGAGAGATGTAAAACCACACCAGCACCACAAGTGCCAGATCCCAAATCTGCAGCACCATCAAAAAACCCACACGGATAGACCAAGATCGGCGGATTCAACGGACGACAAGCACGAGACATTGAATGGATCGGAACAACAAAATGCAGTTTATATTCCGAAAAGGCCGCAATAGTCTGACCACAAGATAGCTCCAGGTTTGGAATTATGTTCTCAAATACACCACGATTCCTAGCTTTCCACACCTCCCAGACCATAAAACAGGGGAGTGTGCCAAAAACGGACGGAACATCAAGCCATGTAGCCAAACAGTCCCGAAAAGAAGTGGACCTCCAAGCCATAGCCAAACCAACAGAGACACAAATTAAACACCAAAGTTCCTGCACAAAAATGCAATGGGAGAAAATATGATCGACCGTTTCAACCTGGGAGCCACATAGAAAGCATCTGCTCGGACCAACAAACCCACGATGACAAAGATTATCCCAAGTCTATATTCTGTTGTTCATCGCCAACCAAATGAAACATTTTACTTTCAGTGGGATACCAAGTTTCCATAACGTCTTTTGCCACCACAACCCTTGATACTAAGAATCTGCAAATAATGAATCATAAGCAAGTTTTGCAGAAACGGTGCCATGTGCAACATCCCATGACCAGACCAGTTTATCGGGGACACCCGATAGTTGTATATTACCCCAGTGCAGATACCTGGTATATTCAGACCATTCACTGCCCAAGCTACCCCGAAGACCAAGTTGATGAGCAGTTATCCAAGTAGATCTACAACCACCAACCCCCGGCAGAATAGACGCATGTGAAAGTGAGAATAAACCTTTACCATGCAGAACAGTTAGTAGAATCGGAGATAGATGATAAACAGGCGAGCCCCCATATATAGGATCGATCCAAGTTGTGCCTATTTGTAAAAGCACGTTGGTTTCTTTGATTAATTACTACTAAAATAATAACCAAAATGATCAATTTTTCAATTTTTCTTCGGCCAAATTCCAATCAAAGCTTTAAAAAAAAATAGATTTTTGAGAACATCCTTTCTACATAACGTTATGTTATTACGTAATGTTATGTTATGAGGACGTAAGAGAAGGATGACCGTGAATTTAAAGCTGCATGGAAGTTCATTTAACTTTCACAGGTGCGAATTCATTCACCTTTTCTTTATTGTTTGTTTCACACCTTAGCTGTTTTCAGCTGTGTGGGCGACATTTCTTGATGAGTCGGCGATAATTTCGGTTAGGGTTTTGAGTGTGTTGAACCAGTTTGGTTCCTTGGTTCTTCATGGCTTTTGTCTCGCGAGGTTTCACATTGCCTAAGATTTCGGGCTCTTGGGATCTTTGTTTCTTCTGTTGTTATTTGAGTTTTTTTTTAGTGTGTCGAATGGTGTCGGAGATTGAAGGCCTTTGTCCTGCTCGCGATAAGGGACAATCTCAGACTAACGGTTCTGTGTCTTCTGCGGACCCCTTACTTACTGTTGGAGGGGAAGTCCAAGAGTCAATTCTTGAGGTGGGGTCGGAGGCGGGGGAATTTTTTGAACCTGATAAATTGCCTCATCGTGGTGGGGGTCATTCGAGAGACGTGGTCTTAAGGCTAAAGCTCATAGGGAACAGAAGCTTTACAAACTGCGCACAGATTCTCCTGAGATGACTGTGGGCCGGGATGTACAGTTAGATAGAGTTCTTAGTATTTCTGCAAGGGCACTTGTTGGGAAGGTTTGTTTCATTCTAGTCTGCAGGGCATCCTTAATCAAGTGGGTTCAGGAGCTCTGGAAGCCTCTCTTGAAGTATAGTCCTCGTATTCATATCCTGGTGAATAACTGGGTAGTTTTCCAGTTTCTGGATACTGAACATGCGGATTTGATCCTGGAGCGGACTTGGGTATTTGGGAGGGGGTCTCTCTGCCTACAGAGATGGAACTCGGATTTTAATCCAAGAACGGTTAAGCTTACACAGACTCATTTCTGGGTTATGCTCAAGGGGTTCCCTTTAGAACTCTGGTCGGTGGACATCTTTGTTATGCTGGCTAACCATATTGGCAGGTTTATATATTTTGATGAGAAGTCCATTTACCATGAGAACAAACAGACGGCTTGGGTCCTTACTGAGATTGATGCTGACTTGGGTCTTCCGGTGGAGGTTACTATTAACTGGGGACCTAAACGTTTTACTCAACCCCTAGATTACGAGAGGATTCCGTTCAGATGCCATATCTGTGGGGAGGCTGGTCACCTTCGTGCAAATTGTCATCTGGACCTTCGGGACTCGACTAATCTGTCTTTGTCTCATTTGGAACCTCAGATTGGGGCCGAGACTAATGATTTACACATTGTTGCTCTGGTGGGGAATACGGTTTTAGCTTCTACATCCTTTGAAGGTAATCTCAAAGCTCTTTTCCCTGCTTTTTATGCCTCTCTTTCTCCTTTGGAGCTGTCTATGGTTTCTGGGACTTCGAGAGATCTCACTGAACCAGACAAAACCCCTACTTCTTCTTTGGGGTCGGTGCCTGGGGGGGTTTGAACTCTATTTGTAATGAGGTTTCTTTGATGCCTGGGGTAGTGGATTCCTTACCTGATGCCCAGCTTTTGGAAGACGAATCAGTCCTACTTGAAAAGTTTGGGCTATCCTCGACAAATGCAAGTCCGGTGGAGCTTGGGGGTTTGTGTAAAGATTCTTTAGAGGTTTTCCATGGTCTGAAAGATCCTTATACTCCTCTTAGGTCTGGAAATCCAAATGCTATTGTTCGGAAAAAACCTGGAGGTAGAAGAAGAAAGGAGTTGGCCCGATCATTGGGTGGTGATGACTTCTCTTTTTCTCCTACTCTGTCTCATGGGCAGTCTGTTTTGGGTGCTGATCAGGTTTCTGCTTCGGATATTTTTGAACCTCATGGAGCAATGCAAGTTAATACTGACCTTACTTGATGATTCTTCTTTCGCTTAACCTGCGTGGGTTTGGGGATGCCCATAAATTTCGAGCCCTTAAAGAATTGGTTACGACTTCTTGTCCGGATATTATTTTCTTCCAGGAACCTATGGTGATGGGTGAGAAGGTCCGGGCCCTTATTTGGTGCCTCTTCCCTTCCTGGGACTGTTGTACCACTAACTCTATTGGTCTTTCGGGGGGTTTACTTGCTGCCTAGAATCCTCTTCTTTTCAGCTTTCGAACTTTTGTTACTATTGGGGGTATCCTTTTACTGGGTCGTTCTCGTGAACTTGATATGGAACTCCAACTCCTTAACTGTTATGGGCCTTATGCGGGTCGTCAGCTGTTCTGGTCTAAGTTGGCCACTGTGGGCCTTCTTGATTTTAATTATTTGATTATAGCAGGGGATTTGAACCTTACCCTACAGACTGGAGAGAGCTGGGGTATTTCGGATCATTCTGATCCTCTACAATTGTGGTTTCTTTCTCTGTTCACTCAATATGGCTTAGTGGATGTGGCTCCAAAACCTATTTCGCACACCTAGAGGAATGGTCGAAAGGGGGATGCCCATATTTCAAAGAGATTGGAGTGATTCCGCATCTGTGAGCATCTTCTTGATGTTGTTACGAGGTGTTCCTCATCCATTGTGCATGCTTGTATTTCTGATCACCTTCCCATTCTTCTGAATATGGGTACTGGAGATCGGATATATCGATTTTCGTTCAAATGTTTCTCGGCCTGGTCATCTGATTCTTCCTTTGAGTTTTTGGTTCGTGATCTGTGGTCTACTTCTTACCCTGTCCCGTTAGGACATTCTATGTGCTCTTTACCAAGGTTCCTGCGCACATTGAAACAGGCTATCATCCCTTGGTCCAACGGCCACTTACAGTCACAGCAAAAGAGGTTGTCTAAACTTGATGATCTCATTGCGCCTTTTTATCAGGATCCAAATAACCTTAATTTTGTGGGCTCAGATGTTCGGGAATTGAAGAGTCTGGACGCTGAAAAGGATGAGATTCTATTACAGGAGGAAGTTATGTGGCACTTGAAGAGCCGGGCACTCTGGATTTCGGCTGGGGACCGGAATACCTCTTTTTTTCACTCCTTTGCAGAGATGCGCCGCAAGCATAATGCAATTTGGGAAATTGAAGACTCTGCGGGTCGGCTGGTCACTTCCCTGTCTGAGATTGAGGCTGCTGCAACAGTACATTTTGGGGATCTTTTTAAGAAGTCTTGTAATCTTGAATTGGCGGCTCAGATGCAGATATTACAGACTATGCCTAGTTTTTTTACATCTGAGGATATTGTTCTATTGAATACCCCGGTTACATTGGTTGAGGTGGAGGGGATTATGCGTAAGATGGCCAAGGACAAGAGTCCTGGGCCTGATGGCTGGTCTGTCGATTTTTATCTTCAGTTTCTTGATCTATTTGGACCTGAGATTGTTTGTTTGGTAGAAGAATCCAGATTATCTGGCCAGGTTACTGGTGACCTCAATGCCACTTTCTTGGCACTTATTCCTAAGATTGTTGAACCCAAGAGGTTTAATGATTTTTTCCCTATTTCTCTCTGTAACCTTCTCTACAAGGTTATTGCTAAGGTTATTGCAAACCGCATTAAGTCTGGTTTGTCCAGGGGCATTTCTAAAGAACAGTTTGGGTTTATGAACCAACGGTTGATCTTTGATGCCATTGGAGCTGCTCAGGAGACCATTCACTCCGCCAAGGTTTCTCACAGCCCCTCATTTGTCTTAAAAATTGATCTGGTCAAGGCCTATAACTTGGTTGATTGGTTTTTTTTAAGGTTGCTCCTGTTGAATGCTGGGTTGGATTTTGCTAGTACACAATGGATTCTCGGTTGTGTCTCCTCGGCTAATTTTGCAGTTCTCATTAACAGATGCCCTACTGATTTCTTCCAGAGCTCTCGTGGTCTTCGTCAGGGGTGCCCGTTGTCCCCTCTCTTGTTTATGCTAATCATTGAGGCACTTAGCAGGATGATTTCTCAGGAAAAGGATGAAGGTAAGATTGTGGGAATAAAGGTCTCTAAACATCTTTCGGTTACACATTTATTATTTGTGGACGATGTTCTGCTCTTCGGGATTGGTCTGTTCACAAAATGGCTTCATTTTAAGTACCTTTTAGATCTTTTTTGCTTAGAAAACGGTATGGTTATCAGTACACCAAAATCATGTATCTATTATCTTTTTGTTGATGAAGGGGTTAAAGCCCAGGTGGCTGATCGTTTGTCCATGGACTGTCAACAATTGGATCTTGGTATGACCTATCTTGGGTACTTTTTGAAACCCAGTGCCTATACCATAAGTGACTGGCACTGGTTAATACAGAAATTTGAAAAGAAGATTTTGGTCTGGTACAATCGTAGACTCTCTCTGGGAGGTCGACTGGTACTTATTTGATCAGTCTTAGCCAATCTCCTAGTCTACTGGATTACAGTTGCTCGAGTTCCTTAGACTGTTCTCCATCGTATTAGGTCAATTATTTTCAACTTTCTCTAGTCTGTTGAGTCTGATAAGAAGGGTTTACATTTAGTGGCATGGGACCGGATTGCTCTTCCTAGGTCACTTGGTGGATGGGGGACTCGTAATCTCTTTTGGAATGCTCAAGCACTTCATCTCAAGAGTTTGTGGCGTGCCCTTACTCATGCTGGATTTTGGGGAAGGATTATGAGTGATAAATATTGAAGGGTGCTTCATTAATTGATTGGGTCCGCTCGTTCAGGAAGTCCTCTGCTGGGGTTTCCAATTGTTGGAGGGCGCTTTTCATGGTTTTTCCTTTATTAATGAAGCACCTGGCGTGGGCTGTTGATGATGGTTTCCAAGTTCAGGTAGGTATTGGTCCTATTGTTGGATGTAATTTGTTTCTCTCTGTTTCTACTTTGGCTGGAGTTCATCAATTAGGCATTATCTTCCTGAATCAAGCCAAGAATGGGTCGACTTCTGCTTCATCCAACTACTGGCTTACAACATGTGATCTTGGATTAACTCGTAATGGAGGAGAGGAATGGGATCACTATTTTCAGTCTATCTCTCATGCTGGAATTCGTCTTTCAGATTTATCCGACAGACTTACATGGAGCTGGCATGATTCCGATGGGGAGATTACTAATCCTTTGGCTTACTCGGCCATTGCTTAGGAACATGCTCTGCTGGTTGGCATATGGTGGTTCAGCCGGCTGTGGAAATGGAAAGCACCCTCGAAGATCCGGTGTTTTACCTGGATGGCTATGACAAACAAAATTTTAACGGGTGAATATTTTTACCGCAGAGGTGGTATGGGACCAACTACGTGTCCCCTTTGTTATCAGGCTACGGAGATAGTGGAACATTTATTGATGAACTGTTTATTAACTCGGCAGCTATGGTACTATTTTTCGGGCATCTGGGAGATATATTTTCAGTGGAGTTATGATTCACTAGAGTCGGCTTTGTCGGTTTGGTTTGACAGACAGCGTACTCACTCCTCCTTTCCCCTTTATTTCTTTTGGGGCCTCTGGAGATTGCGTAACTTGGTACTGTTTGAGAATTTCATACTTACATTTGCTAGTGCTCATTCTTTTTTACTCCACTTTTTATCGGATGTTCCTATTCAGCAGAGGCGGCCTCGTCTGCGTCTACCATTTTCTCCTTAGATTGATGTTGGTCGGCCTTGTGGCTTCTTCGATGGAGCTGCCCAATGTGGTGTTGGTGATGCGGGGGGTTTACTGATTATCTTGCAAATGGATTATTATGAATTAAGCTTTAGCACTGGTATGGGTAGTAATACTCGGGCGGAGTTACTTGCTCTCGGTGATTATTATTTTTTGCTCGGCACCTCAATCTTACAGATCTTCAGGTCCATGGAGATTCTTGTGCTGTTGTTGATTGGGCTAGTGGCATAAAAACATTAAGGGTTGCTTCTTTGGGTCATTGGCTACTGCGGATCAAGTCTATGATGAGATTATTTATAAATATGTATTTCCAACATATATCTCGTCAATTTAACCAGAGGGCAGATATTCTATCAAAGAAGGGCTTGCAGCAGAAGGAGGGGCTCTTAACTTATAGACATTCCGGTGGCCCACAAAATAGAGCTGAAGGCTCTATTATCTTTTATTAGGTTTTTGTTTTGTTCGAATTTTTTGTATTGATTTCTGTTTTAGGTTCAGAATGGTTCCTTTTGTTTTGCGGTTCTAGTCCTATAGTAATTTGTGTGTAAGCCATACTGTTATTTTTATCTGCTGCATGGAGTAGTTTACTGGATTATGGTATTGTCAGTATACTCTGATTGTAATCTCTATCTATGAGATAGGTGTCCTTTGTAAGTTTCTTTGATTCACACTTATGAATAGCAAGAAACTTTTTTTCGTTGGAAGAAAAAAAAAATATATATATATATATATATATATATATATATATTATGCCTATGCACAAAGCAAGTGGTAAAGTTGAAAAGTTGTAAATGGAAGGTTTTATGTTTAAATCCTCCCAAACTTACCCAGGCGCCATGGTTTGGGCCCTGTGGATGCATCTAGGGGTATAGTGGTAGCGGGATTGGATCCCTAGACCACGTGTCACACAAGTACCAGGGTGATCATCAATTGTCAATTCCCCTAATACAAAAAAAAAGAAATAAATATTCTTGTCGTGTAATACGATTGTACACAGCATTAAATATGTATTTAAAGCTACGTGACATGATATTTAATTTTTTCCCCTTTAAAAGAAAAAATAGAAAAATGGTAGTGGAGTGAAAGTTTGAAATCCAAATACCTAAAAGAAAAATTATGTAGTGGATTGGAAATTTGAAGTGTATGCTTCTATCATTTTGAAAGGTTTTGTTAAATCCTTTTACTGGATTAATCAATGTTATCCTGGGAAGTTGATAATGGTGAACAGGTTCTCATGGGGATTGACCCTTTCATCGTTGGTGAGGACTCATATATCCTTTCAGATAATTTGGTGTCCTACCTTCACAATGAAGGATACAGATACATGAAGGACACAGATACCTTGCAAATGTCAGGAACGGGGTGACTTCTCCTTCATGCTCGAGCTACTGAAAAAATGTTATATGTTTAGGACTGAGAGATGATCTTGCTCGTGAACGGGATAAGTTTATAAGGGGGTTAAAATAGACTGGCATTAGAGTTGAAGATGTTGAAAATAAAATTGTACTAGAACAAATAGAATGGACAGGTAAACTCAAAACTTGTCTATGAAGCTTGATCTCTATCTCTGTATGTCAATCTATGGGTGTTTTTAGTAAATGGTGATCAAATAAAATATGGAAGTGGAATTTTCCCCTTAAACTCAAATGTTTTCTCCGGCTAACTTTAGAAGAAATTTTTTTGACTTGGGATAATCTAGCCAAGAGAGGATGGATAAGACCCAATATCTGTCCACTTTGCAAATATGATAGTGAATCAATACAACACATTTTTGTTATTTGTGTTTTTTTCAAAAATATCTAGTGCATTATTACAGGTTATGTGCACATTTTTGCTAACTGGGGTGATTTATCTATGGAATCAAATTTGGCATTGTGGGTTAAAAAGTGTACAAGACTCAAATAAATTCCAATTTTTATCTGTTGGGGTATATGGCGTATTAGAAATGCTACTATTTTTGAAAACATTATACCTGATTTGGCTTTAACAGTATCAAGAATTTTGTGTTTAGCTAAAGCCTATAAGCAAGCTCCAATTCATAAAGTTGACAGATTGATTGATTTCCCTTTGCTTATCAATGATATTGTTGTTGGATTTTTCATCGTGGGGGTGGAGTTCTCTTAAAGCTAATCATCAGCATTTTTTTCATATATGGATGGAATGTGATTTAGGTTCAAATACACATGTTGAACTATTGGCTTTATGGGGTTTTGCTGCAAATCTTGGCATTCAATCACTACAAGTGCTTGGAGACTCCAGAGTCATTATTGACTGGGAATATGGATCTTCATGCATACAAATATTGGTTGTGCAGCACTAGTTATCTAGGATCAAATCTGCTATGGACACCTTCTTGGATATCTATTCCAAACATATATACAGGGAACTTAACTTTGTAGCTGATGGACTCTCTAAAAAGGGATTGGACCTTTACATTGGTTTCTTGTTGTACAAGGACTTCAAGAACAAGCCACTTCACTCTTATGGATCTACAGTTTTTTATTAGTTTGGTTATTTATGGAATTGATAAGGAGGTCTTTAGATATTGTTTTAAAACAATGTTTTGATGACAACAGTTAATGTATTGTCTAGGTATGATGTATCTACATAGTTCTATTTTGTTAAAGGTTGTTACCGATATGTAGATAGAAAGTTTTTTGAGGATGAATTATCTATAGTTCATTTTGAGAAGGATGATCTTTTGTAAATGTACTTGCTTTCTTTGATTTTGTTGAATATCAAGAAGCAGTTTTTTGTGTGTGAAAAAAAAGGTGTTAAATAAAAAGAGAAAATGGTTACGAAGTGACCTTTCCCTATATTCCTCTATACTTTATTTAAAATTTAGTAATTTTATTTTTATTCTTTTTGAAGTACGAGTGGTTTTGATTGGGATTTGAAGCAATCTTGAGAAGTATTTTGCATTTCATTTAATTATCTTTATGTTTGTATATTAAATATCTATTCATAATTATACTTTTAATGGGGAAAAGACTCGCTTATATGAGGAGGATAGGATGGGTTAAAGTGATCAAAATTGAACCCATCACAACCCTTCAAGAGGGTTTTAGCTCATCCTAGAAGTGTTAAATAAAAATTGTCCTTCAAAAACAATTTGAAATCTTAATTTTATCCTGCCAACTTGGAAATGAAGAGTAGAAGTAAATATTTTAAAGTAAGGGTAATTTTTTAAATAACTCGTTAATATCTCTTCGTTGGACAATGATCCATTTGTGGATACACATTAACGATTCTATTACTACAAATTTGAATTGTTTCTTACATATTATTAAATTCTCTTTAATGACAAATTTGAGAGTCGTTTTGAAAATTTCATTAGTTTTGTTTGATTTGACCAAAACATGTAGTATTAATAGTTGGGACTTCGAACCATATTTCATGGTTGCGTTGAATCTAGTCATGTGTTTGGAAAATTGCAAATTTGCATGCATCGTATAATAAATAATAATAAAATGTGAATGTATTATAAATTTACAAATTGTTTATTAACAATGGGCAACTACTTTATATAATGGCATTATACCAACTAGGAAGCAAGTTCTCAGATAGGGTGACATCAAGACAGGGCCGACGAATTAATGGCAATGAGTTAGAGGTCAATCTAGATGTAGTGTACGAGGCGGAGTGGCATTTATCACCCTCCCCTCCCGAGAGCTTGCACGTACTGCTTCACCTGGAGCATTCATTGCGCAATGATGGCAGAGAGAGGAGTTGAAGTGATGGTGATTGCACCACTTGCTATCATCGGAGGGGTATTAAGAGGGAATCCAATCCCCAAGTGTTCAGCCTTTGGCAACGTTTTTACTATTACAATTGTCGATTTAGAAACTGAGACCTGGTGCGACAATGGTGGAGAAGGCACAACCATGGTGAGGGACACCTTCGTGCTTCAATCCAGTGAGGTTGCTCTTGTCATGCCAAGAACAGAGAAAGCAACACGTAGGTAAGAATGCATGATTTGGGACATACAGTTCAAGTGATGGTTGAGTGGTGTGTAGGTATTATAGAGCTCTTCAACATCCCTTCTCCACTCCTTGCGGTGGTCTTGGAGCCTAAGGTGGCCAATTTGACCTTGACAATGGTGATGGTGGAGATGCATGCTTAGACTTCTGCGAACCCTAGCACCAGTCGGAAAAATATCAAGGCAAAGGAAGAAAACCAGAGGTCACTACAATTTCTATGGATGCCAAGCCAACTGTGCTTCCCTCAAGAAGCTGTAAGAACGAAGCTCGAGACCTTATCCGAGTGAGGAACCTCCACAACAAAGGAAATGCTTGCATCCCAACTCCTCTGCATAGCTTCAATAGTGACAAAACCTTTTCATTTCATTGATTCGACATGTTTTATATATCTTGGGCTCTTTTAGCAGTTTGTGTATGTCCGTATAAGGAATTTTGGATTCTCTCAGTTTTTTTCAATGTAGCCCAATAGAGGCAATTAGGAAGCACTCTTCAAGGGTTGCTAACAATCTCTTTTTGACTCATGGCCTAAGCAATTTTTATGTTTGGGAGGCTCAGTTCTGACTCTCTCTATACATATATGTAAACTTTGTGAAGATATAATGTAAGAACTAATTTACAAAAAAAAACTAGGAAACAAGTTAATATGGTGTGAGAAATAATTTAAAAAACTAAATTTGTGGGTGTGGCTCACAAGTGAAAACTAAATACATGGGTTGGGTTGCTCTGTGGATCTATTTAAATCTCAACTTCTCCACCAATTCCTCCAAGAACTAATACTTATTGTGTAATATGGTTGCTTAAGTATTTTTTGGTGCCTTTCATATCCATTGCACACTTTTATTTGATGAATCTTGTATATTTTTCTCTATGGTTTGTCGTAGTAGACACGTTCTCTTTCTTGCTCTCTAAATATTTGACGGTTGCTCTCATTTCATGTAATCCAAAGTAAGAATCCTTGGAAGATGTATTCCAACCTCTATTCACAATCAGGAAGTGAAGGGTTCCTTTCACCATTGTGTGAGCCCATATTGAACTTGTATCCAAGTTGTTGGGCCACTTTTCTTCCATCTTGTTTTGGGGAATTTGTTAAACAATTTTATTTTATTTTATTTTGACTTTAATCACATTAAATTAAGTTACATATTTTTCGTAGCATACACACATGTACATTGCAATATATATTAATATATTTAAATGTAATTATGTTTTTTACAAACAATTTGCTAATTATATTGCTTAATGGAATTTTTTTAATTAAAGAATATTTTGTTATAATTTATTTTTTAATTTTAAAAAGTGCATGTTTTCATGAAATTGATGAACGGTCAACTATTTATGTCTATTATTTGAACATATATTTTGTGTTGATTATCATACTTCATTTTAACTATAGATATCCTGAAACTTATGAATTTCTTACATATTAATATAAATTTATGTTAAAATTATTTTAATATAAAAAATAAGTTATCCCTTTTCATTAAAAGTATATATGGTTCCAAACTTAGAAACTAACTTGACATGTTGATTGGTTGAGGAAATATCTTCATCCTTGTATTGCTTTTCTTCTTGTTATTGTATTATCATGAAGTGTTGGATGAGCATTTTTTTGATATTAACCTTTGCCTCAGAAACTTGGCTAGTTCCATTCATATGGAATTCTTAGAAATCTAATCTAAAAGGATTGAGGTTTAGTAAATAATGTAAATAATAAATTAATAAGAACATGAAGTCCAATGGACTCCAATGCACCTCTTGGAAGGTGAAGCCAAAGGGTCACCTCCTCATGTATAATATGGCCATTCATGCTCAATGAAATTCAAGAAATTCGGGAGTTGCTCTGATACTCGGGAGTTATTCTGATAGTGGTATCAGAGCTTCATAAGTCATGCCTACTACAACTTGCCATATTCTTCGTCTGCCATAAATGTTAACCATGATTCACTGCCCTCTACTCTTGAGTCTTGTCGTCTCAGCTCTGGCATATGTTTTCTGATATTCAAACTTGCCTATTCAATTTTGAGAACCGTTTTTCTAAGACTGTGCATTGACTAGAGTCTCCTGTCACAAGACCACTTGTTTCTTTGAATACCACCTATGTTTCACATTTTCAAAAACCTAATTGCTAAGTCGAGACCATTTCGTTATTCATGCTACCTGGCATGAATATGTCTTCCTCTTTCTGCATTGACTGTTGTGTAAAGAATATCGTGGAGACTATGTGAATACTATCATGAAAG
Organism: Larix kaempferi; assembly: GCA_027924585.1. Classification (NCBI taxonomy): domain Eukaryota; kingdom Viridiplantae; phylum Streptophyta; class Pinopsida; order Pinales; family Pinaceae; genus Larix; species Larix kaempferi. Next base: position 14,928,776 of record BSBM01000378.1, read on the forward strand.
CTATCGTGGAAGCTCGGACTGGGCGGAGTTAGAACGCCCTCTGTGTGAAGACTATCATGGAGCAGTGTAAAAACTATATATGCGTTAAGTGCTATGTAAAGACTATCGTGGAGTAGTGATATCTCTCTATTGGTGGACAGGCTCTCTCCCACGATGGTGTGGGATCTCTTGGTGCGTGAGACCATTCACTGAATCATAAATCCTAATCGTTGACCACAACCTGAGATATCTCTACTATTGAAGTCTGAAGACTGGTGGAGACTAGAACAGATGTGCATTGGTTCAATCTTAGGTGTGTTGAATTCTATAATAATCCATGCATTGAAAGTCTATAGAAAAACCCTAGGTTTTTTTGGAGTGCATTGAAGATTGTCTCCTTTCCATTGAATGTTTGTCGATGTCACATTCTTTTTGAAAAATGGGTGTTGCATCTCTTTCTTATTTTTTAGGTGTGGTATACTCACCATTTTTACACTAATAGTATTGCTGGCGAAATCCCTCCAATGTTGCATATTGCCTCCAGAAATCGCACTAATGACTGTTCCAACGTAGACTCTTGCAACAATGATATATTCTGAATTTCTTGAGGCACATAGCATTTTGTTTAGTTGAAGAATTGTATCAGTATTTTAGGATGGTATCATTTTTTGTATTGGGAGTGTATCTTTAATGTATTTAGAACATTAATCAATTGTACATTGTAAGCATTGTATTAATTTATTCTATTGTATTGAAAGAATTCCTTGTAAAAGATGGCAAAGACTTATACTTGCACCTTCTCTTCTTCTCCCAAAAAGATGTTTATTTGCAGGTGAAAGTTGCAGAAGATGCATTCATTGGCATCTATAGTTGGTGTAGTACTCACTAGAAAATAAAACTATCCAAAGTGGTCGAGGAATATCAAAGAAACATTCATCTACAATGATTTTTGGCATGGCATATGTGAAGGAACCACCATTAAAATAGAAGCTAGCCTGACCTTGAAATCTGACCCAAAGCCACCAACATCGTAGAAAGAACGAGATATATGGAAAACCAAAGACATCAAGGAATTGGAAATGATCACTGCTACAGTCAGTGAAGAGGTGAGTCAACACATATTACCTGCAACATCTTGTTTTGATGCCTTGAAAATATTGAAGGATATGTTTGACTCAAATTCTGAGATGGAGATAATTCAGATGGTGTTGAAGTTGTTCAATTTAGAAGTGAGGCATAATGATCCCATTGTTGAAAGTATTCAAATAACTGAGAGGGGGGGGTTGAATCAGTTATTATGTGCTTAAACAATTTTACATTCTTTTTCCCTTTTAAATTTGATGAAGTGTGACAATCAATATGATATGAGATGTTCTATGCACATTCCTTTATAACAGGTATATTGTTATAACAGAATTAAATATAAGGCATATAAACAATGTTCAATCACATAAATATGCAGAGGCACTGATTTTCCTGAGGAAACCCATAAAGGGAAAAAACCTCTTCTTCTTAGGATGAAATGAAAGCTCCAACTTCTCTTTACATTCTATTTTATCTGAGCTACAACCCAGATGAGACTGCTACCTCTGTTTCTTCAGCACCAACTGAATGGAAGCTACAACTCCCAAATGTACAAGCACGAACTTGCAAAGAAGAATTTACAATCTTCCCTTGCTCCTCCCTACCACGTTATGTAAGAAAAATTTCAGTCAATTATATCACACTGGTTCAGATATATCAGTAAATACCCTTTTCATTTTTGTTCTCTGCTGCTACAACTTGGATTTCTGGGCATTCTATTCTTCATTAAATTGAGCACACATTTTTCTTATGAATTGTTAACTTCAAATCATAGCTTCATCTTCTTCATCCAACAACCAATCCTCTTCATCCTCTCCATTCTCCCACTCCTTTTTGTTCTCCTCAATTGGTTGTTATAGATGTTGAATTTATATGCCTTGGTCTCTTTAACTTCCAGATGTTCCAATTCTAAAACTGAAACTGTCTTTTTAACTCCTAATTCGAAAATTGAACTGTCTCTTTGACTTCCAGAACTTACATGCTGTAACTGACTAATTAATAAATAAATAAATGTTTGTGATTCGCAGCCTGTCTGAGTCGTAGCTTGTCTGAGTCGCAGTTGTCTGAGTCACGGCTGTCTGAGTCGCAACTATCTGAGTCGCAACTGTCTGAGACGTAGCTTGTCTGAGTCGCGGCTGTCTGAGTCGCAGCTGTTTGAGTCACGGCTGTCTGAGTCACGGCCATTTGAGTCGCAGCCGTTTGAGTCACAGTCGTTTGAGTCGTAGTCGTCTGAGTCACAGCCGTCTGAGTTGCATCCGTTTGAGTCGCAGCTTGTCTAAGTCGCGGCTGTCTGAGTCGCAGGTCTAACAACATTATTTTCTTGTGTTTCAATCTCATTCATAGCTTTAGTAAACTGAAGTTGGTATGGTCTGAGTCACCCGCCTTGTCTGCTTTCCAATCATCAATGACAACTGGATCATAGTGCCAACGATCTCCCCCTTTGGCATTGATGGAAACCTAAAATTTATGATGTTGCTTTTCATCTGCAACTACCTGAACTTCTCCCCCTTTGACATCAATGTCAAAGATACATTTTACAGAAACATCTCCCCCTATCAAGAAGAATCCAAAAAAAAGGGGCATGAGGAACTACACAGAACTTATAGTATAATCATATCTGCAATACATACATACTCCCCCTTTCAAGGTGAACTCAATAATCTAGTCATGAGGAAAAGTCAATCTGAAATCATCATAAGCACATATCTGATATTCATTAAACCCAGACTCCCCCTATCATGGTGAGGAGATCAGTTGGAATTGGGTAGGACACCCAACTTCTGACGAAGATATTCAAACTGTGCCTTAGACAATGGTTTAGTAAAGATATCAGCAGTTTGTTCTGTAGAGGGAATAAAATTCAATTGAACCACTCTGTTTTTGACTTGTTCCCTCAGAAAGTGATACTTAATTGGTATGTGCTTAGTATTGGAATGAAGCACGGTGTTTTTAGACACACTGATAGCACTTGTGTTATCACAGTGAATAGGGATAGGTTCAGAATATTTTACATCCAAATCAACAAGAGTTTGTATCATCCATAATACCTGTGTACAGCATGTTGCAGCAGCTATGTATTCGGCCTCAGTAGTAGATAGAGAGATAGAACCTTGCTTTTTACTCATCCATGCTACTAATGAATCGCCTAAGAAGAATGCACCTCCACTAGTGCTCTTTGTTTCATCTAAACAGTTTTCCCAGTCAGCATCTGAATATGCAATCAACTGAAAGTTTTGATTCCTAGGATACCAGAGACCATAAGTCATTGTGCCTTTCAAGTATTTGAAAATTCTCTTCAGAGCTACCAAGTGACTTTGTTTGGGAGCAGACTAAAATCTTCCTACCATTCCAACAACATGCATGATATCAGGACAAGTTGTTGTAATATATAGAAGACTGCCTGTCATTGACCTATATGTTCTTTGATCAACATCTGGTGAGATATCATCTTTGCTAAGCTTGCAGCCAACAATCATAGGGGTACTAACAGGTGAAGAATCCTCCATTTGAAACTTTTTCAACATCTCCTTCAGATACTTCTCTTGAGAGAGAAATATACCTTCAGAATTCTGATTGATTTGAAGACCAAGAAAGTATGATAATTCTCCAATCATTGACATTTCAAACTGAAATTACATGGCATTAGCAAACCACTGGACAAAATATGCATTAGTACATCAAAATATAATGTCATCAACATAATCTAGAACAATTAATAAATCATCACCTTCAGTTTTGATGTACAGATTGCTATCAGCAGTGCCCTTCTTGAACCCTTTTTCTTGTAAATATTTATCCAATCTGTAGTACCAGGTTCTTGGTGCTTGTTTCAATCCATATAGTGCCTTCTTCAGTTTGCAAACATAATCAGGATTGTTTGTCGGTGAAAAACCTTCAGGTTGCTCCATATACACTTCTTCTTCTAAATCTCCATTTAGAAAAGCTAATTTAACATCCATCTGATAAACTTTGAAATTTTTGTGACAGGCATAAGCAAGAAACATTCTTATAGTTTCCATTCTTTCCACGGGTGCAAAAGTATCATCAAAATATTGTCCCTCAACTTGTGCATACCCCTTGCAAACCAATCTGGCTTTATTTCTCACAATTTGTCCTTTTTCATTCATCTTATTCTTAAATACCCATTTGGTACCTATCACATTCTTATCTGCTGGTCTAGGAACAAGTTCCCAAGTATTATTCTTTTCAATCTGATCAAGCTCTTCATTCATGGCTTTTATCCAATCTTCATCTTCACTAGCTTCATAAAACTTCTTGGGTTCTATTATAGATAAAAAGGAAATGTGAGACTGTTCTGTATCTTTGAGCAACTGTCTTCTTGTCTGCACACCTTCATTCTTGTCACCAATGATCTGACTTTCAAGATGATTTTTCCGAATAATTCTTGAAGGAGGTTTTACGAATTGCTGTTGTGTAATGTCCCTTATTAAGAATTTTATTAAAATTGCAATTTTTCACTTTTTTTCCCTAGTTCGACCTTTGACTAGTTTGGATCTCTAGGTCCCAAATTTGCCCCAAATGATCCCAAATCTTCTGAGAAGGTATATGAATGATATTAGAACATAAATATGTGTTTCATGGATGCCTTTGGACCTTTAAAATACTTCTGCAAATCCTCTTTCAATTCTGATCAATGTAGGTAACTTTACTAGTGATTTTCCTTTGACTAGTATTGGCCTCTAGGTCTCAAATTGACTCCAAATGCCTTCAAATCTTCAAGGAAGGTGTATGAATGATATTAGAACTTGAATATGATGTTTATGGATGACATATTTCCACCAAAAGACCTCTGCAAACTCTCTTAATATTCTGGACCAATTATGCAATTTTACTAGTGATTTGGGGTTCAAATCCCCCTGGGGTAAGTACTGAAAATGGCTTCCCAAATGCCTCCAAACCCACTCAAATTTATGAACAGAGGTATGTAATGTGTTAATTATTTTATTAAAGTCTCATATGCACAATTAATGGATTATTACAACTGTTCTCACCCTCTCCCATTCAACTGCAAAAATCCCCAATTCGACCCTTGGGGAAATGGCACTATTTCACCTCCCAATAGAACTAAACTGAGTAAAAATGCTTCAAATGATCAAGTACAGTACATGAAACTTGTAGAAGACATCCATGGCAGTATATTGATCACAAATATATCAGAGAATCATCCATTCATTCGAAATCATCATCAATACATTGGTTCACAACAAGGTAGTGGGGAAATGGCATTGTTCTTCCATTAAAAATGAGATTTATACATTTCTACTTGGAATTTCGACCTGAAACTTTTTGGATATGAAGAAAAGAGTATTTAATTCATATTACAAAAGAAATGAGGCATTAAAAGCTTCCCCAAAGAGTACAATAGCTCACCAAAAACGCCCTCCCTCAAGGATCAAGAATATGCCATCAAAACTGGAAATGGTTGAAGGAGTGAGCTGCAATAGAAGAAACCATGAGCTGCCCTGTAGCTTACACCTCCAAATAAAGACTCCATTAAAGCTCCAAATGAAAGGTCTGAATGGCCTTTCCAATTACCAACTTGGATGGGAATCTTTCACCCTCGAAATTGGCTAAGGCAAGAAACTAGTCATCCACTAGCTCTCCCTCTTCACAAATGCAATTGCAAATTCTACAAATGATCAAAAGCTGGTTTCATTCTTTGTTATTGACATTTATAAACTTCTAATGTCCTCCATGGGTCGAATTCCTTCCAAGAGACTCATGCCAACTCAAGTTGGGAAGAGATTCCAAAGAACGCCACTTGTACAACAATTCCTAGTCTCCCACTTCCACCAAATCACATGTGGAAGCATATTAGCTGCCCTAACACCCTTGAGCGCCCTCTTGGAGTCTATTTTTAGCCCTGACATGTCATATATGTCATATGTCATCCTTCAGGTTTGATTTGTGTCATAGGTGTCATAGCATCTTCATCATTGTTGTCATAGAGCTAGGGAATCTAGCCCAAGTGTCTCACTAGCTCCAAATTGCCTCTTCCTCTTCCATGGGAGTTACTCTTCCTCTATATTTCGACCTTGGATGAGTCATGCAATGAATAATACCTTTTGGACTCCCCCAAGTATGTTACCATTCACCTTGAATTCGAATTGGTGAGAGAATGATGCCAAATGTAGTGGGGAAATCTAGCCATATGTGGGTCCCACTTACTCCATGTGTCTTCATCATGAAATGCCACTTTGATTTTCACTTGTATATATTTATTTATCTCATTTATTAAATATTTATTCCATTCTAATGTTCAAACATCATTTATTATCCCCATTATTCCAAATCCCAAAGCTTCCACCCCAAACCTAGGAAACTAGTAATTTTCCTCCTTGGCAATTATTTGACCTTTAGCATCAATTTGACAAACTCTAATGAATAGGGCCAATGTGATTAGGCCATTGTGACCCAATTCCAAATTTGGGACATGACAAATCCTCCCTTCCCAATATTGCTTGTCCTCAAGCAATTTTAAAAATGGGTGTTGAAGAACCTGCTTTCTGTATAATTCTTTGAAGTTGCCATTGAATTGCCCAACCTTGAGTCTTTGAGTTTCCATGAAGATTTTAGAGAGGAACCACCATGCTTGCTGCTGCACTACTCTGATAAAAATCACTTTATTACGTGGGGAAATCCATCTCCCATACTGCTTGTTTCCCCAAAAAAAATTTGAAACCAATGAGATAAAAATTATTCCAGGGTCCCATTGCTTGTATTGCACCCCAATAATTAAGAGTGCTCTCCAACCCACACCATTAGTTAAGAGGATTCATGGATCTCATTTTCTTGTATGCATCCTTCCAAACATCATGAGTACCAAATATATATCATCAAAGTACATAACAACATAATGAAAATGTACATCAAGGATATGCTTCATCAAAGAGTCATGAAAGTGCTTATACCTCCAAGCAAGTAGACCACCATTTTCCAAGTGCATACAAGCTTCAAGTGACCAATCAAATGTGCTCCAATGACATAGGTGAGGATCCCATGTCCTATAATGCTGCTCCAAAAGGATGTGATATGCATCAAAATATTCAACCATGTATTCTTTCATCCAAGAAGTGAATGAAGAATCTCCACTAAAATCTGAACCAAATAGTGAGCAGAAAAAAAAAGGAGACTTCAAATGACTCAAAGAAGTCTCACCCATACATCCCTGAATGTGAGAGTCATAAAGATATAACAAAGTATGTGTCTTGCAACAAAAATGTTCTCCAATCATAAATCTATTCTCCCAAGTGTTGGATGAAGTTCGTCCAACATAAAATGAATCAAGTGTTGAGCAAGAAAAACCATGAGTCTTCAAGTGACTCAAATGCATATCATAGGTGCATCCATGTAGATTTGCATCATCATAAAGTGACAAATAATGTTGCTTCAAATGTGAAGAAGAATGTGCTCCAACCATGTCATCATAAAAAGTAAATCTAGGAGTTCCATACTCCTCATGTGGCACCATCAAAAAGAATCCTTTCACCCATACTTCATTGAGACTAATACTGCAAAACATGGAATTGTAGGATGTAGGAGAATGAACTAAATCACCCAAATGATCAAAAAGTATAGAAGTTTCATCATGGGAAGGATCCATATGGGTAGTATCATGCATCTCCTTCAAAAGTGTGAACTCTTTGTCATAGTTTGGTTCCAATGTAGAGGAATCATGCTCTTCTTTAAAAATTTCATAACCTTCATCAAGAGACAATTCAAGTTCCTCTTCCACCACATCAAGTGTTTGGATCTCTTCAAGTTCATCTTCAAACACATTAAGCACATTCAAATTCCCACATTTCTCATGATCCACCATGTCATGAGAATCCTCCAAATAATCTACCATTTGACAATCTGAAACATAGGAGGAAAAACAAGTATCTTGCAACTTTTCAAGAAGTTGCTCATTTTGAATTGTGAGCTTATGAATATCCTCATTATTCTTCAAGTATGCATCATGTAACAATTCATTAAGCTCAAACAAATGGTTTCTATCAAAAAGCAAAGACATGAAATTACCTTTGATGTTGCACATTGCTCTTTGAATCTTCTCCATGTCTTCAATGAAGGATGTTTCCTCCAATGAAGTAGCTCTCCAACAAGAATTTGACACTAATGCTTGAGTGTCATGGAGAATGCTGAGGGACTCTTGGATCTTCTTTTCATTCATCTTTAAGGACCCTTCAAGAAAATGAGGCTCTTGCAAATGAACCTCCTCATCTTCTTCATTTTTGCTTGGACCAACTTCATGAAGCTCAAGTGGTGATGGGGAAGTTGATCTTGGTTCTTCTTCAACTGCTACAAGGTATTCATTATCATGCTTAATGGAACTTGGGCTTGCAGCAGCACTTTCAAAAGTGATCTTTATGTCACCAACATAGAGGTGTGAGCACCCATCAGTAGGTACTCCTTCATAGTTTAAGCATCCATCAGTAGATGCTCTTTGGTTCATGTCTAAGCTAGAAGGTGTCTCGAAATGGTCTTCCATATTTTCAATAGAATCTTCTTCATTCTCTTGTGACGTCTCTTCCTTTTGCTCTTTAAAGCAAGCTGATGCATTTTTCCCCTTGTCTTCCTTAGGATCAGTATATTTGGAATCTCTTCTTGAATAAATCTCAAAAGCTCTCCTCAAGGAGGACATCATTTCATGCACACATATATGATACTCGCTCCAAGGGTTTTTACAAGAAGGGCATAAACCTTTCTTCACTAACTCCACATCTTCATTTTTGGGCCTATTTTCAAAAACATGTTCAGCATAGTACTCAAAAGACATGGCATTTTTTATATTTTTGCTCGAAGCAAGATATTCTTGATATTTTTTATATTGTTGGGGCAAGGTTTTATATTTTTCTCTCCATCTTTGGAACTCGCTCATAGAATTATCCTTGGTTGGTGTGACACACTCATATTCATCAGATCTAAAGTCATAAGAATAATCTTCATTTCTCTTGAAATTGTAATAAGTGTTACATGATGGCACCTCTTCCTCATACCCTTCACATTCTGCTTCATATTGCTCATAAGCATCTGCATATTCCTCATAAGAATTGTACTCGTATGATTCATCATAATAGTAAGACATGGCTGCCAGTTATTATTGAATGTATGTACCTAATCCACAGGTGCAAGGACCATGCTCTGATACCACTGTAATGTCCCTTATTAAGAATTTTATTAAAATTGCAATTTTCCACTTTTTTTCCCTAGTTCGACCTTTGACTAGTTTGGATCTCTAGGTCCCAAATTTGCCCCAAATGATCCCAAATCTTCTGAGAAGGTATATGAATGATATTAGAACATAAATATGTGTTTCAGGGATGCCTTTGGACCTTTAAAATACTTCTGCAAATCCTCTTTCAATTCTGATCAATGTAGGTAACTTTACTAGTGATTTTCCTTTGACTAGTATTGGCCTCTAGGTCTCAAATTGACTCCAAATGCCTTCAAATCTTCAAGGAAGGTGTATGAATGATATTAGAACTTGAATATGATGTTTATGGATGACATATTTCCACCAAAAGACCTCTGCAAACTCTCTTAATATTCTGGACCAATTATGCAATTTTACTAGTGATTTGGGGTTCAAATCCCCCTGGGGTAAGTACTGAAAATGGCTTCCCAAGTGCCTCCAAACCCACTCAAATTTATGAACAGAGGTATGTAATGTGTTAATTATTTTATTAAAGTCTCATATGCACAATTAATGGATTATTACAACTGTTCTCACCCTCTCCCATTCAACTGCAAAAATCCCCAATTCGACCCTTGGGGAAATGGCACTATTTCACCTCCCAATAGAACTAAACTGAGTAAAAATGCTTCAAATGCTCAAGTACAGTACATGAAACTTGTAGAAGACATCCATGGAAGTATATTGATCACAAATATATCATAGAATCATCCATTCATTCGAAATCATCATCAATACATTTGTTCACAACAAGGTAGTGGGGAAATGGCATTGTTCTTCCATTAAAAATGAGATTTATACATTTCTACTTGGAATTTCGACCTGAAACTTTTTGGAGATGAAGAACGGAGTATTTAATTCATATTACAAAAGAAATGAGGCATTAAAATCTTCCCCAAAGAGTACAATAGCTCACCAAAAACGCCCTCCCTCAAGGATCAAGAATATGCCATCAAAACTGGAAATGGTTGAAGGAGTGAGCTGCAATAGAAGAAACCATGAGCTGCCCTGTAGCTTACACCTGCAAATAAAGACTCCATTAAAGCTCCAAATGAAAGGTCTGAATGGCCTTTCCAATTATCAACTTGGATGGGAATCTTTCACCCTCGAAATTGGCTAAGGCAAGAAACTAGTCATCCACTAGCTCTCCCTCTTCACAAATGCAATTGCAAATTCTACAAATGATCAAAAGCTGGTTTCATTCTTTGTTATTGACATTTATAAACTTCTAATTTCCTCCATGGGTCGAATTCCTTCCAAGAGACTCATGCCAACTCAAGTTGGGAAGAGATTCCAAAGAACGCCACTTGTACAACAATTCCTAGTCTCCCACTTCCACCAAATCACATGTGGAAGCATATTAGCTGCCCTAACACCCTTGAGCGCCCTCTTGGAGTCTATTTTTAGCCCTGACATGTCATATATGTCATATGTCATCCTTCAGGTCTGATTTGTGTCATAGGTGTCATAGCATCTTCATCATTGTTGTCATAGAGCTAGGGAATCTAGCCCAAGTGTCTCACTAGCTCCAAATTGCCTCTTCCTCTTCCATGGGAGTTACTCTTCCTCTATATTTCGACCTTGGATGAGTCATGCAATGAATAATACCTTTTGGACTCCCCCAAGTATGTTACCATTCACCTTGAATTCGAATTGGTGAGAGAATGATGCCAAATGTAGTGGGGAAATCTAGCCATATGTGGGTCCCACTTACTCCATGTGTCTTCATCATGAAATGCCACTTTGATTTTCACTTGTATATATTTATTTAGCTCATTTATTAAATATTTATTCCATTCTAATGTTCAAACATCATTTATTATCCCCATTATTCCAAATCCCAAAGCTTCCACCCCAAACCTAGGAAACTAGTAATTTTCCTCCTTGGCAATTATTTGACCTTTAGCATCAATTTGACAAACTCTAATGAATAGGGCCAATGTGATTAGGCCATTGTGACCCAATTCCAAATTTGGGACATGACATGCTGTGAGTCTGCATCTTCATTCTCTGATTCAGATTCTTCCTTTTCTGATTCTTGGACCTGTTCTTCTTCATCTTTAGCTGTATCCTCTGTCCATGATTCATCATTGTTTATCTGAGTGTCTTTTACATGACTCCCTTCATCTACTTTAATATCAATGCAATCAACCATTTTATGCAACCTCTTATTATAGCATCTGTATCCTTTGTTGTTTGTAGCATAACCTAAGAAAACACCTTCATTAGCCTGTCATCATATTTAGCAAGATGCTCATCATTGTTCTTGATATAACACTTACTCCCAAAGACTTTGAAATTCTTGATTGTAGCAGGTCTCCCAAACCATAATTCATAAGGAGTTTTATCACTATTTGGCCTTAAGTGAGCTTTTTTAAGTATATGAACAACTGTATGAATTGCCTCTACCCAAAAAACTTGAGAAATATTATTTTCTTTCATCATTGATCTTGCCATCTATTGAACTGATCTATTCTGTCTCTCAACCACTCCATTTTGCTGTGGATTCCCTGGAATTGTATACTCTCTTTTGATACCCTATTCATCACAAAATTCCTTGAAATGCCTTGAACTAAACTCTCCTCCTCTATCGGACCTTACTGCCTTTAGTATTCTTCCTGTTTGATTCTCAGACAGAGCTTTAAATACTTAAAAATTTTCAAATGCTTCAGATTTTTCTTTCAGAAATGCAACCCAAGTAAGTCTAGAATAATCATCAATAACTAGCATAAAATAGTTTTATTTTCCTGCACCTTCCTTCCTTGATCGTCCACACAAATCCATATGCACTAACTGAAGAGGTTTATCTGAAGAAGGGAAAATTTTGGATTTGAACTGTGTTCGAGTTAGTTTTCCCATTTGACAGGGTTTACATACAACATCATCTGGTTTTGATATCTTTGGAAAGTCTTTCACTGCTCCATTGTTTCTAAGCTTGATTATATGATCAAAATTTAAATGTCCAAGTCTTCTATGCCATAGCCAGCTCTCATCATACTTGCTTAGATGACATCCCTCCTTTTCTTCTTTCAAGAATTAAACATTGTTTTATGTTCTTATACCTTTGGCAACCAATTGTCCTGAAGAAACGGATTTAATTTTGCATTCCTTAGAATTGAAAACAACTTCACATCCTTTGTCACATACCTGACTAACACTAAGAAGATTGTGCTTCAGGCCATCTACAAACAGAACATCTTGAGCTTTCCCTTTTCCATTACTTAGACTTACCATTCCTTTGCCTCTGATTTTTCCTGGAGCATCATTCCCAAAAGTTACATTTCCTGATTTGTGTTCTTTTAGAGACAGAAACTTACCTTTATCCCCAGTCATGTGTTTGGAGCAACCACTGTCAATATACCATGGGTCATTCTGTCTTTGAGCAAAAAGCACTAAATCACACTAATTGCTTTCTTTCTTCTTCCACACTTTTCTTTCAGCTGAATGATTCACTCTTGAATCTGTTTTGTAGTTCTTCAAATAACATTCTGAAGCCTTGTGTCCATAATTATGACAGATATAACATTCGTGTTCATTGTATAGAAGATCAAAATGATTGACATTTCTATTATGAATTCCTCTTCTGATTGTTGATGGAGTACAGTGGTTATGATTATTCACTGATTGTTTCATTCCATGCTGCAACATTTGATTATTGCTAAATATTCTTTGTTGAGTGTTTCTAAGATTGAAAACACAGGTTGCAGCTTTGTGACCAAAGTTAGAACAAGAATAACAGTAACCATTAAAGAAATTTTGATACCTGAATCTTGGTTGTCCTCTTGAAATTGATTTCCTTATCATTCTGTGTTGGACATCTTCTTCTTCATGCTTTCTTGACTGTAGAATATTGCTTTTTGTTCCTGTAGCTCTATCACTTTTATCATTCATTATATTTTCATTACTGTTGGTGTTATTTGCTTCAGCTTTGATGGAGGTTTCAGACTTTGTGAATTCTGATTGCTTGCTGCTTTGAAAGTTGATCACCTTAGTTATTTCTTTGTTCTCTGAGTGACTGCTGCTTGAACCTTGTTCATAGCCTAGACCAGATTTAATCAACGGAGATATTTGCTTCCTTAAGATATTATTCAACTCTTCTAAGGCTTTAATGCTTGAAAAATTATGATGATGCAAAGTTTGGAATTTCTCTAATTCTTTCCTAACAGTCACCACTTCTTCTTCTAACTTTTCACATCTTGCTCTACTTTCAGCCAGTTGTTGTTTAAGAATGTCTTCTATTTTCTTTGCCTCTTCTAGTTCTATTTTTACCAAAATACAATATGTACTAGGTTCTTTGTCATTCTTTTCATAATGTATCAGTAACTGTTTTTGTTTCCTCTTCTTTTGTCTGAGTCAATCAATTTCTTCCAATGCACTAATTAACTCACCTTCCATATCAACTACAGCATCTTCATCATTCATGTCACTCTGTGTAAAATCAATATCAATATATTCTATGGCCATAAGCATAAACTCATTCTCCTTATTTTCACAAGAAGATTCACTGTCTGTAGCTTCTGAAGAGTCAACATCATTTGCACACAAGCCTTTCTTCCTGTAATTGTTATCTTTATTATATCTCTTATATGTGTGTTTCTCTTTATCAACAGGATTCTGATCTCTTTTCTTATAAGGACATTTAGATTCAAAGTGTCACACCTTACCACAATTGAAACATTTAAAGGGCAACTTGCCTTTATATTTCCCTGATCCAGTTTTCAGTTTTCTTACAAATTTTGCTTCAATCTCATCCATTTCAAAATCAATATTCTTGTCTACTTTGAAAGAGGCTTCTCTAGTGGTATTTTTATCTTTGTTGATCCTCATTTCATAGGTAGTTAGAGTTCCTAGGAGTTGATCAATACCCAGATTTTTAAGATCATTTAACTCTTCTATTACTGAAACTTCGGGGTTAAATTTATCAGGCAAAGATCTTAAAATTTTCTGAACTAAGGATGCTTCTTCAATTGTTTCACCGAGGCCCTTCATAGCATTCACAAGCTCTTCAACCCTTAGGAAATATTTACTAACAGTCTCATCCTCATTCATCTTTAGTTGTTCAAATTTCAGCCTATATGTTTGCAGTTTGGCATCTTTTACTTTCTCATTCCCTTCATAGCTATTAATAAGTTTATCCCACATATCTTTAGCATATTCAAGATGTATCACTTTCACAAATTCAGATTCAGCAAGACCACTTAATATTGCATTCATTCCCTTAGCATTAAAACTAAATTCCATCTTGTCATATTTGGAAGCAAGAACCACAGGTTTTGTATATCCAATTTCTACAACTTCCCAAACATCAACACCTAGGGACATTAAATATGTTCTCATTCTAACTTTCCAAAAGGAAAAATTTGTTCCATCAAACATAGGAGCTTTATTGGTTGAGCCTTCATGGCTTGTCATGTTTAAGCTTTCGGATCTACCTTAGACTAAAGGAACACTGCTCTGATAGCAATTGTTGAAAGTATTCAAATAACTGAGAGGGGGGGGTGAATCAATTATTACTGTGCTTAAACAATTTTACATTCTTTTTCCCTTTTAACTTTGATGAAGTGTGACAATCAATATGATATGAGATGTTCTATGCACATTCCTTTATAGCAGGTATATTGTTATAACAGAATTAAATATAAGGCATATAAACAATGTTCAATCACATAAATATGTAGAGGCACTGATTTTCCTGAGGAAACCCATAAAGGGAAAAAACCTCTTCTTCTTAGGATGAAAGGCAAGCTCCAACTTATCTTTACATTCTATTTTATCTGAGCTACAACCCAGATGAGGCTGCTACCTCTGTTTCTTCAGCACCAACTGAATGGAAGCTACAACTCCCAAATGTACAAGCACCAACTTGCAAAGAAGACTTTACAGTCTTCCCTTGCTCCTCCCTACCACCCTATGTAAGAAAAATTTCAGTCAATTATATCACACTGGTTAATATATATCAGTACATACCCTTTTCATTTTTGTTCTCTGCGGCTACAACTTGGATTTTTGGGCATTCTATTCTTCATTAAATCGAGCCACACATTTTTCTTCTGAATTGTTAACTTCGAATCATAGCTTCATCTTCTTCAGCCAGCAACCACTCCTCTTCATCATCTCCATTCTCCCACTCCTTTTTGTTTTCCTCGATTGGTTTTTATAGATGTTGAAGTTATATGCCTCGGTCTCTTTAACTTCCAGATGTTCCAATTCTAAAACTGAAACTGTCTTTTTAACTCCTAATTCGAAAATTGAACTGTCTCTTTGACTTCCAGAACTTACACGCTATAACTGACTAATTAATAAATAAATAAATTTTTGTGAGCCGCAGCCTATCTGAGTCGCAGCTTTCTGAGTCACGACTGTCTGAGTCGTAGCTGTCTAAGTCGCAACTGTCTGAGACGCAACTTGTCTGAGTCGCAGTTGTCTGAGTCGCAACTTGTCTGAGTCACGGATGTCTGAGTCGTGGCCGTCTGAGTTGCAGCCGTTTGAGTCACAGTCGTCTGAGTCACAGCTGTCTGAGTCGCAGCCATCTGAGTTGCAGCCGTCTGAGTCACAGCTTGTCTGAGTCGCAGCTGTCTGAGTTGCAGCTTGTCTGAGTCGCAGCTTGTCTAACAACATTATTTTCTTGTGTTTCAATCGCATTCGTAGCTTTAGTAAACTGAAGTGTGTATGGTCTGAGTCACCCGCCTTGTCTACTTTCCAATCATCAATGACAACTAAATCATAGTGCCAACACCCAAGATTGTTGCATCTAATATCAAATCAATCATGCATAAGATTCAAGCCATAGTTATGAAACCAGACCTTCCACTTGTTTCCTTTATCAAATTCCTCTATCCTACACATTCACACTACCTTGAATCACTTCAAGCTAGTGGCAAGCTGAAGGACCTCACCTTCAACACCTTGGTGGAGAATATTGTAGAAAGAGAGAAATGTTTTGGAAAGAAGACTAGTGAGCCCACTGGAGAGACACTTTGCCTTGCTAAAAAATCAAAGAACCAGTCAAAAGACTCTTCCAATGGAGAGAACAATAGAAGAGGATGAGGAAGAATAAATTTCAAAGGAAAGGGGGGCATAAACAACTCAAACAAAAGACCAAACTTACAGAGTAAGCATTGTGGGAAGAATGCAAATGAAGCAGATCAATGTTGGGCCCCTTAGGAATCCATCAAAGAAAGACATAACCAGAAGAAAGAAGACAAAAGTAAGAGCCAAGAGGCTCGTAAATCTCTTGAATGTACTCATTGTACTGTTGCACATTATAATATTGGAATAAATTAAATCACATATTTTTCATCTTACAAAGATGCTTGGTTGTTTGATATTGGTGCAACATCCCACCTGACATTTAGAAAAGACAGTTTTGAAGAGCTGAATGATACTGTAGATGGCATAGTGTATTTTGCAGAAAAATCCAACCTCAAAACAAAGGAAATTGGTTCCATCAAGCTCAAAGTGCCTGGATTCCCTAATTTTTTGTTGCAGAATGTTCTCTATCTTCCACAATTGTAGAAAATCCTACTGTCATTGGTGCAAATTTGACGACAAGACTATTCCATCGACATGTTTGATGGAATCGTAGAGATAAAGAAGTCCTCTGACAACCAAGTTCATCTACAAGAGCTCATAACTTTACCTACTTCTCTTGACATGAAGAAGGTAATTTGTCATCTAGTCTTTTATGGCATGCTATATATGGTCATATAAGCTATAACATTCTTTGCTTGTTGAGAAAGAATGGTGTTTTTGGTTTTCCCACCATTCCTAAGAATATGAACAAATGCGATGCATGCATAATAGGAAAACATAGTACAACCATTTCAACAGTCAAAATTTAAGCATGTAGAAAGTTAGAGTCGATTCACTCTGACTTATGTGGGCCCATGCTTGTTCATTTTCCAATGGTAATAAATATCTCATGACCTTTGTTGATGACTACACCAGAATGTGTTGCGTATACTTGTTAAAGACAAAATATGAAGCATATCAAACATTCAAAAAAATTTGTGCATGGATAGAAAATCAAGCACAATCTCATCTTGGCACACTTCTTACTAATAATGGAAAAGAATACACTTATAATAATTTTGAATAGTATCTTTGTCAACATGGGATTGCACATCAAACTACAGTTCCTTACAACCCTCAACAAAATGGTGTGGCAATAACAATGAATAGAACCATCATGAATATGGTATGGTCAATGATGTTTTTCAAGAATGTCAAACTAATTTTTTGGGGTGATGCAGTGTTATGTGCAGTCTATTTGAGAAATAGAAGTCCATCTCATGCTCTTGAAAACAAGACTCCACATGAAATGTGATATGGCCACATCCCTTCAGTGAGACATCTCAGGTTTTGTGGTTCCACCTGCTATGCCTTGATACTAAAGGAGCAAAGAGACAAGCTTAGTGCTTGAAGTCAAAAATGCATTTTCTTGGAGTATTCAAACACCTCCAAGGCATATCATCTTTACGATGAGGTAAACAAGAAGTTTATTGTTTCCAAAGATGTATTTTTTTTTGAAATTAATAAAATTGATGAGTCTATTGAAAGACAGATTGATCATTTGGAGAAATTTGCCCGTATAAATACATATTATGAAGTTGATAATGAAATTCCACATATTGAAGGGGGGATCCCTATCTTGTATCATTCTCTAGAATTTCCTTTTGAATCACCAACACCCCCTCATGGAAACTCATGAAGAAGAAGTTCCTAACACTTCACATTAATAGGAGGTTCAACTAGATGATGTGATTGAGAGGATTGGAAGACTGAATCTTGAAGAAATTGAAGCACCGCCAGCTGATCAACCTGGGCCATCACGAAAAGTTCCAAAATGGGCTACAAAGACACTTGAAAGTGTCCATTCAGATGAAGTTGTAAAAATGGGAACAAGAAGTTCAACCAGACAAGAAGATGGAGGAGATGCAGATAACTTAGGTGATGATATGGATGTCTCATTTGATTGTGAATTGAATGTATCTGCTAACTTTGAACAAGATTCCTTTGAAGAGGATGCTACTCATGATGAGTGGAAAGAAGCGATGTAGAATGAATATGATGCACTCAAAAAGAATGGGACTTGGAAGATATTTGACCCTCCAATTGGAACCAAACCAATTGGTTGCAAGTGGGTATACAAGAACAAATACAGATCAAATGGCTCACTTGACAAGCACAAAGCGAGGCTTGTGGTGAAATGATATGCACAGAAAGACTGCATTCACTATGAAGAGACATTATCCCCCACAACAAAATGGGCTACCATCCGCACCTTATTGTATTTGACTGCACAAAATGGGTGGAAATTTCATCAGGTGGATGCGAAAATAGCTTTCTTGAATGGAGACTTGAAAGAGAATGTATTCATGTCTCAACTAGAAGGATTTGTTTTGAAAGGGGAAGAACATAAGATATGTAAGCTTGTCAATCCATTGTACAGCCTCAAACAAGCACCTCGCGCATGGTATGAAAAGCTAATCGATCATCTTCTAAAGTTAAATTTCAAACATTTCATTCTTGATGATGCAACATTGTTGTAAAGAAAGTTGGAAAATCTATTTTGTATCCTGTGGTGTATGTAGATGACATTTTGATGACAAGGAACAATGAAAGTTATATTGCATCCATAAAGAAATATTTGATGAAGGGCTTTGAAATGACAGATCTGGGACACCTTCACTACTACTTGGGAATTGAAGTGACTCAACATCTTAAATACATATTCATCTCCCAGAAGAAGTATGTTGGAGAACTGTTGAACATATTTTGCATGATAGAATGCAACCTTGTCTCAATTCCAATGGAACAAAAGTTGAAGCTCGCATCAAATGAAGGAAAATAATTTGAGAATGCAACCAAGTATCGATAGCTTGTGGGAATCCTTATCTACCTTACCACCACCAGACGATATGTTTGATATGTTGTTGGCATCCTTTCAAGGTTCATGCACAAACCTTGTGAAGGACATTGGTGTGCTACTAAAAGAGTTCTAATATACTTGAAGGGGACTCAATACTTTGGGCTCAAGTACTCTAAGGCAGATGACTTCAAACTCAATGGGTAGACTGATTCAGACTTTGATGGCGACAAAGAGACAGGAGTGTACTTATGGATACACAATGACTCTTGGATCGACAAATGTCTCCTAGAGATCATGCAAATAGTCAGTTCTAGCAGATTCAATAGCAGAGGCAGAATATGTGTCTATTGTTGAAGGAACGAAATAGATAGTATGGCTCAAGAATATACTTGAATATTTGTAGGATAAACAAGAGAACTCCACTCCCTTTTTTATTGACAACATTTCTGCAATCAAGTTAGCCAAATATACCAGATTCCATGATCGAACTAAGCACATCAACATGAAGTATTGTTTGGTCCTACATCATGTAGAGGCCAAGACTCATGTAGAGGCCAAGACATCCCATCTACAACATTGTCCCGAGAACATGCAAATTGCAGACATCTTCACCAAAGTGCTTGGACGAGAAAAGTTTGAAAAGTTCATAAACATGCTCGGACTCACGAACACCATTTTGAATTAGGGGGAGGGGATTTTAGAACCTAATCCGAAAGGATTGAGGTTTTGTAAATAATGTAAATAATAAATTAATAAGAGGGTGAGGTCCAACGAACTCCAGCGAACCTCTTGGTAGGTGAAGCCAAAGGGTCACCTCCTCGTGTATAAGATAGCCATTGGCATGCTTAATGAAATTCAAGAAATTCGAGAGTAATTCGGACGGGAATAAAACCTGCGTGACCTATTAATATTATATTGTGACCTCTTTTATATTATTTATTATCTTGCACGGTCAGCTATGTATTATTAAGAGGAACATAGTTTAAGAAATTGAGTTTACTATTTAAGAAATTGTGTTATTTCATGCATATTTTAGTAAACATTGAAACCATATAAACAATGTCTCACTATATCAAAACTAATGCATATATGAGAAGAATATTAAGCACTCTAATTGTAAATTGGAATGCTATTTATGACGTATGGAAACAAATGAAAAATAGAAAGCCTCTTCCATTGAGAAAATAGATTCTTGTTTTCAATGATGTAAGCTCAAATACTTTTGAATAATATCAAATGAATGGAAGAAAAAAATATGTTTTTTTATTTTTCACAAAAATTTGTTCATTTACTTAAAATTTACATAATTTGGTAATACCACTATTTTGAAAGAAAAAATTGTTTATTTCTTAAATTTTATTTTTTTTTAATATACAGTAAGTGTTTTTTTTTAAGATTGTAAAGATTTGGAAAGACTATTTTATTTTCACATTTTTTATATAACTGTTTATTTAATTCACACTTGTCAATAAAAGTACAATTATTTATATAACCCTTCATCGTTGAAGGGGTAACTCAATATATTCCCTTCAAATTTGATCATCGATGGGGTATATTGTATTTTATTTTAAGATTATATTTTATTTTCACATTTTTTATATAAGGGTTTATTTAATTCACACTTGTCAATGAAAGTACGATTATTTATATAACCCTTCATCGTTGAAGGGGTAACTCAATATATGCCCTTCAAATTTGATCATTGATGGGGTATATTGCATTTTATTTTAAGATTATAAGTTATAAAACGTTTCTATATTTTCTCAATATTTATCCATAATTCTCTACGGATGTTAAGCCTCAAACTTCACAACCATACAAGATAGCACGAGTGACAAGAATGTAAAAGAGGAGTTTCTTCTTTTCCCATAAATAGAGATTCATTCATTTATATTTGTTTTCAAGACCAAAATAGGCTTTCCACCTCCATTAATCATTTTATCAATGTTATATAGTTCCAGTGAAGCTGCTGATTAAGATCGATCTCGAGATATTTGTATAAAGTAACTTCTAGATTGGTATTTCCATATAGAAAATTACCATAAGTGACCCGTTGGATTTGATTATCACAACCTTTGTTTTGTCATAGTTAATTGTCATACTCAGTAATCGTGTTATATGAGAAATCCTTCAAAAAAATTAGTTGTTTATCGAGATTAAAGGGACACCTTGCCAAAAGAACAATATCATTATAGTAATAATTAATCATTTTTATTACTTTTTTTTTAACTGAAGCGGTTATAATTTGTATTTTAAGATGGTCACAACTGCACCATACAACATGTTAATACAAACAAAATTGGACTTGTCTAAATTCAAGGTTTCAAAAAGCCCTAAAATTTCAAAATTTCAAACTAAAAGTTAAGTTGGTCTTACTTCTTAAAAATACAATTCAAAAGTTGAATGTGTAAAATTTTGCTCAATCTTCAACTCTGATTCCTAATTACCCCGATACATTGTTTAATACTTAAATGCATTCAACACGTGACAGTTGTAAATGAACTATGTCCTCATAAACAATTCAAAATTAGAAACACAAGAAGATCTTTACCACATTACTAAGAGCATAATTAAAAATGTTTTCACACACATAAATTTCAAACTTAGAATTCTAGCCAATTGGCCCAAGAAAAACCCCGAAGAGAAAACCTATGAGAGATAGACAAATTTTATTATTTCTTCTCGAAATAGTACAGCAATATCAACAACAATAAAATAACAACTTATCTCAACCCTTGAAGACAATTTTTAGACATGAAAAACAATGCCAAATATAATCGAAATTTGTGCACATTATAGTCTTCTCCTTGGTTAGTGTGTCACTACTACAGCATAATTTCCTCAAACTATGTGCACTATTCGAGCCCTCTCAGCTACAGAAATTCTCCTTTACAGAACTGTTGTAATAAATGCAGTAAGGTCAACATTACTTGCTATATTGTTCTCCTCAAAATCCATACCAATGTTCCTCCTCGATCTATGTGCCTTGCTGCTTGAATTTCATGCTGGTAGCAAGAAGAAAAATCAATTGTACTTATCCTCGAATTCTGTACCAAACATACTCAGGAAAACATGCCTATGTTGTTGTACAGAACTATCTTGGAAATCATGCCCGAGCTGATGTTCTCTCTCTGCCTACGTCCTCTTGCTCCTCTCAAGCAACTAAATTTTTCTCCAAGTCTCTTGGTGAGTGAAAGTGAAGAATGAAGTGAATTTTTATCATTTTCCCTTGTCTATTCATTTACTCTCATGTGGTAGTTGAACGGTCACTAGATCAAGGTCCCACATTGAATTTAGTGGTCTCACATCAATGGATGAGAAAAATCACTTTTCTCTCCATTAATTAATTTATTTTCAACTCCCACTTAAATTGATTGAAAATCCACTTTACAACTCTAAAGTGACATTAATTACTTATTTAAATCAATTAATGCAAGGATCATTTAACTTGTCCCCTTTTAGTGACTTAGGAAAAAATAACTAGGGGAACACTTTCCCAGGTACAAAATTCAACACTCCCTCTTAACAAGGAAAGTGTCCTCCCTCACTCCCAACTTGTCCCTAAAGAAGATAAACGGCTTCCTCATCAAAGCTGGTAATCTGCTCATGTGCTTCTCACACAATATACAAAATTCCCACCCTTTCTAAACTCATCTCTAGAAAGGTCAAATCAAATGTTCCTTCATGTTAGGCATCATCGCATGAAGGACATCCTGATTTGCAAAGCTCAATGCTTCTGCTTCACACAGGAAGTACTCCTGGCATGTCCTCTGCCAGAACCACATTCCAGTCTCATAATGTTTGTTGTAGAAGCTCCCTCTATCTCTGAAATTCGTCCCTCTACATATTCTACACTTTGCATTGGTGCCTCATGTCGAGACATCTCACCTCACTCATCCGTCAGTAACATGTCATACTAGCTGACCCTCCTTCCAGCACTGGAAGAATTAGCCTCTCGCTTAATCCCATGAATCAAAGATTGAATACTCGATACCACATCAATCTCCAAAGCATCTCGCTCTCCCCTTTGAACTGCACATTGACTACTTAGTGCCACATCAATCTTTGGAGCATATCGCTCCCCGCTTATCTCAAACTCAGATTATCCACCCAGATCCTCATGTTGTAGGTTGTCCACGCACTACATACTCACCATCTCTTCGATGACCTATCAACGCAAGATCAACCGAATCCACTCCCAAGACATAGATGAAAATGTGTTCACTCTTGAACAATAACGCATATCATGTACCTTCAAGGATGGAATTGAGAGTCTACTATCCTGCAACCCTGGAACATAGAGCACTCTCGATACCTCCAAAAGCTCTCCAAACTCTAGTTGGAACCACACTCGTCCCAATCCTCTAACTGCATGCAATGTGCCATCTCTATCCTATACAAGCTGCTATGGAACTATCTCTATAGTGAGGAAGACATCTCGCCTCCCAGTCATATGACTACAATATGCACTATCATCTATCGACTTCCCAAAATCCACTAGTCCACTACTGCCGCAACTCGAAACAACTGTGACAAGAGAGAATTCAAGTTCTCAAACTTTACAGCGTAATTTCTATCTCGGTTATAGCTGCAAGTTGTTCCTCCTTCTCCTGCTTACCCCTCTTCTTCTTAGGACATTGGCCAACATAATCGCCAAAATCATTGCATACATAACACCTTACTCTACTCAAGTCCTTCTTCTACTCACCTCTCTGGAGCTTGGCCCCTCCCATAAGGCCCTTCTTGGACTTCTTGCCTTTAGCTAATAAGGCAACATTTTCCTTATCATCCCCTCTCTATTGGCCTGTGAAGCTAGATCTCAATTCCTCTTATGTGAAATCGTCCCAAATTCTGGACCAATATGGAATGTTTTCTCTGGCAACAACTGCCCGTACAAAGTCATGCCATGGATATGAGAAGCCATTCAAGGCTATTCTTAACAACTCATCCTCATCCACAACCTCACCAACATCCCCCAACTCATCGTGTACCTGTCTAATGCGGGTTAAGTATGATGCAACATTGTCGGTCTTAGTTATTTTAATGTCCCTCGGCTTCTGCCTCAAATCCATTTTCCAGTTTCGATTATCATCCTAATACAACTTCAGCAGAGCAGCCCACATCTCATAGGAATTATTTTTCCCTATCACATGAGGCATAAGGTGGTATTTTACTGCTTCAAGAAGAATGCACCTTGCTTTTACATTCTTCCGGTTGTACTCATCTAAAAGGATAGGATTAGCAGGTATTGTGTATACTTCCTTGGTTATCTCCCATAACCCAAACTCCTCCAACAAAAAAGTGATCCTCTCCTTCCATGGAATGAAATTTTCAGCCCCCACAAGTCTGTCCTGAAACCTCAAGCAAGCATCAATGACATCTTCACAGACAAACCAATAGCACCTCAACTCAAATCTGCTAGATAAGGCAATCTCTTCCCACTATGTCAGACTTCAATTCAGTTGTCACTCTCTGGAAATGTAAGTCAAAATCGACCTCTGATGAACAAAATAAAACTCCCTCTCAAGTCTGAAATCCCTGCTCTACTTCAAACAACCAGCTTTGATACCATGTAAAATTTTGCTCAATATTCAACTCTAATTTCTAATTACTCCAATACATTGTTTAATACTTAAATTCATTCAACACATAACAACTGCAAATGAATTATTTCCTCATAAACAACTCAGAATTAGAAACACGAGAATATATTTACCACACTACTAAGAGCATAAGTAAAAATGCTTTCACACATAAATTTCAAACTCGAAATTTTAGCCAACTGACCCAACAAAAACTCACATAAATTTCAGACTCGGAATTTTAGCCAACTGGTCCAGCAAAAACCCTGAAGGGAAAACCTGAGAGAGAGAGAGAGAGAAAGTAATTTTATTATTTCTTCTCAAAATAGTGCAGCGGTATCAACAACAATAAAATAGCAACTTATCTCAACCCTTGAAGACAATTTTCAAACATGAAAAACAATGCCAAATCTCCTTAGCGAAATATGTGCACACTACAGTCTTCTCCTTGGTTAGCATGCCACTACTACAGCAAAATTACCTCAAATTTTGTGCACTACTCTGCCTCAAAATTCGATCCCTCTCAATTGTGGAATTATCTTGTATGGAATTGTTGTAATAAATGCAGTACGATCAGCATTAGTTGTTGTATTGTTCTCCTCAAAATTTCTGCCATGCTCCTCAAATTTGGTGCTAGTAGAAAGAAGAAAACTCAACTATACTTCTCAAATTATGTGCTAGACATATCTCAAGAAAACATGCCTCTATTGTTGTACAAAACTATCTTAGGAATTGTGCCCTAGTTGTTGCTCTCTCTCTCTCTGCCTACATCCTCTTGCTCCTCTCAAGCAACTCGATTTCTCTCCAAGTGTCTTGGTGAGTGAAAGTGAAGAATGAAATGTCTTTTTATCATCTTCCCTTGTCTTTTCATTTACTCTCTTGTGGTAGTTGAACGATCACTAGATCAAGGGCCCACATTGAATATAGTGGTCTCACGTGAATGGATGAAAAAAATCACTTTTCTCTCCATTAATTATTTTATTTCCAACTCACTTAAATTAATTGAAAAGTCACTTTATAACTCTAAAGTGGTCCATTAATTACATGTCTCAAGCAATTAATGCAAGGGTCATGTAACTTGTCCCCTTTTAGTGACTTAGGAAAAACTCACTAGGGGAACACTTTCCTAGGTACAAAATTCAACAACTAGTATAGATTATAACAAACTAATCTAGAAGTAAAACTAACAACATTTAAAGATCCTAGTATTAATAAAATATATGTCCACCAAGGGCTTCATGTTTGATATTAGCATGTGGCTTCTACTCTAATTTTGCATTTCCCATCTGTTGGTTGTGGAGCATGATCTTCCTTATTCAGAGGTCATGTTCCAGCCGTGTATGGATCCCAACCCATGACGGGTGGGTTTGGGGAGGCTTTCCCCCCCAAAATAGCTGTTGTGGGGGGTCCAGGGGGGTGACTACTACTTTTAGGAGCCCCCACCCTTGGCGGGGGTTCGAGGGCATGTTAGGAACTTATGTCAACCCTTCTCTTTACTATGTTAGTATATTGTTGTTGGACGCATATGCTTTGTAAGTCGTCCCGTAGTATTTGTTGATCCGTAGTTTATATTAGCCCATAGTATTGACCCATAGTGTTGGACGCATATGCTTTGTAAGTCATCCCGTAATATTATATGTCCCATGGTTTTGACTCATAGTATTGGGCATATACTTAGTATATAAGTGTGTGTTGAGGTCATTGAAGGCACCGTGAAGTTAATTGTATTGAGCTTGTTGAAAGGAGGTTGCCCCCTCGAAGTGGCCCGTGATCAATATAAAAGTGATTCTGTTCTATTATTTCTGATATCTCGTGTATTTGCATTAATTAATTATTGCAGGTTCATCACAGGGCAACGCCCCCGTAGCAAAAATTTCGAAAAAATGCCTCATAAAATGTTGTAAGTTCATAGTCATGACTTGGTCAGTGATTTATGGGCCCATGGTATTGGGTGTTCCATAGTATTTTCCCATGGTAATCGCTCTTTAAAAGGAAGGAATTGTAATACGGTTGGGTATTGTAGCATTGTAAAGATCTCTATGATTGTGTAAGAGAGACTGTGAGAGAGTGAAGAGGAAGTTGTAGCAGATCTGTTGCAGGTTGTATCCCTTCATTTGTTGGATGTTATAATAATAAGGCCTGGCAATTGTTGTGTGGACATAGCCCATCTTGGGTGAACCACGTTATATTGGTGTCTCTCTTGTATTATGTTTTATGTGATTTATGTTTGCATCTTGTTTATTGTTATTGCTTTGTGATCATGTTTTTCTAACACCATCTCCATGTCTCCTTGTGCGTATTAAACAATCTCCTCATCCTTTATCACAAAAGGGACAAAGCCAATTGAAATATTTGGATGGGTGACCAAGGAATCTAAACTCGTAGTGAGGCCCAAGACCAATCATATAGCATATTACAATCAACGACTAATTTCTCTATTTGCCTGCTCTCAATGAAATTTATGCACACCTAGAACTCTAGTTATCAATTTGACTAGCCATTTTGTTACGAAAATAAGAGGCTACATGTATGTTCATGAGATGGCGTTCACTTATCCATTGGTTTCGATGCAAATCCGATGATTTGAAAAAAGCACGATAACTAGAATGGTCACATGTTTAACCATCTTTGATCAATACTAACACAACCAAGATAGAACACTATCTGGGCTTGTGACTATCCAATTCTCAAAGTTGATAGAGACAATATTTAACACTACCTAAACCTAGAGCGAGCAACAAAGCCAAGATAATAAAGCCGAGCAACAAAGTTGGAAGTGAACTAAATTCAAATTTTCTTGAGGCCCTATATCAAATGGCCTACAAAGACTAAACTGCTAATTGTTAGAACACATATACAATATGCCTTAAATTCACACTCGACGCCACTCACAAAGTTCCTAAGAAGAAACAAAGACAAATAAAAGTCCCAAATGGAAATCCCACCAACATTGCTTCCCACCATCTTGATGGATTTAAGCCTTCACTTCATACATGTGCGAATGTATAGATAGTACCAAAGGACTGGACTATCTGGGCTTGTTTTTTAATCTGATGAAAATAATGGGAATGTTGACATGGGAGGTGGCAATTTTGTTTTTTAATTCGATGAATATAATGGGAGATCAAATATGTCATTACATATAGGAATTTTAGAAAAAAATATCTGTATTTGATGAAATTACTATGGAGATTATGTGAGTAGTGTTTGCTGACCAAAAACTTTATTTAACACTTTACCTTGAATTCATCTAACAATATTTACAAAAATCGCACAAATCTCAAGCTCATTAATATTATTCCAAATTTAAAAATATTCCCACTTTTGTTTTAAAAAAGGCTCTAATATTTTCATTCATCTCCTTGCAAACTATTTAACGAATTTTAGAAAAAAATCTTTTTATTTGATGAAATTGCTATGGAGATTATGTGAGTAGTGTTTGCTGACCAAAAACTTCATCTAACACTTTACCTTGAATTCATCTAACAATATTTACAAAAATCGCACAAATCTCAAGCTCATTAATATTATTCCAAATTTAAAAATATTCCCACTTTTGTTTTAAAAAAGGCTCTAATATTTTCATTCATCTCCTTGCAAACTATTTAACGAAAGAAACTCCTAACAATGGATATAGAAGCTTTCATGTTTTAATCACGAGGTCTATGAAATCTTTCTCCAACAATCAAGCATGATTACGAATTAATTATAAAAAATAAAAAAAACCAATAACTAAGTAAAAACATTGGTGCTCTATCGAAGATTAAGTATACTAGACTCAAGAGGGATTACATGTCTTTTACTAAAATAGGGGATTCAATAATCATAATTTGACACCTGAAAAATCGGTCAAATTCTAAGGATAAGGATATTAGTTTGGTGAGGCTCATTTACAAAATTCAAGGAATGACA
Source organism: Larix kaempferi (assembly GCA_027924585.1). Classification (NCBI taxonomy): domain Eukaryota; kingdom Viridiplantae; phylum Streptophyta; class Pinopsida; order Pinales; family Pinaceae; genus Larix; species Larix kaempferi. Next base: position 14,957,421 of record BSBM01000378.1, read on the forward strand.
AGGAGATTCAAATCCAAAATTTATATAAGGTTTCAAAGGCCTTTAACCAACAAGTAGATCATAAGGCAAAGGAAGGTATCTCACTTGAAGTTGGACTTATAAGGATAAATGGGGAAGTTCTTTTCATCTCCACTTCCCATGAAAATTAGAAGCACAATATCTAGTTTATCAATGATGAAACTAGCCCTAGACATGTGGTAATGAAACATCAAGTTGAAGAGATGGACATTTAAACTTTCCAGTCCTTCGGTACTATCTATAAATTCGCACATGTATGAAGTGAAGGCTCAAATGCATCAAGATGGTGGGAAGCAATTATGGTTGTCTCTAGAAAATAAAATTTTGACATAGGATAATGGACAAAAGAGAAATTGAATAGATCAAAGTAGATGTATTCTAAGCAAAAACAATGAGGAGATGGTGGATCATCTGTTTGTAGCTTGTTCCTGTTCCAAAGTTGTTTGGAGGGAAGTTTCTCAAGTCATAAATAGCAAGTCAAATTGGGAAAATAGGACCTTGGTTGATTGTCTCTTTGATTGGTTATCAGACAAGACAAACTCACCATATAAGACTCTTCTTCCTATTTGTTTATGGAATTTGGTGAGCTAGGAACCAGATGGTGTTTCACAAAAATTTACTCACAAAAACACAAATAGCACATAGAGAATCAGTGGCTTGAGATGATCTTAAAATATTTCCAAAAGACGAATCTTCTATAGTCATACTCTGGGCTCATATAAATCATGAAAGTCCTTAGGGTTTCTTCAATGGAGCTAGCCAAGGAAGCCCTGGAAGCTATGAGTAGGCGTAGTCCTCTTTCTAAATTCTTCCCACTAGTTCCTGTTGAAGTATGCAACAAGGCAAGGCTCAAATAATAATGCAAAATTGTATATCCTTTGGTCTATGTTGAAAGAGGCAAAATAAAGAGGAATAAAAAATTTCTAGGTCTTTGAAGACTCCAAACTACTAATAGATAGGGAAAACAATCAGTGTGTCATTAGTAACCTAGGGCTTCTCTCTATTATGAATCAAATATTGGAGATAAAAGTTCATTTTGAAAACATTACTTTCATTCATGTACACCGTAAATTTAATTCTCAAGTTGATAAGTTATCAGAAGAGACCTTGGTTTTGCAAGAGGGTACCTTGAACTCAAGGAGGGCATTCTCCTTCCAACCATTGTTAGATACTTATACTAAGCAAGACCTCAGAAGATCTATTATTAGTTTTTTGCTACATAGATGATTTTGAACTTATGAATGTTTTGAGGGTTTTCCGTGTTATGTAATTTGGAAATAGTTTTGGGAAACTAAATGAAGACTATAATGACAATACGTTTTTCCTTAAGAGAAATCAATAGAAGAATGTATTTGTCCAAAGTAGTTAGCACATAAAGCTTTGATAGATATGAAATCCAACCAATAAAACAATGTATATTTTGATTTCTTTCTCATAAATATCGAACATAAAGATTTTTTCTTTCAAATAATAATAATAATAGTTTTATGAAATGTAAAAAAAAATGTTTTTAATTAAAATCAATTAAAACTCATAATTAATATATCAAAAATATTTATGTATATCAAAAAAATTATTAATAAATAAAAATGTTTATCTAATACTATTATTATTTTTTCAATGTGGTTCACAACCCTGGAGAGGTGTGTGGGGCCATCCAAAGGGACATCACCCCGTCGGCTCTAATTATGGAGTCTAATCAAGTGGGGACATCAAATAAGGTCCTTATATGTTTATGCATAGCCACCCAGGGATTTGACCCCAAGACCTTCTACAACTCACAGCTCTCAACCACTTAAGCTAACTTATCGAACTTATATAATACTATTATCATTTATAGCATTTTACAAATATAGTCAATAATATTTCATATAATATTTATAAACATTTTATCATGTATAAAATAACTGAATTCCAATACAATAAGATAAAATTGTAAGCGATTGACTAATGGGAGATAATTGTTGAAGAAAAATATATTCAATCAACAAAAATGTTTTCACTATAGATTATTTGAATTTATAATAGTACATTGTTCAAAGAGTTGGTATAAATGGTAGCGGTCAGTGTTGTTTCACATGTTATAATCTTCTAAGTAAAGTACACTTTTATTCCTTAAATGACTACAGGGAAACATCTTTAAAAAATCATAATATTTTTAAATATATATTAATAATAACCATATATACATAATTATTAGGTAAATAAATGGTAGCTGATCCAAGGAAAAAAATGGTAGCTGACAGTGTTGTTTCACATGTCATAAACTTCTAAGTAAAGTACACTTTTATTCCTTAAATTACTCTAGGGAAACATCTTTAAAAATCATAATCTTTTTAAATATATATTAATAATAACGATATATACATAATTATTAGGTAAAAACTTAAAATAATGTCAACCATGAATGGATGACATGCCAACCATGTGACATCTCAACAACCAAGATGATTGGCAACATCTTCATGGAGATGATTGGCAACATCTTTCATGGGGCCAAGGACGTTTGGAATATTTTGATTCTTTTTTATTCTAAAGTGTTGAGTTTTTGCATTGACCGTTGGCAAGTCACAATTGGGGGTTAGAAAAATGCATTGCCCGTTCGCAGGTCACAATTGAGATTTAAAACTGAAAAATTCAAATAATAATGTAGGTAGGTGCCGAGATATCCATCTTGAGAACAAAGCAAATCTAATTTAAAAGCCGTGAGCTTATCTAATGCGGTGTAGCAGTGTTTGATGCGGCACATATGATTTTAGATCAGATCTGAAACAGAGGAATCAATGCTGATTATTGAGTTCAGCATTTACAAGCTTCAGCATTAAATATGATCTTATAAACATTGCAACTATTTTCTGTTTACATAGCCAAGAAATATGTCTTGGTAAGGCAGGATTCAAGCAGAGTCATTCATTTATCAATAGATTTGGGTAGGAGAACAATGTTTTTTACAATGCCTGTATATGAATCCTTAACGAGTAAGGAATATAGTTGGGACAGTTACCGGTTAATTTGCTAAGCGTACGAAGTTGCCATATTACTCTGACAAAATTGCTTGGCAGACATGGATACTATCGGTGGTAAGATTGATATATCAAAGCTACTTTTACATAGAAAGTTGTTCTTGATATGGATTCTGGTTGTCTTTTTTCCCTTTGCTCTACTTATTATTCTCTTCAGTGGACAATCTCCATTGATGGAAGGAATAGTGAGCACATCTGTGCCACAACAATCATTCAGTTCTGCAATAGCTGATGGCCTTGAAGCTCGTCTACCCAAACCCATGATGTCCTTGCATGTACAACAACAAAAAGCTAATATCAGTAACGACTCCGTACTTCACAATGATGGAGTAAACACAAGTAGCACGGAGAAAAAGTCGCGAATCCAAGAGATTAAAGGGGATGAAGGCAATGTTTCGGAGACTGTTCAGCCCAAGCTGAAGAATGATACAGGTAAATTTCAATTTTCGAAATATCAGTTTATGCAGACGATGGTGCATATCTTAAATACATAGGTAGTTCAAGGCTGTGTATATATGTGTGATCTTCATTCTAAAGATGCAATTTGCTGAATTTATGTATAAATGTATAGCTCAAGTAATCATTGACCTCTCTGTATAAGCTTTATTCCATGAGTGATGTCAAGTACTTAGTTATAACTTAATCACAAGTAATTGTTTTCCTTGCTTAAAGGAAAACAGAAGGTTTATGTTAAATAGGAAGCTCCGCACATCTTCTGCATCGATTCTAATTGTCATAACATACGTCATTCATGATGCCAGCAAAGAGCAATCTCTTCAAAGGAAAATGGATCCGTGACTCAAGAGGGCCTCTATACACAAACAATACCTGTGCATATATTCAGGGTCACCAGAATTGCATGAAAAATGGCCGTCCCGACATGGAATACCTGTATTGGAGATGGAAGCCAACTGGACACACACTGTCTCGATTTAATGCCACATCATTCTTAGACTTGGTGAGAGGGAAAGTGTGGGCTTTTGTGGGCGATTCTGTAGCTCGTAATCAGATGCAATCTCTACTGTGTATGCTATCTCAGGTATGTTTGAACCGCAAAATAATCCATTACAAAACTGGAAGGTAGCTATCATTCTATTCATACAGTTTTTATGGCTTTGATGTCCAATTGAAAATGTATTCAATTTGTGTAGGTAGAGCATCCAAACAACACGTATAAAGATGAGGGTCATTTAAATGTACACTGGTATTTTGCATCATATAACTTTACATTGATGGTTCTCTGGTCACCATATCTGGTAAAAAACACAGAGAAAGAGTTTAAGGGTGTTCCTCAAGGGGTAATAAAGCTTCATTTGGATGTTTTAGACCCAGAGTGGGTGACTTTGCTACCAAATATGGATGTCATCATTCTATCCACTGGCCAGTGGTTTCTAAAATCAGGTGTCTACATTATGAAAGATGAGGTAGTGGGATGTCACCATTGTCAAGAAATCAAAGCCGAGCAGTTGGGCTTCTATTTTGCCTTCAGACATGCTTTTCAAGCTGCACTAAATGGGATCCGCTTAATGCCAGGATTCAGAGGCATTGCCTTCCTGCAAACCTTCACAGTAGATCATTTTGAGAATGGCCAATGGGACACAGGAGGTACATGCAATAGGACAGTGCCCTACAAAAAGGGTGAGGTTATGCTCAACGGCGTTGAGAAAGAGATGCGGAAGATAGTTGTGGATGAGTTGAAGAATGTAACAAATGAAGAGGCTCCCAATGGCTCAATTACAAAGCTGGTTGATACAACGTTCTTAAGTCTACTTAGGCCAGATGGGCATCCAGGCAAATACAGGGACATTGATTTTATGTCGAAGAGCAGAAGTAATCAACCTGTTCCAAATGACTGCCTGCATTGGTGCTTGCCTGGCCCAATTGATACATGGAACGAAATTTTACTGCAGATGATCAAGGATATTTAATAATTTCCTGTAATAAACATTATCCATGTTTCCTTGTCTTTATAGTTATACTATCTTAAATGGTTTTTACTTTAGCATAGCTGCATAAGTAGTCCATCGTTTATTTTTTCCATAAATACCAAGAGGAGCTAAACTCCTAAGAGCCAATTATTTCATTATGTTCCTGGATGGAATGCACCTAGGATTGTCTTGTTCCCAAGACACGTGTTGTTGAATTTCCTATTTAGAAGGTTCAAAGAATCTATTAAAGCTATTGGAGCTGTCATAGGCTATCAAAGTTATGCAGGCATAAAGCTTTGTCTGGATCTCTATGGTGGAGAACAGCTTCTTGTAAAGTTGTCAGTCATTTGTTTTCACAATGTTCTTCCAATAGCTCAACTTTGCAGACTCTCTTGGCATTGCAATGTCAAATTCTACTTGTGCAGTGTTGCATGTTAACCTGTATTTTTTCAGCAACGATGACGTGCATTGATTTGCAATTGTGCAGAGGCATTACTCTGCATTGTCATTTGTAAATTTTGTAAGTAATTAAATATTTAAAATATGGCAAGCATTTCAAATTTAGAAAATGAAAAGTTCACGTCAAGGAAATTTTTCAATGAAACCCATTTATACAACCAGTTTACTTCTTGACAGTTTGGTTGGTTGGTGAAGCAGGGTTGTCATTATTTCTCAGCAAAATTCAAATCTCATTATAGGCATGTTTGCCCTTTGTGGGCAGCATGCTTGCATAAGCAAGCTGCTTGTGGTTGGGCATAAGTGCAAGTCCTGGGCAAATTGGGCAGAATAAACCCCCAACAAATTCAAATCCCAATACAGACATGTTCACCCCTTTTAGCAGGGCACCTGCATAAGCAGGTTGCTTGTAGTTGGGCCAAAGTACAAGTCCTGGGTAAATTTGACAAAATAAATCACTTAATCACAACAGCTTACTAAAAGATTACTTTCACAAATCCACTTGGTTATGGTTATGTTAGCAGAAGCGTCTATATGTAAATTTTAAAAGCAGTTTAGTTGTCCCCTTGGACATCACTGTTGTTGTAATTTTAAAAGCAGTTTAGTTTTCCCCTGTTGGACATCAGTTTAGTAAGCTTAGACTAGCTCATCTCACTGTTGACAAATTCAATGAAGTAATATATAGGTTTCTATTTGCCCATGTTGATATCGGAATCCCAGCTATTGAAACATATAGTTCGTGATTTCAAAAATAGCCATTTAGAATAAAATAGCTTAAAAAATAATGAATTACCATTTAAGCATAAAATGCGTATAGTGAGTCTCTATTACCTGCATGATTTTTGAAACTTTAAGGTACTAGATCACACATGTCCATAGACATACATCTCCCATGTAAATATGATAATCAAATAGCTTAGGAATATTGATTTTTGCTTAAAACATATGGCTCAATGGATTACTGATATCATATAGCTTAGGAATACTTGTATATGGCTGAATGGATCACAATCAGTAGAACAACCTCAACAGCAATAATTGAATGTTAACAATTATATGCATTATGATTCATTATCTGTAGGTTTAACTATGTTTATTATGTTGGTGTCAATTTGTTTATTTGGAATCTTGCAAGGTGATGAACAATTTCTTGCACCAAGAGGTGCAAGGTGATGAACAATTCGTTGCACGAAAAGGTGCAAGGAGCATTTTACAGGCCAGTATTGACAAGATTGTAACGTCCATCCCATGTCCATAATGCTGATATCAGCATTGACCCAATATAAAATCTTATACAAAACTAAAAAGATAATAACAGATGTGGACTAAATAAATCTCATTCACAAATCTGTGTATACATGAAAATAACATGATAAAAATTAGGTCATTTCAACTATTGGGAAAAGAGGAATCTTGGGCAATTTTGTGGCACCATTCCTGGTTGTTTTTACCAAACCAGTATCAACAGTAGGCATTGTTAGGTTTTCACAATTTAATTCAAGATTATCTAAGATCTTATCTCAGAGAATAACATGCACAGCATTTAAACACAAGAGACAAGAGACACAAACATTTTCCTCGGGGAAACTATAAAGGAGAAAACCCCGCAACTTCCTCAGAGATAGAATAAGCAACAATACAATAGCAGAAAAGTAAACCCCAAATATAGAGATGGTCTTCAGCAGCTTCTCTCTTCTCCATCTGTGCGAACTTGTCCTCCTTCTCACTAATGCGAACTTGATGAGTGAGTGAATGATCCAAATGAGAGAGGCACCCTCTCTATTTATACTTTTACTTTCACTTGACCTTTACCCCAAACAGGTCGGCCCCTAGTTGTACCTGACTAGGCTGGCTTCTCTAGGAGAGTCTAATAACCCTAATACATGCTGACTCAGGGGTCTATTGCCCCATCTTACAATGGAGGGTTAACCTCAATGACTTTACATGACTCAAGTACAATAATGACTCTCCCGACCGGAGGAATAAACATCTCCGTCGGAGGTACAAGAATAAAATACAAATACAATATAAATATACAAGTGAATATCTTCCAAAGTTACAATTACATTAACACTCCCTCTTTTCTAGGAAGGTATTCTCTTGCCACAGACATCAATACATATAGACACAATTCTTTAGTGCTGGATTTGCTTCATTCATAGTTGTATCTCGGATCTTGGGTGCTTCTGGTTTTTCAATGTCTTCAACAGGTAGCTTTCTGGAATTGTAATATGCTGAGTTTTCGTCGAATGTTACATCCCTACTGATGTCGATCTTCTTGAACCATGTAAAATATATTTTGTAAGCCTTCAAGCTTTCACTATATCCCACGAATATGCCCTTCTTTCTTGAAGGATCTAACTTCATCCTTTTCTCCTTTGGGATATGTATGTATACTGGGCAACCAAATATCCTAAGATGGTTGACCTCTGGTTTCTCACCGAAGAAAGCTTCTTCTGGTGTCTTGTTGTCAAGTACTCTATGTGGAGTACAATTCTGTACATACACGACTATTCTCGCAGCTTATGCCCATAGATGCATCGGAAGATCCAGGTCATGAAGCATTGCTCTTGTTGCTTCCATGATTATTCTATTCTTCCTTTTTGCAACTCCATTCTGCTGCGGATTATATGGAGTGGTCAACTCCCTCTTAATCCCTGAATCTCTGCATAATTTCTTGAAGTTTTCTGATGTGAACTCTCCGCCATTGTCTGACCAAAAAGTCTTGATTTTCTTCTATGTGTGGTTCTCGATCAAGGCTTTGAATTCCTGAACTTGTTGAATACCTCATCCTTGTTTTTCAAGAAATATATCCACGTCTTCCAAGAAAAATCATCAATGAAAAAAACATAATATACATACCCATTCAATGAACTGGATGACATTGGACCGCATACATCTGAGTGGATGATTTCCAAGATTCTTTTTGCCTTGCTCTCGCTGCTTGGAAATGTCTTCTTTATGTTCTTTCCTTTCGCACATCCTTTGCAAATGCCTTCATGCTTTCCCTAGATTTCTGGAAGACCTTCAACTGCTTTGCTTGCAAGTGATAGTGCTTTATAGTGCATATGTGCAAGCCTTTTATGCCATAGTTCACTTGGCTCTACTGAGTCATGGACTAGGGCTTGTTCAAGTTGGCCCTTCAGTTTGTATAAACCTCCCTCTTGCTCTCCAATCACCACAGCATCATCTATGGTCTTTCCCTTTGGCCACATAAGAACTTGGCCATCTACAAATACAACCCTCGTACCTTTAGCATCTAAAGCTGATATGGAGAGAAGATTCTTCTTTAGTCCTGGTACATACAAGACATCTTTCATCTTCAGACTTTCCAGAGTCTAGCTTATAAGAGGCTTCACCACTTCCTTTTATGGGATACAGTTAGTCATCCCCAAGTTTCACCTTGTGGGGTGACTCATGTTCAGATAGGTTCACAAAGGATTCCTTAAATCCTGTCATATGCTTGGAAGCCCCACTATCTATGAGCCTATCATTGCTTCCATGTGTGACAGTGCCTGTGAGAGCTGAAATCAAAACATATTATTCATCACTTGAAGAATCTTCACTATCTTCTCTGACTCTCTTCCTTGGAGGTTCATCATCCTCTACAGTGTGAACATGATATCTTTTCTTGTTGTTCTTCTTCTTGTGGGAGCTACTTTTGTTCCTGGGACAATCTCTGGAGTAGTTTCCCTTCTCATCACAAGTAAAGCATCGAATGTGAGATAGATCTTTCTTGTAACTTCTGAGGTTCTCCCTCTAGTTCTGGTGGTGGTGTTTACCCTTCTTGTGATGAGGATGCTCCCTCTTGTTGTTGTTCTTCCTGGTGTGTACTGTGAGACCCTGCTCTTCATTACCCATCTTTTCTTCTCGAGCTATAATTCGAGCTTCTTCCTATGAGCACTCTTCCCATAGTTTACTAAAGGTGATCAACTTTCTTCTTGCACAGATTCCTTGAATAAAGGAATCCCATGACCTAGGAAGACCATTCAAGGTGGTCATCACTATTTCTCCATTCTCTACATTTTCTCCCACAGCTTCAAGTTGTTCTTTTATCTGATAGACCCTTGTAAAGTAGGACTACATGGTCTCTGCATTTTGTATTTTGACATTCTTCAATTGGTTCCTCAATGTCATCTTCTTATTTATATTCCTCCCTTCAAATAAGGTGGTCAAGGCATCAAACACCTCTTTAGATGTCTTCAGAGATGACACGTGGTATGAGATGGTCCTTGATAGAATCTGCAATGATTCTCTTAGCCTTAACCAGGTTCTTTTTATGTAAGGCTTTAGCCTCATCCCCCTCTAGAACTGGAACCTCTTCATTCACATAAGTGTCCTATTCATTCTCTTCTAGGACAAGACCAATCCTATACTTCCATGCTCAAAAGTTATCAGCCCCTTCAAGCTTATCCTCAAGCTTGGTGTGGTGAGACATTTTTAATGAGAAACTCAAATGGAAATAAAAAAGCTTTTAGGTCTTACCACTTGATTTGTTGAAATTGTATATGGAGTTGGCTAGGGTTTGATAGAGAAACCCTAAAAATTCAAACTTGGAATTTGAAACTTCTATCTGGATGGAAAGATGGACTTGACCGAGGCAAGCAGGCTGGTACACTTGGTTTCTGAAGATTCCAAAAATTGACCCCTGAAAATTGACTTGCGAAATTCTGATCTGTAATTTCTAGCTTTTTCTGGTTTTCTGGTTTTTTGGTTTTCCTGGTCCAAAGTTAAATTAGGGTTTGACTTTCTGAGTTTTACCCAACCAAAAACTTTGATCTTGGTCTCTAAATTTCGATTTTGCTAAGGAGTACCTTACCGTGCTGATTGCACTCCAAAACTCCACTTCTGTGAAAAGCCCTAATGTCCTACAGTAGTGACAAGCCAAAAATTGAAAATGCTCAAAATCAACTTCTGTTTCGACAGAAAGACATGCCTTCCTTAGGCGAGTTAGCCTAGACTTCTTTTGTTGATGATCTATGGAAAGAAACCCAAAAATTAAGAAGCCCTAGCTTCTGCAACTGCATAGTGTCTTCTTATCAGGTTAGCTCTAATACCATGTTAGATTTTCACAATTTAATTCAAGATTATCTAGGATCTTGTTTGAGAGAATAACATGCACAGCATTTAAACACAAGAGACAAGAGACACAAATATTTACCTTGGGGAAACCATAAGGAAGAAAACCCCGCAACTTCCTCAGAGATAGAATGAGAAACAATACAATAGCAGAAAAGTAAACCCCAAATATAGAGATGGTCTTCAACAGCTTCTCTCTTCTCCACTTGTGCGAACTTGTCCTCCTTCTCACTAATGCGAACTTGATGAGTGAGTGAATGATCCAAATGAGAGAGGCACCCTCTCTATTTATACTTTTACTTTCACTTGACCTTTACCCCAAACAGGTCGACCCCTAGTTGTACCTGACTGGGCCAACTTCTCTAGGAGAGTCTAATAACCCTAATACATGCTAACTCAGGGGTCTATTGCCCCGACTTACAATGGAGGGTTAACCTCAATGACTTTACATGACTCAAGTACAATAATGACTCCCGACCGGAGGAATAAACATCTCCGTCGAAGGTATAATAATAAAATACAAATACAATATAAAATAACAAGTGAATATCTTCCGAAGTTACAATTACATTAACAAGCATGATACCAAGCATTAATATATATATATAGAGAGAGAGAGAGAGATCTACACTAGTAACCTCTACAAGCAATTTGAGCAATAGTGTTTGACATTGGTCAAAGGGAATAGAACTTTCTCATCATACCTTGCATTGTTTGAACTTAGCAACTGTGTTAGCTAGCATCTTTCAATTCAGCTCACCTTTTACAAAATTTGTTGTGTATTTTCATGTGGGCATGCCTCAAATGACAGCTTCCACATCAGACAAACTGCATGGAAACCACCGTTCAAGAAGCAGAAGTCAATCATGCATATGCGCTCTAATCACCTCTGTGAAGTAAATAAATTAAACAGATTATTATTTCTCTTATCATCCTTTTAATTAGACATTTATTTAATAAATCATTTTCCCTTATTGATGAGTTCAGATAAAATAATATATTCTCACTGCATGCCCTTAATATCCTTTTATGGTCATCATAAGTTGTATCCAGTAACAAGTTTTGCAACAAGACCATTCTAAACAAGTGTTCAATTCAGGCATCCCTCTTGCCTCTAAATGAGCTGTTTCTGTACATAAGGCTGCAGTCCACCTCCATACCTCAGTTTTCCTATTATGGCTTAACCTATCAAGATTAAAAACCTAGGACCTATTAATTGCCTTTTGCACCTCTAATTTAAAATAGGACTAATATGACAATATACTGTTTCAAAAAAGAACTTGCAATAAGAAAAATGTAAAATTAACCTAAGTTGATAGTTAAACCAGGCTCAAACACGATGTCTGATTAATAAAGGACTGACTTCTCACATATTTACATTGAAATTATGGGACCATACAGATAGACAACTACTAGTGCACACTATTTACATGCATTATTACAAGCATAATTTCTCGTGTCAGAAACCTAACCCATGAGTGGTCTATGGCAAAAAAGTCCTTTGCTGTTGGATAAATTCTTTCAATTTTGAGAGGTCTAAAGCAGAAAAAACAATTGCTGTTGGATAAATTCTTTGGATTTTCTTCTTCCACACCCAATATCATTATATACATAAGAAGACTCAAATATCCTCAAGGTCAATAGTTTATTCAAGGTGATCCACACCAATACAGATACCAACTCAAGCATCAAGGGAAAGAATACATTTATTTTTTATCACGTGGAGAGAACGTAGAGACAAAGCTTCTTATCTAAATATCAAGGGAATTTTAAAATCCACTGGACTACACTGCACAAGTGCATGTTAATGCCTCCATTATAACCATCAAAATACACCTGTTGCTATAATTGCAAAATAATGCCCACAGAGGTACTAAATAATTGCAAAAATTACAAGGTACATGTTTTCCTAGAACTTTGTTGGCATGTAATCACTGAGTCCTACAAAATGCCCTCATTTAAGAGGGCTTTTGTGTGGCATGCAATCCAAATATATATATAATAGTAATTAGTACTAAATAATTGCAGAAGTTACAAGGAACATGTTTTCCTGGAACTTTGTTGGCATGTAATCAGTAAATCTTACAATATGCCCTCATTTAAGAGGACCTTTGTGTAGCATGCAATCTAAATATATACATAATAGTAATTGGTGATGATATAATTGCATATTCCTTACCTTAACATGATAATATTGACATTTTTTCAAATTGTGATGATATGTCTTGCACAATTATCTTTGGAGTTGAACCAGCCAACGTGTTGAAATAATAAAAGAAGTTGCATATCGTTATTAAATAAAATACCTGTGAAGAATCTATATGCTGGCAAAAGAGAACGCAGCACTTGTGACAACCTGCAGATGAACAAAGACACGAGACAATTTCATGTTTTATGGTACCTTTTCAGTATCATAATTTATAAGATTCACGACTGAGCCTGCATAATATATGCAATGCCCCACAAAAAATTATGCATTGCATATTTAGATACTCTCTGCCATTGCTCAATAGATATTTGACACTGTAGTAGTATAAGCATTTACTCCATTCATTCTGAAAACATCATAATGTACAACCAGAAGACATATTATTCTGGAGAAATCCACTGAAAATTAATAAGTTACAGAGCAAGTAGTCCAGAGACAAATAAATGTTTCTACAACAATATGCTTCTGCTACTGCCAAAGAATGCCTGGTACTATAGAAACAGCAGATTCGATAAATCACATTCAAAAACTAAGAGTTTCCTTCCACATATCCATCAGACAACTCATCTGTATCTTTATCCTTACTATTCTGTTTCTCAAAAAATAATTCCTTGTTTTCATCCTTTTCAAAAATCTTAACATGGCATAGCTCCTTGCCAGCTTCATCTGCGAACATTATTTTCTTTTGTTGCTTTTGAGGATCACTTGAAAGGCTGGTTCTTTTGTCACTTGGACGTTTCTGCCAAATGAAATAGAACAAATCACTGACCAGAACTTTAATTTCAGCCATGTACAAAATTACTGAAATGATTTTAAGGTTACCTAGCATACCATGATTTTACAAAAACGGTTACAATCCCGAGACATCATGTTAATCCATTTTTTTGTTGTCTCCTCAGCTTCTAGAGCATTAGCAGTAGCTTGGTTTATCTGTGATGGAACAAAATATAGTCAAATATGAATACAAGCCATTTATATACAAAGAATCAGGTAAATTTGACACAGTATACTTTGTGATAGGTGGATTTATATACTTTGTGCATCTGATTAATTGTTTTTTTTCAAATCATTATAGATGGCAGTGTACTTTTATACTGTGTAGAATCAGGTAGTGTCCATGACCAAGATAAAAGTACACTGCCATCTATAATGATTTGGAAAAAAAAAACAATTAATCAGATGCACAAAGTGCCCCTACTGTAAATAATACAGTTTACACTAATGCAGCAAGGATTTACATAAGAGCATGGGAAAATAAAGAGGTACCTCCTCCACCGTGAACTTAGATGATGGACTAGACAAAGCAGTTTCAGAGGTCCGATACTCTTCAACAATAGTTCGCATTGTCTTCAGTTCTTTCAAAAGGGTGTGTGCTAAAGTATCTATATCAACCATCTGCCGCTGTGAAAATTCACTGGCTTTCTCAGATCGTACTTGTGTAGAAAAACACATATCACATTTACATGCTGTTGGACAGGAAATACCAGGGGACTTGAGAATGCCTTTGATGGATGGAGAGGGGGAAACTTCTTCTCTTTGGACCCCAACATCATTACTATCTGTCTTCTTTGATAGCAGAGGAGAAGAAGGTATGTCAAGACAATCAGCTAGTGCAGGGCTATAATGAAAACGTGGTCTAGGAGAATATCTAGGACTTTTTGGAAGTGATAAAGGGGAATTCCGTTGCAGGGTAGGACTTTTACTGCGACAAGGGGATCCTGATGCCTTACCATCTGGGCTTTGCAAAGACTTTAAATAAGTATCGAGTGATTCAACTCTTGCATCCATTGCATCCAATTCACTCAGCTGACATGAACTTTCTGCCAGAGATTTATTAGAGTTGCAAGTATTAATTGGCATGGAAATTTCCAACACTTTAGGTGAAAGTAATCTCTCATTACAAGATTCTTAAATGAAACTTCATAAATATCACTTACCTGGAGGGCGAGACTTCATAAATGCACTTCTAAAATCTGCAGCTTGCAGAAGTCTTTTTCGTGAAATTGGAGACATTGACTGAATAATCAGAGAATAAGAGTAAGTTGCCTCGATTGCTAACATGTTAAGCCTTTTGAGCTAAACAGATAAAATACATTAAGACAAATCAGATTAAAGAGAGATTGATCTTCCTACCTTTCTCACTGAAGGCAGCTTTGCTGGTTGGTGCTGAAAAGCATCACCACAATTATCTTGCTCTATATCAAGCACCTCAGCTGCCAAAAGCTTGACAGGTGAAGTAGATGCAGGGTTCGCATCAATGACACTGGATGCAGTTACACTTCCTGAGTGAAAACTCTCAGGTGTACACTTTTCAATAACATTACTCTCTGGCTCACTAACAATAGATAAACTCTCCATCTGTTTACCTCGAATCACTTCACCATTTGAAGGAAATAGTTTTAATTTAGCTCCCGGTGATAAAGATCTATGTTTTTGTACACAATAACTTTCCACAGACAAAAGTGACAACTTACAACTCCTGGATCCAGAATTACAATCAACTGCCTCGGAATTAATCAGCGGAATGCCACCTGTGTGCTTGAGAGTATCTGCAGATGGTTCAACATCAACTAGAATTGGCACCTTCTGTATAGTCTGTTTATCAAACTCATTTTCAATTTGGTGCATCACACTTGGAGAAGAATCTAACTCCATCATTTCAACACCATTTTGTCGGCAGTCAGCTACCTCTGCGGAATTGTTAGCCAATCCTAATTTGCATTCATTACTGGAACTCGCCACATTTTCTGAAGATGGTATATCTTGACTAGAGTTCTCTATATCTGTTAAGTCAGTAATATCCTGCTGTTTTCCACTTTCCAATGAAAAAATTTCATTTCTGGTCTGCACACAGCTTTGATCACTCTGAGAACTAATAATTTTAGGTACCTTTTGTTTGTGACTCCCTAAAGTCTGACCTTGCTTGGGATCTGGAAAACCCTCTTCTCTGGGATCTCGAATTTGCTCTCCTGTTGTCACATTTTCATCTTCAAATTCACACTTCCTCTTCTTGGATGATCTTGAACTACATAAGTTATCCCTTTGATCAGAGTTAATGCCAAGGTGGCACTTTGAGTCACCAGCAGTCAAGTTGTCACCTTTTTTCTGGGACTTTGCAGGACTAGATTTCTTCTTCGCTTTTAACATCCACTGTCTTAAGGTCATTCCCTCTATGTCAGTATCATCATCTCCAATTAGATGTGTCTGTTGTATATGTTTCAAAGAACTACCATCAACTACAGTGGTCGCATGATCAGAACGTCCATTCTCCAGTTCCAATTTGTCACTACTGACATCAGACAAATCCTGTGAGTTGCCATATTCAATATCATGGGCAACCAGCTCTCTGCTATCAGAACTTTGGGATTTGTTATGGGATGAATTACTGCTTATTGCAGCCAAGCTTTTGGTTTTCATTTGTGACCCCCCACTTCTAAATTTTCTACTGTGAGAAGATGCTATACTTTCATCTATGCCCAACACATCTTCCATCGTCCTTACTTTGAGAGGGGTAATTTTGAATTCAGAATTCAGAACTTTCACAACCTTTCCACTTCTAAGTGTTTTTATCTGATATGTGTCCAAATCACTCATATCCTCATCATGATCAACAGGTGATGTCAGTTGCTCAGCAGACTCGGCAGATTGTTCAGAATATTTAGAACCCATCAGCTAATAAGAATCTGACAAGGAAATGAAACTGGTATCAGAGGTTCTGCAATGCATAGCTTGTAAAGAAACTGACTTTTTTTTTATCAAATAAGATAGAACAAAGAAAAAATAAAAATAAAATCTAGAACATACAACCACTAGTAAAGAGAAAACACATCCAAACATGTTAGCCAAAACTCAAGTGCTTGGGTTGGATCACAAAGCAAAATTCCAGCTTTAATGGGGCACATAGCAACTTGTCTATCTTGAAATGGGCATCACTGAGTAAAGAGAAAAGCTTAGCCGACCCCAACCTAAACTTCTCTATATCCCAAACACTCGTTTCAAGATTCAAATCCAATATAACAAGACAAAGAATGCAGCCAACCAGGTATTGGTCCACTGGTGAAGTCAACAAAGTGTTAAGCCATCCACAACAGGGTTCCACTTTCATTGCGATCTGTCCCACCCATATAGAAGATAAGTTTCAAAGGAGAAAGGGAAAACGTAGTGAACAGAGCAATGGCTCGGTGAATAAGTCAACTGAGTATTGAGCAGCCCACCAGGGTTCCATTTTCTCTGAGATCTCCCCATTACCCCACTGATTTGGGATTAGTTTAAAAGGCAAAAAGGCCAAAAGGCCAGGTGCACGTCCAGGAGTATATTGGCATAATGGAGCACAGGGCAATTTGTCTGTCTTGAAGTGGGTGTCACCGAGTAATGAAAAAGGCTTGACCAGCCTAAACCCAAACTTTCCTATGTCATGAACACTTTATTTCAAGATTCAAATACAACATAACAAAACAAAGAATGCAGCTAACCAAGTATCAGTTGACTCATGATATCAACAAAGTGTTAAGCTCTCCATCAGGGTTGCACTTTCATTCCAAACTTGCACACCCTATAGAATGAGTTTCAAAGAGAAAAGGCAAAATGCTGTGAACAGACCAATGGTTCAATGAAGAAGTAATACTAATACTGTTAAACAGTCCACCAGATTTCTAGTTTTACTGAGACCTGGCCACTGGCCTTCCGATTAGGCATTAGTTTCAAATGCTAAAAAGCCAGGGGCAAGTCATAGGGAATCTTGGCAGAATAGATAGCATCCAGACCTGGCCAAAACCCAAAGGAAGCCCGCTCTTTGCAGTGGAGGACATTGGAACATATTTATTAAATTATTTTAATACTTGAAAAAATGGGCGAAGCCCAGACATTGATCACTCAACCATAGTTAAGGATTGAGCTGCTAATCACACAAAAACTTACAGATCATTAAATAACATGCAGTACTGCAGCGCATAACAAATTTCCTTCCCGCGTGAAAATATAAGATTTTTGGGCAAGAATGTCAAGCACTCTGTAAACCCTGTATGAAGAATACATTATATTAATTTATGGGCATAGTAGATTCACACAGATGTTTATGTAGAACTAAACTAGAGTCACAATGCTTATAATGACCTCCAGAGCAATGCACTGCTACTCAAGCAAAACATAGCCAGCAGTGTTAACCGTACTCATTAAGGGAAAAAGGGGGGAGGAGGGGGTGCGCAAAGCAGTAAGCCCTCTTCAGATGTAGGGGATAACGACAAAAAACACGGGACCCTTAACGGCATTCAAAACTTAAGCCTGAAACCACACAATCGCTAACCGTGAAAACCCTTCATGGACTATGAGCCGCAAACCGCTGTTTGAACCACAAACAATTGATCGCGAAACCCTACATAAACCTAACCATAGTTTTCCCCTAATCCTTGATAAATCTGTGATGAAACCGCCATTAAACAACGAGATGCGTGCAAAACACATTACCAGTACAAATACATATGAAAGTTTGGCTCAGATTTTGCGAAAAAGCCAACGTTCTGAGCAGAAAAACGCACCTGGAACGAATCGGAGATCGCCGGAAGCAGAAAACAGAGCGCTTTTCGACGAAATACAGATAAAATCTCGGTATGACAATGGCTACAAGGCCACCACACAATAATAAAATGCATAAATTGAACGAAATTGAACCAACGATTCGAGGCTTCTACGCGCGAAAAGATATGGCGGGAAAAACTGTGTCGATTCTCGTAACTTATATTTACATATATTAACTACTTATTTAAAAAATCGCAGTATTTTTAAAAAATAATTAGGGAGAATCCAAGGGTTTGAACGAAGTCAATGGATAGCATTTTGCCAACGTGGTAATAAAGAGTTTCAAGTCTCATGTTCACGTGGCAAATATTTTGGATTTGAT
Source organism: Larix kaempferi (assembly GCA_027924585.1). Classification (NCBI taxonomy): domain Eukaryota; kingdom Viridiplantae; phylum Streptophyta; class Pinopsida; order Pinales; family Pinaceae; genus Larix; species Larix kaempferi. The sequence continues at coordinate 14,976,030 of BSBM01000378.1, forward strand.
TGGCTCGTAGTGGGGTCTGTCCGGTCAAATGTACCTTTATGAAAAAGGCTTTGACTCATCACGATAATATTGGAAATAAAGGGAAAATTGTAACGTTAAATAATTGCTTGCGCAAAGAAAGGAAATTTCTTTATTTATATTTAATTTATATGGTCTTTATTAAATCTGAATTAAAACGTAAGAATTTTTAATGTTTTTTCACTAAATTTAATGGTTGTTTTGAAAACATTTTTATTTTTAATACTTTCATGCAATTTTGAAAATTTTCACAATCGCCCTTGGGAATTTACGATCCCTTTCAACATTCTTATTGACCATAAATTTAAATTCATATAAATTAATAATACGTAAATTTTAATAAATTATGATTAGTTTTAAATAAAGTATGAATGATTGTATTTAATGATATAGTGGTCCATTGGTGGGGATAGATGGATTTCATTCCATCCACCCGGATCTCATTAAGTTGAGATATCTTTTAACTTGGATGACCAGTGGACGATTTGCTCAACCTACCATCCATGATATGTGGGGAAGTTTGTTGGGATTTGTGTGTTAGCTTTCCTTGATTCCTTCGGAATAGCAGGAAGGTGGTATTTTCAGCGTGAAAAAAAAAAACATTCAAATATTTTAATATATATATATAAATAAAGTACTCTTGATATCAAAGTGTGAGGGCACTTAGCAGAATGACTAGGGTTTAGGTTTCACTGGTGTATGTCCAAGGCGGGATTCAGTATAGGTTTTGGAGGATCAATAGGGCGGCTCTGAGTAAAGAAGCCTATGGAAGTTGAACATGGGGGGTGGGGAGACCCCTCCCCAAACGATTTCGAGAAAGGTGTGCAGGGGGAACCTAGGCTTGGAGCGAACTAGGGAGCGAGAGGAGAAGGGTTGAGTCAGAAAAGAGGGATCCAACGAGGGAGTGGTGGCGGCAGAAGGACGAGGCAATGCATACCCAAGATGGCGTCGACCCCCACCCTAAAGATTGAATTAGACAAGCTACAAGGAAGAATCGAAGACATGGAAAACAAAGCCCTGATAGGTAAGTTTATAGGAATCTAGCCAACGGAAAAACCCTAGTCTGGTGGATTAATGTAACCTGGAAACCTAAAGGGCATTATGATTTGCAGCTGGGATCAAAAGGCTTTTTTATAATGGTGTTATTTAATCAGGAATACCGGAATCAGATTTTGGATGGAGGTCCTTACTTTTTCAACGCAACGGGCATGTATCTCCATGAATGGAAGGAGTGTTTTAATCATGATAAGGAAGATCTCTCGATAACTCCAGTTTGGATCCGTTTCTATTCATTATCGGGGGAATACTAGGACTATGAGATCTTGGGGATTTTGCCAAAGTCTCATAACAGACTAAGCTAGTGAGATACACATCGTATGCACGGATATTGGTATATATGGATATCTCCAAGGATTTGTCGAATGTTATAAACCTAACCTGGGATGATGAGGTTTGGATTCAGACATTGGATTATGAACATATCCCTTTTAGATGTCGGCAATGCCACGAGTATGGTCACTTTTTTCAGAATTGCCCATTGAATATCCCTCCCCCAAGGCAAGAGCAGAAAGAAGAGAAGGATGTTGGGGGCTTTACGAGAGTCACGAGCCATAAAAGGCAAGGGAAAAGGCAGTCAAGCCCGAGTCTTAATAAAACGCCATAGACAGCCTATAGCTTTGAGGTTTTGAATAAAATCAACAATAGTGAATCAAGGTCGTCGCGGTTTGAAACCAGTGATAAACAAGAGCAAGAGTGGGGAGGAGAGGGGGATACCCCATGCGAGGAGGTTGAGAGAAACAAGCCAAAAAGGGAAGAAAAGGAGGACGAAGCAATGGCAGCAAAAGAGGGGGAGAATTTGGAGGTAGGAGAATTGGATATAGATGGAATTGAAGAGGCTTGTGCAAATAAGGAGACTAGTTACATCCATATTTGACAAGTCCAACTTCTATAGGAAGCCATTTTGAAATCTAAACTCACCCAGAAACTGGGAGTAGGAGTGACGACATTGAAAGAAAATAAGCATAAATATAAGGATATAGACGAGAAGAGGGGCAGGAAAAGTAATAGGCAAGTGATAGAAGTGATAAGGACCATGTTGGTGGAATCAGGTCAATACCCTACCATTAAGGCAGCCCTTAAATCGGCTATTAGTCTGTCCCAATGAAATTACTCTCCTGGAATATTAGGGGATCAAATGGTCCCTAGAAAATTAGAATCATGAAGAAATCTTGAAGGAGAAGCCAACAACAATGTTCATTCAAGAAACGAAGTGCTTAGGGGAGATTATTAAGGAAGTAGGGAAGAGGGTCTGGAGAGGGAGTGAAGTGGTAGTGGTGGTGGATGTCGGCCAAGGAGCGTATGAAGGCCTAGCCATCCTTTGGAATCCCAATGGGGTAAGTCTCTTCAACTTCTTGGCTACTACGAGAACTATTTCTACAAAATTCCATATAATAGGCACTTTTATCCGAGGAGTGTTAACAAATGTATACGGACCGAACTTCCCCCACCAGAAGACTAAGTTTTTGGCCTCTTTGGAAAGCTTAAGTGGCTGGGTGGGGAACAAACGTTGGATTTTAGGAGGGGATTTCAACATGATTAAATATTTATCTGAGAAAAAGAAAGGACATCGGAGATTAGAAACTTCAAACCATGCTTTTGAGGACCTAATAAAAAGGTTAAGTCTAATTAATGTGGAAATAATGAATAGCTTATTCACCTGAGACAATAATAGAAGTGGAAAATAGCACGTGGCTTCAAGATTATACCGATTCCTAATCTCAGGATCGATCTTGGTTAATGGAGGAGACCTCACAGCGATGGTATTGCCATCGACAGAATCGAATCATTGGCCTGTCAGTTTGAATTGGAGCCAGATAGGGGTTTAGGCCAAACAACCCTTTAGGTTTGAGCAATTTTGGCTCACACACCCAGGTTTTCAAAGCATGGTAAAACAATGATGGGAAGAGTTATAGGTGTGTAGGGGGTCATGTATGTATTAGTTTCAGTAAAAACTGAAGGAAAAAAAAGGGGAAGCTCAAGGTGTGGAATAAGGAGGTCTTCAAAAACATTAGCTAGGACAAAAAGAGGTTGGAACAACAACTAGAGCAAATTCAATTGTGATGGATGCAGGAGGGCTACACCAACGGGCTCAAAGAAGAGGAGACTCAAATTATGTCTCAGCTAGACATAAGGGAGGCGCAAGAAGAAATCCTATGGAAACAGAAGTCACACAATCAATGGTTGAAGGAAGGAGAATGAAATACAAGTTTCTTCCATAAGGAAACCATTCAACACATGCAATGAAACAATTTTTCTATGGTTAAGAAAGAGGATGGAGAGCAACTAGAGAATCATAAAGAGATTGAGGCAGAATTAGTCCAGAATTTTAGGGACCTTTTGGAGGAGCATGTTCGAGATCATTCGGAGGAGAGAGACAAAATTACGCAACATATATCGGCTCTAGTGTCCTAGGATCATGTCACATCCCCTCCGACATAATCGGCCAGTGGAGGGAACATGACGGATCCGCGAGGTGCTAAGATTCACCTCTTAGGTCGTATTATCAAATTTCATTTTAATTTAAATGCGTTAACATCAAAATGTATGTGCAATGCATATTAAAAATACACAACGGAATCTAAGTTCAATTACACACACAACATGCATGTATCAACATGTTCATCATAAGCATAATAATAAACTTATGCACAAAAATACCCTCATCTTATGTTATTCACAAGCATTTAATTGCAGCAATTCAAATTGGCTCATTCATTCAATTTAACATAACTAACATCCATCCATAATACACAATTTTATCATAAATAAATAGTAAACATTTATCTTTAATTGAAGTTGTCCAAGCAACTAGCTATGGGAGAGCAACGTTCCACCCAACCATAGGTATCTATCTAGCCTATATTATTTCAGCTGAGAGACCACCCCTGAGTTGGGCTATGTATCCACTAAGGAGGAACTACTCAGGCTCACTCACAGCCACATGCACAATCACTCATGCTAAGCCAGCACACAACTGGGTTTGTCAAGCATGCAAGGAGACAGAGAAGGGCAATGCTAAGCCAGTGAGTTCAACAAAAGAGCTACAGACATATCAACTGGTCTTAGAAAACCTTGGCACCCATAATACCTACCACACCCAACACAAGGAAGGTCCCCTTCTCTACTACACAGTCCCTATGGCACCCCTTCCATCCAGTGCTCTTCAAGGTGGGCATAGAAAGTTCCAAGTTGCTAGATCCACAGAGATTCTTGCCTTCACTGGGTTTATCAAGCAATTTCGACCTTTGATCTCTCTCCCAGTTCGATCCACTCTTGGATTTTCCCCAATTCTGGTCAAGTGACTCTAAAAAATGGAATTGAATTTTCGGGCTTCCAAATCTAGGTTTTCCTATGGATTTCTGGGCATTTTACACTCTCAATTTTGCCCCAAGGTTTATGTCTATGGATCCCCCATTGGAATTTTTTGCTCACATCAAATTTTAGACGTTTTGGGCACTCAAAATCGTGGCTTCTTCCCTAGTTGCGATTTATGCAATTCTTCATTGTTGGGCATGCATAATGGTTGAGAAAATGATGTATGGTTGTTGTGTAATGGAATGGGGATGAAGGAAAAATGAATTTCCAAGAAAGTTAAATTCCGGGTCAAGTAAACTGAACCCATAACTTGCAATACGAATTTATGAGCTTGTCCATGCTCCATTAAATTCATGGGATGACTTCTCAACTACCTCTTCCTAACATAATTAAATGTCAACATGGCAGTCAAGATGGTTCTCATAATGACACTTGGAAACAAAGGATTGAATCCCCCAACCCCTCACCTCTCCCTAGTGGATACATTCAGGCCCCTCATTTTAGTTGCTTCCATAGTCATTTTTGGGGAATTTTATTTACATCATAAATATTTACATGATTTTACAATTCCCATGGTTTACTAACACATGGTTCACAAAATATAAAATACTTGTCGTTATAAGTCGTGCATTCGCTAACAGGGCCTTGTCCTTGAGCTCCACGCTAGGAACCATAGACCGCATATTTACAATATTTAAACATTAAGTCAATAAGTCCAAGGGTAAAAAATGGGGGTATTACATTCCCCTCCCCCTTGGAACAACACCGTCCTCGGTGTTCCCAAAATTGAACTAAAATGGGTATGCCTCTTTCATGGCATCCTCCAACTCCCATGTAGCCTCATCAGGACCAAGGTGATTCCATTGCACCTTTACCTTCCCGATGGCTTGGTTCCGAAGCAATGTTACCTTCTTGTCAAGGATGTGCATGGGTTTCACTTGGAACTCTTCCTCGGGTTCCACCTGTATCACATTCCAATCAATTATGTGATTAGGATCATGCACATACTTCTTAAGTAAAGAAACATGAAAAACATTGTGAGCTCTCATGTTAGCAGACAATGCAATCCTATATGGTATTGGTCCTATCCTATCAAGGACTTCAAAGGGTCCACAATATCTTGGTGCCAGCTTGGCACAACTTTCCAACTTTAGGGAACTTCTTCTTGGCTTTACTCTTAAATAAACATGATCCCCAATTTTAAATTCCCTATGCACTCTTTTCAAATCTACATAACTCTTTTTCCTATCCTCGTCACCTAATATTTACAATTTCTTGATCCATTTCCTTGAGCATTTATGGTCCAAGTACTACCCTATTCACTAGGCTATCCCAATTCACCGTAGTTTTGCAACCTTTTCCATACAATGCCTCAAATGGGTTCATTCATAAGGATGCTTGATGTCCATTATTGTATGCAAATTCTACCAAGTGTAGGTAATCATCCCACTTGGATGGTTTATCCATCACATACATCCTCAAGATATCCTCAAGAACTTGATTCACCCTCTCAGTTTGACCATCTATTTGAGGATGGTACGTTGTACTAAAATTCAATTGAGTTCCCTATTCTTGAAATAATCCTTTCCAAAAATTGGAAGTGAATTTTTCATCTCCATTGTAAACTATTGCCTTAGGTAATCCATGCAATTTGAATATTTCCTTTATGAATATGTTTGCTATCTCACTTGATTTATGAGTGGACTTGACTGGAATAAAATGAGTTACCTTAGAAATTTTGTCCACCACAACCATAATTGAATCATGCTTCCTTACTTCCATTGGCAAACCTGTTATGAAGTCCGTAAAAATTACTTCCCACTTCCATTTTGGAATGGATAAGGGTTGCAACAGTCCCATTGGATGTTGATGCTTTGCCTTGAATTTTTGGTACTTTGACACCGAGCAATGTACTCCGCTATATCCTTCCTCATTCCATGCCAAAAGTATTGCTTCCTTGTTGTTGTTATTGTCTTTTGATACCCTGGATGTTCGGAGTGTGGCATTTGATGAATTTCATCCATTACCATCTTCTTCAAATCTGCACAATTTGGAACGTACAGTATGCCTTTATAAAGAATAATATCATCTTCTTCGAGCTGGTATCCTTCATATTTTTCATCTAATTTTCCTTGATGCAATTTCTCTTTAACGTGAAGGTAAGTTCCATCGATATTTTGGGCTTCAAGAACTCTTGTACTCAAATCTGATTTGCAAACGCTTAAGACTGCCACATGAAATTCTCTGTCAAGAGCGTCTGCAACTTTACTTTCTTTCCCTTTTACATGTTTGATTTCAAAATCAAACTCACATAGGAATTCCATCCACCTAGCTTGCCTAGCATTTAAGGTTGGTTGATCAAACAAATACTTTAGAATCATGTGATCGGTCCTAAGCTCAAATCTTCTTCCCAATAAATAATGTCTCTACATTTTGAGAGCATGTACTATGGCTGGTAATTCTAAATCACGAGTTGCATAATTCTTTTCATGCTCTTTTAATTTTCTTGACTTGTAGAAAATCACAAATCCTTCCTGCATAAGCACTCCACCCACTCCTTCAATGCAAGCATTTGTGCACACTACGAATTCTTTCTTGGGATCTGCAATCTTCAAAACATGAGCGCTAGTAAGTAGCTTCTTCAATTTCTAGAATCTTTCTTCACATTTTTCAAACCACACAACCCTTACATTCTTCCTTTGCAACGATGTGATTGGATGAGCAATTTTGGAGAATCCCTCGATGAAACTTCTATAGTATTCTACAAGACCCATAAAAGATCTAACATCTGTAACATTATTTGGAGTAGACCAATTCATTATGGCTTCAATATTTTTTGGATCCACTACAATTCCTTCCTTTGAAATAATATGGCCCAAACAATGTACCTTGCTATGATAGAATACACACTTGATAAGCTTTGCGTACAATCTGTGCTCTCTAAGAACTTGCAACACCATTCTTAAATGTTCCTCATGCTCTTCCTCATTCCTTGAATAAACAAGAATGTCATCCAAGAACACTAACACAAACTTGTCCAAATATTTGCTAAAAACACTAATCATGAGGCACGTGAATGTGTTGGGTGCATTGGTAAGTCCAAATGGCATCACTGTCAATTCACAGTGGCCATATCTTGTCTGGAAAGCTGTCTTATTCTTTTATTCTCACTTGACGATAATCGGATCTCGAGTCGATTTTTGAAAACAATTTGGCTTCCTTCATGTTGTCTCGCCTGGATGCACATCTGGGAAAATGCGGTAGAAATCTTCAATCCGCTCGGTGTGGCCTTGGGGACAAGCCAGAGTCAAGTGTTGTCACATGAAACTCGACTCCTATGTCTAGGCTTACTCCTAGCCAAGCTAAGGGGGGTGTACCCTAAAAAAGGAAAAATATAAGGTGTTTAATCTTAAAAGCTAAAAAATCTAGGAGTTAGAAATTTGATCACAAGAACAATGTAATATTAAACTTCATATCATTCGTTATCCAACATCATCATTGAAACATAAATATCCAACATCATAAAATATTCAATGACAAGATCAGCGCCGAAAAATAAATGCTTGAATAAAAAAAAGACAATGTTTTGCAGGTGTTCTTGGTAAATTTTATTATTATGGGTGGTGGTGATTAGTGGATTTTTTCTTGTTTAGCCCACTTAAACTTCCTTTCTCAAACTGAGCACATAAGCAACTTTACCAAGTGTCCAATGAGGAGAGGACGAACCTCATTAATGAGCACCCCCTTGACTTTGTGGTAGTTACTCTCTGCGACCTCCAGAGTTTTCGAAATTAAGCTTATGTGGATTTTCCTATTAATCTAATGCTTACCTTCCTTTCTGGTTGACCAATTGATCCGACTGTGTTGCAATGGTCCAAAGCATATGGGAAGATAAGCGTTGGTTTATTTTAAAATAACTTAGGATTTTCTACGTAGTTAATATAATTCCAAGAGTCTCTTTTTCGATCGAATTCCATTACTTGAGCAATCTCTTTCATGGCATCATACTTCGGGAAAGCAAGGATAAAATTACTCAAAACTGAAAATTGTTAAAAAAATGTGAAAAGCTAGGTCTTGATTGAACTTGTGGCCCGTTGTTGAAACGGACCAACAAGGTAAATTTTATTCCTAGGTTATTTTTATTAAGTGCGAAAATGAAATTTAAACTAAAAAAAATCACAAACCACAAAATTTGAGTCGACACAGTTCCCCCTAGGGAGATGGGATGTGGGAGCTGGGTAGCCCACTTGCTCTCGTTTAATTTTATTTTACAATGCAAAGAGAAGTGCCTTGGTCCTTGAAAAATGGACTCAAAGGCTTACAAAATTCATAGAACAAGTATCTGGTTGAAGGGGAATGGATCCAGGGTGCTCTGGATGGTCCAAGTTGTCGAAAATCGGGCAGAGTTTCCTCCTACATGTCCATGAAATGTTGCAAAACAACAATCAAATGTTAGTAACTAACGCCCAAAAACACTTTAAAATTGTCTTGGGACTTACCAAAATTTTTCCAAAAGAAAATCTAAGTAAAAATGTAAAAAATGAACTAAGTGGGACAATCTATAAGGCTTGTCTCCTTGGGATCTTTGCATACTCAAAGAGCAACAAATTAAAAGATCTTATAGCAGCCAAATAAACTTTAAACCAATCTAAACATACTACTTGTTCAAGCCTTGAAATATTCAGAAATCAACTTGTAACAAAAGAATGCTATACTAGATCTAGATTTGAGATTTATACTTTGAAAATAACTAAGATCTAGTGAAAATAAATAAGATCTATTTATAATATTGCAAAAAGCAGTAGATCTGAGATACGCAAACCAAGGTAACCAAGAAAAGTTTGAAATTTGGTGACGAGAAGAAATAAGAGGAAAACTCCTTCGAACTTGGGCAATGGGGTCCTCGAGAGTGGGGATGGAAGGGACTAGTTCTTCATAAATCTATTCTGAAAGAAAATGGACGCAAACAAGCTCCACAAACTCTTCAGATTAGAAACCTGTAATCACAAAAATGGAACTCACACAAGAAAGATCAAGAGCATCTAGTGTAGACTAATACAGAGATTTAGCTACAAACATTTAAACAAAAATGACTTTGTAAATCTAGTATCTCTATAATAACCTGACAGAGAAACAATGGATGCAATCACACTACTTCACCTTATTAAGATGTAACTCTCCTTCAAAAGCCAACCTTTGATCAACAATAAAATGCGAATAAAAATGTAAAGAAACAAATTACCTCATGCATAAATTATAACATGATTATCCACACACCATAGATCCACACACCGATTTGCCTCCAAAGCCTTTATTCATAAACAAAAATTCCTTATAGAAGATATACAATGTTTGAGAGCAAAGGTTCCACCTTCTCATGCCAAAGAATGGAGAAGTGGCATTCTTAAATAGAAAAACCAAGAGAGGCAGGCGCACTTTGTCATGGAGAGGGAGGGTGCACTTGGTGAAGGAATCAATCCATAAGCCAAGGCTTGATTGAGGGGAGTGCTTCCACCATTCGGGCTGCCAAAAATCAGCACTAAGGCTGCCTTAAACCAAGCTGCACACTCCTTGATTTGTGCGCCCCCCTCTTAAGTGGAATACGCCACCCTCATGAGGAATGTGCCCCTCTTTAGTGGGGATAAGATTCCCTCAATGTAGATGCCCTGAATCATGCTAAAATTCAGCCCATAACTCCCTCCATTAATTCTAACCGTGACCTCTTTCAAATCCCATTAATTTAGGAATTGAAATTTTTTCCCATTTTTCACTTTTTGGTATTTTTCTCACTTTTTTTTTTTACTTTTTGGGGAAAAATGAAATAAATGAAAAATAAAGTAGAAAAGTACTTAGGAAAGTGGGTCTCGGGGTAAAGTAGGTGCTCTAAGCTTGAAAATTAGCAGCCCCATGGCATAATTGACCCCTAGACCACACTTTTACATCATTTTTAAATTTTTTAATTAAACCATTAAAAATGGCTTAATTTTACGGAATTTTTTTCTCAGAACTTAAGAAAAAACTAGGGGGACCTAGCACATGTCCACAAGATTCAATTATATTGTCTAGCATGTTCATATACATTGAACCATGGAATTTAATAACCTCCTAAGGCCTAACCACCACATCAAGCATTCCAACTTTGGAGGAGCAGGAGAAAAACTCAAAAATTATGTCTTGCTAAAACACAAGGCACAATTAATAAGTGAAAATACTCCTTGGAATACCTTACTTGATTTCCAAGTCCTTTACATAAAAATAGCATGCCAGTACACTTTATTACAAACCCCGCAGGGCATGGACATGTGAAAAAAAGGGCCCTTAAAAGGCCTAATGGACTTTAGAACAATAATAATGAACATGTAACATGTTCAGACTTTTCCCGGTCACTTGAAAGTCCAACTAAGTTCAACTTAGGTGGTAACATCTGGCTCCAACTGGGGGATGTGTGCTCGATCTGATTCTCTTAATCAAAGAGAGTATGTGAGAAGCCCAGAATCTCTGGTTCCTACATAAAAACTAGAATGCATCAGTCCCACATGTTTTTTTCAAATGAAACATAAGTTTCAACATTTCAAAAATAAAGTTAAAACAAACAAATGAAACTAATATACATCAATAATATACATAAAGCATAATGTACAAAAATAAAGTGCAAGGTAAAGGTTTAGAAATGGCCTTGCTATCAATATGTCCCCATGGGAATTATAATATCCTCTTTGAAAAGCAACTCAAGATGTTGTTTGTTGACTAGCAGGGCCAATCTTTCTCCATCCATTGTGCAAATGAAGAAGGAATTAACCCTTGCTGGCTCAACCATAACATAAGGTCCCAACCATAAGCTATCAAACTTTCTGTTCTTTCTTGTATTTTCTCTTCTTTTATCCCATAAAAGAACTCAATCCCCTGGCTGGAAGTCTTTTGGATTGGCAGATCTGTAGAAAGTCCTCTTAAGCCTGTCTTGATTCCTTATACTTTGGTCTAAGGCCTTCCTTCTGATCTCATCTAACTTCATAATTTGCTTGATCCTGTTCTGCATGCCATCAACGTCTCGATCATAATCATGCAACATCTGATACACTGGCAACTGAACATGGATGGGAACATAAACTTCTAAACCATAAACCAACTGAAAAGGAGTCTTTCCGATGACACGCTTTTGTGTTATTCTATCGGCTTAGATTGTAAATTTTATCTTACTGTCCCAAGACTTCTTATTTTTCCAACTGTCTTTTTTAATATATTCATTAAGGTATTGTTGGTTGATTCAACCAATCCATTTCCTTGGGGATAATAGTTAGATGAGTGGGATAATATGATGCCATACTTGAAGCAAAAATAGGTTAGGCGGTTGAGCTAAAAGCTTGGGCATTGTTAGTTGTTATCTTAGCTGGCACCCCAAATATAGTTATGATTTGATTTTATAATAAATTCATAACTGCTTTATCTGTGGCAGACTTAGTGGGGATTGCTTCCACCCACTTGGTGAAGTAATTAGTGGCAGTAAGGATCCAGGTATGACCATTGCTTGAATTTTCCTTGAACTGACCGATGAAATCAAGACCCCATTGTTGAAAAGGGGCTTGAACTACTACTGGCTCAATAGGTAAAGTTGCCAACTTCTATTTCCCAGTGAACAACTGAAATTGGGGACAAGATCTGACAAACTTATGTACATCAGTGAACAAAGTGGTCCAATAGTAACTTGCTCTAAGAATTTTGTGGGTTGTCGTATCTGCTACATAATGCCCTCCAAAAAATCCTGCATGAAACTCAACCAAAAGCTTCTTGGAATCTGGTTCATCAACACTTCTAAGAATCAAGCCATTAGGGTTCCTCCAACCCAAACCATTATGAGTTATGCAATATCTAGTGGCTTTAAGTCTTAGAGACCTTCTTTTGTGACCAACTAAGTGTTCCGGACAAGCAAAATTATTAAGAAGGTATATAATGTCAGAATACCACTGTGTCTAACTCAATCTTTGAAGTTCATCTGACATGGCTGGTGCTGACTCATTATTTTGACAAATCATTCCGACAACTTTCTCATTGCTTTCTGTCATCATGTGGGAAAGCCCTTGACCTTTGATTAGCTTGGTAGGTCTAATTTCCAAGTCATACTCTTGGATGTTTGATACCCATTTGCCCCTTATACCAAGGCAATCTTGCTGAGCTAATATATCTTTAATAACCGCATGAGGAACATAAACAATAACCCTAGAATACCCAATGTACATTCTGAAATGTTTAAAAGACTTAACAAGGGCATACTATTGCTTCTCCATAATAGTGTACTTAAGTTCTAAGTTTTGTAAGGCTCTACTGAAGTAGGCTATAGGTTGTTCTTGGCCTTGGCTAATTTTCTGGAGTAAAATCCAACAATAGTATGTTCAAAAGCAAAGGAGAAGACTTGGAATTATTTTGAATAATCGGGGCTTATCAACATAGGGGATCTACATATGGTGTCTTTGATACTTGAGAAAGCCTCCTTCCCTTGTTTGGCCCATTCAAATCTAGCATATTTTTTAAGTAAGAGTTATAAAGGCTTCATTAATTCTGTTAAATTTCGAATGAATCTTCTAAAGAAGTTAATTTGGCCATTAACGGACTGGAGAGCTCTGACATTTGTGGGAATAGGAACATTTTTATGGCCTCTACTCTTTTAGGATCAACTTTCACACCATCCTTAGGGATAATATGCCCCAATAACTTGCCTTCATCAACACATAACACATATTTAGTTGGGTTCAACGATATGCCATATTTCCTGCATCTATCAAATACTTTCCTGAGATGACCAACATGATCTTCTCTTTCCTTAGAAAACACCGTTAGATCATCTTGATATATTTCTATAATTTTTCCAATTAACCCATTAAATGCAACATCCATAGCTCGTTGAAAAGTAGCACCCGCATTTAAAATACCAAACGACATTCTAAGGTACTTAAAGGTACCCCAAGGTGTAGTAAAGGTAGTTTTATGCTGATCATCTTTGCTTATTGACACCTAGTTATATCCCGAGAAGCCATCAAGCATGGACATCATACCTGATCCAGTGACTTTCTGAAGTAATGTATCCATGTTGGGCAAGGGATAGCTGTCTTTCATACATGCCAAGTTTAAGTTTATGAAGTCAACACACAGTATGATATCACCATTCTTTTTTCTAACAACAACCAAGTTTGAACACCATGTGGAATGTCTTGTTGGAGCAATGATTCCCGTTGCCAACATCCTTTGAAGTTCTTTATAAACCATGGGGGCTAACTTGGGATTTATCCGCCTCAATTTTTGGCGAAAAGGCTTAGAATCTAGCTTAAACGAGATTGTATGTTGAAAAATATCTTCTCTATATGCTTTAAGTTCATCATAGCTAAAAGCAAGACATCCCTATATTCATGAACTAAATAAATTAAGTCTTTTCTCTCCTTCTCAGATGTGCCTTTTCCAATTTTTATTATTTTGGGTTCTGTGTCAATTCCAATATTTATTTCAATGAACTCCCATGGTTTTATTGAATTCTTTTTATTTCTATGGCGATCTTGTCTGTCAAAAAGTTGCTCTAGTCGGGTGATGCCTTTGGGAATCTTGTTCCTAGGTTGATCCTCTTCCTCCTGATACTCTTTCCCTTCTTCTTGATAAGTAATTTAACAATCTAAAAACTCTTGAAGATTATGAATGAAATTCATAATGTGCTTATCATTATCAAAAACTTGCCAGTGATCTATATTGTCTGGAATTAAAGGTCTAAATTTAATTTCAAAATTTCCATTCCCTTTCAATAATTCCTCAGTTGGTTGAAGTTTGGATGTTGCTACTACTAGTTGATATGTCTCGCTGTTTTATTCACGAGAAACTGCTATGATATCTAATGCATCAAACCATTCCATAGTATCCCAAACAACACTCCTATACTTTTTTAATCTTTCACTTTTGCAAGCAAAGATGTTTTTAACTTGGGAAACAACTAAGTTAGAGTCTCCTTTTATAGATAAAAGTTTGATCCCTGTGTCTTTGCCAATTTCTAACCCTTGCAAAAGTGCCTCATACTCTGCCACATTGTTTGAAGCATCAAACTCAAGTCTGAAAGCAAATTTAAAAGTTTGCTTAGAGGGCGAAGTTATAACAATTCCATCTCCTTTCCCAGCTCTAGAGCATGCCCCATCAAAACTCATCATCCACACTTCATCTACTTTTTCATCTTTAGATGTTTCTTTAAAAGGTGCTATAAATTTGATAAAATGGCATAGTTTCCAAAATTGTCTGACTCATGCACAAATTCATTAATAAGATTATGTGGGTTTTCAACATGGAATTTTCTAGCCTGTTCATTGTATAAATGGACATTGGGGTACTTGGCCAATCTTACAGGTAGATTTGGGATGACACCAATGGTATCAACCTCCCTTAAGTCCATGGCACACACATTATGACAAGGCCTAGTTGTTTTTAAACCCAGTTGATCCATAACCCTTTTGGTCATAACATTAGAAGAAGCACCCGAATCCAACATGCAATTGTGCAAAAGCATAGACTATCAAGGAGATGTAAAATGGCGGGTGATATTCTTTTTTGGGGATCCAAACTATGCAAAATTACTGGATCATCTTCATGATTGACTGGCTCTTATAGCTTGGATTCCTCTCTTGTTTTGCTAGGGGCTACTTTCTTTGAAGCACCTGAGCCCTTGGTTGTTTCTTGTTCAGAGGATATATTATTTTCATTAAATCTTCCTTTAAGCTTGGGATTTTGACAAGGTCAGTTACATGAACAAGAATATTTTCAACAAACAACCAAGAATCCAAATCAATATTCAAGTTATCTAAAGTGGGGCGAGATGTTACCTTAGGAACATTTTGATTTGACTTTGAGGTTCCAGTATTGTCCTTTCTCTGATATGTTATTCCTTTAAACCTTGACATTTCTAGGATCTGAATAGGTGAAGGCATCTCACCATACAACTTGGTCACATTGTCCTTTTCTTGACTATAATGTCTTGCTTTCTCCCAAGTTTCTTTTGAAATGGGGTGAGTTTTGCCTATAATGTTGATATACTCAGGTTGGGCTTCACGCTCACTTGATAATCTGACACTGCTGCTGGCTTTTGACGAACCTTGATCATTCACATATTGAAAGATGACACAAGAGGATTCATCATGGAAGTTAGATAATGCTCTACAATAGGGAGGAACATCTTCTACCACTGCCTTAGCAGTTTCCAAAGGATTTGGGTCCTTTGGTCATGGATGGGTGCCTTTCTTTGATATTGAGTTCTAGGAGCATATTGCGGTTTAGGCACAAACTCTCTTGAGAATTGTTTGGCTTGAGATATTTCAATGGAAATCAACCTATTATGCATGGCATTCATCTGAGCAATTTGGTTTGAAACAAGAGCTTTTAAGAGATCAACCATCTCTTTCATAGGTTTCTTTGCAGGATCCTTACTTTCAGCATCAATGGCTTTTCCTTTATTTTCATGCTGCTTGTGCATTGGGACGTTTCCTCTGGTGAAATCAGGAAGGTTGGACCTACCACAACTTTGCATGTTTCTATCAATTTTTTTAGCAATCTCCATGGCCTTCTTAAGAGTTGTGGGTTCCTTGTCTCTCAATTGATACTTCAAGTCTCCATCAAAGGCCTCCATGTAGTAAATGAGAATGGAATTGTTAGGTGGTTTAATATCAGCATGGATTCTTGACACCACTTCATTGAATTTTTTGTTAAGTTATTTCATAGTCTCATTTTCTTTTTTCTTAGTGTTTGTCAAAGTAGCCAACATGTAGTGGTCTTCTTTAATATCTCCCCATCTTGCAAGGAAAGCAATTTCAATTTATTTTAATGTTTTGTACTTGTCATTTTCCAACTTAGTGAACCATTCAAAAGCATCCCCTTCCAAGGATAAAGCAAAAAGTTTCATCTTTACATCTTCATACTCGGCATTCAAGCACCACTTGTTGTAACATTGAGAGAAGAGTAACAAGTGAGCACTAGCACTAATGGCATTATTTCTCAATGGCCTTCTCTGGAATCACATGAGGAAACCCAACTATAGCAGTGAAGTCAAAAGGATAAAAAAAATCAACCATTTTGATTGGGAGATTATTCACATTATTTCCCAGAAATAAAAGGTGAATGTCCAAAATTGGCTGAGAACCAAGATCCTCAAGGATTCTTCGAGAAGCTATCTTGCTTTTCCTCCTGTGGTAAACCTTTTAAGGTTCGGGAATGAACTGAAGCAAGCCCTTAGGGTTCCTTCTCATAAAATGCCTTAGTAAATTTAATGACAGTGGAGTCGCCAGATGTTCTTAGTCAATTTTCAAAATTCACTACATACATCAATCAAAGCAAAAACAAAAAGGAAAACTCAAAAGTCGTATTCCGTGAATAAAAAGATTTATCCCCGGCAACAACACCAAAATGTTGCCGCCTGGATGCACACCTGGGAAAACGCGGCATAAATATTCAAGTCGCTCGGTGTGGCCTTGGGGATAAGCCAAAGTCAAGTGTTGTCACCTAAAACTCAACTCCTCCGTCTAGGCTTACTCCTAGCGAAGCCAAGGGGGGTGGACCCTAAAAAGGGAAAAATCTAAGGTGTTTAATCTTAAAAGCTAAAAAATATAGGAGTTAGAAATTTGATCACAAGAACAATGAAATATTAAACTTCATATCATGCATTATCCAACATCATCATTGAAACATAAATATCCAACAACATAAAATATTCAATGACAAGACCAATGCCGAAAAAGAAATGCTTGAATAAAAATAAAGACAATGTTTTGAAGGTGTTCTTGGTAAATTTTATTATTATGGGTGATGGTGATTAGTGGGTTTTTTCTTGTTTGGCCTGCTTAAACTTCCTTTCTCAAACTGAACGCATAAGCAGCTTTACCAAGTGTCCAACTAGGAGAGGATGAACCTCATTAATGAGTATTCCCCTGACTCTGTGGTAGTCACTCTCTGCGACCTACCGAGTTTTCAAAATTAAGCTTTTTCCTATTAATCTAATGCTTACCTTCATTTCTGGTTGACCAACTGATCCGACTGTGCTGCAGCGGTCCAGAGCATACGGGAAGATAAGCGTTGGTTTATTTTAAAAGAACTTAGGGTTTTCTATGTAGTTAATCTAATTCCAAGAGTCTCTTTTCCAGCCGAATTCCATTACTCGAGCAAGCTCTTTCGTGGCACCATACTTTGGGAAAGCAAGGATAAAATTACTCAAAACTGGAAATTGTTAAAAAAATGTGAAAAATCCAAGTCCTGAGTGAACTTGTGGCCTACCGTTGAAACAAACCAACAAGGTAAATTTTATTCCTAGGTTAATTTTATTAAGTGCAAAAAATGAAATTTAAACTAAAAAAAATCGCAAACTACAAAATTTGAGTCGACGCAGTTCCCCCTAGGGGTATGGGTTGTGGGTGTTGGGTAGCCCACTTGATATCGTTTTATTTTCTTTTACAATGCAAAGAGAAGTGCAATGGTCCTTGAAAAATGGTCTCAAAGGCTTACAAAATTCATAGAACAAGTATCTGGTTGAAGGGGAATGGATCTAGGGTGCTCCGAATGGTCCAATTTGCCGAAAATCGGCCAGAGTTTCCTCCTACTTGTTCATGAAATGCTACAAAACATCAAGCAAGTGTTATTAACTAATGCCCCAAAACACTTTAAAAGTGTCTTGGGACTTACCAAAAAAATTCCCAAAAAATCCAAAGGAAAATCCAAGTAAAAATGTAAAAAATGAACTAAGTGGGACAAGCTATAAGGCTTGTCTCCTTAGGATCTTTGCATACTCAAAGAGCAGCAAATTAAAATCTCTTATAGAATCCAAATAAACTTTAAACCAATCTAAACATACTACTTGTTCAAGCCTTGAAATATTCATAAATCAACTTGTAATAAAATAATGCTTCTACTAGATCTAGATTTGAGATTTATACTTTGAAAATAACTAAGATCTAGTGAAAATAAATCAGATCTATTTATAATATTGCAAAAAGGAGTAGATCTGAGATACGCAAACCAAGGTAACCATGAAAATTTTGAAGTTTGGTGACGAGAAGAAAGAAGAGGAAAATGCCTTCGAACTTGGGCAATGGGTTCCTCGAGAGTGGGGGTCGGAGGGACTAGTTCTTCATAGATATATTATGGACACAAACAAGCTCCACAAACTCTTCAGATTGGCAACCTGTAATCACAAAAAAAGAACTCGCACAAGAAAGATCAAGAGCATCTGGTGTAGACCAATACAGAGATTTAGCTACAAACATTTAAACAAAAATGACTTTGTAAATCTAATATCTCTATAATAACCCGACAGAGAAATAATGGACGCAATCACACTGCTTCACCTTACTAAGATGTAAATCTCCTTCAAAATCCAGCCTTTGATCAACAATCAAATGCGATTAAAAATGTAAAGAAACAAATTACCTCATGCATAAATTAGAACATGATTATCCACACACCATAGATCCACACACCGATTTGCCTCCAAAGCCTTTATTCATAAACAAAAATTCCTTACAAAAGATATACAATGTTTGAGAGCAGATGTTCCACCTTCTCATGCCAAATAATGGAGAAGGGGCATGCTTAAATAGAAAAACCAAGAGAGGAGGGCACACTTTGTCATGGAGAGGGAGGGCACACTTGGTGAAGGAATCAAGCCATAGACCGAGGCTTGATTGAGGGGAGTGCTTCCACCATTTGGGTTGCCAAAAATCAACACTAAGGTTGCCTTAAACCAAGCTGCACAGTCCTTGATCTGTGCACCCCCCTCTTAAGTGGAATGTGCCCCCTTCATGAGGAATGCACCCCTCTTTAGTGGGGATAAAATTCCCTCAATGTAGCTGCCCCAAATCATGCTAAAATTCAACCCATAACTCCCTCCATTAATTCTGACTACAACCTCTTCCAAGTCTGATTAATTTAGGAATTGAATTTTTTTCCCATTTTTCCCATTTTTGGTATTTTTCTCACTTTTTTTTGACTTGTTTGGGAAAAGTTAAATAAATGAAAAATAAAGTACAAAAGTACTTAGGAAAGTGGGTCTTGGGGTAAAGTAGGTGCTCTAAGCTTTAAAATGAGCACCCCCATGGCAAAATTGGCCTATAGACCACACTTTTACATCATTTTATGTTTTTTAATTAAACCATTAAAAAATGGCTTAATTTTACGGAATTTTTTTCTTTCTCTGAACTTAAAAAAAAACCTAGGGGGACTTAGGACATGTCCATACGACTCAATCCTAGTGTTTAGCATGTTCATATACATTCACCCATGGACTTTAATATCCTCCTAAGGCCTAACCACCATGCTAGGCATTCCAGCTTTGGGGGAGCAGGAGAAAAACTCAAAAATTATGTCCCGCTAAAACACAAGATACCATTAATAAGTGAAAAAAAATCCTTGGAATACCTGACTTGATTGACAAGTCCTAGGAATCCAAGTCCTTTACATAAAAATAACATGCTAGTACACTTTATTACAAACCCCGCTCGGCATGGACATACGAAAAATTAAAAAAAAAGGGCCCTTAAAAGGCCTAATGGACTTCAAAACATTGATAATGAACATGTAACATGTTCAGACTTTGCCCGCTCACTTGAAAGTCCAACTAAGTACAACTTAGCTGGTAACACTTCATTTGGTCAAACAAATCATCAATTTTAGGCAATGGGTAGTTATTCTTGATTGTCACTTTATTTAACTACCTGTAATCAATACACAACCTTAAAGTCTCGTCTTTCTTCTTAACAAATAACATCGGTGCTCCCCAAGGAGACACACTTGGCCTTATATACTTTTTGTCAATTAATTCTTGTAGCTGCATCTTTAATTCTACCAATTATGGCTGCTCATTCTATAAGGAGCTTTGGAAACTAGCTTCCCCACGAACAAGATTGATGGTAAAATCAATGTCCCTCTTTGGTGGTAGTCCCGACATTTCATTTGGAAACACATCTTCAAACTCTTAAAGAAACTAATAATCTTCTATTCTTGGGACTTTGCTTTCTAAGGAATTTGATATATGGGATGCATATAATTGACAACCCTTCTTGTAAAATTTCCTTAGCTGTAAGGCTGAAATCTGCCTTATCGAAACTTGCTTGGGAATTCATTTTATCAATCTCGGTCTTCCCTCTTCATCAATGCATTCAAGAACCTTTTCATAACAATCTACTCTGACTCTATGCTTTTCCAAGCAATCCATACCAATAAGATCGTCATAAGGTCCTAATGGTAGGACATTCAAATTTACTTTGGTGAGAAATCCATTCAACTCTAGGGCACATTCCATCACCACTTCACTCACTTTTCTTTTTGTTCCTGTGGCTAATTGAACTAACCATGATTTATTATGCTTCATTTTTCCAAGAGAACAACTTTCAACATCTTTTGGAGAAACATAACTATGAGTAGATCCTAGATCAATCAAAACATAAATATATTGCTTAGCAATCTTACCTTCAACTTCCACTACTGTTGATTGATGGTTTGCTTGATGATAATCCAACGCCGCATAAATTTGGGGAGTTAATCTTGCCATATCCTCCACTGTAACTGTTGATTTTAATTTATGCAAGCTCCAAGGGTTCTCTTTCCGATGCAAACAGTCCATAAGCATGTGGTTCCCTCCACATCCCCAACACTGAAGCGCTCATTTTGGTCCTTTTTGTGTTGCTACTACTGGCTTAGTTTCACTTCGTGCTTGCTGACCTTGTTGGAAATTCCTTGGTTGATATTTAAATGGAGGTTTAAATTCACTCCTCCTTTGGTCAAATATTCCTTTTGGATTTCCTTTCCATGCTGGATGAACCTCTGGTTTTCCTTTGCTCTGCTTGTAGCAATGCATTTCCATCCTAATGGCTTCATCAAGAGTTGGTGGATTGACAAACTCAATTCTAACTCTGAAATTTTGGGGAAGACTTCCAAGGAAGCATTGGATTTTTACTCTTTCATATTTGATGTAATCCACATACCTCAACAATTCCAAAAACTTATGGACATGTTCTTCCATAGATTTCTGTCCCAACTTTAGTTCATTGAACTCTTTCATCTTGTTATCATAATACCTAGCAGATAGGTATTTCTCCTTGAAATATTTCTTAAATTGCTCCCAGCTGATCCTTCTTTCCTTGATTCATTTCACTTGCATGAGGTGCTCCCACCAAATTGAAGCTCGACCATCCATATTGTAAATAGCAATTATGGCCTTCTCATTTCCTTTGTAATCATGAATTCTGAAATACTTCTTCATTCCAAGAAGCCATGCTTCCGCTTCTTGACCCGTCTTACTTTCTCCATCAAATGCGGGAGGCCTTTCCTTTCTAAATTCACCCCGTGGAATCCTTTTAGAATCCCTTCTTCTTTCAAACCTGCTGGAAGTACACCTTGGAATGATTTGGGAACTTTGAGAATCACATGACCTGCTAGAAGAAGATCTTGGTGAAGATATCTTACGTCCCATTCTCAAGGAACAACTTCTTGGACTTGGAGTCCTCTTTTTATTGCGACTTCTAGAGCGACTCTCTGCACTTCTTCTTTCTTGACCAACATTGCTTGGATTGGATCCAATATGTGCTCTCTGTTGAATATCAGTGAGGCTTTGAAGGATACCATCATTAATTTGGTTTTGCTCTTCTTGAGCCTTGATCAATCTCTCATTGAAACTTTTCATTGTTTCAACCAATTTTTGCGGTGTGATCTGCTCCCTTCTCCCATTTGACTCTGTCTCAGCATTTTCCTCTTGCATATTTTCTCCCAAGACATCCTCATCATGTTCATAGGGGTCCTGTGCATCATTCATGGTTACCATTTTCTTGTTGTCCTTTTTGCTACAATTGTTCAAGGCTTATCAACTGCAAACAATGTGCATCATAAAGATATTTATTAGTCATTTTAGTAACATATGAAATGAAACATAAAAATTATATTTTGAACATAATCAGTCTCATGGAATTATTCATAGGGTTCTTAGGTCCTCTTCTCATTTCCTCCTTTTATGCATTTATGGATATTGCCTTTATTGACAATTTTTTTACCAAAACAAGGTGATATGCACTCTTCTGTTTTGGTCTCTGAGACATTGGAGTCCCTCATTCAAATTATGAATATGCACTATTGTTCTCTTCCAGATAATATTTCCAACGCCTATCCTCCTACTTCAATTTGATTTTGTACATGGAATTTACATTCTTTCAAAAGTGTCAATTTCGCCCAATTCTGCACTTTTCCACATGTGCAATTAGCCTCGACAACCAACTTCAGCCACTTGTAGAAGTAAATACGGAGAGAATTAGAAAAATGTTTCTACTGAGAAAAGTTGGTCCATATAACAAGGATCACTCAGCATCTTTCATATCGCCAATTTGATGCACCATTCAACTTCTATAAATTTCAGGGTTTGACGACTTTTGACTTTTGTAAATTTTCAAAATCTTGGATTTTTTTGGCAAAAATGGCTATTTCCCGACTTCCCGACTCCGACTGCCATATTTCGCACACTGGGAGTCAGAAGTCGACACCACACAATGTCGTTCAACAACTGCCCCGAATTCCCCAACTCCGAATTATGTACATTGGGAGTTAGAAGTCGACACCACATCGCCAACTTCGACCAACCACCCTTGACTTCCCGACTCCGACTACCATCTCCTGCACGTCAGGAGTTGGCACCACAACCTCAACTTTGACCAACCATCCGTGACTCCCCGAATTTGAATGTTTCCCTCTGCATGTCAAGAGTTAGGAGTCGGCACTGCATAGTGTTGTCCAACAAACTGCTCTAACTTCCCAACGCTGAATTCCATACGTCAGGTGTCCGCGCCGCTAACCTCAAATTCCCACGACCACTCCGATGTCGATATCTTCCACATCCGATGTCCATTTTTTATGAAATGGGTATCATCGGAAAGCTCTCGGCGAGCTCTACACATTGGTGTGATCCTCTGCAATAGTCGAGGACTTTGATTTTTGGCCACAATTGATCCCACAATTTCACCAAACAGTCACCAACACCTCCTGTGCATTTCCGATTTTCTACCTGTAGGTGTAGGTTCTGGCCCAAACAACCCAAGTGATGCAACCTTTAGCTATGATACCACTCTGTCACATCCCCTCCCATAGAATCGGCCAGTAGACGAAACATGAGAGATTCGCGAGGTGATAAGATTCACCTCTTAGTCCATATTATAAAATTTCATTTTAATTTAAATGCGTTAACATCTAAATGCGTGCGCAATGCATATTAAAAATACACACCGGAATTTAAGTTCAATTACACAGACAACATGCATGTATCAACATGTTCATCACAGGCATAATAATAAAATCGTGTACATAAATATGCTCATATTATTCTATTCACAAGCATTCAATTGGAACAATTTAAATTGGCTCATTCATTCAATTTAACATAACTAACAGCCATCCATAATACACAATTTTATCATAAATAAAAAGTAAACACTTATCTTTAATTGAAGTTGTCCAAGCAACTGGCTATGGGAGAGGAACGTTCCACCCAACCATAGGTCTTTGTCCAACCTATATTATTTCAGCTGAGAGACCACCCCCGAGCTGGGCTATGTATGGACTAAGGAGGAACTACTCATGCTCACTCACTCTTGCTAAGCCAACACACAATTGGTTTTGTCAAGCATGCAGGGAGATAGGGAAGGGCAACGCCAAGACAATGAGATCAACCACAGAGCTACATGCATCTTAACGGATCTCAGAGAGGCTTGGCACCCACAATACCTACAACACCCAGCACAAGGAAGGTCCCCTTCTTTACTACACAGTCCTTCAGGCGCCCCTTCCCTCCAGTGCTCTTAGGGGTGGGCATAGAAAGGTCCAAGCTGCTAGATCCACAGAGATTCTTGCCTTCACTGAGTTTATCAAGAAATTTTGACCTTTGATCTCTCTCCCAATTCGATCCACTCTTGGATTTTCCCTAATTCTGGTTAAGTGATTCTCAAAAATAGAATTGAACTTTTGGGCTTCCAAATCTGGGTTTTCCTATGGATTTCTAGGCATTGGACACTCTTAATTTCTCCCCAGGTTTTATGTCTATGGATCCCCCATCGTATTTTTCCACTCACATCAAATTTTGGACATTTTTGGCACTCAAAATCGTGGCTTCTTCGCTGGTTGCGATTTCTACAATTCTTCATTGCTGAGCATGCATAATGATTGAGAAGATGATGTCTGGTTGTTGTGTAATGGAATGGGGATGAAGGAAAAACGAATTTCCATGAGAAAGTTAACTTCTGGGCCAAGTAACCTAAGCCCATAACCTGCAATACAAATTTCCGAGCTTGCCCATGCTCCATTAAATTCATGGGCTGACTTCTCAGCTTCCTCTTCATAACATAATTAAATGTTAGCATGGTAGTCAAGATGGGTTCTCAGAATAACACTTGGCAACAAATGATTGAATCCCCTAACCCCTCACCTCTCCCTAGTGGATACATTCAGCCCCCTCATTTTAGTTGCTTCCATAGCCATTTTTTTGGAATTTTATTTACATCATAAATATTTACATGATTTTACAATTCCCATTGTTTACTAACACATGGTTCACAAAATATAAAATACTTTCCGCTACAAGCAGTGCGTTCTCTAGCGAGGCCTTGGCCTTGAGCTCCATGCTAGGAACCATATCACATATTTACAATATTTACACATTAATCCAATAATTTCAAGGGTAAAATATGGGGGTATTACAACTCATAATGACATGTTGATGAGACCAATGGAAATAACAGAAGTGGAGGAGGCAGTTCGGAAAATGGAATATGGAAAATCCCTTGGCTTAGATGGATTTACGGTAAATTTCTTCCACCACTGTTGGGACTTATTAAAATAAGAGGTGTTGCATATCATGGAGAATTCAAGACAATCAGGAAAAGTCCTTTCGGCCTTTAATGGTACTGTTTTGACATTAATCCCTAAGAGTGATGGAGCAAATACCCTAGGTAAGTTCTGTTCAATTGCCCTGTATAATGTGATTTATAAAACTAACAAAGTAATAGGAAACTAGGTCAAGCCTCTCTTGCCCATGTTAATTTCACCTGAGCAATCTGGTTTTGTGGAGGGTCGTCATATTTTAGATGGCATAATTCCCTTGCATGAAGTAATACATTCTTTGAAAATTACAAAAAAACTAGGTATGTTGATTAAACTATATTTGGCAAAAGCATATGATAAAATGAGCTAGCAATTCATGGGAGCTATGCTTAGGGTTTTTGGATTTTATGAGAATTGGACCATGTGGATCCTCAACTTGTCCTCGTTGGTGTTTTTCTCCATTTTGTTAAATGGAGCTCCCTCTAAGACCTTTCATCCTTCAAGGGGAATCTGCCAAGGGGACCCATTATCCCCCTTTTTGTTTATTTTGATGGTAGGAGGCTTGGGAAAAACCATCAAGGCCCTAACTAGGAGTCATGAGGTGAAAGGCCTATCTCTCCATCCTCGAGCCTTGGCTCATATGCACCAACAGTTTGTAGATGCTACGATGTTAATGGGCCACTCTTTGGTTCAAGAAGCTAAAGCGATAAAGAAAGGCCTAAATATTTTTCTAGAGGCCTTTAGCCTATTAGTCAATGCACATAAATCCCAGGATTTTTTCTTTAACACTCTGGTGGTTACTGAGACAAACATCCTTCGAATATTGCTTTCCAGGGGAGCTCCATTCTGTCCAAATATATGGGGGGTCCTCCTAGATCCTGTCATTAAGAAAGTATCATGGGTTGAGTTGCTAGATAAAATAAAACAAAAGTTGTCAAGTTAGGTGTTTCGGCCCCTCAACTTGGGAAATAGACTGATTTTGGTAAATTCGGTCCTCCAATCCATGCCAACTTACTTATTTTCAGTAATGGTGGCCCCAAAGGAGATGCTAAAAGAAATAAGGGGCCTACAAAGGAAATTTCAGTGGGGGGGTTAAAAAAAAAACAAATGGGCATTGGTAAGTTGGGAGACCATATACACTCATAAGCTGCAAGGGGGTTTAGGCCTCAGAGATCTAGAGACAAGTAGCGAGGTGCTTGGGGAAAAAATTTGGTTGCGATGGGTGACTTATGATGTGGATCCATGCTAAAATCTACCATTGTAAGTGTGCCAAGGACTAGGAGAAGCCGAAATTAATCAGATATGCAGAGAATTGGGTGGGGTCGCATATATGGAAGACGACCAACATTGGTAAGGAATTGATGCAGAATCATAGCTTCTAGGAAATCCAGAATGGCTAGGCATCAGATTTTTGGGGAGACTCTTGGAAATAACTCCTGAAGCTTGATAGTAGTATTGATCTTCCTAATACTAGGCAATATTGTCAAGATAGGCAGTGACTTAAGGTCAAGGACTATTGGCAAGACGGGCAGGATGAAGGGGAGTTTCGGTGTTGGCATCCACCAGAATGGCAGTAAGCAACAAAATAATAAGAAGACCATCAAAGCATCTGGGAAATGTTGCAGGAAAGATGTATTTGGATCCAAGAAGGGTCAGACAAGTTGATATGGGGTTACCAGTCAAAAGGGATATTTCATGTAAAGGAAGCCTATAGCATTAAGGCAAGGCACCAGGATCTACTGCGACATAGGTGTTACACCTGAATCTCGTCACCATGAGCCATGTGTCAAATTTGTGCCTAATCCCTGAAGTTCCCTTAGCTAAAGTGCATTGAGTTTGGGGTTTTCCCTAGGGTTTTTCCTTCTCTAAGTACATCGGCGCAATTTTCCTTCATACAAGGTGTGTTTGCACACTTTAGCTAAGGGAACTGCAGGCATGCTAAATATCCCACATAGTTAGTGTTAACACCCAAAAATTGTTCACCTAGCTCATCCCCTAGTCACATAACCCATTTACCCCTTTTACCTACAATTTTTGCCTTCAAAAATCCAAAAATCCCTAAATTGGTAACCAAATGGGAAAAAAATCATTATTTCCCTGATCAATTAATGAAAATCCTTCAAAAAAGGTCAAAATCCCTCAAAAAAGTGTCAAAATCCCCAAAAAAGAAAAAGAAAAAGGGGAAAAAATCAAAATAAAATAAAAAAGAGGGAAAACTCAAAATACCACTAGCGAATACTATTGGTTTCCCAAAACCATGGGTCAATACTCCACCATCCAAAATCATTGTAAAAAGGTGATGGAGGCCCCCCATTTCAGATCCATGATCAACTCTTCATACCCTCATGCTGCCAAAATTCCTGTTGAGCTTTATCTTATCACCTTGAGCGTTTGGAGAAGAGCAAGGAACTCTGGAGACCTGACGCATTACTCTTCGTACAGCTACGAGGGCTCACATCTACTCACCTTTTGGGGTAACTCTTATTGTAAACCCTTGCTTGCACAATAATACAAAAAATACTTCATGGGTTCCGATCTATTTGTTGTTTTTATTGCAGTAATTAGTTAGATTTAATTTATTTGTCTTTTCTGTTATTTACATTTACACTCACATATCATTGTTATTTATCTATATTTGGATTTGCTACTAAGGGTCCCATAATCCTTAGTAGGTGCCCTTTTGCATAGGGTGGTGTGAAAACACTAACTATTTGTCATTTTGCTTGCATTTTACTTTTCAGGCCTAGCCGCAGGCCCTCTACTTGCAAATTTGGCCCTTTCCTTCGCAATAACCTCCATTATTTTCATTTTTACGGCTGGCCCCAGGAATTTCTGCCATTTACATGCGTCCTGAATGCGACTTCCGGCCCGAAACCTGCGCTCCCGAGCGTGACTTTCGGCCCGAAACTCACGCTCAGAGCGCGCTTTTCCATTTGTAAGTCGTGCGCTCCACACGCCTTTCGGCCGGAAAGCTGTGTGCCTTCGGGCATCTAAGCCGCGCCTTTTGCACACCTATTAGCCTGCAACCCGTGCCCTTAATGCACTTTTGGCCATGTTAACCGCACCCCTAGCGTGCCTCTAAACCTGAAACCCGTGCCCTATTTCATGTTCCTATTTTTTTTGTTTCAGGGTGACTTTTTCTACAGTCTGGAGCGCCCAGATCGTGACTTTTCGCTTCACAGCCACACCCTGCAACCATTTTTTCCCTTTTCTTTCCCAAACAACCTCCTGTTTTTCCTGCATCCATTTTTCCATTGGCAATTTTATGTTGTTTTCTTGCTGTATCACTTGGGATATTTCACTTCACATACATCCTTACTATATTGCTCTCTCTTGCATCATATTTCTGTGAGTTAATTTATTTACATGCTATAGCAGTTAGTACTTTTATTTTCAGTCTCAGTTGTTTCTTTTCAACATTTATCACTGGCGATATTAGGTTTACACCACTTGTGCACCCACACACTCCCCATAATTCAAGTGAGACTAAAATTGACTTAATTTAAACAAACATTAACCCCACTTGGGGAACCCAAAAACCACTTTGTAGCTAGGTAGGAAATTGGGGTTAGGCATCCAAATGACACCCCCTTTGTCATACACATTTGAGACATAGTTGTTGTCCTTTAGGGAACCAAAATCCACTATTATTTATTGGTACGGTTGACATCGATTCGTAGGAGGGCCTCTCCTTTAGGAGGGAAACTGGCAAGACTGGTTCCAGAAGTATGAGTGGAATACCGCTCTCCATTCTGTAATGAAGGACACCTACTCGTTGTTCTCGTCGTGCATACTGGTGCCCATACCGGGTGTGCGGCGACCAAAGAACTGAAGTTGCGGAGCACCTTTCTGGACGTGCCATGAATGGGGTAGCTTAGTTGCCATTCTTCTAGGACTCTTTTACCCGGAGTCCCTCTCGGTATAGGGATATCCTTTAGTCATTTGGTTCTACATTTCGTATTGCCTGACTGCAGATTTCATCGCCCTGCAGGGGATACGATTTGTGTGAGATTCCATATCTTTTAGATAGGTTTTTGCATGCTCCTATAACCCCATTGAATTAGCGAGTCTACCTTTTTATTTCTAGGAGTCCTACTTGTTGTCATTCTGACCATTTTATTTCCGCTCCACTTGTTGTAGCATGCTGTTGCAACAAGTGTTTTTGAGCTTGTTGTTGGCCTGAGTGCCATCTTTTTTGAGCTCTCCTTTTGCACACATGGTTGCACTAGGATTTTTGAGCATTTTACGTACCACAACTCTTCATCACTTTTTCACCTGTCACCATTGATTCACCGAGACACTCTCGTCTCCTACGGGTACAGTCTCGGTAGTACAGTCCACTTGACCCCACTCGTCACACTCCTTTGAGACGCACATCTTCATCCCCATATATTCATCCCGACGCCCCTTATTTCACATCTGATTCTGAGCCAGATTCACCTACATACACCGCTCCGTCTAGCCCCATGGCCGACATCAACCCCAACCCCTTTCACGACGGGATTGTTGGCAGTGGCTCCACCACTAGCCCATCTACCATTTCAACACCCATTCCTGCTATGCCATCTACAGGAACTACACCTGGAATTTCAATCACTACTTGTATACCCATTGGGAGCAGATCTATTCCTACCAGTGTCCCTTTGGTCAGCACTGGTACCCTTGGGGGCATTGCCCCTTCCACCACGATCCCTCCGCCCTTTACTGACGGTCCCTCGATCTCCGTTATGACACATACCGCTACCCCACCACTTGGTGGAGGTGGTCCCACGATCACCGCCATGGCTAGCACGCAGGCCCCTACGACCCTATCACATCCTCCTGCTAGTTTTCCATTCATGGCTAGTCTCAACCTACCTGATTTGGCCCGATTGACTAATGATCCAATCTGACATGACCTTACATGGCCTCCCATGCCTACCAAACTCCCTTCAGACATCCCAAAGTTTGAGGGGAAGTGTGGTGAGGACCCCCAGGACCATATCATGTCCTTCCACTTATGGTGTTCCTTTAACTCCATAGTGGATGACTCGATCCGCCTACGCCTTTTACAACAAACACCCACTGGCGTTGCATCCAAATGGTATATTGAACAACCACATGGGACACACTCCACTTTCACATCCCTTGCTTTGAATTTCCTGCAGTTCTTCCAGTTACCAGTCCATTATGACGCTGGTGTTGAGATTCTATTATCTTGCAGACAGAACACGAATACTCATATCACCGACCATATCCATGAATGGCGTAGACGCTGAAGTTTGTGTAATATCAAGTTAGACGACTGCATATTTTTAGATTGGTTCTTGAAGTCCCTCATACCAATTATTGCCAAGGATGTGGCATCCGAACGACCCCAAACCGAAGAGGAAGCCATACTTAAATCCCAACAGTTCGACCTTATCTATGCACAGTCGAGCTACCTTTACTCCATCTTACCTGATGCTTCTCGCGGTGATTCCTCCTGAAAGGACGCGCTTGGCACATCCCAAGCCGCTGACGACATTATTGGACACGTTGCATCTCGTAACCAATCGTATGTCCATATGCCTCCCGCCAGCACCTCGATGTATAATCCTACACCTAGTTCCACACCACCTTCCATGTGCAGTGGTCCCGACCTTTCACGTGCCATGACTCATTCTGGAGTAACATATTCGTATGTTCCCATGGCCCAAGCCCCTCATATACATGGACCTTCGTGTCCAACGCATTGCTATGGTCACACCCCGACAACATACGCCCGCCCTGCCGCACCACCTTCCTACTACCATCAACTGGATGCACCTGCACCCGCACAACTGCAAGCACCTCCCGCTTACTATCTACCACCGGCTACCCATGCACCCGCTCAACCGCAAACCCCCCTGTTCCCCAAGGGAAATTGTATGCCCAACAAAACCAACTGTAGAATCAACTTGCCCAACAAAACCCACACAGACAACAAAATAGGGGACGCAGACGTAATCGAGGAAATAACCAGCCTCTCAGTAGAGGTGGTCCACCACCAACCCCCCTGATAATAATGGTGCCGCACCAGTTAACCAAAATCCTGATCGACAATACCGACAAGGTAAAATACCCAACTTATGAACAAACCACCCATGTTCTATTTGTGGGGTCTATGTCCATTACACACACAATTGTCCCCACGTAGAGCGAGCTCGACAACTCTGGAGTGACGACGCTTAACGCCGAGAACATGCTGCACCTCCTGCACCACCAAAACCCCCACAACCCCCACAACCTAATGCACAACCCATGGTATTGTCGAATCCCCTACCCACGCAAGGTGTAGTAACCACCCAACCTTTGGCTCCCCCTCAAGGGGCGACTGCACCTCCACATCCAGGTACTTATGCTGCTCCTGGTAGTCAACGTGTTGACTCAGGTACCCATCACCTCTTAATGATGTCTTCGGCTGATGTCAACCTTCAGAAACGCCATAACCAGTATGGTTCCACCACTGAAACCATTCCTGTGGACAAGGCTACTACCACTCTTCACATAGAACAGTCGTTACGCCTACCCCCAACACCGTTTGACATGCCCCCCAAAGCTCCTAGATTTCCTTTGCGCGGCATCAATAACAACCCCAATGCTCGATCTGCCCCCAATTATAACATCGTGGATGACTTAGTTCAATCCCCCACTGCTATGTCAACTGTTTTAAAGAACTTCCCAGCGCAACACAAAACACTGTTATCCGCCATAGGTTCAATCGACCCTTTTGTCTCACGAATGATGACATTCAATTTAGACCAATCTAAACCACTCATGCCTTCCACCTTAACATTTCAAGTCTCTGTGTCAATCCATAATCTTGTTATCCATCGGTGTATCATTGATGAGGGTGCTTCTAAATGCGTCATGTCTACATTTGTGTGGTAGAAGCTAGGATCCCCTACCCTACATCCATCCACGACCGCCTTACGAGCTTATGATGGCCGTTCATCTTAGCCGCAAGGTATTCTGGCTAATGTTCCATTCCAATTAGCTGGAAAAACTGTCCTGATTGACATTGAATTTGTCAACAGCCAACTCGACTACAATCTACTCCTAGGACGAAGTTACATGTATGCCATGAAGGTTGTTGCTTCCTCTGTGTTTCGGCTTATGATGTTCCCTCATGAGGGATAGGTTATTAAAATCGATCAAGTCACTTAATATGACTTGAATGCTCTCGCTACCCCCGAAAATCATCTCCCCATGGCTGAACAACCTGTTTATGGTGAGCCTATCTCATTGATTTCTATCGTCGGACCTGGCCTTTATTCAGAGCCTCCAATGGTCTCCACATTTTATTCTGTACCACCTCCCCTTCCAACCGTTGAGATCTCTGACTTGTGCACCATTTCTTCAAGTCAATCGGTCCTTAACCCTCAACCTCCACTCCTACCCCAACTGCCATTGGTACCTAGCCATGTTGGAGTCACATTGATCCATAGAATCCCATTCTTATTTCCACCATCAGGAGTAGTAAGTATGCCCATCATGGGCACGTTGAATCTCCCAGGGTTGATGTTAGGACTTATTGTGTGGCATTTACATGCCCCTAATGCCACTCCAACACCATACGTCATCCTCCAACCAGTACAACCGATCACCACCGCCAATCATCCACCTCCCAGTATGGTGGCATCATCTTCCTCCAACACCACCCCTTATCCATCCATGAACACTGGGGTAGAACTATGCACACTCATACCGCACCAAATGCAACCAAAACCTTGCAACCTCCCCCTCTAGTCCGCACCCCCCCCAAGTGTGCCTTGTGTGATGAGTTGGGCCATCTAATCCATACTTGTCCACAATTTCCTGATATTCAAGCACACATGAAGACATTGGACGATGACCCCACTATAACAGTTATCGAATTGCCACCTACACCCCCACCACGTAACAAATCATTGCGCACCAACCACTCCTGCGCCATATGCGGAGTCTACGAGCATTACTCTCATCATTGTCCAGACTTACCAGACTATCGGTTGGTGTTGCATGAAATGCGTTAGTCTACGCTAGAATCATCCATTACTACCATTGAGGAGATTCACCCACTTGAATCCTCCTCTTCTGGATAGGTTAACTGTGAAGAACCTGCAACAATTAATTAGTAAGAATATGCGAAATAGCAGAAATGATAGAACTCAGAATCACTTTTATATTGATCACAGGCCTTTTCGAGGGGGAAGCCTCCTTTGAGCAAGTTCAATACAAATAACTTCATGGTGCCTTCAGAGGCCTCAACACACACTTATATACTAAGTCTAGATAACAATACTATGGGTCAAAACCATGGGCCACGACAAACTATGGATCAACAATACTACGGGCGACTTACAAAGCATATGCGCCAAAAACAATAACACAAACTATGGATCAAAAAATACTACGGGTCAACTTACAAAGCATATGCGTCCAACAACAATATACTAACAAAGTAAAGACATGGGTTCCTAACATCCCCTCCCCCTTAAAAAAAACTTTGTCCTCAAAGCTTTAGATGTGGAAATTGTTGTTGAATCTGAAGGAGTGGTTCCCATGTAACATCCTTTGGTTGCATGCTGTGCCACTGAATTAAGACCTCTGTGATAGAGCGAGAGCGAAGCTGGCAAGTGCGCCGATTGAGGATGGCCTCTGGCTCCAAAAGGATGGATCCTTCATTATCCAATTCAGGTAAAATAGTTTGTCCACTGATGTTGGTGCCAAGAACTTTCTTCAGACAAGAGACATGAAATACTGGATGAATGCGGGAAGAAGGAGGAAGTTCCAATTTATAAGCAACGGACCCAATCTTCTGAAGAATACGGTATGGCCCATAGAACTTTGGAGCGAGCTTATGACACCCTTTGAGTTTCAGGGAGGATTTCTTGTACGGATGGAGACGAAGAAAAACCATATCGCTTGCTTGAAAAGTGCGCTCAGAACGGTGTTGATCAGCTTGTTGCTTCATGCGATTTCTTGCCATGTGAAGATTTTCCCACAAAATGCGAAGAATCTGATCGCAGTTTCGAAGGATCGTGTCAACTTCCTGAACTGGTGAATTGTTGGGGGTGTATGGAAGAAGAAATATAGGTGCTTGACCATAGACTACTTCATATGGTGTCATTTTAGAGGCATTGTGGTAAGAGGTATTGTACCACCATTCAGCGAGAGGGAGCCACTTTGCCCACTGATGTTGTTGTTTAGAGGTGAAGTAGCGAAGATAAGTTTCCAAGCATTTATTGATAATTTCAGTCTGACCATCTGTTTGTGGGTGATACCCTGAACTCATCTTCAGTTTGGTGCTAGTGTGGCGAAATAGTTCTGTCCAAAATTGACTGGTGAAAGTCGCATCACGATCCGAGACAATGGAAGAAGGGATGCCATGAAGACGAAAGATCTAGTCTAGGAAAATTTGAGCGACCGAGGAGGCTGTATAGGGATGGTTGAGAGCACAAAAATGACTATATTTGGAGAGGCGATCAACCACAACGAGAAACACTGTCTTCCCGCCAGATTTAGGGAGCCCTTCAATGAAATCCATAGAAATATCTGTCCAAATCCATGTAGGTATGGGCAAGGGTTCGAGCAATCCTAGAAGGAGTGTCGTTTCACCCTTATTGCACTGGCAGGTATCACATTCATCCACCATCTGTTGAATTGTCCTTTTCATGCCCTGCCAAAAGAAGTTACGCCGTGCCTGTTCATACGTTTTGAGGAACCCAGAGTGCCTTGCCGATGGAGAAGCATGGAGTTCATAGAAGACAGCCTATTGAAGATCTGTGCTCTGGGGAAGCACCAGATGACCCTTGTATCTCAGGGAAGCACCATCCCAAGAGTAATGTGGTACAGCAGAAGGGTTGTTGGTCAAGCGTTGGATGATTTGAGATAAGGAAGAGTCATTGACATAACCCTGTTGAACAGATTGCAACCAATTTGGAACATGCATAGAAATAGCTGAAAGAGAACCTTGGGCATTAAATGTGCGAGAAAGAGCATCCGCCACAATATTGTCCTTACCCTTCTTGTAAGTGATCTTATAGTCATAACCCATGAGTTTGCTAACCCATTTCGGTTGTGCTGGGGAGGAGACACGTTGTTCCAAGAAATATTTCAGACTTTGGTGATCAGTCTTGATGCAGAAATGATTCCCTAATAGGTATGGTCACCACTTCTGTACTGCATGCAAAATAGACATCATTTCCTTCTCATATGTAGAGGCAGCTAAATTCTTACCTGAAAGGGCTTTGCTGGTGAACGCAATGGGGTGTTCATCTTGAAGGAGAACAACACCAAGTCCATTTCCACAAGCATCACTCTCAATAGTGAAGGGCTTGGAAAAATCGGGCATAGCTAGAATAGGTGTAGTACACATAGCTTGTTTTAGTTTGTCAAATGCACATTGAGTAGCATGTGTCCATGTAAAAGCATCCTTTTTCAATAGAGCAGTTAATGGAGCTGCAATATTCCCATAATCCTTGACAAACTTGCGGTAGTATCCAGTCAACCCCAAAAAACCACGAAGGCTCTTGAGTGTCTGAGGATGCGGCCAATTGTTCATGGCATCGATTTTGGCAGGATCCACGCGAACCCCTTGTGCTGAGATAATGTGCCCGAGATACTGAACTTCCTTCTGTCCAAAAACACATTTAGACTGTTTGGCATGGAGATGATGGTCAGAGAAAAGTTGCATGACAAGATCCAGATGCTCGAGATGTTCAGCCCATGTTTTACTGTAGACGAGGATATCATCAAAGAATACCAGAATGAATTTCCGCAAGTAGGGCCGAAATATTTTATTCATTAAGGCCTGAAATGTGGAAGGAGCATTAGTGAGGCCAAAGGGCATGACCAAAAACTTATAATGGCCATCATGTGTGCGGAAAGCTGTTTTAGGGATATCATCCTCATGACCCTAAATTTTGATGATACCTAGAACGAAGATCCAACTTGGAGAAAAATTGATCCCCATGAAGCTCATCAACAACAGGAATTGGAAACTTATCCTTCATGGTGAGGTGATTAAGTGCTCGGAAGTCAATGCAGAGGCACCATGACCCATCTTTTTTGCAGACAAGAATAACTGGAGAAGAAAAGGAACTAGTGCTTGGGCGAATAATACCTTGCTTCAATAAGTCCCGAACGAGCATTTCAATCTCCGTTTTTTGGTGAAATGGGTAGAGATAGGTCCTGATGTTGGGAGGAACGCTGCCAGGAAGGAGCTGAATACGATGGTATTCTGACCTTGAAGGTGGCAATCCCACTGGTTCAGCAAAGACACTTGTATATCGATCCAAAATTTGTTGTAGATCCAAAGGAGTAGTGGAGACCGCTGATAGTTGCATCTGAATGGAATGGATCTGAGCAATGACACCATGTGAATTCTTCTTGAGGTGTTTTTCCATGCGATGTGAATTGATGATGCTGAGAGACCCTGGTCATAATCCTGTCAATGTGTGTTTTTGTCCATTGAGGGAAAACTGCATCCAAAGTTCAGTAAAATCCCATAAGATAGGGCCAAGTGTGCGTAGCCATTGAGCGCCCAAAACCACATCACATCCGCCTAAGGTCAAGGCAAACATGTCAGAGTGCAAGGTATAATCTCCCATAGAGATACACACATTTCGACACTTCCCTTTGCAAGGTAAGGTGCCCCTATTGGCAACCATGACTTCAAAGTTGGAGCAAGGATGGATAAAAACAATCAGCTTGTTTGGCGATCTGAGGGTCAATGAAATTATGAGTGCTACCAGAATCAATGAGTATTGTAAGAGGAAGCTTCTTGAAGTAACCCCTGACCCGCATTGTTTGGGGGGTGGTGATTCCAGCTAAAGCATGGAGAGATATCTTTGGCTGGTCATCCTGAGATGGAGGGTCAACAAGCAGTTCCTGAATGTCGGCCTGAGCATCCATTCTATCTGGATCTTCGTCACCAATTTCAGAGGCAGGCGAAGAATCCACATCCAAGAGATAGAGCTTTTGCTGAACACATCTATGTCCCCGAGTGAATTTCTCATCACAATTATAGCAAAGCCCCTTTTCTCTGCGTGCTTGCATCTCCGTTTCAGTCAAATGCTTGATAGGAGTTGGTTGAGGAGCCTACAGTATGGGTGGTCGTTGAGAACCCATATTTTGGAAGGGAACAAAAGTGGGCTTGGAGTGTTGTTGGGATGCAATCTTGTCTTCTGCCAACTTAGCCAACCCCAGGGCTTCCATCATTGTGTTGGGATAGAACATTTTGACCTCAGAGCGCATGGCATCCTTTAGACCACTGATAAAACAACTCCGGTAAAAATCATCAGACAATCCTCAGTGTGGTTGGCTAGTTTCTCAAATTCGGTTTGATACTCTCTCACAGTGCCAATTTGGCGAAGTTTAGTGAGGGCTCCTATGAAGTCATCAAAAGCACTAGGACCAAATCGTTGCAAAAGGAGATGGCAAAAGTATGGCCATTTTGGCTCTTCACGAGCCTTGATGTACCAACGGTACCATTGAAGAGCTTCCTGTTCCAAATGAAAGGATGCAAGCGGAACTTTGTTGACATCAAAAGTATTATGCAGACTGAAATACTGTTCTGCATGATAGATCCATCCAGTTGGATCAATACCATTGAAGCGAGGAAAATCAAGCTTCGGACCACAGAAATTGCTAGAAGAAGAGAACCCATTGTCTGATGAAGACTCGGACTGCCGTTTGTTGTTCATGGCTGAATATTCAAGATGGAGGTCAAGAAATTTTTCATCCAGATCCTGGAGTTTGGCTTGGATGGCTACAAGTGCTTCTTCCATGGTTTTTGCTCCTGCGCGGGTGACAACCATAACCAGGATTTTTTTTATTTTTTTTTGACTGGGTAGAAAGGAGAATCTGGATTTGGGAAAAAATCTGAAGGGTAATTGGGGTTTGACTAGGATTTGGACACTGTCAAATGGACAGGGAATCAGGAAAGGAGGATTTTAGAAGCGGGGTGAAATAATGGAAAAATTTGATAGAGAAGGACAAAGAAGCAGAATTAGGAAAGAAACTTTGTGGTAAAATTTGAAGGTGATTGGGTGAAATCCGAGGAAGTTATGGCAAACCCTAAGAATAGACAAATGTGGGATTTCGGGCTTTGGGAAGTGGAAGTGGGG
The DNA here is from genome assembly GCA_027924585.1 of Larix kaempferi. Lineage (NCBI taxonomy): Eukaryota > Viridiplantae > Streptophyta > Pinopsida > Pinales > Pinaceae > Larix > Larix kaempferi. The sequence continues at coordinate 15,014,387 of BSBM01000378.1, forward strand.
ATAGGGTCCTCAGGAATGAAATATGCAAAATGGGGTTACAGGGGTTCCTGGGAACATTCAAGGGAAACAGAGTGAAAACAAGGGAGATATGGAGAAAAAACTAATTTATTTATTTTCAGAATGGAGCGGCTACGGCTCGGAAGGGATCTGAAACAGATAGATCTGCAACGGTCCGGAAGTTAGCGGACACAGAGGGATCTGAAACGGCGCCGAATGGATCTGAAACAGTGCAGCAGTGATCGACAACAGTTCAACTGAAAATAGATATGGACCCTAGGTATGTGCGGCTTCCTAACAGTTCAGGGGTTTCACTCGGCCACCAATGCTGTCTGACGGCTTGCGTATTGGGGCAGTACCCCTCACTCCACGGCTCAGGTAAAACTGATAACCGCTTTGCCACAAACGAGAGCTCTTGGTTTACCTCATGGGTGGGAACTAGTCAATCATGTAGGGGTCGTTGCCCTTTTTGCTGGCGGGTCCTCTCAATGGGCCAACTACTTCGGCGTTCCTGTGGTACTCCTCACAATGAGTTTTAGGGCTTATGCCCAAGTACTTCCCACAGTTAAGCGGATAGGGATTATTCCCAAATCTGAACCTGCAACAGATGCGAAAAAAAAAAATTTGGCAGAAATTTCACCCAGCGATCCCAAGAAAGTGCTCTGATACCAGATGTGAAGAACCTGCAACAATTAATTAATAAGAATATGAGAAATAGCAGAAATGATAGAACTCATAATCACTTTTATATTGCTCACAGGACACTTCAAGGGGGCAACCTCCTTTGAGCAAGCTCAATACAAATAACTTCACGGTGCCTTCATAGGCCTCAACACACAATTATATACTAAGTCTAGGCGCCAATACTATGGGTCAAAACCATGGGCCACTACAAACTATGGATCAACAATACTACGGGCGACTTACAAAGCATATGCGCCAACAACAATAACACAAACTATGGATCAACAAATACCACAGGACGACTTACAAAGCATATGCGTCCAACAAAAATATACTAACAAAGTAAAGACATGGGTTCCTAACATTAACACTATTTATATGGTTTCCACAAGTGGTGAACCATCCATTCCCCTGCTCTCCATCTTTACCTCCTCTGATTTGTCCACACCGTATTTTTTGCAGTGACAAAGAAATCCTTGAAGCAATAATTGCACCTGACTTCCCTTGGGATGACATGCATCATAGAGCCTACTTCATTCCCGAGGAGTCTACTTCTTTTATAGTCAACCAAATTTCGGTCAAGTCCAAATACTTCATCCATAGCTAAGTGGACTGGTTTAAGAACCCCATCCCAGCTCCTGATGCCTTCGAAGAAGGTAACATGGCTAACATCTCATGTACCTTTCAGGTCGACATTTCCATCACACCCGATATGGTTGAGAACATTATCCTGTAACCCAGACGAAGTCAATGCCTAAAAGAAGGTCTTCTAAGAGTTTCGTGATGTTTTCGCTTGGTCATATACTGAGATGCTTGGTCTTGACCTCGCTATTGTTGAGCACTGTATTGATACTTGGCCTGACATCCCGCTTGTCCTCCAAAAGCAATGACTCATTCACCCCTCTAAATTACCAGCTATGAAGGCCAAAATTGAAAAATTACGACAAGCTGGGTTCATTTATCCCATTGCTTACACCACATGGGTGTCCAATCCAGTGTCAGTTAAAAAAAAACAAGGCACCATTCGCGTCTGTACTGATTTTCGTGATCTGAATTTAGCTTGTCCCAAAGACAAATTTCCTATGTCTTTCATCGATCAACTCATTGATGCATGTGCGGGTCCTGAGATTCTATCCTTCATGGATGGTTTCTCTGGCTACAATCAGATTCAATTTCGTAAGGAGGATCAGTATAAGACTGCATTCACTACTCCATGGGGCACCTTTTCCTATCGCGTTATGCCATTTGGTCTTAAAAATGATGGTGCCACATTTCAGTGGGCCATGACCTTTTGTTTTCACGACTTGGTCCATATTATCCTTGTCTACTTGGACGACCTCACTGCTCGATCCAAGAAACAATCCGACCACCTGGACAATCCGCGTCAAGTATTTTTGCGTTGTCGCAAATACAACATTCGCTTGAACCCCCTCAAGTGTTTTTTTTTGCGTTCCTGCCAGCCGGTTATTGGGTTTCATTGTTTCCCAAAAAGGAATCACTGTCGACCCTTTGAACGTTCAAGCCATCCTTGACCTCCCATCACCATGAACATTACGCGAATTGCAGAGCCTTCAAGGGAAAGCCAATTTTCTGTGTTGCTTCGTTCTTGATTATGCTACCAAATTTCATGGTTTCCTTTGCTTGATTCTGACCCACATTCCCTTTGTTTGGGACGAACAAGCACAAGCGATGTTTGTAGCATTAAAACTAGCCTTGACTTATGCCCCATTGATTTCACCTCTTGATTTCTTGAAGGATTTCATCCTTTATGGTTCGGCATTCGAATATGTTGTTTCTGGCGTGTTAGTCCAAGAAGATAGTGCACGTCAAGAACATGCCATCTGTTACGTGAGTCAGACATTGTTTGTTCCACCATTACGCTAACCCCATGAGGAGAACTTGGCCCTTTCCATCATCTTCTCTGTTCAGAAGGTTCGCCATTACATTCTTATGAGCCGAAATGCAGTTGTGGCAGACTCCAACACCATGGTCTATCTATTGAGTCGCCTCCTCCTCCAAGGCCACGTGGCTAAATGGATAATTATCCTACAAGAATATGACCTGACATTTGTTACACCTAAGAGTACCAAATCCCTTGCATTGGTACATCTCATGACTAACTTACCATATTCGTTAGCGTCACCTCCAATCATCACTAATTTGGTCGACGACCACTTGTTCACTATTTCCTAGGATGACCCATGGTATGGTGATATCCTTGTATACCTACGAACACAGAATTTTCATTCCGACCTTAGTCGTGATGATTGATGTCGCATTCGCCATCATGCTTCACGATACCTCCTTCTCAGTGATGTCCTTTATCGACGCGACGCCGACACCATTTTACGCCGATACCTTACACATGACGAGGCAAAACAAGTTTTAAATGACTCCCATAGTGGAGCCTGTGGTGGCCACTTCTCAGGAATGGAAACTTCCCAAAAGGTCATCTATTCTGGGTATTATTGGCCCACCCTTTTCACTGATTGCATTACAATAGCCAAACATTGCTAGAATTTCCAACTCTTTGCCCCCAAATCCAGGACCCTCCTGCCCCTCTCCATATAGTAATCACCATTGGCCCTTTCTGCAAATGGGCCATTGATTTTATGTAGTGCAACCCTCCCTCAACCAACGACCATAAGTACATCATTGTGGCTGTTGATTATTTCACTAAATGGGCCGAGGCCATGCCTACATTTAACTGCCATGCCGAAACCATGGCACATTTCTTTTTTAATCATGTCATTACTCATTTTGGGGTCCCTAAACAACTTGTCTCCGACCATGGCAAACACTTTGAGGACACCGTTTGGAAATATTTGTCCACCTTCCTGAAGTTTGACCACCAGTATGCCTCATCCTATTACCCTCAAGGGAACAACCAAGTTGAGGCTATCAACAAGATCCTAAAGACAATCCTTCAATGCACAATGAACAAGCATAAGTCAAATTGGCACCATATGTTGTTTCTTGCACTTTGGGCTTACCACACTTCTACTAAGACCGCCACGGGTTTTACCCCTTTCCATTTGGTCCACGACGTAGAGTCTGTTCTCCCCATTGGATGTCAAATCCCCGCTTTACACATTGTCGTGGATCTTCTCCCAGACACCTCACCCTTGAGCAACGTTTACTCTTGTTGGAACAAGTGGATGAAGTTCAAAGAGAAACCTTATAAATCACCGAGGCTTCCAAACATCGCTCCAAATCCCATTATGATAAACGTGTCCATCCCTGCAACTTCCAAGAAGGAGACCTAGTGCTCGTCTATGACCAAGCTCATGAAAAGCACGCCAAAGGAAAGTTTGAATCCAAGTGGAAAGTCCCTTACATTGTCCAAAGCTTCCTCAACAAGGGGGCATACATCCTTACCGATGCCGAAGGACACCCTCTACCCAACCCTCGCAACGGGTTGTATCTCAAACGATTTTTTCCTTAACTTTTTATGGACCCACTTTCCATGTTGTACAATTTTCTTTCCCTTTTTTGTTTTTCACTCTTGCATCCAAAACCTTACAGTTTGATTCCATGCGCGACCACAGATGGATCCCGTTCCTCCACTCTATGTCGGTTTTGTTGAAACTGCAAGCAAATGGTCTCCAAACCTCACCTCTGCAGCTTGGGTATTGTATTCCCCCTCACACGAGTTGATCCACCTCGACGGAGTGTGTATAGGCGCTGCCACTACAACCAGGCTGAGTACGATGCTCTGACCGGTCTCCTGACCACTGCCCTCCAGTTAGGGATTCGTCACCTTTGTGTGTTTCTTGACTCCCATCTCCTTGTCTCCCAAATCAATAAATTTTACTAGGTATGAGATCCTTGAATTTTTAGAAAGTTCTTGCGCACAAAACAACTGATTAGACAGTTTGAGTGCATTACATTCATCCATGTCCCACGAAGTCAGAATAATGTTGTAGATCAAATGGCTAATAATATTCTAGAATGGCATATCAATCACAACATGTAGGAAGTAAACCATAAAAATGCATCTTCATATTATCCACATGCACATATACATCATATAGGCATACATCATCATAAAAACAAAAAGAGGACCATCATCATAATAAACTGCATCCACGTGCATATATATATATATCATAATCAAAGTTTCATAGTGTTTACATCATAACATAAACATCAATACATTGAGGAGCCCCAACAACCTCTCATCATAAAAATAACCTTTTGAGTAGAAAAAATTCCCCCTGCTCATTGCATTGGGGGGGCAGTTGCATCAATTGCCTAGTCATCTGAGTCATCCTCGTCATCTTTGTCGTCGTCATCCTCCTCCTCCTCCTCCTGTCTTCCTCCTCCTCCTCCTTGTCTTCCTCCTCCTCCTCCTCCTCCTTGCCTTCTTCCTCCTCCTTGTTTTCCTCCTCCTCCTCCTCCTCCTCCTCCTGCTTGTCTCCTTCCTCCTCCTTGTCTTCCTCCTCCTCCTCCTCCTCGTCTTCCTCCTCCTCCTCCTCCTCCTCTTCCTCCTCCTCCTCCTCTTCCTCCTCCTCATTTGACTCAGTCTCCTCCTCCTCCTCATCATATGGGGAATCACCCCACTCCATGGCCCTCACTACCTCGGCTTCCATCGCAATCCTCCGCATCATTGGTCTCCACTCCCGTGGAGTGTCGTGGTCGCAATGTCGATAAGATCTTGATCCAGATGCTGCCATCCATCATCAATAACTCCATACAGTAGGTGGTCGATACCTACACGTAGCGTCTCCAACGCCGTCAAAGCACTTCGATGTCGACAGTGCCCACTCCCTCCACTCTCCCCCTATGCACCCAGTATCTTGCCGGCGGCCGCAACCCAACATCTGCACACAAAAGCACGTCATCAGTCTCAGTATCATAACAATCCTCTAGCTATCACATATGTTATGGAGTAGGAACAACATGATACTGTAAAGTGAGTAGATACTTACCATCTAGTCCCCATGCCTAGCCAGGAGGTCGTGGTAGCTATGCATCCCCCTGTAGTCCATACCTACATAAGGTAAGTCCTCGATCACTACTGGCAACTACAACCACTGTGTGAACAAATCTCGAGTGAAGAATCGACTCACTAGTCCCCCACCACCACAAGTCATCATCTCACCCCATCGCCGCATCCTCGGCTTGGTGGGCCCACTGTCACATACTGCTTTATGTGGTCGTAGTGTCAGAACCCTCTCAAAGAAGAATGAGCATAGGAATGACGGGAAACAGAAATCCCCTCCTGTGTGGCTCACCTTGTTCAGCTCTCGCCGAACAACCGTTAAGTACATCTATCCCCACCTGAAGTATGTACCCGCTAAAGCCTGCTCAACCAACATCATTTTCCCGCCATAAACCCTGTGGAGCACCTTGGACCCCAGGATCTGCACTACTAGTGCCACTATAGCTCGAGTCTCCAGACTCTCTATGTCACATATCAATATCGCATTGTCATGCACATAAGATGTGGCATAAAAATGACGCTCCAACAGCTCCTCCATGGACACATCACTAGGCTTCCTTGGCTAGGTGTCTGCAATCATACCCAACCGCGGGGTCCCCATCCAAAAGTAAACATATGTGAGCAATTTCTCTATTTGCTCACCTTGAATCACGAATGCCCCCACATCGGCATCCAAGAACTCCACCAATTTGTTCAGTAGTAGCTTCGCTGAACGCATTGGGGGCACCCTGGAAAACTTTAGTAACCCACATCAGGTCAAATTATCCTAGACATCCTCATCATCCATGATGTCTTCCAATAACCTACCTAGCTCTCGCTCTCGCTCTCGCCAACTCACCCTCGACATCCTACACACACGTGAAAAAACCCCCATCAGTAGTGTGTAAAACAACAATCTTGTCCCACAAGGGCCAGGCCACCCATCCAAGGAAAAAAATGTGCTCTAAAGCATGCATTTTTTCCTCGTAGGTGCGCCCTGGAGTGCGATTTTTCCCTTGAAATGTGTGCTCCTCGAGTGTGCCTGTAGGGCCCACAGTCACGCTTGGAGCATGCTTTTCTTAGCAAAAGCCGCGCTCCAGAGCGCGGTTGTGCATCCCACAGTCATGCCCCAACCATGCGACTGTACGGCCCAGAGCCGCTCCCTGAACACGCTATTTCCCTCAAAAAGTGCACTCCGGCGTTGTGATGCCCTAGCCGAGCTTTCTAGGGCTCCCCAGAGGATCAATTCCAAATCAAAATGCATGAAAAACGTCATAAATAACTAAAAGAATTACTTGCAAGTCACAGAACTTGATTCCACCGGACAGATTGAGAGAAATATGAATTTGGTATTTTGGGCCCCTCCACACTCCTCCCAATTTGCACAGTGAAAATGACATGTGGAGGTGGGATCCCTTACTATTTATAACCATTTTTTACACTTTTTGTTTTCACCATTCGGAGTCATCCGACCTCCTTTTTTTGTGCCGTTTGCACCGTCGGATTCATAATTTCGTGCCCATGATTATGCTTGAGATAATTTCTAGCTCTCACTCAATATTTTTTGGGCATTTTTTCCTGGCCCTTTGCCACCTCAATTTGTGTGCCACACAGGATGTAGTCATTTTTTGCCCCACTTTGACCATTTTGTCTATCCCGGCCTATACACGAGCCCTCCGCTCCATCCATACTGCATGTATTGCGTTATTTTTCCACCATTCATCTACCCGCAAGGAGACCCCATTAATGTCCCCCCCTCACCTTATTTCTTGGTTCTCATACTTGTCCCTTGATTGAACACTTCCTCCTTGCTTGGTTGTTCTATCTTTTCGGTATACTTTTATCCCTTTTTCGGACCGAGCAGCGCCTTTACGAAAAAGGCACTTAGGGAGTTTCGGTTAAGCTCTTTTTTGACTCCTTAAAGAATGAAAAGATCGCCGAGCAATCTTGCTTCCTTTCATGCTCGCTAAAAGTATCTGAAAGGGCGTCTATCTGGTATATGTTTAACCCTTTTCTGGACCTGGTAGAATAATTATGAAAAAGGAATGATCTACTCACATCGGATAGAAGAGTTCTCCATTTCATACTTTAATGCTTTTTTCGGGCCTTGGGGACTAACACACGAAAGAGAACCCCCTTGGAGTCTTCTTATTGCTTTCAAAATATCTAAAATTGAAAGCGACCACGAGCATTCACCGTCCCAGGATCGTATAAATCTACACAACGGTACCTTTCCACCATTTCAGAGTCTTCTTATCGCTTTCAGACTCCTTAAAATTGAAAGCCCCCATAAGCATGCACCGTCCTGGGCTCATACAAATGCTTAGACAGTATCATTTAGAGCACACTTTTATCCCTTCTTTGAGCTCCTTAAACCATGAAGAAGTCCCAAATGGTGCCTCTCGACGCCACGATAGATCACATCTAGTCCTACCATTATGGAAGCATCCTCATCATGGCCGCCTTTGTTCAGAGTATTCTGCGATGTGTCACCCTTGGAGTCTCCTAATATCACTCATCTATTCCCTCCCCTAAGTATCCCCATTGCAGCGACAATCCTTGATCCCTTAAGCTATGATCCACTTTCTCGAGGTAATTTTCATATGCTGCCTAGTTAACCCTGCCATCACACTTTGAACAAAGGAACTTGAGTCCCATCACTCCCCAACCCCCGTATCTTGTCCCACAGTGTGTCAGTTACACGTCTAGTACCATCACATCTTGGTTGTACACCTCGTGCTCCTATTAAGGAAACATCATTGCCTTGGTAGTTGCAGGTCTCCCTCTATTGACACTAGCACATATATTCCAGAGGATAGACCCAGAGGTCCCTGTACCTTGGACTCATCTCCATTAGTGGTGAGTGCCTATGGACCATCTGAGATGAGTCCTTAGTGCCTCTTAGAATGGTTGTTTCTGACGTGCTCGACTTGAACTCCATCATCACACCGTTGAGATTCATACTAGGTATTGGTCCCTTCAGTTATTGGTCGAAGACCGCGAATGTCCCCTGACTCTAGCACATTGGTGATTCTCTTTGGAACCCTCAGTTGTATGTTCCCATGGATATCCGGGCTGCGTTGGCGATAGTGTTTGGAAGCCCTTCAACCATATGCTTCATAGAGTATCCAGTTCAAATGCATTCCAGTGTACCTTTGAGATTCCAACTCTCAGTCGTTGAGTCCATATAGTTGTTGGGCACCTTTAGATCCAGCAGAGCATTAGTTGCTATAGCACCCCATTCCAGATGGATGCCATTGTTTCCATATATCAGTTTTTCAGATTGATCATGGTTGGACCATGAGTATGTCCCAGATTTATGTCCTTTCTGGACCATTATGATGTACACAACAATGGAACCAAGGTAACAACACCCTTCAGTAACAACATTTTTACTGTTAGATGTTTGAAATTAGGAGCGAAGGCGAAAGGAGGAGGATTAGGATTTCATAAGATTTTTCCGGTAAATATTGCAAGAGGGGGGTTACGCCCTCACGGCGAGCTCCGGGTTGACACCCCGAGGCTATCGGTCTGCGGGCATGTCGACGGTGGCGGGGATTCCCCGCGAGGCTAGTTCAGACGACAATGGTTCGAAGGATCGCGACTTGCAGAGGAGGTTGGGCCCGGGAGGATGTCTCCCGAAACCTTCTGCGATCCCGACACTGCAGATCCGAGCAGAAAAAGTGAGGGAGAAGGTGGAACTGTGGAAAGAGGCAGCCTTGATTGGCAAGTTTATTGGTCTCTGGCCCTGGGAAAAAGATCTGATTAGGTGGATCAAGAGCACTTGGAATCCCGGTGGAGAATATGACCTACACTTAGGTGCTAAGGGTTTCTTCACCATTATCTTCTTTAATGTGGAAGATAGAGATAGGGTACTTGAGTGGGGGCCCTACTTATTCTTCTCAGCTGGACTGTATCTTAGACCATAGAGGGAACATTTCAACCTAGAAATAGAGGACATGAAGGTTTCTCCAGTCTGGATCAGGATTTTTTCGCTGCCCTATGAATTTTGGGATCCATAAATTCTGCGGGACATTAGCAATACCCTCGGAGAATTCATCAAAGTGGAGGAAAAAACCAAACAACAGAGGTATACATCTTGTGCTAGAATCTGTGTATACATGGATTTGTCGAAGGAACTCCCAGAAGCCATAAACCTGACTTGGGAAGATGAAGAATGGACCCAACCTTTGGACTATGAACAGTTACCCTTTCGATGCAGATCATGCCACGAATATGGTCATTTTGGGAGAAACTATCCTTTGAATCTCCTAACCAAGCCTATTTCCCAAGGTGATCAGGAGGGGAAAAAAGACAAGGATGGGTTTACTTAGATCCGCAATAGAAGGAAACCTCGCCCTGGGGATAACCATAGGAAAGGCAAGGAGAAGGTTGAGCAGGGGGCAATCAGTAAAAATTCGTTTCAGATCTTGGAAGAGGTTGATGAGGAGGGCGAGATCCGTAAAGAAGACAAGGAAAAAGAGGAAGCAGGGATAGTTGAAACATTGGAACCAGTGATCCCTGATGTAGCACATGATGATGTGAAAATTGCCATGGAGGAAGATGGGGAAGAGGAAGTGGACCTGGGGGAATTAGATCTGGATGAGTTGGAGAGAGAGTGCGAAAAAAAGAAGGGAGAAGGGTATGCGTCCAGGAGACAACTAGAACTCCTTCAGGATGTAATCATCAGGACCAAAGCTAGTCAAAAGCTGGGTATTCGAGCTGAATCCCAAATGGGGAATAAACGGAAGTCCCTGGCTGGAGATCTGAAACAGGGCAGAAAACCTAATAGGTAGAGAATAGCGGAGATTGGTGTGAGGCTTATCGAATATGGGTAGTACCCGTCCATTAAGGCGACCTTTTATGCTGTAAACCAAGTTTCCCAATGAAAGTTGTCTCTTGGACTATAAGGGGCTGTAATCATCCCCGTAAAATTAAAGCGATAGCAAGAAAAGTGAAAATGGAGAAGCCTGATGTTCTTTTTCTTCAGGAAACGAAATGCTCTACTGCAACTCTTGATAGGGTAAGCCAAACGATGTGGAAAGGATGTGAGGTTATGGCGGTGGACGTAGATGGATATGCAGGTGGTCTTGCTGTCCTTTGGAAGCCTGTAGATGTATCTATGAATAATTGGAGGGCCAATCGGTTTTCCCTATCTTGCGATTTCCTGATCATTAACTCTAATCGTTTCGATTCTTTGGTCAATCTGTATGGCCCAAGCATTGCCCCTTTAAAAGATCAATTCCTCCACTTCCTTTTGTGGATCTTTGTTCAGGCCCAAGTCGGATCATGGATTGTTGGGGGAGATTTTAATTTGATTTCCTCTTTGGAAGAGAAGAAAGGGGGGAGAAGGAGTTTGGATAGGTACCAGGAAACTTTTAGGGATCTTCGTAGTCGGGGCCCATTGATCGATGTAGAAACGGGGAATGGATGGTTCACGTGGAATAATAAGAGAGGAGGCAATCATTTAGTTGCTTCTCGATTGGATAGATTCCTAGCTTCTGAGGATATTGCACATGGGATTAGTGAAGTCAACGCCAGTGTTCTCCCGTCGGCAGGTTCTGATCACTGGCCGATATGTTTAGCTTGGGACATGACCAATAACAACCTCTTCAAACCTTTTCGTTTTGAGCAATTTTGGTTGGACCACAAAGATTTCAAGGATTTGGTGGGCCAGTGGTGGCAGGAAATGGTCCCCCCCGAAGGATCAGGAATGTACCAATTTCAACAGAAACTGGAGGTTCTGAAAGGCAAAATCCGGACTTGGAATAAGGAGGATTTTGGTAACATCTTTCAGGATAAAAAGAAGCTGATGGAGGAGCTGGAAATATTGCAGAAGAAGGGAATGGCTGATGGCTGGAATGATGACCTCAGAGAAAAGGAACAAGTCTTGATGGAGCAATTAGAGGCTAGAGAGAGGCAAGAGGAAACTTATTGGAAACAAAAATCGCGAATCCAATGGTTACATGAGGGTGAAAGGAACTCAAAATTCTTTCACAACACTGTAATTCAAAACCGGCATAAATAAAAAATCCTTAAGCTCAGATCGACTAATGGGGAAATTTTGGACAACAAAGAAGGCATAGCAGATGAACTGGTGCATCACTTTGAACGAATCTTCAAAGAAGACAGACTGGATCGTAGCCAGGATATCTCCAGGATCACCGACCTAATTCCTAGGTTGGTCAGTCAGGAGCAGAATGAGATGTTAAATAAGCTTATATCCTTGTAGGAGGTGGAGGATGCTATGAATCAAATGGCTTTAGGAAAGGCTCCGGGACCGGATGGTTTTACCTCTAACTTCTTTCATTCATTCTGGCATCTTATGAAGTCTGAGGTCCACCTAATTGTGGAAGAATCAAGGCGTTGCGGGGGGAGTGCTGAAAGCTTTCAATGCCACGTTCCTTTCACTTATCCCTAAGGAGGATGGGGTTGATTCCCCAGGAAAATTCAGACCAATTGCGCTATGCAACGTGATCTACAAAATTATCACCAAGGTGGTAGCCAACATGCTCAAACCCCTTCTCCCCTTGCTGATAAGCTAGGAACAATTAGGCTTTGTGGAAGGGAGGCAAATAGTTGATGGCATCATCCTTGTTAAAGAGACTATGCATTCCCTCAAATTCTCCAAGAAACCTAGCATGCTTATCAAGCTTGATATAGCTAAGGCCTATGACAAGATTAGTTGGCAGTATATGTTGGGCATCTTGGAGGCTTCTGGTTTCAGCAGGGTTTGGATAGATTGGATCATGAATTTGGTTTCTATCCCTTTCTTCTCTATTCTTCTTAATGGCTCTCCTACTAGAATTATTCATGCTTCTCAGGGGATTAGACAAGGGGATCCTCTATCACCCTTTCTCTTCATCCTCATGGCTGAAGGTCTCAGTAAACTTCTGCAGGCCCAAGTTGCTAGTGGGGGGATTCGAGGTCTTCAGTTGCATACTGGTATGGAGAAACAAACTTATTATCAGTTTGTGGATGACACTATTCTCATGGGGCACCCTTCAGTCCAAGAGGCCAGGACCTTCAAAAATATCTTAGTACAGTTTGCGAAGCCTTTTGGCTTAGAAGTCAATCCTGGCAAGTCTCAGGTCTTTTTCCTCAACACTATAGTTCCAACTCGACGCAATATTCTGAGAATTCTTGGTTTCAACCGTGGATCTTTCTTGACCAAGTATCTTGGTGTTCCTCTAAACGAAGGTATGATTCGACAGGTGTCCTGGCAGGAACTACTAGATAGGATGAAAAGGAAACTAAATAGCGAGACTCTACGTCCACTGAACCTTCCCATTAGGTTGGTGCTCGTCAAAACTGTTCTCCAAGCCATGCTAGTTTACCTATTTTCCATGCTCTCGGCTCCCAAGACGGTTTTGAAGGAGATTCGATGTATGCAGAGAACCTTTTTGTGGGGAGGGAGGGATGAGAAATCAAAATTTGCCCTGGTAAACTGGGATTCCATTTGTCGTCCTAAACTCCGGGGTGGCCTCGGATTGCGGGATCCAACGACTTTAAGTGAAGTCTATGGTGCCAAAATTTGGTGGAGATGGTGCACTCATGATAGTGAACCATGGGAACGACTTTGGCATATTAAGTATGCATGGGACAAAGAGAGAATTCAGCTCATCAGATTTAATGAGTAAAAGCAAGGCTCTCACATATGGAATAAAGCATATCAGGGGAGAAATTTGATCCAGGATCACAGCTTTTGGGAAATCCAAAATGGGGAGGATGCCAAATTTTGGGAAGATTCGTGGAACCAGTTGCCCAAACTTGGTGATGACCCTAGATGGCAGTCCATAAGGGTTCAAGGAATGGCAGTAGGAAAGACAAAAGTTGGGCATTATTGGGAACACAATGCTCAGGAAGGATATCAGAAATGGCAGGATGCAGAACAATGGGACACTACCTCGTCAGTTGAGCACATCTCGTCCTTTAACAGAATGCTCCAAGAAAGATTTATCAAGCGAAACATGGGGAATGATAAAATCTGATGGGGCCATGCTCAAAAGGGTACGTTAAGCATTAAGGAGGCCTATGATGTCTATACTCAATCCAATGAAGAGGTGGATAAAATATGGGGGAAAATTTGGACTATGAATATTTGGCCTAAAATCTCTGTGTTTTGTTGGTTAGTTATTCGGGGAAGGATTTTGACTTGTGAGAATATGAGGAAGCGGGGTATCTCGGTACCTTCTCGGTGTCCTCTTTGCCTTAATCACGAAGAAACCATTGGCCACCTGCTTGATTCTTGCTCCTTTTCATCTTCGTTATGGGATAGAGGAGCTTCTATCTTCAGATGCTGTAATAGAATCAAGGGGTAGCCTAATCAAACTCTTAGATCTTGGGACTTGAAAACTTTCTCAAACCCAATCATTGCAACGCTGTGGTTCCTCTTCCCAAGTATGGTTGTTTGGGCCAGCTGGAAGGAACAGAATAATCGCATTTTCAGGGACAAACAACAGAGGGAGGAAGAATTTTGGAAGCACCTGGTTCGAAACATGAAGGAAATGATCTAGAGTCAGCAATGGAGTGAGAAAGATAAAGAGCTCAATACGCAGGATCTACGAATTGCTGAAGGATGGGGTCTGACCTAGGGGGATATGGCTGGTCTTCGAAGGAAAACGATTATGTGTCACCTAGTTATTTCTACAAGTTGGTCACCTCCCATCCAGTCTGGCTTCAAGCTCAATTTTGATGGGGTGTCTCGTGGAAATTTGGGTCCAGCAGGGTTTGGAGGGGTTTGCAGAAATAGCGAGGGGGTCATTCAATTTTTTTTTTTGGATACATTGGTCATGATTCCAACAACTCAGCTGAGCTCGAAGGCATTGTTCAGGGTCTTATTTTTATCCCTTCTGAGGCTTGGTTCCCCGCTGTCATTGAGGGAGACTCCCAAATTCTTATCCGAATGGCTAAGAAACTCCACCATGGCCAATCCCCTGCGAAAGTCTCGTCTAGCTGGCGATTTCTCTCTTGGTTGGAAAATTTGAAGGCTTTGCTTACTAATCAGAATGCCATATCCTTTTCTCACGTGAAAAGGGATGCCAACAAAGTGGTGGACCTTTTAGCCAATCGTGGGATTGATGATGGCATCCATTTGGCATCTGGCTCTATGGCAGATTTCCCAGAGGACAACTGGAAAAGAGTCTGCTTCCACCTGGCAGAGATGGATGTGATGGGCCACAGACAGCACATGACACAAGTGGCCACCGCATCGGAGAATGATAGGAGGGCTAACAATGTTATTAGTGGGGTGCCACACGCCCGGAATGATCATCACTCTACATGACGTCTACAGTACAAATGGTCAAGTCAGAGTTTAAGACCGGAGGCATATTTAGGCAAGGTAACACGAATGAACAAGGTGGAGGGAGATCGTGGTGTACCATTTCTGGCTTTTCATTCATTTGGGCATCAATTTTATTAATTATCCTGTAGGATTTCCTGTACCTCCTACGGATTGGCCATCTCGACACTGCTGCTTCAATTATAGCATTTTCAGGTCTTTAAATGGAGGAGGTTCATCACCCTATGCATCTGCATCTCTAGCTATAGGCTTTTGTGTGGGTGCATTGTGAGCTCTGTTAATTTCTGTAAGTAGGAGCAGGGGTGGTTTTCGAGAGCTAGACCTCTTGAATTCAGAGTTCTCTCTGTCATGGATCCCCCACATCACCATAAGGGTCACACTTTGTCAGGCCAGGAAGGTTCACGGAGTTTGGATGTTGGGGACTCCTATGGGAAGGGCACTATTAGAGGTGGTAGAGTAATGCAGGCTTCAACTAAAGCCCATCTTCGGGCTTTGGCCTCCTTTTTTTGTGGTCGCATTCCTCAGGTTGTGTAAGAGGAAGTTGAGGGAACCGAGCCGGCTCTGTGGAATGAGGTCAGGAACATTCCCATGGAAGATCTTTGCGCGGAGGCGACAGAGTGGGTGATGGACTCGGGTCATACTGCAGGTCATGCTTCCCTCTATGAGAGGACTCTGATGACTTACTGGGTAATGAAGAACCTTTTGGCTAATGTTTTGATGGAAGCTTACAACAAGAACCAGGGAGATGCCTGTAAAATTAGTCACAGCAGATCTAATGAATAAGTAAATCAATCACAATAGATGAAACTCAAAAAATATGGTGTAAACTGATTTTACATGGTATCAGAGCCATGGCAAGGACAAGATTTCTTTTCTGCAGGTGTTCTACATGAAGATTGAGCAATTTTTGCTCACTTTGCGGCAGTTTTCTGCAGTTGCAGCTATTGCTCCATAACGGTTCTTGTTTGCTCGTGATTTGCAGGTTTCTTACTTCCTCCATTTGCATTCGCTATTGCAAAGATGGAATATTCTTCTTCACAAAATCTTCTTACTCCATTCAACTATGATGAATGGAAACCAAAGATGATTGCATGTTTGAAGAGACAATGTCTTTTTGATGTGTGCATTGGTATTACAAGAGATTTTGATTCCGATGAAGAGGAGAATGATTGGCTTAATGATTGTGACAGAGCTTTTGGGACAATATGTCTTGCTATGTCTCCTTGTATGCGCTATCTTAGTACTACTGCTGAAAATCCAAGAGATCTATGAGCCCAACTCAATATAGAATTTGGAAAGCAAGAAGAAGAGGATCATGCTAGCCTTTTGGAGAACAAGCCCAGTGAGATCTCCTTATGTGCTCTCTCTGATTATGTCTTGGCCTCATCCATTGTTCAAGATGAAGAATAAACTGTAGATTCAACACTCATTCTCTCAAAGTCTTCTATTTCAAATTCTGAGCAAGATAAACCAGCTCATACTCTAGATTTCGAAGAGGTTTTTGAATCCTCTCTTTCACATGAGTTTTCCGGCATGCAGAATAATGATCTACTTGATGTTTTGGAGGTAAAATCTGATTTTGGAGGTGAAGCATTCGTCCTCCTTGATTGCATGCCTCCTATAAAATTTTGTTCTATCATTTGCACAATTTCTCAGAATTTTACTGAAGATCAAGAGCACTACCATTCGCTTGAGTTCAATTCTCATGCAATTTTTGCTTATTTTTGTTTTGATCTCACCCCTGTTGGTTCAAAGGAGATATCAAGAAACCATTTGTCAAATCTTGGAGCTGATTTAACTTCCACTGATAAGAAGTTCAATTTTCAAGATCTATTTGATCCGATTGGAGCTATTCCTACCTCACTTGGTTCGAATCATAGGTTCCAGGATCATCCTCATATTTTCAGATTTGTTCTCACCAATTTATGTATGAAGAGCAAGTTCATAAATTCTCCACGTTCGCTTGTATCCACTGATGGAGAATTCAAGAACATGTTTTTGGAGCATGATCCATTTACTCCCAAGAGTAAGATACCTCCAGACATATCTACTTGAGTTTGGGGCAGTTAAATCTTTTGGTGTGTTACAGTCCATTTTGAGGGGGGGGGGTTTCCCATGAGGTTTTCTCCATTTCCTTGGTTCATGGATTGTTCTTAGTTTGGATTATTATTGTATTGGGGTGACCTTTGGTCTCAGTAACCAGGGCCCTACATTTTTTTTTTACATCATAGTATAGCTTGAGGGGGGATGTTAGGATATCTCATCATTCACTTTTGCACCTTGCATGCATTTTGCATGCATGCATTGCATGCACCCGCATGCTACCCAGTCATCAATATGGTACCTCCAGCACCTAGTCCTTAGTCTCCCAGCACTCGGGAGCTACTTTCCACTCAGATTTATCCCTCCTAGCCTGTCATGCGCCCAGTTCTCACCTTCCACTGAAGAAGGGTGCCTTTCTCACCTACCAGTCCCGTTACACTTCAGTTATCACTCCGATTTACCCCCGATTGACCCATAATTGATGTTATCACTATGATTGACCTTCGATGAGACATGACTGACATTTATGAGTGCAGTTAAGCCCTCATGCACCCTCCATTGAGCCTCCATTCCTAGATTAGTGCCACTTACCATCAATTACACTTATTACACTCAGTTAGACTCAGTTTGACACCTGTTTGACTGTGACTTGTGCATTGATGACCACCACTGATTGATGATGAGGACTCCTAGTTGGAGCCAAGCTATTCCATTCAGTTAATTCTCCTTAGGCAATTCGAATTGGTCGCTCATTGTCATATGATTGTATTGTAATTATTCACCCTTATTGGGATGTTGAGCACTGATGCATGTTTTGCACAGTTTTACACCATATTTTCTATGTTCATTTGTTGTGATTGATTTACTTGTTCATTAGATTTGCTGTGACTACCATGTAAAATTAGTCACAGTAGATCTAATGAACAAGTAAATCAATCACAACAGATGAACATAGAAAATATGGCGTAAAACTGTGTAAAACATGCATCAATGCTCAATATCCCAATAAGGGTGAATAATTACAATACAATCATCTAACAATGAGTGAGCAATTCGAATTGCCTAAGGAGGTCACTCGAATTAACTGAATGGCATAGCTTGGCTCCAACTAGGAGTCCTCGTCATCAATCAGTGGTGGTCATCAATGCACAAGTCACAGTCAAACATGTGTCAAACTGAGTGTAATAAGTGTAACTGATGGTAAGTGGCACTAATATAGGGATGGAGGCTCAGTGGAGGGCGCATGAGGGCTTAAATGCACTCAGAACTGTTAGTCATGTCTCATCGGAGGTCAATCAGAGTGATAACATCAATTATGGGTCAATCGAAGGTAAATCGGAGTGATAACTGAAGTGTAATTGGACTGGTAGGTGAGAAAGGCGCCCTTCTTCAGTGGAAGGTAAGAACTGGGTGCATGACTGGCTAGGTGGGCTAAATCTGAGTGGAAAGTAGCTCCTGAGTGCTGGGAGACTAAGGACTAGGTGCTGGAGGTACCATACTGATGACTGGGTAGCATGCGGGTGCATGCACGCAAGGTACAAAAGTGAATGATGAGATATCCTAACAATGCCGATCCTGTGCGGTCATGGAAGATCCATAATATGGATAATCGAATTATGCATGCCAAGATTGATGCTATTGCCAAGAAAATTGGCATGGTGTTTGTCGTTAAGCAAAAGGGGGACGAGGAACTTGGAAGTGCGGAAGGTGAAGGATCCAGAACTCCTCTGGTTGCTATTGGGGTGCAGACTGATACTCTGGGTCAGCCTAGTGCCCACAAGCAGGAGACTGATATGGTGGGTAGGGGTCTGCCCATAGTCACTATTGATTAAGTATGTCTTGATGATTATGCTAAGTTTTCCAGGAATTTTGTTACACAGTCTAGTAGTGTTCAGTCTTTTTGATAGGCTGTTTAAAATAGGAATAGAACTTCAAAGTTTTTGTCAAAATTCCCGTTTGGCGAAGTTTAAGCTGAGAATAGTCTAGTTTAGTTTTGCAAACTTGTGGTATGGGATTCCTGTTTGGTTGCTTGCAGCCGGGAATGCTATGTGACTATTTGAGAATAAGGGACAAGCTCTGTATTTTGTTTACAAGCAGTAATATATAATCTAGTTTATTTACAAAAAAAAGATGTACACAACAATTATCTATGTATTGTTCAGGTCCCATTTGGACCTCACTATTATTTGTATATCTTGATACGAGCATGGGTATGCCCGCCTCGTCCATATATTTGAGATTACGTTTCTCATACATTATTGAGGTGATGTATTTCCAGTTTTAGCCCTTGCAGTTGGCATGAAGCACTTGTTCCGGTCTCCAACCAGTTTCTGCTCTTAGCCATCACAATGCTCACACCCCTGGAAAAAGTAAGAACCTATGATGTCTATCGGCCATACGATGAGCTCCTGCCCTCACATATTAGGGGGCAATCTATGAACACCCAAAAAGTGTTCACCTAGCTCATGCCCTAGTCACATAACCCATTTACCCCCTTTTCCTACATTTTTGGCCTCCAAAAATCCAGAAATACCTAAATTGGTAACCAAATGGGCAAAAAATCATTATTTCCCTCATCAATTAATGAAATTCCTTCAAAAAAGGTCAAAATCCCTCGAAAAAGGGTCAAAATCCCCAAAAAAGAAAAAGAAAAAGGGGAAAAGGTCAAAATAAAAGAAAAAAAGAGGGAAAACTCAAAATACCACTAGCTAATACTACTAGTTGCCCAAAACCATGGGTCATTGCTCCACCACCCAAAATCACTATAAAAAGATCATGGAGGCCTCCCATTTCAGATCCATGATCAACTCTTCATACCCTCATGTTGCCAAAATTCCTGTTGAACTTTAGCCTATCACCTTGAGATTCTGTTCCCCATTCAGTAGAGTCTTGACCACCTCTTGAGCATTTGGAGAAGAGAAAGGAACTTTGGAGACCCGACGCACTACTCTTCCTACAACTGCAAAGGCCTCACATTTTGAGGTAACTATTATTGTAAACCCTTGGTTGCATAATAATACAAAAAATACTTCATGGGTTCCGATCTATTTGTTGTTTTTACTGCAGTAATTAGTTAGATTTAATTTATTTGTCTTTTCTGTTATTTACATTTACACTCACACATCATTATTATTTATCTATATTTGGATCTGCTACTAAGGGTTTCATAATCCTTAGTAGGTGCCCTTTTGCACAGGATGGTGTGAAAACACTAGCTACAGTTAGAAACGGAATAGGCCAAAAGTTTTTTAATTCTTTTCTACTAAACCATCTTCTCAACCCTTCTTTGATATCACCACATAGCCATACATTCTTATGACCAACCCAGTTGTCAACATTCTTCCAAACTTGTAATGTATTTGGACATCTAGTGAACAACTGTGTCACATATTCCTCTTCCCCTTTACATATCAAGCATATACCAATCTCGCAACACCCTTTCTTTTGAAGGAAATCCTAGGTGGGGACTTTATTCATTATAGAGAATTTATCCCCGTATGTTTAATTTTATCGAATATATATTAAATATGAGTCCACCTTATAAGAAAAAAGCCATAACATAAGGAGAAGAACACACACACACACACACATGATGATGATGGTGGTGGTGGTTACCGTCTATTGAGACCAACTTTGGTCTATCAAACCTTAAGAAGAAGAAATGCATTACTTGATTTGCTGTAAAATTTTATTCATGTGCTAAAAAAACTTACAAAGAAGTGTTCCAAGGTCACCACAGTTTCGACAAGTTATAAGCTTGGGGAGGTTAGTGTTGTAGCGAAGGTTATGGAATTGCGATCTAATGTGGGTGTAGGGAGGGCACTCTAAGAGAAAGTGACTTTCACCCTCAATGATCTTAGTCTCATAAAGATGACAAATCGTGTCCACCCATGGTGTTTTAGGAATTGTCCAATGCCCTGTTTCACTGCTAAGCTCACGAGAGTTCGTTCTTATTTTGGCTATTAGTTTTCTTCTTCGATAAAGTTAAAACAGAGAGATACTTTTGATCTTCTATATTAGGGTTAATGACCTCCTTATAGTATCCTAATTTTCTTTTAACCCCTAAATCCTTCTCGCACCACATTTTCTCTTTAAACTTAGATGTAATAATATTTTTAATGTTATTGATATTTCAAAAAGTGGCATTTTTGTCAATACCCCAATGGGTTAACCAAACCATTGCATATTTATGCCAACCTCTTTTGAACCGTATGTGATATTAACTGTATTTTAAAGCAATTTTAGGGAGTCTATGGTCTCCCATGTTATTTTCTTGTATTTGTACATTAGGTACATAGTCATAACGATGCTCTCTATGGGGGAAAGACTCACTTCTATTAAGAGAATAGGATAGGGTGTATTGATTTTAATTTTGAGGTTGTAAATTATAAAATGATTTTGGATTTGTTCATTTTTTCTCTAGGATTCTCTAGAGATGCTACAACCCCAAACTTCACAATCGTACAAGATAACAGGAGTGACAAGAGTTTCCAAGAGGTACTTCTTTTATCCCACATAACAAGGCTTACATATTTACAATTGTTTTCAAGACCAAAGCAAGCTTTTCGTCCTCCATTAACCCTTTTCTCAATGTTGTAGGTCTAATTACGCTTGCGATGAATATCAATTTAAAGATATTTGTAAGAAGAAACTTCCTCCAAGTTACTATTACCATAAACAAAATTAGCGTAGGTGACCTTCTTGAAATTGATAATCATAAATTTTGTTTTCTTGGTGTTAACGGTCATACTCATATTAGAGCATAAATCCTTGAGAAATCTTAATTTCTTGTAAATATCAAAGGGATACTTGCCATAAGAAAAACATTATCAACATAAAGAATAAGAACAACAACTATTACATATAAGGTCATGCAAGCGCAACCTACTTCTTCTAAAAAACCCTTTAGCTTATAAATGCATATGCCAAAAAGGGTAGGGGAGAGGGGGAAACCTTGATTAAATCCAATATTACAATTAATATATTTTGAGCACCCCTCGGTTCTCTTGAACTTGGCAATGACAGTCTCATACATCCTTATCGCGACAACTCTCAACTCGAGAGGGACCTTTAGCTCTTCTAACCTATTCCATAGGTTGTTTCTAGGAGCTGTATCAAAAGATTTTCTAAAGTCAACAAACAGTGGAAGAGATTGGATTTATTATTACGAGATTCCTCTGCAATGATCCTGTTGCTGCTGCAACATCGCCCCAAATTTCTTTTGTAAATATTGGGTCCCTCCTATTCTTTTTGTTTAGGACTTGATTTTGGTCAAATCGTTCTCACTTAATCTTCAACTTTTCCTAAGAGTGCTGACCCTTATAGTTCTTTTGATTGTTTGACTAAGGCATTTTTTTCCTTCCATTCAGCAGTGCGCCGTTTTAAAGGTTGACTATGTGCGCGCTCAAAGTGTAGACTGAAAGCTTATATTTCTGCGCCAAAGGCGCAAGGGAAAATATTTAATTGCGCGCTTTTAAGCGCAAACTTCAAGCTTATGTTGTGCGTTAAAAGCGCCTTTTTTTACTTTTCCGCCTTGTTTCCAAATCTTGGCTTATTCATCAAATTTTCTCAACTATTTTCTCTAAGGCAAAGTTACCTTTTCTCTTCGACGCATTTTTTAGCCTTAGCTTTGCCGCCCTTTGGCGCAATCCTTAACCATAAGTCTTCCGCTTCGCGCGTTTTCTTTGGCTTAAGTTGGCCCCTTTCGCAAATCTTAGAGCTTTATCATCCAACGCGCACTTTTTAAGTGTAAATCGACCGCCGTTAGTGCACGCTGCTTGGCGCAATTTGTAACCATATCTTGGTTGCCATCGACTCAGTTACTAATAATAGGGCAGGCGCAGGATTTGTACTTAAGAACGCCGACACGAAAACCATTTGAATCTTTTTCGACTCATTGGCGCATCTTTCATCGGCGCAAATGTTGTGACTAAATCTTCCGCCGGCGCGGAGAACTTATCCCTTTAGCGCCCGCCTCCATAGCCGTGCCTCATCCTTGGATGCAACCCTCAAATCTAGTTTTGGCGCAAATATTTCGTGCAAGTCTTAAATTTACACTCACCAAATTGGCGCAAGACTTAATGTTGCGATCGCCGCTTAGCGCGAAATTGCAGATATCCGTTTAAATTCTTTGTCAAAATCTTACTTACGCTATTTCGTTATTGCAGGATGATATGCGAGTATGGAGCACAAAGACCTGCAAGAAGATATGACTGCCGCTACTTTGCAAATTCAGTAGCTCACATAGTTAAAGGAGCAAGCTCAATAGAGAGAAGTGCGCTTAGCAGAACTGCAAGCAGATGCCATTGCTTAAGCCTTAGTAGCAGGCACAACCACTATCAAATCAGATCTGTGCAAGCATGAGATTTCATCAAAGGCAAGAGCTCAGTCACTAGGCCACTCATATCCAAAGTGTAGAGCACCCAGCATCCACAAGCGAGCCAGTTGGTGAAGATGAGTCAGCGAGCCAACAAAGAGAAGCCAAATGAAATAGATAAACTATCGGAATTCTTATTTGTCTTAATATGAGGAAAACTGAAATTCCTTTATTATATAAATACTTTAAAAGACAACTGGCTCTATCTTTGTCTTATATGGAAGGCTTTCTACGAATCTGTAGTTGTGCACTAAGGACAAATTAGAGGAATATAAACGGTTAGGGTATAGGTGGCAACTCCTGGCACATCTTGTAAAGCTATATATAGCTGATTAGAGGGAGATAGAAAGGACTTTTGGCAGGTGAAAGGACGTTTCAGTCTTGTATATGAACTATTTCTGCTACACGAATAAGGAAGTCGTTTTGGGCCTGTGGAAGCCTACACAACACTTTGCTTGGAGTCTTGTTGGATAATTGCTGAACTACTTCTGCGTCTTTCCTACATTTCCTGTGAGATCTTTCCTGGCTATTGTGAATTAATTCTCTACTATGAATGGTTTCATTTCCTTTGCAAAATTTCTGTGTTAAATGGGTGATAGAATGCTTATCTTTATCTAAGCTATCTTGGATAATATTTATTTCTGCTGTAAATGCTCCTTCCAATTTAACAACTATCTGTGAAGTTCTTGGGTGTATTTTTAGTTTATTACTCATTCTTTAAATTTGCTCCTTATAAGGATAGGATAATTTAGACTTAAACTAGATTAGCATAGATTTGTTTACCACATGCATTTAATTTAGGGCACATGCATATCATATTAAATACAAAATATATAACTGGTGGATCGGGCCGCAACCGGTAAAATAAACAAATCTTTAAACCTCACATGGTAGCTGGAACCGTTAACTGGACGGATTCCCCACACCAAACGGTGAGCGATCTAGT
This sequence comes from Larix kaempferi, assembly GCA_027924585.1. Lineage (NCBI taxonomy): Eukaryota > Viridiplantae > Streptophyta > Pinopsida > Pinales > Pinaceae > Larix > Larix kaempferi. The sequence continues at coordinate 15,038,661 of BSBM01000378.1, forward strand.
TGGGATCGCTTACTGGGGATAATCCCTTGTTGATTGATGCAGTGATATTCGAGGCATCAACAGTTTTTGGAGCTAGAAGGAGGGCCACCAGTACATGGCTAGCAGAAGAGATTCTTTTGTTGGTAAAAATTCCACTGAAAACCCATCTGAAATAGTCATCCCAGAATTTCCAGATCTGGAATCAAGGAATCAAGAAGATCCTAATCCTGAAACAGAACAGTCAGAAACATTGTATGTTGTTCCTTTTGAAGAAGTAAATGGCTTCAGGAGACATACTCGGTGTCCATTTCCTATGCAGTTGATCAGTCGGTGAAGAGCTCTCAGACAACTTACAAAGGAAACCTAAACAAGGACCAATGGACCTCATAGGTGCAGAAGGTTTCAAGATGAAGTTTCGACGACAAGCATAATGTTTACGACATTTGTACCTAGAAACATTATTATGGACAAAAGTTGTAATAGGGGATATTTGCACATTAATTTTCCAATTTCAATTATAAAAAGGGAATTAAGAGGTGAGAGTCCACCTCATGGTTGGTTCCCTAAACCTAAGGGAGGTGGAGATTCTCATGGAGGAGGAAGAGGACTCTTCCTCCACATACCCCTTAAGGTGTCTCATGATCCTAATTTAGGGGATCATGAGAGAGATATGCTCCTCCTTATGAGTGATGACCAATCATCCATAAGGGAGCTATAAAATCCTCTCATTTGGAGAAGGATGGGGGAATTTCTTTGAGAGCTTGTTGTGAGAGCTTAGTGAGAACTCTGTACTTTGTTTTTTGGCCTTCTATCGTCCAGAGAATAGTCACATATGTGAATGCATGTAATCTCATTTGTGAGAAGGTCCTAGCCTTGTTGGAGAAGAAATAAAATGGTTCAAGGTTGTTCGAGCCCGAAGATGTAGCCAAGGGGTCTAGTGAACTCCGTTATCATGTCAGGTTTTGCGTGTGATTTATGTGTTTGATTTCCAATTTATTTAAGTTGTTAAAGTAAATTGAGAATTGAGTAGAATATCTGAGAATAGGAGAAAAGTGAAAACCCCATTTTGAGATCATACGTGAGAAGTCTTGGAGGGATAACCACAGTTCCTCTGTTACCCAGAATCAGAGCTCCTCGAAAAAATACTCAGTGTACAAGGGATTCCGTTCTTGTTCAAAGTCTAGAAGAATTATTAGATTTATCTCTAGAAGAGATTACCGAACCTTTTGATGAAGTTAGACCAGAGACCCCTATGAATCCAGAGCAGCAGCACACTCCAAGGCATACTCCTCTTAACTCACCACCATACACCACCATGTTCTCTATCGAGAGTCATTTTCGTACTCGCATGGAGAGCTAGGGGAGCATTAAATGTAGTCGGACCATTCCATGATTTGCCAAAAAACCCAGAAAAGGTTTTACCTAAGTATGATCCTAGCAAAGGAATTTATGCTGAAGACCACCTTAAAAGTTTTTATTTAGCTCTCAATCTCTTAAATGTGGAACACAAGGACGTGGTTTGTCATCTCTTTCCTTATACTTTCGAGCCCAAAGTATCTTCCTGGTATTTTAGTTTGCAAGCTGGTTCGATAACAAGTTGGGAATATTTTGAGAAATGTTTTCTTAAAAAGTATGGCAATCAGGAAACTGTAGCTACTCTTATGAAAGAATTGTTGTCTATGAGAATGGAAAATAATGAGAAAGTTCAAGAGTTTAACCAGAGGTTCACAACATTGTTAAACAATTTTAGTGATGCAACAAAGCTCGCTGAAGAATGCTTAGTAGAGTATTATACAACAACTCTTAAATCCCCGCTAGCAATGTTCGTCTAGAGAACAAAAAAGCCTACCCTGACAGAAAATTTGAAGAAGCCAAGAAGGTAGAAGAGGAGTCTGACAGCATCGCTAAACACGCTTTAGATGTAGAGGTCAAGCCGGCAGCTATTAAGAAACCTTTTTTGTTAACTAGGGATAAAGAAGAACCCGCGACAGATTTAGAAAATTTCATAAAAATGATGCAGAAACTCTCCAATAAGATTGTGGATCTAGAAAAGGATAAGGAAACAAGTTCTTCAAGACCACCTTTAAAGCATTTCTATAAAAAGAAAGAAGAAAATGGACAACCAACCCCACCAGTAATGTTTGGTAGAATTTTTCCCTACGGATAAGTCAAAATTCTCTTAACTTAAAGCAGATTCCTAACTGACTCTAAGGTAAGAACAAAACGAAACAAATGCTACCTTGAAATTCCTGAACTAACTTTCACAGCAAGATTACATGCATTCAGAAACAATGAAAGATATGACTCACCTTTCAATCTGACGTTTGTCCCGCTTCTAGCTCTTGATAAAAAAGCTCCAATGTAGAACTTGTTGAAATCAACCAAAGAACAAGCATACAAGCTTCCAAATACCTTGAAGTAAAGATTAGATTCAAATCTAGATTAGATACATTCCATGCTAAGAACTTATGCTATACACATGAGATGGGAAAAACAAGACAAGTTATCTTATTACAAACTTGAAGAATGCTTACAAAGGTTGCTTGATGCCCAAGCCAATCCTCTAGCTCCAAGTGCTTCCTCCTGTAGCTATCTCCACAAGGCTGCAAGATCATAAGTTTGATACTACTAAGAGTCCTCCCCCTTTCCCATGGAATGCCTCTCTTTTATAGTGCATGGTAAGGTTAACCAACAAGAGAGATGGGTGGATCTAGGGAGAACTTAGTGGATCAGGGTTTTTAATCACAGAAAATGGGTTAGAATCGAATCAGGGACCCCAATCCTCCAATATCTCTCGAAAATCCAAAATCCCACAAGCCATGGCAAAAAGGCTATAAAAAGAGTACCGCGCCCTGTGAGCTGAGCATAATGCGGTAGTACCGCGTGTTAGGGACAAATCATAGTGCGGTAGTGTGGACTACCGCGCACCTATAACTGAGTAAGGCGCGGTAGTTAGGGTAAATAAAGTCTCAGCTGGGTTAATTCTTGACAGGGTGGATTTGCCTTCAAGGATTACACATCATTTGTCTCTTCCGGGTGGTTTAAAGCAGTAAGGGAAGTGTCGTCAACTCTTTTTGTGGTGGAGATGCGACACTGTGGAATATGGAGGTATAACAGATGCCCCCTAAAGTGTGAGGTCAGAAGGGACTGATGGTCGAAAGACTTTACAAATATAGTGTGTAGAGATAGCGTTGAGGAGAGTGACAAGGAGCTGAAATAGAAACAAAGTGTTAGATATACCACCGAGGCGGGCATCCCCATGCTCGGAAACAAATGAATCAAAGCATGGCTGCCGACCAATACATTGCAGATCCATGAGTACTGAGATGATATAGACTGCGGACAGAGCATGGCTACTATGAACAAGCGTAGATCCATGAGACAATAATGACACAGCCACGACCAATACAATAAGTAGATCTGTGTGACAATACAAAGGACAACTCCATCGCAACCTGGACGCAATCAAGATACAGAGGTGCGCCCAGGGTCTTCTACCCGATCGCAAAAGATACGAATCTAGCCATGTGATTACAAGGTGTTGAAGTCGAACATGGTAGAAACCATTTGATTACCGGTCAATGATGTGAACTGTTAACAAATGCGAGGGAAATCACCTATGATGACGATGATCCCAAAGGTATCTGAAGTACATCTCAACAAAATGCGAATAGATGAGTTGATGTCGAGCATTCGAGAGATTGTTCGATCAGAGGTCGATGATGTAAACCTACTGTCGAACACGAGGAAACCTGCCATTGAGGCATGCAGGTACCAAGGTACTAATGGTTGATTCCTAAGTCCAATTCCCGGATAGTGATTTGGTGTCGACGGGAATAGACTTGTCGAAGGTGGGCCATAATGATTCCCTCATCATCGACACGAAATTGGAACGAACGATAAGATGGTGAAACAATGAAGTATGTACTGACACAGCGGAGGCCTGACACAATGAACGACTCTGAACAATGCAACCCTTTGAACATATAACGACATGTAACAGGACTTGGCAGCAGGGATTATTGATAGCAGAGGATAGAAACCGGATGAGTAGGCTCGTGGCCAGGGAGATGACTCAGGACAATGACCATAACTCAGTGAGAAATAGATACCCAATATAGAGAAGAGACAGACACATGCCATGTTCAAAGGTAACGACTGACAAGCTGCCATAAACAAACTTGACTTGTTCCCCATATTCCCTCGACATGATAGACGAGTACCTCTTTGTTGTTTTTCGAGCTTGAAGAGGATAACAGATGCTCGGTGTAGCTCATCTTATAGACAAGTTCAATCTCACATGTTTCACGAACCTAAGAAAGGAGGGGTTCGCCTCAAAGTGGGTCCTTCGATGTTAAATTTTAACGAGTCCAAGGAAGGAAAACTCGGTAGTTTTTCTCATTTAGAGAGCCTGAAAAACTTAAAGGAGGCTCCACAATGTACTTTTTCGTAAATTTAGTCCCTCGATCCCGAAAAAGTGTAAAACAATTCCCGAGAGAACTCTCCCAGCCGAAATTGACTGAGGTATACCTTTCTCGTAAATAGTCTAGACGGGCCGAAAAAGGGGTAACCTATCACCGAATAGACGACCTTTCAAATACTTTTACAAGTGTGAAAGAGTCAAGATCACTTGGCAATCTTTTCAATTGTAGGGAGTCTGAAAAGAGCTTAACTATGGACTCCAATGGTCTTTTTCGTAATTTTTAATTATTCTGGTCCGAAAAAAGATTAAAATACAACCAGGATAATACTTTCCTCATCGTTTAACGAGTATGAGTAAAGCTGACCGAACTCGACACCATTTACTTGGGTTTGACAAGCACGAGATGAGTGTGAAAGCGCTTGGAATCTTTTTCAAGTTTTAATCCAGAGCACGAAAAAGATAAAGTAGGCTCAAAATGAAGGTCAAATAATGAATAGACGCCCGTGTGAATATATTGTCTTTAAAGGAGGTCTTGTCAATAAGCGCTCATAAAACCAGATATTAATAATGTGAAATGGGCTTTATTTTAACCATATAAAATAATAAGTAAAAAATAGATGAAAAAGCTATAAAAGGATGGGTAAAAATAGAAAGTTACCATTTCATTTGTGTTTTTACCCAAAGAGGAGATTTCACCCATTTGAGGAGCAAAAACTTCAAGGATACATATCTGGAGTTTCAGGGCACCGTTTCAACAACCGTCTGTGCCAGGTAAGAGCTCTCAAACTGCTCTTTCATTTCATGTATGAATCATTTGCTTTCAGTAAGAAAAATTAATTTTTTGGGCAAGCCCTATTGGGCAAAAATCGCCCTTCACAGTACCGCGTGGGGCCCATATCGGGAAACGCGGTACTGTTCGACAGTATCGCACTGTGGCTTTAAACCGAAACGCGGTACTGTGCAGTACCGCGCGACAAGGTTTTCCCCAGGCGCGATGAAGACGAATTTTAAGATGAAAAAATCAAATTTTCTCAAATTTTTTGCTGAAACCAAGTTGTTAAATGATTACTAAATGTTTCCCCTGACCTTTTGCAGGAGTTTGCAATTTGTTTGGATCAAAATGGTCAGTTGGAAAGAAAGAGAGCATGAAGTAGATGATTTGGTGGCCAAAAATGACCTACCGACTGTGAGTGCACTGCGAGAATGTGGTTTGTTGAAGTTCTTCAAGACCAAAGGGATTCGTCAGCAACCCAAGCTTCTCACCCATCTTATTCAATTGCGGGACCCTGACATTCAAGCTTTCCGAGTGGGAGAGCAAATACTCGAAATTCAACTCGAGGATATTTACTTTCTCACAGGCCTCTCAAAAAGAGGAGCCCGAGTGAATTTTATTGGATACACAGCCTCGGAAGTGAGCACAGATGATTTGATTGCTCGGTATTGCCGTCAGGGTTCGAGTAAGAAAAGCGGGAAGGTGGTCATCAAAGATGTTATAGAACTTCCTGTAAAAACTGTTTTGTTCACCATTACACGTGCAGCAGGGAGTACGGGTCCCCATCAGGCGTCCCGTACGCAAATGAATCTCGCAGCGGAGTGTATGCCGGGAACAGTATTTAACTGGTGTGAGGCGGTGTTGGCCAATCTCAAAGAACAAGTGCACAAGTGTAGGGTTGGAGCGAATTCCCAATTTGGCTATGGGAGTATCCTGGTCACCTTCTTTTTGGCGAGGGTGCCATTATTGCGCCCACAGATATATATGCCCCCCCATCCACCGACCGATCCATGGATGAATCGATGGAGTGATTATGCAGGACGTCTCGGGGGACCTCAGCGCTTGGCCTTTGGTGAGGATTTCTTCTCCTGGCTCGAGGAGCAGATAGTGATGATCGATGACTACCCCTATGCAAGGGTGGACTTCCGCGAGGACATCGACTTGGCACTGCCAGAGGATGAAGACTGGGACAAATCAGGTATGACCTTCATGGATATGTATTTTTTCTTTTTTGAATATATAATTTTTATTGCTTTTTTAGAATGTGTAAAAGACTTCTAATGTATGTTCGTATGCATGTCGCAGATCGTGGACCACAGAGACCAGCTGGGTACTCGCCATTACGACGCGGTGGTGTTGATCGCCAAGCCACTCCAGAAGAGGAGGAGGACGAAGATGAAGCAGGAGGAGTCCGGGATATAGAGAGGAACTTACAGTGCTTGACTCATGGTATCCCTGCTATGAGGATGGATGACGTCCCTTTGCATCTCCAGCGGCATACTGTAGGTGTGCCTAGTCGTATTGGCCGACTTCTTCGTAGGGTGGCTCGAGCTGTAGTGTGTTATCATCATCAGCACGAGGAATCTGACGAGGGACATGATAGATCTCCTAGATCTCCATAGATGGTCTTTTTTGTCTTTTGCGGCATGTATACGATATGTAGGCTTTGAGAGCCAAATTTTTGTATGGGATTTGGTCCCAAATTTTGTCTTTGACACAAACTCTATGTATTTGGAAAAACACTCTTATATACAGTGATATGGACCTATTTTCATGATCTACTTATTTACAATGACTTGTGCATCTTATTTTTATGATGTGTTTATGTATGGGCAAGATGCCAATCCAAAATGTAATTAGCTAATGAATCAGCTATACAATTGAATTCTCTTGGCACGTGTTGATATGAAATGAAATGAAATAATCATTCCAAGAGGCGTACCCTCCAAAATAAATGAAGTAGGATGGGATCGCGAACTGTGTAAACACGATTTAAATGAGAAACCATGAGTTGGGAGTCTAAAAAGACAGATAGGGAGTCAATTCCGAGTGAAGCAACCTTCGTCAAGAGTCCGATGACTGCATGGTACTCTACGATATTGTTGGTTGCAGGACCTATACAATTGGCTCCTGAAGAAATCAACTCGCCAGTGGGAGAATAGATTACCCATGCTGCGGAAGTGAGATTCCGAGTATGTCAGCTTGCACCGTCGGCGAATCCGAAGTAGGCAGACATCTGCGCATAAAATCACGAGTCAAAGTAAGAGTGGATACATGAGGTCCACGCGCACACCAAAAAAAAGAGTAAAAGCAAACTAAGTACATTATGTACAACAAGTAACCCGCGTAGGGCAACCTTACGCGTAGAAGCGTTTGAGGTATAGCCCATTGCGGGGCTGTGCCAATGGCGTACCATCACAATCGATTAGTTCATAGGCTCCTTTTTTCAAGACACGTTTTACAACAAAGGGGCCGTACCACATAGATTCTAATTTTCCTTTTCCAAGTTTATCGTGCATTTGATCATATGTAAGTACGAGGTCACCTTCATTGAAGATCCGAGGTTGAACGGATTTGTCATATTGAGCTTTGACGCGTTTTTTATGAGCTTCATTAGCTAAAGCAGCGTCACGGCGGGTTTCATCTAGCTTGGATAGTTATAGAAACCGTTCCTCTTCGGAAGTGGTGTGTGGAAGTAGCTCTATGGCTATCTTAAGTGATGGAATTTCACATTCAATCGGCAAAATGGCTTCTAGGCCATACACCAGTTGGAATGGTGTAAACCCAGTAGCACTTTTCACTGAGGTTCGGTATGCCCATAGTGCTGAGAATAGAGCTGAGTGCCAGTTGGATTTCTGGGTACCCATAATACGCTGAATCATTCGTTTCAGGACTTTGTTAATGGCTTCAACTTGGCCATTAGATTGTGGGTAATACGGGGTTGAGTTTTCATGGCGAAAACCCAGCTTGACACTTAGTTCTTCGATCATATGGTTCCTGAAATGAGAGCCATGATCGGTTACAATAGATTGTGGGACACCAAATCTAGCTATAATACGATTGAATATGAATTGCGCTGCTGTTTTGCCGTCCTCAGCATACATAGGCATTGCTTTAGCCCATTTTGTGAAATAGTCGACAGCTACTATGACATAGCTATGCCCCCCGGCTGAAGTGGGCTTACAGTGCATGAAATCTATGCCCCATTTGGAAAAAGGGACGACGACAATAACAGGATGGAGTGGAGCAGGGTGCGAGCATGCTTTACTATGAAAGAATTGACATGGCGGACACTTCTTGACTGTTTCAATGCAGTCTTTGAAAATTGAGGGCCAGAAGTATCCTACTCGCAGTATTTTCTGGGCCGTAGCCATCCCAGAGAGATGACCACCACATGCTCCAGCGTGGCAGTCATTAAGAACGCGTTCCGCCTCATCTAAGGTCAAACAGCGTCGAAGAACCGTGTCGACACCACGTTGATAAAGAGTATAGTTGACTATGAGGTAGTATTTTGCGTGATGTCGGATGCGTCGCCGTTCATCGCGGGTGAGGTCGGGGCGGAAGCGTTGGGTTTGGAGATATAAAAGAATATCCCCGTACCACGGATCAGACATGCTAATGAGGAACAACGATTCATCAGGAAGAGAATCGATGGGCTCGGATTGCTCAGTAGCATGGGGCAAGTTACAAATCAACTCCGCGAAGACCAAAGACTTCTTGGACTTGGCCTTGACAAATTCCAAGTCGAACTCTTGAAGGATGACGATCCAACGAGAATATTTGCCCCCAAGCACCTGACGCATGAGGATATAATACATTGGATTGAAATCGGCTATAACAGTGGTCCGACGGAGTAGAATGTAATGACAGAATCTCTGGACAGCAAATACTGTTGCCAGAGCCAGTTTTTCAACATGTGAATAACGAGTTTCGGAGTCGAGAAGACTCTTACTAAGATAGTATACCACATGTTCTATGCTGTTGTGGTCTTCCTAGACTAGCACCATGCCGATGGTGGAAGTCGAAGCTGCGAGATAAAGAATATAATCCCGTGTGTAATCGGGGGGTTGGATCACAGGATCTTTGGTTAAGGCTGCCTTTAGATTGTTAAAGGAGCGTTGGGCTTCATCATCCCAGATAAAGGGAACGTTCTTCTTGAGAAGCCGCATGTAGCCTTTTGTTATCTCGGAAAGATTACAGATAAAACGGCGTAGAAAGTTTGCATGCCCTTGCAAACTTTGAAGTTCTGGAATATTGGTGGGTGAAGGCAGGGCTAAGATAGCTTCTACCTTCGCAGGATCTAAACGTATCCCGCTTTTGGAGATTATGAAGCCTAACAGTTTCCCGGCTTCTACGCAAAAGACGCATTTATGCGGGTTCAAACGTATATTGTAGCGACGACACCTTTCGAAAATGGCACTTAAGTGGTCTGGATGGTCTTCCCGGGTCCGAGAGTGAGCGGGAAGGTCATCAAGATATGGTTCTACAATATGTTTGATGTCGTGAAATGCGTATGACATCGCCTGTTGGAAAGGTGCCCCAGCATTTTTAAGGCCAAAAGGTAACTTTCGATATGCAAAAATCCCCCAAGGGCAGATAAAGGCCGTTTTGTGCTGGTCGACTGGGAGGATATCTATCTGATTATAGACAGAAAAGCCATCCATAAATGAAAAGATGACACTTCCGGCACAGTTATCGATGATCTGGTCGATGAACGGAGTTGGGTAGTTGTCCTTTGGACAAGCCTTGTTCAAGTCGCGGTAATCGACACAGACTCTAATCGTTCCTTGTTTCTTGGCTACAGGAACGATGTTGGATACCCATTCTGTCAATGGGATAGGATAGATAAAACCAGCATGCAAAAGTTTTTCAACTTCCGCTTTAATAGCGGCTGCCTTACGAGGATGAACGGGCCGAAGTTTCTGCCGAACTGGTCGGGTGCCAGGGAATGTTGGAATTTCGTGGACCACGATCGAGGGTCTATTCCTTGCATTTCTTCATAACTCCAAGAAAAAACATCGTGGAAGGTTTTGAAGTAGGCACTATAGAACTCCATTTCGAGGGGAGTACATGTTTTGCCAACATGAATATTTTCCACGATACCAGGATTCACTGAAATATCAATGGGAGTGGTTTCCATAAGGTTAGCCAAGTTTCCTTCGAAAAATACCTCGTCGAGGGAAGTGGGGAACTTGGTTTGAACCATCCCAAGTGAAGTACTGGGTTTTGTATCAGGCTCAAGTGGCTGACTGGTGGGGAATGAAGATCGATGATGAAAATCTCCCCATGGTGGCTCATCACCGCACATAACCTCCATAATTGATTCGTCAGTGGAAAAAATCAAATTGAGAGGATCGATAAGTGGTGGGTATGGATGAGTTTCAGCCGAGAGCTGCGCCACAGTGTGATGAGTAGAGCAGTCGACCCAATCGGTGGCTGATTGGATCGCTTCATATGTTGCGAGGTTTTTGTTCAAGGGCATGGAGTTGCCGTAGCCTTCAATCTGAGTGGGACTCGGAATCACCCATGAATCATTGCAAGGGGTGACATTCGATGAAATCATGTTGACTGGTTGAACATGGGTTCCCAGCTCTGGAAAAACTCCGATGAGGGAAGAATCCTTCATGAGACCAACACCTATGTCTTGGAACCGGTATCGAGGTTGATCCAATAACGGGACGGTGTTGGTGGAGTTCTGATGAGAGTCTGGGATACAGTAATTGAGTTGATCAATAGTGACAATTTTCCCTTCATGAGGAAATTGCACAATTCGGAAGACTGTAGATGCTATGGTGGTCATGGCATAAAACCAGTTCCGTCCAAGTAGGAGATTGTAATCCAACGGTGCATCTATGACTTCAATGTGTACGGATACTGTTTTGCCCCCCAGTTCAACACCAATTGAGGGAATGAGTCCATAAGGTTGAAAACCATGTCCATCAAACGCCCTGAGAGTAGTGGGAGAAGTCGTGACTTCGGGTGAGCCTAAATCTCTCCAGCAATTCAAAGACATAATCGACGTGGAAGCACCTTCATCTAACACAGTGCGGTGGATGATATTTCCATGGATTTTTGTGTGAACCTGGAAGGCTAACTGGTGAGAAAGCCGAGGTTTGGCGTGTTCCAAGTTAAACATAATAGAGTTTGAAGTATCTGGGTCCATTGCCCCCAGTGCTGAAAGTAAGGTTCTACGTTGCGTGGGGCAGTGTTGAAGAACCTCGAGAGTCGACATGGCGCAAGGTGCTTGAGCTAAATCCTCAACAATGTTGTAGTTTTGGGCATCTCGCGCATTGGGATTAAATGTCGCCTTTCGTATGGTGCCCATGGGTGGGCGTAGCACTGTGTCCGTAAGCGGTCTCTCGATATGGAGATGGCTGGTAGGGGGGGGAATAGGAGTTGGATCTTCAACAGGAGATTTTCCTTTGGCTATCTTGGGTTGTTTGTTTGAACTTGGAGGGTTGTCGTACGTCTTTGAACGAGTGGTGATATGAATCTCTTCATTACTCGTCATCAGGATTTCACGGTTTGTGGACGTCTCTCCGCGGGTTGGATTGGTTGGGTTGCCCCCTTGTGGGGTTTCTTGGGAAACCATCTGTTGTTGCTGTTGAGGGAAAGGGTCAGTTAACACTACCAGACGGGAGGATCCTTTAACAAATTTGTTGACTTCGTCCTTGTAGGGACAGTCACGTGTGTAGTGATCGTCTTGACAAATTATGCAGGGAAACTTAGCCTTTCGACGTGGTTTCTGGTCATTGTGGGTTGGTTGTGGCTTGGGGTTCTCCTGCTGGTTCTTCTTGGTTTTAACACGATTGTTTTTCTTCTTTCCCCCGGATGGTTGTGACGTAGATTGAATTGCATTCACTTCGGAGGAAATGGCAGGAGAAGTAGTAGTTTTTGAAGCAGCCCGGGGTAAAGCGGGGGAAGCAGAAGCTTGTTGTCCTGTCGAGTTGTTAGTAGGCTGGGCCTTGACTGAACTGACAATACCATCAATGGGGGGTTCAGTGGTAGGCTTCGTTGGATCAGTGTTAACGCGGGCGGCATGTGGAAGAAGTTCATGTAAAGTACCGGATTGAGTGTATACCAAATCCATGTACTGGGCTATCGAGATGGCTTGTTCTTCTGTAACCGGCCCGCGCATAGCGATATCTTTGGCTATGGGAGGCAAAAAGGATTTCGTGAACCAATCAGTGAGTAGCTGATCCGAAATGGGTGCCTTAATTAGCCTACGGCGTCGTCGCCACTCATGGATGTGATCTGAAATATGTGTAGAAGTGGTTTGACGCAGTGAGGTTAACAGTTATGTTCGAGTCTCATACCGGATGGGGAGCTGGAAATGAGTCAGAAACTGCATAGCCAAGGTGTTGAAATCATGAAAAGAGTTATGTGGCAGCTCGATGTACCATTTTGCTGCCGTGCCGGTAAGCGTACGTTGGAAGAACCGAAGTCGAATGGAATCATCCATCAAGGAGTTGGATGAACACCAAAGATGGAAGGTCATCACGTGGTTCTTGGGGTCTTCCCCGGGCTTGGCATCGAACTTAGGAATTTTCGATGGTAGTTTGGCTAGAATGGGTGGCCAGTGAGGTTCATGCCATATAGGATCGTTAATGAGCCTCGACAAATCAGGTAAGTCAAGCGTGGCCAAAAAGGGAAGTTGATGGTTAGTCTGCGGGTATGAGTAATAACCGTGCGGTGCAGAGAAACCTGGGGGGCCCTGCATAGCGTACTGTTGCGTGTTATACCCATATGTGTTTCCCAGGGGGTACTGCTGGAAATTCTGTGGATAGTAAGCCATCTGGTTAACCGGTTGAGTGTTGATAACCGGTTGTTGGATGTTCTGCTGAGTGGGTATGGTGCCCCGGGGTTGCTGAAACCCAGGAATGGTTGCTTCTCCTGGTTGGGAATAAGTTCCTTGGAATTGTTGTGTTCCAGGAATGGTACCACCGTATTGAGTAAGTGGAGGATTTCCCATAGCAGGGTTGGGGGGTGGCTGCGACGGTGGTGTCCATGGAAGGCTCGTTCCTCCTTGGGGAGCGAGTGGAAATTGAAGGGATGGGTTCCATGGAGTTGTAGCAGCTGAAGGGTAAGGGAAGCCAGAATTCAAGTTTGGGGGAATCTGAGATTGCCCCCCAGCCTGGTTCCAGTTTCCAAATAGTAAGTACCCCCCCACTCTATGGGATTTGAGATTCCCAAGAAGGAAGCATACCTGACGGGGGAGGTTGAGAATGAAGCCCAGTTGGAATGCCGGAATAAGGTTGCCCGCTGCCAGGTGTGTTGTACATACCATACTGAGTAGATGTTGCTGGTTGGGAGAGTTGTTGGATGGAGCCAATGGGTTGTCCACCAGCAGATGGGTCGGATGGCCCTATAGGAGGAGGCTGTTGACTAGGAACGGGGTTCCCAACAACAGGTTGTCCTCCAACTAGTTGGGTTGATGGCCCTATAGGAGGAGGTTTTTGACTAGGAACGGGGTTCCCAACAAAAGATTGTCCTCCAACTAGTTGGGTTGATGACCCTATAGGAGGAGGTTGTTGAATAGGAATGGGGTTCCCAACACAAGGTTGTCCTCCAACTGGTTGGGTTGATGGCCCACTAGGAGGAGTTTGGTTGTGGGAGTTCGGGACCACTGCAGTCGGTTGTCCACCTCCTGAGATAGTGTAAATAGTGGCCGAAGGTGATCCTCCGGTCCAACCGGAAGATCCAGCAGTATGACTAGGTGTTATTCCGCCGCTGGCCAAATATGATAGTGTGGATTGGCCAACGGCGCCAAAAGTACCGATTTGCGGAGGGGGTCTTCCATATCTGACAGGCGAGGAAGGGGAAAAAACTGGGTTATCTCTCATAGAATGTGCACCAAAAATGGGTGATGGAAAACAAATGTGGGGAGTTTAACCCAGGGGTATCGGCATCGTCCATAGCGTGTTCAATGATAGGAGGACCATCGAAAACTGGGTCCGAGTTCATGTCTGTTATACCTCTATGTTTCACAGTGTCGCATCCCCATTACAAAACAAGTTGACGACACTTTCCCTACTGTTTTAAACCATCCAGAAGAGACAGATGATGAGTCAACCTTGAAGGTGAACTCACCCTGGCAAGTTTTGACCCACCTTAGGCTTTATTTCCACACACTACCGCGCCTTGCTAGTTTTCCAACACGCGGTACTAGACACTACCGCGTGCTGCTTTTCCCCCAAAGCGCGGCAGTGCCGCGTTCTGCAGCCTTCGCAAAATGCGGTACTCTTTTAATAGCTTTTTTCCCTTGGCTTGTGGGATTTTGGATTTTCGAAGATAATGGAATATTGGGGTCCTTGATTCGATCTCAACTCATCTCCTTCGATTAGAAACCCTGATCCACTTATCTCTCCTTAGATCCAACCATCTCTCTTGTTGGTTAACCTCACCATTCACTATAAAAGAGAGGTATGCCATTGGAAAAAGGGGAGGACTCTGGAGAGCACCAAACTTATGGTCTTGCAGCATTGTGGAGATAGCTAGAGGAGAATACACTTGGAGTTGAAGGATTGGCTTGGGCATCAAGCACCTTTTGTAAGTATTCTTCAAGTTGTAATGGAATAACTTGTCTTGTTTTCCCAAATCACTTGTGTTAATCTTGTTTTAATGATATGATTTGTATCTTTCATAGATTTAGATCCTAACTCATGTTTCAGGTTGCTAGAGAATAGTATATTCTTGTGTCTTGGTTCCATTTTGACAGGTTCACTTGTGAGGGCTTGGAGCTTGGAGCAAATACCAAAAACAAGCGTTTGGATAGAAGGTCAGTTAAATTCCTTGTACTCTCTTTAGCATTTTAATCCTGAGATGTTTGTTAGATCTAGGGATTCAAGGTAGCATTTGTTTTGACTTGTTTCTTGCTTTAGAGTTAGTTTAAAGTCTGCTTTAAAGTTAAGAGAGTTTTGGCTTATCCGTAGGACAAAATTCTACATAACAAGAATGGCGACTCCGCTGGTTTTGATTACTGCTTGATTGATTTAATTCACAGTCATTTATCTTTGAATTGTGAGTTTTTGTTGCACTTCAAACCAGTTTGAATCTTGGTCCTTTTTTACCCTTATTCACCCCTCCTCGCAGTATTTATCTCCCTGTTTAATTACTGAGTCCCCTGGGTTAGCAACAACCCTGAAAATCTTACTTTTTCTTCTCAAGTTGCGCTTTTTCTTTCCCTTGCCACAGTACCGCGCCCTCATAACTGCTTCCAGCGCGGTAGTACCGCGCCCTTGGCATTAGTACCAGAGCGGTACTGTCACAGTGCCGCGCTTAAGCCAGACTATCACCCGCGGTAGTGTCTGCAAGTGTTTAAATTTTTTTTATTTTTGCTTGGTTTCCTGAGTTTCTCTCTGCCTTAGATAGTCTTCACTGTTGCCTGTTAGCATCCTGGCTAATTTCCAGTCTGTATGGTGTGCTTATTACCTAGTTTGTGAGCTTGATTGTTGATTGAATTAAGTGGCACTTTTGACATATTGGTCATTTTTCAGTCTGATTGCATTAACTTGATTTTTTCCCCACAACCAACTCAACACCACTGTTCTCTGTTACTGAATACTGTAGTTTTTACAGTCATATTGTCATTATCATTTTCAGTAAATTAAAAAGATCATTGGTTGAGAGCAAATTTTGTTGTTTAATTTGAAAAAGTCTAGTGGTATTTTGCATAGGGAAATGAACCATTGATTTTGCCACAGAAATTCTCATTATAGAAGCATTGTAGTTTGTAAAATCAGTGCATTGAAAAGAGTGTTTACTTCAGTTTGGCTTTGTTTATAAATCGAAAAGAAAAGAAAAATCTCTTACTTTGATTGCTTGTGAAAATTTTCAGGCATATTTGATCGAAGAACCTCTATCTTTACCTTAGCTAGATTTCATCGAAGACAAAGGCTTGTTTGTGATTCATTCTCATTTGCATGGTTTGAGTCGTCATAACACCATCAAGTTTCACGTCCACTACCCGATTGAGTAAAGACAGCCACTAAAATTAATCACCCTAATTAAACCAACTTTAACCTCACTTGAGGAAATCAAAAGAATTTGGTAGTTAGGTAGGACACCGGGGATAGGCATCAAAATAATTCCCCGTTGTCATTTTCATCTGAGACATAGTCGTTGTCTTTAGGGAACTAAAATCCTCTAGTACTTATTGACACGGTCACAGCCAGTTTGTGGAGGGGCCTCCTGACTGTTTTCAACTTTCAGGGGTTAAACGGCCGCGAGATTGAGAACCGGACGGACTCTGTGGAATACCGCACTCCACTTAGCCCTAAGGCAACATCGATCGCTGTCTTCTTCGGAAGGCTGAAGTGCCCAAAACCTTTTCCGACGTGTCATGAACGAGGTGGCTTAGTATCTATTCTACTAGGGCTCTTTTACCCAGGATCCCTTTCGGTAGAGGGATATCCTTCTTATATCGGTCTCTCATGTTGTATTGTTCGACTTGGATTTCATCACCTTGCGAAGGATACAGCCTGCTGAGGTCTCCAGCCCTTAGTTAGGAGTTTGCTTGCTATCTCATCTTTGTAGAGGGTCATTTTTTCTTTATAGGGACTGCTTGTTGGCATTCTGGCCATTTTTGTTGATCAGCTCGCTTATTGAGACACCGGTCTCAGTATAGATTTTAGAGCTTTCTTTTTTGGCCTGTGAGCCTTGCTTTTTCTAGCTCCTCTTCTGCACACTCGGTTGCATTAGAGTTTTTGAGTTCTTTTTTCACGATACTGCCCCCGATTTTCATTTTCCTGTCATCATGTCAAATCTACCACGAAGATCACGAAGACAACAGGGCTAAAGCCCTCCACCACCACCACCGCCACGGACTACTGGTCCGCCTGCATCACGCATTCCTGCTCCTCCTGGCCGCGGTGCTGGTCGAGGCAACATTCCACCTCCGATACGTACAACATCTTCAGTTACGCCCGTAACTGCCACACACAGCACAGTTTCAGGATCCATTGCAGCTTCTGCAACCACTAGCACGTCCGAGACTTCCACTGTCACCTCACCCACTGTCATTCCAGATTTATCTGTTACAGTGGACACAGTTATCGCAACTGAACCTAGTACAACCCAGAGTACTAGACCAGAGGTCATCCTTCTACCGGATGCCAACACTTCCCGTCCATCAGATACTTTTCACGATGATATAGACGGATCTATTGGCACCACAGAAGGTTCCGACCAGGACATACCTGGCTTAATTTCAGTCCCAGACGGATACGTTGAAATCGTTGAAGATACTCGTCTACCTGACACACCCTTTGAACCTGATTATGGTTTCATCACTTCCCAGGCGGATCTTCCACCTGTTATCACTACATCACCCAGTGTTCATCCTCAGGAGACAAGTTCTTCTAGCAACGTACCTCGTACTACAGCTCTACCCAACCTCCCTCCGGGACATGAAATCATGGCTTCCATCCAGTCTAGTATGGTTAGTCTAGCGAACTCTCCGTTAGCATCGGCACGATTTAGACGCAGCACAGAGCATATGCTCTCGTCAGTCTCTAGATATCCCCCTGACACACGTCCTTCAGACTATAGGGATCCCAACATCCCGTCTAGCACAGAGTTTCGACACTCCTTTGCAGACGGCGCAGGACCTTCAGATGTTACCATCCCTAGCTTCCCGACGGATCCCCAAAACCTTTTCCAGGACATGAACTCGGACCCAGTTTTCGAGGGTCCTCCTACCATTGAACATGTCATGGACGACGCTAATACCCCTGGGCTAAATTCCCCACATTTGTTGTCATCACCTATATTTGGTGCACATTCTATGAGGGATAACCCAGTTTTTTCCCCGTCCTCACCTGTTCGATATGGACGACCCCCTCCGCAAATAGGTACTTTTGGTGCCGTTGGCCAATCCACGTTATCATATTTGACCAGCGGCGGAAGAATGCTTAGTCACACTGCTGGATCTTCTGGTTGGACCGGAGGATCACCCTCAGCCACCATTTACACTATCTCAGGAGGTGGACAACCGACTACAGTGGTCCCCAACCCTAGCTACCAAATCCCCCCTGGTGGGCCATCAACCCAACCAGTTGGTGGACAACCTTTTGTTGGGAACCCTGTTCCGAGTCAACAACCTCCAACTGGTGGGCCATCAACCCAACCAGTTGGAGGACAAC
Organism: Larix kaempferi; assembly: GCA_027924585.1. Classification (NCBI taxonomy): domain Eukaryota; kingdom Viridiplantae; phylum Streptophyta; class Pinopsida; order Pinales; family Pinaceae; genus Larix; species Larix kaempferi. The sequence continues at coordinate 15,056,977 of BSBM01000378.1, forward strand.
CTTTCGCTGGGAACCCACTTCCCAGTCAACAACCTCCTCATAGAGGGCCATCCAACCTAATTGCTGGCGGACAACCTATTGGCTCGATCAAACAAGCTTCCCAACCAGCAGCGTCTACTCACTTCGGTATGTACAATCCACCTGGCAGTGGGAAAGTTTATTCCGGTGTTCCAACTGGGCCGTACTCTCAACAACCCCTGTCAGGCATGCTTCCTTCTTGGGATCATCAAATCCCACAGAGTGGGGGGTACTCACTTTTTGGAAACTGGAACCAAGCTGGGGAGCAATCTCAGATTTCCCCCAACTTGAATTCTGGCTTCCCTTACCCTTCAGCTGCCACGGCTCCATGGAACCCATCACTTCAATTTCCACTCGCTCCTCAAGCAGGAACAAGCCTTCCATGGACACCACCGTCGCAGCCACCTCCCAACCCTGCTATGGGAAATCCTCCACTTGCACAGTATGGTGGTAACATCCCTGGAATACAACAATTCCAAGGAACTTTTCCCCAACAAGGAACAACAACCATTCCTGGATATCAACAGCCTCAAGGTACTATACCCACTCAACAGAACACTCACCAACCGGTTGCTTACAATCAACCGGTTAACCAGATGGCTTACCATCCACAGAATTTCCAGCAGTATCCCGCGGGAAACTCATATGGGTATAACACACAGCAGTATGCTATGCAGGGCCCTCCAGGGTTCTCGGCACCACATGGTTATTACTCATTCCCGCAAACCAACCGTCAACTTCCCTTTTTGGCCACACTTGATCTACCTGATTTGTCGAGGCTTATCAACGATCCTATATGGCACGAACCTCACTGGCCACCTATCCCAGCCAAACTACCATCGGACATTTCTAAGTTCGATGCCAAACCCAGGGAAGACCCCAAGAACCACGTGATGACCTTCCATCTTTGGTGTTCTTCCAACTCCTTGATGGATGATTCCATCCGACTTCGGCTCTTCCAACGCACGCTCACCGGAACGGCAGCAAAATGGTATATCGAGCTGCCACAACACTCTTTTCATGATTTCAACACTTTGGCTATGCAGTTTCTGACACATTTCCAGCTTCCCATCCTGTATGAGACTGGAACAGAACTGCTAACTTCACTACGTCAAACCACTTCTACACATATTTCGGATCACATCCACGAGTGGCGAAGACGCCGTAGGCTAATAAAGGAACCTATTCCGGATCAGCTACTGGCTGATTGGTTTACAAAATCCTTTTTGCCTCCCATAGCCAGAGATATTGCTATGCGCGGACCGGTTACAGAAGAAAAAGCCATCTTGGCAGCACAATACATGGATTTAGTATATACTCAATCTGGTACTTTACATGAACTTCTTCCACATGCCTCCCGCGTTCACACTGATCCCACAAAGCCTACTACTGAACCACCCATTGATGGTATCGTTGGTTCAGTCAAGGATCAGCCTGCTACCAAGTCGACGGGGCAACAAGCTTCTGCTTCCCCCGCTTTTACCCAGGCCGCTTCAAAAGCTTCCACCTCTCCTGCTGTCTCCTCCGAGGTGAATGCAGTCCAATCTACATCACAACCATCTGGAGGAAAGAAGAAAAACAATCGTGGTAAACCCAAAAAGAACCATCAGGAGAACCCCAAGCCACAACCCACCCAGAATGGCCAGAAACCACGTCGGAAAGCTAAGTTTACCTGCTTGATTTGTCAAGATGATCATTATACGCGTGACTGTCCCTACAAGGACGAGGTCCATAAGTTCGTTAAAGGATGCTCTCGACCGGCAGTGCTAACTGACCCTTTCCCCCAACAGCAACAGCAAATGGTTGCCCAAGAATCCCCACAAGGGGGCAACCCGACCAATCCTTCCCGTGGAGAGACGTCCACAAACCGCGAAATCCTAATGACAAGTAATGAGGAGATTAATATCACCACTCGTTCAAAGACGTATGACAATCCTCCAAGTTCAAACAAACAATCGGAGATAGCCAAAGGCAAATCTCCTGTTGAAGATCCGATTCCTATTCCCCCCCCTAATGGTCATCTCCATATCGAGAGACCACTTATGGATACAGTGCTACGCCCACCCAAGGGCACCATACGAAAGGCGACATTCAATCCGAATGCGCGAGCTGCCCAAAACTACAACATTGTTGAAGATTTGGCTCAAGCACCTTGCGCTATGTCAACTCTCGAGGTTCTCCAACACTGCCCCATGCAGCGTAGAACCCTACTTTCAGCAGTGGGGGCACTGGACCCAGATACTTCAAACTCCATCATGTTTAACTTGGAGCACGCTAAACCTAGGCTTTCTCACCAGTTAGCCTTCCAGGTGCATACGAAAATCCATGGAAATGTTATCCACCGCACTGTGTTAGATGAGGGTGCTTCCACGTCGATTATGTCTTTTAACTGCTGGAGAGCCTTAGGCTCACCCGAGGTCACAACTTCTCCCACTACTCTTAGGGCGTTTGATGGACATGGTTTTCAACCATACGGACTCATTCCCTCAATCGGTGTTGAACTGGGGGGTAAAACAGTATCCGTACACATCGAAGTCGTAGATGCACCTTTGGATTACAATCTCCTACTTGGTCGGAATTGGTTCTATGCCATGACCGCCATAGCATCTACAGTCTTCTGGATTGTACAATTTCCTCATGAAGGGAAAATTGTCACTATTAATCAACTGGATTACTGTATCCCAGACTCCCATCCGAGCTCCACCAATACCGTCCCGTTATTGGATCAACCTCGGTACCGGTTCCAAGACGTAGGTGTTGGTCTTATGAAGGATTCATCCCTCATTGGAGTTTTTCCAGAGCTGGGAACCCATCTTCAACCAGTCAACATGATTTCGTCGCATGTCACCCCTTCCGATGATTCATGGGTGATTCCGAGTCCTACTCAGATCCAAGGCTATGGCAATTCCATGCCTTTGAACAGAAACCTTGCAGCATATGACGCGATCCAATCAGCCACAGATTGGGTCGACTGTTCTACTGATCACACAGTGGCACAGCTCTCGACTGAAAATCATACACACCCACCATTGTTTGATCCTCTCAACTTGATTTTTCCCACTGACGAATCAATCATAGAGGTTATGTGCGGTGATGAGCCACCATGGGGAGATTTTCATCATCGATCCTCATTCCCCACCATTCAGTCACTTGAGCCTGACACCAAATCCAGTGCTTCACTTGGGATGGTTCAAACCAAGTTCCCCACTTCCCTCGACGAAGTATTTTCTGAAGGCAACTTGGCCAACCTTATGGCAACCACTCCCATCGATATTTCGGTAAAGCCTGGTATCGTGGAGAACGTACACATTGGCAAAACATGTACTCCTCTCGAAACGGAGTTCTATAATGCCTACTTTAAAACTTTCCGCGATGTTTTTGCTTGGAGTTATGAAGAGATGCCAGGGATTGACCCGTCGATTGTGGTCCACGAAATTCCAACTTTCCCTGGCGCCCGACCTGTTCGGCAAAAGCTTCGACCTGTTCATCCTCGTAAGGCAGCCGCCATTAAAGCAGAAGTTGAAAAACTTCTGCGTGCTGGTTTTATCTATCCTGTCCCATTGACAGAATGGGTATCCAACATCGTTCCCGTAGCCAAGAAACAGGGAACGATTAGAGTCTGTGTTGATTACCGTGATTTGAACAAAGCTTGTCCCAAGGACAATTACCCAACTCCGTTTATCGACCAGATCATCGATAACTGTGCCGGAAGTGTTATCTTTTCATTTATGGATGGCTTCTCTGGCTATAATCAGATCGATATCCTCCCAGCTGACCAGCACAAAACGGCCTTTATCTGCCCTTGGGGGATCTTTGCATATCGAAAGTTACCTTTTGGCCTGAAAAATGCCGGGGCAACTTTCCAACGGGCGATGTCCTACGCATTCCATGAAATCAAACATATCGTAGAGCCATATCTTGATGACCTCCCCGCTCACTCTCGAACTCGGGAAGAACATCCAGATCACTTGACTGCCATTTTCGAAAGGTGCCGGTGCTACAATATACGTTTGAACCCGCATAAGTGCGTCTTCTGTGTAGAAGCCGGAAAACTGTTGGGCTTCATAGTCTCCAAAGACGGGATACGTCTAGATCCCGCAAAGGTAGCAGCTATCATAGCATTGCCTTCACCTACCAATATTCCAGAACTTCAATGTTTGCAAGGGCATGCAAACTTTCTACGTCGTTTTATCTGCAATCTGTCCGAGATAACAAAAGGCTACATGCGGCTTCTCAAGAAGAATGTTCCCTTCATATGGGATGACGAAGCCCAACGCTCCTTTGACAATTTAAAGGCAGCCTTAACCAAAGATCCTGTGATTCAACCCCCCAATTACACACAGGACTATATCCTTTATCTCGCAGCCTCAGTTTCCACCATTGGTATGGTGTTAGTCCAGGAAGACCACAACGGCATAGAACATGTGGTGTACTATCTCAGCAAGAGTCTTCTTGACTCTGAAACTCGCTACTCACATGTTGAAAAACTGGCTCTGGCAACAGTATTTGCTGTCCAGAGATTCCGTCATTACATCTTACTCCGCCGGACCACCGTCATCGTCGATTTCAATCCAATGTACTATATCCTCACACGACAAGTGCTTGGGGGAAAGTACTCCCGTTGGATTGTCATCCTCCAAGAGTTTGACTTGGAATTTGTCAAAGCCAAGTCTAAGAAATCTCTGGTCTTTGCCGAGTTAATTTGTAACCTGCCCCGTGCTACTGAGCAATCCGAGCCCATTGATTCTCTCCCCGATGAATCATTGTTCCTCATTAGCACGTCTGATCCGTGGTATTGGGATATTCTCTTATATCTCCAAACCCAACGCTTCCGTCCCGATCTCACCCGCGATGAACGACGACGTATCAGACATCACGCAAAATACTACCTTATAGTGAACGATACTCTGTATCGACGTGGTGTCGACATTGTCCTTCGACGCTGTTTGACCTTAGATGAGGCGGAACGCGTTCTCAATGACTGCCACGCTGGAGCATGTGGTGGTCATCTCTCTGGGATGGCTACGGCCCAGAAAATACTGCGAGCAGGATACTTCTGGCCCTCAATTTTCAAAGACTGCATTCAAACAGTCAAGAAGTGTCCGCCATGTCAATTCTTTCATAGCAAAGCACGCTCGCATCCTGCACCACTCCATCCTGTCATTGCCATCAGCCCCTTTTCCAAATGGGGCATAGATTTTATGCACTGTAAGCCCACTTCAGCCGGGGGGCATAGCTATGTTATAGTAGCTGTCGACTATTTTACAAAATGGGCTGAAGCGATGCCTACATATGCTGAAGACGGCAAAACAGCAGCGCAGTTCATATTCAATCATATCATAGCTAGATTCGGTGTCCCATAGTCTATTGTGACCGATCATGGTTCCCATTTCAGGAACCATATGATCGAAGAACTAAGTGCCAAACTGGGTTTTCGCCACGAAAACTCAACCCCGTATTACCCACAAGCTAATGGCCAAGTTGAAGCCATTAATAAAGTCCTGAAAAGAATGATTCAGCGCACTGTGGGTACCCAAAAATCCAATTGGCACTCAGCTCTGTTCTCAGCACTGTGGGCATACCGAACCTCAGTGAAAAGTGCTACTGGGTTTACACCATTTCAACTGGTGTACGGTCTAGAAGCCATTCTCCCGATTGAATGTGAAATTCCATCACTCAAGATAGCCATAGGGCTACTTCCACACACTACATCCGAAGAAGAACGGTTTCTATACCTAGCCAAGCTAGATGAAACCCGCCGCGACGCCGCTTTGGCTAATGAAGCTCACAAAAAATGCGTGAAAGCTCAATACGACAAATCCGTTCAACCTCGGATCTTCAATGAGGGCGACCTCGTACTTACATATGATCAGATGCATGATAAACTTGGAAAAGGTAAACTTGAATCTATGTGGTACGGTCCCTTCATTGTAAAACGTGTCTTAGAAAAAGGATCCTATGAACTAGTCGATTGTGATGGTACGCCATTGGCACGGCCCCGCAACGGGCTATACCTCAAGCGTTTCTACGCGTGAGGTTACCCTACGCGGGTTACTTGTTGTACATAATGTACTTAGTTTGCTTTCTTTTTTAGTGTGCGCGTGGACCTTATGTATCTACTCTTACGTTGACTCGTGACTTTATGCGCAGATGTCAGCCTACTTTGGATTCGCCGACGGTGCAAGCCGACATACCCGGAATCTTGCTTCCGCAGCATGGGTAATTTATTCCCCCACTGGCGAGTTGATTTCTTCAGGAGCCAATTGTTTAGGTCCTGCAACCAACAACATTGCAGAGTACCATGCAGTCATTGGTCTCTTAACAGAGGTTGCTTCACTCGGGATTGACTCCTTATCGGTCTTTTTAGACTCCCAACTCGTGGTTTCTCATCTAAACCGTGTTTACACAGTTCGCGATCCTATATTACTTCGTTTATTTCGAAGAGTACGCCTCTTGGAACGGTCATTTGATTTTATCACATATCAACACATACCGAGAGAATTCAATTGTATTGCCGATTCATTGGCTAATTACATTTTGGATTGGCATCTTACCCATACATAAAAACATCATAAAAAATAAAATGCACAAGTCATTGTAAATATTTAGATCATAAATAGGTCCATATCACTGTATATAAGAGTGTTTTTTAAAAAATACATAAAGTTTGTGTCAAAGACAAAATTGGGGATCAAATCCCATATATAAAAAATTGGCCCTCAAAGCCTATATATCGCATACATGCCGCAAAAAGATAAAAGGACCATCTATGGAGACCTAGGAGACCTATCATGTCCCTCATTGGACTCCTCCCGTTGCTGGTGGTAACACACCACAGCTCGAACTACCCTGCGAAGAAGTCGACTGATACGACCAGGTACACCCACAGTATGCCGCTGAAGGTGGTAAGGGACGTCATCCATCCGCATAGCAGGGATACCATGGGTCAATCCCTGCAGGTTCCTCTCAATGTCCCGGACGCCTCCTGCCTCGTCTTCATCTTCCTCTTCGTCAGGAGCAGCTTGACGATCCACACCGCCACGACGTAGTGGAGAGTATCCAGCTGGCCTCTGTGGTCCACGATCTGCAACATGCATGCGAATATACATTAGGCGTCTTTTACACATTCTAAAAAATCAATAAAAATTAAATATTCAAAAAGGAAAAATATACACATATCCATGAAGGCCATACCAGAGTTGTCCCAGTCATCATCCTCCGGCAATGCCAAGTCGATATCCTCACGGAAATCTACCCCTGAATAGGGATAGTCGTCAATCATGACTATCTGCTCCTCTAGCCAAGAGAAGAAGTCCTCTCCAAAGGCTAGCCGCTGAGGTCCCCCGAGGCGTCCAGCATAGTCACTCCATCGAGCCATCCATGGCTCAGTAGGTGGACGAGGGGGCATAGATATCTGTGGACGCAGTAGTGGCACCCTTGCCAGAAAGAAAGTGACCAGGATGCTCCCATAGCCAAACTGGGTATTTTTCCCAGTTCTACACTTGTGCACCTGTTCCTTCAGATTGGACAACACTGCATCACACCAGTTGAAAACTGTTCCTCCCATGCACTCTGCTGCGAGATTCACCTGTGTGCGGGATGCCTGATGTGGACTCACGCTTCCCGCTGCACGCGTGATAGTGAATAGCAAGGTTTTAAAAGGAAGATTTATGACCTCTTTTATGGCCACCTTCCCACTTTTCTTACTCGACCCCGCCTGGCAATATCGAGCAATCAAGTCATCTGTGCTTGATTCTGAAGCAGCGTACCTGGTAAAGTTCGGCCGGGCCCCTCTTTTCGAGAGGCCCGTGAGGAAATAAATATCCTCAAGTTGGATTTCAAGCACATGCTCTCCCACTCGGAAAGCTTGAATGTCGGGATCCCACAATTGGATAAGGTGAGTAAGGAGCTTAGGTTGTTGGCGGATCCCTTTGGTCTTGAAAAACTTTAGCAAACCACATTCTCGCAATGCGGTCACGGTTGGTAAGTCATTTTCGGCTGCAAAATCATCCGCTTCGTGCTCTCTCTCTTTCCAGCTTACCATTTTGCTCCAAATAAGTTGCAAATCCTTGGAAAAGGGCAAACAAAACAATTAATAACTATTTAACAACTTACTTCCAGCAAAAAATTGGAGAAAATTTGATTTTTTGAACTTGAAATTCGCACGTACCGCGCCTGGAGGGCACCCTACCGCGCGGCAATCCACAGTGCCGCGCCTCATCTTGAGGATACAGCGCAATACTGTTCAACAGTACCGCGCCTTTCGATAGGGCCTCCACGCGGTAGTGTGGAGGGCGATCCTTGCCCAAAAGGGCTTGCCAAAAAATTAATTTTTTCCCGGTGAAAACAAAAATTTCTTACATGAAATGAAAGAGGGGCTCAAGCACTCTTACCTGGCGCAGACGGCGGTCGAAATGGTGTCCCAGAACTCCCGGTATGGATCCTTGAAATTTTGCTCCAAAATGGGTGAAAATGTCTCCTTTGGGTAAAAAACACAAATGAATAGTAATTTCTATTTTTACCATTCTTTATATAGCATTTCTTCACATTTTTTAATTAATTAATTAATTACTATTTCAAATAATGGAAATAAACCCTTGTTCACATTGCTAATGTCCAGTTTTTGAGCATTTATTGACAGGATCCGCGGTAGAAATGGGATGCATTCACACCGGTGTTTATTCGTAATTTGACCTTCATTTTGAGCCCACTTTATCTTTTTCGTGCTCTGGATTTAAAACTTGAAAAAGATTCCAAGCACTTTCACACTTGTGTCGTGCTTGTCAAACTCAAGTAAACAGTGTCGAGTACGGTCAGCTTTACTCATGCTCGTTAAACGATGAGGAAAGTATTATCCTGGTGATATTTTATTCTTTTTTCGGACCAGAATAATTTAAAATTTACGAAAAAGACCATAGGAGTCCATAGTTAAGCTCTTTTCAGACTCCTTAAAATTGAAAAGATTGCCAAGTGATCTTGACTCTTTCACACTTGTAAAAGTATTTGAAAGGTCGTTTATTCGGTGATAGGTTACCCCTTTTTCGGCCCGTCTAGACTATTTACGAGAAAGGTATACCTCAGTCAATCTCGGCTGGGAGAGTTCTCTCGGGAATTGTTTTACACTTTTTCGGGATCGAGAGACTAAATATTACGAAAAAGTACATTATGGAGCTTCCTTTAAGTTTTTTAGGCTCTCTAAATATGAAAAACTACCGAGTTTTCCTTCCTTGGGCTCGTTAAAATATTAACATCAAAGGACCCACTTTGGGACAAACCCCTCCTTTCTCAGGTTCGTAAAACATGTGAGATTGGACTCATCCACAAGATGAGCTACACCGAGCATCTGTTATCCTCTTCAAGCTCGTAAAACAAGAAAGAGGTACTCGTCCATCATGTCGGGGAAATATGGGGGAATAAGTCAAGTTTATCTATGGCAGCTTGTCAGTCATTACCTTTGAACATGGCATGTGTCCGTCTCTTGTCTATCTTTGGGTATTCGTCTTTCATTTGAGTTATAGTCATCATGATGGGTCGTCTCCTTGGCCACGAGTACACTCATCCGGTGTCTATCCTCTATTTATCAATAATCCCTGCTGCCAAGTCCTGTTACATGCCGTTACATGTTCAAAGGGTTGCATTGTTTCGAGTCATTCATTGTGTCAGGCCTCCGCTGTGTCAGTACATGCTCCATTTATTCATCATCCCATCATGTGTGCCGATTTCGTGTCGATGATGTGGGAATCATCATGGCCCACCTTCGACGAGTCTATTCCTGTCGACACCAAATCACTATCCGGGAATTAGACTTAGAGATCAACCATTAGTACCTTGGTACCTGCATACCTCAATGGCAGGTTTCCTCGTGTTTGACAGCAGGTTCACATCATTGACCTCTGATCAAGCAATCTCTCGGATGCTCGACATCAACTCATTCATTCGCATTTCGTTGAGATGTACTATTGATACCTTGGGAATCATTGTCATCATTGGTGATTTCCCTCGCATTTGTTAACGGTCCACATCATTGACCGGTAATCAAATGGTTTCTACCATGTTCGACTCCAACACCTTGTAATCACATGGTTAGATTCGTATCTTTTTGCGATCGGGTAGAAGACCCTGGACGCACCTCTACATTTTGACTGCGTCCAGGCTGCGATGGAGATGTCCCTTGTATTGTCGCACAGATCCACTTATTGTATTGGTCATGGATGTGTCATTATTGTCTCATGGATCTACGATTGTTCATAGTATCCATGATCTGTCCACAGTTTACATTATTTCAGTACTCATGGATCTGCAATGTATTGGTCGGCAGCCATGCTTTGAGTCATCTGTTTCCGAGCATGGGAATGCCCGCCTCAGTGGTATATCTAACACTTTGTTTCTATTTCAGCTCAGTGTCGCTCTCCTCGATGCTATCTCTGCACATTATATTCGTAAAGTCTTTCGGCCATCAGTCCCTTCTGACCTCACACTTTAGGGGGCATCTGTTATACCTCTATGTTTCACAGTGTCGCATCCCCATTACAAAACAAGTTGACGACACTTTCCCTACTGTTTTAAACCATCCAGAAGAGACAGATGATGAGTCAACCTTGAAGGTGAACTCACCCTGGCAAGTTTTGACCCACCTTAGGCTTTATTTCCACAGACTACCGTGCCTTGCTAGTTTTCCAACACGCGGTACTAGACACTACCGCGTGCTGCTTTTCCCCCAAAACGCGGCAGTGCCGCGTTCTGCAGTCTTTGCAAAACGCGGTACTCTTTTAATAGCTTTTTTCCCTTGGCTTGTGGGATTTTGGATTTTCGAAGATAATGGAAGATTGGGGTCCTTGATTCGATCTCAACTCATCTCCTTCGATTAGAAACCCTGATCCACTTATCTCTCCTTAGATCCACCCATCTCTCTTGCTGGTTAACCTCACCATTCACTATAAAAGAGAGGTATGCCATTGGAAAAAGGGGAGGACTCTGGAGAGCACCAAACTTATGGTCTTGCAGCATTGTGGAGATAGTTAGAGGAGAAGACACTTGGAGTTGAAGGATTGGCTTGGGCATCAAGCACCTTTTGTAAGTATTCTTCAAGTTGTAATGGAATAACTTGTCTTGTTTTCCCAAATCACTTGTGTTAATCTTGTTTTAATGATATGATTTGTATCTTTCATAGATTTAGATCCTAACTCATGTTTCAGGTTGCTAGAGAATAGTATATTCTTGTGTCTTGGTTCCATTTTGACAGGTTCACTTGTGAGGGCTTGGAGCTTGGAGCAAATACCAAAAACAAGCGTTTGGATAGAAGGTCAGTTAAATTCCTTCTACTCTCTTTAGCATTTTAATCCTGAGATGTTTGTTAGATCTAGGGATTCAAGGTAGCGTTTGTTTTGACTTGTTTCTTGCTTTAGAGTTAGTTTAAAGTCTGCTTTAAAGTTAAGAGAGTTTTGGCTTATCCGTAGGACAAAATTCTACATAAAAAGAATGGCGACTCCGCTGGTTTTGATTACTGCTTGATTGATTTAATTCACAGTCATATATCTTTGAATTGTGAGTTTTTGTTGCACTTCAAACCAGTTTGAATCTTGGTCCTTTTTGACCCTTATTCACCCCTCCTCGAAGTATTTATCTCCCTGTTTAATTACTGAGTCCCCTGGGTTAGAAACAACCCTGAAAATCTTACTTTTTCTTCTCAAGTTGCGCTTTTTCTTTCCCTTGCCACAGTACCGCACCCTCATAACTGCTTCCAGCGCGGTAGTACCGCGCCCTTGGCATTAGTACCAGAGCGGTACTGTCACAGTGCCGCGCTTAAGCCAGACTATCACCCGCGGTAGTGTCTGCAAGTGTTTAAATTTTTTTTATTTTTGCTTGGTTTCCTGAGTTTCTCTCTGCCTTAGATAGTCTTCAATGTTGCCTGTTAGCATCCTGGCTAATTTCCAGTCTGTATGGTGTGCTTATTACCTAGTTTGTGAGCTTGATTGTTGATTGAATTAAGTGGCACTTTTGACATATTGGTCATTTTTCAGTCTGATTGCATTAACTTGATTTTTTTCCCACAACCAACTCAACACCACTGTTCTCTGTTACTGAATACTGTAGTTTTTACAGTCATATTGTCATTATCATTTTCAGTAAATTAAAAAGATCATTGGTTGAGAGCAAATTTTGTTGTTTAATTTGAAAAAGTCTAGTGGTATTTTGCATAGGGAAATGAACCATTGATTTTGCCATAGAAATTCTCATTATAGAAGCATTGTAGATTGTAAAATCAATGCATTGAAAAGAGTGTTTACTTTAGTTTGGCTTTGTTTATAAATCGAAAAGAAAAGAAAAATCTCTTACTTTGATTGCTTGTGAAAATTTTCATGCATATTTGATCGAAGAACCTCTATCTTTACCTTAGCTAGATTTCATCGAAGACAAAGGCTTGTTTGTGATTCATTCTCATTTGCATGGTTTGAGTCGTCATAACACCATCAAGTTTCACGTCCACTACCCGATTGAGTAAAGACAGCCACTAAAATTAATCACCCTAATTAAACCAACTTTAACCTCACTTGAGGAAATCAAAAGAATTTGGTAGTTAGGTAGGACATCGGGGATAGGCATCAAAATAATTCCCCCTTGTCATTTTCATCTGAGACATAGTCGTTGTCTTTAGGGAACTAAAATCCTCTAGTACTTATTGACACGGTCACAGCCAGTTTGTGGAGGGGCCTCCTGACTGTTTTCAACTTTCAGGGGTTAAACGGCCGCGAGATTGAGAACCGGACGGACTCTGTGGAATACCGCACTCCACTTAGCCCTAAGGCAACATCGATCGCTGTCTTCTTCGAAAGGCTGAAGTGACCAAAACCTTTTTCGACGTGTCATGAACGAGGTGGCTTAGTATCTATTCTACTAGGGCTCTTTTACCCAGGATCCCTTTCGGTAGAGGGATATCCTTCTTATATCGGTCTCTCATGTTGTATTGTTCGACTTGGATTTCATCACCTTGCGAAGGATACAGCCTGCTGAGGTCTCCAGCCCTTAGTTAGGAGTTTGCTTGCTATCTCATCTTTGTAGAGGGTCATTTTTTCTTTATAGGGACTGCTTGTTGGCATTCTGGCCATTTTTGTTGATCAGCTCGCTTATTGAGACACCGGTCTTAGTATAGATTTTAGAGCTTGCTTTTTTGGCCTGTGAGCCTTGCTTTTTCTAGCTCCTCTTCTGCACACTCGGTTGCATTAGAGTTTTTGAGTTCTTTTTTCACGATACTGCCCCCGATTTTCATTTTCCTGTCATCATGTCAGATCTACCACGAAGATCACGAAGACAACAGGGCCAAAGCCCTCCACCACGACCACCGCCACGGACTACTGGTCCGCCTGCATCACGCATTCCTGCTCCTCCTGGCCGCGGTGCTGGTCGAGTCAACATTCCACCGCCGATACGTACAACATCTTCAGTTACACCTGTAACTGCCACACACAGCACAGTCTCAGGATCCATTGCAGCTTCTGCAACCACTAGCACGTCCGAGACTTCCACTGTCACCTCACCCACTGTCATTCCAGATTTATCTGTTACAGTGGACACAGTTACCGCAACTGAACCTAGTACAACCCAGAGTACTAGACCAGAGGTCATCCTTCTACCGGATGCCAACACTTCCCGTCCATCAGATACTTTTCACGATGATATAGACGGATCTATTGGCACCACAGAAGGTTCCGACCAGGACATACCTGGCTTAATTTCAGTCCCAGGCGGATACGTTGAAATCGTTGAAGATACTCGTCTACTTGACACACCCTTTGAACCTGATTATGGTTTCATCACTTCCCAGGCGGATCTTCCGCCTGTTATCACTACATCACCCAGTGTTCATCCTCAGGAGACAAGTTCTTCTAGCAACGTACCTCGTACTACAGCTCTACCCAACCTCCCTCCGGGACATGAAATCATGGCTTCCATCCAGTCTAGTATGGTTAGTCTAGCGAACTCTCCGTTAGCATCGACACGGTTTAGACGCAGCACAGAGCATATGCTCTCGTCACTCTCTAGATATCCCCCTGACACACGTCCTTCGGACTATAGGGATCCCAACATCCCGTCTAGCACAGAGTTTCGACACTCCTTTGCAGACGGCGCAGGACCTTCAGATGTTACCATCCCTAGCTTCCTGTCGGATCCCCAAAACCTTTTCCAGGACATGAACTCGGACCCAGTTTTCGAGGGTCCTCCTACCATTGAACATGTCATGGACGACGCTAATACCCCAGGGCTAAATTCCCCGCATTTGTTGTCATCACCTATATTTGGTGCACATTCTACGAGGGATAACCCAGTTTTTTCCCCGTCCTCACCTGTTCGATATGGACGACCCCCTCCGCAAATAGGTACTTTTGGTGCCGTTGGCCAATCCACGTTATCATATTTGACCAGCGGCGGAAGAATGCTTAGTCACACTGCTGGATCTTCTGGTTGGACTGGAGGATCACCCTCAGCCACCATTTACATTATCTCAGGAGGTGGACAACCGACTACAGTGGTCCCCAACCCTAGCTACCAAATCCCCCCTGGTGGGCCATCAACCCAACCAGTTGGTGGACAACCTTTTGTTGGGAACCCTGTTCCGAGTCAACAACCTCCAACTGGTGGGCCATCAACCCAACCAGTTGGAGGACAACCTTTCGCTGGGAACCCACTTCCCAGTCAACAACCTCCTCATACAGGGCCATCCAACCTAACTGCTGGCGGACAACCTATTGGCTCGATCCAACAAGCTTCCCAACCAGCAGCGTCTACTCAGTTCGGTATGTACAATCCACCTGGCAGTGGGCAACTTTATTCCGGCCGTTCCAACCGGGCCTTACTCTCAACAACCCCTGTCAGGCATGCTTCCTTCTTGGGATCATCAAATCCCACAGAGTGGGGGGTACTCACTTTTTGGAAACTGGAACCAAGCTGGGGGGCAATCTCAGATTTCCCCCAACTTGAATTCTGGCTTCCCTTACCCTTCAGCTGCCACGGCTCCATGGAACCCATCACTTCAATTTCCACTCGCTCCTCAAGCAGGAACGAGCCTTCCATGGACACCACCGTCGCAGCCACCTCCCAACCCTGCTATGGGAAATCCTCCATTTGCACAGTATGGTGGTAACATCCCTGGAATACAACAATTCCAAGGAACTTTTCCCCAACAAGGAACAACAACCATTCCTGGATATCAACATCCTCAAGGTACTATACCCACTCAACAGAACACTCACCAACCGGTTGCTTACAATCAACCGGTTAACCAGATGGCTTACCATCCACAGAATTTCCAGCAGTATCCCGCGGGAAACTCATATGGGTATAACACACAGCAGTATGCTATGCAGGGCCCTCCAGGGTTCTCGGCACCACATGGTTATTACTCATTCCCGCAAACCAATCGTCAACTTCCCTTTTTGGCCACACTTGATCTACCTGATTTGTCGAGGCTTATCAACGATCCTATATGGCACGAACCTCACTGGCCACCTATCCCAGCCAAACTACCATCGGACATTCCTAAGTTCGATGCCAAACCCGGGGAAGACCCCAAGAACCACGTGATGACCTTCCATCTTTGGTGTTCTTCCAACTCCTTGATGGATGATTCCATCCGACTTCGGATCTTCCAACGCACGCTCACCGGAACGGCAGCAAAATGGTATATCGAGCTGCCACAACACTCTTTTCGTGATTTCAACACTTTGGCTATGCAGTTTCTGACACATTTCCAGCTTCCCATCCGGTATGAGACTGGAACAGAACTGCTAACTTCACTATGTCAAACCACTTCTACACATATTTCGGATCACATCCACGAGTGGCGAAGACGCCGTAGGCTAATAAAGGCACCTATTCCGGATCAGCAACTGGCTGATTGGTTTAAAAAATCCTTTTTGCCTCCCATAGCCAGAGATATTGCTATGCGCGGACCGGTTACAGAAGAACAAGCCATCTCGGCAGCACAATACATGGATTTAGTATATACTCAATCCGGTACTTTACATGAACTTCTTCCACATGCCTCCCGCGTTCACACTGATCCCACAAAGCCTACTACTGAACCACCCATTGATGGTATCGTTGGTTCAGTCAAGGCTCAGCCTGCTACCAACTCGACGGGGCAACAAGCTTCTGCTTCCCCCGCTTTTACCCAAGCCGCTTCAAAAGCTTCCACCTCTCCTGCTGTCTCCTCCGAGGTGAATGCAGTCCAATCTACATCACAACCATCCGGAGGAAAGAAGAAAAAAAATCATGGTAAACCCAAAAATAACCAGCAGGAGAACCCCAAGCCACAACCCACCCAGAATGACCAGAAACCACGTCGGAAAGCTAAGTTTCCCTGCTTGATTTGTCAAGATGATCATTATACGCGTGACTGTCCCTACAAGGATGAGGTCCATAAGTTCGTTAAAGGATCCTCTCGACCGGCAGTGCTAACTGACCCTTTCCCCCAACAGCAACAGCAAATGGTTGCCCAAGAATCCCCACAAGGGGGCAACCCGACCAATCCTTCCCGTGGAGAGACGTCCACAAACCGCGGAATCCTAATGACAAGTAATGAGGAGATTAATATCACCACTCGTTCAAAGACGTATGACAATCCTCCAAGTTCAAACAAACAATCGGAGATAGCCAAAGGAAAATCTCCTGTTGAAGATCCGATTCATATTCCCCCCCCTAATGGTCATCTCCATATCGAGAGACCACTTATGGATACAGTGCTACGCCCACCCAAGGGCACCATACGAAAGGCGACATTCAATCCGAATGCGCGAGCTGCCCAAAACTACAACATTGTTGAAGATTTGGCTCAAGCACCTTGCGCTATGTCAACTCTCGAGGTTCTCCAACACTGCCCCACGCAGGTTAGAACCCTACTTTCAGCAGTGGGGGCACTGGACCCAGATACTTCAAACTCCATCATGTTTAACTTGGAGCACGCTAAACCTAGGATTTCTCACCAGTTAGCCTTCCAGGTGCATACGAAAATCCATGGAAATATTATCCACCGCACTGTGTTAGATGAGGGTGCTTCCACGTCAATTATGTCTTTTAACTGCTGGAGAGCCTTAGGCTCACCCGAGGTCACAAATTCTCCCACTACTCTTAGGGCGTTTGATGGACATGGTTTTCAACCATACGGACTCATTCCCTCAATCGGTGTTGAACTGGGGGGCAAAACAGTATCCGTACACATCGAAGTCGTAGATGCACCTTTGGATTACAATCTCCTACTTGGTCGGAATTGGTTCTATGCCATGACCGCCATAGCATCTACAGTCTTCCGGATTGTACAATTTCCTCATGAAGGGAAAATTGTCACTATTAATCAACTGGATTACTGTATCCCAGACTCCCATCCGAGCTCCACCAATACCGTCACGTTATTGGATCAACCTCGGTACCGGTTCCAAGAAATAGGTGTTGGTCTTATGAAGGATTCATCCCTCATTGGAGTTTTTCCAGAGCTGGGAACCCATCTTCAACCAGTCAACATGATTTCGTCGCATGTCACCCCTTCCGATTATTCATGGGTGATTCCGAGTCCTACTCAGATCCAAGGCTATGGCAATTCCATGCCTTTGAACAGAAACCTTGCAGCATATGACGCGATCCAATCAGCCACAGATTGGGTCGACTGTTCTACTGATCACACAGTGGCACAGCTCTCGACTGAAACTCATACACACCCACCATTGTTTGATCCTCTCAACTTGATTTTTCCCACTGACGAATCAATCATAGAGGTTATGTGCGGTGATGAGCCACCATGGGGAGATTTTCATCATCGATCCTCATTCCCCACCATTCAGTCACTTGAGCCTGACACCAAATCTAGTGCTTCACTTGGGATGGTTCAAACCAAGTTCCCCACTTCCCTCGACGAAGTATTTTCTGAAGGCAACTTGGCCAACCTTATGGCAACCACTCCCATCGATATTTCGGTAAAGCCTAGTATCGTGGAAAACGTACACATTGGCAAAACATGTACTCCTCTCGAAACGGAGTTCTATAATGCCTACTTTAAAACTTTCCGCGATGTTTTTGCTTGGAGTTATGAAGAGATGCCAGGGATTGACCCGTCGATTGTGGTCCACGAAATTCCAACTTTCCCTGGCGCCCGACCTGTTCGGAAAAAGCTTCGACCCGTTCATCCTCGTAAGGCAGCCGCCATTAAAGCAGAAGTTGAAAAACTTCTGCATGCTGGTTTTATCTATCCTGTCCCATTGACAGAATGGGTATCCAACATCGTTCCCGTAGCCAAGAAACAGGGAACGATTAGAGTCTGTGTTGATTACCGTGATTTGAACAAAGCTTGTCCCAAGGACAACTACCCAACTCCGTTTATCGACCAGATCATCGATAACTGTGCCGGAAGTGTTATCTTTTCATTTATGGATGGCTTCTCTGGCTATAATCAGATCGATATCCTCCCAGCCGACCAGCACAAAACGGCCTTTATCTGCCCTTGGGGGATCTTTGCATATCGAAAGTTACCTTTTGGCCTGAAAAATGCCGGGGAAACTTTCCAACGGGCGATGTCCTACGCATTCCATGACATCAAACATATCATAGAGCCATATCTTGATGACCTCCCCGCTCACTCTCGAACTCGGGAAGAACATCCAGATCACTTGACTGCCATTTTCGAAAGGTGCCGGCGTTACAATATACGTTTGAACCCGCATAAGTGCGTCTTCTGTATAGAAGCCGAAAAACTGTTGGGCTTCATAGTCTCCAAAGACGGGATACGTCTAGATACCGCAAAGGTAGCAGCTATCATAGCCCTGCCTTCACCTACCAATATTCCAGAACTTCAATGTTTGCAAGGGCATGCAAACTTTCTATGCCGTTTTATCTGCAATCTTTCCGAGATAACAAAAGGCTACATGCGGCTTCTCAAGAAGAATGTTCCCTTCATATGGGATGACGAAGCCCAACGCTCCTTTGACAATTTAAAGGCAGCCTTAACCAAAGATCCTGTGATTCAACCCCCCAATTACACACAGGACTATATCCTTTATCTCGCAGCCTCGGTTTCCACCATTGGTATGGTGTTAGTCCAGGAAGACCACAACGGCATAGAACATGTGGTGTACTATCTCAGCAAGAGTCTTCTTGACTCTGAAACTCGCTACTCACATGTTGAAAAACTGGCTCTGGCAACAGTATTTGTTGTCCAGAGATTCCGTCATTACATCTTACTCCGCCGGACCACCGTCATCGCCGATTTCAATCCAATGTACTATATCCTCACACGACAAGTGCTTGGGGGCAAGTACTCCCGTTGGATTGTCATCCTCCAAGAGTTTGACTTGGAATTTGTCAAAGCCAAGTCTAAGAAATCTCTGGTCTTTGCCGAGTTAATTTGTAACCTGCCCCGTGCTACTGAGCAATCCGAGCCCATTGATTCTCTCCCCGATGAATCATTGTTCCTCATTAGCACGTCTGATCTGTGGTATGGGGATATTCTCTTATATCTCCAAACCCAACGCTTCCGTCCTGATCTCACCCGCGATGAACGACGACGTATCAGACATCACGCAAAATACTACCTTATAGTGAACGATACTCTGTATCGACGTGGTGTCGACACTGTCCTTCGACGCTGTTTGACCTTAGATGAGGCGGAACGCGTTCTCAATGACTGCCACGCTGGAGCATGTGGTGGTCATCTCTCTGGGATGGCTACGGCCCAGAAAATACTGCGAGCAGGATACTTCTGGCCCTCAATTTTCAAAGACTGCATTGAAACAATCAAGAAGTGTCCGCCATGTCAATTCTTTCATAGCAAAGCACGCTCGCATCCTGCTCCACTCCATCCTGTCATTGCCGTCGGCCCCTTTTCCAAATGGGGCATCGATTTTATGCACTGTAAGCCCACTTCAGCCGGGGGGCATAGCTATGTTATAGTAGCTGTCGACTATTTTACAAAATGGGCTGAAGCGATGCCTACATATGCTGAAGACGGCAAAACAGCAGCGCAGTTCATATTCAATCATATCATAGCTAGATTCGGTGTCCCACAGTCTATTGTGACCGATCATGGTTCCCATTTCAGGAACCATATGATCGAAGAACTAAGTGCCAAACTGGGTTTTCGCCACGAAAACTCAACCCCGTATTACCCACAAGCTAATGGCCAAGTTGAAGCCATTAATAAAGTCCTGAAAAGAATGATTCAGCGCACTGTGGGTACCCAAAAATCCAATTGGCACTCAGCTCTGTTCTCAGCACTGTGGGCATACCGAACCTCAGTGAAAAGTGCTACTGGGTTTACACCATTTCAACTGGTGTACGGCCTAGAAGCCATTCTCCCGATTGAATGTGAAATTCCATCACTCAAGATAGCCATAGAGCTACTTCCACACACTACATCCGAAGAAGAACGGTTTCTATACCTAGCCAAGCTAGATGAAACCCGCCGCGACGCCGCTTTGGCTAATGAAGCTCACAAAAAACACGTCAAAGCTCAATACGACAAATCCGTTCAACCTCGGATCTTCAATGAAGGTGACCTCGTACTTACATATGATCAGATGCATGATAAACTTGGAAAAGGTAAACTTGAATCTATGTGGTATGGTCCCTTCATTGTAAAACGTGTCTTAGAAAAAGGAGCCTATGAACTAGTCGATTGTGATGGTACGCCATTGGCACGGCCCCGCAACGGGCTATACCTCAAGCGTTTCTACGCGTGAGGTTACCCTACGCGGGTTACTTGTTGTACATAATGTACTTAGTTTGCTTTCTTTTTTAGTGTGCGCGTGGACCTTATGTATCTACTCTTACGTTGACTCGTGACTTTATGCGCAGATGTCAGCCTACTTTGGATTCGCCGACGGTGCAAGCCGACATACCCGGAATCTTGCTTCCGCAGCATGGGTAATTTATTCCCCCACAAGATGAGCTACACCGAGCATCTGTTATCCTCTTCAAGCTCGTAAAACAAGAAAGAGGTACTCGTCCATCATGTCGGGGAAATATGGGGGAATAAGTCAAGTTTATCTATGGCAGCTTGTCAGTCGTTACCTTTGAACATGGCATGTGTCCGTCTCTTGTCTATATTTGGGTATCCGTCTTTCATTTGAGTTATAGTCATCATCATGGGTCGTCTCCTTGGCCACGAGTACACTCATCCGGTGTCTATCCTCTATTTATCAATAATCCCTGCTGCCAAGTCCTGTTACATGCCGTTACATGTTCAAAGGGTTGCATTGTTTCGAGTCATTCATTGTGTCAGGCCTCCGCTGTGTCAGTACATGCTCCATTGCTTCATCATCCTATCATGTGTGCCGATTTCGTGTCGATGATGTGGGAATCATCATGTCCCACCTTCGACGAGTCTATTCCTGTCGACACCAAATCACTATCCGGGAATTAGACTTAGAGATCAACCATTATTACCTTGGTACCTGCATACCTCAATGGCAGGTTTCCTCGTGTTTGACAGCAGGTTCACATCATTGACCTCTGATCAAGCAATCTCTCGGATGCTCGACATCAACTCATTCATTCGCATTTCGTTGAGATGTACTATTGATACCTTGGGAATCATTGTCATCATTGGTGATTTCCCTCGCATTTGTTAACGGTCCACATCATTGACCGGTAATCAAATGGTTTCTACCATGTTCGACTCCAACACCTTGTAATCACATGGTTAGATTCGTATCTTTTTGCGATCGGGTAGAAGACCCTGGACGCACCTCTACATTTTGACTGCGTCCAGGCTGCGATGGAGATGTCCCTTGTATTGTCGCACAGATCCACTTATTGTATTGGTCATGGCTGTGTCATTATTGTCTCATGGATCTACGATTGTTCATAGTAGCCATGATCTGTCCACAGTTTACATTATTTCAGTACTCATGGATCCGCAATGTATTGGTCGGCAGCCATGCTTTGAGTCATCTGTTTCCGAGCATGGGAATGCCCGCCTCAGTGGTATATCTAACACTTTGTTTCTATTTCAGCTCAGTGTCGCTCTCCTCGATGCTATCTCTACACATTATATTCGTAAAGTCTTTCGGCCATCAGTCCCTTCTGACCTCACACTTTAGGGGGCATCTGTTATACCTCTATGTTTCACAGTGTCGCATCCCCATTACAAAACAAGTTGACGACACTTTCCCTACTGTTTTAAACCATCCAGAAGAGACAGATGATGAGTCAACCTTGAAGGTGAACTCACCCTGGCAAGTTTTGACCCACCTTAGGCTTTATTTCCACAGACTACCGTGCCTTGCTAGTTTTCCAACACGCGGTACTAGACACTACCGCGTGCTGCTTTTCCCCCAAAGCGCGGCAGTGCCGCGTTCTGCAGCCTTTACAAAACGCGGTACTCTTTTAATAGCTTTTTTCCCTTGGCTTGTGGGATTTTGGATTTTCGAAGATAATGGAAGATTGGGGTCCTTGATTCGATCTCAACTCATCTCCTTCGATTAGAAACCCTGATCCACTTATCTCTCCTTAGATCCACCCATCTCTCTTGTTGGTTAACCTCACCATTCACTATAAAAGAGAGGTATGCCATTGGAAAAAGGGGAGGACTCTGGAGAGCACCAAACTTATGGTCTTGCAGCATTGTTGAAATAGCTAGAGGAGAAGACACTTGGAGTTGAAGGATTGGCTTGGGCATCAAGCACCTTTTGTAAGTATTCTTCAAGTTGTAATGGAATAACTTGTCTTGTTTTCCCAAATCACTTGTGTTAATCTTGTTTTAATGATATGATTTGTATCTTTCATAGATTTAGATCCTAACTCATGTTTCAGGTTGCTAGAGAATAGTATATTCTTGTGTCTTGGTTCCATTTTGACAGGTTCACTTGTGAGGGCTTGGAGCTTGGAGCAAATACCAAAAACAAGCGTTTGGATAGAAGGTCAGTTAAATTCCTTGTACTCTCTTTAGCATTTTAATCCTGAGATGTTTGTTAGATCTAGGTATTCAAGGTAGCATTTGTTTTGACTTGTTTCTTGCTTTAGAGTTAGTTTAAAGTCTGCTTTAAAGTTAAGAGAGTTTTGGCTTATCCGTAGGACAAAATTCTACATAACAAGAATGGCGACTCCGCTGGTTTTGATTACTGCTTGATTGATTTAATTCACAGTCATTTATCTTTGAATTGTGAGTTTTTGTTGCACTTCAAACCAGTTTGAATCTTGGTCCTTTTTGACCCTTATTCACCCCTCCTCGCAGTATTTATCTCCCTGTTTAATTACTGAGTCCCCTGGGTTAGCAACAACCCTGAAAATCTTACTTTTTCTTCTCAAGTTGCGCTTTTTCTTTCCCTTGCCACAGTACCGCGCCCTCATAACTGCTTCCAGCGCGGTAGTACCGCGCCCTTGGCATTAGTACCAGAGCGGTACTGTCACAGTGCCGCGCTTAAGCCAGACTATCACCCGCGGTAGTGTCTGCAAGTGTTTAAATTTTTTTTATTTTTGCTTGGTTTCCTGAGTTTCTCTCTGCCTTAGATAGTCTTCACTGTTGCCTGTTAGCATCCTGGCTAATTTCCAGTCTGTATGGTGTGCTTATTACCTAGTTTGTGAGCTTGATTGTTGATTGAATTAAGTGGCACTTTTGACATATTGGTCATTTTTCAGTCTGATTGCATTAACTTGATTTTTTCCCCACAACCAACTCAACACCACTGTTCTCTGTTACTGAATACTGTAGTTTTTACAGTCATATTGTCATTATCATTTTCAGTAAATTAAAAAGATCATTGGTTGAGAGAAATTTTTTTTGTTTAATTTGAAAAAGTCTAGTGGTATTTTGCATAGGGAAATGAACCATTGATTTTGCCATAGAAATTCTCATTATAGAAGCATTGTAGATTGTAAAATCAGTGCATTGAAAAGAGTGTTTACTTCAGTTTGGCTTTGTTTATAAATCGAAAAGAAAAGAAAAATCTCTTACTTTGATTGCTTGTGAAAATTTTCATGCATATTTGATCGAAGAACCTCTATCTTTACCTTAGCTAGATTTCATCGAAGACAAAGGCTTGTTTGTGATTCATTCTCATTTGCATGGTTTGAGTCGTCATAACACCATCAAGTTTCACGTCCACTACCCGATTGAGTAAAGACAGCCACTAAAATTAATCACGCTAATTAAACCAACTTTAACCTCACTTGAGGAAATCAAAAGAATTTGGTAGTTAGGTAGGACACCGGGGATAGGCATCAAAATAATTCCCCCCTTGTCATTTTCATCTGAGACATAGTCGTTGTCTTTAGGGAACTAAAATCCTCTAGTACTTATTGACACGGTCACAGCCAGTTTGTGGAGGGGCCTCCTGACTGTTTTCAACTTTCAGGGGTTAAACGGCCGCGAGATTGAGAACCGGACGGACTCTGTGGAATACCGCACTCCACTTAGCCCTAGGGCAACATCGATCGCTGTCTTCTTCGGAAGGCTGAAGTGCCCAAAACCTTTTCCGACGTGTCATGAACGAGGTGGCTTAGTATCTATTCTACTAGGGCTCTTTTACCCAGGATCCCTTTCGGTAGAGGGATATCCTTCTTATATCGGTCTCTCATGTTGTATTGTTCGACTTGGATTTCATCACCTTGCGAAGGATACAGCCTGCTGAGGTCTCCAGCCCTTAGTTAGGAGTTTGCTTGCTATCTCAACTTTGTAGAGGGTCATTTTTTCTTTATAGGGACTGCTTGTTGGCATTCTGGCCATTTTTGTTGATCAGCTCGCTTATTGAGACACTGGTCTCAGTATAGATTTTAGAGCTTGCTTTTTTGGCCTGTGAGCCTTGCTTTTTCTAGCTCCTCTTCTGCACACTCGGTTGCATTAGAGTTTTTGAGTTCTTTTTTCACGATACTGCCCCCGATTTTCATTTTCCTGTCATCATGTCAGATCTACCACGAAGATCACGAAGACAACAGGGCCAAAGCCCTTCACCACCACCACCGCCACGGACTACTGGTCCGCCTGCATCACGCATTCCTGCTCCTCCTGGCCGCGGTGCTGGTCGAGGCAACATTCCACCGCCGATACGTACAACATCTTCAGTTACACCCGTAACTGCCACACACAGCACAGTCTCAGGATCCATTGCAGCTTCTGCAACCACTAGCACGTCCGAGACTTCCACTGTCACCTCACCCACTGTCATTCCAGATTTATCTGTTACAGTGGACACAGTTACCGCAACTGAACCTAGTACAACCCAGAGTACTAGACCAGAGGTCATCCTTCTACCGGATGCCAACACTTCCCGTCCATCAGATACTTTTCACGATGATATAGATGGATCTATTGGCACCACAGAAGGTTCCGACCAGGACATACCTGGCTTAATTTCAGTCCCAGGCGGATACGTTGAAATCGTTGAAGATACTCGTCTACCTGACACACCCTTTGAACCTGATTATGGTTTCATCACTTCCCAGGCGGATCTTCCGCCTGTTATCACTACATCACCCAGTGTTCATCCTCAGGAGACAAGTTCTTCTAGCAACGTACCTCCTACTACAGCTCTACCCAACCTCCCTCCGGGACATGAAATCATGGCTTCCATCCAGTCTAGTATGGTTAGTCTAGCGAACTCTCCGTTAGCATCGACACGGTTTAGACGCAGCACAGAGCATATGCTCTCGTCAGTCTCTAGATATCCCCCTGACACACGTCCTTCGGACTATAGGGATCCCAACATCCCGTCTAGCACAGAGTTTTGACACTCCTTTGCAGACGGCGCAGGACCTTCAGATGTTACCATCCCTAGCTTCCTGCCGGATCCCCAAAACCTTTTCCAGGACATGAACTCGGACCCAGTTTTCGAGGGTCCTCCTACCATTGAACATGTCATGGACGACGCTAATACCCCTGGGATAAATTCCCCGCATTTGTTGTCATCACCTATATTTGGTGCACATTCTATGAGGGATAACCCAGTTTTTTCCCCATCCTCACCTGTTCGATATGGACGACCCCCTCCGCAAATAGGTACTTTTGGTGCCGTTGGCCAATCCACGTTATCATATTTGACCAGCGGCGGAAGAATGCTTAGTCACACTGCTGGATCTTCTGGTTGGACCGGAGGATCACCCTCAGCCACCATTTACACTATCTCAGGAGGTGGACAACCGACTACAGTGGTCCCCAACCCTAGCTACCAAATCCCCCCTGGTGGGCCATCAACCCAACCAGTTGGTGGACAACCTTTTGTTGGGAACCCTGTTCCGAGTCAACAACCTCCAACTGGTGGGCCATCAACCCAACCAGTTGGAGGACAGCCTTTCGCTGGGAACCCACTTCCCAGTCAACAACCTCCTCATACAGGGCCATCCAACCTAACTGCTGGCGGACAACCTATTGGTTCGATCCAACAAGCTTCCCAACCAGCAGCGTCTACTCAGTTCGGTATGTACAATCCACCTGGAAGTGGGCAACTTTATTCCGGTGTTCCAACCGGGCCTTACTCTCAACAACCCCTGTCAGGCATGCTTCCTTCTTGGGATCATCAAATCCCACAGAGTGGGGGGTACTCACTTTTTGGAAACTGGAACCAAGCTGGGGGGCAATCTCAGATTTCCCCCAACTTGAATTCTGGCTTCCCTTACCCTTCAGCTGCCACGGCTCCATGGAACCCATCACTTCAATTTCCACTCGCTCCTCAAGCAGGAACGAGCCTTCCATGGACACCACCGTCGCAGCCACCTCCCAACCCTGCTATGGGAAATCCTCCACTTGCACAGTATGGTGGTAACATCCCTGGAATACAACAATTCCAAGGAACTTTTCCCCAACAAGGAACAGCAACCATTCCTGGATATCAACAGCCTCAAGGTACTATACCCACTCAACAGAACACTCACCAACCGGTTGCTTACAATCAACCGGTTGCTTACAATCAACCGGTTAACCAGATGGCTTACCATCCACAGAATTTCCAGCAGTATCTCGCGGGAAACTCATATGGGTATAACACACAGCAGTATGCTATGCAGGTCCCTCCAGGGTTCTCGGCACCACATGGTTATTACTCATTCCCGCAAACCAACCGTCAACTTCCCTTTTTGGCCACACTTGATCTACCTGATTTGTCGAGGCTTATCAACGATCCTATATGGCACGAACCTCACTGGCCACCTATCCCAGCGAAACTACCATCGGACATTCCTAAGTTCGATGCCAAACCCGGGGAAGACCCCAAGAACCACGTGATGACCTTCCATCTTTGGTGTTCTTCCAACTCCTTGATGGATGATTCCATCCGACTTCGGCTCTTCCAACGCACGCTCACCGGAACGGCAGCAAAATGGTATATCGAGCTGCCACAACACTCTTTTCGTGATTTCAACACTTTGGCTATGCAGTTTCTGACACATTTCCAGCTTCCCATCTGGTATGAGACTGGAACAGAACTGCTAACTTCACTACGTCAAACCACTTCTACACATATTTCGGATCACATCCACGAGTGGCGAAGACGCCGTAGGCTAATAAAGGCACCTATTCCGGATCAGCTACTGGCTGATTCGTTTACAAAATCCTTTTTGCCTCCCATAGCCAGAGATATTGCTATGCGCGGACCGGTTACAGAAGAACAAGCCATCTCGACAGCACAATACATGGATTTAGTATATACTCAATCCGGTACTTTACATGAACTTCTTCCACATGCCTCCCGCGTTCACACTGATCCCACAAAGCCTACTACTGAACCACCCATTGATGGTATCGTTGGTTCAGTCAAGGCTCAGCCTGCTACCAACTCGACGGGGCAACAAGCTTCTGCTTCCCCCGCTTTTACCCAGGCCGCTTCAAAAGCTTCCACCTCTCCTGCTGTCTCCTCCAAGGTGAATGCAGTCCAATCTACATCACAACCATCCGGAGGAAAGAAGAAAAAGAATCGTGGTAAACCCAAAAAGAACCAGAAGGAGAACCCCAAGCCACAACCCACCCAGAATGACCAGAAACCACGTCGGAAAGCTAAGTTTCCCTGCTTGATTTGTCAAGATGATCATTATACGCGTGACTGTCCCTACAAGGACGAGGTCCATAAGTTCGTTAAAGGATCCTCTCGACCGGCAGTGCTAACTGACCCTTTCCCCCAACAGCAACAGCAAATGGTTGCCCAAGAATCCCCACAAGGGGACAACCCAACCAATCCTTCCCGTGGAGAGACGTCCACAAACCGCGAAGTCCTAATGACAAGTAATGAGGAGATTAATATCACCACTCGTTCAAAGACGTATGACAATCCTCCAAGTTCAAACAAACAATCGGAGATAGCCAAAGGCAAATCTCCTGTTGAAGATCCGATTCATATTCCCCCCCCTAATGGTCATCTCCATATCGAGAGACCACTTATGGATACAGTGCTACGCCCACCCAAGGGCACCATACGAAAGGCGACATTCAATCCGAATGCGCGAGCTGCCCAAAACTACAACATTGTTGAAGATTTGGCTCAAGCACCTTGCGCTATGTCAACTCTCGAGGTTCTCCAACACTGCCCCACGCAGCGTAGAACCCTACTTTCAGCACTGGGGGCACTGGACCCAGATACTTCAAACTCCATCATGTTTAACTTGGAGCACGCTAAGCCTAGGCTTTCTCACCAGTTAGCCTTCTAGGTGCATACGAAAATCCATGGAAATGTTATCCACCGCACTGTGTTAGATGAGGGTGCTTCCACGTCGATTATGTCTTTGAACTGCTGGAGAGCCTTAGGCTCACCCGAGGTCACAACTTCTCCCACTACTCTTAGGGCGTTTGATGGACATGGTTTTCAACCATACAGACTCATTCCCTCAAACGGTGTTGAACTGGGGGCAAAACAGTATCCGTACACATCGAAGTCGTAGATGCACCTTTGGATTACAATCTCCTACTTGGTCGGAATTGGTTCTATGCCATGACCGCCATAGCATCTACAGTCTTCCGGATTGTACAATTTCCTCATGAAGGGAAAATTGTCACTATTAATCAACTGGATTACTGTATCCC
This sequence comes from Larix kaempferi, assembly GCA_027924585.1. NCBI lineage: Eukaryota > Viridiplantae > Streptophyta > Pinopsida > Pinales > Pinaceae > Larix > Larix kaempferi. The sequence continues at coordinate 15,085,979 of BSBM01000378.1, forward strand.
AGACTCCCATCCGAGCTCCACCAATACCGTCCCGTTATTGGATCAACCTTGGTACCGGTTCCAAGACATAGGTGTTGGTCTTATGAAGGATTCATCCCTCATTGGAGTTTTTCCAGAGCTGGGAACCCATCTTCAACCAGTCAATATGATTTCGTCGCATGTCACCCCTTCCGATGATTCATGGGTGATTCCGAGTCCTACTCAGATCCAAGGCTATGGCAATTCCATGCCTTTGAACAGAAACCTTGCAGCATATGACGTGATCCAATCAGCCACAGATTGGGTCGACTGTTCTACTGATCACACAGTGGCACAGCTCTCGACTGAAACTCATACACACCCACCATTGTTTGATCCTCTCAACTTGATTTTTCCCACTGACGAATCAATCATAGAGGTTATGTGCGGTGATGAGCCACCATGGGGAGATTTTCATCATCGATCTTCATTCCCCACCATTCAGTCACTTGAGCCTGACACCAAATCCAGTGCTTCACTTGGGATGGTTCAAACCAAGTTCCCCACTTCTCTCGACGAAGTATTTTCTGAAGGCAACTTGGCCAACCTTATGGCAACCACTCCCATCGATATTTCGGTAAAGCCTGGTATTGTGGAAAACGTACACATTGGCAAAACATGTACTCCTCTCGAAACGGAGTTCTATAATGCCTACATTAAAACTTTCCGCGATGTTTTTGCTTGGAGTTATGAAGAGATGCCAGGGATTGACCCGTCGATTGTGGTCCACGAAATTCCAACTTTCCCTGGCGCCCGACCTGTTTGGCAAAAGCTTCGACCCGTTCATCCTCGTAAGGCAGCCGCCATTAAAGCAGAAGTTGAAAAACTTCTGCGTGCTGGTTTTATCTATCCTGTCCCATTGACAGAATGGGTATCCAACATCGTTCCCGTAGCCAAGAAACAGGGAATGATTAGAGTCTGTGTTGATTACCGTGATTTGAACAAAGCTTGTCCCAAGGACAACTACCCAACTCCGTTTATCGACCAGATCATCGATAACTGTGCCGGAAGTGTTATCTTTTCATTTATGGATGGCTTCTCTGGCTATAATCAGATCGATATCCTCGCAGCCGACCAGCACAAAACAGCCTTTATCTGCCCTTGGGGGATCTTTGCATATCGAAAGTTACCTTTTGGCCTGAAAAATGCCGGGGCAACTTTCCAACGGGCGATGTCCTACGCATTCCATGACATCAAACATATCGTAGAGCCATATCTTGATGACCTCCCCGCTCACTCTCGAACTCGGGAAGAACATCCAGATCACTTGACTGCCATTTTCGAAAGGTGCCGGCGCTACAATATACATTTGAACCCTCATAAGTGCGTCTTCTGTGTAGAAGCCAGAAAACTGTTGGGCTTCATAGTCTCCAAAGACGGGATACGTCTAGATCCCGCAAAGGTAGCAGCTATCATAGCCCTGCCTTCACCTACCAATATTCCAGAACTTCAATGTTTGCAAGGGCATGCAAACTTTCTACGCCGTTTTATCTGCAATCTGTCCGAGATAACAAAAGGCTACATGCGGCTTCTCAAGAAGAATGTTCCCTTCATATGGGATGACGAAGCCCAACGCTCCTTTGACAATTTAAAGGCAGCCTTAACCAAAGATCCTGTGATTCAACCCCCCAATTACACACAGGACTATATCCTTTATCTCGCAACCTCGATTTCCACCATTGGTATGGTGTTAGTCTAGGAAGACCACAACGGCATAGAACATGTGGTGTACTATCTCAGCAAGAGTCTTCTTGACTCTGAAACTCGCTACTCACATGTTGAAAAACTGGCTCTGGCAACAGTATTTGCTGTCCAGAGATTCCGTCATTACATCTTACTCCGCCGGACCACCGTCATCGCCGATTTCAATCCAATGTACTATATCCTCACACGACAAGTGCTTGGGGCCAAGTACTCCCGTTGGATTGTCATCCTCCAAGAGTTTGACTTGGAATTTGTCAAAGCCAAGTCTAAGAAATCTCTGGTCTTTGCCGAGTTAATTTGTAACCTGCCCCGTGCTACTGAGCAATCCGAGCCCATTGATTCTCTCCCCGATGAATCATTGTTCCTCATTAGCACGTCTGATCTGTGGTATGGGGATATTCTCTTATATCTCCAAACCCAACGCTTCCGTCCCGATCTCACCCGCGATGAACGACGACGTATCAGACATCACGCAAAATACTACCTTATAGTGAACGATACTCTGTATCGACGTGGTGTCGACACTGTCCTTCGACGCTGTTTGACCTTAGATGAGGCGGAACGCGTTCTCAATGACTGCCACGCTGGAGCATGTGGTGGTCATCTCTCTGGGATGGCTACGGCCCAGAAAATACTGCGAGCAGGATACTTCTGGCCCTCAATTTTCAAAGACTGCATTGAAACAATCAAGAAGTGTCCGCCATGTCAATTCTTTCATAGCAAAGCACGCTCGCATCCTGCTCCACTCCATCCTGTCATTGCCGTCGGCCCCTTTTCCAAATGGGGCATCGATTTTATGCACTGTAAGCCCACTTCAGCCGGGGGGCATAGCTATGTTATAGTAGCTGTCGACTATTTTACAAAATGGGCTGAAGCGATGCCTACATATGCTGAAGACGGCAAAACAGCAACGCAGTTCATATTCAATCATATCATAGCTAGATTCGGTGTCCCACAGTCTATTGTGACCGATCATGGTTCCCATTTCAGGAACCATATGATCGAAGAACTAAGTGCCAAACTGGGTTTTCGCCACGAAAACTCAACCGCGTATTACCCACAAGCTAATGGCCAAGTTGAAGCCATTAATAAAGTCCTGAAAAGAATGATTCAGCGCACTGTGGGTACCCAAAAATCCAATTGGCACTCAGCTCTGTTCTCAGCACTGTGGGCATACCGAACCTCAGTGAAAAGTGCTACTGGGTTTACACCATTTCAACTGGTGTACGGCCTAGAAGCCATTCTCCCGATTGAATGTGAAATTCCATCACTCAAGATAGCCATAGAGCTACTTCCACACACTACATCCGAAGAAGAACGGTTTCTATACCTAGCCAAGCTAGATGAAACCCGCCGCGACGCCGCTTTGGCTAATGAAGCTCACAAAAAACGCGTCAAAGCTCAATACGACAAATCCGTTCAACCTCGGATCTTCAATGAAGGCGACCTCGTACTTACATATGATCAGATGCATGATAAAGTTGGAAAAGGTAAACTTGAATCTATGTGGTACGGTCCCTTCATTGTAAAACGTGTCTTAGAAAAAGGAGCCTATGAACTAGTCGATTGTGATGGTACGCCATTGGCATGGCCCCGCAATGGGCTATACCTCAAGCGTTTCTACGCGTGAGGTTACCCTACGCGGGTTACTTGTTGTACATAATGTACTTAGTTTGCTTTCTTTTTTAGTGTGTGCGTGGACCTTATGTATCTACTCTTACGTTGACTCGTGACTTTATGCGCAGATGTCAGCCTACTTTGGATTCGCCGACGGTGCAAGCCGACATACCCGGAATCTTGCTTCCGCAGCATGGGTAATTTATTCCCCCACTGGCGAGTTGATTTCTTCAGGAGCCAATTGTTTAGGTCCTGCAACCAACAACATTGCAGAGTACCATGCAGTCATTGGTCTCTTAACAGAGGTTGCTTCACTCGGGATTGATTCCTTATCGGTCTTTTTAGACTCCCAACTCGTGGTTTCTCATCTAAACCGTGTTTACACAGTTTGCGATCCTATATTACTTCGTTTATTTCGAAGAGTACGCCTCTTGGAACGGTCATTTGATTTTATCACATATCAACACATACTGAGAGAATTCAATTGTATTGCCGATTCATTGGCTAATTACATTTTGGATTGGCATCTTACCCATACATAAAAACATCATAAAAAATAAAATGCACAAGTCATTGTAAATATTTAGATCATAAATAGGTCCATACCACTGTATATAAGAGTGTTTTTTCAAAAATACATAAAGTTTGTGTCAAAGACAAAATTGGGGATCAAATCCCATATATAAAAAATTGGCCCTCAAAGCCTATATATCGCATACATGCCGCAAAAAGATCAAAGGACCATCTATGGAGACCTAGGAGACCTATCATGTCCCTCATTGGACTCCTCCCGCTGCTGGTGGTAACACACCACAGCTCGAACTACCCTACGAAGAAGTCGACTGATACGACCAGGTACACCCACAGTATGCCGCTGAAGGTGGTAAGGGACGTCATCCATCCGCATAGCAGGGATACCATGGGTCAATCCCTGCAGGTTCCTCTCAATGTCCCGGACGCCTCCTGCCTCGTCTTCATCTTCCTCTTCGTCAGGAGCAGCTTGACGATCCACACCGCCACGACGTAGTGGAGAGTATCCAGCTGGCCTCTGTGGTCCACGATCTGCAACATGCATGCGAATATACATTAGGCGTCTTTTACACATTCTAAAAAATCAATAAAAATTAAATATTCAAAAAGGAAAAATATACACATATCCATGAAGGCCATACCAGAGTTGTCCCAGTCATCATCCTCCGGCAATTCCAAGTCGATATCCTCACGAAAATCTACCCCTGAATAGGGATAGTCATCAATCATGACTATCTGCTCCTCTAGCCAAGAGAAGAAGTCCTCTCCAAAGGCTAGCCGCTGAGGTCCCCCGAGGCGTCCAGCATAGTCACTCCATCGAGCCATCCATGGCTCAGTAGGTGGACGAGGGGGCATAGATATCTGTGGACGCAGTAGTGGCACCCTTGCCAGAAAGAAAGTGACCAGGATGCTCCCATAGCCAAACTGGGTATTTTTCCCAGTTCTACACTTGTGCACCTGTTCCTTCAGATTGGACAACACTGCATCACACCAGTTGAAAACTGTTCCTCCCATGCACTCTGCTGCGAGATTCACCTGTGTGCGGGATGCCTGATGTGGAATCACGCTTCCCGCTGCACGCGTGATAGTGAATAGCAAGGTTTTAAAAGGAAGATTTATGACCTCTTTTATGGCCACCTTCCCACTTTTCTTACTCGACCCCGCCTGGCAATATCGAGCAATCAAGTCATCTGTGCTTGATTCTGAAGCAGCGTACCCGGTAAAGTTCGGCCGGGCCCCTCTTTTCGAGAGGCCCGTGAGGAAATAAATATCCTCAAGTTGGATTCAAGCACATGCTCTCCCACTCGGAAAGCTTGAATGTCGGGATCCCACAATTGGATAAGGTGAGTAAGGAGCTTAGGTTGTTGGCGGATCCCTTTGGTCTTGAAAAACTTTAGCAAACCACATTCTCGCAATGCGGTCACGGTTGGTAAGTCATTTTCGGCTGCAAAATCATCCGCTTCGTGCTCTCTCTCTTTGCAGCTTACCATTTTGCTCCAAATAAGTTGCAAATCCCTGCAAAAGGGCAAACAAAACAATTAATAACTATTTAACAACTTACTTCCAGCAAAAAATTGGAGAAAATTTGATTTTTTGAACTTGAAATTCGCACGTACCGCGCCTGGAGGGCACCCTACCGCGCGGCAGTCCACAGTGCCGCGCCTCATCTTGAGGATACAGCACGGTACTGTTCAACAGTACCGCGCCTTTCGATAGGGCATCCACGCGGTAGTGTGGAGGGCGATTCTTGCCCAAAAGGGCTTGCCAAAAAATTAATTTTTTTCCCGGTGAAAACAAAAATTTCTTACATGAAATGAAAGAGGGGCTCAAGCACTCTTACCTGGCGCAGACGGCGATCGAAATGGTGTCCCAGAACTCCCGGTATGGATCCTTGAAATTTTGCTCCAAAATGGGTGAAAATGTCTCCTTTGGGTAAAAAACACAAATGAATAGTAATTTCTATTTTTACCATTCTTTATATAGCATTTCTTCACATTTTTTAATTAATTAATTAATTACTATTTCAAATAATGGAAATAAACCCTTGTTCACATTGCTAATGTCCATTTTTTGAGCATTTATTGACAGGATCCGCGGTAGAAATGGGATGCATTCACACCGGTGTTTATTCGTAATTTGACCTTCATTTTGAGCCCACTTTATCTTTTTCGTGCTCTGGATTTAAAACTTGAAAAAGATTCCAAGCGCTTTCACACTTGTGTCTTGCTTGTCAAACTCAAGTAAACAGTGTCGAGTACGGTCAGCTTTACTCATGCTCGTTAAACGATGAGGAAAGTATTATCCTGGTGATATTTTATTCTTTTTTCAGACCATAATAATTTAAAATTTACGAAAAAGACCATAGGAGTCCATAGTTAAGCTCTTTTTAGACTCCTTAAAATTGAAAAGATTGCCAAGTGATCTTGACTCTTTCACACTTGTAAAAGTATTTGAAAGGTCATCTATTCGGTGATAGGTTACCCCTTTTTCGGCCCGTTTAGACTATTTACGAGAAAGGTATACCTCAGTCAATCTCGGCTGGGAGAGTTCTCTCGGGAATTGTTTTACACTTTTTCGGGATCGAGAGACTAAATATTACGAAAAAGTACATTATGGATCTTCCTTTAAGTTTTTTAGGCTCTCTAAATATGAAAAACTACCGAGTTTTCCTTCCTTGGGCTCGTTAAAATATTAACATCGAAGGACCCACTTTGGGACGAACCCCTCCTTTCTCAGGTTCGTAAAACATGTGAGATTGGACTCATCCACAAGATGAGCTACACCGAGCATCTGTTATCCTCTTCAAGCTCGTAAAACAAGAAAGAGGTACTCGTCCATCATGTCGGGGAAATATGGGGGAATAAGTCAAGTTTATCTATGGCAGCTTGTCAGTCGTTACCTTTGAACATGGCATGTGTCCGTCTCTTGTCTATATTTGGGTATTCGTCTTTCATTTGAGTTATAGTCATCATCATGGGTCGTCTCCTTGGCCATGAGTCCACTCATCCGGTGTCTATCCTCTATTTATCAATAATCCCTGCTGCCAAGTCCTGTTACATGCCGTTACATGTTCAAAGGGTTGCATTGTTTCGAGTCATTCATTGTGTCAGGCCTCCGCTGTGTCAGTACATGCTCCATTGCTTCATCATCCTATCATGTGTGCCGATTTCGTGTCGATGATGTGGGAATCATCATGGCCCACCTTCGACGAGTCTATTCCTGTCGACATCAAATCACTATCCAGAAATTAGACTTAGAGATCAACCATTAGTACCTTGGTACCTGCATACCTCAATGGCAGGTTTCCTCGTGTTTGACAGCAGGTTCACATCATTGACCTCTGATCAAGCAATCTCTCGGATGCTCGACATCAACTCATTCATTCGCATTTCGTTGAGATTTACTATTGATACCTTGGGAATCATTGTCATCATTGGTGATTTCCCTCGCATTTGTTAACGGTCCACATCATTGACCGGTAATCAAATGGTTTCTACCATGTTCGACTCCAACACCTTGTAATCACATGGTTAGATTCGTATCTTTTTGCGATCGGGTAGAAGACCCTGGACGCACCTCTACATTTTGACTGCGTCCAGGCTGCGATGGAGATGTCCCTTGTATTGTCGCACAGATCCACTTATTGTATTGGTCGTGGCTATGTCATTATTGTCTCATGGATCTACGATTGTTCATAGTAGCCATGATCTATCCACAGTTTACATTATTTCAGTACTCATGGATCTGCAATGTATTGGTCGGCAGCCATGCTTTGAGTCATCTGTTTCCGAGCATGGGAATGCCCGCCTCAGTGGTATATCTAACACTTTGTTTCTATTTCAGCTCAGTGTCGCTCTCCTCGATGCTATCTCTGCACATTATATTCGTAAAGTCTTTCGGCCATCAGTCCCTTCTGACCTCACACTTTAGGGGGCATCTGTTATACCTCTATGTTTCACAGTGTCGCATCCCCATTACAAAACAAGTTGACGACACTTTCCCTACTGTTTTAAACCATCCAGAAGAGACAGATGATGAGTCAACCTTGAAGGTGAACTCACCCTGGCAAGTTTTGACCCACCTTAGGCTTTATTTCCACACACTACCGCGCCTTGCTAGTTTTCCAACACGCGGTACTAGACACTACCGCGTGCTTCTTTTCCCCCAAAGCGCGGCAGTGCCGCGTTTTGCAGCCTTTGCAAAATGCGGTACTCTTTTAATAGCTTTTTTCCCTTGGCTTGTGGGATTTTGGATTTTCGAAGATAATGGAAGATTGGGGTCCTTGATTTGATCTCAACTCATCTCCTTCGATTAGAAACCCTGATCCACTTATCTCTCCTTAGATCCACCCATCTCTCTTGTTGGTTAACCTCACCATTCACTATAAAAGAGAGGTATGCCATTGGAAAAAGGGGAGGACTCTGGAGAGCACCAAACTTATGGTCTTGCAGCATTGTGGAGATAGCTAGAGGAGAAGACACTTGGAGTTGAAGGATTGGCTTGGGCATCAAGCACCTTTTGTAAGTATTCTTCAAGTTGTAATGGAATAACTTGTCTTGTTTTCCCAAATCACTTGTGTTAATCTTGTTTTAATGATATGATTTGTATCTTTCATAGATTTAGATCCTAACTCATGTTTCAGGTTGCTAGAGAATAGTATATTCTTGTGTCTTGGTTCCATTTTGACAGGTTCACTTGTGAGGGCTTGGAGCTTGGAGCAAATACCAAAAACAAGCGTTTGGATAGAAGGTCAGTTAAATTCCTTCTACTCTCTTTAGCATTTTAATCCTGAGATGTTTGTTAGATCTAGGGATTCAAGGTAGCATTTGTTTTGACTTGTTTCTTGCTTTAGAGTTAGTTTAAAGTCTGCTTTAAAGTTAAGAGAGTTTTGGCTTATCCGTAGGACAAAATTCTACATAACAAGAATGGCGACTCCGCTGGTTTTGATTACTGCTTGATTGATTTAATTCACAGTCATTTATCTTTGAATTGTGAGTTTTTGTTGCACTTCAAACCAGTTTGAATCTTGGTCCTTTTTGACCCTTATTCACCCCTCCTCGCAGTATTTATCTCCCTGTTTAATTACTGAGTCCCCTGGGTTAGCAACAACCCTGAAAATCTTACTTTTTCTTCTCAAGTTGCGCTTTTTCTTTCCCTTGCCACAGTACCGCACCCTCATAACTGCTTCCAGCGCGGTAGTACCGCGCCCTTGGCATTAGTACCAGAGCGGTACTGTCACAGTGCCGCGCTTAAGCCAGACTATCACCCGCGGTAGTGTCTGCAAGTGTTTAATTTTTTTATATTTTTGCTTGGTTTCCTGAGTTTCTCTCTGCCTTAGATGGTCTTCACTGTTTCCTGTTAGCATCCTGGCTAATTTCCAGTCTGTATGGTGTGCTTATTACGTAGTTTGTGAGCTTGATTGTTGATTGAATTAAGTGGCACTTTTGACATATTGGTCATTTTTCAGTCTGATTGCATTAACTTGATTTTTTCCCCACAACCAACTCAACACCACTATTCTCTGTTACTGAATACTGTAGTTTTTACAGTCATATTGTCATTATCATTTTCAGTAAATTAAAAAGATCATTGGTTGAGAGCAAATTTTGTTGTTTAATTTGAAAAAGTCTAGTGGTATTTTGCATAGGGAAATGAACCATTGATTTTGCCATAGAAATTCTCATTATAGAAGCATTGTAGATTGTAAAATCAGTGCATTGAAAAGAGTGTTTACTTCAGTTTGGATTTGTTTATAAATCGAAAAGAAAAGAAAAATCTCTTACTTTGATTGCTTGTGAAAATTTTCATGCATATTTGATCGAAGAACCTCTACTTTACCTTAGCTAGATTTCATCGAAGACAAAGGCTTGTTTGTGATTCATTCTCATTTGCATGGTTTGAGTCGTCATAACACCATCAAGTTTCACGTCCACTACCTGATTGAGTAAAGACAACCACTAAAATTAATCACCCTAATTAAACCAACTTTAACCTCACTTGAGGAAATCAAAAGAATTTCGTAGTTAGGTAGGACACCGGGGATAGGCATCAAAATAATTCCCCCTTGTCATTTTCATCTGAGACATAGTCGTTGTCTTTAGGGAACCAAAATCCTCTAGTACTTATTGACACGGTCACAGCCAGTTTGTGGAGGGGCCTCCTGACTGTTTTCAACTTTCAGGGGTTAAACGGCCGCGAGATTGAGAACCGGACGGATTCTGTGGAATACCGCACTCCACTTAGCCCTAAGGCAACATCGATCGCTGTCTTCTTCGGAAGGCTGAAGTGCGGAGCGTACAATTTAAATGGACAGACTTGGAAAGGGTTGCATTCAAAGGAATCAAAGCTGCTACTGCCAAGGCACCTTCTTTAAGAAGTCCAGATTTTGATAAAGACTTTATAATGTACACGTTTGCTTCTGATAACTCTCTTGCAGCTGTGCTTACTCAAAAGACGGAATCAGGAGATGAATACCCAATTTCTTTTATGAGCACCGGTCTGCAAGGCGTTGAACTGAACTATCCCATGGTAGATAAGCAAGCATATGCAGTTTTCCAGGCAGTGAAGCAGTTCAGGCCGTATATTCTAAAAAATAGAACTAAAGTCATAGTCCCTCATCCCACTCTCAGGTCTCTTTTCGTTCAGAAAGAATTGGGAGAAAGAAGAGGGAATTGGGTCACTGCTCTCCAAGAGTACGACTTAGAATTCAAGCCAACTAGCATCATCAAAGGTCAAGGTCTATGCAAGCTACTTACTCAAATCCCAACTGACGAAGAGATAGATTGGAGGAATGAAGCTGAGCTGAATATGATAGACGTATGTCCAATTTTTACGGCCCCAGAGTCTTGGTACAGAGACCTAGTACATTACTTACAGTCAGGTTACTTACTAGAACATTGGACTCCGAAGCAAAGGAGAGCCCTCCATCTTAAATCAACGGCTTATCAGATCATTGAAGGAGTACTCTTAAGGAAAAACTATGATGGCGTTTATCTCAGATGTTTAGAAAAGGAAGATGCTATTAACGTGGTCAAAGAACTACATGACGGACCTGTTGGAGGACATTACTCTGGGGACACTACAGCCCACAAAATTCTCAGAGCAGGGTATTATTGGCCTACTCTCTTTAGGGATGCCCATGCCTATGTCAGAAATTGCGATATATGTCAAAGAATCACTGGAAAGCTACCTAAAGCAGCACGTCCCTTACAACTAGTTATCATCACTGAACCATTCGAGCAATGGGGTATAGATATAATTGGGGAAATAAACCCTAACTCTTCGCTGCAGCATCGGTACATTATGACCGCTACAGATTATTTTACAAGATGGGCCGAAGCTATTCCCCTACGGAAAGCTAACAAGGATACAGTCATCAACGTTTTGGAAGAGAACATCATAACCGGGTTTGGGGTTCCAATTTCTCTAGTTTTTGATAATGCACCTTATTTCTCGTCAATAAAGATTAATTAATTCATGTATGAAAGAGGAATTAAATTACATGATTCAGCCAATTACTACCCTTAGGGAAACGGTTTAGTTGAATCGACCAATAAAAATCTCATCCGAATCCTGAAAAAGACCGTGATTGAAAATAAAAAAGCTGGCACACAGCCCTCCCTCACGCCCTATGGGAAGACAGGGTAACTCCAAAAAATGCCTTAGGAGCTTCCCCTTTCAACCTGGTCTATGGCAAAGAAGCTATTCTCCCTCCGAATATATTACTCCCATCCTTGAAGTTGGCCCAATCCTCTCATGGTTCTAGCAGTCAAGCCCTACAGTCCAGGATTGATACCCTGTTAAAACTAGAAGAGTCACGGAAAAAGGCCAAGTAACGGTTTCATCATCACCAAGACATAGTCAAACGATGGTTTGATAAAAGAAAATCCGGGAAGAGGACTTTTGAAGTAGGAGACTTGGTCCTCAAATGGGACCACCAACACAACGGTAAGGGAATGCACACAAAGTTTCAGCACCTATGGCTTGGCCCTTATCAAATTTCTGAAAAGCTCAGCCCATCCACTTACAAGCTAACAGACCTCCAGGGAGAGGAAGTAACCCTTCCCCTCAACGACCTCGCCTTGAAACAATACTTTGCATAGTCCCATTGAGGTTTTCTGTACATAAATAAACAGTTTCTTTGTTCTTTTGCTTTCCTTGTTGATTTTTTGTTTTGTTTTGTTTAGAAACAGTCTCGGTAGTTAGGTTTGTATTTTCACTCACTTTTCATTTGTTTTCACTCTTTTTCTAGGCTAATAAAACCCAGCTCAACCCATGGCTTAGCGCTAGTACAGAAATCTCAGCAAAATCGAAATCTTGAAGGCAGAATCTCATTTGTAAAGAGAAGGAGGCTCTGTGACTTTGCTTCCACTGATTAGCCTTTGAAAAATGGGGAGATTTTTTTTTTGTTGGTCAAAATAACCCTAGTTAAATGACTAATGATCCAATATTTCTCTCTCACTATCTTGAGGCTCCACTCATTTTAACATTAATTCATGTCTCAAGGTTTCCTTGCTATTATGGAACCACGGAAAGGAAGCATGCCTCACAGGGGTATGGTATTTAAATTATCCCATGCTACAAATAAAAGCCTAAAGGCTTACATCAAAGGGTCTGATTTCCAGAAATTCTCGCCTCAATCAAAGCATGGCTGAGATAAAAGCAAAATGTTCAAATCTAGAAAGCTGCTCAAAAGACTCAGCTCAAGCTAGGTTCTTCTCCGTCCGTGAAGCTTGATAAATCAAATAAAATCTCTCGCTCACACAAAAGGACATTATGGATTGAAGAACCAAAATCAAAGATTGGAATTTTAAGGAAACTATTTCTGGAAGGCTCAAACAACAAAAGTTGTCAAATGCATGAACATCCAAAAGGATGTAGATAGCATGGGAACGAGGAACAAATGAATATCTCTGTGAAGTACTATTATGATCCTGTGGAGTCCTCTCTTAGTCAAGGCACCATAAAGACAGTCCTAAAAGAATTAACTCCATAGTCCGGCCTTGAGAGAGTTTGAAGGAAGTACAAATCTTAGTCTTCTTTCTCCCAAAGACCAACATGATTAAGAGATCACCCCATTCTTAAGAGTTGAAGTGTGAGGCATTTTGTTGCACGTAAAGCTGTGATTTTAAATGTCACTCTAAGTCATGACAAGATTTTGTTTCAGAGATTTGTGTTCGCCAGCGAATCGCCAATTGTTCTTGCTACAACATCCCCCCAAACTTCTTTTGTAAATATTGGGTCCCTCCTATTCTTTTTGTTTAGGACTTGATTTTGGTCAAATCATTCTCACTTAATCTTCAACTTTTCCTAAGAGTGATGACCCTTCTAGTTCTTTTGATTGTTTGACCAAGGCATTTTTTTCCTTCCATTTAGCAGTGCGCTATTTTAAAGGTTGACTGTGCGTGCACACAAAGCGCAGATTGAAAGCTTATATTTCTGTGCCAAATGCGCAAGGGAAAAGATTTAATTGTGCGCTTTTAAGCACAAACTTCAAGCTTATGTTGTGCGTTAAAAGCACATTTTTTTACTTTTTCGCCTTGTTGCCAAATCTTGGCTTATTCAACAAATTTTCTCAAGTATTTTCTCTAAGGCAAAGTTACCTTTTCTCTTCGGCGCATTTTTTATCCTTAGCTTTGCCGCCCTTTGGTGCAATCCTTAACCATAAGTCTTCCGCTTTGCATGTTTTCTTTGGCTTAAGTCGGCCCCTTTCTCAAATATTAGAGTTTTATCATCCAGTGCGCACTTTTTAAATGTAAACCGGCCACCGTTAGCGCACGCTGCTTGGCGTGATTTGTAACCATATCTCGGCCGCCATCGGCGCAGTTACTAATAATAGGGCGGGCGCTTTTGCTCAGGATTTGTACTTAAAAACACCGACACGAAAACCATTTGAAGCTTTTTTGACTTGTTGGCGCATCTTTCATCGGTGCAAATGTTGTGACTAAATCTTCCGCCGGCGCGGAGAACTTATCCCTTTAGCACCCGCCATCATAGCCACGCCTCATCCTTGGACACAACCCTCAAATCTAGTTTTGGCACAGATCTTTCGCGCAAGTCTTAAATTTACACTCACCACTTTGGCGCAAGCCTTAATGTTGCGATCGCCGCTTAGCGCGAAATTGCAGATATCCGTATCCGTTTAAAGTCTTTGTTAAAATCTTACTTACGCTATTTCGTTATTGCAGGATGATATGCAAGTATGGAGCACAAAGACCTGCAAGAAGATATGACTGCCGCTACTTTGCAAATTCAACGGCTCACAGAGTTAAAGGAGTAAGCTCAATAGAGAGAAGTGTGCTTAGCAGAACTGCAAGTAGATGCCATTGCTTAAGCCTTAGCAGCAGGCACAACCACTATCAAATCAGATTTGCGCAAGCATGAGATTGCATCAAAGGCAAGAGCTCAGTCACTAGGCCACTCATATCCAAAGTGTAGAGCACCCAACATCCACAAGCGAGCCAGTTGGTGAAGATGAGTCAGTGAGCCAGCAAAGAGAAGCCAAATGAAATAGATAAACTATCGAAATTCTTATTTGTCTTAATATTAGGAAAACTGAAATTCCTTTATTGTATAAATGCTTTAAAAGACAGCTGGCTCTGTCTTTGTCTTATATGGAAGGCTTTCTATGAATCTGTAGTTGTGCACTAAGGACAAATTAGAGGAATATAAATGGTTAGGGTATAGGTGGCAACTCTTGGCACATCTTGTAAAGCTATATATAGCTGATTAGAGGGAGATAGAAAGGACTTTTGGCAAGTGAAAGGACGTTTCTGTCTTGTATATGAACTATTTCTGCTACACGAATACGGAAGTCATTTTGGTCCTGTGGAAGCCTGCACAACACTTTGCTTGGAGTCTTGTTGGATAATTGCTGAACTATTTCTGCGTCTTTCCTACATTTCCTGTGAGATCTTTCTTGGCTATTGTGAATTAATTCTTTGCTATGAATGGTTTCATTTCCTTTGCAAAATTTCTGTGTTAAATGGGTGATAGAATGCTTATCTTTATCTAAGCTATCTTGGATAATCTTTATTTCTGCTGTAAATGCTCCTTCCAATTTAATAGCGAACTGTGAAGTTCTTGGGTGTATTTTCAGTTTATTACTCATTCTTTAAATTTGCTCCTTGTAAGGATAGGATAATTTAGACTTAAACTAGATTAGAATAGATTTGTTTACCACATGCATTTAATTTAGGGCACATGCATATCATATTAAATACAAAATATATAACCGGTGGATCGGGCTGCAACTGGTAAAATAAACAAATCTTTAAACCTCACATGATAGCCAGAACTGTTAACCAGATGGATTCCCCACACCAAACAGTGAGCGATCTAGTTGGGATCGCTTACTAGGGAGAATCCCTTGCTGATTGATGCAGCGATATTCGAGGCATCAACAGATCCTAAGAGTAACAAGGTGGTTCATGGTTGAGTGATGTATTCTAAAGCTCGCCTGATCTTTAGCCCGCTGTTAACGCCTAAAATTCATCCAATAAGGCATCATCAACATAAATAAAGCATCTCGCCACATGCATCCTCACTAGATTCAAAACACAGCATGAGTCCATAAGTTCCAAGAAACAATCAAAATAATGGGTAGCGTCGGTAATACACAGTTAACCCATGCTATAGCGCAGGTTATATGAACAATGCCCGCGATACACCCACGCGACTTTTCCTTCGATAGCTGCGCTACTGTCAAAATGACGGGACCACTAACTACCAACGGTGCATTGAAGGCTCAATCCTCCCCAAGGATCCGAATTTGCCTCCTCACACACTTGGTGGCATTAATCATCCCCCCTTGTGTACCTTGGAACTAGTTCATGAAGGATGTGAGTTCACATTTGGATCTAGTTGTTTGTTGGCCACCTGTTGGAGTATAAAAGGAATCCATTGGCATGCATTTTGTAGAGGGAAATCAGAACAAGGTTATACTGCTGGATTTGAGTTGGAGCTTCCTCATAGCCCACTGTTTCCTATCATTGTGAGCATTCCCAAGCTCCCTTGCCACCTTCCTTGAAAGGGAAAGTGTTTCTCTCCATTGTTCTACCATATATTTAGCATTTAGTTTGGACAAGAAAGGCCTCCCTAAGGGATATTGTTGGCTTCCCTTGAATCCCACACCTCCTAGGTGTTGTACAACTATACCATTGGGAAATACAAGAGTCGTTTAACATATATTTGGTTGTTATTGGAGTTTGCATTCTCCCCCCATCTCGTTCATTTTGTTTTTATCCATATTTCTTTGTTTGAATGTGAATTACACTAACAATCTCTTGTAGGATCAGTTGGAGGAATACCAACCACACACACAAATGGGTTCCAAGGACTGAGGCCTTGCTGCAAACTACGAGGCGTAGCCACTTATCAAGTGGAACAGTGCACTTGTGCAATTTTTTCCAAAGTAGTTCTAATGGCGGCCATACTTATTTTTGTTCATTTTTCATTAAACTAGGTTGTTTTATGCTAAGTATCTAATTCTGGGTATTTATCAGTTGCACGAGATCAGGTATTCCACCTCTTGTTCCATAATTTGGCCCCCACATGGCCCTAATTTATTTTTATACAATCACGTGGTTCCCGACATCTCTCCCACACTGACAACGAGGAAACGACTCAGATAGTCGCGCACACAATGCAGGTTACCAGTGTTAGACCTGCGCTAAATTTCTCATTGTATCCATGCGAAAGGTTAGTTTATTACCCACTTTATTCATCGTATCTATTTTGAATTAACCTGCATGGTCCACACGACAAAGTGAGGTTTAGCCACGCTATTATTGTTTATTTGCTTTTTATCTGCATAACTTAGTTTGGCAGTCCAAATATTGCTCACTAGTGAACTTAAATTAAGTCTAATTCGCATAATGACTTAATTTTTTAGTAATTATTCACCTAGACCAATAATAGGAAGTAAAGAGTTCATCTCTCTTGAAACTTACATAGGTAAACAACTTAGAGGCTTTCAGCGGGTCCCATTGTTGTCACTAGTATTCAAGACCATTTCTTGTTTATGCACCAATTGAAATGTTTTTAGTATCAATGCTAGTGTAGAATAAAATTTTTGCACACAATCAAGGACCTAAAGACCCTTGTCTCCCAAAGTATGCTCTTCAGATCGCAATTCATGTGAGCTTGGAGAATCAGAAAAGGGTGAGAAGTGTGAAATACCTTCATTGCACACTTAGTTAGCATCTTTGATTTGCAAAGCATCATTAGCTTCTTTTAGAGTTAAAAGTACGTATTACTTGATATGATCTTCTAGTTAATTTTCCTATATCAATTTGCTTTCATCACACATGTTTGCATCACTAGCACACATTAAGAGGCGTAGAGACTCTTCCGATCCAAGTATTCTCTTCACCTCGCACTTCATGTGAGCTTGGTGAATCAGAAAGGTAGGGATTGTGAAATATCTCTATTACACTCCATAAGTGAACACTCAATCCCCTTAAAATCAACATTGTAATTATCTAAACCAACTAAAATCCTCCATAGCAGGTCATAAAACAATGTTTTAGTTAGGTAGGATTGATTGGGATAGGAATCCATTAATTCCCACCAATCTAGTTTCATTAACAATATTTTGAACATTAGCATTATTGTCTCATAGGGTACTTACAAAAACCTGCTATAAGAAACTGTTAAAAGAAAACCTGGATCAGAAGTGTGCCATGAACAAGGAGGTGAAAGCCGAGGTATAGCTGCCCTGCTCTCCCCTACAAGCCACTCAGCTTGTTGTAGGGATATGACACTATACCGTGCAGGTCAAACCACTGATCCACAATTGACGCAAGGTATCTTAGTGGCCCAACTTAGGATACCAATTGCGAGTGCAATTGGCTCCTTAAGTTAGCTATTTCCTTTGTGAGGTGTTGCCAAGTCTTCTTGGTTGGAACATTGGCTCCATCATCGATAGAACTAGCTCTTTGTTACCTCCACTAGTTGACTGGTGAGTGGATACCATTATCACCATAGATTATGCTTTTGGGAGGCCTAGTTACATTTGAGAGGAAGGACGTTAGGTCTTCTACATTTATATTCTTTTTAACTACAAGTTCAGTAAACTCATAATAAAAAGAACCTACATGTGGGAACTCATGCACTACAACCGACATTACACATATCACTCACTTACCACACCATTTTGCGTCTGTTGTGGTTGGCATATTTTTTCATTTGTTCAATTGTGTTTAAATTCCACTATCACTCTCATCTGACACAAAGCCTTCACCATTGAGGAACAAAATAACATCCTGAGAAAATCTCGTAGACTACAAGGCCTATCCCTCTCTCGAGGGGTGATTTTACACCTTCTTCCCGTGTCACAAGGAAGGTACACTAGCTGGGGCCGTTCCCAAGCTACACCAATAGGATCATTTGGTTGAGGCCAAGCCTTGCTAGGTGCATTTTATCCTCCCGAAGAAACTATTAATTACACCACTTCTTCCCCCATCGGTAGCAGTACCCCATTGGATTCTCCCCTTGGAGATTCCTTGTTTCCCTTTGACCCATCCTCCCTCATAGGAGTTCAACCGTTGTCTACAACACCACCTGGGTCTCCACCTTGTGGAAATCACATTCCACACGCAATGGCAAGACCAGTTGCCCCTACCTTCCAATTTGTGGTAGTTTAAATCTACCTGATTTGGCCAAACTGATTAATGATCCCATTGCTAATGATGCAATATGGCCAACTATTCTGGACAAGCTTCCTTTAGACATTCCCAAATTCAAAGGAAAACAGGGAGATGATCCCGCCAACCACATCATGTCTTTCCACTTATGGTGTTCATATAACATCATAGTGGATAACCCTGTGAGGCTTCGCCTCTTCCACCATACCCTCACTGGAACAACAACAAAATGGTATGTGAACCTAACAAGTGGGACCCATTTCACATTTGTGATATTGGCCACCGCATTTCTCACATACTTCCAACTATCGATTCGACAGGATCTAGGCCGAGAAATTCTCACTGATTTTCAGCAAAATACTTCCACCCACATCACATACCACATCCATGAGTGGAGAAGGCATCGCACATTATGCAAGATCGAAATACAACTTCCCTTTTTGTTGGGTTGGTTTATCAAATCTCTCCAACCCGCCATAGCTAAAGATGTATCCACCTCCATGCTGCAGAGTGAGGAAGAGGCTATTTTGAAAGCATAACATTTTGATCTCATATATGCATAATCTGAATATCTTTACACTATCCTCCCTGATTCCCCTTGGCATCGATCATTGGATCCTACACCTTGGGGCTCATCACATTTGATGAATGGGATTATTGTGTCCATTTCCCATTTAGGAGAGGTTTCTCCTACAACGTCGACGCCATTCAACATGGTTCTGTACTATGCATCCATGCCACCTACATCGATAACTCCTACACCAGTACCGACGCCACCAGTTGGTGAATTATAGTATGGACTGTATAGTCCTACATACCAAATGTTAGCCAAGCAATGTCGATTCCTATACCGCCAATGGTGCATGCTATTCCTACGTCCACATATTATGGAACACAAATTTCATTTATCCCACCATAGGGATATAACCCATATTATCCTTTTCCATGCCCAACTGGTCAGCAACTTACCCCACACATGGGATTTGACCTAGTTCAACCTTCTTATGTTCAACAAGCTCAACAATTTGAGCAATTGAATGCCACAAACCCCCATAATCCATAGACTCAGGGGAAAAATAAAAGTAAGAACAAACAAAATCAACAACCATGGCAAGGGGGAAAACCCCCTCCCCAGCAAAACCATAATATAGGTGACCAAAATGCAGGGACTAACAATCCTCCCAAACAAGGGAAGAATCCCACCCTGGGGACTAATGATTGCTGCTCCATTTGTGGCAATTATGGTCGCTACACACATTATTTTCCTCTTATCCTTGACTGCCAATAGTTAGTGGAAGCCAAAAAGAAGACGATGACAAACCCTCCTCAGGAAGCCAATCCTCCCCAACCACAAACCGTCATGTTACAACAACCCTTTTCCAATCAAGGGGTAGTTACACAAAACAAGACCCTTTCCCACCCGGAGATGGGCTCTTTTAAAAATATCTATACATTGGACATCGACCTTCATACACGATTCAAAGGGTATGATAGGGATTCCACCCCCCAAGTGGAAGAAATTCCTATCCCCTTGGGGGGTCCTCTACAAATCCCTCGACTGAACACCAAAAAAATTCCACGGATTCCGAAACTTCCACTTTGGATTACCCCTAATAACCCTCAGATGAAAGCCACCCACAATTACAGTGTTGTGGATGATTTGGATCAGTCCCTGATAGCCATGTCCATGCTAGAAGTGCTACAGTCTTTCCGAACACAGAGAAAGGAATTACTCAATGCAATTAGTGCCATCGATCCATCTGACTCGCACCTCATGACCTTTTATCTTGACAAAGGTGATCCGCAACTACCATCGTTAGTTGCATTTCAAGTTCCATTAATGGTAAAAAACGTCATGATTCATCGTTGTATCATCGATGAATGTGCATCCACTTGCGTTATGTTTGCCAAAGTCTAGTAACGATTAGGGTCTCCTGAGTTGGTCCCCTCGTCTATCGCTCTTCGTGCATATGATGGGAGACCATACTAACCAAGAGGATTGTACCAAAATTTCCTCATAGAGCTGGGGGGAAAGATGGTTATGATCGATATTGAAGTAGTCGATGCTGAAATCGACTACAACATCCTCTTGTGGAGTAGTTACATGTAATCCATGAAGGCGGTAGCCTCCTTAGTCTTCCGTATCATGATGTTTCCCTTAAATGGGAAGGTAGTTACTCTCAACCATCTTAACTATTATGACCTCAATACCACGAGAAATCCCAACAACATCCTAACAATTGTATTGGGTGATGATCAACTGTATGTTGACATTGCCCCCAACATGTACAAGGACTCGAATTTGTTAGGAGTGTATTCAAGACCACCACCTAAGATCCCTACATCGACTGATGGACTAGTGTGCACAATTTTCAGCACTGAAAATGGATCTGCCTCCACCTCAACACCATCATTAGCACCATCGCCGAGTCATGGCATTGAACAAATGTTGAGTCCATTGGTACCCCCAATCTTTCAAATCCCATTCTTGTACCCCCCCACAGGTGTACAAGGCACACCGGTAATGTATTAGTTAACTCTACCTGGGATAAATTTGGGAATACCTGTGAGGAACCTCCAACAATTAATTAATGAAAATGCACAATATATCATAAATAACATAACATATAAGAGATTTATTGATCATAGGCCACTTCGAGGGGCAAACTTATTTGAGCAAGCTCAATACAAAATAACTCGTGGATGCCTTCATTGGCCACGTACTTATATACTAAGTCTATGTGCCAATACTATGGATCAATACCATGGAACATATAATACTACGTGATGACTTACAAAGCATATGCGTCCAATACTATGGATCAATACCATGGAACATATAATACTATTGGCTAATACAAACTATGGATCAATACCATGGAACGTATAATACTACAGGACATGTTACAAATCATATGCGTCCAACAAAAATATACTAACAAAGTAAAGAGAAGGGTTGAAATGGGTTCCTAACATCCCCTCTGTAACATCCCAAAATTTACAAAAATTTAAAATTTTTTCGATATAGCTTTTAATGCATAATCTAACTGTACGGAAATATAATAAATGCTTAAATGTCGTCTTGTTGTACTAAATGCTGTGTTGGTCAAAAGTGTAATGTTTGCGACAAGATGATTAATATCTATGTTTTGATGTTATTCTTACTCAACTGTACTTTCACAATTCTTTTGTTATTGATACAATGATATAAGTTTATATGTGTTAACTATTGTTCTTCTGTTTGATGATGAAGGGGTCCTGCGGATGCCCCGAGGCTTACTTAGCATTCGTTCTAAAGCATTTGAATCGTCCTTTTTTGCAGATTACAGGTAAGAGATTTAGTGTTTACGACATGTGACCGAAGAGTTTCTAACCAGTTTCTGTAATCTCCAAAGTATTAATGGTTTAAGAGACAAAATGTCGAAAATGCTATCGGTGAGAACTTCAGTTAGCCTAGCATAAAACATAAGTATGTCAGTTGTAATATTCATAATACTATACTAACCTATTTATTACTTTGTACCAACAATGGATAGGATCAATATATCATTATCGTGAGATTCTATTTCATGCAAACTATAAGGATAACAATTTCTATATGAAATGGCTAATTACAATTAGCATGCAAAAATGCAATACCTATATGCAATTATTTTGTATGCTATTGAGCCTAAGAATTACATGCAAAATTTGATTTAAACTTTAGCCTAGGAACTATTTGCAAACTTAAAAATAAATGCTATCCTAGGAACTATATACAAATTCATGATCAATCTCTAGCCTAGAGACTATATACAAATTCTATACTATATTGAAATGTATATATGTAGAGTCTTTTACATATTCCTATGAACAAAGATTATATACATTTCGTGTGTGCATCACATGACCCTTTATAACATGGTGAGTCCATAGCAAATAAAATGAATACAACCTTGTCATAACACAAGGTGTATAACATGATATAGTTGTGCATCTTACCAAGGAATCGATACATTACAAGGATGGTTAAGATTTAATATTATGATGGTTTCGTGCTGACAGGCACTTCGATTTCCTTTTACATTTAATACTCCCAACTGCCGAGATAGGGGAATGTCTCCATGGACATCGTCGTGGTGCTAGGCACGTGATGGTATGGTGATGAATCCAACAATGAGGCAAGTTGTATGTGTTCTTGGTTTGAAGTTTAACCGAGCTGTCCTCCTTGGTGGCAAGGGTCATTAATGGTGTCTTTAATATGGTTGTTGCTTGGGATTGCGTGAAAACCCTTCGGTTGATCTACACCGTTGATCAAGCAAGGTCTTTGACATTGGGATCTAACCCTATCCACCACTATGTTGTTTCGAAGTTTATTGTTCCTCGGCATTCATTGTATTGTGTAATGGCTCTGTGGAGAGGCCGACAGGCCGAGAGCCTTCAGGGTTTTGTTAGCAGGTGTTTGTGGAGTGCCCACGGTTCGAAACCATGACCTGTTGATGTTTACCTGGAACCTGTTGATAGTTTTTAGGGACCGATACTCCAGTGAGGGTTTTATAGTACCAGTTTGGTGTTGCAAAGGTTTCAAGGTGAATAACAGTTCTACCTATAGGTTGCTTCGATACTTGGCTTTCCTCGTTTTTTAAGTGATAGTTTCTCAGAGTTGTTCTTCCATCCCTCGTTGCATTCGGTGGTGGAGTGATGGTTACAGTTTGCATTGTCTTGGAGTTCTGCTTCGGTGATAATTTAAAAGGTAATGTTTCTTGGTTCGAATCTTTTGTCTTCCATTCTATTTTGAGAGTTTCAGTTATTGTTATTTCACCTGTAATGACTTCTGGCAAAAGCTTGTTTTAACCACACTTGTGTTCAAATGGCACGTATCTTCGTTGACAGCTTCCTAGCTTAGGTTTTGATAACAGGCAGTTGCAATTAGATTGGTAAGCCTCGGTGGTTACTTTGTTACTCTGGTTAGATGACTATTGGGCCTTCATGTGTGATTTGCTGAGACTTGATGTTTTCTTGGGCTCTGAGGAGTGATCTTCGTCGAAATGCTTGTGAGCTGTTTGGCAGCTTGGGGAGGATGAAATCCTCGACCCCTTTGTCGTTGTTTTTGTAGTGTTTGTTTTTCAAGTAAAACTGTAATAGAGAAATAATTGAAGAGAGGGTTTTACCCTTCTATTGTCTTTGATAATACAAGAGCTTTGTTTTCCTACGTTATCGTGTTGGTGTTTGAGTTTGAGAGCAGGGCTCCAGTTTGTATGCAATTGAAGTTTATCGTTTTGCCACTCTTGTGTTTTTAAGAAAAGTTCAGGAATTAAGAGTTTAACCCTGTGCTTAAAATAGTCAAACCCTAATGTGTGGTTCTCAGAAATGTTTTGCTGTTATGATAACAATGTCGAGTTTTCCAAAAGTAGATATCTAAATCAAGCAAATCGTATGGTTCACTGTTTAATAGTTTTCAATTGAAATGTGATAATGTAGTCTCATGTTGATGCCGAGATGTTCTTATTTTCAGTCTTAAGGAATGTAAATGATAATCGTTTTTGTGCCTAAGCTTATGGTATTGAAAGTGTTACTCGTCGTTCATGTCTGTCGATTTTAAGTGTTGGCCGAGAGCCAATGTTTTCTGTTCATAGCTATGTAATGAGATTGTAACTAGTTTCTTGTTCTGTTGTTAACTGATGGTGTTTGAACCTTAACTAAACTCTAAATCTGAGAGATAGATGTTGATACTTCTAGGGTTTGATCAATGAAGGGTTACGATCCTGTCATAAATTTTAAGTTTGTAAATGAAACTCTGTTTGGATAACATATTAGTTCTTTGTTTAATAGTTGTGATAACTATGGAAATTGATGAAACCACAAGCTAGGGTTTCTAATCCTATGCTAAATGGAAATGGAATTAACTGTAGTTTAAATAATAAAATAATATAAAAGAAATGAATACTGTGCATAAAATTAGTGCTAAATAATCATGCATTTGTTTGTAATGGAAAGAGTTCTGTTTGTTTTTGTAAATATATATACTTGCTAGCAACATTGGATAACAGTACTGTATACTTAGTGTAGCTAGGGTTTTCACCCCAGCTTGTGCAAATGAGCACCTACTAAGGAGAATGGACTCCTTAGTAGCAGTTCATAAAAACATTAAATGAAAGACAATACAGTAAAATGGTAATTATTCTAAACATGTGCATAAAATAGACAATACAAGATAATAAAAAGGGTTTTTGTATTAATTATATCTCCAATGTGAAGGTTGGTGGAGCTCTTGCAGCGGTCCAGGAGGGTTGCTTCCAAGCTTCCAACTTTGCTCCTTCTCTTTCTCCAAAGGGTTGGAAATGGGCCAAAAGGGGCACTCAAGGGTGAACGTAGCTCAAGGGTGAGCTAGGGTTTCAAGAGTGATTTTGGCAGAGTAAGGGTGTATTTGACTGTGGATATGAAATGAGGGGCCTCCATCACCTATTTATAGGTTTTTAGTGGTGGAGTGCTGGCCCATGGTTTTGGGAACCATATGGTTTAGGTTAGCTGTATAGGGTTTTTTCCTCCTTTTTCCCTCTTTTTCCTCTTTTTTTTAATATTTTTTATTCCCTTTTTAGAGGGTTTTTGCTATTTTGGAGGAATTTGGGGGAAAAAGGGGTTTTTTGGCCTTTTGGAAGCTTTTTAATGGGATTTTAAGATTTTGGAGGCTTTTATGGTAGGAAATATGGACAAATGAGTCAAGTAATGGGGTAGATGAGGTAGTGAGGACTTTTTGGGTGTTAACAGATTGCCCCCTGATGTGTGAGGGAAGGAGTTCATCGTATGGCCGATAGACATCATAAGTCTTTTATGGTTTTCTTGGGGTGTCGAGAAGAGAAGAAACGAACTAGAGCTCGGAACAACGGTCCCGAACAAACTGCAAAAACTGAAAGTACATGACCTCAATAATGAATGAGGAATAATCTGAACATATGGACGAGGCGGGCATTCCCATGCTCGTAAATAATAACAATGGGGTCCAAAATATGGGGAGCTGAAATATACATGGCCTCAAATCATGAATGAGGAAGAATCTCAATATATGGACGAGGCGGGCATACCCATGCTCGTATCAAGATACATAAAAATAACAGTGAGGCCTAAAAAAGGGGGACCTGTAGGATACATAGAGAACCACTGTGTACATCATAAGGGTCCAGAGGGGACACAAATCTGGGACATACTGCTGGGCTGACCATGTCTGAGCTGAAGAAATGATACACTGGAATAACAACAGTTCTACTGAGTGCGGTACCAGAGGAACTGATGAGCTGCTGGAGCATAGTGACGGGGAGTCATATCCGCAAGGGTACACTGGACTGGAACTGAACTGGGTACACAAGGAAGCATATAACTGGATGGCTTTCGAATACAATCACCAATGCAACCCGGACATCCACGGGAACATATAACTGGGCGTTCCGAAGTGACTCACCAATGGGCTAGAGTCGGGGGAAATCTAGGGTCTTCGACTAATAACTGAAGGGATATAAACCCTACGCGATTCTCAACGATGTGATCAAGGTGTTGAAGTCGAGCATGTGAGAAACAACCACTCGAAGAGGCAATGATGAATCCTCTCAGAATGGTCCATAGGCACTCACCACAGATGGTGATGGGTCCAAGGCGCAGGGACCTCTGGGTCTATCCTCTGGAATAGAGGGGCCGTCGTCGACAGAGGGTGACCTGCAACTATAAAGGCAATGATGTTTCCTTGACAGGAGCGTGAGGTGGAGAACCGAAGCGTGAGAGTACTGATGGTAGGACTGACATACTGTGGGGGATAGATGGGAAAGTAGAGTGGGTGGACTCAAACTTTCTTTGTTCAGAGTATGATGGCGGGGACGATCGGGCAGCATATGAAACTGACTGGTGGGAAAGGGATCAAAGCTGTAATGGATCGAGGATAGTGACTGGGATGAGGGATACTCAAGCTGGTGTCAAAATGGCAGGAGACTGCAGACTACTCTGAACAAAGGCAACCTGATTGGGGGTGTTGCTGAGATGATCGATCATAGTGCCAAGGGGCACAGGTTAAGGAACTAGAAGAAGTGGGTATAAAATGGTACTGTCGTGTGGATTTATACGAGCCCATGACAGTTCATGCTCGTGATGGCTTTCAATTTTAAGGAGTCTGAAAGCGATAAGAAGACTTTGAAATAATGGAATGGTACTGTCGTGTGGATTTGTACGAGCCCAGGACAGTTCATGCTCGTGGTTGCTTTCAATTTTAAGGAGTCTGAAAGCGATAAGAAGACTCCAGGGGGCTGCATTTTTGTGTGTTAGTCTCTAAGGCTCGAATAAGCATAAAATGATGCAATGAAGAACTCTTCTAGCCGGTGTGACTAGAGTATTCCTTTTTCGTAATTAGTCTACCAGGTCCGGAAAAGGGTTAAACTTATACTAGATAGATTCCCTTTCAGGTACTTTAATGAGCATGAAAGGAAGCAAGATTGCTCGGCGATCTTTTCATTGTTTTAGGAGTCAGAAAAGAGCTTAACATAAACTCCCTAAGTGCCTTTTTCGTAAAGGACTTGTCCGACCCGAAAAAGGGATAAAATTATACCAGACAAAAGGAATGGCCAGGCAAGGAGGAAGTGCTCAATCAAGGAACATTTATGATGACCAAGAACGAGGGTAGGGGGGAACACTGGTGGGCCTCCTTGCGGGATAATGAATGGTGGAAAAATAATGAAATAATTGCAGTATGACAGGAGTGAATGGCTCATGTAAAAATGTGGAATCATCCGATGGTGGTCGATGTGGCACGCAAACTGAGGCAACAAGGTGTCGGGACACAATGTTGAAACTGTACCAAGTGAGAGCGAGAGATAATCTCAAGCATCATCACGAGCTCGAAAAAATGAATTCGGTGATATAAAAAGTGCCAAAAATGGAGAACGATCGAAGTGGCATGCAAACCGAGGCGACGGGGGGCATTTTGGAAAAAATACCCAAAAAATATGGGGGTGAGAGCAAGAAATGATCTCAAGCATCATCACGAGCTAGGAAAAATGAATCCAATGATATAAAGTATATAAAAAATGGGCTACGGACGATGTGGCACGCAAAGCGGGGCGACAAGGTGTCAGGACAAAATGTTGATATTAGTCCTGGTGAAAGAGAGAAATGATCTCAAGCATCATCACGGGCACGGAAATATGAATCTGGTAGTGCAAATGGTGTGAAAAATGGAGGTCATAAGGACTCCGGAATGGTCAAAGAAAATAACTAGGTTAAAAATGGTTGCAAATAAAGGTGAGCCCACCAAGCCAAGGATGCAGTGGTGGGGAGAAATGATTACCCGTGGGGGAAGAATACTAGGTGTATCAAATCAAATCAAATATACAAGTGACATGTGACCTCAAAAATGGTTGAGATCACGTATGTGAAAAAGTGAGCAAGGTTAATGACCTGCCCCCATGCTATGTGCATGGGGTTTGTGATTGTGGATCACATATGTGTTGATGGGTTCATTGACGTGATGAGATAGATGTGATGGGGTAGGTTCAAAATGATTGATCATGCCCCCTATCCCAGGATCGAGGTAATCTATTATGCCCCTTGACTCAGAGGTGTTACTGTGGTGCTCTATGATAGCGGGGTCAAGACCAGGCATTTCGGTATAGGACCAGGCAAAGACATTGTGGAACGGTTGGAAAAGTTTGTTGTACGCGCCAATCTCATATTCACTGCAGGAGGCTCCTAATGTAATGATTTCAAGAGCACCAGGTGGGTCAGAGATATCGATGTGGATGACGGGTGAGATGTTGGCCATGTTACCTTCCTCAAAGGCATCAGGAGCGGGAATAGGATCCTTAAACCAATCGATTTTGGTGGGAAGGAAATCTTTGGACTCAACCGCAAATTGGGTAGCTATGGTGGAGGACTCTTCTGGGAGGAAATAGGAGCGATGGTGCATGTCATCCCAGGATAATCCAGGGCATTGAGAGCCTCTAGAACCTCCTCATCATTGCGAAAACTCTGAGTTGTCAAATTGGTTGACAGGGGAGTGGTAGTCGAAGAGATCATATAAATGGTGTTAATCTCTCCGGATGAGGGTGATACTGGGGGGTGGATCTCCTCAATTGTGGGGGGTGCCATCTCAAGGTCCAAATTATTCATCTTGTAGAGAGCTGCTCTGTAATCCGGGAGATCAGGACAGTGATGTAAGTAATGACCGTAAATACCGCATATTGCACAAGGGTGGTTGGTACGCAGTGATTTATCACGAGGCTTAGGGGTTGGATCGAGTTCGACAACCGGGATGTTGAGGTCATCGTCAAGCATTTGCATGTGTTCCTGTAATGCAGGTAAGTGTGGACATTGATGAGTCGGATGGCCTAACTCATCACACAACAAGCATTTGGGGGGAGCACGAAACACGGGGGGGTTTTAACTGCCTTGGGAGGGGGTACAACAGTGTATGGTTGTGGGTCTCTGCCCCTAGTGGGCTTGATAAGAGGAGGGGGATTCGTAGATGACAAAGGGGTAGTGACACCAGGAGGTGGTTGACTAGTAGTGGCAATGGGTTGCACTGGTTGTAGGACGAAATTTGGTGTTGGTGGGAGAACGGGAGGCGAAATATACCACACGGGTAATCCCAAGGTTAACCCGGGGAGGCTAAGAGTAGCCATAACTGGGGTGCTTACTATGCCCGAGGGAGGGAATAGGAAGGGGATTGTGTGGATGGGTGTAACACCAATGTGACTAGGTACCAATGGTGGTTTGGGTAACAAGGGCGGTTGATTGGTGGGTGTTTGTGTATTGTGGGAAAGGGTACATAGGTCAGATACTTCGGGCGCAAGTGATGGGGGAGGAATTGATTGAAATGTTGAGTTCATCAGCGTATCTGAGTAAACTCTGGGTCCCACAGAGGAAACAAACGAGGTAGTTGTACCACAAACAGGTTGTTCAACCATGGGGAGAACATTTTTAGGTCCAGCGGGGGCATTGGGATTGTAATAGGTGAGTTGGTCGACCTTGACCACGCGTCTGTCATGGGGGAACATCATGGTACAAAAAATGGAGGAGGCAACCGCCCGCATGGCATACATGTAGCTGTGGCCAAGTAAGAGGTTATAATCAAGTTGGCAATTGATGACCTCTATGTCAATGAGCATGGTTTTACCAGCCAACTGGACGGGGACATTAGCTAAGAGACCTTGGGGTTGAGCCGAACGGTCGTCGTAGGCTCGCAATGCAGTGGTGGACTGCTGGAGAGTAGGGGATCCCAACTTCTACCAAATGAATGTGGACATAGCGCATGTAGAGGCACCTTCATAGATAATGCACCGATGAATGAAAAGATTCCGAACGGAAACATAAACTTGGAACACTAAAGTGAAAGGCAGGCGTGGTTCGGACTGGTCCAAATCGAAGGCCATCAGTCGTGAATCATTTGGGTCAATAGCACCAATGGCGGAGAGTAAAGTCTTGCGCTATGAAGGACAGTTTTTTAAGACTTCTAACGCAGACATGGTTGCGGGAGATTGGGCTAAGTCATCTACAATGTTGTAATTTGACGCAGCACAAGCATTGGGGTTATTGTTGATGCGATGAAGTGCGAAGCAAGGTGATTTGGAGGTGCCATCGAGTGGAGCCGGGGGTATACGTAACGTCTGATCAGTGGGATGAGCGTTAGTGTTTTTGTCGGTGGGAGGGGCTTTAGGGGTGGAGCCATATTGGTTCCGACGGGTTTGGAGGTTGACATCAGCGGATGACATCATTAACAAGTGGTGGGTACCTGAGTCTAACATGGGTTGATCAGGAGTGGCATAAGTGATCTGTTGTTGTGGTGGCACGTTGCCTTGAGGGGGAGCCAACGGTTGAGTGTTCACTACGCCTTGGGTTGGTAAGGGATTTTGCAGCACCAAAGGTTGATGCTGGGGGTGGGGGGTTGGTTGGCGCCTGAGGAGCTACATGCCCTTGGCGATGGGCATCATCAGTCCAGAGTTGCCGAGCTCGCTCCAAATATGGGCAAGCATGGGTGTAGTGGCCATAGACCCTGCAGATAGAACAGGGGTGGTTTGTTTGCAAATTAAGATTTTTGGCCTGCTTGGGCGGTCGATCAGGGTTCTGGTTGGCAGGTGCCGCATTATTGTTATTTGGGGGATTGGGAGGTTGACCGCCTTGGTCTGGAGGGGGGTTGTTCCCACAGTTACAGCCTTTGCCACGGTTTTCCTGGCCCTATTGGCGCTGGTTGTTTTGGTTCTGCTGCGAATTCTGTTGGGCGTATACTTGCCCTTGGGCAGTAGGTGGGTTCTGGGGTTGTGCAGGTGCGGGAGCAGGCTGCGGTGAATAATAAGTAGGGGGAGGTTGCGCAGATGCTAAACCTTGTGGGGGTTGTTGATACGTCTATGGAACGGGTTGGGGGTTTTTCGCAGGGGCTGCCTGTGGTGGGTAATAAGCATGTTGGGCTTGAGAGGACACAGGAGCTGATGCAGCCTATGGGTGGTAATATGGCTGAGGTGCGACTGGGGGGGCGTAAGTGGGGGACGCATGACCAAAGCATTGAGGTGGACATGAGGGTTCGTGGGAATGGTGGTGATGTGCCATGGGAGCATACGAATTGGTGGCTCCGGGCTGTGATGTAGCCCATGAAAGGTCGGGGCCATGGCTAGGACGTGCTATGGAAAAGGGTTGGGGATGAGAGGAAATACGACCAATGATGCCGTCTGCGGCATGGGATGCCCCCGACGCATCGTGTTGGGAGGAATCACTGCAAGGGGCGTCAGGTATGATGGTGTATAGATAACCCGACTGGGTGTAAATGAGGTAAAATTGCTGGGCTTTGAGGATGGCCTCTTCTTTGGACTGGGGTCGTTCGGATGCCACATCCTTGGCAATGACAGGAAGGAGGGATTTTAGAAACCAATCTAAGAAGATACAGTCATCTAACTTGATTTTGCAGAGGCTGCAGCATCGACGCCACTCATGAATGTAATCAGTGATGTGGGTAGCCGTGTTCTGTCTGCAAGATAGGAGGATTTCAACTCTCGCATCATAGCGAACAGGTAACAGAAAGAATTACAGGAAAGTTGAGGCAAGGGAGGTAAAGGTGGCATGGGTCCCATGGGGCTGCTTAATGTACCACTTAGCTGCAGAGCCAGTGAAGGTGCGCTGTAACAGACGGAGGCGGACAGAGTCGTCCACTATGGAGTTGGAGGAACACCATAGATGGAAGGACATAATATGGTTCTGGGGGTCCTCACCTGCCTTGTCCTCAAACTTAGGGATGTCAGAGGGGAGCTTGGTGGGCATGTGAGGCCATGCAGGGTCGTGTCTGATGGGATCGTTAGTCAGTCTAGCAAGGTCAGGAAGGTTGAGGCTAGCCATGAATGACAAACTAGTAGAAGGATGTGACATACTAGTGGGTGTGACCATGTTGGGGCCAATGCCCCCAAGTGGAGGGGCTGGGTTTGGGATGTTGCCCCTAAGTGGGGGGATGAAAGTGGTATGGGACGGTCCTGCACCACCAAGAGTAGTGTGAGTCACTGATGGAGTGGCGATAGGTATGCCAGCTACTGGAATGGGTGCGGTGATCGGAATGGTAGATGTGGGCCCCATCGAGGGCATACCCAAAGCAGGTGTGGTAGCTGGTGTGGTGGTGGATGCTCCACCAATGGTCCTTACAAAGAAAGGGGTGGAAGTCACGCCAGCCATGGGGCTGGTTGGTGCGGTGTAAATGGGGTTCTCGGACTCTGCCTTAGAATTAGAGGTAAAATAAGGGGCGTCTAGATCGGGTGATGGAGTTCTATGCCGTTGACGAGTGGAGTCAAGTGACAAGGCTTGAGATCTATGATGAGTGGTATCAAGTGATGAAGATCTATGTTTATGATGGGTGGTGTCAAGTGAACCGTGCTATGGGGGCTCGCCCCAGAGGCACCAAGAATGTCTCGGGGACTCAATGGTGACAGATGGTGTCAAATATATGGGGGTTGTGTTGAGTGAAAAATAGCTCAAAAACCCTAATGCAACCGAGTGTGCAGAAGGAGAGCTCAAAAAATATGGCACTCAGGACAACAACCAACTCAAAAAACACTTACTGTAACAGCTGTGCTACAATAAGGGGAGTATCAACAGAAATGGTCATAATACCAACAAGCAGCAGGTTTCCTAAAAAATAAAAATAGTGGACTCGCTAGACCAAAAGGAGGTAAGGGAGCATGCAAACACCTAGCTAAATAGTATTCTGACTCAACTAGACATATCCTCTGCAAGGTGATGAAATCCAAGTCAGACAATATGGATATTAGAGCCAAGTGGCTAAAGATATCCCCCTACCGGGAGGGACACCAGGTAGTCAATCCTAGAAGAAAAGCAACTAAGATACCCAGTTCATGACACGTTCGGTTGGGTGAATCTTCCGTTTGGTTCTATTGCCGTGGTATCCCCATACGGGTGATACCCCGAGAACTGTGAAAGGTAGCCTTCGGTTACTGAATGGATTGCGGTATTCCACTCAGGCCTCCGGAACCAGTCTGGCGACTTCAACCCTCCTAGGGGAGAGGCCTTCCCGATAAATTGGTTTTAAACCGTGCCAAAAAATACTAGGGAATTTTGGTTCCCTAATGGACAACAACTATGTCTCAAGTGTAAGCAACCGAGGGGTGTTATTTGGATGCCTATCCCCCCGATCCTACCTAAATACAAAAATTCTTATGTGTTCCCCAAGTGGGGTTAGAATGTTGGTTGTGTTAAGTAGTTTTTTAGTGCTCACTTGAATTAGGTGACAGAGTGTGTGCATGTGAGATGATGAACCCAAGTAAAAGTGCCACGGAGTGGGCAACATTCTAACTAAAAATAACAATGTAGAATTTAAACTTTGAAATGCAAAAGTTTCTCTTTTTCAATTAAAATGCTGAAATTTTAAAAAATATTTTGTAAATGGAACATAAATAATACTGCAGAAAAGGATGTAGGGAAGTATGGCTGCAGGTAGGACAGAGGGCTGTGTAGGTGTAGAAAATATCGCAGCAAAGTGCTGGGTTCAAAACAGGGAAAAAGTGCAGAAAACAGATTGCGGGTCTGTGGCAAATCTTGGCAGTCAGACCGCGGGAAACAGCTCAACAGTCGTGGATAGGTTGCGGGATTTTGGCCGAAAGACGCAGTCAGGCCGCTGGAAATAGGTCGAAAGCCGCAGACAGGTTGCAGGAAAATAGCTGAAAGCCGCAAGCGGGATGCGGGAAAATGGCCTAAAGATGCCGGCGGGTTGTAGAAAAAATGGCTGAAAGCCGCAAGTGGGACGCGGGAAAATGGCCTAAAGACGCCGGCGGGTTGCAAAAAAATGGCTGAAAGCCGCAGGCAGGACATGGGAAAATGGTTAATAGCCGCAATTGGATCGCACCAAACAAGCTAATAGCCGTGGTCGGATCGTAGGTAACAGACTTGAATCCGTCGATAGGTCACCAAAAACAGTCTGAGAGCCACGGTCGGATCGTAGGTAAATTCCTGAAAGACGCAGTCGGAACGCAACTGCGGGGGGTAAAAGACGCGGTTTACGGCAGCCGAAAGGAAAAAACATAAAAATATTGCAGAAAATTAAAAGACGTTTAAAACTTTAAAACTATAACCATAAATTCAAAGGAACATAAGGGGAGTCACCAAAACTGTAGCTAGGGTTTTCACCCCAGCTTGTGCAAATGAACACCTACTAAGGAGAATGGACTCCTTAGTAGCAGTTCAGAAAAACATTAAATGAAAGACAATACAATAAAGTGGTAATTATTGTAAACATGTGCATAAAATAGACAAGACAAGATAATAAAAATGGTTTTTGTATTAATTATACCTCCAATGTGAAGGTTGGTGGAGCTCTTGCAGCAGTCCAGGAGGGTTGCTTCCAAGATTCCAGCTTTGCTCCTTCTCTTTCTCCAAAGGGTTGGAAATGGGCCAAAAGGGGCACTCAAGGGTGAAAGTAGCTCAAGGGTGAGCTAGGGTTTCAAGAGTGATTTTGGCAGAGCAAGGGTGTATTTGACTGTGGATATGAAATGAGGGGCCTCCATCACCTATTTATAGGTTTTTAGTGGTGGAGTGCTAGCCCATGGTTTTGGGAACCATATGGTTTAGGTCAGCTATATAGGGTTTTTTCCTCATTTTCCCCTCTTTTTCCTCTTTTTTATATATATTTTATTCCCCTTTTAGAGGGTTTTTGCTATTTTGGAGGAATTTTGGATTATTTTGGGGGAAAAAGGGGTTTTTTTGGCCTTTTGGAGGCTTTTTTAATGGTTTTGTGGCCATTTGGAGGCTTTTTAATGGGATTTTAAGGTTTTGGAGTTGACCACATTTCAAGGGAGTTGTCCCATACCAACAGCTAGTTTGTTGCATCATGATGCTGCCACTTGTCCATTGCCTTCTACCCCAGATTCCATTCCACCTAGTGGATTAGTAAGTTTTCAACAGTCCCCTTAGGTGTTTGTCTCCTATTTAATCTATTAAATAATAAAATATTGTGCAATTACAGTCATCCTTGGAAACTTGTCCAATATAAAACTTTACAATAAAAGTTAACATAATGTTTCCAACATAAAATGTTTTTCAACAAAAAGGGTATGTTACAAACACCCCCACTTAAGCTCAACATCGTCCTCGATGTTGCTTATTCATCATCTGATCCTTCCTGGAACAGAACTGGATATGCTGAGCGCATTTTACTTTTCAGTTCCTAGGTAGCTTCAGCAGGGCTAAGGTGCTTCCATTGCACCTTTACCTGCCCCATGGTACGATTTCGAAGCATAATTTCCCTCTTGTCGAAAATACAGTCCGGTTCCACTTGAAAATCTCCTTCGAGCTCCACCTGTTTGTCATTCCAATTCAACACATGAGTAGCATCATGCACATACTTCTTTAAAACATAAATGTGAAAAACATTATGGATTTTTAAATCAGATGGAAAATCCAATTGGTATGCAACAGCTCCAATCCTTGATAGGATTTCGAATGGTCCATAGTACCTTGGTGCTAGTTTTGCACAACTCCCAAGCTTCAAAGAACTTTTCTTGGGTTTTACCATTATAAAAACATGGTCTCCAACTTGAAATTCTCTTTCAGTGCGTTTCAAATCTGCATAACTTTTTTGCCGATCTTGGGCAACTTTTAAGTTACCTTGAACCTGTTTCACGGTTAGCTCCATTTCTTTCAATAAATCTAGTCCTAGCATTAATCTGTCTACAGGGTTATCCCAAGAAATAGGAGTGCAACATTTTCTTCCATACAAAATCTCAAAGGGACTAAACTTAGCAGATGCTTGATAATGATTATTGTATGCAAATTCTGCTAAATGTAAATAATCTTCCCACTTAGATGGATGATCTTTGACATACATTCTTAGCATGTCTTCTAAAATCTGGTTGACCCTTTCTGTTTGATCATCAGTTTGTGGGTGGAAAGAAGTGCTGAAATTGAGTTTAGTATTTAAACCTTTAAACAATGCTGTCCAAAAATTTCCAGTGAACTTAGAGTCCCGGTCAGAAATAATTACCTTTGGAATTCCGTGCAAGCGAAAGATTTGCTTCATAAATGCATTTGCAATGTTAGAAGCTTTAAAAGTGGTTTTAATTGGAATAAAATGAGTAGCCTTACTTAGTTTGTCCACAACCACCATTATGGAGTCATTCTATTTCTAGTTTTTGGGCAAACTTGTAATAAAACCAATGCTTATAATCTCCCATTTCCATTCCGAAATTGGCAATGGCTGCAATAGTCCAGCTGGATGTTGATGTTCAGCCTTAATGGTCTGCCATTCAAAACATCTAGCTATGTATTCAACCACTTCATTCTTCATGTTGGGCCAAAAATAATCCTTCCTTAACATAGTTATCATTTTCTAATAACTTGGATGTCCTGAATAAGGACTCTTATGAACTTCATCCAAAATTAACAGCTTAACCTTTGACACATTTGGTACATAAATTCTGTTTTTATAAGTCATTAAGCCCTTTTTATTAATGTTGTAATCTGTTATTAAATTTTCAGAGAAATTTCCAGCAACTTTACCGAGCAAATTTTGATAATTTTCATCTTGTTTAATTCCTTCTTCAATTTGATTTTCCAAATATGTCTTAAAAGCGCTGATTGCTGCCACAAAGCTTAATCTGGGATTCCTGCTTAATGCATCAACAACTTTTTTTTCTTTCCCCTTAATGTGTTGAATCTTGAAATCATACTCACTAAGGAAAGCTAGCCATCTAGCTTGCCTTGCGTTAAGATTTGTTTGATCCAACAAATACTTTAAACCCTTATTATCTGTCATTAGTATGAATTTTCTTCCAATCAAGTGATGGCGCCACATTTTTAGTGCATGTATCACAGTTGCCAACTCAAGATCGTAAGTTGCATAATTCTTTTCATGAATTTTTAATTTCCTTGACTCAAAAGAAATGGCATGATCTTCTTGAGTTAAGACCCCTCCAAGTCCATCATTGCATGCATCAGTGCATACAACGAAATCCTTATTGGGATCAACAATTTTTAAAATTGGAGCAGTGGTTAATAATTCTTTTAACTTATTAAAGCTTTCTTGACACCTTTGATCCCATACGAATTTCTTCCCCTTCTTCTGCAATGAAGTAATGGGGTTTGCAGTTCATGAGAACCCTTCAATAAAATTTCTGTAGTAACCTGTTATCCCCATAAATGACCGAACGTCAGTTACATCTTTAGGGACAGACCACTCGTTAATTGCTTTTATCTTATCAGGGTCGACGTAAATTTTGTCTTTAGATATTATGTGACCTAAGTATTGTATTTTATCTTTATAAAAGTCACATTTACTGAACTTAGCATAAAGCGGATGTTCTCTTAAAACTTGCAGAATTATTCTTAAATGTTCGTCATGCTCTTCTTTAGTTTTTGAGTAAATCAGAATATCATCAATGAACACAACTACAAACTTATCCAAATATTTATGCAGAACGTTGTTCATTAAACACATGAACACTCCCGGTGCATTGGTTAGCCCAAAAGGCATAACTACGAACTCATAGTGTCCATATCGCATTCTGAATGCAGTTTTGAATATGTCTTCGTATTTTATTCTAACTTGATGATATCCAGACCTTAAATAAATTTTAGTGAATATCTCTGCTCCACGTACTTGATCAAATAGATCATCAATGCAGAGTAAGGGATATCGATTCTTAATTGTCATTTTATTAAGCTGACGGTAATCGATGCACAGTCGCATGGTACCGTCTTTCTTTTTAACAAAAATTACTGGTGCTCCCCAAGGAGACACACTGGGCCTTATATATTTTTTATCTATTAATTCCTTCAGCTGATATTTTAACTCATTTAACTCCAGAATATTCATCCTGTAGGGAGCCTTTGAGTTTGGTACCGCACCTAGTACTAACTCAATGGTGAAATCAAGTTCCCTTTTCGGAGGTAATCCTGGAATTTCTTCCAGAAAAACGTCAGAAAAGTCCCTAAGGATGGGAATATCCTCCAGTTTTAACTTGTCTTCTTTAGATGAACATTCGTCATTAATAACATTAACAACAAACATTTTACAGTCCTTTCTGGCAGCTCTCTTAACTTGTAACGCATAAATTTGTCTTACTGAAATCTTCCTATGAATTCCTTTTACTGTTTCAGTTTTACCTTCATTATTCAGACAAGTAAAAGATTTCTCATAACAATTAAGTACTACTCTATGTTGTTCAAGCCAATCCATGCCAATTAACAAGTCATATGACCCTAAGGGTAAAACATTCAGATTAACTTGGGTTTTCAGCTGACTCAAAAATACATCACAATTTTTAACAAAATCTGTAACCTTTCTTTTAGTGCATGTTGCTAGCTGAACTAACCAAGAATTATCAAACTTTTCTATTCTTAACTTGCAATTTTTCACTAATTCAGGTGACATGTAACTCAAACTTGTGCCTAGATCTATTAAAATGGAAATAGATCGGTTTTGTAGCATACCTTCGATTTTGACCATGGACGTTTGATGGTCTGCTTGACGATTTTCCAGCGCTACATTTATCCTTGGAATTTCTCTTGCCACATCACCAACTATTGGCTCCGCTTGTATGCTATGAATATTGTTGACTGTCCTTTTGTTGCATGGGAAATCTGCTTTCTTATGTGGTCCATTCCAATCAAAACAATTCAAAGGTCCTTTCTGTTCAGCATACCTGGTGTTGTTATTATTATTCGGTACATTTCTTGCAGCAGTAAAATTCTGTGGTGCATTACTCCTGTAATTATTATTACTTGGAAAATTTCTGTTATTAAATTTTTTCTTAAAACTTCCAGAATTATGATTAAAACTCTTCTTTTTATGCTCGAAATGATTAGACTTATTACTTTTCCAGGTAGTTGTTCCTTCTCTTTTTCTGTTTTGATCAAAACAGAAATTTACTTTCCTCATTGCCTCTTCCAGAGTGGAAGGGTTATCATACTCAATCTTGTCTTTTATGTTGAAAGGTAGACAACTTAGAAAACTTTGTACTTATGCTTCTCTTTGACCATGTAAGGTACATACCTCAGCAAGCTAAGGAACTTGCTGCACAGCTCCTTCATGTTCATAGTACCCAATTTTAAATCATAAAACTCTTTTGACTTATCTTCATAGTACTGTTCTGACAAGAAATTTTTCTTAAATAACTTTTTAAACATATTCCAGGTTACGTCTCTTTCCTTTATGCTCTTAATTCTTTTAAGATCCTGCCACCAAATATCTACCTTGCGGAAACCTTTTGTTAATAAGTTTGGGAATCGTCATCCCGAAACCGACAGTTGCGGCTTTTGGATTTCGGATTCCCACTTTTTCTTGTAGTTGTGTAGCATGATTTCGAAACCCGCAACCCACAATTTTCGGGTTGCGGCTTTCGGTAACGTGTTTTGTGTTTTGATTTATGTTTGCGATCCTGAAACCGCAACTTTCAGGTTGTGGCTTTCCGGAATCATGAATAATTTTAGCAATAATTCCTCAAGGTCTTATCCCGCATCCTACATTTATAGATCCTCACCATCTGTTCAGTTGATCCAATGGGTGAAATTCAATCATTCGAATTTACGTTGCAATGTCTTGTTTTTGCTGTTCTCACGGCCGGGATTATCACTTCACTTCACACTGCATGATCATCCTTGAAGATATGATTGCTTGATAATATTGACCTACAATGATAGTTTTCAGATGCGAAATTGGATTATGCTTCATTCTGTTGAAATTGTACTTGTCATGATCCATTTTGGATTGACATGCTGTGAAATTGTTTCATTCCAGTTCAAATGATTGTAATCCCCAAATTTGCATGATCTTAATCATTGCAGCTCATCATATTCAATAATTTTGATCCTCTTTAAGTTATCTTAAATATGGCCGTAGGTATGAAGCATTTAGTTCGTCGTTTGAATTTGTTAGAAAGGTTTCCTGTTTCGGAAAATTTTCTTTTTGACGATTTGGTGAATAAACATGCAGACGGGTTGTGAAACTTTCGATGAATCTTCTATGCATGAAGGGCTTCACTCTTTGTTGTTTCCTGAACCTACGTCGCCACCTTTTGATGCAGGGGTTCCTGATATCAATTATGGTAGTGGAGAAGAAGTTTCTGAAATTTTGCCAGTTCCTGATATCAAGATGACTCTATTATCCAAGATTTCATAATCAATGAAGAACCCGATACGTCACCAGCTCCCGCGAAACAAGACCCATTGTTCGATTTTTCTATTTTTGAAAGCATCATCGATCAGCCAGGAGATTCCGCGGCGATTCAACAGGAAGGTTTGGAGGTCCGACTCTTCCTTGTTGTCGATAACTATTGAGCTGTTGTCGAATCCTACAATTTTGTTACAGGATTTTCCCGAAATTCCAAGACAACTCATGTTCAAACTTCACCTTGAAGCGAAGGCAATCTACTGAGTTAAAAATGTTTAGATTATTATGGCTGAATTCCCTGGATTAATAGTCGGATTTAAACTCTGTAATCCCTATCTTTTTGGATTCCCTTTTTGTACTCCATTGTAATCCTTATTTAAGGAAGAATACTTATGAGGGAAAAGGGTGGATAATTTTTGGGTCAGAAATCAGCAGGAGACGACGTGGAGATACTCTGTTTTACCATAGCCTTGTAATTTTGTTTACAGACCTCTTAATATAGTAAAGTATCTTTACAATCATCTCTTGTTTATTGTCAAATTTCTTTGATGGTGTCTGATTTCTAATTTCAAAATTTTCGTTTACAGGGTGTGTTTCTTTTGCACGTATAAAATAATGCACAGATCTGTTGTATTGATTTCTCTTATGACTGATCTTTGTATAAGGATATCTTATTAAATTTATTTAATTAAGATACTTTATTTATTTATTTCTGCAAATGATTCGCAGCTATTCAATCAATGTTAATTTTTCAATTAACACAGTGATTATAGGTTGATCTTGGACAAGTTTAAATTACTTGAATTATCCTCTTTTAATTTTCATTAATGGATTATGGTTTGAGTGAGTAAGTGAATGCACCTTTTAACATTTTCGTTGAAGTTGATAAACCCACTTATTCTTTTCACATCAAGGTTGATCTGCATAAAAACAAGCCTTTCTTTAGTATAGATCTAACTCAGAATAGATCCTTTTGTCTTCAATCGGTTAAGTTAGAGCAGACTTAGTTTTAAGCTTATGTTTTTTGTATTGAATTTTTTGATCTATTGATAAAACCCATATATTCATAGAGTGCCAATGGAGGCCGAATATCCATGGGAGAATTCCACACCAAACAGGCTGGGGATAGAACTGCCCTTGCGTAGGGTCTTTCGAAGCCTTTCAGTCTGGGTTTTCACCCTCTGTTGGGAGATTTGGACCCATTCCAGCACCTTGCAAATACCCTGCACGCCCGAGGCCTCTACACGTCTTTAATGACTTGGCTCACATCATCCTCACCTTTTTAGACGACCTTACCGCCAAGTCCAAAAATTGATGTGATCACCTCCAAGAACTTTATACCATATTCACAAGATGTCGCAAGTATAATATACAATTAAACCCCCTCAAGTTTGTAATTTTGTGTCACCGTTGGTCACCTCTTAGGATTCATTGTTTCCAAATACGACATCACCGTCGACCCTTCCAAGGTTCAAGACATCTTGGAATTACCAACACCACGAACATGATGCCAGTTTCAGAGTGTCCAAGGTAAGGCTAAATTTCTTCGTCATTTTATTCCCAACTATGCCACTCAGGCCCATGAATTTTTACGGTTTCTCAGAAAAGATATGCCATTTAAATGGGTTGACTATTCCCAAACTACTTTCGATGCCATTAAACAAGCATTGTCATCGGCTCCCCTCATCTTTCCTTTCGAATTTGAAAAAGATTTCATCTTATATATATCTGCATCAAATTCCACTGTAACTAGTGTACTGGTCCAACCTGAAGAGGACCATTAGGAACATGTCATATATTATGTCATCAAAACCCTCACTGGACCTGCACTCAACTACACTCATGATTAGAATCTTGGACTTGTAGTCATCCTTTCTATATAGAAACTCTGCCACTACATTTTGCTCCAGAAAACAAACGTCATGACTGATTCCAACCCTATGCAATACATACTCATCCGTAGGCTTATTAATAGTAAGTTTGCACAGTGGATTGTTGTCTTACAAGAATTTTATCTCGAATTTGTTATTCCCAAAAGCAAGAAATCCATGGCCTTAACCGAACTCATTACATACCTCCCCTCTACCACTACAAGTGATTCTATCTAGGACCAGTTACCCAATGAGCACCTCTTTCTCATTACGGCCAAAGATCCTTGGTACGACGATATCCTTCTTTATCTCTGCACTAGAAGTTCACTCTCCACTTATCCCGTGACGATCGCCGCAAAATCTGCCATCAAGCACCGTGATACCTCCTCATTGGAGATGTACTATATCGTCGTGGCATCGACACTATTCTTTGACGATGTCTAATGCATGAAGAAGTTGCTCAATGATTTCCATAGCTGCGTGTGTGGCGACCACCTCTCCGGATTAACCACTGCCCAAAAAATCCTATGAGTGGGGTATTTTTGGCCCTCTGTATTCAAATATTGTGTCTATGTCGTCAAACGATGCACTAATTTTTAGGTCTTTTCCTGCAAAACACGGTCTCTTCCTGCAAAACACGGTCTCTTCCTGCATCTCTCCATCCAATCATCATTGTTGGCCCATTTTACAAATGGGAAATTGACTTTATGGAATGCCGTCTGGATTTAGCCCAAGGTCACCCGCTATGGACTACTTCACCAAATGGGCCAACGCGATGCTCACATATGATTATAAAGCAGTAACTGCAACACGTTCTTCTTCAACCATGTCATCTCCCACTTTGGTGTTCCCAAACAAATTGTCTCCGACAATGGAAG
Source organism: Larix kaempferi (assembly GCA_027924585.1). Taxonomy (NCBI): domain Eukaryota; kingdom Viridiplantae; phylum Streptophyta; class Pinopsida; order Pinales; family Pinaceae; genus Larix; species Larix kaempferi. The sequence goes on from BSBM01000378.1 coordinate 15,128,850, forward strand.
ACACTTATGTGACAAAACGTTTGAATAACTGTCGTGGCTATTAGGCGTTAAACACGAATTTTCAACCACTTACTACCCTTAGGAAAATGGTTAGGTTGAATATGTTAATAAAATACTCAAAACTATGCTCCAATGCATAGTGGACAAAAATAAAACCAACTTGAACCACATGCTCTTTCCTGCCCTTTGGGATTACTGCACTTCAATCAATACTGCCACATGTTTTACCCCATTTCACCTTGTGCATGGTGTAGAATCCTTCCTTCCAATAGAGTGTCAAATCCTTACCATCCAATTCACCGTCGAGTTGCTACTAGATACTCCTACATTGGAACAACGCATATTCACCTTGGAACACCTTGATGAAGAACGACGTGACTCTCTTCAACATAATGAAGTCATGAAATTCCGCTCCAAGGAACACTACAATGAACAAGTGCGACCACGTACCTTCAATGAAGGTGACTTTATTCTTTTGTTTAATGCTAAGAAAGACGGTAAACCAAGACCCGAGAAATTTGTATCTAAATGGACATACCCTTATGTCGTTAAGCATTGTCTCCGAAAAGTAGCCTATGTCTTAACCGACCATGAAGGTATTACCCTCAATAACCCATTCAATGGGTTGTACCTCAAAATGTTTTATCCTTAATTCTCAATTACCCCATAGGTACAAGATGTTTTGGTTATATGATTTTTGCATTGTCCATACCTTGTCTATGTTCTTTACTACACTTGGGTATGTGCATCGTATGTGTAGGATATCGATCAGGACAATGTGGATCCTCATATTTTTACATTATAAAAATAAGACTCCAAGCTCTAACAACATGGATCATGTCCCCTACCATGGGTATCATTTCAAAATTGGCATATAGACACTATTTACCCTCCGTTTATACTGCATATACCAGTATTCCTGTTGATAACCATAGGGCCCTCATTCATGGCCTTGATGTTCCATCAACATAATTACCATGAATAACATGTTCCCCCATGGGTGTGTGCACCATTTCCATCCCAGTCATCAATTGACACCTATGATGTCCACCCCCCATGAGTTTGAGGAATCTAACACATCTTGCAAAGATCCTACCTAAGAGTATCATTTTATAATTACACATTTACTGCACCAGGTAGACACTCGTCAAATCCCTCGGCACATGTTACGAAAATGATTCACAAAGGCCCCTCATACCTCCATGAGAACTTTACCCTTCATGATCCCCCTCATATCATCATCCTCGCAAATAAACCTATGGGTCCCTCACCCTCAAAAGAAACCAGTTCTATTAAGCTATCCTGTAGGTATACATTGCATGCCATTGATCCATAGGGAACCCGTCTTTGCATCTGCAAGTTATCCTTCACTTCATCATTGGAAAGTGTCCTCCGATCCATGTTAGATTTGCATCATTTAAATCAATAGATCTAGGATCTTAACTGAAAGAACAACATGTACAGCATATCAAGCATAAGAGACAAGAGACAAGAGACACAAAACATTTCACCGGGGAAAACCAAGAAGGTGAAAAACCCCGCAACTTCCTTAGAGCTAGAATAAGCATCAATACAAGGATCACCATGATCAAACCCAAGAGATAGATATCTTTAGCAGCATGCTCCTCCTCCACTTGTGCGCACCCTCCTCTTCTCTCACTAATGCGAAGTGAGTGAATAATAGCATGTGTAAAATGAGAGAGACACACTCTCTATTTATACACTAAATTTCACTTGACCTTTACTCAACTAGGTCGACCTCAACTTAACCACTTAAAATAATGCTAACTGGGCTGACCCCTACTAGGGTGGTCTAATAACCCTTTGACCCACATGACTCATACAGGTCCGACCCCATCAAGGTGGTCAAATAACCCATCAAGTATAAGTTACGACACTTACAATATAACTTGTGACACTTGCAAGTACAACTGACGACACTTCCAATCGGAGGAATAATACATCTCCGTTGGGGATACAATAAAGTAAAAATACAATATACAAGTGAATATCTTCCGAAGTTACAAATACATCAACACTCCCTCTTAACTAGGAAGGTATTGTCTTGACACAAGTCATCAATACATATAGGCACAAGTCTTCAATTCTGAAGCTGGATCATCATCACTGGATCATGGAGCATCATCATCATCACTGCTGCTGCACCATAATTCTTCTCGTCATAGGAAGTTCTACAGAGCCATCCCTTTTTCATGCTGGATGTAGGCCCACCACCTGTAGGTCTTCATCAACACTGGCCATACTGTGGAATCCTTAGGACTGATTACGTGCGTAACAATGCCTCGAAAGAGTATCCCAGGATCCTTTATGTGCCGAAGCACGATCGACAAGATCTCCCAGGTCAACTTACATGTGACCGCCACCACAAATCCTGGAAAGAGTATCCTAGGATCCTTTATGTGCCGAAGCACGAATGGCAAGATCTCCCAGGTCTACTTACATGTGGTCACCACAAAGCCTCTAAAGAGTATCCCAGGATCCTTTATGTGCTGAAGCACAACCAACAATATCTCCCAGGTCTACTTACATGTGGTCATGGTAAAACCTCGAAAGAGCATCCCAGGACTGATTACAAGCGTACTGCTCAACCTATTGGATCTCCCAAGGCGCTATTATATGCCATAGGACAAAACCTCAAAAGAGTATCCCATGATCCTTTATGTGCCGCAGCACGACCGACAAGATCTCCTAGGGAAAGATTACATGTCCTCATCTGCACAGCTTGTCCACGGACACATAGTATCAACCTGATACTCACCATACATCATCCTGATGTACATGATCATCCTGATCATCATCAATACATCATCCTGATGCATATCATCCGGAGTATCATCCTGATACCCATCACACATGATCATCTTGATCATCATCACTGCATCATCCTAATGCATATCATCCAGAGTATCATCTTGATACACATCACACATGATCATCTTGATCATCGTCATTGCATTGTCTTGATGCATATCATCTAGAGTATCATCCTGATACCCATCACACATGATCATCCTGATCATAGTCACTGAATCATCTTGATGCATATCATCCAGAGTCATCCTGATACCCATCACACATGATCATCCTGATCATCGTCATAGCATCGTTCTGATGCATATCATCCAGAGTATCATCTTGATACCCATCGCACATGATCATCCTGATCATCATCACTACATCATCCTGATGCATATCATCATACATGATACAACTGATCATACAAAGCATCCAACTGATGCATATACAAAGCATGAACTAGAGCATCATCCTGATGCTCATCACACAGCGCTTACATCCACATCCATGGAAGGATCCTCCTATCACCATGCTTGGAATGGATCTTGCAAATGTGTCCCATCACTTCTTCATCGAAGTGTCTTCAATCTGAAGAACACCAACCCTCTCTTTGAAGTACTCAAACTTCACTCTGGCTAGTGGTTTCGTCAACACATCTGCAACCTGCTCACCGTCGCAACATACAGGAGCTTCATTGCTTCTCTCTGCACCATATCCCTGATATAGTGATATTTGATCTCGATGTGCTTCGACTTGTCATGGAACACCAGGTTCTTAGACAGTTTCACACAACTTTGGTTGTCACAAAAGATACTAGTAGCATCCAACGGGAGATCAAATAACTCAGACAATAGCTTTCTAATCCATATTGCCTCACAACTAGCCAAGCAAGCTACGACATACTCTGCTTCGGCTGTACTTAGTGCTACGCAGGATTGCTTCCTACTAAACCAAGAGATCACACCTGATCCCATACTGAAGTAGCAACCAGAAGTGCTCTTCCTATTTTCAGCATTGCCTGCCCAATCTGAATCAACATAACCCTCCAGGTTAAACTTTTGATTCGCATCATACTTGAGCCCTTAATCAATTCTACCCTTCAGGTACCTCAGAATATGCTTTACAACAACTAGGTGAACACCTCTGGGATCCATCAGGAATTGGCTCAATGTGTTCAGCACAACGCAAATATTTGGTCTCGTGTATGTCAGGTACCCAATCATTTAACGATACATCGTGGCATTAACCAGATCAGATGAAGCATCACATAGAAGCTTCAGGTTTTATTCCATAGGTGTGTCCATGGCCTTGCAGTCCATCATCTCGAACCGCTTAAGGATCTCTATTGCATACTTCCCTTGTCCAAGGAAGATTCCATCTGCACTCTACCACACCTCCATTCCTAGAAAGTAGTGCATCATCCCCAAGTCCTTCATCTCGAACTCGGCAGCAAGCTTCCTCTTTGTATCTACAATCAATCTATCCTCACCTGTAACAAACAGGTCATCCACATACAATAGTAGTATCACTGGATTGCCTTCCTCAACCTTGTAGTAAAGGTTGGAATCTGCTTTACTCTCGGTAAATCACAAACTGGATAGAAAGCTGTCTATCCTACCATACCAAGTCCTAGAAGCTTGCTTCAAGCCATACAAGGATTTCTTCAACCTGCACACATATGACTCCCTTTCATGAGTCTCAAAACCAAGTGGCTGCTCCACATACACTTCCTCTTCGACTACACCATTCAAGAAATTTGTCTTGACATCCATCTGGTGTATCTTCTACTTCATCATTGCAGCCAGAGCAAGTACTGTTCTAATGGAAGTGTATCTGGCTACAGGTGCAAAAGTCTCTTCATAATCTATTCCCTCTTTATGGGAGAAGCCACGAGCCACAAACCTAGCTTTGTATTTCTCTATGCTACCATTTGCAGCATGCTTGATCTTATAGATCCACTTGGAAGTCACAACAAACTTCCCTTCTTTTCTTGGGATCACATCCCAAACATGATCGACTGGTACTCCTTGATCATGGAATCCTTCCATTACTGCATCCCGGATCCTGGGAACTTCAGATTCTTCAATATCTTCAATAGATAGCTTCGTTGCTAGAACAAATGTTGTAGTCCTTCTTTTGTAGGTGATTGTACACGATCTTTCCTACAAGTCAAATTCAATTGCATGATTATAAACTTCTCATAGTTTTCATAACAAAATCTCACGCATAAAAACATATGTCATACAGTCATTAAATTATCTTTGCCAATGCTTCAATACAACATTTGTCCATATCCCGTAACTTTCTAGATGCCTTCCATCTCTGCTAGAACATTTGTTAAGAGTGTGCACAAATTTTAACATGTTAGCAAAGAGGTTTCATTCTAGATAAGTAGCAATGGAATGTTGTATAGTACCATAGGCCACTTACCCACTACTTGCATATTAGTAGTATCTTGTTCATTAATGCAACTTTTCTAATATGCATAATACATATCCTAAATCTAGGAACATAAGTATGTACATGACTGGACAACATCATTTAAGTAATCATATATATAAGAAATGACAATTCAAATACTTATCTTTGTTTGGTTGTAGGGTGGACTCCCTCTCAATCTTTGCTTCCTTGCAGGAACTATTGGAGTGTGCTCCCTCTTGATCTTTACTTCCTGGATTACATGTCCTTGAACTTATATTCATCGTGGACCACTATGCATGCTTAAGTGTGCACTAGTGTCATCCTCAAGATCTCATACATAATCATTCATCCATTAGTATAATATCAAAAACATTATGATTCTAAAAAATCTTAGACATGTATGGTCATGATCATTTCATACAGAGGAAATTTATCATAAGCGTTAGTATTCAAGGTTTTAGCGAAGACTTATTTTACTCATGTATATTCTTATTTGAACATAGGACTCTTCTGGTTAGTCATATCATCAATCAAAGTACGAACCATAATATGCATAAACCCTTGATTACTTAAACTTCTAACTTCAAGAATAATCATTATCATTCATACAAAAGTATAAGATCCTAACACAAGGTAGGATTCTAACTTGATATAGGAAAAACATACCTGGTTATCATGTTTGTTAGTTATGTCTAGCAATGTCTTCTTGTTCTCTTCAATGACCTGTGCTAGTAACCTGCATAACTCATAAGTTAACCATTGTAGAACCAAAATTAGGCATACCTCGTAAGTGGAGATTCTATGTGATCCATGACTATGGATGAGTCTTTGTCTTCATGTCACCATGGTCATATGTGCTTGATCTAGAACTTGATTTGTCTTTCTTGATGTACCTTTCATGTTAGCGGACAACATCAACCTCATACAACACCACAGTGCATTAGTACAATCATATAACCCTAATCAATGAATGTCTACAAGCATTCATACTTTTACTAAGGTGATAAGACAAGTCTAAGATTAATCAAGATTGTACTAATAATATGAAGACAAACATATCATAAAATTAATCATGAATAAATTTCACAAACATACCTGTATCTCTTCAAGTCATACTTGTCGGGATTGCTTGTAGCCTTCTTATGTAGGCCTTAGCCTCATCTCCCTCTGAAACTGGAACTTCTTCACTTATGTAGGTGTCCAATTCAATCTCTTCTAGGATTAAACCAATCCACTTTAATTTGCTGAAACTGGATCTGGAGCTGGATTAGGGTTTGTCAGAGAAACCCTAAAAATTCAAATTTTGAATTTCAAACTTATGAATAGATAGAAAGATGTGGCTTGCTGAGCTGATCAAGTTGGTATACTTCAATTTTGAAACCTCCAAAATTTGACCCCTCAAAATTGACTTTGAAACTTTCGGATCTTCTAGACAGGATCTCGAACTAGGGTTTGATGAAGCCCGGTCTTCTGCCCATCCAAAAGGTTTGATATTGTGTTCTAAACTTCGATTTTCCTAAGGAGCTCCTAGCCGTGGTCACAGATTTCAAAAAATCCAACTTTTGCAGAAGCCCTAATTTTCCACCTTTTCGATCAAAATCTCAAACTAGGGTTTGATCAAGCCCGACCTTCTTCCCAACCAAAAAATTTGATCTTGGTCTCTAAATTTCGATTTTGATGAGGATCATCCATCCGTGGTCTCTGATTCCAAAAATTCCAACTTTCTCCGAAGCCCTAAATTCCCGCAGCATTGACAAGCCATGAATGAAGGTGCTCAGAATCCAATTTTGTTTTGACAGAAATATGCACCTGATTGTTTCTGATGCATCTTTGGAATTACGAATCCACAAGGTCTAAAACTTTGGCTTGTGGTATCCTGGCCTGCCATCTTTCTAACCCCATAGGTCTGACCTCAATTGGATTCTCTGAGAGAGAGTTATGCCAAGTGTCACAATGTGACCTGTTTATGGGATAAAACAGGAGAGCGAACTTGTATGGCATGACACGTCACTGGTTCAACTTCAGCATTTGAAACTTTTACCTGTGCAACTATAGTCTGTTCTCTTATTGTCACTTTTTACATAATTTCATTTGGAGTTTCTTAGACCAAGTTGTGACCTTTTTTCCTAGGTCACATGTTTATGACTGAGATCTGGAAGAGGCATAAACCCTAGATTGTACGGATCATAAAATAGAAAGTACAACAATTTAGAGGCTATTATTTGGACACAAGGTACATGGGGATGTTATCTTAGACCTGTAAAATTTTCATATCCTGAACCTTCACCAAAATGGAGATATAGCGAAAGTGCTACGATGACTGGTTTTTTCTATATCAAGCCCTAGCTTGCAATTTGTCGTAATTGCAACAAGTGTCATAAATGCCATATCATGCCTTCCTTCAGTCTAGCTCTGATACCATGTTATATTTTCATCATTTAAATCAATATATATAGGATATTAACTGAAAGAACAACATGTACAACATATCAAGCATAAGAGACAAGAGACAAGAGACAAGAGACACAAAACATTTCACCGGGGAAAACCAAGAAGGTGAAAAACCCCACAACTTCCTTAGAGATAGAATAAGCATCAATACAAGGATCACCATGATCAAACCCAAGAGATAGATATATTTAGCAACATGCTCCTCCTCCACTTGTGTGCACCCTCCTCTTCTCTCACTAATGCGAAGTGAGTGAATAATAGAATGTGTAAAATGAGAGAGACACACTCTCTATTTATACACTAAATTTCACTTGACCTTTACTCAACTAGGTCGGCCTCAACTTAACCACTTAAAATAATGCTGACTGGGCCGACCCCTACTAGGGTGGTCTAATAACCCTTTGACCCACATGACTCATACAGGTCTGACCCCATCAACATGGTCTAATAATCCATCAAGTATAAGTTACGACACTTACAATATAACTTGCGACACTTGCAAGTACAACTGACGACACTTCCAATTGGAGGAATAATACATCTCCGTTGGGGATACAATAAAGTACAATTACAATATACAAGTGAATATCTTCCGAAGTTACAAATACATCAATAATCCACTCAAAACCATGGGGACTCCGCTCATCATCAAATTCGTTCCTTGACACACCCAAAACTGTGGGGAGCCCACCAATATTCTATTTGTACAAACAGTTCCCACATCACCACACATTACGGGAACACCATATTATTTTGGCAACAACCCATGGTCGCCTTTGATCGATGTATTTGAGTCTCCATATGTTCAACAATTTATTTATTTATTTTTTCGGTTACCATTACCCTTCGTTTTAGATCTCCATCAAAGCCCTTTAATTTGTACTTTGTCTCCATCCGTTTCAATCTATGTCGCTCTGAAATAAAAGATGTCGTCCCCACTCCCCATGTTTACATCGATCAAAGGAAGTTACGAGCCCCATGCTTATCAACCAGTCTTCTGTCAGGTCTATCCGTCCACTAGTTGGTTACAATATGATCTCAGTTCGCAAGATAAGACTCTTGTGTTATCATGTAATTCATCTCTAGTCGATGTAAAAAACACTACATTCTAAGAGTTGTTGTAGTTGCAGTTGTACCTTGGGATCCCTTTCAATCACTATAAGGGATCACCTCAAACTTAGTAGGGAGAGTCATTAGTGCTCCCTAACTAAGGGGTTTCCCCTATGCTATATGTTAGCACATTATCACATCATGGGGAAACCTACTTTTGAAGGTAGCAGTATTCACATTTGGAAATCATGGTAGCATTCTATTTGGTATAGTGAGGCTCTCAAGCAGATTCACATACCGATTTGGTCCCCCACCTCAGTGGGTTTATCATGGTCACCAACAGTTTCGCTTATTCAACACTCTGTAACATTTCCTAGGTCATTTAATCAAACCGTGGATTGAAGTAGCCTTCATCCATGTCCCAACAACATAGTAGAGTCGACACCTTGGTCCTCTCTCATTGTAATCACTTTGAGAACATTTCACGAGCATGGGTATGCCTGCCTCGTTTGTATAAAAACTATTCTTTAATGTAGATCCAACCTTCGTCACCAACAATATTCCCCCATGGGAGAACCCTATTTGTCCACATATTCTTTGTCCTACAGAACAAGAGAGAAACAACAGAAAACATGATGCATTATCGGCTCTATAGTACGCTCCGAACCTCATACATCATGGGGCATCTGTTAACGCCTAAAATTCGTTCACATGTGACATTTCAACGATTCATCTAGTAAAGCGTCATCAACATAAAGAATGCATCTCACCACATGCATCCTCAACAGATCCAAAACACAACATGAGTCCATAAGTGCCAAGAAACAGTCAAAAGAATGGGTAGTGTGGGTAATACACGGTTAACCCGTGATATAGCGCAGGTGATATGAGAAATGATCGCGCTACAACCATGTGAATTTTAATTTGAAAGTTGTTCTACTGTCAAAATAGAGGGACCACTAACTCCGAATGGTGCATTGAAGGTGCATTCCTCCCCAAGGATCCAAATTCATCTCCTCAAACACTTTGTGGCATTAATCATCCCCCCTTGTGTAACTTGGAACTAGTTCATGAAGGAAGTGATTTCACATTTGGATCTAGTTGTTTGTTGGCCACCTCTTGGACTATAAAAGGAAGCCATTAGCATGCATTTTGTAGAGAGAAAATAAAGGAAGGTTATGCTGTTGGATTTGAGTTGGATCTTCCTCTAGCCCACCATTTCCTATCATTGTGAACATTCCCAAGCTCCCTTCCCACCTTCCTTCAAGGGGAAAGTGTTTCTCTCCATTGTTCTACCATCTACTTAGAATTTAGTTTGGACAAGAAAGGCATCCCTAAGGGATATTGTTGGCTTCCCTTGAATCCCACACCTCCCATGTGTTGTAAAACTATACCATTGGGCAATACAAGAGTGGTTTAACATATCTTTGGTTGTTATTGGATTTTGCATTCTCCCCCCATCTCTTTGATTTTTTTTTTATCCATATTTCTTTGTTTGAATGTGAATTACACTAACAATCTCTAGTAGGATCACTTGGGGGAATACCAACCACACACACAAATGGGCTCCAAGGATTGAGGCCTTGCTGCAACCTACAAGGATTATCTCCTTACCAAGTTGTCAATGCCCTGAAATTCACAACACTGACAGTTAGGGATTCTCCCCGGTAAGCAAGCCCAATTAGATCGCTCACCATTTGGTGTAGGGAATCCATCCGGTTAACGGCCCGACTACCATATGTGATTTAAATATTTGCTTTCACCGATTGCGTCCCAATCCACCGTTTATGTATTTTATATTTAAAGATGAGATGCAGGTGCTGTTAACACCCAAAAAATGCTCACTAGTTCATCTCCCTAGCTACATGAACCATTTGTCCATTTTTCCCACCATTTAGCCTCCAAAACCTCAAAAAACCTTTAAATGGTCACCAAAAAGGCTAAAGTTAATCTTTTTCCCCTTAAAATAATTAAATTTCCTCAAAAAATGCCAAAAATCCTCCAAAAGGGCCCAAAATCCAAAAAATCAAATAAAAGGCAATAAAATCCAAATATTAATTCAAAAAAAAGGAAAACGAGGAAAAAAGAAGAGGAGAAACCCTAAACCAATAACCTAAACCATGTGTAACCAAATACTATTGGTCAATATTCCACCACTAAAAAACCTATAAATAGGTGATGGAGGCTCCCTATTTTTCATCCACAATCCATCTTACCCTCATGCTGCCCAAATCACTCCTAAAACCCTAAGCTCACCATTTGTGCTTAGATTCACCATTTGAGTGAGACATTTGGCCAATCCCCATTGCATTTGGAGAAGAGAAGGAGACATTGGAGCATTGGATCAGCTTGTCCCTGTAGCTACACAAGCTCCACCAAACTCACCATTGAGGTAAAATCTTATGTAATACTCCATTTTTAGGTTAATGAAAAGATATGATTCTCTTCTATATTTGCTTTGCATAAGAAATCAATGAATGCCTTTTGTTTACCATTTTTTACTACAGATTTATTTGTTAAGCACCCATGCACATGTTAGATTAATTTTTACTGTTTACACTAGGTTTTTACTGTTTTCTTGAACTGCTACTAAGGAGTCCATTCTCCTTAGTAGGTGAAAACCCTAGCTACAGTTTTGGCGACTCCGCTAGCTTGAATCTCTGGTTAAATTTATTGAAGCTTTTGTTTTTTAGTTGTTATTTTGGTTTAATATTGTAGATTTGGTTTGCATCCCAAGCCCTTTCCTGTTCCTGCAAAACCTATAGTCCCCATTTTTTTTTGTTTTGTTCGGCCACTATTTTCGGCAGCCGATTTTCATGCCATAAAACCCTATTTTTCACCCCATAGTCGCATTCCGAATCTTGGCTATACGGCCCTAACCCGCGACCCAAATTGCAGGTTCCCGACGTCTTCCCGCGACCCTGACCGCATCATTTGATCTTCCTGTTGCGGCCCTGACCGCTGAACCCTTCCGCATTACAGCGACCCAGATCGCATCGTTCATCCCCTATCCCATGACCCACGCCGCAGAAAATTGGCTGCTTCACGCGGCCCTTGCATTCCAAACCAATCCCTCCGATCGCACCCATCATTGGGATTCTTGCGACACCACTCGTAGCCCTCGTTTCCCTTCCCGCGGCCCCATCCGTAAAACCCAAGCCCCCTACCTGTGGCCCTAGCTGCATTCTTTGTCCCAGTTACCGCGGCCCTAACCGCGTCTCCCCGCAGCGAAGATGCGTTCCTAGCCACCGACCCTAGAGCCGAAGCTGCATTCTTGGCCGCAGATCCCAGAGTGAAAGCCATGGGCCAAATTGCGGATCGCATAGCTCAACCAACGATCTAGTTCGCATCCTATAGCCTCACAGCCGTGACCTGAGCCGCAGGTTTCAACCAGACAGCCGAGACCCAGACAACCAATTTTGTCCCGAAACCCGCAATCAACTTTCTGTGTTTTTTACCCTTTTCTGCCTAGATTTTTCTCCACCTTAACAACCCCCTATTTTACCTGCATCCCAAGTTAATCATTGAGATTTTTTGTTATTTGCTTCACTGTACCACTTTACATATTTTCAGCATTTCCATTGAAAAGAAAGTTTTAGCATTAACAGTTAAATTCTAGCATTTGCAGTTAAATTTCAGTATTTACATGTTTTAGATAGTTTCCCAAGCGTGGCATTTTGTTGGGTACATCATCTCACTTACACACACTCTGTCACCTTAATTCAAGTGAGCCATAAAAATTAGTTAACTCAACCAACTTATTAACCCCACTTGGGGAACACGAAAGAACATTGCAGTTAGGTAGGACAGGGGGGATAGGCATCCAAATCACACCCCTCCATCATTTACACTTGAGACATAGAAGTTGTCCTTTAGGGTACCAAAATCCCCTATTACTTGTTGGTACGGTTATACACCAATTTGTCGAAAAAGGCCTTTCACTTAGGAGGGCAAGTCGTGATACTGGTTCCGGAGGACTATGTGGAATGCTGCACTCCACCTAGTTCCGAAGGACACCTACTAATGGTCCTCATTGCATTCCCATATTTGGGGTGTAGCGACCAAAGGATTGACACAACGAACACTTTTTATGGACGTACCATGAACGGGGTAGCCTAGTTTCCGTTCTCTAGGATTCTTTTACCCGAAGTCCCTCTCGGTAGGGGGATATCCTTAGCCATTTGGTTCTACTTTTCATATTGTCTGACTTGGATTTCATCACCTTGCAGAGGATACGTTTGGTTTGAGCCAGCATACCTTTTAGTTAAGCGTTTGCATGCTCCCTTACCTCCCCCTGGTCTAGCGAGTACACCATCTTTTATTTTTTAGGAGCCAATTGTTTGTTGGTATACTGACCACTTTTTGTTGTCACTCTGCTTACCGTAGCACAACTGTTATAGTGAGCGTTTTGAGATTGTTGTTGGCCTGAGTGCCATATTTCTTGCGCTCCCCTTCTGCACACTCGGTTGCATTAGGGTTTTTGAGCTTTTCACTCACCATAACCCATTAGGTTTACTATCCATTTGTGACCATTAAGTCCTCGAGACATTGTCGGTGCCTCGAGGGAGAACCCCCACATCACGGTTCACTTGACACCACTCATCACCGGCGTCGATCCCCGTCACCAGATCTAGACGCCCCCTACTTCACATTTGATTCTGAATCAGAAAACCCCACATACACAGCCCCATTTAGCCCCATGGCTGGCATGAATCCCAACCCATTCTTGGGAGGGACTATTGGTGGAGGGAACACAATGCTCCAACCACTACCGCTTCAATGCTCCAACCACTATCGCTTCGGCCACAACGACAACACCTATCATGGGTATTCCCACGGTAGGACCCACACCTACCATCCTTGTCACCACTCAAGTCCCAATGACTACTGGACCCACTACCGCCCTGTCAGTGACTCATGGTACACTTGGAGGTGTAGGTCCTTCCCACATGATCCCCACAATTTTGTTTGGGGGTCCCAACATTCCTGTTACGACTCATATTCCTAGTACACACATTGGGGGAATAGGCCCTTCGTACACAGTACCCCCACTCATGGTTGGAGGCCCCACGACCCCCATAATGACCTATACTACTGCTCCTTCTATTGGGGGAACTGGCCCCACCATAGGTTCCACTGCTAGCGCGTACGCCCCATCAATCATGTCACATCCTTCTGCCAGTTTTCCATTCATGGCTAGCCTCAAACTTCCTGACCTGGACAGATTGACCAGCGACCCTATCCGACATGACCCCACGTGGCCTCATATTCCTACCAAACTCTCATCAGACATCCCCAAGTTTAAGGGCAAGGCAGGTGAGGATCCCGAGAATCACATCATGTCTTTCCATTTATGGTGTTCCTCCAACTCCATAGTGGATGACTCCATCCACGTATGCTTGTTAGAATGAACCCTTAATGGCTTTGCAGCCAAGTGGTACATCGAGCGACCTCACGGGACCCACTCAACTTTTACATCCCTCACCTCGACCTTTCTGTAGTTCTTTTAGTTACCCGTCCGTTACAACACGGGAGTAGAGATCCTACTGTCTTGTAGATAGAACACGACCACCCACATCACTAATCACATTCATGAGTGGCAGAAGCGTCGAAGCTTGTGCAAGATTAATTTAGACAACCATATCTTCCTAGATTGGTTTTTTAAATCTCTCCTTCCCGTTATTTCCAAGGATGTGGCATCTAAACAACCCCAGTCTAAAGAAGAAGCTATTTTGAAATCCCAATAGTTTGACCTCATCTACGCCCATTCTGACTACTTATATACCATTTTACCCGATGCTCCCCGCGGTGATTCCTCTCTAAATGACATACCGGGGGCATTCCATGCTGCCGATGGCATCAATGGACACATTGTGTCGCACAACCAACCTTTTACCGTTATGCGCAATACTACTGGCCTTGACCTTTTGCGAGCCACGTCCCACTCTGGAGCTACAAAGTCGTATGCTCCCATGGCACACGCCCACCACACCCATGGACCATCATGTCCACCACAGTGTTATGACCACGCACCTGCAACCTACATCCCTCCAGTTGCACCTCCTACATATTACCATCAACAGGCCGCACATGCTCCTTCACACTCTCAAGCCCCACCAGCGTATTACCCACAATAGGTAGCGCCTGCAACAACCCAACCTCCAGTTGCTCAGAATTATCACCAACCACAATCAGTACCAGCACCTGGACCACCTCAATCCCCTCCCGCTTATTATCCACTGCAACTGTCTCCAGCACTCGCGAAACCTCAAAATCCCCCTGCCACCCAAGGGCAAGTGTACGCACAACAAAACCCACAACAAAACTAGAATAGCCAACATAATCAACAAGGCCAACAAAACCGCGGAAGAGGACGCAACTGTGGAAACAACCAACCTCAGGATCAAGGCGGCGAGTCACGTAATCCTCAAAACAATAACAATACTCCCGTTGTAACATACCCTCTCATCTATCCAATTCTGGTAAGGGAAACATGATGCCAATCTATGGGGCTTTTTAAGAAAACTCAACTTATTCATTAGATTCATACAATTAAAAACCCATGTGTGCAGATGTAAATTCAACAAACATGCACAACGGAGATAAACTCATCCACAAACATAATTTTATATGCATTCAATATATCAATAACAGTCATTTAATTTAAACACTGCAAAGGCAAAACACATAGATAGAAAACACTTATCTTTATGGTGAAATGACCCCAAACAACTAGCTATGTTGCTGCAACGTTCCTCCCAACCGTAGGTCTCTACCCAGCCTGTATTATTTCAGCACTCAGAGACCACCCCCGAGCTAGGCATGATATCTACAAGGAAAAGGGGACTCTCAAGCTCATCACAGCCCAAAGCAATGGTTACCCATCTCAACCCTAACATTTCTTAACACACAGCAACTCAAAACTGAGCATGGATACACATAACAACAAAATCCCAAGTGCTGGGTATGAGGAATAATGTGGGAAGCCAAAACGAAATGATAGATGGTGAATCAAGCCAGGGAAAGCAAATTCATTTTCAGAAAACGTCCATGGGCATTCAAAGAGCCGCAATGGTCTCTACAAACCCCCAAATCGTGCTCTCTCCTTCACAACAGGTAGGTAATACAAAAACGAGTTCCCAGTAATGCAAAAAGGGGGGAAAACACTGGAAATCAGTGGAGAAAAATGCCCAGGCAGCTCCCAATAGGTTTGCAACACAAAAAAGCCCTCTTCCCAGCTAGAAGACCTAGGGAAACCAGAAAAACGTGGCTGGAAAATGCCTAGGTAGTTCCAAAAACGTGAGAGAGTAGAACTCATCATGAATACTGGCTTGGGAAGACAATTCGTGGGTGTTTTCTTGCCCAAGAAGGAGAAACACGATTTCCCATGAGGGTGGTTTGCCCATACTCGAATTTGGACAGCCATACCTCCCCAATCCCCAAGGCATTAACTATTTCACCCAACTCTTGGGAGAAATGAATGATTGGGCACCAAAGTCAACATGGGTAGTTGATGGTTGATGGGTTTTCTCATTGACACTTGGCTTGACTTCATTGGCTCAAGGGTTTGAATATTTCCCTCCCAATTCCTTGTAATATCATGCCCCCATCTCTTGTTGCATTGCATAGCTAGTTGTGGGTATTTATATTAAAATGCATATTTACAATTTCCATGGTTCTCTAGCACATGGGAAACACAATATCCAATACTTGCCTCTTCAAGGTCGAGTATTCACTAGCGAGGCCTTGGCCTTGAGCTCCACACTAGGAGCCATACATAATATGCATATAATATTTACATGATAGCCCAAAATATTATAAGGGTAAAAATGGGGGTATTACATTCCCCTCCCCCTTGGAATAACACCGTCCTCGGTGTTCTAATGCTTAGGAATAAATACACACTTTATACATGTCCAAAATTCACAAAATGTGGCAGGTTTGTCCTACGTTTCACCATTTACTTGGGTTTTCAGGACCAAGTCCTTTGGCCTTCACAAACTATTCCTGCTGGCTGGGACCTTCTAGCTCTGCATGAGGACATTGTTCCAAAACAATTTCTTCCTTTTCTTTACCTTCCAGCTGGTCCACAAACCTAGAAAATTTACGGCTACTACCCTCTTGATGTTCTCTTGTTGGGCAGTCGCGGAGGAAATGATTTCCACCACATCCCCAACATTTCACTAGTTGCTTTACCTTTTCCTGATCCATTTCCTTTGAGTCTTCCCACCTAGAACGTTTCTTAATCGGTCGATTGGATGAATGCTTCTTCATTGATCCACTTTCCTTTCCCTTACTGATTGCTCCCAGAATGCTTTTTACCCCTTTTTACAGATGAATAGAGTCCTGTAAAACCTCGTGGTTCATCTCATTCTGTTGCCTCTGTAGCTTGAGCATCTCTCCAATATTTTCTTGGATTTTTGCAATTGTTTGAAGAATACTTTCAGCGAATTCTAATAGCCCTTGGTCTGCCCCCATGGTCAATGTGCATAGCTGACCACTCTTTACTTAATAGCAACACTTGCTTGTGTCGGCTGCAACCAATTGTTTCAATTTCTCCCTGTGAAATTTATCATGGAAACTCTTTGTTAGGACAAGCATAATATAAACATTAAAATTAGTCAATTATTTCCCAATTGACATGGAACGTCCATGCTTCACTCATGCGACTTCCAATTTTTTTTTCATGCTTTCCCAACATACACATGATCTCCTTCATGTTCATCATTTCACAGTGAAATAACTATTTTAGCATTCACAATTTAATTCAAGCAAATAAACACATTCTTCTTCTAGTCATGACATGCATTCAACAATTCTTTGTTTTATAAATGCATCAATTGAAAGGAAAGAGAAGAGTAGGAGTTTCTCCCTCTTAGTCTTGTTTTATTACAGAGTTATGCCATCACTGTGGTTTCATGCTTCTTAGTCTCTTTCACTTTAATGTGAATGCTTGAATTTCCCTTTATTGGCTATGACACTTAGTGTCTAAGGTCTGTCTAATGCTTTTCAGCTTGGGTACCCCTTCCCATTCTGCTTACAGAACCTCTAGTTGCTAGGACCCACTCATGTTCACTAGCACCATATTTTAGTACTGCTCATATTGAGCTCTTTAGGACAGTCATATGTCCATATGCATTCCTATGATGCCTTCCTAGTCCTTGCTTCCAACAATACCTACACTCAAACATTGAATCAATTCACATGTTTAGTTTATTTCATAAGGTTTTTCTCTAAACAAGAGTTTGAGAAATCATAACCAAATCATATACACACGTATATTCATAAGCAAGAAGCTGCAAGATAACCAAATACTTATCTGTATTAGATGTCTTCACTTTATTCCACGGGATCCTTCTTTGCTTTACGAGCTTTGGATTTCCCGTGGACACAATTATGAATGTCAGGCTAGCACGTAGGCTACTCCACAATCATTCGAATAGGAAATGCTAGGCCAGTACGCTGACTGGTTTTATCAATTGTTTAAGGGGTATTGGGCCAGCATACACGCTGTTTCACAATATGAAGTAGTGAATGCCCAACCAATTACTCTTTGGATTTATCAATAATTTCATATCACCCACTCATTTAATCTTTGGATTTACCAGTAATTTTATAGCACTTTCAGGGTCTTGCTTTCCTGGAATGACCAAGGTTTCCAACAAAGAAACAATAGTGTATCAGCTTAGCTGTTAGAAGACTCATACCTAAAATCTTCATTATTCCAAACAAGACATAAATGAAAATGAATACTTATCTGTATTGTCCATTTCCCCTCTGGTCCACAGGATCCTGCTTCGCTTTGGAAGCCTTGGGATCGCCTACGGACTTGGATGTAGTTAATGCTTCACTAGTACACCTTCACGTCGACTGGATTTATGAAGCATTTGGTGGTGCCCAACTAGTCCCATACCTGGTTGGCCCTCTCCATTGCCGAGCTAGCACATTCGTCTGGGTCATCGACCAATGGAAGGAAACTGCGCCACCTGACCATTATAGGTCAAGGCTCTACTATGGAGCCATAGGCATCTCAGGGTTTTCAGTCAGTCTTGGCGCCCGCCCTCCTACCGCTGTCCCAATAGAGATTTTATGCCTTCACCAATGTCTCCACACCTTCTTGCACCGCAACCCTTCACACACACAACTCTTCACTCATACAAGGACGTCACTCCTTCTCTGGTGCAAATCGATTGTTCCTTTTAGGAACTTTATAGGTGACTTTCTTGACTATAGGTTAGCATGACCCCACTCACATAAGGATGCCACCTCTTCTTATTACACAGCTCTTCGGGCCTGTCTATCCCTTCTGGTAATATTTCATGTGAGAATAGAAAGGTTACCAATTCCCATACAGTCCTTTTGCGTACCCTTCTTCACTTTGCCTCTTAATGTGCAGTATCAATCTGCATCTGTGTATGCTGACAACATAAGAAGGATAAGCAAGCTCATCATTATTGTTGTTCAATTTTGTAACCATAATCCATATCATTCACTATCAAGTATTGAAACACCAGGAATGCGTCCATTCCCTTAGGGTGTAGTCAATATTGAAAACCCTATCATGACCGAGCACCAGAAAAGGTGTGCACCCCCTTTCCGATGTGTTCCATGTAGGCCCTAATCATACTCAAGCAGTCTGCAATGATATAAATAAGATAGAGCATGCTCTTCATATTAACCCTAATAATTTAGACATGCATGTTCTTGTCTAGGGTCACAGAATACTCATTCATTTTTCAGATGTATCTCACATGCCTTCTGGGCATAGCTTTACCATCTCACTTTCATGGTTTACCGACATGCGGTTTTCCTGAGATATTATCAATGGCGTTTCACCCAAAACCCATTTCCAAAGCATGGGGTCTTTCTCATCTAGTTTGGATTTTGCAGGCCATTACTCCTGGTCTTCCTGCAATGTGTCTTCCTGGCACATTTATCAAATATCCAAACAGTTAGCAGCATTTAGCAATAAAATTCAAATCCGATTTCTCTAATCAGTCAATGGCATTGATAATTAAATTCAAGTATGAATTGCAATTCTGTCCTCTACGGAAATTGATTCACTTAGCCATGAGTCTGTTCTCATATCGTTTGGCTCTTGCTCACGGTAGATTCCAATCTTCATCATGGACTTACCCATATTTTCCATGCCCAAAAAAATCTACCTAAAATTTGAAACTTCCATAAGCCAAATGATTTGTAAGTCTCTATGCATATAATATTTCATTGCTACCACAATCACTGAAGCATTTTAATATCACCAAAATCATCTACTTCATGTGAATCATTACCATACTAGAGTTGCATGGTTTAATTACATCATTTTATGCAATCATTCTCTTGCATTCACAACAACTTATGAAATGCTCTTAGGATTGACAATAGTTCACCATTCCATCTATTATCTAGTTGTAATGAAACATACACCATAATCATGCATTCACACAATGCATCTCAACATGTGCACCTATACATATGCACGCACTTTTGCATCACTCACATAATCTTTTAGAGTGCAATCACTCAATGTATAACCACAAGATTGTACATAATATTTTAATGCACATCTCCTCAATGCAATCCTGCATTAATTTATGAGTACTATGCATTCAAACATATTATGGCCTAACCATGTACTACCATTACAGGGCCACAAGTCCTCACTTGCTTTGGTTGTTAAACTCACCATTGTCATGGCATGACATAATTTCATATGAATGCATTGAGATTTCTAAGCAATTATAGGGTGTAAGGATCATTTCCTTCAATTACCCATACCTCACCATACTTGGTAGGTTAACAGTCCCATTCGGGCCTTCAATACCATATGCAAACCAAATCATCATAGTTCAAAACATAGTTGAAGGGATCTCACCAAATCCTCTTTCAACATTCATGCAATTAAGCACAAATAACCATTATCTGCATGGATGTTATTAGCATCGCTTGGTGTTACCTGATCAGTTGGCCTCTTACCAATGATACATAGTCCTTTTGCCAACCTCATGATCATATATTTGTTGCACCATCCCTTACTCATAAGGTTGTTGGTCTTATGCAACAACATCATCCTCATATTTTAGTGATGCTTTGGTTGCCTTTGGTCCTACAACCAATGCGAACACAACTAATTATTAGCAACCACAATCATTATCTTAAGTGGCTCATTGCATATGAAAAACCTCACTATTTTACCAATATGCAATATCATATACATGCAAAAACTTTTTCACATGCACTGTGCAATGTTTATTGGTATGCCATCTAGTGCATATTCATTTCATCTATGGAATCTCTTTGCATTTTCAACACTCCTATGCCATAATTTCCAGTATATAAACTTATGGAATATAAATATAATAACAATGGAGGAGTTAAGGAATTCTCCCTTTCCCATTCCTCATCATAACATGGATTTCCTCCTCCACATCATAGCTGATCCTTTTCTTGGCTTTCTGCTCCCATTAGATTCTGTTTCAGCATTCTCAACATGTATGTTTTCCCCCATGGCATCTGTCTCAGGCTCATAGGGATCCTGTGCATCATCCATGATGTTGATATTCTTTGCCCAACTAAGACTAAAACTTTCCAACTGCACTTATTTGGAATGCTGCCTTGATGTGGCTATAATTCCGCAAAATATTTTTATAAACACAACTAATTAGCTTCATTATAATGCTATAAATTATTTGCATGTATGTGGGGAAATCCCATATTGACAACTTTAAAAAGTGCAGGAATTATTTCTATTTTGGCCGACACCGGCGCATGGCTTATCCTTAAAATCACTGATGGACGGATTGTTTTCTAATGCAAAGTTATCTCCAGCCTTCGGTGCAAGTTTTAACCATAATTCTCCTGCCTCTTCGGTGCAAGTCGTAAAGATAACTCTGTCGCCAAATGTTCCCTTCAATTCAACCATTTTTTTGATCCTTTCTTGCGCATGTCTTAAGTTTAAAACTGTCCGCTTATGGCGCCCATCCCAGCCTTATTTTGGCCGCCTTCAGTGCAATTAATAACAACATGCCAGGCACTTTGGCGTAGGATTTATCTTTAAAATTTCCATGGGTCCTATCACCAAGTTTGCCGCCGCGCACTGCGCATGGCGCAGACTTTACCCTTAAATTTGCCGCAGGTGCTATCGCCAAGTGTTCCTCCGCACACCGCAAAAAGTGAACCTATTTTTCGCCGCCACCACAGCCCTTAGGTGAAATTTGAAAACACTTAGAAATTTTTGGGATTTTCTCTGCCTTTTAGCACAGAACTACCAACTTCTTCGCCGACTGTGTCGCAAAGTTAACCTTAACTTCTGCATCCGCAAGCCTTCGTCGCTGCGACCGTGTCGCAGGTTTTAAGGCTAAAATCACCGCCGCGCACAAGCCTCCATCGCAACTTTAAAGTTAAAATTGCCGCTGCTGCGCTCAAGCCTCCATCACAACTTTAAAGTTAAATTTTTTCCATCACGCGCAAGCCTCGATCACAATTTTAAAGTTAAATTGCCGCCGCCGCACACAAAACTTATCATTAATTTTGCCACCGCAGCCTTAGCAGCAGACACTTAGAAAATTTTCAAAACAGGTAGAATTTTTCTTGAAATATGTCCCTCATTTCTTTACAGAGGTAAGCTACTTACAGATTAAACTCGCATAAAACAATAAAAGTGTTTCAAGAAATATTGCACCTCTTTCATGTCAAGAATAAAACAACAAAACAACAAAATAATATAAGAAGGTAGAGGTTGCGCCTACTTTCTCTCCTCCATGGAGGAAAACAGACAAATACAAAACCGAATGCTACTGTATTGGGGACAATTTAAAGCAAGCATTCAACCTGAAAAGGGATTTTCTCCCTCCTTCCTTAATTTCATAGCATGAAATCAATGCAAGCAATTTTGCAAGTATCCCCAAAACAACCATAGAAATGATTTCCCATCTTAATCAAATAGGAGCTATGAGATCTTCAGGTTTCTCGAATTCATTTAAATTCAAATACTACATGCATATACACACAATGATTTATATCTCTATGAAGGGCCCAACAGCCGTAGTGTTGAACCTTAAGCTCTGATACCAATCTATAACATACCCTCCCATCTATCCAATTCTGGTAAGGGAAACATGATGCCAATCTATGGGGCTTTTTAAGCAAACTCAGCCCATTCATTAGATTCATACAATTAAAAACCCATGTGTGCAGATGTAAATTCAACAAATATGCACATCGGAGATAAACTCATCCACACACATAATTTTTTATGCATTCAATATATCAATAACAATCATTTAATTTAAACACTGTAAAGGCAAAGCACATAGATAGAAAACACTTATCTTTATGGTGAAATGGCCCCAAACAACTAGTTATGCTGCTGCAATGTTCCTCCCAACCGTAGGTCTCTACCCAACCTGTATTATTTCAGCACTCAGAGACCACCCCCGAGCTGGGCATGATATCTACAAGGAAAATGGGACTCTCAAGATCATCACAGCCCAAAGCAATGGTTACCCATCTCAACCCCAACATTTCTTAACACACAACAACTCAAAACTGAGCATGGATACACATAACAACAAAAACCCAAGTGCTGGGTATGAGGAATAATGTGGGAAGCCAAAACGAAATGATAGATGGTGAATCAAGCCAAGGAAAGCAAATTCATTTTCAGAAAACGTCCATGGGCATTCAAAGAGCCGCAATGGTCTCTACAAACCCCCAAATCGTGCTCTCTCCTTCCCAATAGGTAGGTAATACAAAAACGAGTTCCCAGCAATGCAAAAAGGGGGGGGGGAAACACTGGAAATCAGTGGAGAAAAATGACTAGGCAGCTCCCAATAGGTCTGCAACACAAAAATGCCCTCTTCCCAGTTAGAAGACCCAGGGAAACTAGAAAAACGTGGCTGGAAAATGCCCAAGCAGTTCCAAAAACGTGAGAGAGCATAACTCATCATGAATAATGGCTTGGGAAGGCAATTCGTGGGTGTTTTCTTGCCCAAGAAGGAGAAACACGATTTCCCATGAGGGTGGTTTTCCCATACTTGAATTTGGACAGCCATACCTCCCCAATCCCCAAGGCATTAACTATTTCACCCAACTCTTGGGAGAAATGAATGATTGGACACCAAAGTCAACATGGGTAGTTGATGGTTGATGGTTTCTCTCATTGACACTTGGCTTGACTTCATTGGCTCAAGGTTTTGAATATTTCCCTCCCAATTCCTTGTAATATCATGCCCCCATCTCTTGTTGCATTGCATAACTAGTTGTGGGTATTTATATTAAAATACATATTTACAATTCCCATGGTTCTCTAGCACATGGGCAACATAATATCCAATACTTGCCTCTTCAAGGTCGAGTGTTCACTAGTAGGTCCTTGGCCTTGAGCTCCACGTTAGGAACCATACATAATATGCATACAATATTTACATGATAGCCCAAAATATTATAAGGGTAAAAATGGGGGTATTACACCTGCCAATCAAAACCTTGATCGAGAACCGAAACAAGGGAAGAACCTGAATTTACGAACAAAACACCCTTATTCCATATGCGGGGTATACGACCATTATACACACACTTTCCCTCATTTGGATTGAGCATGCCATCTTTGGACCGACGATGCCCAATGCCAAAGGCACGCAACATTGCTGATGCCACCCAACTCCCCACCACCTTAAGCACAACCCCTGGTACTGTAGAATCCTTTACCCACACAAGGAGTGGTGAACACTCAACCGTTGGATCCCCCTCAAGGAACCACAACACCACAACATGAAGTTACTTATGCTTCACCTGCTCATCAACCCATAGACTCAGGTACTCACCACCTATTAATGATGTCGTCGACAGACGTCAACCTACAAACACGTCGAAACCAATATGGCTCCACCTCTGAATCCATTCCAGCTGATAAAGCCACCAACGCTCTTCCCACTAATCAGCCATTACGCATACCTACCGCACCATTAGATGGGGGACCCAAATCCCCCTGGTTCCCACTATGTCGATTCAATAATAATCCTAACACTCGTGCCTCCTCTAATTATAAAATTGTGGATGACTTAGCCCAATCTCCTGCTGCTATGTCAGCCTAGAGGTTCTAAAGAACTATCCTTCCCAACGCAAGACTTTGTTATCCGCCATTGGCACCATTGACCCTTCTGACTCACGAATGATGGCATTCAACCTGGACCAATCCGAACCATGCATGCCTTCCACATTAGCATTTCAAGTCTCTGTATCCATTCGAAATCTTGTGATCCATCGATGCATCATCGATGAAGGTGCCTCCACATGCGTTATGTCGACTTTTGTCTGGCAGAAGCTCGAATCGCCTACACTACAACCATCCACCACTGCATTACAAGCTTACGATGGCTGCTCGGCCCAACCACAAGGCCTCCTGGGGAATGTTCTTATCCAATTAGCAGGCAAAAAAATCCTGATCGACATAGAGGTCATCAATGCCTAGCTTGATTATAACCTCTTACTTGGATGTAGTTACATGTATGCCATGAAGGCTGTCGCTTCATTAGTTTTCCGCATCATGATGTTCCCCCATGAGGGACGTGTGATCAAGATCAACCAAATTACGTACTACGATCCCAATGCCCCCGCCACACCGAAAAATGTTCTTCCCATGGTTGAACAACCCGTCCACAATGCACCTACATCATTGGTCTCCACAGTCGGACCAGGGATATACTCCTATACACCCATGACTTCCACTTTCCAATCCATTCCACCCCCTTTGCGGTCCATTGAGATATCTGATTTGTGCACCCTCTCACACAATACACAGCCGCCCAACCCGCAGCCCCCTCTACTACCACAACCACCGTCAATTCCTAGTCATGTCGAAGCCACACCTATCCACACTATCCCGTTCTTATTCCCTCCGTCGGGAGCAGTCAACACCCCAGTAATGGCTACTTTGATTCTTCCCGGGCTAACATTAGGACTACCTGTGTGGTACCTATCTACCCCAACCCCTCCCCCAACACTAAACATCATTTTACAACCAGTTCAACCTATTACCGTGACGAATCGCTCACCTCCAGGGGTGGAAACCGCATCCACATCAGGTAGTGCACAACCTCCACCTCGCCACACTAGGGGAAAGGGCCAACAAAATTATAATGCCCCACCTGCACCAAATCCAGCTAAGAATCCTCCACCATTCCGTGCTCCCCTCAAATGCTCTTTGTGTGACGATTTGGACCATGATACCCATCAATGTCCGCAAGTACCAGCACTTTAGGAACACATGCAAATTTTAGATGATGATCCCAACATCCCGGTTGTCAAACTTGACCTTACCCCTAAGCCCCATGATAAATCGTTGCATACCAATCACCCTTGTGAAATATGTGGTATTTACAACCATTACTTGCATCACTGCCCCTATCTCCCGGAATACAAATTGGCTCTCTACGAACTAACTCATTTCGACCTAGAGACATCCCCTCCTACCATTGAATAAATTCATCCCCCAACATCTTCCTCCTCAGAAGAAATTAATACCATCTACATGATATCCACCGCTAGCGCACCCTAGTCAACCAATTCTACAACATAGTGCTTTCGTAGTGATGAAGAAATCCTCGAAGCACTTACTGCACCTGACTACCCTTGGGATGATATGCACCATCGCTCGTATTTCATTCCTGAGGAATCTACCACCTCCACGACAACCCAATTCTCTGTCGAGTCCAAATATTTCCTCCCATCCAAGGTTGACTGGTTTAAAGATCCAATCCCAGCTCCCAATGCCTTTGAAGAAGGCAACATGGCCAACATTTCACCCACCATTCAAGTCGATATCTCCCGCCCAGGCGGCCAACCTGAGATCATTTCCTTAGGTGCTTCCTGTACAGAGTATGAAATCAGGGAGTACAAGAATCTCATCCAAGAATTTCGCAATGTCTTTTCCTGGTCATACACCGAGATTCCGAGTCTTGACCCTGCTATCATGGAACACCACATTGACACTTGGCCGGACGTGCCACCCGTTCGCCAAAAACAATGCCCCATCCACCCATCTAAGCTTCCCGCTGTCAAAGCCGAAATTGAGAAGCTTCGGGCAGCTGGGTTCATTCACCCCAATGCTGTTCCTGGCTCACATACTTGTCCCTCAATTGAACACTTCCTCCTTGCTTGGCCATTACTTTTGTTCGGTATAATTTTACCCCTTTTTTGGGTCGAACAATTCCTTAAAAAAAGGCACTTAGGGAGTTTCTGTTAAGCTCTTTTCTGACTCCTAAAAGAATGAAAAGATCGCCAAGCAAACTTGCTTCCTTTCATGCTAGCTAAAAGTATCTGAAAGGGCGTCTACCTGGTATAAGTTTACCCCTTTTCCGGACCTTGTAGACTAATTACGAAAAAGGAATACTCTAGTCACATCAGCTAGAAGAGTTCTTCATTGCATACTTTTATCCTTTTTCGGGCCTTGGAGACTAACACATGAAAAAGAACCCCCTTGGAGTCTTCTTACTACTTTCAGACTCTCTAAAATGAAAGCAACCACGAGCACTCACCATCCTGGGCTCGTATAAATCCACACGACGATACCTCTCCACCATTTCAGAGTCTTCTTATCGCTTTCAAACTCCTTAAATCACCCATGAGAATGAACTATCCTGGGATCGTACAAATCCACACGACAGTACAACTTCGAGCACCCTTCTATCCCTTCTTTGAGCACCTTAAACCACGAAGAAGGACCCAACGGTGCTTCTTGGCTCCATGACATATCATATCTAGTCACAGCATTATGGCAGCTTCCATAGCATGGTCGCCTTTGTTCAGAGTATTCTGCGATGCGTCACCCTTAGAGTCTCCCGATATCATTAATCAGTTTGTCCCCCTAAGTCTCTCCCATTGCAGTCACAGTTCTTGGTCCATTAAAGCCACGATCCCTTCCCGTAAAGTCAATTTCATATGCTTCCAGGTCAGCCATGCCACCTTACTTTGAACAAAGGAAGTTTGAGTCCTCCCCCCCCCTCACACTTTTCCACCTCGGTTATTCCCCACCCCCAAAGTCTGTTAGTCCCACCTTCAGTACTATCACCTTTTGGATGTACACCTCGCGCTCCTATCAAGGAAACATCATTGCCTTGGTAGTTACAGGTCTCCCTCTGTCGACACTAGCCAATCTATTCCAGAGGATAGATCCATAGGTCCCTATGCCTTGGAATCATCACCATTTGTGGTGAGTGCCTGCAAACCATTTTGAGAGGAGTCCCTAGTGCCTCTCCGAATGGTTGTCTCTCACGTGCTCGACTTCAGCACCTTGATCGCACCATTGAGATTCGTGCAGGGTATTGATCCCTTCCGTTATTTAGTTGAAGACCTCGGATGCCCCCCCAACTCTATCACATTGGTGAGTCAATTTGGAACACCCAGTTATATGTTCCCATGGATATCCGGGCTGTGCTTGGCGACAGTATTCAGAAGCTCCCCAGTTACATGTTTCCTCGAGTACCCAGTTCAGATGCAGTCCAATGTACCATTGAGATTTTGATTCTCAATCACTGAGTCCATCCAGTTGTTGGACACCCTCAGATCCAATAGCACATCAGTTGTTATGGTACCAAATTCAGTATAGATGCCATTATCAGTTCTTCATATCACTCATGGTCAGACCATGAGTATGTCCTAGTTTTGTGTCCTCTCTGGATCCTTATGATGTACACAACAGTTCTCCATGTATTATTCAGGTCACATTGGACCTCATTATTATTATTTTGTATATGTTGATACGAGCATGGGTATGCTCGCCTCGTCCATATATCAGAGATTATTCCTCATTCATTTTGAGGACATGTATGTTCAGTTTTTGCAGTTTGTACAGGGCCATTGTTCCGGTCTCCAATCAGTCTCTTCTCTCCACCACACCCTAGGAAAAAAAACAAAGAAACTATGATGTCTATCGGCCATACGATGAGATCCTGCCCTCACACATCAAGGGGCAATCTGTTAACACCCAAAAAATGCTCACTAGCTCATCTCCCTAGCTACATGACCCATTTGTCCATTTTCCCCACCATTTAGCCTCCAGAACCTCAAAAAACCTTTAAATGGGCACCAAAAAGGCCAAAGTTAATTTTTTCCCCTCAAAATAATTAAATTTCCTCAAAAAATGCCAAAAACCCTCCAAAAGGGCCCAAAATTCCCAAAAATCAAATAAAAGGATATAAAATCCAAATATTAATTCAAAAAAAGGAAAAAGAGGAAAAAAGAAGAGGAGAAACCCTAAACCAATAACCTAAACCATGTGTAACCAAATACCATGGGTCAATACTCCACCACTAAAAAACCTATAAATAGGTGATGGAGGCTCCCTATTTTTCATCCACAATACATCTTACCCTCATGCTGCCCAAATCACTCTTGAAACCCTAAGCCCACCATTTGTGCTTAGATTCACCATTTGAGTGAGCCATTTGGCCAATCCCCATTGCATTTGGAGAAGAGAAGAAGACATTGGAGCATTGAATCATCTTGTCCCTGCAGCTGCACAAGCTCCACCATCACCATTGAGGTAAAATCTTATGTAATACTCCATTTTTAGGTTAATGAAAAGATATGGTTCTCTTTTATATTTGTTTTGCATAAGAAATCAATGAATGCCTTTTGTTTACCATTTTTTACTGCAAATTTATTTGTTAAGCATCCATGCACATGTTAGATTAGTTTTTACTGTTTTCTTGAACTGCTACTAAGGAGTCCATTCTCCTTAGTAGGTGCTCATTAGCACAAGCTAGGGTGAAAACCCTAGCTGCAGGTGCCCTATCTAAATGCATATAATCTATTCTAAATAAATATGAGCTATCTAATCTAATCTAATCTATCCCTTCAGGGAGCAAATATGAAATATGAGTAATACACTGGAAATGTACCTAAGAATCTCACAGATAGTTGTTTCAATATTATAAGCACATTTACAACAGAACATAAAAGATATCAAAGATAACTATGATGTAATTAAAACATTCCATTACTCAATTAACACATAAATGTTTGCACAGGAAATAAGAGCATTCTCAACCAAGAATTAATTCAAAACGGTTTAGTAACAATTTCACAGTATGCATATGAGTGGTGAAGAAGTAATTCAACAAACATTCCACATATCCCAAGCAAAATCGCTATGCTAGATTTTCCTAGGAAAATAGTTCCTTCTTTATTAATGCAAAGAAGTAGTTCTCGTACAAAACAGTCCAATCCTTTCACCTTCCAAAATTCCTTTCCTTCTGTTATCCCTAAAGTTGAACCTGACTACTGGGTTTCAATCTTAAGGAAATCTTAACAGTAAATGTGAGATATCTGACACATATGAAAGATTTCTATGGGGTTCTAGTGGCAGCTGAGTATATAACAGAAATCAAGCAACTCAATAACCAGGTAGCAGGAAGTACATGGACAGAAAATGACTGTGATCTTAAAACTATGAGTATAAGAGCTCAGAAATTATTCCATGATGGTGGCATAGTTATATGCTATTTGGAAGAATCTTAACATGGAATTTAGACCACATATGGACAGAATACCAAAGGCATACACTTCATAAATTAAAACAAAATATGCTCGAAGATCATATCTTAATTCATAAATAGTCAATTCTGCAACATATAAACATAAGAAAATTCATACATGCCTGTACAGTGCTGTATCAGATTGACCCCCTACCTCAGCCCTCGACTAGAACTCACCACTCCATTGCATTACAAATGATAAAATATATACAATATGGATCCAACAACTAATCCTCATTTTTTGGAACAAATAAACCAGCAATGTATGAGATCTTCGAATGAATTGCAAGGAGATTAGAATATCTCTCCATGAAATTTGCTATTAATCCTTGACGGACACCTTCTGCTTGACATGTACTTATTTTGGAGGTTTGAAACCTCTGCTTTTAAAAATTACTCTGCCACCTGTGATCACTGAATACTCAAACTTTGCTTGTAAATTAGTAATTGATGACCCAACTCTACAAATCTGGAACGATCTGTAACTTGCTGATCATTATCTTGGAAATATGGAACTAATTATATGCTTTATTATTGCCATAAAAAACTGGAATTTGACTGCTGACTCATTTCTTGAAAATCTGGCACTTGTCGAGAATATCTTCTGATTTTAAAGAAAGGTTAGTAACCTCCTTCGTCTCTCCTGGCTTGTTTATTAGGCCATATATTTGTGCCTTTCATGTATGATACATTCGAGCAAGGGTTTTGAAATGGAGTATTTCCTTTGAAAAGTTCTATCCATTCTTTCAAATATTTGGCCACACACCATTTCTGAATATGAAATATGTTGTGCCAGCTGCAAACCACACTAATTGAATAATAAGGGAGATTGTGATAACCAATGGAACTAAGAAATTTGAAATTTTGTTGAACATTCACTTGCAACTGTACGCTTATTTCCTATTCTTGGATTAAATCCGAATCTGTGTAGTATACTACACAAGACCAAACGATTGCCTCAACAATAGAATGATATATCCATGATATCCAACTTGGCAAAAGAAATCAACAAATCAACAATGATAAGCTCCCTCTGCACAAATATTGTGAGCATACTTTGTTTGGTCAAGAGCTCGAACTTTCCATCAAATGACAAAGTGAACACACATTGCAAATTGTCCATGAATTTTCAAATTTAGCCATAAAAATAGAATATATGAGATTGTTGAACTACGCCCCCTTTGACTGTGAGTTTGCGGCAATTGTTCTCAGAGAAATGGTATTGAAATAGAGCAGAGATTCAATATGAATGATTGCCAGGTTGAGTGTGTTCCCTCTTTTCGGGAGATTGCATAATAAAGAATCATTGATTGAAATTTGATGGTGCGCTCACATGTAAATTTGTTGACACTTATAATGCTTTGGATGCTCTGTCTGGACAAGTTTTCTTTTGGAAAGCTATGGATATTTGCAAAGTGCAAGTGAAACTCGGGCTTTTGACACTGTCTATATTCTCCTCTAAATCACTACCCCCAAAACTTGTAGAGTCAATTTTTGGCAATTTAGTTTCCTCTAAAGCTTTACTTCCTCGCATTCCATAATCAAAACAACAACATAAAATGTCACCATTTGACACAAGGGCTTGTTGAATATGATGTTGTCGAAGTGCTTTGTGAACTATCAGAGAAAATGCATTCTTGAAAATGACAGAACAAACTTCACATTCAAAACAGTTACATGTTTTTCCTGCTTCAAGTCGATGTGTTGGGCAATAGATGACCTATGGGCTCTGTCCAAAGATGATTCATACACAATTTGCAGAATCATTTAACAACACAATGCTGTCAGTA
Organism: Larix kaempferi; assembly: GCA_027924585.1. NCBI lineage: Eukaryota > Viridiplantae > Streptophyta > Pinopsida > Pinales > Pinaceae > Larix > Larix kaempferi. The sequence continues at coordinate 15,160,915 of BSBM01000378.1, forward strand.
CTGTGAAAATGCTGCCAGGATTCCAAATTTTATGGGACAAATCTGGAGATAACATCTGGCCATATCTGGGGGATGGCATGCTCCCTGCGAGCTGCCAAGAACCTTGCAGACCTATGCCTTATCATTGGGTTATACGGTCAACTCTTCAATCAACCCCTAAAAACTTCTGTAATCTGTCACCACTTATTCAAACCAAAATAATTGATAAGCCTGCTAAAAATCTAATCACACTGTACAAGCTGCAAAAATAAATGCTCATGGATGAGCTTATTTATTAACACTGCTACTCTAATCTTGCAGAGATCAAGCTGATCATGTGTAATTCGATTTCCAATGGAACCAAGTTAAGAATTGAATCAGCAATTGAAATCCTGGAGCATGCTTCTGTAAAATAAAATTTGAAGAACTGATAGGCAATTTATCATAGATCTGAAATCCATATTTGCAGCTGAAAAAAACCGAATGCTTTGAATTGATAAAAACCTTGAGATAAGAAGCTACTGGATCATTAAAAACCATGTTTTGATCAGATATCCCTGTTTCTTCTTCAAGATAAACAAGCTGCCTCTGGATAAACTCTGACCTCACTATCTCCATAAAACCATATTCTTCACCATCATTTGAAAACCACTTTTTACTTTCTAAGATATGCTGATTCAATTCTTCATTCAAAGCCACGCACCTATCTTCAAAAATGCTTGGAACAATAGCAGTAATACTAACATCTTGAGAAATCTTTTCTGACAACCAACTTTCATATTCTAACTCAAATGCTTTAAAAATCTTCTTCAAAAAATCAATTTTATCTTCTTCACTTGAAATGTTGTCAAAATCTAAAAAAGAAGACAACTCTTTGTTTAATTCATCAACATAAGACATACTCATCCATTCTAGAAAACCTTGAAGAAAAACATGATCTACCTCAACCCCGGTAGTCTTGGTACAGGAAGTAACTCGCTCAAAAACTGAATCTTCCATTTTGAAACTAGTGGAGTCACCAGGTGAATATCGCAGCCACTATGTCACCAGCCTTTGTTCACCATCAAAGTCTGGATATATTCGTTTGTCATACAGCCTAGGGAGTATGCCTTCGTTCCTCCATCCCCGGCAACAGCGCCAAAAGATGTTATCCCTAAAGTTATCCCTAAAGTTGAACCTGACTGCTGGGTTTCAAGCTTAAGGAAATCTTAACAGTAAATGTGAGATATCTGACACATATGAAACAATTCTATGGGGTTCTGGTGGCAGCTGAGTATATAACAGAAATCAAGCAACTCAATAATCAGGTAGTAGGGAGTACATGGACAGAAAATGACTGTGATCTTAAAACTACGAATATAAGAGCTTAGAAATTATTTCATGATGGTTGCATAGTTATATGCTGTTTGGAAGAATCTTAACATGGAATTTAGACCACATATGGACATAATACCAAAGGCATACACTTCATAAATTAAAACAAAATATGCTCGAAGATCATATCTTAATTCATAAACAGTCAATTCTGCAACATATAAACATAAGAAAATTCGTACATGCCTGTACAGTGCTGTATCAGACTGACCCCCTACCTAAGCCCTCGACTAGAACTCACCACTCCGTTGCATTACAAATGATAAAATATATACAATATGGATCCAACAACTAATCCTCATTTTTTGGAACAAATAAACTAGCAATGTATGAGATCTTCGAATGAATTGCAAGGAGATTAGAATATCTCTCCATGAAATATGCTATTAATCCTTGATGGACACCTTCTGCTTGACATGTACTTATTTTGGAGGTTTGAAACCTTTGCTTTTAAAAATTACTCTGCCACCTGTGATCACCGAATACTCAAACTTTGCTTGTAAATTAGTAATTGATGACCCAACTCTACAAATCTGGAACGATCTGTAACTTGCTGATCATTATCTTGGAAATATGGAACTGATTATATGCTTTATTATTGCCATAAAAAACTAGAATTTGACTGCTGACTCATTTCTTGAAAATCTGGCACTTGTCGAGTATATCTTCTAATTTTAAAGAAAGGTTAGTAACCTCCTCCGTCTCTCCTGGCTTGTTTATTAGGCCATATATTTGTGCCTTTCATGTATGATACATTCGAGCAAGGGTTTTGAAATGGAGTATTTCCTTTGCAAAGTTCTGTCCATTCTTTCAAATATTTGGCCACACACCATTTCTAAATATGAAATATGTTGTGCTAGATACAAACCACACTAATTGAATAATAAGGGAGATTGTGATAACCAATGGAACTAAGAAATTTGAAATTTTGTTTAACATTCACTTGCAACTGTACACTTATTTCCTGTTCTTGGATCAAAATCGAATCTGTGTAGTAGACTACACAAGACCAAATGATTGCCTCAACAATAGAATGATATATCCATGATATCCTACTTGGAAAAAGAAATCAACAAATCAACAATGATAAGCTCCCTCTATGCAAATGTTTTGAGCATACTTTGTTTGGTCAAGAGATCGAACTTTCCATCAAATGACAAAGTGAACACACATTCCAAATTGTCCATGAATTTTCAAATTTAGCCATAAAAATAGAATATATGAGATTGTTGAACTACGCCCCCTTTGACTGTGAGTTTGCGGCAATTGTTCTCAAAGAAATGGTATTGAAATAGAGTAGAGATTCAATATGAATGATTGCCAGGTTGAGTGCGTTCCCTCTTTTCTGGAGATTGCATAATAAAGAATCATTGATTGAAATTTGATGGTGCGCTCACATGTAAATTTGTTGACACTTATAATGCTTTGGATGCTCTGTCTGGACGAGTTTTCTTTTGGAAAGCTATGGATATTTGCAAAGTGCAAGTGAAACTCGGGCTTTTGACACTGGCTATATTCTCCTCTAAATCACTACCCCCAAAACTTGCGGAGTCAATTTTTGGCAATTTAGTTTCCTCTAAAGCTTTACTTCCTTGCATTCCATAATCAAAACAACGACATAAAATGTCACCATTTGACACAAGGTCTTGTTGAATATGATGTTGTCGAAGTGCTTTGTGAACTATTAGAGAAAATGCATTCTTGAAAATGACAGAACAAACTTCACATTCAAAACAGTTACATGTTTTTCCTGCTTCAAGTCGATGTGTTGGGAAATAGATGGCCTATGGGCTCTGTCCAAAGATGATTCATATGAAATTTGCAGAATCATTGAACAACACAATGCTGTCAGTATTGTGAAAATGCTCCCAGGATTCCAAATTTTATGGGACAAATCTGGAGATAACATCTTGCCATATCTGGGGGATGGCATGCTCCCTGCGAGTTGCCAAGAACCTTGCAGACCTATGCCTTATCATTGGGTTATACGGTCAACTCTTCAATCAACCCCTAAAAACTTTTGTAATCTGTCACCACTTACTCAAACCAAAATAATTGATAAGCCTGCTAAAAATCTAATCACACTGTACAAGCTGCAAAAATAAATGCTCATGGATGAGCTTATTTATTAACACTGCTACTCTAATCTTGCAGAGATCAAGCTGATCATGTGTAACTCGATTTCCAATGGAACCAAGTTAAGAATTGAATCAGCAATTGAAATCCTGGAGCATGCTTCTGTAAAATAAAATTTGAAGAACTGATAGGCAATTTATCATAGATCTGAAATCCATATTTTCAACTGAACAAAATTGAATGCTTTGAATTGATAAAAACCTCGATATAAGCAGCTACTGGATCATTAAAAACCATGTTTTGATCAGATATCCCTGTTTCTTCTTCAAGATAAACAAGCTACCTCTGGATAAACTCTGACCTCACTATCTCCATAAAACCATATTCTTCACCATCATTTGAAAACCACTTTTTACTTTCTAATATATGCTGATTCAATTCTTCATTCAAAGCCACGCACATATCTTCAAAAATGCTTGGAACAATAGCAGTAATACTAACATCTTGAGAAATATTTTACCAACTTTCATATTCTAACTCAAATGCTTTTGAAATCTTCTTAAAAAAATCAATTTTATCTTCTTCACTTGAAATGTTATCAAAATATAAAAAAGAAGACAACTCTTTGTTTAATTCATCAACATAAGACATACTCATCCATTCTAGAAAACCTTGAAGAAAAACATGATCTACCTCAACCCCGGTAGTCTTGGTACAGGAAGTAACTCGATCAAAAACCGAATCTTCCATTTTGAAACCAGTGGAGTCACCAGGTGAATATCGCAGCCACTATGTCACCAGCCTTTGTTCACCATCAAAGTCTGGATATATTCGTTTGTCATATAGCCTAGGGAAGTATGCCTTCGTTCCTCCGTCCCTGGCAACGGCGCCAAAATATGTTATTCCTAAAGTTGAACCTGATTGCTGGGTTTCAAGCTTAAGGAAATCTTAACAGTAAATGTGAGATATCTGACACATATGAAACAATTCTATGGGGTTCTGGTGGCAGCTGAGTATATAACATAAATCAAGCAACTCAATAATCAGGTAGCATGGAGTACATGGACAGAAAATGACTGTGATCTTAAAACTATGAATATAAGAGCTCATAAATTATTTCATGATGGTGGCATAGTTATATGCTGTTTGGAAGAATCTTAACATGGAATTTAGACCACATATGGACAGAATACCAAAGGCATACACTTCATAAATTAAAACAAAATATGCTCTAAGATCATATCTTAATTCATAAACAGTCAATTCTGCAACATATAAACATAAGAAAATTCATACATGCCTGTACAGTGCTGTATCAGACTGACCCCCTACCTCAGCCCTCGGTTGGAACTCACCACTCCGTTGCATTACAAATGATAAAATATATACAATATGGATCCAACAACTAATCCTCATTTTTTGGAACAAATAAACTAGCAATGTTCGAGATCTTCGAATGAATTGCAAGGAGATTAGAATATCTCTCCATGAAATCTGCTATTAATCCTTGACGGACACCTTCTGCTTGACATGTACTTATTTTGGAGGTTTGAAACCTCTGCTTTTAAAAATTACTCTGCCACTTGTGATCACCGAATGCTCAAACTTTACTTGTAAATTAGTAATTGATGACCCAACTCTACAAATCTGGAACGATCTGTAACTTGCTGATCATTATCTTGGAAATATGGAACTGATTATATGCTTTATTATTGCCATAAAAAAATGGAATTTGACTGCTGACTCATTTCTTGAAAATCTGGCACTTGTCGAGAATATCTTTTGATTTTAAAGAAAGGTTAGTAACCTCCTCCGTCTCTCCTGGCTTGTTTATTAGGCCATATATTTGTGCCTTTCATGTATGATACATTCGAGCAAGGGTTTTGAAATGGAGTATTTCCTTTGCAAAGTTCTGTCCATTCTTTCAAATATTTGGCCACACACCATTTCTGAATATGAAATATGTTGTGCCAGCTGCAAACCACACTAATTGAATAATAAGGGAGATTGTGATAACCAATGGAACTAAGAAATTTGAAATTTTGTTTAACATTCACTTGCAACTGTACACTTATTTCCTGTTCTTGGATCAAAATCGAATCCGTGTAGTAGAATACACAAGACCAAATGATTGCCTCAACAATAGAATGATATATCCATGATATCCAACTTGGCAAAAGAAATCAACAAATCAACAATGATAAGCTCCCTCTGCGCAAATGTTGTGAGCATACTTTGTTTGGTCAAGAGCTCGAATTTTCCATCAAATGACAAAGTGAACACACATTACAAATTGTCCATGAATTTTCAAATTTAGCCATAAAAATAGAATATATGAGATTGTTGAACTATGCCCCCTTTGGCTGTGAGTTTGCGGCAATTGTTCTCAGAGAAATGGTATTGAAATAGAGCAGAGATTCAATATGAATGATTGCCAGGTTGAGTGCGCTCCCTCTTTTCTGGAGATTGCATAATAAAGAATCATTGATTGAAATTTGATGTTGCGCTCACATGTAAATTTGTTGACACTTATAATGCTTTGGATGATCTGTTTGGACGAGTTTTCTTTTGGCAAGCTATGGATATTTGCAAAGTGCAAGTGAAACTCGGGCTTTTGACACTGGCTATATTCTCCTCTAAATCACTACCCCCAAAACTTGCATAGTCAATTTTTGGCAATTTAGTTTCCTTTAAATCTTTACTTCCTCGCATTCCATAATCAAAACAACAACATAAAATGTCACCATTTGACACAAGGGCTTGTTGAATATGATGTTGTCGAAGTGCTTTGTGAACTATAAGAGAAAATGCATTCTTGAAAATGACAGAACAAACTTCACATTCAAAACAGTTACATGTTTTTCCTGCTTCAAGTCGATGTGTTGGGCAATAGATGGCCTATGGGCTCTGTCCAAAGATGATTCATACGAAATTTGCAGAATCATTTAACAACACAATGCTGTCAGTACTGTGAAAATGTTGTTAGGATTCCAAATTTTATGGGACAAACCTGAAGATAACACCTTCTATTCTCTTCTCTTATTTATAACTTTACAAAATTGTCTCTAGTGCCTCTTCTCATACCCTAACCCTAGGGAATCTCACAACTTTGTCTTCTAGTGTCCATATAATACAAACATAGTTCCAGTTGGTTTTTTAATGTTTATACAAAAAAAAGCAAAATCAGCTTCTAGCTGTCTTTTCTGTTCAGAAATATATTTTGCCCATGCACCAAAGAATATAAAGGGTAATTACAAATTTGAATTCATGTGGGCCCAGCTAATCTACATAAATATTCCCCGCAAGCATTAGCTTCTTCTAAAATGATAATGAGCCTTTTGGGTTCCAAAACTTGTAGAGAGACTTCATGATATGATAATTGAGTCTCAACGCATGCTCTCCTTGCCTCTGCTGCACTTCTTTCATTATATTTCCTTTTACTTTGAAAATATTTTCTTTCTTTGCTCTCATGTCCTCAATCAACTTGTTGACATTATCTGCTGTTGCTTATGTTGTAGCTACGTTGACTGCTACCGCGAACTGAGGATCCTTGCGAGTACCTTCGAAGACTGCGCTTTCCGTTACTGTCACAACATCTTCGTAGGTTGGACATTTCATTCTCTTTTCTGACTTCCTCATAATAGACTTTCTCTTGGATTAAAAAAAGATTATGTCCATCCTGGATATGGTTGTTGATGTATATGTAACTTCGGAATGTATTTCACCTATGTGTTAAATTTTGAGCATTAATTCACAATACTCTAGGATCTTAACTGAGAGAATAACATATACAGTATATCAATGCATAACAATCACAATAAGCATGACAAGCATCACAAGAATCAAAAGCATGAGAGACAAGAGACACAGAGTTTCCGTGGGGAAAACTGTAATGTCCCAAATTTGGCATTGGGTCACAATGGCCTAATCACATTGTCCCTATTCAGTAGAGTTTGTCAAATTGATGCTAAAGTTCAAATAATTTCCAAGGAGGAAGATTACTAGTTTCCTAGGTTTGGGGTGGAAGATTTGGGATTTGGAATAATGGGGATAATATGATCCAGGTGGATATCGGTGGTGGCCCACCTCTTCCAACTGGCTCAAAACAGTCTTCTGGCAATTTTGGTAAATTACTATTTTTAGCAGTTTTTCGGGTCCTGAACTTCCGGAGCCATTTTGAGGCCCTAAACGACATTTTTTTGCGATTTGGGGGACCAGATGGTTGCCAACGGCACACATTCGGGCGCATTCGAAAGTTGTAAATCTCGGTTAGACCTTTCCAACGGGCTACCGAGCGCTCTAAACGGAGATCGTATGCAAAAGTTATGACCCCGGGAAGTTGACTGTTCAACTAACCACCTTGGGGCCGCAAACTTTATGACGGTTCATCTTCTAGGGTTAGGTTTTTGGATGATTGGGATTCTTTCCCTCATGCTTATGATAAATAGGCCCTTTCGGCCTCTCTTTGTAATCATCTTGGCACGAATGAGCATAGCGGCCACATATCTTCTCAGAGATAGCTACCAACATTCTAGCTATTGTATTTTACAGTCTGTTCTATTTCCGCTATTGAATAGAATATGTGTTTACTGTATCACTGTGTTATTTGCAATATATCTCTATATATGACTCTGTGTATGCTATCTTTTGTTTCGTTCCCACATAAATCCGGATCAGTGGTATCAGAGCAGTCTGCTCTTTGATTGTTTCTCGGTGCATGTCCCCGACGAGGTCAGGATACAGAGAGTTGGGTCTCGAACTAGTTTCACTTGGGGAAGACCACTCTCGCCGCCCCAAACGGCCTCCCATGGCGGAAGAAAAGAGAGACGACGGAGCAGTAGATCCTATCAAGTTGTTGCTCGAGGAAGCCCTCGCGCGACAGAGGAACGAGATGATGGATAATTTCGCCCAAATCCTTCAACGCATGCCAACAATGGCAAATGCACCCTCAACGAGCAGCCATTTCGGAGATACGACTCCCTTCAAGGTACAAGTTAATTTTGATATCCCTTTATTTGAAGGCCAAATCGATGCCGATGCTCTAGATAAATGGTTGAATCTACTAGAAGGGTATTTCTCTGTCCACCAATTTTTCGACAGGGAAAAGATCATCTGTGCGCTCCTTAAGGCCGTCCCCCATGTCAAAAATTGGTGGGAAACTTATTGTGAGCAAAACTCATCAAACGAGTCTGGATTGTTTGAATATTCCAATCCCACTTGGGCCTCTTTTATAGATGCCGTCAAGGAACAATATTACCCTGTTGGAAACTATGATGACCAGTACACAAAATGGACCATTCTGCATCAAGAGAGGGACCAAACGGTGTCGGAGTACACCAACAAATTTCATACCCTGCGCACAAAGCTAGGTATCAAGGACTCCGAGCGGCACCTAGTACTGAAATATCGCAGTGGCCTACACTGGTACATCCTAACAGAGATGGATTTCCTGGAAATCTCTTCACTCGGATCCGCCTATCGATATGCTGTCAAAATCGAGCAGAAATTTCAGCAAAAGAACAAGCATGACTTCGGACCTGCGCAGAAGCAGGGCAAGGGAAACTCTGGCTCGCAGAACACGGGGCAAGAAAAGGACAACCAGTCCCAACCACAGGCGAAGAAGGGTAAAGAAAAGACAAAGAAGGACACCGGGAAGTGGTGTGAGTTCCACAAAAGCCCCTGGCACAACACTGCTGATTGTCGCTCAAAACAGTCATTGGTGGCTGAGATCAAAGCTTCAGAATCAGATCCCAGTTTCGATTCTGACTCAGAACCTAATTTCACAGCCGCGCGAAAGGGGAAGCAGATCATTGATGCAGAACCCAGTGCCGTTGTTGCCACCACACAGATTCATCCAGAGGAGCCTGAAGATTCAGAGGCAGAGGAGCGCCTTTTCCACTCACAGATGTGGGTGAAGGGAATTCCCCTACACTTTGTTGTGGACAACGACAGCCAGAAGAACCTGATCTCAGAAGAAGTCATCAAAAGATTGGAGCTACCAATAATGCCGCACCCACAACCATACACCATTGGATGGCTAAGCCAAGGACGAAGGATCCGTGTCAATCACCAATGTCGCCTACCATATGGCATCAAGCCCTTCAAAGATGAGGTATTGTGTGATGTGGCCCCACTTGAAGTATGTGATGTTCTTTTAGGACAACCATATATGTGGAAGCGTCATGCTATATATGAATCACGACCTCGCAGTGTCATTGTCACTTTGGGAGGACAACTCTATCGGCTACCAGAGATAGTTGCACCTACCCCAAACGAGCAGGGAAGGAAGATAATCTCCCACACTAGGAAATTTTCCCTATTCGCAATTGCCACTAAAGGTGAACATCAGATCGCGGAGACATCCACAACCTCTGCAGAGTATCCTTCTACTCAGCAGAAACAAGAAAAACACAAAGTTAGTGCAGCATCGCCTATTCGGGTACCTCTACAGTGCAGGGCCACGCATTCAAGGTGCTCCTCCAAAAAGAAACCATCCACACCGGTGCATACCAAGGATACCACAACAACCAAAACTATTGAACAGCTCCAGCGCATCCATCAACAACAATTGCAACCCTCTGAAGATGTCAAAGTAAGGCAACCTTTCCACTTCAGCAAATGTCGCACCAAGAGCTCAATTCGACACACAGCTCAACATATGATAGGGGATTTAACGCAATGGAGACCATTGCTTCCTAAGGAGGGAGGATTGATCCAGGTGGATATCGGTGGCGGCCCACCTCTTCCAACTGGCTCAAAACAGTCTTCTGGCAATTTTGGTAAATTACTATTTTTAGCAGTTTTTCGGGTCCTGAACTTTCGGAGCCATTTTGAGGCCCTAAACGACATTTTTTGGCGATTTGGGGGACCAAATGGTTGCCAACGGCACACATTTGGGCCTGGTCGAAAGTTGTAAATCTCGGTTAGACCTTTCCAACGGGGGTACCGAGCGCCCTAAACGGAGATCGTATGCAAAAGTTATGACCCCGGGAAGTTGACTGTTCAACTAACCACCTTGGGGCCGCAAACTTTATGACGGTTCATCTTCTAGGGTTAGGTTTTTGGATGATTGGGATTCTTTCCCTCATGCTTATGATAAATAGGCCCTTTCGGCCTCTCTTTGTAATCATCTTGGCACGAATGAGCATAGCGGCCACATCTCTTCTCAGAGATAGCTACCACCATTCTAGCTATTGTATTTTACAGTCTGTTCTATTTCCGCTATTGAATAGAATATGTGTTTACTGTATCACTGTGTTATTTGCAATATATCTCTATATATGATTCTGTGTATGCTATCTTTTGTTTCGTTCCCACATAAATCCGGATCATAATAAATGATGTTTGAACATTAGAGTGGAATAAATATTTAATAAAGGATCTAAATAAATATATACAAGTGAAAATCAAAGTGGCATTTGATCATGAAAACACATGGAGGAAGTGGGACCCACATATGGCTAGATTTCCCTAGTACACTTGGCATCATTCTCTCACCAATTCGAATTCAAGGTGAATGGTAACATACTTGGGGGAGTCCAAAAGGTATTATTCATGGCATTACTCATCCAAGGTCAAAATATAGAGGAAGATTAACTCCCATGGAAGAGGAAGAGGCAATTTGGAGCTAGTGAGACATTTGGGCTAGATTCCCTAGCTCTATGACAACAATGATGAAGATGCTATGAAACCTATGACAAAATCAGACCTGAAGGCTGACATATGACATATATGACATGTCAAGGCTAAAAATAGACTCCAAGAGGGCGCTCAAGGGTGTTAGGGCAGCTAATATGCTTCCACATGTGATTTGGTGGAAGTGGGAGACTAGGAATTGTTGTACAAGTGGCGTTCTTTGGAATCTCTTCACAAATTGAGTTGGCATGAGTCTCTTGGAAGGAATTCGACCCATGGAGGAAATTAGAACTTTATAAATGTCAATAAAAAAGAATGAAACTAGCTTTTGATCATTTGTAGAATTTGCAATTGCATTTGTGAAGAGGGAGAGCTAGTGGATGACTAGTTTCTTGCCTTAGCCAATTTCGAGGGTGAAAGATTCCCATCCAAGTTGGTAATTGGAAAGGCCATTCAGACGTTTCATTTGGAGATTTAATGGAGTATTTATTTGCATGTGTAAGCTACAGGGCATCTCATGGTTTCTTCTATTGCAGCTCACTCCTTCAACCATTTCCAGTTTTGATGGCATATTCTTGATCCTTGAGGGAGGGCGTTTTTGGTGAGCTATTGTACTCTTTGGGGAAGATTTTAATGCCCCATTTATTTTTTAATATGAATTAAATACTCTTTTATTTATCTCCAAAAAGTTTCAGGTCTAAATTCCAAGTAGAAATGTATAAATCTCATTTTTAATGGAAGAACAATGCCATTTCCCCACTACCTTGTTGTGAGCCAATTTATTGATGATGATTTCGAATGAATGGATGATTATTTGATATATTTGTGATCAATATACTGCCATGGATGTATTATACAAGTTTCATGTACTGTACTTGAGCATTTGAAGCATTTTTACTCAGTTTAGTTGTATTGGAAGGTGAAATAGTGCCATTTCCCCAAGGGTCGAATTGGGGATTTTTGCAGTTGAATGGGAGAGGGTGAAAATAGTTGTAATAATCCATTAATGGTTCATATGAGACTTTAATAAAATACTTAACACATTACATACCTCTTTTCATAAATTTGAGTGGGTTTGGAGGCATTTGGGAAGCCATTTTCAGTACTTACCCCAGGGGGATTTGAACCCCAGATACTAGTAAAATTGCATAATTGGTCCAGAATATTAAGAGAGTTTGAAGAGGTATTTTGGTGGACATATGTCATCCATAAAAATCATATTCAATTTCTAATATCATTCATACACCTTCCTTGAATATTTGAAGGCATTTGGAGTCAATTTGAGACCTAGAGACCAATACTAGTCAAAAGAAAATCACTAGTAAAGTTACCTACATTGATCAGAATTGAAAGAGGATTTGTAGAATTATTTTAAAGGTACAAAGGAATTCCTGAAACACATATTTATGTTCTAATATCATTCATATACCTTCTCAGAATATTTGGGATCATTTGGGGCAAATTTGGGACCTAGAGATCAAAACTAGTCAAAGGTCGAACTAGGGAAAAAAAGTGGAAAATTCCAATTTTAATAAAATTCCTAATAAGGGACATTACAATGGTATCAGAGCATGGTCCTTGCACCTGTGGATTAGGTACATACATTCAAGAATAATAGGCATCCATGTCTTACTATTATGATGAATCCTATGGGTACAATTCTTATGAGGAATATGCAGATGCTTATGAGCAATATGAAGCAGAATGTGAATGGTACGAGGAAGAGATGCCATCATGCAACACTTCTTACAATTTCAAGAGAAATGAAGATTATTCTTATGAATTTAAATCTGATGAATATTAGTGTGTCACACCAACCAAGGATAATTCTATGAGTGAGTTCCAAAGATGGAGAGCAAAATATAAAACCTTGCCCCAACAATATAAAAAATATCAAGAATATCTTGCTTTTAGCAAAAATACACAAAATGCCATGTCTTTTGAGTACTTTTCTGAACATGTTTTTGAAAATAGGCCCAAACATGAATATGTGGAGTTAGTAAAGAAAGGTTTATGCCCTTCTTGTAAAGAACCTTGGAGTGAGTATCATACATGTGTGCATGAAATTATGTCCCACTTGAGGAGAGCTTTTGGGAATTCTTCAAAAAGAGATTCCAAAGATATTGATAATAAGGAAAACAAGGGGCAAAATGCATCATCTTGCTTGAAGGATAAAAATGAAGAGACATCACAAGAGCATGAAGAATATTCTATTGAAAATATGGAAGATCATTTCGAGACACCTTCTAGCTTAGACATGAACCAAAGAGCATCTACTGATGGATGCTTACATTATGAAGGAGTACCTACTGATGGGTGCTCACACCTCTATGTTGGTGACATAGAGATCACTTTTGAAAGTGTTGCTGCAAGCCCAAGTTCCATTAAGCATGATAATGAAGACCTTGTAGCAGTTGAAGAAGAACCAAGATCAACTTCCCCGTCACCACTTGAGCTTCATGAAGTTGGTCCAAGCAAAATTGAAGAAGATGAGGAGGTTGATTTGCAAGAGCCTCATTTTCTTGAAGGGTCCTTAAAGATGAATGAATATAAGATCCAATAGTCCCTCATCATTCTCCATGACACTCAAGCTTTGGTGTCAAATTCTTGTTGGAGAGCTACTTCATTGGAGGAAACATCCTTCCTTGAAGACATGGAGAAGATTCAAAGAGCAATGTGACACATCAAAGGTAATTTCATGTCTTTGCCTTTTGATAGAAACCATTTGTTTGAGCTTAATAAATTGTTAAATGATGCATACTTGAAGAATAATGAGGATATTCATAAGCTCACAATTCAAAATGAGCAACTTCTTGAAAAGTTGCAAGATACTTGTTTTTCCTCCTATGTTTCAGATTGTCAAATGGTAGATTGTTTGGAGGATTCTCATGACATGGTGGATCATGATAAATGTGGGAATTTGAATGTGCTTAATGTGTTTGAAGATGAACTTGAAGAGATCCAAACACTTTATGTGGTGGAAGAGGAACTTGAATTGTCTCTTGATGAAGGTTATGCAATTTTTAAAGAAGAGCATGATTCCTCTACATTGGAACCAATCTATGACAAAGGTTTCCCACTTTTGAAGGAGCTGCATGATACTACCCACATGGATCCTTCCCATGATGAAACTTCTACACTTTTTGATCATTTGGGTGAGTTAGTTCGTTCTCCTACATCCTACAATTCCATGTTTTGCAGTATTCGTCTCAATGAAGTATGGGTGAAAGGGTTCTTTTTTATGGTGCCACATGAGGAGTATGGAACTCCTAGATTTACCTTTTATGATGACATGGTTGGAGCACATTCTTATTCACATTTTCAACAACATTATTTGTCACTTTATGATGATGCAAATCTACATGGATGCACCTATGATATGCATTTGAGTCACTTGAATACCCATAGTTTTTCTTGCTCAACACTTGATTCATTTGATGTTGGAGGAACTTCATCCAACACTTGGGAGAATAGATTTATGATTGGAGAACATTTTTGTTGGAAGCCACATACTTTGTTATATTTTTATGATTCTCACATTCATAGATGTATTGGCGAGACTTCTTTGAGTCATTTGAAGTCTCCTTGTTTTTTCTGCTCATTATTTGGTTCAGATTTTAGTGGAGATTCTTCATTCACTTCTTGGATGAAAGAATACATGGCCGAATATTTTGATGCATATCACACCCTTTTGGAGCAGCATTATAGGACATGGGATCCTCACCTATGTCATTGGAGCAAATTTGATTGGTCACTTGAAGCTTGTATGCACTTGGAAAATGGTGGTCTACTTTCTTGGAGGTATAAGCACTTTCATGACTCTTTGATGAAGCATATCCTTGATGTACATTTTCATTATGTTGTTATGTACTTTGATGATATATATTTGGTACTCATGATGTTTGGAAGAATGCATACAAGAAAATGGGATCCAGGAATCCTCTTATCTAATGGTGTGAGTTTGAGAGCACTCTTAATTGTTGGGGCTCAATACAAGCAATGGGACCCTGGAATAATTTTTGTCTCATTGGTTTCATTTTTTTGGGGGAAGCAAGCAGTATGGGAGATGGATTCCCCACTTAATAAAGTGATTTTAATTAGAGTAGTGCAGCAGCAAGCATGGTGGTTCCTCTCTAAAATCTTCATGGAAACTCAAAGACTCAAGGTTGGGCATCCCAGGCTGTTATGAGCACACAACTCTACCTGTCGGATCTCCCAGGAGCACATTACATGTGATCTCACCACAAAACCTGGCTGAAGCATCTAAGGCCTTTTTCATCCTGTCCAGATCTCCCAGGAGAAAATTACATGTGGTCCACCACAAAACTTGGCTGAAGCATCTGAGGCCTTTTTCATCCTGTCCAGATCTCCCAGGAGCAAATTACATGTGGTCATGGCAAAACCTGGCTGAAGAATCTGAGGCCTTTTTCATCCTATCCAGATCTCCCAAGAGCAAATTACATTCCATAGGACAAAACCTCGCAAGAGCATATCAGGATGTTACAGGTACACAACTCTGACCTGAAGATCTCCCATGGCACAAATTACATGTCCTCCCAGAGCAATGTCTCGAAAGAGCATCCCAGGCTATTATGGGTACGCAAATCTGACCTATAGGATCTCCCAGACATGCTCATCTGCACAACCTGATCCACGGCCACAAAGTATCATCTGATACTCACCATACATCATCCTGATGTACACATGATCATCCTGATCATCATCACTGCAACATCCTACTGCATGTCATCTGGAGAAGCTCGTCATCCATGATCACCCTGATCATACAATGCATCCATCTGATGCACACCAAGTATCTACCTGATACATATCATCATACATAGTGTATCCACCTGATACATAGATACATGATCCACACAATGCATCCATCAACATACATGATCTACTTGATCATACCTGATACATATCAATATACATGATCTACCTGATCATACAATGTATCCACTTGATACATATACAGATACATGGTCCAAGCATCCAACATGATGCATATACAAAATACATACAAATGATCCAACCAATCATATCCAACATCCAACATGATGCGTACATACATATAAATGATCTAACTGATCATATCCAGTATCCAACATGATGCGTACATACATATAAATGATCCAACTGATCATATCCAGCATCCAACATGATGTGTACATACATATAAATGATCCAACTGATCATATCCAGCATCCAACATGATGCGTACATACATATAAATGATCCAACTGATCATACAAAGCAGAAACTAGAACATCATCCTGATGCTCATCATCCAGTGCTTACATCCATAGCCATGTGAAGGATCCTCCTTCCAACCTGCTTGGAATGGCTTCAGCAAATGTGTCCATCACTTCTTCCTCGAAGTGTCCTCGATCTGAAGAACACCAAGCCTCTCCCTGAAGTACTCGAACTTCACCCTGGCTAGTGGCTTCGCCAGCACATCTGCAATCTGCTCGTCCGTTGCAACATATAGGAGCTTCACAGCTCCTCTCTGCACCATATCCCTGATATAGTGATATTTGATCTCTATGTGTTTCGACCTATCACGAAACATTGGGTTCTCAGACAGCTTCACACAACTCTGGTTATCGCAGAAGATACCAGTAGCATCCAATGGGAAATCAAATAACTCAGACAGTAACTTCTGTAGCCATACTGCCTCACAACTAGCTGAAAAAGCTGCAACATACTTTGCCTCAGCTGTACTCAGTGCTACACAGGACTTCTTCCTGCTAAACCAAGAGATCACACCTGATCCCATACTGAAGCAGCATCTAGATGTGCTCTTCCTATCTGCAGCACTGCCATCTCAATCTGAATCAACATAACCCTGCAGGTTAAACTTTTGATTCACTTCATACTTGAGCCCATAATCCACTGTACCCTTCAGGTACCTCAGAACATGCTTTACTGCAACCAGGTGAACACTCCTTGGATCCGTCAGGAATTGGCTCAATGTGTTCATAGCAAAGCAAATATTCGGTCTCATGTTCATGAGGTACATAAAGGACCCAATCATCTGACAATACATAGAGACATCAACTTGCTCAGATGAAGCATCACATAGAAGCTTCAAATTTGATGCCATAGGTGTGGCCATGGCCTTGCAATCCATCATCCCGAATCTCTTCAAGATATCTACTGTGTACTTCCCTTGACCAAGGAAGATCCCACCTGCACTCTGCCACACCTTCATACCTAGGAAATAATGCATCATTCCCAAATCTTTCATATCGAATTCAGCAGCGAGCTTCCTCTTTGTATCACACCAAGTTCTGGGAGCTTGCTACAAGCCATACAAGGCTTTCTTCAATCTGCACACATGTGACTCCCTGTCAGGTCTTGGGACTGCATCCCAAACATATTCTTCATGATCGACGGATCATGGCATTCCATTTCTTCATCCCAGATCCTGGGAACTTCAATATCTTCAATAGATATCTTTGTTGCTGGAACAAATGTTGTAGTCCTTCTTTTGTAGGTGAAGATATACGGTCTTTCCTACAAAACAAGTTAAATTGCATGATTAGAAACATCTCATAATTTTCAGAACAAATTATTTACACATAAAGAAATATGTCATGCAGTCATGCAGTTATCTTAGCCAATGCTTCAATACAACATTTATCCATCTTCCACAACTTTCTAGATGCCTTCCAGTCTCTACCAGAACATTGTTAAGAGTTTGCACTACTCCCAACATGTCAACAAAGAGGTTTCATTCTAGATAAGTAGCATTGGAATGTTGTATAGTGCAAGAGGCCACTTACCCATCACATGCATATTAGTAGTATCCTGTTCATTAATGCAATCATTCTAATATGCACAATACATCTCCTAAGCATAATATTATTTAAACAAAAATAGGCAAGAAATGATAATTTAAATACTTATCTTTGTTTGTTTGTTGGGTGGACTCCCTCTGAGTCTTTGCTTCCTGGCAGGAGCTACTGAAGTAGCTTCTTCTACACCTTTCTATTGTGGAATGTAGGAAGATGGTCAACTCCCTCTGAAAATATGCATCCTTACAGGAGCTGCTGGAGTGTGCTCCCTCTTGATCTTTGTTTCCTGGATTACCTATCCTTGAACTTATATTCATCCTTGCTGACATCAATATTCTTGAACCCTGGAAAGTATAATCTGTAAGCCTTCGATCTTTCACTGTAACCCACAAAGATACCCTTCTTTCCTGAAGGATCTAGTTTAGTCCTCTTTTCCTTTGGGACATGAGTGTATACTAGACAACCAAATATTCTGAGATGGCTGACTTCAGGTTTCTTACCGAAAAGGACCTCTTTTGGTATCTTGATGTCCAATATCTTGTGGGGTGTTCCGTTCTGCACATATACAACTGTTCTAGCTGCTTCTGCCCATAGATGCATAGGTAGATCCTGGTCATGTAGCATTGCTCTTGCTGCTTTCATGATTTTTTTGTTCTTCCTTTCTACAACTCCATTCTGTTGTGGATTGTAAGGAGCAGTCAACTCCCTCTTAATCCCTGAGTCATTGCAAAGCTTCTTGAAGTCACCTAAGGTGAATTCTCCACCATTATCGGATCTGAATGTTTTGATCTTCTTGTCAATTTGATTCTCCATCAAGGTTTTGAATTCCTTGAACATATCAAGTACCTCATCTTTGTTCTTCAAGAAGTAGACCCAAGTCTTCCTAGAGAAGTCATCAATAAATGAGACATAGTAAACATACCCACTTAGAGAACTGGATGACATAGGACCACATACATCTGAGTGGATGATTTCCAGGATATCCTTTTCCTTGCTTTCATTGCTTGGGAAAGCCTTCTTAATGTTCTTACCTTTTGCACATCCTTTACAAACACCTTCATGTTTGGTCTTGATTTCAGGAAGACCCTCTACAACCTTGCTTGCAATTGGAAGTGCCCTATAGTGCATATGAGCAAGTCTTCTATGCCAAAGTTCACTTGGCTCCATGGATTCATGCACCATGGCATGTTCAGGTTGTCCCTTCAATTTATACAAACCTCCCTCTTGCTCTCCACTCACTAATGCATCATCTATGGTCTTTCCCTTTGGCCACATTAGGACTTGGCCATCCACAAATGCAACCCTCATACCTTTTGCATCCAATGCAAAGATGGAGAGTAAGTTCTTCTTGAGCCCAGGTACATAAAGGACTTCTTTCATCTTCAAAGATTTTCCAGAATCTAGGTTGTAGGAGGCTTCACCACTTCCTTTGATTGGGTATTGATAATCATCCCCAAGTTTCACCTTATGGGGTGATTCATGTTTAGATAGGTTCACAAAAGATTCCTTAAACCCAGTCATGTGTTTGGAAGCCCCACTGTCAATTAACCAATCATTACAACCATGGGAGATAGTACCTGTGAGAGTAGAGATTAGAACATACTCTTCTTCGCTTGATGAGTCATCATTACTATCATCACTTTCTGCCATAGCCTTCTTCTTGGGTGGTTCATCATATTCGGAAGCATGAGCATGAAACCTTCTTTTGCTGCCCTTCTTCTTCTTGTTGAAGTTGTTGTTGTCCTTCTTGTTCTTGGGACAATTTATGGCAATATGTCCTTTCTCATTACATGTGAAGCATATTCTTCTTTCTTTGAAGTGATGTGAAGATTTATTGGAGTGAGATGGCTCTCTCTTGGACTTCCCTTTCTTGGTGTGAGCCATGAGAGCTTGATCTTCATTCCCCATCTTTTCTTCTCGTGCAACAAGCCTTGATTCTTCTTGTGAGCATTCTTCCCGTAGTCTACTGAAGGAAATCAACTTCTTTCTTGCACAGATTCCTTTAATGAAGGAGTCCCATGACCTAGGTAAGCCATTCAGAGTGGTCATGACAACTTCACCATTCTCCACCATTTCATCCACTGCTTCTAGTTGTTCCTTGATCCGGGAGACCCTTGAAAAATAAGATTGAATGGTTTCTCCATTCTGAAACTTTACTCCTTTCAATTGGTTCCGTAGGGTCATCTTCCGATTTATGTTCTTCCCTTCAAATAGCTTGGTCAAAGAGTCAAACATCTCTTTGGGTGTCTTTAGAGAAGACACATGGGGTATGAGATGGTCGTTGATAGAATCAGCAATGATTCTCTTTGCCTTGACCAAGTTCTTCTTATGCAATACTTTAGCCTCTTCATCCTCTGGGATAGGGATGTCTTCTTTTATATATGAGTCCAACTCATTCTCTTCCAGGATTAACCCAATCCTATACTTCCAAGCTTGGAAGTTATCAAACCCTTCAAGATTATCCTCAAGCTTGGTGCAGTGATACATTTTAAAGAGTACTTCAAATGGAAATAGAAAAGATTTAGGTCTTACCACTTGAAATGCTGAAAACTGGATCTGGTCCCGGATTAGGGTTTGTCGGAAAACCCCTAAAAATTCAAAATGTGAATTTCAACTTTCTGAAAGGATAGAAAGATGCACCTTGATGAGCTGATCAGCCTGGTGCATTCAGAATTTGAGATCAACAAAGTTTTACCCTTCAGATTTGAATTTTTGTCCTCCCGGGTTCACTAGGGAGAGCCCTGAATTAGGGTTTGAGTTTCTCGGAGATCTACCCAGCCAAAAATCTCGATCTAAAGCTCTAAACTTCGATTTTGGCAAGGAGCTTCCATCTATGTCTTCAGATTTCAAAAATTCCTATTTTTGTGGAAACCCTAATTTTTAGGGCCAAATATGAAAATGCTCAGAATTGAATTCTGATTGGACAGATGGATTCTCCTTGATGAGTAGAGTCAATCTACTATACTTCTTTTCCAAAATCTATGGAGAGAAACCCAATAAACAAGAAACTCAAGTTTCCGTCACTTCAAAATGTCTTCTTCTCAGGTTAGCTCTGATACCATGTTAAATTTTGAGCATTAATTCACAATACTCTAGGATCTTCACTGAGAGAATAACATATACAATATATCAATGCATAACAATCACAATAAGCATGACAAGCATCACAAGAATCAAAAGCATGAGAGACAGAGACATAGAGTTTCCATGGGGAAAACCCTAAGGTGAAAAACCCCACAACTTCCTCAGAGATAGAGAGAGCAATGGCTCAACCAAAGTACAAACAAAATACACTGAGATAGTCTCCTAGTAGCAGATGATCCTCCTCCTCACTAGTGCGCCACTTTCTGAGTGAGAGAAGTGTGACTTTCTGAATGATCAAAATAGAGATCTTCCGATCTCTATTTATACTAACCTATTTGCCCAGTTACACTATGGGGTTGACTTGTCTATCTAGATACATCCACAATATAATATATATTTCAGGGCCGACCCCACACATGGAGGTCTAATAACCCATCGGCAAGTACACACACTTGCGACACTTGTCAATCCACATGACGACACTTCCTTATAGAGGAATAACACATCTCTTAGAAGGGTACAATAAATATATATGAAATACATAGATGAAATACATTCCTAAGTTACATATACATCAACACTATGTATATTGTACTCCTATAGAGATGGTATTATTCTTCTATACGGAAGTGTCATCATTTGTATTGACAAGTGTCGCAAGTGTCGTAACTTGCTGTGATGGGTTATTAGACCACCAAATGTGGGTTCGGCTCTGATTAATGTAACCACATGTTATTAGACTCTTCTAGAGAAGTCGACCCTGCTAGTTTATTAAGCTAGTCAGGACAAGTATAAATAGAGAGCTGGAGCTCTCTATTTGATCATCTCATTATTCACTTCTACACTACTCGAAAAGTGGCACACTAGTTGAAGAGGAGTAGCTGCTAGTAGAAGACTATCTATTGTACTTTGGTTGTATCATTGCTCTTTCTATCTTTGAGGAAGTTGTGGGGTTTTTCACCTTTATGGTTTTCCCCAGTGAAACTCTGTGTTTCCATTATCTTATGTGATTGCTTGATATGCTTGATACATGCTTGGTATGATTGATATGCTGTACATGTTATTCTCTTAGTAAAGATACTAGAGTATATTGAATTAATGCTCAAAATCTAACAACAGTATGCTGCTTTGAAGGTGTAAATGGGGTGAGATCAAGCCCTAGAAGTAGGAGATGTCCTCCAGTGATTATTTCTGGCAGTTCTGTTTCCATAACTTGCACTTCAGGGCTATTTGGTTCCACAGCTTGCCTGGACTTCTCTTCCTCTTCCTTTTTCCTTTGCTGCTTCTCTATCTTCTTTCTCTTTCATTTCTTGTAGCCTTTCAGCCTCTTCCCTTCGTATTTTTTCCATTTCCTCTTTCCGAAGTCTCTCGGCTTCCTCTTTCTAAATTTTCTCAGCCTGTTCCTTTTGGATTCTATCAAATTCTTCTTCCAGCTTCTTCTTCTCAGCCTCTACTATCTGTATATTTAATGCTTCTTGACGTTTCTTTTCTGCCTCATCCTCCTTGGCAGTGTTAGCTTTGGAACTAGAACTCGCTCCTCCTTTGGGACAATAGAGCTTGTTTAATTTAGTCATGTTGTTCGTGCTTCAATAGAACTCCTCATCTTTCCAAAAAAGGTGTGCATATTCAAAGTTGATCCTGCAGGAAGAACAGTGGGCAGCGACCTTTCCTTCAAGATTATGCCTTCTGAAATTTTTTATGCCAAAGCGAAAGGCTTCTAAATCTTGGAAAAATTCATCACCCTCTTTAGCCTATGCTAGTTTATATGCTCTGATCGTGAATGGAAATTGTGGGTAGACTGACTTCTTATTGTCTGCAAGAAATATCCCAATCCCATCCACAAAAACTTGCCTGACAGCTTCTTTGTGTATAACAAAGTCGGTGGCGTATTGAGGTAATAGAGAAGGAGGTTTGGTTCCACCATACATTCTAATGTATATGCCTTCCATGTAGAATTAATAATCACCATGTGCTTCAATGACAGACATGGTGTTCTCGGAAATGCAATTTGGTTCTTCTTTGAATATCAACCAGTATAATGGCATGATGAACCCTTCGCAGATTCTTTTATAGTGACTGGTGTACCTGTGTGCCCAAAGCATCTAATAGGCTACATGGAGGGGAGGACCGATGGGGTTCCAAACAAATCCCAAAGAAGGGAAAGGATGTCTGATAAGTATGCAATCTAGGAGATAGGCAGACATAAAGAACTCATCCTTCTTTTGAGCCGAAACGATATGTGATGACATGCTATCAGAGATGATCTCGGCCCAATTGAACAGTGTGCCATGTGTGGCAATGTGGTACATCACTAGTGCCAAGCTGAGTTTGTAAGTACTCCCATTTTCCAATAAAAAAATTCGGCTCAACATCAGAGCTATTAGCCGATAGGGGGTTCTTAGGTGTTGAGTTTCATATTCCCCACTACTTCTTGTTCTCATCTGCCTTTTAGTGATTGCCATCTTCTTTGCATACTCAAAATTAGACCTATATTGGTCGCATTGACCCATTCCTCACTCATCATAACATTAGGAGAGGGTAACCTGTATGCTGCAGTTATGTGATCTGACGTAAAAGATGCAAGTCCTTCGCCACTGATGTCTGAGACAATCCTTGAGGTTGCGTCGACCTAGGGTAGAATCTAGCCTATGAATTCTGAGCATGGAAATAGCTTGGGGCGTGTGGTGGCCCTGTGGAGGTTAGACTTCTTGATATTTAGATAGACCATTAATTCCTCGATAGTAGCATTAGGGAAATCTATGTCCCTGATGGCTCGATATAGCTCGTTCCATGAAACTCCGGGGAGGCTCTCGTCACAACTTTTGTGTCTACGAACATTGTTTCAAGAACAGTGTTCATTAGGATTTCTACATCCGAGTCTGACTCAACTATCTTGGCTTTACTCCTGGTGGAATGCCTGTGCATATCAAGCCTGTCGGCACACGGGAAGAACAAATGAGGAAACAATATTGACATATTATTTATTTCCCATGGTGAAAATGGTGAAAATGACCGTGATTCAAATAGAGTGTTGTGAGTGTTCATTTGTGCCTTTCAAGATGCAAACTATCCATGCCAAAAATGAACCTTTAAGCAAACAAATGCAGCTCAAGTATGAAAAAATATAGCTTTTAAGCAAACAATCAATGCAGCGAAAGGAAGAACAATAGTTAAGCAAACTTTGATTTGGAAACAAAAAATAAAAATGTCTTGGGTGTGTGCGTGAGTGTGAGAGAAGCATTGATCCTAGCACACTTTTTACTGAGACTTTTGTGTTAGAACCCTGGTGTATTGAAACAACTTCCCTCTGGCTCAAAAATGAAAGACGGACGTGAAATCAAACTAGGGGCTATGGTGTAGAGGGAAAGCGTGCAAGTGCTCGGGACCAAGCAACGACGATGGGAAAATTAATGAATTTAACTTGAAAGCGCACTACCACTTAAAACAAAAGCCCTCCCTGTGGTCATTGAGCGTAAGGGACACTGCTAAGATAGGGAAAAGAGAATACGACCAAGTTGAACCAGCGAAACCCTAAAGCAATGATGGTTGGCATTGGTATAGGCTACGGGCAATTTGGGCCTAGAACTCATAAGAGTAAAATCGAGAGAGTGAGAATCATGGCCGTTTGTGGTCTTAAGTGAAAGATACCGAGGAAGGAAATAAAACCGTGCTAACGAACTTCACCCTAACAACCCTCACAAAACGTTAAAGAGAAAACACAAAAAACCAAAATGCAAGCAGGACTGAACAATGAAACTCGTGTAGAAAGCCTACCTGGAAACAACGGGATGGATGGGAGAGAACGTGAACCTATTGACTGTGCTACTTTGCGAAAAAGGATTGGCTAAAGCTCCTTTGACGTTCAAAAGGAAATCCTTCACTTTTTATAAACAAACAATAATAAATACCGAACTACGTTTTTCTATATATAGAGCTAGCCATAAATGCGGACGGGGAAAGTAGGTGGGCCTTTAATGCCCCCACCGGCTGGGGTGTGTTTTATGCCGATGCGCTTTCCAAAAGAAAACACGTCGATCGCTTCGACGGTTTTATCTCATCCACTACGAAACAATCGGCCAGATTATACGAACTGCGGCGACCAAGTCGGCGTGAAAGAGATACAACACTGCGATAAGGATGGGTGACGTTATCCAAACGGTGGTGATACGATGGCAGAGCTCTGTTTGACTGGAGAGAAAGACTTGGTCGCCGCTAGACAGTTGATGAGATAAGTTCGAAATAAGTGCAATGGTCGGCAAGTTTACCACAACTTACGCAAAACGATCAACAAATAATGGTTGAAAGAGATGCGACTGAAAGGCCGCGACCAAGAAGTGAAAGAGTCGGGAAAAAAATAAAACAAAACGATGCGATTGTTGTCGATGAAGAAAGGCTTGATCGACGAAAGGTAAGAAAAGGACCACGAACCGGTCGACGATGGGTGGACTAAAGCTCGCCGCCATGGTTGACAGAGAAAGAACAAAACCTGGGGAACTGTCAGCAAAATAAGAACAAAAAATTGTGAAACAGGCGGCAAAGATGAGCCACAAACCGCGAGATAGGTGGAGGAAATATAAGCAAATGTCAACGAAACAAGCGGTGAAAGATGAACAAAAATCTACTGCCAGGTTGATGACAATAAGCAAAAAAATTGCTAAACTAGTCGACGTAAAAAGATCAAAATTCTGCGATCATTTTGGCGAAGATAACCTAAGTTTGCCTTAGTAAAAAAGACAACTTTCTTGAATATTTTCTTAAGAAAAACTAAGGGTAAAAAACCAGACTTTTGAGAGACTTCAAACTCTAAAAATAAAAGGAGGGGCCCTATAATTTTTTGAAAATTATGGGGATCAGGTTGCAGTAGCAACAGTTGGAGATTCGTTGGTGAACATAGATCTCTGAAATAATCTCTTTGGCAAGTCAAAAAACTTACATGTTATTGGCTCCATATGTAACAAATTGCTTACACAGTCCTGATTCTGCAAAGTGAGTGATCACTTTTATCATATTGGTTGCTGGGGACAAAGGTAACTTTGAATCAGACTTCTCTAGAACTCTCCTAGGGCCAAAATGTGGAGTTTATTTTAAAATCCGTCTTTCAGATGCCAACTACATAGGACTCCACAGGATCGTAAAAAAATCCCACAAACATATTCATTTGTTCCTCATTCCCATGCTGTCAGCATTTATTTTAGATGCTTTCTTTATTGACGAATTTTGTCGTTAGAGTCTTCCATGATAACTTTATTCAATCTTCAACATTTGACTTAGGTTCTTCAATCCATAATGTCCTTTTGTGTGAGCAAGAGATTTATTTGATTTTCATGCTCACGGACGAAGAAGAACCTTGCTGGGATGACCATTAGAACAACTTTCTTGATGGAATGTCTTTTCTTTTCTCAACCATGCTTTAATGGAGGCGAGATTTTCTAGAAAACAGACTCTTTGATATAAGCTCTTTTGGCTTTTGATTTGCAGCATGGGATCATTTTAAATACCATACATCTGTGGGACATGCTTCCTCTTCGTGGGTCCATCGTAGTGAACTTCTTGAGACAGTCATTAATGTGAGAGTGAATGGAGCCCTAAGATAGTAATATAGAAATCATAAATCTCAGTTATTTAACAGGGGTTATCGCGACCCAAATATGAAATTGCAAAGGATCTCCCTATTCTGAAAACTAGTCAGCAAAAGCAAAGTCACATAGAGACACTTTCTTTTATAAGTAGATTCTGGCCTTTCAAAAACTTTGAGATTCTCTCAGAGCACTATTTTTCCACTACACCAAGAAGTTGGGATGGGATTTATTAAAGAATAAAGAACTCAAACAAAGAGAAAGGTAAAAATATCAAATGAAAGCAATCAAACAAAACAGAATAAAGAATCTAAATGAAAGAAAACAACAATTCAAAACAAATCAAACAGAAAAAGTAAACTTAGAAAAGCAAAACAACGCTTATTTATGTACAAAAGGTCCCCCTAAATCTAGGAAAATTATTGGAATACTCCATGATGGCTGATCTCATGGAAAGGTATAGAAAAAATATCTGGTTTGTAAATTAGCAGAATCAAAGGAAAACCAGAACTTCAAATCAAATTTGAGCACACCTGACTTTTTTTTTTTGATACACTTTCAAAATAAGAGACACCAACAAAGGGATACAAGCAAAACCAAAGATCATATCATCAAAGCCATCCTTAAATTAAGTGGAAAGTTGAAGACAAGTAAAACATGGTTTTAGGGAAACAAACAGGAAAATAAGCCAAATCCAAATTACAAGCATCACTCAGTTCAAACATTTTACTGCCCAGACCTATTTCATTATTTCACAATTGTTCCTAGATTCACTTCCCACCCAAACCTTTGATATTGCTTCAAAATATCCAACATACAGTTGATTAAGTGTTCCAATGCATGATCATATTGATTTAATTCACTACAACAATAATCACGTAGTTTCAAAATCACTCGGAAAGTAATGAAATTGAAAAGACATTGTTAGGACTCATTTTCGAAGTGACCAAGTACTTCCCTATGAATCTAGGCGAGGTGTTTAATCAGTTGGCGTACTTCCTTCTAGAAAATACTTGTCAAAAGAGTAGAATTGAATAAGAGTAATGAAATCAAGGGAGGAAACGATAATGTAATCCAACTCCTTTTGTTATTACCTTTTACTGATAATCATTGACCATTAATTCAGATGCAAGATATCATATCAATTAATTGGTTCAATCTCATAATGCATTTCAAATGGTAAAATATTGGAGGTGTCATTCACATTTATGGGGTAGTAACATACCTCATGAATTCCTAGTTGAGTCCATAATGGGGTATCATCTTCATTTCCCAAATATCCAAAGGGACAAAATGATAGTAGAGGGGGGGGGAATCTAAGTTGTCAAACAAAACCTAACAACTAACTAGCAGCTATCTTATTCAAAGAAAACTATGTGAGTGAAACTCTTATTTCGCAAGCTTAAAAAAATTAAAACTATGCTAATCCTAACCTAACTACATCAGTTCATCCAAGTTAAGTGAAATCATAGAGCTAGTGCAACCATCGAAGGAATTCCAGTCCCATAGGGAAATGAATTTCATGTAAGATACTATAGGACTGATACACAATGAAATAGAAGGCCGTAAAGAATATACCAGTCCTATATCTATTCATAGTAAGAAGAATTGAGTACACGTTGCATCGCAAAAAATTCTCACAAAATGATGATTCCAACCATACCTCAACATAATCATGAAAACCATAAGATAAGTTATGTGATTCGTGTGAAAAATTTGAACATGAATAATATATCTCCATAGGCTCATGCGATGAAAATCGAAAGCCAGTTTTCATAGGTATCATCTTGTTATCAAATTCAAAGTGTGGATTAATGATGTGAGGATTTAACATAACCATCATCGGATAATGAAGTGTCTCATCATTCTCATAAACACATTCTTCTTGCACCTAAAACTCCTCTATTTCAGATATGTCATCTTTATTAGGATACAATGGACTATCATAGACAATCTCCTTCTATTCTACATAAAAAATTAGCTCACTAGTAGCCTTAATTTCATTGAAAACATTTTCTAATTCATTGCAACCTTTAAAGTGAACATTAGAAATATCTACATATTCACCTTTGTCAATATTCCCTGACATGCAAAATTCAAGCTCAAGATTATTCAATCTAGGTATATTTTTGGCTTTTGTTTCAGTTGTACAGTCTGTAGATATGTCCGGGTTGAGAAAGCTTCTTTTAACTTTTGCACATTCAAAGAAATCATCAATCACTTGCTTCTCTAAAAATAAATGATTTGTCCAAGCATTATGATTTTCTTCAAGATGTGTTTCAACAACAGAACAATCATCAATAATCATATTTTCAACAATTGGATAATCCATTCTCTGATTAAATATTGATTCATCTTCTTTTGTAATTTCAACAAACAAGTCTGAATACAAAGAGTAAATTTTTTTAGAATGTGAATCTATAACTGTTTCCTCATGACTAACCGAATTTACTTCAACACTTGCATGTTCCATGGAATTGTAAGTTAACCAATTATCGATCAAATCAACATGATTTTGTCGCGTTTTAGCTGCAAAATGGTCATTATCATCAAGCATATTTGTAGCAATTAGATCATCTATCTTCTCAGCAAATACTGATTTATCTTCTTTTAAAATTTCAGACAGAGGTGTTATTTGAAAATACGGGACATCCATCCTTCTAGTTAGAGGATCATCTTGAATATTTTATTCTATTAGTTCACATGGGATGTGAGGACATGGTACTTCCAAATCATCATCCAATAAATTCAAATAACCTAATTCCTCAAAAAAGATTCCATTCAACTCACTTTCTGATGGAGTAGAAATTTGTTCATGTGCACCTACAATAGAAAATGGACACTCATTTTGTATATTAGACTTTTTAAGCAGGCTGTTTGGGAAATCAATCTCTTCTATATTTTTCTTTCCACTAGAATTTGACATCCCTTGGTCCAAAGGTCCCAGGTGAGTATCATTCAATCAATCATCAAGTGAAACTTCATCATCTTTAGTAAAAGCGAGGAGGTGCAAAACCCAACCAATTAACTCTTTCTTATTGGGCCTGTCTTCTTCACGAAACCTATAATAAATTTGAGCCATTATTAGGATTAAATCATCATCTGACTCACCTTTATTTCTTTGAATCACTTCAAGATCTTGATCTCATAGTCATAGTTTTCATGGGAAACGATAAAAATTTCCATGAACTGTTTCCAACCGTGAATAGACTTAGGCGGTATCGTTTTGAACCAAAACCTAATTCGTCCTTCGAAATTGAGGGTAAACAACCTACAAATTTCAGCATCTTGCTCAATTTTGAGATTTCGATGAGTGACATCAAAATGAACAATATGCCTAAATGAAGAGGAGTTTCCTTCACCATCAAATTTATACTGTGACAAGAGATCAATTGTCTTCTTGGAAATACTTCCGGATGGTCTTACTGAGCTGAAAGCATGTTCCAATACGGGGATCAGGGAAGAAGCCATTAGTAGTCCATCAACTTAAGAAAAAATGAATTCACATAGGCTGGCTTGTCATCCAACCTTCCTTCCAGCGCCAAAAACTATTGATTCCCCGAAATTCGCAGCACAGACAGTTAGGGATTCTCCCCGGTAAGCAAGCTCAATTAGATCGCACACCATTTGGTGTAGGGAATCCATCCAGTTAACGACTCGACTACCGTATGTGATTTAAAGATTTGCTTTCACCGGTTGCGGCCCAATCCACCGTTTATGTATTTTATATTTTAAGATGAGATGCATGTGCCCTATCTAAATGCATGTAATCTCTTCTAAATAAATCTGAACTGTCTAATCTAATCTAACCTATCCATGCAGGGAGAAAATATGAAATATGAGTAATACATTGGAAATGTACCTAGCATATCACAGATAGCTATTTCAATATTATAAGCACATTTACAGTAGAACATAAAAGATATCAAAGATAACTCTGATGTAATTAAAACATTCCATTACTCATTTAACACATAAATGTTTGCACAGGAAATAAGAGCATTCACAACCAATAATTGATTCAAAACGGTTTAGGAAAAATCTCACAGTATGCATATGAATCGTGAAGAAGTAATTCCACAAACATTCCACATATCCCAAGCAAAATTGCTGTGCTAGCTTTTCCGAGGCAAATAGTTCCTTCTTTATTAATGCAGAGAAGTAGTTCTCGTACAAAACAGTCCAGTCCTTTCACCTGCCAAAAGTCCTTTCCTTCTATTCTCTTCTCTTATTTATAACTTTACAAAATTGTCTCTAGTGCCTCTTCTCATACCCTAACCCTAGAGAATATCAAAACTTTGTCTTCTAGTGCCCATATAATACAAAAATAGTTTCTAGCTGTGCTTTTAGTGTTTATACAATAAAAAGCAAAATCAACTTCCAGCGATCTTTTCTGTTCATAAATATATATTTTCCCATGCATTAGAGAATATAAAGGGTAATCAAAAATTCGAATTCATGTGGGCCCAACTAAGCTAGAGAAATATTCCCCTAGAGCATTAGCTTCTTCTGAAATGATAATGAGCCTTTTGGGTTCCAAAACTTGTAGAGAGACTTCATGATATGATAATTGAGTCTCAATGCATGCTCTCCTTGCCTTTGTTGCACTTCCTTCATTATATTGCCTTTTAATTTGAAAAGATTTTCTTTCTTTGCTCTCACGTCCTCAATCAGCTTGTTGGCATTATCTACACTTGCTTGTGCTGTAGCTACGTTGATTGCTGCTGCGAACTGAGGATCCTTGTGAGTACCTTCGAAGACTACGCTTTCCATTACTATCACAACATATTCGTAGGATGGACATTTCATTCTCTTTTCTGACTTCCTCATAATAGAATTTCTCTTAGAGTAAAAAAAGATCGTGTCCATCTTGCCTACGGTATGCTGCTTTGAAGGTGTGAATGGGGTGAGATTGAGCCCTGTAAGTACGAGATGTCCTCTAGTGATTATTTCTGGTGGGTCTGTTTCCATAACTTGCACTTCAGGGCTCTTTAGTTCCACAACTTGCTTAGACTTCTCTTCCTCTTCCTTTTTCCTTTGCTACTCTACTGCTTCTCTATTTGCTTTCTCTTTCATTTCTTGCAGCCTTTCAGCCTCTTCCCTTCGTATCTTTTCCATTTCCTCTTTCCGAAGTCTCTCGGCTTCCTCCTTCTGAATTTCCTCAGCTTGTTCCTTTTGGATTTTGTCAACTTCTTTTTCTAGCTTCTTCTTCTCGGCCTCTGCTATCTATATAGATAATTCTTCTTGATGTTGCCTTTCTGCCTCATCCTCCTTGGCAGTGTTAGATTTGGAACTAGAACTCGCTCTGTCTTCGGGACTATAGTGCTTGTTTAATTCAGTCATGTTCTTCGTGCTTCGATAGAACTCCTCATATTTCCAGAAAAAGGTGTTCATATTAAAAGTTGATCCTGCAGGAAGAACAGTGGGCAGCGAACTTTCCTTCAGGATCATTCCTTCTGAAATTTTTCATGCCAAAGCGAAAGGCTTCTAAATCTTGGAAAAATTCTTCACCCTCTTTAGCCTTTGCTAGTTTATATGCTTCGATCGTGAATGGAAATTGTGGGTAGACTAAATTCTTCTTGTCTGCAAGAAATCTCCCAATCCCATCCACAAAAACTTGCCTGACATCTTCTTTGTGTATAATAAAGTCGGTGGTGTATTGAGGTAATAGAGAAGTAGGTTTGGTTCCACCATACATTCTGATGTATATGCCTTCCATGGAGAAGTAATAATCCCCATGTGCTCCAATGATAGACATGGCGTTCTCGGACATGGAATTTGGTTCTTCTTTGAAGATCAGTCGGTATAATGGCATGATGAACTCTTCGCAGATCCTTTTATAGTGACTGGTGTACCTGTGTGCCTAAAGCATCTGATAGGTTACATGGAGGGGAGTCTAGGTGGGGTTCCAAACACATCCCAAAGTAGGGAAAGGATGTCTGATAAGTATGCAATCTAGGATATAGGTAGACATAAAGAACTTAGCCTTCTTCTGAGCCAATCCTACTTGAGCCGCAATGATATGTGATGACATTCTATCGGAGATGATCTCGGCCAAATTGAATAGCGTGCCATGTGTGGCAATGTGGTACATCACTGGTACCCAACTGAGTTTGTAAGTACTCCCATTTTCCAATCCAAAAATTCAGCTCAGCATCAGAGTTATTAGTTGATAGGGGGTTCTTAGGTGTTGAGTTTCATATTCCCCACTACTTCTTGTTCTCATCTGCCTTTCAGTGACTGTCATCTTCTTTGCATACTCAAAGTGATCTATATTGGTCGCCTTGACCCATTCATCACTCATCATAACATTGGGAGAGGGTAACTTGTATGCTGTAGTTATGTGATCTGGCGTAAATGATGCAAGTCCTTTGCCACTGATGTTTGAGACAATCCTAGAGGTTGTGTTGGCCTGGGGTAGAATCCAACCTATGAATTCTGAGCATGGAAATAGCTCGAGGCGTGTGGCGTCCTTGTGGAGGTTAGACTTATTGATATTCTAATAGACCATTAATTCCTCGATAGTAGCATTAGGGAAATCTGTGTCCCTGATGGCTCAATATAGCTCGTTCCATGAAAACTCTAGGAGGCTCCCGTCAAATATTTTGTGTTTACGAACATTGTTTCAAGCACGGTGTCTAGTAGGATTTCTACGTCTGAGTCTGACTCAACTATTTTGGCTTTACTCCTGCCGGAATGCCTGTGCATATCAAGCCTGTCGGCACATGGGAAGAACAAATGAGGAAACAATATTGACATATTATTTATTTCCCATGGTCAAAATGAGCGTGATTCAAACAGAGTGTTGTGAGTGTTCATTTGTGCCTTTCAAGATGCAAACTATCCATGCCAGAATTGAACCTTTAAGCAAACAAATGTAGCTCAAGTCTGACCAAATATAGATTTTAAGCAAACAATCAATGCAGCGAAAGGAAGAACAATAGTTAAGGAAACTTTGATTTGGCAGCAAAAAATAAAAATGTCTCGGATGTGTGCATGAGTGTGAGAGAAGCATTAATCTTAACACACTTTCGAGTGAGAATTTCGTGTTATAACCCTGGTGTATTGAAACAACTTCCCTCTGGCTCAAAAATGAAAGACGGACGCGAAACAAAACTGGGGGCTACTGCGTAGTGGGAAAGCGCACAATTGCTCAGGACCAAGCGACGACGACAAGAAAACCAATGACTTTAACTTGAAAGCATACTACCACTTAAAACAAAATCCCTCCCTGTGGCCGTTGAGCGTAAGGGACACTGCTAAGACAGGGAAAAGAGAATACGGGGAACCCGATCCAACGAAATCCCAAAGAAATGATGGTCGGCATTGGTGTAGGCTACGGGAAATTTGGGCCTAGAACTCATAAGAGTAAAACCGAGAGAGTGAGCAGCCTGGTAGTTTGTGGTCTTAAGTGAAAGCTACCAAGGAAGACAATAAAATTGTGCTAACGAACTTCAACCTAACAACCCTCGCAAAACGTTAAAGTGAAAATACAAAAAACCAAAATGCAAGCAGGACTGAACAACGAAACATGTGCAGAAAGCCTACCTGGAAACAACGGGATGGCTGGGTGAGAACGTGAACCTGTTGACTGTGCTACTTGGCGAAAAATGACTGGCTAAAGCTCCTTGACGTTCAAACGGAAATCCTTCACTTTTTACAAACAAACAATAATAAAATACCAAACTCCGTTTTTCTATATATAGAGCTAGCCATAAATGCGGACGGGGCAAGTAGGTGGGCCTTTAATGACCCCACCGACTGGTGTGTGTTTTACGCTGATGCGCTTCCCAAAAGAAGACACGCTGGTCTCTTTGGTGGTTTTATATCATCCACTTCGAAACGATCGGCCAGATTATACGAACCTCGGTGACCAAGTCGGCGCGAAAGAGATACAACGCTGCGATAAGGACGCGTGACGTTGTCCAAATGGTGGCAATACGATGGCAGAGCTTTGTTTGACTAGCGAGAAAGACTTGGTCGTCACTAGATGATTGGCGAGATAAGTTCGAATTAAGCGCAATGGTTGGCGAGTTTACCACAACTTACGTGAAACGGTCAGCCAGTAATGGTTGAAAGAGCTACAACAGAAACACCGCTACCAAAAAGCGAAAGAGTCGGGAAAAAAATAAAACAAAATGATGCGATTCCTGTCAGCGAAAAAATGATTCTTTGGGGAAAGGTAATAAAAGGACCGCGAACCG
Source organism: Larix kaempferi (assembly GCA_027924585.1). Taxonomy (NCBI): domain Eukaryota; kingdom Viridiplantae; phylum Streptophyta; class Pinopsida; order Pinales; family Pinaceae; genus Larix; species Larix kaempferi. The sequence continues at coordinate 15,195,646 of BSBM01000378.1, forward strand.
GTCGGCGATGGGTGAACTAAAGCTCGTGACCATGGTCGGCAGAGAAAGAACAAAACCCGCAGAACCGTCGGCAAAATAAGAACAAAAACTTGTGAAACAGGCGGCAAAGATGAACCACAAATTGCGAGACTGGTTGGTGAAAGATAAGCAAATGTCAGCGAAACAAGCGGCAAAAGATGAACAAAAATCTGCGGCCAGGTCGACAAAAATAAGCAAACAAACCGCGAAACTCATCGACGTAAAAAGATCAAAATTTTGCAACCATTTTGGTGAAGAAAACCTAAGTTCGCCTTAGTAAAAAAGACAACTTTCGTGAATATTTTCTTAAGAAAAACTAAGGGTCAAAAACCAAACTTTTGAGAGACTTCAAACTCTAAAAATGAAAGGAGAGGCCCTATAATTTTTTGAAAATTATGGGGATCAGGTTGCAGCAGCAACACAAGTGGAAGAGTGCACTTGTGCAATTTTTTCCACAACCTACGCTTACCTTCACTTTGTATCCATATGTTGATCTTCTTTTCCAAAATAATCATGTATAGATTTTCTAAGAGAGGAATAATCATAATGGTTCAATAATTAGAGGGGTTATTTTTATCACTGCTTTTAAAAATAGGAATAATGAGGCTTCAAGTCCAAGGATTAGGGAAGCCTTGCTCGACCGCCAATTCGAAGAGTTTTTGGATGAGGACAGGTCATCCAAATTTCAAGATTTCTAGTTGGTATCCTTCAATGTCCTTAATTTTTCCATTTGATAGGTTCTTAACCCAAAAATCTATGTCTTCTAATGATAACACTTCTTTCTCTATAAGGAGGGTTGGAATGTTATTGATGGAATCCGACGATTCATAAATAATTTTAAGATAGGATTTCCATTCCTTTAAAGCAATCCTAATGTTTTCTTTGGTTTTTCTATTTAGAATCTGCTTCTAGAATTTCTTAGGAGTTACCTCAGAGATGTGTAAAAGATTTTCTTGACTTTAATTATTTATTGCCCTTTCCCCCTTTTAATTAGGGCTTTGTATCTATTTATCTTGTCAATTTTAAGAGGCCCTTCCATCACTTCCTTGATTTCATTTCTTGTGTTTTTACACCCTATATCATACAGGGGCTAGTTCTTCTATTTCGCTTTTTACGTGAAACTTTGATAGAGAACTTGTTAATGGAAGATGAGAGGACTGTTGTAATGTCCCCATTCAAATAAGTGCATAGTAAGACAATCCCATCAATCCTACTAGTTTCCTAGGTTGGATGGGCACATGTGGGATGGTAATAAGGAAGCTAATAAATGATATGTAGACATTAGAAGGATTCAAGCATTTAATAAATATGATGAATAAATAAATTCAAGAGAAATTCTAGGTGGCAAGTGGTTTTGGAGACATATGGAGGTGGTGGGACCCACACTAGCTTGATTTTTCAATGACACATGGCAGCTCTCTCTTACCAATTCGAATTCATGGGAAGGTGAACACTCTTGGGTGAGTTGGTAAGTCATAACACATGGCATTGAGCATCTTAGGTCGAAATGGGATGGAATAGTAACCTCCATGGGAGAGGAAGAGTCAAATTGGAGACTAGTGGACACTTGGGCTAGATTCCCTAGTTTTATGACAACAATAATGAAGCATCTATGACATTTATGACAAAATTCAGACCTGACTTCTTACACTTGACCATTATGACATGTCATCCCCAAAAATAGGCTCAAGGAAGGCGCTCATGGAGTTGGAGGAATCCAAAGAGACTCAAATTCGAATTTGGGAGAAGATGGAAGGTTGGAACTAGGAGACAAGTGGCAAATGAGGAATATTTTCTAAATGGAAAATTATTGAATCTATTGAGAGGATTTCGACCCCTTGAAGGCTAATGTTGGTTATAAAATGTAGAAATCAAGTATGAGAATGGCTTTTGATGATTTGAGAAAAATTGCATTTGTGAAGAGAGAACTAGTGGATGACTAGTTTCTTGCCTTAGCCAATTTCGAGGGTGAAAGATTCCCATCCAAGTTGGTGTTTGGAGAGGCCACTCAGGTCTTTCATGGTGCTTTAATGGAGTTTTATTTTCAGGTAGCAGCTACAGGAAGTTTCATGCTTTGGTTTAGTGCAGCACTTTCTCTCCACCATTTCCAATTTTGAAGGCATATTCATGCTCCTTGAGGGAGGGTGTTTTTGGTGAGCACTTGTGCTTCTTGAGAGAGCTTATCATTACATATTTCTGATTGTAATAGCTTCATATCCTATGTTATTAATATTAAGAAAGTCTCAGGTCGAAATACCCACTGGTTGTATGCAAAACTATTGATTAATGAGCAAACAATGTCCATTTCCCCAATGCATTGATGTATGACACTATAATGTTGATTATTTCGAATGGATGGATGATTCTCTGATATATTTGTGATCAATATACTACCATGGATGTCTTCTACAAGTTTCATGTACTGTAATTGAGCATTTGAAGCATTTTTACTCAGTTTAGTTGTATTGGGAGGTGAAATAATGCCATTTCCCCAAGGGTCGAATTGGGGGTTTTTGCTGTTGAATGTGAGAGAGTTAGAACAGTAGTAAAAATCAATTAATGGTGCATATGAGACCTTAATAACATAATTAACACATTATATACCTCTGTTCATAAATTTGTGGGAGTTTGGAGGCATTGGGAAGGCCATTTTCAGTGTTACCCGGGGGGGATTTGATGCACAAATTACTAGTCAAAATTACCTATATTGATCAGAATACAAATCAAGTTTGCAGAAGTATTTGGAGGGCCATAAAACATCCCTGAACCTAATATTCAAGTCTAAATACCATTCATACACTCCTACAGAATATTTGGGAGCATTTGGGTTGATTTGGAGGTTAAAACAGTTAAACTAGTCAAAGGTCGAAATTGGGGAAAAAGTGGAAAAATTGGCATTTTAATAAAATTTTGAAAAAGGGTCATTACAAGTGGTATCAGAGCATGTTCTTGGCACCTGATGGTCTTAACAAGAAGTCAAAAGAATAATCCACCACCCTTTGAACCAATAGTTGAAGAGGTTTTTATTGAAGAAGAGGTAGTAGAAGAAGAGGAGTCTTTCACTGAAACCATGGGTGGAGAGGAGGATGAAAAATTAAAACATAAGGAGGAACTTATTGCAACCTTGGATCCATGTTTCTCTAAACTTTCAGCAAACATGGATAGGATAGTTGATAAATTGTTGCAAGGATTCGAATTGTTGATTAGCCAGCTTCAAAGCAAAGGAATAATAAGAGATAATAGTGGTTCACACTCAGGGGAAAAGATGAAAGGGAATGAGCATATTTTCTCAAGTACAGGACCTCATAATAGACCTGATGAATTTCAAAGCACGCAAAGGCCTACTGCACCTAAATTTCTCACACCCAAAGAAGAGCCCAATCTTGAATTAGATTACAAGAAACTAGTAAATGATTGGAATGATTTGAGTGAAGAGTGTAGAAGAGGTGTACCACTCAGTGACTACATTGATGCTATGAAAAAGATTAATAGGAAGGGAGACAATAGGAGTCCATTCCAAAACAAAGAATTAAATAGTGCTATTGGAAAAATGTCACTTCCTACTTTTGATGGTTCTTCTCAAAATTCTGCTAACACTTGGGTGCAAAAATTGGATGTATATTTTCAGCCGAATCCTATGTTGGAAGAGGATGCATTAAAAATGGCCATTTTGCATTTGGAAGGAGATGCCAATGAATGGTGGTTTCATGGGCTGAAAACCTTGGGTCATAATCAGGTTAAAACATATGGAGAATTTGTTGACAGGGTACTAGAAAGATTTGAACAAAAAGATCCAGAATTGCCTTTCAAAGAACTAGCTCAATTGAAGCAAACGGGGTCCCCTACTGAATATATGATGGACTTTCAAAAATTATCAGTCAAGGTGGTTGATGTATCTATGGGAAGATTAGTATTTCTGTTCACTGAAGGTTTGGATGAACCCTTAAGAGGTTTGGTCAAAGCCCACAAGCCAACTACATTAAAAGATGCAATGAGCTTGACTAGGGATCTCCAAAATGTGCTTCTTAGAACGAGATTTCCTCCTAAGCCTAGCTATAAATTTGAAAAGAAACCTTGGCAAAGGGATGGATATGATAAGAAACCTTGGAAAAGAGATTCATTTGAGAGGAATAAAAAAGAGGGACTAAACAGGGATGAACTTAGAAAAAAGAAACTATGCTTCACATGCTTCCAACCATGGACACCGGGGCACAAATGTACCAAAGGAAAGGCTCAATACATAGAAGTATTTTCTGATAATGAGGGGTATGATGGGGGCATGGATGAAGATGGACACACTTCAGATCAAGAAGAGGCATATGAGACAGCAGTAGAAGAGGAAAGACAAGAAGAAAATCAGCCTTCACCGGACAAAGCAAGAATGGCAGTGCATTCAGCAGTACCTCGCTATCATACTATCCGATGCAAAGGTGTGGTACAAGGACAAAGAACTTCAGTTTTGGTAGATGGAGGAGCTCCTCATAAATTCATTGATGCAGAGATGGTAGAGAAAAGAAAGATACCTATTGAACCATTTGATGGCTTCACAGTTTTCATTCCCGGTCACAACACAATGCAATGCAAAACATGGGTTCCAAAGCTGCAAGTCACCGTAGGTAACTATACTTTTGTTGATAGTTTTTATGTGGTTGATGTTGCTGATACTAATGTGGTTTTGGGAGTGCAATGGTTGTATTCAATAGGATAGCATACAGTAAATTATCAAATTCCTGAAATGAAATTCCAAGATTCAAAAGGAGTACAAAGAGTTGTGAGAGGGCAACACACTTATCCCAATCAAGTAGTGACTTGCAATAGCATGAGATCTATATTGAGTCATGGGGATATAGAATGGGCTGCTGAATGTCATATTACATCTCCCAAGCCAACTATAAATATTGTCAAACACCCAAAGGAGATAGAGAGACTTTTGCAAAAATATGAAAAGGTTTTTAGAGACCTTCCACATGGTAGGCCACCGGATAGGGGGGTTGAGCATAGTATTGTTTTGGAGGAGGGTACTTCACCCATTCAGATACCACCTTATAGACATCCTAAAAGGTTTAGAGATGAGATTGAAAAAGCTATCCAAGAACTCCTAGAGTTGGGAATCATTAGACCAAGCTCTAGCCCTTATGCTTCTTCAGTAGTGCTAGTGAAGAAAAAAGATGGAACATTGAGAATGTGCATAGATTTTAGAGCCTTGAACAAAAAGACTATAAAGAATAGGTATCCTATTCCTAGGATTGATGAGATCATGGATGAGCTGCATGGGGCCAAATACTTCTCAAAAATTGACCTTAGATCAGGGTATCACCAAATTCGAATGAAGGATGAAGATGTGCAAAAGACCGCTTTTCGATGTCATTTTGGCCACTTTGAATTTCTTGTCATGCCTTTTGGGTTAACCAATGCTCCAGACACCTTTCAAGCATGTATGAATAGGATATTTTGCAAGCAATTAAGAAGGTTTGTTTTGGTTTTCTTTGATGATATTCTCATTTACAGTAAAACATGGGAAGAGCATTTGCAACAGTTGGAGATTGTGTTGAAAATCTTGCAAGAAGAGTCCTTATTTGCTAAATTATCAAAATGTGAATTTGGAATGAAAGAACTACTGTATCTTGGGCACATTATTGGGAAAGAAGGAGTGAAGGTACACATGGAAAAAATCAGGGCTATCTTGGAATGGCCATCACCAAAAAATATTACCGAATTGAGAGGCTTTTTTGGCATATGCACCTACTACAGAAAATTTGTGAGAGGGTTCTCCAAGTTGACTTATCCACTTACTGATTTGACTAAGACGGATGCTTTCAAGTGGGATGAAGAGGCTGAAAAGGCCTTCCAAAAAATGAAAGAGGTAATGAGTAGTTGTCCCATACTTGCACTTCCTGATTTTACTAAACCTTTTGTTGTGGAATGTGATGCTTCAGGTGGAGTAATAGGGGCTGTCCTAAAGCAAGGCCAACACCCCATAGCATTTGAGAGCAGAAAGTTGCAGCCTCATGAAAAATTTTACTCCATCTATGATAAATAAATGCTGGCCATTATGCATGCATTGGCCAAATTCAGACAATACTTGGTGGGCAGCAAGTTTGTGGTGAAAACTGACCACAATAGTCTAAGACACTTTCTCACCCAAAAAGATCTAAATGAAAGGCAACAAAAGTGGGTAAGAAAGATTCAAGCTTGTGATTTTGATATTGAATATGTCAAAGGAAAGAATAATATAGTAACAGATGCTTTGTCAAGAAGGCCTTCTTTTTCTCTCATGGATATTGCCAAGGATTGGAAAAACATGCTACTAGTTGAATATGCCAAAGACAAATTTGCTTGTGATGTGTTGGATGGAATCAAAGGGGATGATAATTATAGGATTTTGAATGGGCTGATATATTATAAGGGAAGAATTTATTTAGTTCATAACTCCAAGCTCAAGTAACGAATTTTGCAAGAAGCACATGATTCCCCACTAGCGGGCCATCCGGGGATCTTCAAAACTTATAGACAGTTGAGGCAAAGATTTTTTTGGAAGGGGATGAAGGAAGATGTTCATAAGTATGTGAATGAATGTAAAGCATGTCAACAAAACAAATCAGAACTTACATGTCTAGCCGGCCTATTACAACCATTGCCCATTCCGGAGCAAAAATGGGACAGTATTTCCATGGATTTCATCACCGGATTGCCTAGATCCTTGGGTAAGGATTGCATCTATGTGGTAGTTGATAGGTAGACAAAATTTGTGTTGAAATATTGTAACTTCAAAGAATATTATATTTGTATATTATTTATTCCGGAGATGTTCCATACCTCCGATGTGATTATACTATAAATCCAGAGATGTTTATTCCTCCGAGTTGGGTGTGGTAACTAGGGTTATTAGACCCACCATGTGGGGGTCGGCCCAGTCAGTTATAATGGGGTATTTAACCTAATGGTTAAATACGAGCCTACATGTACTTGTGTAAAATACATATCAGAGTAGTGTATAAATAGAGGAGGTGTGTTCCTCATTTGATACACTCATACACTTGAGGATAGCGCACTTGTGGAGGAGAGGTCTGCTATTGTGGAGAAGGAGATCATTTCTCAGGGTTTCATCTTTGTATATTGCTGGTCATCTATATTGAGGAAGCTTTGCTGGGTTTTCTACCCCATGAGGGTTTCCCAGGATAAATCTCTGTCTCTTGTGTTTATGCTGTGCTTGTTGTTTCTTCAGTGATCCTGTATATGCTATTATTGTGAAATGGAATGTAATGATTCTATTTTCTGTCTTAGCATATTGAATTTTAACATGGAATCAGAGCTAACCTGAAGGAAGACAATGTATGGCACTAAAGACACTTGCTTTACTTACGACAATTTGAAGGTTAGGGTTTTACATAGCAAAAACCAGTCATCGTAGCACTTTCGCTATAAATCCGTTTTGGCGAAGTTTTCGGATCTGAAATTGTTACAGGACGAAGATAACATCTCCAGGTACCTTGTGTCCAAAGGAAAACCTCTAATTCGTTGTACTTTGTGATTTATGATCTGTACAATATAGGGTTTCTGCCTCTTCCAGATCTGAGTCAAAATCAGGTGACCTTGGGAAAAAGGTCATAACTTGGGCTAGGAAGCTCCAAATGAAATGTCGTGAAAAGTGACAGGTAGTACACAGACAGTACTATCTCAGAAACATTTTTCAGGGGCCGAAGTTGAACCAGTGACACGTGGCACGCCGTACAAGTTCGCTCTCCTGTATTATCCCATAAACAGGTCATGTTGCGACACTTGGCATAACTCTCTCTCAGAGAATCCAATTGAGGTCAGACCTGTCAGGATGGAAATATAACAGGTCGAGCTATCTCAGAAAACTTTTTTAGAGGCCGAAAGTCAAACAGTGACACGCGGCACGCCGTACAAGTTCGCTCTCCTGTATTTTCCCAAAACAGGTCACGTTGCGACATTTTGGCATAACTCTCTCTCAGAACATCCAATTGAGGTCAGACCTGTCAGGATGGAAATTTAACAGGTCAGGCTATCTCAGAAAAATTTTTCAGACCCTGTGGATCAAAAATTTTGGAGTTACACCAGAAACAATCAGGTACATATTTCTGTCAAAACAGAATTATTTTTTGGTACCTTCATTCATGGCTTCCGGAATTTAGGGCTTTGAAGAAAGTTGGAATTTTTGTAATCGGAGACCATGGCTGGATGCTACTCATCAAAATAGAAATTTAGAGACCAAGATCATAATTTTTGGTTGGGAAGAAGGTCGGGCTTGATTAGACCCTAGTTTGGGACTTTGATCAGAAAAGTGGAAAATTAGGGCTTCTGTAAAAATGGGAATTTTCGAAATCTGTGACCACGGCTGGAAGCTCCTCAGAAAAATAGAAGCTTAGAGCTTTGGATCAAACCTTTTGATGGGGCAAAAGAGTGGGCTTCATCAAACCCCAGTTCAGGGTCACGTCCAGTGAATCCGAAAGTTTCAAAGGCAAAACTGAGGAGTAAAACTTTGCAGTTTTCAAATTCTGAATATACCAGTTTGATCAGCTCATCAAGGCGCATATTTCTATCCTTTCGGAAGTTTGAAATTCAAAGTTTGAATTTTTTGGGTTTCTCTGACAAACCCATATCCATCTCCAGGTCCAGTTCTTGCAAATCAAGTGGATTGGGTTAATCCTAGAAGAAGATGGATTGGTCACCTGCATAAGTGAAGAAGTTCCTGTCTCAGAGGGAGATGAGGATAAGGCCTTACATAAGAAGAATACAAGTGATCTCGACAGGTATGACTCATCGAGGTATGTTTCGATATTTGTCCATGATTAAGTTTATGGTATGTTTGTCTTCAGGTTATTACAGTTAGTACAATTTTGATTTTAGATTTGTCGTATAACCTTAACAAAATTATGAATGCATGATAGAAGATATTCATTGGTTAGGGTGTTGACACTTATGATTGTACTAATGCATTATGATGTTGTGTGAGGTTGATGTTGTCTGCTAACAAGATACAGGTACATCACAAAAAACAAATCAGGTTCCATGACCATGAAAACATGAAGACAAAGACTCATCCATAATCTTTGTTCTACTTACGAGGTATGTATGACTTTGTTATATTATGCTTAACCTATGAGACATGCAGGTTCTAGCTCAGGATATCTAAATCATTGAAGAGATTGTTTAGGTGTGTTGTACATAACCAAGTAGGTATACTAATCCAGGTATGTTTCCCATGAATCTTACCTTGTGTTAGGATCCCTTATATAAGTATACTTGGAATGATTGGTTATGCTTATTCATAAAGTTAGTAATCAAGGGATTATTCATATTACATCTTTTATCTTGATTGATGATATGCATGGGTAAAAGAAGACTTCCCTGAAATCTTGAATACTAATGTTTATTAACTTTAATCATGACTATACATTTTCAAGATTATTTAGTACTATAATGTTTTGATAGCATTTAGAATATACTAATGAGTGTATGTTTGTGCATGAGATCATGAGGATGACTCTTGAGCATGCACAGTAGTATAGAATGAATAGAAGTTCAACAGACATACAGAAGTTCAAGCGGGAGGCAACCACACAAACATAAAAGATAAGTATTTGAGTTGTTATTTGAAATAATAATGATATTGCCTGTAATAGGTTGTATGCATATTTGTATTCCTAGAATATATAATGCTGAGTATAAACATTCATAGAGCATTGAACAGTATACTACTAATGTGCATATGATTGGTAAGTTGGACAAACATTCCATTATTGCTTGTCTAGAATGAAACCTCTTTGCTGACATTCCGAGAGCTGTGCACACTCTCGATAGTATGTTCTGGTAGAGATGGAAGGCATCTAGATAGCCACTGTATGCATACAAGATATGGGAAAGTGTTGTGCCAAAGTATTGGTCAAAATAGTTGCATCACTATGTAAATGATATATGTATGCATAATAGGTTATCATGTCAATATGATTTGATGATTATGAAGTATTACTAATCATGTACTTAATTTTGATTTGTAGGAAAGGTCACCGTACAAGTGGTGGATGTTCAAACAAGAAGATTTACAAATCAAACAAAATATAGAAGGCTCATGGCTAGAAGATTCTCTTAGAAAGGGGAAGAGAATCATGACAAGATGTTTGCTCCAAGTATGGTGTAATTAAAGAAGAAGTGTGAATCAGGTTCTGTATAGGTACCTAGGATCGATAATAAATTGATAAGCTTAATGATCACCATGGGTGATGTGGATCTCAACCTTTACTACAAGGTTGAATATGGCTTCTATACACATATGACATGGATGCAAGAAGGAACTCACCACAGAGTTCGAATGATGTTGAGGCTCATCTCAATAGACCCATCTGATGAGAGATGGCACAGATAGATGACTGTAGAAATGAAATTGAAAGATCTCAGATTGATGCATTACTTTCTAGGTCTAAAAGTATGGAAAGTCTCAGAAGGAATCTCTATCAACTAGAGAAAGTATGCTGAGAAATCTTGAGAAGACTTGATATGTTGGAATGGCCACTCTTATGGATTCCAACTTGAAGCTGTTAGGAGATGACTCATCAGAGTTAGTGGATACAACTCTGTACAGTCAAATTATTGGGTCATTGATGTATCTAACATATACTAGGTTAGATATATGCTTTGTTGTGAACACCTTGAGTCAGTATCTAGTGGAAACTAGATGTGTTCACCCGATAGTTGCAAAGCATGTCATGAGGTACATAAAGGATACGATAGACTTTGATCTATGCTATCTTGGAGATCATGACTTCAGATGACTACTCAGATGCTGATTGGGAAGAAAGTGTATCAGACAGGAAGAACACATCGAGAGGATGTTATTGTCTGGGATTAGCCATGATCTCGTGGTTTAGCTGGAAGCAGTCTAGTGTGGCTCTCAGCACAAGCGGAATATATGGTTGCTTTCTCTACTTGTTGTGAAGAAGTTTGGCTTCAGGATTGTTTGACTTAGAGATAGAACCAACTGTGATCCTATGTGATAAATAGAGTTGTATCAGGATGACATAGATTCTAGTGTTCCATGATAAGTCAAAGAACATAGGGAACTAACAAGATATGACACAGAAAGGAACTATAAAGTGAAGAAGTTACCAAACTTCTGTCTCAGGTGAAATTTGAATACTTCCGAGACAAGCTTGGTGTAGTTCAAAAGGACCCTCCTCGAAAGGGGGAGTAGTATGGTCACTGTTGATGAGATTGTCTCATCGAACAACAAGGTCGATGATGAGGTAACCTGTTCTCTACACCTAGATACTTAGAAATATTTAGATTTAGGACTCTTATACTTAGAATACTTAGTTTTACTTATACATGCTTTTGATGATAGATGTATTGATGAGAATACATGTGGGGATTGTATCATCCCTGGACTTCGGTCCCTGAATAGATCCGTAGACGTATGGTCTCCGAAAATGAAGTCCTTAGTGGACAGGTGGGGATTGTATCATCCCTGGACTTCGGTCCCTGAATAGATCCGTAGACGTATGGTCTCCAAAAATGAAGTCCTTAGTGGACAGGTGGGGATTGTATCATCCCTGGACTTCGGTCCCTGAATAGATCCGTAGACGTATGGTCTCCGAAAATGAAGTCCTTAGTGGACAGTTGAGGGGATTGGATCATCCCTGGACTTTCAGTCCTAAAGAGAGCCGTAGACGTGAGGTCTCCGAGAATGAAGTCCTTAGTGGACAGTTGAGGGGATTGGATCATCCCTGGACTTTCAGTCCTAAAGAGAGCCGTAGACGTGAGGTCTCCGAGAATGAAGTCCTTAGTGGACAGTTGAGGGGATTGGATCATCCCTGGACTTTCAGTCCTAAAGAGAGCCGTAGACGTGAGGTCTCCGAGAATGAAGTCCTTAGTGGACAGTTGAGGGGATTGGATCATCCCTGGACTTTCAGTCCTAAAGAGAGCCGTAGACGTGATGTCTCCGAGAATGAAGTCCTTAGTGGACAGTTGAGGGGATTGGATCATCCCTGGACTTTCAGTCCTAAAGAGAGCCGTAGACGTGAGGTCTCCGAGAATGAAGTCCTTAGTGGACAGTTGAGGGGATTGGATCATCCCTGGACTTTCAGTCCTAAAGAGAGCCGTAGACGTGAGGCCTCCGAGAATGAAGTCCTTAGTGGACAGTTGAGGGGATTGGATCATCCCTGGACTTTCAGTCCTAAAGAGAGCCGTAGACGAGAGGTCTCCGATAATGAAGTCCTGAATGAACAGGCAGGGGATTGCATCGTCCCCGGACTGAGGTCCCAGAATAGAGCCGTAGACTGGGTCTCCGATAATGAAGTCCTGAATGAACAGGCAGGGGATTGCATCGTCCCCGGACTGAGGTCCCTGGATTGATCCGTAGACATGAGGTCTCCGAGAAGTGGGGATTGTATCATCCCCGGACTTAGGTCCCTGAATTGATCCGTAGACGTGAGGTCTCCGAGAAGTGGGGATTGTATCATCCCCGGACTGCGGTCCCTGAATTGATCCGTAGACGTATGGTCTCCGAGAAGTGGGGATTGTATCATCCCCGGACTTCGGTCCCTGAATTGATCCGTAGACGTATGGTCTCCAAGAAAGTGATTTTTGATGTGGTTACTTGTATCAGTAGGATACTTGTATTGATGATGTGGTTACTTGTATCGGTAGGATACTTGTATTGATGATGTGGTTACTTGTATCGGTAGGATACTTGTATTGATGATGTGGTTACTTGTATCGGTAGTATACTTGTATTGATGATGTGGTTACTTGTATCGGTAGGATACTTGTATTGACGATGTGGTTACTTGTATCGGTAGGATACTAGTATTGATGACGTGGTTACTTGTATCGGTAGGATACATGTATTGATGACATGATCACTTGTATCAGTATGGATACTTGTATTGATGATATGTATACTTGTATTGGCATGAATACTTGTACTAATGATGTGGATACTTGTATTGTTATGGATACCTGTGTTGATGACGATGCTGACGATCGTGTGATGACGATACTGATGATCGTGTGATGACGATGCTGATGATCGTGTGATGACGATGCTGATGATCGTGAGATGACGATGCTGATGATCGTGTGATGACGATGCTGATGATCGTGTGATGACGATGCTGATGATCGTGAGATGACGATGCTGATGATTGTGTGATGACGATGCTGATGATCGTGAGATGACGATGCTGATGATCGTGTGATGACGATGCTGATGATCGTGTGATGACAATGCTGATGATCGTGTGATGACGATGCTAATGATCGTGAGATGACGATACTGATGATCGTGAGGATCCAGATGTTGATGTTGTTGTAGTTGTTCGACTGCTGCAGAAGATAAAGACTCAGTACTGAAGATGTTGATGTTCCAGTATTGAAGATGTTCCAGTAACTGCTTGAGTTACTGATGATGTTGAGAAAGCTTCCAATGATTTATAGATGTATCATGTATGATGTTGATGACTCCTTGCTCGTGCAGATACTGTTATAATATCCTTCTCGTTAAGGGGGAGTGTTGAAATATTGTAACTTCAAAGAATATTATATTTGTATATTATTTATTCCGGAGATGTTCCATACCTTCGATGTGATTATACTATAAATCCAGAGATGTTTATTCCTCCGAGTTGGGTGTGGTAACTAGGGTTATTAGACCCACCATGTGGGGGTCGGCCCAGTCAGTTATAATGGGGTATTTAACCTAATGGTTAAATACGAGCCTACATGTACTTGTGTAAAATACATATCAGAGTAGTGTATAAATAGAGGAGGTGTGTTCCTCATTTGATACACTCATACACTTGAGGATAGCGCACTTGTGGAGGAGAGGTCTGCTATTGTGGAGAAGGAGATCATTTCTCAGGGTTTCATCTTTGTATATTGCTGGTCATCTATATTGAGGAAGCTTTGCTGGGTTTTCTACCCCATGAGGGTTTCCCAGGATAAATCTCTGTCTCTTGTGTTTATGCTGTGCTTGTTGTTTCTTCAGTGATCCTGTATATGCTATTATTGTGAAATGGAATGTAATGCTTCTATTTTCTGTCTTACCATATTGAATTTTAACAATTTGCTCATTTTTTTGCTGTTACATCATCTTTTAGTGCTGCACAAGTGGCTGATATTTTTTTCAAAGAAATCTTCAGATTGCATGGGCTTCCCAAGAGCATTGTTAGTGATAGAGATAGTAGATTCATGGGTGCTTTTTGGAAAGAAGTTTTTAGATTGGTAGGAACTCAATTGACTCCAAGTACCAGCTATCATCCAAAAACTGATGGACAAACAGAGAGGGTAAATCAACGGTTGGAAGGATACCTAAGAAACTATGTGGGAGGGCAGCAAAAAGCATGGGAAAAATGGCTACACTTGGGTGAGTTTTGCTACAACACCACTTATCATATGTCAATAGGAATGTCTCCTTTCAAAGCATTATATGGTTATGATGCACTTACATTTGCTGACATTATATTTGGTGATAGTAGAGCCCCAAAGGCTAAACATTGGGTGGAAGAGAGCCAAGAAATTTTAAAGCTCTTGAAAGACAATTTGCAGGTTGCTCAAAATCAGCAAAAACAATATGCTGATAGACATAGAGAAGAAAGAACTTTCCAAGTCAATGATTTAGTATATTTAAGGTTGTAGCCCTATAAAAAAACATCTCTCAAAAAGTATGGAGCAGAAAAATTAAAACCAAGGTACTATGGGCCATACAAGGTAGTGCGGAAGGTTGGAGAAGTAGCATATGAACTAGAACTTCCGGAAGGGAGTAAAATCCACAACGTATTTCATGTTTCTTGTCTTAAGAAAGCTCTTGGTCAGCAAATCATTACTTCAGAAATACTTCCTCCTTTGGATGATGAAGGTCAGCTCACACTTGTTCCAGAAAATATTTTGAAGACACGGGAAAGAAGGTTGAGGAGTAGAATCATCAAAGAATATTTAGTGCAATGGAAGGACTTACCAAATGATGATGCCACATGGGAAGAGGAGAGGATTTTGCAGCATCCAAATTTGAAATTGCTTGAGGACAAGCAATCTTGGGTGGGGAGGACTGTAATGTCCCCATTCAAATAAGTGCATAGTAAGACAATCCCATCAATCCTACTAGTTTCCTAGGTTGGATGGGCACATGTGGGATGGTAATAAGGAAGCTAATAAATGATATGTAGACATTAGAAGGATTCAAGCATTTAATAAATATGATGAATAAATAAATTCAAGAGAAATTCTAGGTGGCAAGTGGTTTTGGAGACATATGGAGGTGGTGGGACCCACACTAGCTTGATTTTTCAATGACACATGGCAGCTCTCTCTTACCAATTCGAATTCATGGGAAGGTGAACACTCTTGGGTGAGTTGGTAAGTCATAACACATGGCATTGAGCATCTTAGGTCTAAATGGGATGGAATAGTAACCTCCATGGGAGAGTAAGAGTCAAATTGGAGACTAGTGGACACTTGGGCTAGATTCCCTAGTTTTATGACAACAATAACGAATCATCTATGACATTTATGACAAAATTCAGACCTGAATTCTTACACTTGACCATTATGACATGTCAGCCACAAAAATAGGCTCAAGGAAGGCGCTCATGGAGTTGGAGGAATCCAAAGAGACTCAAATTCGAATTTGGGAGAAGATGGAAGGTTGGAACTAGGAGACAAGTGGCAAATGAGGAATATTTTCTAAATGGAAAATTATTGAATCTATTGAGAGGATTTCGACCCCTTGAAGGCTAATGTTGGTTATAAAATGTAAAAATCAAGTATGAGAATGGCTTTTGATGATTTGAGAAAAATTGCATTTGTGAAGAGAGAACTAGTGGATGACTAGTTTCTTGCCTTAGCCAATTTCGAGGGTGAAAGATTCCCATCCAAGTTGGTGTTTGGAGAGGCCACTCAGGTATTTCATGGTGCTTTAATGGAGTTTTATTTGCAGGTAGCAGCTACAGGAAGTTTCATGCTTTGGTTTAGTGCAGCACTTTCTCTCCACCATTTCCAATTTTGAAGGCATATTCATGCTCCTTGAGGGAGGGCGTTTTTGGTGAGCACTTGTGCTTCTTGAGAGAGCTTCTCATTACATATTTCTGATTGTAATAGCTTCATATCCTCTGTTATTAATATTCAGAAAGTATCAGGTCGAAATACCCACTGGTTGTATGCAAAACTATTGATTAATGAGCAAACAATGTCCATTTCCCCAATGCATTGATGTATGACACTATAATGTTGATTATTTCGAATGGATGGATGATTCTCTGATATATTTGTGATCAATATACTGCCATGGATGTCTTATACAAGTTTCATGTACTGTACTTGAGCATTTGAAGCATTTTTACTCAGTTTAGTTGTATTGGGAGGTGAAATAATGCCATTTCCCCAAGGGTCGAATTGGGGGTTTTTGCTGTTGAATGTGAGAGAGTTAGAACAGTAGTAAAAATCAATTAATGGTGTATATGAGACCTTAATAACATACTTAACACATTATATACCTCTTTTCATAAATTTGTGGGAGTTTGGAGGCATTGGGAAGGCCATTTTCAGTGTTACCCGAGGGGGATTTGATGCACAAATTACTAGTCAAAATTACCTATATTGATCAGAATACAAATCAAGTTTGCAGAAGTATTTGGAGGGCCATAAAAAATCCTTGAACCTACTATTCAAGTCTAAATACCATTCATACACTCCTACAGAATATTTGGGAGCATTTGGGTTGATTTGGAGGTCAAAACAGTTAAACTAGTCAAAGGTCGAAATTGGGGAAAAAGTGGAAAAATTGGCATTTTAATAAAATTTTGAAAAAGGGTCATTACAACTGTAGTAAAATTATGATAGAGATATTCTATATTTTCCAAACTTGATAGGGGGAATAAGTCATTTTAAAATCATTTAGAAAATGATCACCTTTATTTCTATCGAATATTAAATGCTTTTGGTCATGAGAATTTTCTTCTATGGGATCACTATGCATGACATAATTGAGGGTTACAAATAAAGCTCTATGATTTGAGTCAGCCTCGTGTTCGTTTAATATGTCTAAATTTATCATTTTGTTGTATAAAGGGATATCTGAAATGATATAGTCTACCACACTACTTCCAAGTATGTGAATACAAGTCACTTGGATGGAATTTGGCCACTTGATTAAACCATTGAAAATTATAAGATCTTGAGCACTACAGAGCTTAACTAGCTCATGATCGAACAAATTTTCACCTAGATTTGCAGAACTTTGTTTGTACCTAGATTGCCAATATTTCCTTCTCATAAATGGGTTTGTGTAAGTTCTTTCCCTTGATTGGACGACTTTCAAAATCTATGGGCCTTCCTTCTTGCATTAGAGAAACACCAATGCCATTTCTTGAGGCATCACATTCCACAATAAAGGTTTTTCTGAAGTATGGTGTGGTCAAGGTAGGGGCTTTTCACATTGCCTCTTTAAGTTATTCATAAGCTCAAGCTACCTCTGGAAGGTATATCATGTAGATATAGTTCAAAGAAGCACATAAGTAATGTATCCTACTACATGTGCTAGCGTAAATATGAAGTCCGCCAAGTCATACACTCTCATGGTAGCATTCAAAGAACTGGTTGGACAAAGGTACATCTGCACAAGCAGCCAAGGAGTTGGTTAAGCAAAGGTACAGGTGTGCAAGCATGTTTAAATAAGACTTTGGAATGTGTAAGCATTGCTTGGTCAAATATAGGGAGTGCGCAAAGCGTAAATGGTTGAACAGTCGTAAAAGAGCGCAAGTATTTTCAATTGGAGGATGATTTCAGTTAGTAAATGGCGCACAAGTTCCAAAGAAAGGGTGCAGTAGTTGAAGTTAGTTTATGCGTAAATCCCACAAGCAGATGATACAACAGGTGTGAAAGTCCCCCATGCGATGATACAAAAAGGGTCAAAGCCCCACAAAGTAGAATTTAGTTTATGCGTAGATTGCACAAAGCATTCATACATTGAGTGCGTAATACCTGCAAGGGATGGTATAACAAGGTTCAAAGACTCATCAAGTTGAAGAGAAAGGATGCGAACATACCTCAAAGTAATGGTACTTCAATAGCGCAAGAGTACACCACCAAGGTGTAAGTCCCACTAAGTCGTGGACCATGAATGCGCAAAACCCACAAAGGATGACACATCAACAACGCATAAGATGACATGTGGCAAAAGCACAATCCGAGAAGTATGGAAGAAGGGATGCCACAACCAACTCGTGGACATACAATCCGTGTAGGACATGTATAGACAACGATGCAAGTTGGAGATTTGAAGAAAGCTTGATGGCGAGATCATAGAGATTCAGCTGAAAGATACAGATTTATATTCGAGGCATCAAGGGATCGAGGACAGGACAACATGATTTAGTGAGGATCCGAGTGCGCATATACAAAGGAATGATGTAGTTGATGGTGCGTAGAATGATGCTGTGGATCTGTGACGAATGTGCAAATACTGAAATGTAGAAGCAGAGAAATGTGCACAATTGCGTGCAAATTGAATGATAAGATTTCATACAACACACATATAGTTATAGATGTTGTAATTCAGAAGCACAGAGATAGAATTGAAGTATATCAGGTAATACGCAGATGTTCGAATGATGCACAAAGACTGAAGTAAAGTGTGTGAATTTGAGAAGTTCATCTAATGCATGACGAAAGAACATCAATAGGATCCAGTAAGCGCATCATGATATGGATGATCAAAGACAAGTGCGTTAAATTGAAAGGACAAATAAATTCATGCACGACTGTTACACATAATTTTTGTCACTCATACAAAACCCTGTGATCTTGAATTACCGCAATCCCTAAAGTCATTTTCATAGTGAATGAGCTTTGATTGATTTTCCCTACAACTTAACCTTTTTTGTGGCTTTGACGCGCTTTGCTTCGCTACCAACATGCATTGAAGTCCATTGACGCAGTCTTCTTCACTGTCAACTCGTGTCGATGACACAACTTGAATTCATCTCAACCCGCGTCGAGCTCATTTGGCGTGTGTTGCTCAATACCCAGGTCACATAGATGTCTCCATGGGAAAAAAACTAGGTTTTCGAGAATCTTCTAGAGTGAAATCTTGAATCTTGGCCTTTCCCTCTATTGTAGGTACAACAGATCCCATGTTTCAATGAAACATGGGAGCCCCAAGTTTTTATATGCAATGAAAATGATTAAAATTCATTGGTCATTTCGAATTTTTATTATCATGTTTTCATTGCTTTGCTTTGATTTGATTAAGTTAGTGATTTTTTCCTTTTGAAAATTACTTTAATTTTGTGTGTTTTTAAGGCTTGCGGAAAGCATAGGCTTTTCTCTTAAAAATCAGTCTTCCTGCAACACCGCAATCCCGCAATTTCGCAAACCACAAATTGTGTATTGCAGGAGATTGGTTTTCTGGTTTTTGAAACACTTTTGTTCCGCATTCCACAACCCGCAAATTGCAGATTGAGGGAATGCCTTTTAAATTGGTTGGGAGTTTTGCGATTCCACAACCCGCACCTGCAAATCACGGATTGCGAGAATTTCCCGTTTGGTAGAATTTAGAGTTGAGATCCCGCAACCTAGAACCCGCAACTTGCGGATTGCGGATTGCGGGAAGGTTTGTGCATGTGCCTGAATAAACTTTCCACATTTTTTATTCTGCACCCTGCATGCTTTGATCTTGACCATTGATTTGTTTTGATCTTGCGACCGATATTGAAGTGTATGTGTTTTGAATGATCAATTCGGTTCTCTGTTTTCCTTCATCATTTTTGGTTTGCAATCAGATTTTAAACGGTGATTTTCACCTACGGCCTCATATGATTGATAATCATTGATTCAACTAACTTCAAATTAATTGAGTCTTAAGATTTGACATGAATCATACGTGAATTATTGCAATTTTATGCTGTCTTTTTTCAATCTCTATCGACACATGTTGTGCGTAATCTCATTGCAGACATGATAATTGTAAGTTCCAAGCTGTAAGATTTTAATCATGCTAATTCATTATGCTCAGTCATTTTTGGAATCTTTATTGTTCTCTGTTAAATACAAGCTTTAATATGGGCAATTGGTTGTCTCCCACACTATAATTGAAGAGTCTTCTTGGTTGATTTTCATAAGTTTTCTTTCTGACAATTTTATTGTGAGCGATATGCAGAGAGATCATAAGTCTTTGGTTAGGTTTTGTGAAGAGAAAGAATTTCAGCCTCTTTTTTTATCAAGAGCTTGTGTCACCACCTTTTGATGTAGGTGTTCCTGATGAAAGTAGCGGTAGTGAAGAAGAACCTGATGTTCGATCCATCTACATACATCTCCATCAGAAGAAGATAAGGAGGATCATTGAGAAGGAAGCTAATCCAGACAATACCATTATCCAAGATTTTATAATCAATGAAGAACCTGTCCCTCCATTAATTCCTTTGAAGAAGGAGCAAGTGCCCGAATTCTCAGTTTTCGAGAACGATGTTGATCATCATAAATCTTCTAAGAGAGATTTTTCAGCTCCCTTACTGTTCCTCAAAGACAGTTAGCAGGCCGTGGTTAACCTCTACAGTTTATTATGGGATGTTTCTCGTGATTATGTGATGGACATCTTATGAAATTTTGTGAAACATTTGCTATGAACCATTCTTTACTATGATATGATTAGAATAGTTTGATTTTGAAAATCCTTGTTTTCATGGGAAATCTATCCTTTGTAACCATCTTTGTAACTATTATTTAAAGGGATAGAAGCCTCATGCGAAAAGGGGGGAGATAATCGCCAGAGAAAGACTGGAGAAACACTGTTCACTTGTGATCATGTAATTTTTTGCAGACCAATGAATCAAAGTTAGTTTCTTTTAGCACCCTCTATGTGTAAGTTGTCAAATTTCTTTGATAATGCCTGATATCTTCACTGCAATTATCAATTAATACTGTTGATTTTGCAGCTAATCAGTAATGCACTGATCTCTAAGTTGTATTTCTCTTAATTCACGATCTTTGTATATTTATGTTTTAATTGAATTTATTTAATTGAAATCTTTATCTATTTCTGCAAATGATTCACAGTAATTATTTAGTTCATGTTAATTTTTCAATTGACAAAAGAACAACATGATAGTCTTGGATATGCTTAATATTTGAATTATTATCAGTAATTTTCATTGTCTAATTGTACTCCGAAGTAATGAGTTAATGATTCAATTTCACATTTCTGTCAAGTTGATGAGATAACTTGTTGAAACACAAACCAAGTTACCCTGCATAAAAAATACACTCTCTTTAGGTTAGATTTGACTTAACTTAGATTTCTTTTAAGGTAGAGTTGTTGTAGGTTTAGATCCATTTTAGAATGAGGACACTTTTGTACTTCCATCTAAGGAAGACAGATCCTTCTAGGATCAAACCCCATAAGTGCCAACGGAGGCATTTGTATCCGTGGGAGATTACTATTCCAAACAGGTTGGGGATAGAACTGTTCTTGCATAGGACCTTTTGAAGCCTTTCATTCTGGGTTTTCCCCTTCTGTTGTTAGCCTTAGAACCCATTCCAGCACCTACTCATCTAAGGCTTCAACAAAAGGCGCTAGAAGGAGGGACACATGCAAATTATGCCTAAATGAAATACTAGCAAACCTCCTCAAACAAGAATACCGATTGTCACCCGTAGTCATATGCAGGCATCCACCTCTGCAGAACAACTGGTACAAGATCCAACCGATATTCCTGCCACCCCTGTGACAGAGCAGGAAACTAGAAGGGGTGGCAAATTTATTTTTATATCACCCACTAGGGGATCCCTTACACTCTAGCAATTGCTCAAAGGTTCTTCTGATAGTTTTGCTAAGTTGTAATGAAGGCTCTCTAAAGAACGTAACCAAGGACTAGCAACAATTCATCACCAGAACACTGATCTGCAAGCTAATAACTTGAATAATCAAGATTCAGATCATCCAAAACTTGAACCACATAATTCACCTCACAACAATCTGCTTCCCGATTTCGATCTCGATATATTATTCGGTGAAATAGAGAAATACCAACCAAAAGTTGCCACAGGTGGACCACCACCAACACCTCCTTCATCTTCATCGTCCTCATTTGACGAATCATCTGTGTCATGTCCCAAAATTGGTATTGTGTCACAATGGCCTAATCACATTGGCCCTATTCATTAGAGTTTGTCAAATTGATGCTAAAGGTCAAATAATTGCCAAGGAGGAAAATTACTAGTTTCCTAGGTTTGGGGTGGAAGCTTTGGGATTTGGAATAATGGGGATAACAAATGATGTTTGAACATTAGAATGGCATAAATATTTAATAAAGGAGCTAAATAAATATATACAAGTTAAAATAATAGTGGCATTTCATCATGAAGACACATGGAGGAAGTGGGACCCACATATGGCTAGATTTCCCCACTACATTTGGCATCATTCTCTCACCAATTCGAATTCAAGGTGAATGGTAACATACTTGGGGGAGTACAAAAGGTATTATTCATGGCATGACTCATCCAAGGTCGAAATATAGAGGAAGAGTAACTCCCATGGAAGAGGAAGAGGCAATTTGGAGCTAGTGAGACACTTGGGCTAGATTCCCTAGCTATATGACAACAATGATGAAGATGCTATGACACCTATGACACAAATCAGACCTGAAGGCTGACATATGACATATATGACATGTCAGGGCTAAAAATAGACTCCAATAGGGCTCTCAAGGGTGTTAGGGCAGCTAAGATGCTTCCACATGTGATTTGGTGGAAGTGGGAGACTAGGAATTGTTTTACAAGTGGCGTTCTTTGGAATCTCTTCCCAACTTGAGTTGGCATGAGTCTCTTGGAAGGAATTAGACCCATGGAGGCCATTAGAACTTTATAAATGTCAATAACAAAGAATGAAACAAGCTTTTGATCATTTGTAGAATTTGCAATTGCATTTGTGAAGAGGGAGAGCTAGTGGATGACTAGTTTCTTGCCTTAGCCAATTTCGAGGGTGAAAGATTCCCATCCAAGTTGGAAATTGGAAAGGCCATTCAGACCTTTCATTTGGAGCTTTAGTGGAGTCTTTATTTGTAGGTGTAAGCT
This sequence comes from Larix kaempferi, assembly GCA_027924585.1. Classification (NCBI taxonomy): domain Eukaryota; kingdom Viridiplantae; phylum Streptophyta; class Pinopsida; order Pinales; family Pinaceae; genus Larix; species Larix kaempferi. Next base: position 15,218,749 of record BSBM01000378.1, read on the forward strand.
ACAGGGAAGCTCATGGTTTCTTCTATTGCAGCTCGCTCCTTCAACCATTTCCAGTTTTGATGGCATATTCTTGATCCTTGAGGGAGGGCGTTTTTGGTGAGCTATTGTACTCTTTGGGGGAGCTTTTAATGCCCCATTTATTTTGTAATATGAAGTAAATACTCTGTTCTTCATCTCCAGAAATTTTCAGGTCGAAATTCCAAGTAGAAATGTATAAATCTCATTTTTAATGGAAGAACAATGCCATTTCCCCACTACCTTGTTGTGAACCAATGTATTGATGATGATTTTGAATGAATGGATGATTCTCTGATATATTTGTGATCAATATACTTCCATGGATGCATTATACAAGTTTCATGTACTGTACTTGAGCATTTGAAGCATTTTTACTCAGTTTAGTTGTATTGGGAGGTGACATAGTGCCATTTCCCCAAGGGTCGAATTGAGGATTTTTGCAGTTGAATGGGAGAGGGTGAGAACAGTTGTAATAAACCATTAATGGTGCATATGAGACCTTAATAACATACTTAACACATTACATACCTCTGTTCATAAATTTGAGTGGGTTTGGAGGCATTTGGGAAGCCATTTTCAGTACTTACCTCAAGGGGATTTGAACCCCAAATTACTAGTAAAATTGCATACTTGGTCCAGAATCTTAAGAGAGTTTGCAGAGGTCTTTTGGTGGCCATATTTTATCCCTGAAAATCATATTCAATTCCTAATATCATTCATAAACCTTCCTTGAATATTTGAAGGCATTTGGAGTCAATTTGAGACCTAGAGACCAATACTAGTCAAAGGGAAATCACTAGTAAAGTTACCTACATTGACCAGAATTGAAAGAGTATTTACAGAAGTGTTTTAAAGGTACAAAGGCATCCCTGAAACACATATTTATGTTCTAATATCATTCATATACCTTCTCAGAATATTTGGGATCATTTGGGGCAAATTTGGGACCTAGAGATCGAAACTAGTCCAAGGTCGAACCAAGGAAAAAAGTGGAAAATTGCAATTTTAATAAAATTCCTAACAAGGGACATTACAGTGGTATCATAGCATGGTCCTTGCACCTGTGTATTAGGTACATACATTCAAGAATAATTGGCAGCCATGTCTTACTATTATGATGAATCATATGAATACAATTCTTATGAGGAATATGCAGATGCTTATGAGCAATATGAAGCAGAATGTGAGTGGTATGAGGAAGAGGTGCCATCATGCAACACTTATTACAATTTCAAGAGAAATGAAGATTATTCTTATGAATTTAGATCTGATGAATATGAGTGTGTCACACCAACCAAGGATAATTCTATGAGCGAGTTCCAAAGATGGAGAGAAAAATATAAAACCTTGCCCCAACAATATCAAAAATATCAAGAATATCTTGCTTCGAGCAAAAATACAAAAAATGCCATGTCTTTTGAGTACTATGCTGAACATGTTTTTGAAAATAGGCCCAAAAATGAAGATGTGGAGTTAGTGAAGAAAGGTTTATGCCCTTCTTGTGAAAACCCTTGGAGTGAGTATCATATATGTGTGCATGAAATGATGTCCTCCTTGAGGAGAGCTTTTGAGATTTATTCAAGAAGAGATTCCAAATATACTGATCCTAAGGAAGACAAGGGGAAAAATGCATCAGCTTGCTTTAAAGAGCAAAAGGAAGAGACATCACAAGAGCATGAAGAATATTCTATTGAAAATATGGAAGACCATTTCGAGACACCTTCTAGCTTAGACATGAACCAAAGAGCATCTACTGATGGATGCTTAAACTATGAAGGAGTACCTACTGATGGGTGCTCACACCTCTATGTTGGTGACATAGAGATCACTTTTGAAAGTGTTGCTGCAATCCCAAGTTCCATTAAGCATGATAATGAAGACCTTGTAGTAGTTGAAGAAGAACCAAGATCAACTTCCCCATCACCACTTGAGCTTCATGAAGTTGGTCCAAGCAAAAATGAAGAAGATGAGGAGGTTCATTTGCAAGAGCCTCATTTTCTTGAAGGGTCCTTAAAGATGAATGAAAAGAAGATCCAAGAGTCCCTCAGCATTCTCCATGACACTCAAGCATTGGTGTCAAATTCTTGTTGGAGAGCTACTTCATTGGAGGAAACATCCTTCCTTGAAGACATGGAGAAGATTCAAAGAGCAATGTGCCACATCAAAGGTAATTTCATGTCTTTGCTTTTTGATAGAAACCATTTGTTTGAGCTTAATGAATTGTTACATGATGCATACTTGAAGAATAATGAGGATAATCATAAGCTCACAATTCAAAATGAGCAACTTCTTGAAAAGTTGCAAGGTACTTGTTTTTCCTCTTATGTTTCAGATTGTCAAATGGTAGATTGTTTGGAGGATTCTCATGACATGGTGGATCATGAGAAATGTGAAAATTTGAATGTTCTTGATGTGTTTGAAGATGAACTTGAAGAGATCCAAACACTTGATGTGGTGGAAGAGGAATTTGAATTGTCTCTTGATGAAGGTTATGAAATTTTTAAAGAAGAGCATGATTCCTCTATATTGGAACCAAACTATGACAAAGAGTTTACACTTTTGAAGGAGCTGCATGATACTACCCATATGGATCCTTCCCATGATGAAACTTCAGTACTTTTTGAACATTTGGGTGATTTGGTTCATTCTCCTACATCCTACAATTCCATGTTTTGCAACATTAGTCTCAATGAAGTATGGGTGAAAGGGTTCTTTTTGATGGTACCACATGAGGAGTATGGAACTCCTAGATTTACATTTTATGATGATATGGTTGGAGCACATTCTTATTCACATTTGCAGCAGCATCCTTTGTTACTTTATGATGATGCACATCTACATGGATGCACCTATGATATGCATTTGAGTCACTTGAAGACTCATGGTTTTTCTTGCTCAACACTTGATTCATTTGATGTTGGAGGAACTTCATCCAGCACTTGGGTGAATAGATTTATGATTGGAGAACATTGTTGTTGGAATAGACATACTTTGTTATATCTTTATGATGATCACATTCAGGGATGTATGGGTGAGACTTCTTTGATTCATTTGAAGTCTCCTTGTTTTTTCTGCTCATTATTTGGTTCAGATTTTAGTGGAGATTCTTCATTCACTTCTTGGATGAAAGAATACATGGCTGAATATTTTGATGCATATCACATCCTTTTGGAGCAGCTTTATAGGACATGGGATACTCACCTATGTCATTGGAGCAGATTTGATTTGTCACTTGAAGCTTGTATGCACTTGGAAAACGGTGGTCTACTTGCTTGGAGGTATAAGCACTTTCATGATTCTTTGATGAAGCACCTCCTTGATATTCATTTTCATTATGTAGTTATGTACTTTGATGATATATATTTTGTACTCATGATGTTTGGAAGAATGCATACAAGAAAATGGGATCCAGGAATCCTCTTAACTAATGGTGTGGGTTGGAGAGCACTCTTAATTATCGGGGTGCAATACAAGCAATGAGACCCTGGAATAATTTTTATCTCATTGGTTTCAAATTTTTTGGGGAAACAAGCAGTATGGGAGATGGATTTCCCCACTTAATAAAGTGATTTTTATCAGAGTAGTGCAGCAGCAAGCATGGTGGTTCCTCTCTAAAATCTTCATGGAAACTCAAATACTCAAGGTTGGGCAATTCAATGGCAACTTCAAAGAATTATACAGAAAGCAGGTTCTTCAACACCCATGTTTAAAATTGCTTGAGGACAAGAAATATTGGGAAGGGAGGATTTGTCATGTCCCAAAATTGGTATTGTGTCACAATGGCCTAATCACATTGGCCCTATTCATTAGAGTTTGTCAAATTGATGCTAAAGGTCAAATAATTGCCAAGGAGGAAAATTACTAGTTTCCTAGGTTTGGGGTGGAAGCTTTGGGATTTGGAATAATGGGGATAACAAATGATGTTTGAACATTAGAATGGCATAAATATTTAATAAAGGAGCTAAATAAATATATACAAGTTAAAATAATAGTGGCATTTCATCATGAAGACACATGGAGGAAGTGGGACCCACATATGGCTAGATTTCCCCACTACATTTGGCATCATTCTCTCACCAATTCGAATTCAAGGTGAATGGTAACATACTTGGGGGAGTCCAAAAGGTATTATTATTCATGGCATGACTCATCCAAGGTCGAAATATAGAGGAAGAGTAACTCCCATGGAAGAGGAAGAGGCAATTTGGAGCTAGTGAGACACTTGGGCTAGATTCCCTAGCTATATGACAACAATGATGAAGATGCTATGACACCTATGACACAAATCAGACCTGAAGGATGACATATGACATATATGACATGTCAGGGCTAAAAATAGACTCCAAGAGGGCGCTCAAGGGTGTTAGGGCAGCTAAGATGCTTCCACATGTGATTTGGTGGAAGTGGGAGACTAGGAATTGTTGTACAAGTGGCGTTCTTTGGAATCTCTTCCCAACTTGAGTTGGCATGAGTCTCTTGGAAGGAATTCGACCCATGGAGGCCATTAGAACTTTATAAATGTCAATAAAAAAGAATGAAACCATCTTTTGATCATTTGTAGAATTTGCAATTGCATTTGTGAAGAGGGAGAGCTAGTGGATGACTAGTTTCTTGCCTTAGCCAATTTCGAGGGTGAAAGATTCCCATCCAAGTTGGCAATTGGAAAGGCCATTCAGACCTTTCATTTGGAGCTTTAATGGAGTCTTTATTTGCAGGTGTAAGCTACAGGGAAGCTCATGGTTTCTTCTATTGCAGCTCGCTCCTTCAACCATTTCCAGTTTTGATGGCATATTCTTGATCCTTGAGGGAGGTCGTTTTTGGTGAGCTATTGTACTCTTTGGGGGAGCTTTTAATGCCCCATTTCTTTTGTAATATGAGTTAAATACTCTGTTATTCATCTCCAAAAATTTTCAGGTCGAAATTCCAAGTAGAAATGTATAAATCTCATTTTTAATGGAAGAACAATGCCATTTCCCCACTACCTTGTTGTGAACCAATGTATTGATGATGATTTTGAATGAATGGATGATTCTCTGATATATTTGTGATCAATATAATTCCATGGATGCATTATACAAGTTTCATGTACTGTACTTGAGCATTTGAAGCATTTTTACTCAGTTTAGTTGTATTGGGAGGTGACATAGTGCCATTTCCCCAAGGGTCGAATTGGGGATTTTTGTAGTTGAATGGGAGAGGGTGAGAACAGTTGTAATAAACCATTAATGGTGCATATGAGACCTTAATAACATACTTAACACATTACATACCTCTGTTCATAAATTTGAGTGGGTTTGGAGGCATTTGGGAAGCCATTTTCAGTACTTACCTCAAGGGGATTTGAACCCCAAATTACTAGTAAAATTGCATACTTGGTCCAGAATCTTAAGAGAGTTTGCAGAGGTCTTTTGGTGGCCATATGTTATCCCTTAAAATCATATTCAATTACTAATATCATTCATAAACCTTCCTTGAATATTTGAAGGCATTTGGAGTCAATTTGAGACCTAGAGACCAATACTAGTCAAAGGGAAATCACTAGTAAAGTTACCTACATTGACCAGAATTGAAAGAGTATTTGAAGAAGTGTTTTAAAGGTACAAAGGAATCCCTGAAACACATATTTATGTTCTAATATCATTCATATACCTTCTCAGAAGATTTGGGATCATTTGGGGCAAATTTGGGACCTAGAGATCGAAACTAGTCCAAGGTCGAACCAAGGAAAAAAGGTGGAAAATTGCAATTTTAATAAAATTCCTAACAAGGGACATTACAATATGGTAGTGATTCATCATCCAGTTCAGATTCAGAAACATACCCATGGTCGAAAGTGCAAATAGACCCTGGATGGACCAGTATGCTATGTTTGTTGTTGGTGACCAACACAGACTCCCCAAAAATCCTGAGAAATGGCTCCCTAAGTTTAACCCTGATGACAAATCACCTGCACTCGATCACATCAAAACCTTCATGCAGGCTATTAGGCTGAGGAGTTTTGTTCACGAGGATGTAGTTTGTAGGTTGTTCCCATATACCTTTGAGGGGAAAGCATCCACATGGTACTTTTCCCTACAACCCCGATCCATTCCTTCATGGGATGACTTCGAAAAATTGTTTATCCAGAAATTTGGAGATGATAAGACTCAAGAAGACTTGGTTTTAGAATTATCCTCAATGAAAATTATAGGTAAGGATAGGGTAAAGGATTATAATCAAAGGTTTTCATATTTAAAAAATAGAATCCCTGTTACTCTTCTCCCTGCAGAAGAATTGTTAGTTGCTTATTAGGTGAAGGGTCTACCTATTCCCATTGCTATGTGGGTGAAAAGAGAACGAAAGGATACTCTGCAGGAAGCCTTTGTTGAGGCTATCCAGGTTGAGAAAGACATATACTGTCTAAAAGATAATCCTAATGTTCCATCAGATCAACCTTTAACCTCCAAAAGAAAGCAAGAAAATCCTCCAAAATCCATAGTGCAAAACAATGACCCATTTGATATGACTGATATGAAGAAGTTCCTGCAGAAGATCTCAAATGAAATGGTATACCTAAAGAAAAGAAACACAGAAAACCAAAATAATAACAGGGGGTTCAATAGACAACCTTTTAGAAGACCTTACCAGACCCCACAAAACCAAGTTCCACCGAACCCTGATGAAGGATTGAATGCCGAGGAAATTCTTTCTATCTTTAAGGATTTTGTTTCGGAATCACATAATTCTCATGATCAACAAGATCAAAATCTACAAGAGAATCAAGATCCTGAACCCCCAAACGAAGAAGAAGATCAACAGATAAACACAATTAGCTTCTTTTCAGAGCTTCCTATGGATGAGGAGGAAGTTGAGCCTGAGGCTGTCTTCAATGTCCAACACCCATAGAATACAAGGAGTAAAGGACAACTCACACAAGAATCTTCCACTTCAACACTCACACCAAATAGAGGTAAAGAACTAGTACATAAGGACACTTTAATTCTTGAAATAGAATACAATCTAATTGATGAATTAAAAATAATGAAAGCTAATATTTCTGTCAAAACCCAAAATTTTCCGAAAAATTTAAAATTTTTAAGATAGCAATAAATGTTCTTAAATGCAGTCTTTTAACTGTCTGCTTAACTTACGTGATGGTAAGTGTGTCTGAATGATCTTTGTTGTACTTAAATGTTATTATGTTTTTCTCTTTTCCGTTACTGATTGTTTGATTATTTTGCAACCTCAAGGGGGAGTTTCCATAGCAGACTGGGCTTACTTAGCTTTCGAGCTAACTCATCAAATTGTCTTTCTCTTTACAGATATACAGGTAAAGTGCGGTCGCGACAATTAAATCTTTAAAGTATTAAAATTCATTTAACTACACCAACTCAGTCAGTAAAAGTCTAAACATGCTAGTTGGTTGTCAAATGTGTAAAGGTAGAACTCCCTTCCTGTGATATTCATAAATCTTACTGTTTAGAGAGTCGGAATTTATATGAGAATATGATAGCTATTGTTCTTGATAAAAAATGACTTAAGTATCCCTATGGAGTATTGTTTCTTTGATATTATTATTGTGCTGTAACAATATCTCTTATTTAGCACTGTATAAAGTCACTGGATTATGATAATCAGATCACTTTTATTTATTTGTTGATACTGCATCAATTGCATTTTCCCTTATAACGGATCTGGAGATTTTCCTCGTATAAATTACTTATTGCTAGCATTGTATGATATTCTGTTGTTTACATGTCTTCTTATAATATCCTTAAGGGTTTGATTTGATTGCGCCGCTACTCCTATTCCTATAATGTTAATAGATATAAGATCAAGGCTAACAACTATCTCATTGACACTAATCCAGTCGGATCGTAAATCACCATGCCGACTTCATTTCATTATATTATAGATTTAAGGTTTGATGTACCCCTTGTCTTTTCTCATGAGACCAGGGTTAAGGCAACCAAAGTTAGTGAAATGTTGTTCTAAACCAACTATAGCTTCCATTACATCATTTCCAAAATAGTTTCTATAATACAAAATGCTTCCTCCATGCCTAGAATACTTCATAACTGAGTTTTGAACGACGTTCATATTGTATGATGTAATGAGTCAAAGTTTAAATCTATCTAATACAAGTATTATATGTATTGCACTAATGTTTTGATTTAAAAAGGATGATATCTGACTCATCATTTATGAAGAATCCTACAATAATTTGGTTTACACATATTATGAGTTTTTATTTTAGCAACAATGATAATACTATCATTGAGATCTTGCACTTTAATATTATTAGCATGTTGTAATGATTGTAGGTCCAAATGTTAATGGTTTCCAATGCAACAATCGAAGGCATGTATTATCATGGCATTTTGGCAAGTTTGAACTATGGTTTAATATCATAAATGGGATATCCTTATTATGATTTTAATTGATTAACAATAATTGGGAAGTCCTCGTGGGACTATGGAGTCTCGACCCACAGCATGGAAAAATTAATCTGCTACGTTGTTCATCGAGGGCCAAGTGCTTGGTGATATAAAACATTGGACCTAACCCTACCTCGTCATTTCCCTCGCCTTTGGGCTCGGGTCTTTCTCTACAACCTCTCCAGGTCTGAGCTATGTTGTGGTGCTGTTGTTACAGTTCTCAGGCTATTACAGTTCCTTTGCTTAATGTTATTGTTTGGTAGTCTTTATCATTGACTGTTAATATCTATGAGTTGGAAATGCCTATGGTTTATCCCTTGCCTTCCTTTACTGACCTGGCCCTGGCATAAGGGTATCGTTCAACTTGTTTCTTTTCTTGTCACGGCTTCCATCATAGAATGAGTCTGTTGCTCCTGGCAGTTGCTCATTCATCTCTGCTCGTGGTTGATGGGATAATTGCTAAGTTTGGAACCCCATTCAAGTTTGCTGGTAAGCAATTGACATTCCATCGTTTTTCATTTTAAAATCAAAGGGTTTAACAAAATCAAAAGTCTGTAGCTGATATCACACTGTTGTTGCAGGTGCTGGAAAAATCGTGAAGGTGTGAAAGACACAACCCTCGGCGCTTGGCTAAAACCAGGTAAGCCTGGTTTCACCATGGCTTTTCCTCCTTGCTGGTTGTTGAGTGGGTAGGGTTTGGTTTGGATAGAGTAACTCTGTGATGTATTTGATTACTACGGCTTCTGTCGGTGTTGTAACTATTTTAACCTCCTTTCGGTACTTAGGTTTTTATATAAGAGATACGTATTGTAAATTTTGAAGAGAACTAGGCTTATCAGCCTGTTCTGTAGGTGATGTTACGGCCTCAGGTGTTTAGGTTTTGTCTCGACACTTCTTCAAAAGATTTTATGGGTTAAATCCCAGGGTTTTGAAAATATATCTTAATATAAGTGTTGTCTGTAAGATGGCTTGTATAATGTCTGCGTTTTCCTTTAAAAAATGATGCTAGGTACAGTGGGTTTTGTGAACTCGACTGTAGGTAGAAATAATGTCTTAACATGGGTTTCGCTCTTACGTTTTCCTATGTAATCTAAGCTTTATAAAATGGCTTGTTTCCGTCATTCTGTATGTTGGAGCCGGTGTATGATGTGTGTTTTAAATTTCTAAAATTTATGAAAGCTTCTATTAATAAAAAGGCTACGGCCGTAGGTAAAAATCGTTGTAATGAATTTCAATGTTTGGATGATACGTCTAAAAGTCTCCTGTAGGTTTCGAGCTGATGTATGTGGCATATGTTTTCAACTTTCATGTTTTTAAGATATTCAACACTGTGAAAATTGGGCTGCGGCCGTGGTGGAATCGTGGCCTGAGATCTTAGTATTTAAAAATATTGGATAAACTAAGAGGATAGAAATCCATTCTCAAATTACAGTGGTGATTTGTTAGATGATTTACGTATTAAAAGGAAAGGACTCTGTCCATACTGTGCATTCACATGAAGGATATAATTAAAATATTAGAGCTCGATAGTGAGCTAAATATACTGCTCTGTTACAATGATTATGACTATAAGGAAATAAAAATACTACTTTGTTTAAGCTCGGCCTCGAGCTAGTTATTGTTCTGTCTTTGTTTTCTTCTGTTTGAGAGTTAATAGCTAGGTCAAAACTCTGCCGATGGTTTATTGTTGTAGAAACTGGAGAGATAGGTTTTGATAGAACTCCATGGTCAAGATTTTTGTTTAATTAACTATTTGGTTTGTTTTAGCTATGACTCTGTCAAAAAAATAGTTAACAGGTGAAAGATATGGCTATACTGTTGTTTTAGTTCAAGGTTGAGTCAAATAGAGTTCTGTTAGCCCTTTTGTAGAATCCGACAATAACTAAGTAGATCTTCTGTTGAAAAAAATTGGCACAATCAAATTGGGTGACAAATAATAATTGTATATTTGTTAACTAGGGTTTTTATCTTTATAAAACTATTCTAAATATAGTTACAACTTCTCTGCAATACTATCTATGATAATAACAATACTGTAGTTTAAATGGTTATATTTATTTTTGTTCCTATCATGGTTTAAACCAGTTGTAAAACCAGAGAATGATTACTTGTGCTAAAACCCTACCTATATATTAAACAGAAATAATTAAACTATGTTTAGAATTTACCTTAATAAACCATTGCTTACAATATTACTATTGTACGGCATGCAGGGTAAAACATTATCAGTACTAAAATAATGCTATAAGGAATACTGAAAACACAGTAATTATTTAAAATCTTACATGCTGATATTCTGAGATATTATCTTTTACTAAACTGATATTATTCAGACAATTAAATGATAATCATAACAGACATTCATTTAAACTTAATAAACACAAAGAAATAAATAACAAAACCTATTTAAACTGAGGACAACAACAGCAATGGGAGGCTGTTCCTCCCTACCAACTCCTGGAGAGTGCCCAGACAACACTTCTCAGGACCCCCGAGCTTGCTCTGGTCTCCCTGGCTGGAACTAGGTGCAGCAGAATAATTCATTCAACCCAAACAGCTATACTGGAACCAAGTTACTGCAGCATTCCTCTCCACACAACTTCCTTAGTGTTTTTCCCTCTTCCTCAATGGGACTCCTGAATAACATTCACCTGAATGCATTCTCCCTCCAGAACAATGTTGAACCCTCAGCTTAGTTCATTGAGTACTATTTAAAAGATTGCCTAGGTCTTTGTTGGGTTAACTGTCATTAATGAGCCACCTGCTCAGATTCCACTTTCTTGGGGAATCATGACCCCAAATATAGCGAAGTTGCCACCTGCAACTTAGGAAGTGTTTGAGGATGCTGCCACTTGTCTTTTGCCTGTCCACCTAGTTCCATCCACCAGTTTGACCAGTAACCTCTTTTAACAGCTCTCCCATGCTGTTGTCTCCATAAGTTATTTATTAATAATAAAATATTCTGATTTACATTCCACTTCTAATGACTCTGTTGAGTCATCAATTCCTACTTAGCATTAAATTTAACATAATGTCTCAGGAATATAATAAAATAATTACATTATTTTTACAAAATTGGGGTATGTGACATACACCCCCCCTTAAAATGTAACATCGTCCTCGATGTTACTTATTCCTCATCCTTAGCCACCTACTGGAATAGATTTGGGTATGCTTCCTGCATCTTACTTTCCAGTTCCCAGGTAGCTTCTTCAGGACTAAGGTGCTTCCATTGCACCTTCAGCTGTCCAATTGTGCGGTTCCGCAAAGTAATTTCCCTCCTCCCGAGGATACAATCCGGTTCCACCAGAACTTCCCCTTCTGGTTCTACCTGTACAATGTTCCAATCAATAACATGAGTAGCATCATGAACATACTTTTTTAGAACAGAAATATGAAACACATTGTGTACTTTTAAATTAGGTGGTAATGCTAGCTGATAAGCAACTTGACCAATTCTAGATAAAATTTCAAACGGACCACAGTAACGTGGTGCTAATTTTGCACAACTCCCCAGTCTTAGGGAGCTCTTCTTTGGTCTTACCTTGATGAACACATGTTCACCTACCTGGAACTCTTTAGAAGTTCTTTTCAAATCTGCTTGACTCTTTTGCCGATCTTGGGCAATCTTCAAATTTACCTGCACTTGTTTCACAATCTGTTCCATTTCTTTTAATAATTCAGGACCTAACACTAATCTGTCTACTGGATTACTCCAAGAGATAGGAGTGTTACACTTACGTCCATACAGAATTTCAAAAGGACTGAACTTAGCTGACGATTGATAACTGTTATTGTATGCAAATTCTACTAAATGTAAATAATCCTCCCACTTACCTGGTTGATCCTTAACATACATTCTTAGCAGATCTTCTAATACCTGATTAACTCTTTCAGTTTGTCCGTCCGTCTGAGGATGGAAAGAAGTGCTGAAATTCAGAGTTGTGTTTAATCCTTTAAACAAAGATTTCCAGAAATTCCCTGTGAATTTAGGATCCCTGTCTGAAATAATAACTTTTGGGACACCATGTAATCGAAAAATCTGTTTCAGAAATATATCAGCTATGTTTGCAGCCTTGTAAGTGGTTTTAACAAGAATAAAGTGTGCTGATTTACTTAATTTATCTACTCCACCATAATTGAATCATTCTGATGCTGATTTTTGGGTAATCCCGTAATCAAATCTAAGCTGATTATTTCCCACTTCCAACTAGGAATAGGTAAAGGTTGCAGTAACCCAGCTGGATGTTGGTGTTCTGTTTTCACTTGTTGGCAGTCCAAACATCTAGCTATATACTCAGCTGCTTCAGATTTCATATTAGGCCAAAGATAATCTTTTCTCAACATGGTGACAGTCTTTTGGTAGCCTGGATGCCCTGAGTAAGGGGTTTTATGAACCTCATCCAGAATTAACTGTTTAACTTTAGGTGCATTCGGAACATACAGCCTGTCTTCAAACAATAAAAATCCATCTTCATTTAGACTATAACCCTTTATCAAACTTTCTGTAGGTGCTTCTTTAGCTGTAGCTTGTAAGTGCTGATAAATTTCATCTGATTTTATCCCTTCAGCCAACTGTTCATTCAAATTAGAGGTATAAGTGCTGCTAGCTGATATAAAATTCAGCCTTGCATTTCTGCTCAAAGCATCAGCCACCTTATTTTCCTTTCCTTTTATGTGTTGAATTTCAAAATCATATTCACTTAAGAAGGCTAACCATCTGGCTTGCCTTGCATTTAAGTTAGGCTGGTCTAAAAGGTATTTTAGACCCTTATTATCAGTCATTAAGGTAAACTTTCTGCCTATTAAGTGGTGTCACCACATCTTTAAGGCATGAATAACAACAGCTAATTCTAAGTCATAAGTGGCATAATTCTTTTCATGAATTTTCAGCTTCCTAGACTCATAGGCAATGACATATCCATCTTGAGTCAATACTCCGCCTAGACCGTCATTACAAGCATCGGTGCAAACCACGAAATCCTTATTAGGATCTGCTATTCTTAGAACAGGCGCAGTTGTTAATAAAGTCTTTAATTTCTTAAAGCTTTCTTCACACTTCAAGTTCCAATCAAACTTGCCTTTCTTTTGCAAGGAAGTGATTGGGTTGGCTATTTTTGAAAAGCCTTCTATGAATCTCCGGTAATAACCGGTAATTCCCATGAAGGATCTAACATCTGTTACGTCTTTTGGTACTGGCCATTCCTCAATTGCCTGGATCTTTTCAGGATCAACTGAAATCCCTTCCTTGGTGACTACATGACCTAAGTACTGGATTTCATTTTTGAAGAAGTCACACTTACTAAACTTCGCAAAGATCTGCTGCTCTCGTAGTTCTTGTAAGACTATCCGTAAATGTTCTTTATGCTCCTCTTCATTCTTAGAATAAATTAAAATGTCATCAATGAATACGACAACAAATTTATCTAAGTATTTATGCATTATGTTATTCATTAGGCACATAAAGACGGCTGGGGCGTTAGTAATCCCAAATGGCATTACGACAAATTCGTAATGTCCATACCTTGTTCTGAAAGTTGTTTTGAAAATGTCTTCTTCTGTAATCCTCACCTGATGATAACCCGATATCAGGTCTATCTTAGAGAACACTGTAGCTCCACGTAGCTGATCAAACAGATCATCTATGTGAGGCAACGGATATCTGTTTTTAATTGTCATCTTGTTCAGTTGACGGTAATCTATGCAAAGTCGCATAGTTCCGTCCTTCTTTTTAACAAATATTACTGGTGCTCCCCAAGGGGACACACTGGGTCGAATCTAATTCTTATCTATTAACTCCTTTAACTGAGTTTTTAATTCGTTAAGCTCCAAAATATTCATATGATACGGAGCCTTTGAACTGGGTACAACACCTGGTACCAGCTCAATTGTAAAATCCAGTTCTCTCTTGGGAGGTAATTCTGGGATTTCCTCCGGAAAAACATCAATAAATTCATTTACTACAGGAATATCCTCTACTGTTATCTTGCTGATTTCAGACTTATCTGCCTCATCTGTAATAGTTACAGCATAGGCTTTGCACCCTTTTCTGACTGCCCTTTTAAGTTGTAAAGCAGAAATTTGCCTGACTACTGTTTTCCTAGGAATACCCCTAACAGTTACAGGCTGTTCATTGTTGTTTACACACCTAAAAGTTTTGTCAAAACAGTTTAAAACTACCTTATGCTGTTCTAACCAGTCCATACCGATAAGTATGTCATAGGAGCCAAGTGGCAAAACATTTAATTTAACAGTAGTCTTAAAATCATTCATATCTAGGACACATTCCTTAACATAACAGTTTACCTTTCTTTTTTCCCCAGTAGCTAGTTGTACGGACCAAGAATTATCAAACCTTTCAACAGTGAGATTACATTTTTCTACTAGCTGGGGTGAAATATAACTAAGACTAGCACCCGGATCTATTAAAATAGTTACATGGATTTTGTTAATCATACCTCCTACTTCCACCATGGAAGTTTGATAGTCAGCTTGGCGGTTCTCCAATGCTGCATTGATTCGGGGCATAGTTCCTGCAAAGTCTCCAACAGTCATTTCATATTGTATAGTATGAATATTGCTGTTTGGCTTCTTCCGATTTGGGCAAACTGAAGCATAGTGTGGGCCATTGCACTCCCAGCACTTAACAGGTTCTTTTCGTTCAAAATTCTTAGTGTAGTTTCCATGATTGTTAGGAGCCTCCTTGCTGCCCTTGAAATTGTTGGAGTAATTTGCAGCTCCATTTTTGTTTCCCTGGAAGCTTTTACCATTAAAATGGTTTCCGTTCTTGTTATTCTTGAAATTTTTCTGGGGTACAAACTCCTTTTTCCTGTACTCAAGCTGATTACTATTCTTTTTAGCCTTCCAGTTAGCTATCCCTTCTTTCTTTTTATTCTGTTCAAAACAGAAATTAGCCTTTCGCATAGCCTCTTCCAGAGTTTTGGGGTTATCATATTCAATTCTGTCCTTGATATGATATGGTAGGCAGCTAAGAAACCGCTGTATTTTAGGTTTCTCTTCAACAAAATACAACACATATCTTAACAGACTTAAGAACTTACTGTTTAAGTCCTTCATAGTCATAGATCCTAGCTTCAGTTCATAAAATTCCTTGCCCCTTTCTTCATAGTATTGTTCAGACATAAATTTCTTTTTGAAGTACCTTTTAAAAGTACTCCAATTGACTTCTTTTTCTTTGATCCCTTTGACCCTTTTCAGGTCTTGCCACCATATGTCTGCCTTTCCAGAAAGGTTATAGATGGCCATTCTCGCCTTCAGCTGATTTGAATAATTGTAGATCTGAAAATATTTTCTCATCCCAGATAACCAGGATTCTGCCTCTTCTCCTGTCTTAGATTCTCCGTTGAAAGTTGGGGGTTTTATTTTCTTAAACTCCCCAGAAATCTCTTCATAAGGTCTGTACTTTTTCTTTCTGTTATGCAGCTCAGCTTCACTGCTGTCACTAGTAGTGCGATAGCTGTGTTGTTCCCTTCTTTCTTCAGATGATGAACTGCTGTCAGATTTAGCTGGTTTCATCCTTTTAGACCCTCTTTGATGACTAGCTTCTTCAGATTCAGCTCTTTTGCTTCTTCCTTCTGTCTGAAATTTTTCTATCAATAATTGATTTAGCTGCTCTTGAGTTTTCAGAATCCTTTCATTATCCTTCTTGATTATTTCTATTTCTGTCTTTAAACCTTTTATGGTCTGCATCAGTTCCAAGGAGTGAGCAATTACCTCCTCTGTCACAGGTTCTCTCAACATCTGTCTTGTCGCAGTGTTTGGAGTTTCCTCCTCAGCATATTCTCCTAGCTTTTCCATACCTGCCTGTTAGATTCAGAAAAAGGAAATTTTTCTGCTCTGATTTTATGAAACAGAAAGTACAAGTTAGTACATGATATATATATATAATATTTTTCTTTTCATTGGCAATGTTCTGCGGAAACTAGTTGAGTCACATCAATGCCTAGTATTTGAACCATGCTCTGATACCACATGTCAAAACCCAAAATTTTCCGAAAAATTTAAAATTTTTAAGATAGCAATAAATGTTATTAAATGCAGTCTTTTAACTGTCTGCTTAACTTACGTGATGGTAAGTGTGTCTGAATGATCTTTGTTGTACTTAAATGTTATTATGTTTTTCTCTTTTCCATTACTGATTGTTTTATTGTTTTGCAACCTCAAGGGGGAGTTGCCATAGCAGACTGGGCTTACTTAGCTTTCGAGCTAACGCATCAAACTGTCTTTCTATTTACAGATATACAGGTAAAGTGTGGTCGCGACAATTAAATCTTTAAAGTATTAAAATTCATTTAACTACACCAACTCAGTCAGTAAAAGTCTAAACATGCTAGTTGGTTGTCAAATGTGTAAAGGTAGAACTCCCTTCTTGTGATATTCATAAATCTTCTTATAATATCCTTAAGGGTTTGATTTGATTGCGCCGCTACTCCTATTCCTATAATGTTAATAGATATAAGATCAAGGCTAACAACTATCTCAATGACACTAATCCAGTCGGATCGTAAATCACCATGCTGACTTCATTTCATTATCTTATAGATTTAAGGTTTGATGTACCCCTTGTCTTTTCTCATGAGACCAGGGTTAAGGCAACCAAAGTTAGTGAAATGTTGTTCTAAACCAACTATAGCTTCCATTACATCATTTCCAAAATAGTTTCTATAATACAAAATGCTTCCTCCATGCCTAGAATACTTCATAACTGAGTTTTGAACAACGTTCATATTGTATGATGTAATGAGTCAAAGTTTAAATCTATCTAATACAAGTATTATATGTATTACGCTAATGTTTTGATTTAAAAAGGATGATATCTGACTCATCATTTATGAAGAATCCTACAATAATTTGGTTTACACATATTATGAGTTTTTATTTTAGCAACAATGATAATACTATCATTGAGATCTTGCACTTTAATATTATTAGCCTGTTGTAATGATTGTAGGTCCAAATGTTAATGGTTTCCAATGCAACAATCGAAGGCATGTATTATCATGGCATTTTGGCAAGTTTGAACTATGGTTTAATATCATAAATGGGATATCCTTATTATGATTTTAATTGATTAACAATAATCGGGAAGTCCTCATGGGACTATGGAGTCTCGACCCACAGCATGGAAAAATTAATCTGCTATGTGGTTCATCGAGGGCCAAGTGCTTAGTGATATAAAACATTGGACCTAACCCTACCTCGTCATTTCCCTCGCCTTCGGGCTCGGGTCTTTCTCTGCAACCTCTCCAGGTCTGAGCTATGTTGTGGCGCTGTTGTTACAGTTCTCAGGCTATTACAGTTCCTTTGCTTAATGTTATCGTTTGGTAGTCTTTATCATTGACTGTTAATATCTATGAGTGCGTTGGAAATGCCTAGGGTTTATCCCTTGCCTTCCTTTACTGACCTGGCCTTGGCATAAGGGTATCGTTCAAATTGTTTCTTTTCTTGTCACGGCTTCCATCATAGAATGAGTCTGTTGCTCCTGGCAGTTGCTCATTCGTCTCTGCTCGTGGTTGACGGGATAATTGCTAAGTTTGGAACCCCATTCAAGTTTGCTGGTAAGCAATTGACATTCCATCGTTTTTCATTTTAAAAGCAAAGGGTTTAACAAAATCAAAAGTTCGTAGCTGATATCACACTGTTGTTGCAGGTGCTGGCAAAATCGTGAAGGTGTGAAAGACACAACCCTCGGCGCTTGGCTAAAACCGGGTAAGCCTGGTTTCACCATGGCTTTTCCTCCTTGCTGGTTGTTGAGTGGGTAGGGTTTGGTTTGGATAGAGTAACTCTGTGATGTATTTGATTACTACGGCTTCTGTCGGTGTTGTAACTATTTTAACCTCCTTTCGGTACTTAGGTTTTTATATAAGAGATATGTATTGTAAATTTTGAAGAGAACCAGGCTTATGAGCCTGTTCTGTAGGTGATGTTACGGCCTCAGGTGTTTAGGTTTTGTCTCGACACTTCTTCAAAAGATTTTATGGGTTAGCTCCCAGGGTTTTGAAAATATATCTTAATATAAGTGTTGTCTGTAAGATGGCTTGTATAATGTCTGCGTTTTCCTTTAAAAAATGATGCTAGGTACAGTGGGTTTTGTGAACTCGACTGTAGGTAGAAATAATGTCTTAACATGGGTTTCGCTCTTACGTTTTCCTATGTAATCTAAGCTTTATAAAATGGCTTGTTTCCGTCATTCTGTATGTTGGAGCCGGTGTATGATGTGTGTTTTAAATTTCTAAAATTTATGAAAGCTTCTATTAATAAAAAGGCTACGGCCGTAGGTAAAAATCGTTGTAATGAATTTCAATGTTTGGATGATACGTCTAAAAGTCTCCTGTAGGTTTCGAGCTGATGTATGTGGCATATGTTTTCAACTTTCATGTTTTTAAGATATTCAACACTGTGAAAATTGGGCTGCGGCCGTGGTGGAATCGTGGCCTGAGATCTTAGTATTTAAAAATATTGGATAAACTGGGAGGATAGAAATCCATTCTCAAATTACAGTGGTGATTTGTTAGATGATTTACGTATTAAAAGGAAAGGACTCTGTCAATACTGTGCATTCACATGAAGGATATAATTAAAATATTAGAGCTCGATAGTGAGCTAAATATACTGCTCTGTTACAATGATTATAACTATAAGGAAATAAAAATACTACTTTGTTTAAGCTCGGCCTCGAGCTAGTTATTGTTCTGTCTTTGTTTTCTTCTGTTTGAAATTTAATAGCTAGGTCAAAACTCTGCCGATGGTTTCTTGTTGTAGAAACTGGAGAGATAGGTTTTGATAGAACTCCACGGTCACGATTTTTGTTTAATTAACTATTTGGTTTGTTTTAGCTAAGACCCTGTCAAAAAAATAGTTAACAGGTGAAAGATATGGCTATACTGTTGTTTTAGTTCAAGGTTGAGTCAAATAGAGTTCTGTTAGCCCTTTTGTAGAATCCGACAATAACTAAGTAGATCTTCTGTTGAAAAAAATTGGCACAATCAAATTGGGTGACAAATAATAATTGTATATTTGTTAACTAGGGTTTTTATCTTTATAAAACTGTTCTAAATATAGTTACAACTTCTCTGCAATACTATCTATGATAATAACATTACTGTATTTTAAATGGTTATATTTATTTCTGTTCCTATCATGGTTTAAACCAGTTGTAAAACCAGAGAATGATTACTTGTGCTAAAACCCTACCTATATATTAAACATAAATAATTAAACTATGTTTAGAATTTACCTTAATAAACCATTGCTTACAATATTACTATTGTACGGCATGCAGGGTAAAACATTATCAGTACTGAAATAATGATATAAGGAATACTGAAAACACAGTAATTATTTAAAATCTTACATGCTGATATTCTGGGATATTATATTTTACTAAACTGATATTATTCAGACAATTAAATGATAATCATAACAGACATTCATTTAAACTTAATAAACACAAAGCTATAAATAATAGAACCTATTTAAACTGAGGACAACAACAGCAATGGGAGGCTGTTCCTCCCTACCAACTCCTGGAGAGTGCCCAGACAGCACTTCTCAGGACCCCCGAGCTTTCTCTGGTCTCCCTGGCTGGAACTAGGTGCAGCAGAATAATTCACTCAGCCCAAACAGCTATACTGGAACCAAGTTACTGCAGCATTCCTCTCCACACAACTTCCTTAGTGTTTTTCCCTCTTCCTCAATGGGACTCCTGAATAACATTCACCTGAATGTATTCTCCCTTCAGAACAATGTTGAACCCTCAGCTCAGTTCATTGAGTACTATTTAAAAGATTGCCTAGGTCTTTGTTGGGTTAACTGTCATTAATGAGCCACCTGCTCAGATTCCACTTTTGTGGGGAATCATGACCCAAAATATAGGGAAGTTGCCACCTGCAACTTAGGAAGTGTTTGAGGATGCTGCCACTTGTCTTTTGCCTGTCCACCTAGTTCCATCCACCAGTTTGACCAGTAACCTCTTTTAACAGCTCTCCCATGCTCTTGTCTCCATAATTTATTTATTAATAATAAAATATTCTGATTTACATTCCACTTCTAATGACTCTGCTGAGTCATCAATTCCTACTTAGCATTAAATTTAACATAATGTCTCAGGAATATAATAAAATAATTACATTATTTTTACAAAATTGGGGTATGTGACAATTTCACTCTTTGATCTTTTGAAAATCCCTACAATGAGAGATAGTTTTCCCAAAAGTATGATTGTCAACAAGTCCAGGGAAACTCAGAACAACAATTTGGAAATATACTCTAAAAATGGAAATCAGAAACCAGGTAGCAAGAAGACACCTACTTTCTTGCTTACTGTTGAAGTCTTCAATATAAGCGTCCATAATTGTATGATTGATTTAGGGGCTTCATCAAATGTGATGCCTCTATCCGTCTGCAAGAAATTAAAAGCCCCTTGGGAGCCATGCCCCACACAAATCGTCCAATTGGATAGATCCAAAGTAAGGGTAGTGGGAGAACTGAAAAATGTCTTGTTAACATTATTTGCTGAACCCAGAATCCACCAGACAGTGGATAACATTGTGGCTCACATTCCAAATATGTATGGCATGTGGCTGAGCAGAGACTGGTCAGAGAAGCTTAAAGGATACTTTGCTACTATTTGGTCTCACCTATGGATTTCCTACATTGGAAGGCCAAACATAATTAAAATCAGTAGGAAGCCTTATATGAAGCAAATTGTCACAGACTTGAATGATCCCAGTGAGCCTGCTGCATAATTTAGCGCACTTGTGGAACATTACACTTTTGATACTTTCTTTGGAGATCTGCCTGCAGATTTATCGCCATCTGAGAATATGCATAATCAGTCCCAAATTGTCAATCTCACTTCTGTTCCATTCTCAGGTACTATTGTCCATAATGTACATAATGTAAATACAAATTTTAGGTTAGATTTAAATGCATGGACTCTATTTTTTGATGGCTCTAGATCTAAAGATGGAGCTAGTGCATGTTGTGTCCTAATCGATCCAAAAGGGACCAAAACTATGATTTCCTGCAGGCTTGAGTTTGAGTGTACCAATAATATAGATGAATATGAGGCCCTGGTCCAGGGAATCAAGAAAGCCATTGATATGGGTGCACAGGTAATCGGATGCTATGGAGATTCTGAGATCATATTAAAACAAGTGAGGAACAAGATTCATTGTTTGTCTCCTCATTTGATTAACTATGAAAAATTGGTAAGAGATATCACTAACTCTTTTTTTGCATTAATATCAAGTCAATCCCAAGATCACAAAATTTTGATGCAGATTTGCTTGCTAATACTGCATCCAAGTTGATCCCACCAGAAGGTTTGTCTCCTAAAACTTTTTCAATTGAACTTATGTACAGGCCTTCTATTCCTGATAATGTAACAAATTGGAAATTATTTGATGATGATCAACAAATATTAGACTTTCTCTCATCCCAGGACACTTTTCAAGATGCTTCAATTGATGAGGCTGAGCATGAGAAGTCTCTATCTGATCCTTCCAACCTTATCCCTAAATCAGTTATCAACTTGGAGAAATTTTATGATATATAAGACAACTTCAAGCAAAAGACCAACTGCAAGACCCAGAGTTCATCCCTCAACTATGAGCCAGTCAACCTAGGAATAGAACAAAACCCTTGTTTCATCAATTTAGGGGTTGATTGCTCTGCTGAGGAGAAGAGGGCTTTGATCAATCTCTGCAAGGAGTTCAAAGATGTCTTTGCATGGAAATATGATGAACTCAATACTTTTGACACTAGTATAATGCACCATAATATACCAATGAAACCATAAGTTAAACCTTATCAACATAAGTTAACGGAGATGCACCCCAATCTAGAACCCTTTATCAAGAAAGAGCTCGATAAGCTACTGGCAGTAAGAATTATATTCCCTGTCAGGCATACGCAGTGGATTTCCAATTTGGTACCTGTTCGAAAGAAGAATGGAGAAATTAGACTTTGTGTTGATTTCAGAAACTTAAATAGAGCTTCTGAGAAAGACAACTACCCTTTTCCACCAATAGGGCAAATTATACAGAAGGTAGCAGGGTCTGCGATGTTTTCTCTCCTTGGTGGAATTTCAGGGTATAACCAAGTTCTGGTTGCCCCTGATGATCAAATAAAAATAGATTCTAGGACCCCTTGGGGAACCTTTACCTACAGACGGATGCCTTTAGGTTTGATTAATGCAGGTGCTACATTTCAGAGAGCTATGGATATAACTTTCAGGGGTTTGTTGCACAATTCTGTCGTTGTATATCTAGATAATGTTACTATTTATTCCAAAAAATGACATGAACATTTGACTTCTTTGACACAGGTTTTTGAACGCTGCAGAAGATTTGGAATCTCGTTGAACCCAAAAAAATCGATCTTTGCAGTCACCAAGGGTAAGTTGTTAGGTTTTATTGTTTCGAAAGAAGGAATGATAATCGATCCAGAACGCACAGAAGCCATATCGAAGATCGACCTTCCTAGTTCACGTAAGTGTTTGACGGAAAATCTACCAAGAGCAGACTCGAGGCCTGATCTCCGTAGCTTAACGTAAGTCTAGAACAAATAAGACAAAACATAGAATACTTTCCTAGATCTAATTAGAGATCGAGTAGATAGATGCTTTACCTTTCAAATTGTTGATCTTTTCTCCTTGATGTTTGCTCCAAGCTTGATGGTCTTAAGATCTCAGCTACAAAACCTGTCAAGACAACACATAAACAAAACAAGTAGTAAAATGCACCTAAACAATAATAGATCTAAGTAAGCAGTTAAGCAGGCAAACTGCACAAAACATCATTAATGCAATGAAATTTGGTGGAAAGCATTTATATTACTGTATAAAAGGGAAATACATAAGAGGAAGTGATTACAACCAATGACTTAACGTAGCAATCCTTCTCCAACCAAGCCAATGCCAAAGCCTCCAAAGGTATGATGGATCTCTCAAGGGATGAGTAGAGATCTCTCCTAAGCTAATTTCACCAGCGTATAGATACTATAGACTTCCTCCCTTTGGAATGGAAATGAAATTCACTTATATAGGAATAAGAGGATAGGATAGGTTGATATATGGTAGGAGAGAGATAGGGGATCTCACCCAAGGTCTAGGGAACTGAATTCTAGCTCCCCTAAAGTCTAGGGATAGGGCTCCACATCACTTAGCTTCGTTAATGGGTCGAAGATGCTCTTTTATCCAACTAACTGACATCATTGCAGGCTGCATTAGGACAACCTGCGACATTGCATGTTGCACAAGGGTGAACTGCGACGACCTTGAAAAGTAGGTCAGTTAAGCCCTCCAGTCATGTGAAACTTCGGGGATGTATACACTGAGTCTCAGGGTAGAAAGATTTAGGTGTAACAGAATGCCCCCCAAAGCATGAAGCTGTTGAAAAATGGATAGGTGAAATGCTTTGATAGAAGGAATGGAAATGGACTTGTCGGACGAAGGATACTGCTGCAGTACAATTGAATCTGAGTACACAGTCTCATATGACTCACAACATCGCTGCCGACCAATACAATGGATATCTATGGTAGTAATGACTGGCTGAACACAATCACAGCTACTAGACACAAGCGTAGATCCATGATGATATGATAACACAGCCACGACCAATACAAATGTGGATCCGTGTAATATGACTCAAAACAATCTCCATCGCAGCCTGGGTAAAACATGACTCCCCAGGGTCTTCAAGCCGAACCCACAATGATACAAATCTATCCATGTGATTACAAATGTCTTGATGTCGAACATGGTAGAAACCACTTGATTACTGGTCATTGACGTATATTGTTAACAAGCGCGAGGGAAATCACCATTAATGTCAATGATTCCAAAGGTATCATAGTACATATCGTCAAGAGCGAATAAATGAGTTGAATTCGAACGCTTAACGAAATCTTTCAATCAAGAGTCAATGATGTAAATTCATGTCGAAAGTGAGGTAACCTGCCATTAAGGCACGCAGGCCCAAGGTACTCGATTGGTTTCTAGATTCAATCCTTGGATGATGATTTGAAGTTGAAAAGGATGAATCCATAGAAGGAGGGCCCTGATGAATCCCCCATCATCAACATGAAACTCGATAATAGATGTTTGGAATAGATCGGATGGTATAGTAACATACAGGACTGATTTAGAGTAGACCGGCATGGTGGAAGGTGTACTGAATGCAGATAATGAGTGGTGAAAGTATTCTTGAACATGAGCATGGAATGACTTGGCAGTATTGACATGACGAGAATGAAGCCAACTCCTAATGCAACTAATGTTGGAAGTATTCTTTGGATGACCCAAAGGAGTAACGAGACTCAGGAAATAGGAAAGACTTGAGGGAAAAAGGATGGTCCAAGTACTGTATGCAAATGAAAATGAGTGCCATGTTTAAGAACGACTAGCTACTGCCACTAATAAAGGTGTAATACAAAAGCTTTCCTTTTTCCCCATCATGAATGATGAGTGCCTCATTTATTTTTTACGAGCTTGATGAGGGTAACCAGATGCTCGGTATAGCTCATCTCATAGATGAGTCCAATCCCAAATATTTTCCGAACGTGGGAGAGGAGGGGTTCATCCCATGACAGGTCCTTCAATGTTGAATTTTAACGAGTCCATAGAAGGTAAACTTGACGTCATTTCATGTTTAGAGAGTCTGAAAAGAACTAAATAAGACTCCAACGGTCCTTTTTTCGTAAGGTTAGCCTCTTCACCCGAAAAAGGGTAAAACAACGCGGGAGAGGATTCTTCCAGTCATGATTGGATGGAGTATTCCTTTTTCATAAATCGTGCCCCCTGGTCTGAAAAAGGGGTAGACGATCACCAGGGAGATGATCATTCAAATCCTTTTACAAGCGTGAACGAATTAATTTTGCTTGGCCATATTTTCCTATTTTAGGAGTCTGAAAAGAGCTTAAAAAGGACTCCATGAACAACTTTGTCATGGTTGATAACTGAGTACAACAAAGTAAAAAAGGTAAACTCGACACATTTCCTTTTTCCGTAAATAGTCTAGCGAGGCCGGATAAAGTGATAAACCTATACTCGTTAGACACACCTTTTTACTCAAGAATATTTAACGAGCACCACAATGGTATCAAAAGTGCTCGGAATCTTTTTCATATTTGAACCAGAGCACGAAAAAGTAAAAAGTAAGCTCAAAACCACTTTTCATGTTTTAACCAAAGCATGAAAAAAATGAAAAGTAAGCTCAAATACCATCTTACTGTTTTTAACGAGCTCGAAGACAAGTGAAAAGAATGCTCATGAATTTTGCTTCATTTTTTAACAAGCTTGTAACATAAAATGAACTATGCTCGGGATTATTTTCATGGTTTAGTGAGCTTGAAACCCAGAAGAAAGTATGCTCGAAAAACTTCCCATTGGTGGACTCTTTCCAAACGTGGTATCCAGAGGTTGGTACATGCCCCCAACATGATTGCTGGAAGTAAGTGACTTAGTGTTGGTTGTGGAGCCAGATCTTCCAGTCTCGTAGATGATATTGTCTTAGCCGTGCACCCCAGAGGACTGTACACCCATTCAACATTTTTAGGGGTTCGGGTCAACACCCCCGAGAAAATTTTTTGGGGCTGTTTTCGTCAGCTGTTTTGCGGGCCCATGGTTTTGGGTATCCCATGGTATTTTCCCATTGTATTTCCCCTATAAAAGAAAGACATTGTAATATGGCTAGAGTAAGATGTATTAGGTTTTATGCATTGTAAAGATCTCTAAGATCAGGAGAGAGACCGTGAGACAGTGAAGAGGAAGTGCAACGACTGTGCTGCAGGTTGTATCCCTTCACCTTGCTGGAGGGTAATAATAATAAGGACTGAAAACTTCAGTGTGGACGTAGCCCAAGTTGTGGTGAAAAACGATATATCTGTGTCTCTCTTGTAATGTGTGCGTGATTATATTTGCATTTCTGTTTATTGTTATTTCTCTGTGATCCTGTTTTTCTAACAATTGGTATCAGAGCCAAAGGTCTATTTGGCAGATAAACCTGCAGGAAGCTAGGGTTTCTGGTTTGAGTGGGAGCAATGGCGGAAGAAGGAAAGTTTAAGGTCGAGAAGTTTAACGACCAAAACTTCCAGTTATGGAAGATGCAAATGGAGGACTATCTGTACTAGAAGGATCTATTCCTACCGTTGGGAGGAAGAGCAAAGCAGCCAGCGGCCATGAAGGACAAAGAATGGGAGGTTCTTGACAGAAAGGCTCTGGGAACAATACGGCTGAGCCTGGCTTCGTCGGTGGCTTTCAATATCTCAAAAGAAACGACAATGGAGGGTTTGATGAGCGCACTGGGTAAGATGTATGAAAAACCCTCGACCTCCAACAAGGTATTTCTAATGAAGCGTTTATTTAATATGAAGATGTCTGAAGGTGGATCTGTTACTGATAATTTAAATGAGTTTAATACGATTACAAATCAGCTAAGTTATGTAAGTGTGAACTTTGATGATGAGGTTAGGGCTCTTCTAATATTGTGTTCATTGCCAGAAAGCTGGAATAGCTTGGTCATGGCTGTAAGTAACTCTGTCTCTTGTTCAAACACCTTGAAATTTGATGATGTTATTGGTGTTATTCTTAGCGAGGAAATGCGAAGAAAAAGCACAGATGAGACATCAGGTAATGCATTGACCATGGAGAGTAGGGGAATACAAAAGGAGAGAGGAAAGAGCCAAGGTAATAGTGGCAAGTCTAAAATGGGCAAATCCAAGTCCAGACTGGGAAAAATAGAGTGCTCAAACTGTGGAAAGAAAGGACATCTGAAGAAAGACTATAGATCTCTAAAGAAGAAAGGAGATGCATAGAAGGAAACTACCCAGGAAGCAAATGTAGCAGGTGATGTGTTATAAGATGCTTTGATTCTTACATTAGATAATACTAGTGATTATTGGGTAGTAGATTCAGGGGCTTCATGTCATGCTACACCCCATAGGAAATACTTTCATGAGTATGTTCCTGGAAATTTTGGACATGTTTTATTGGGTGATGATGAGCCATGTAAAATTGTTGGAATGGGTAAGGTATGGATAAAAGTTAAGAATGGAACTGATTGGCTGTTGAAAGATATTAGGCATATTCCTACTATGAAAAGAAATCTGATCTCAACAGGACAGTTGGGAGATGGCGGTTGTTTATCTACATTTGGAGAAAAGTGGTGGAAGATCACTAAAGGATCAATGGTGATTGCAAAAGGAGACAAGATAGGTACGTTGTATTTATGTCCTCATAATACTGACCATTCTATCTCTTTAGCTTCCACAGGAACATATACAGCATTGTGGCATCATAGGATTGGACACATGAGTGAGAAGGGGATGCAGATTATCCACTCAAGGAAGTTGCTGCTAGATTTGAAGCAGGTAAGTTTGGAATTCTGTGAAAACTGTGTTTATGGAAAACAGAAGAGAGCCAGATTTCTCAGGGTTGGGAAACAAAAGAAGAATGAAAAGTTAGAGCTAGTGCATACAGATGTATGGGGACCGGCTCAGTTACAATCTCTTGGTGGCTCTCATTATTATGTTACATTTATTGATGATGCAACTAGGAAAACTTGGGTTTATTGCATTAGACAAAAATCTGATGTGTTTTCATTATTGTGTTCATTGCCAGAAAGCTGGAATAGCTTGGTCATGGTTGTAAGTAACTCTGTCTCTTGTTCAAACACCTTGAAATTTGATGATGTTATTGGTGTTATTCTTAGCGAGGAAATGCGAAGAAAAAGCACAGATGAGACATCAGGTAATGCATTGACCATGGAGAGCAGGGGAATACAAAAGGAGAGAGGAAAGAGCCAAGGTAATAGTGGCAAGTCTAAAATGGGAAAATCCAAGTCCAGACTGGGAAAAATAGAGTGCTCAAACTGTGGAAAGAAAGGACATCTGAAGAAAGACTATAGATCTCTAAAGAAGAAAGGAGATGCATAGAAGGAAACTACCCAGGAAGCAAATGTAGCAGGTGATGTGTTACAAGATGCTTTGATTCTTGCATTAGATAATACTAGTGATTATTGGGTAGTAGATTCAGGGGCTTCATGTCATGCTACACCCCATAGGAAATACTTTCATGAGTATGTTCCTGGAAATTTTGGACATGTTTTATTGGGTGATGATGAGCCATGTAAAATTGTTGGAATGGGTAAGGTATGGATAAAAGTTAAGAATGGAACTGATTGGCTGTTGAAAGATATTAGGCATATTCCTACTATGAAAAGAAATCTGATCTCAACAGGACAATTGGGAGATGGCGGTTGTTTATCTACATTTGGAGAAAAGTGGTGGAAGATCACTAAAGGATCAATGGTGATTGCAAAAGGAGACAAGATAGGTACGTTGTATTTATGTCCTCATAATACTGACCATTCTATCTCTTTAGCTTCCACAGGAACATATACAGCATTGTGGCATCATAGGATTGGACACATGAGTGAGAAGGGGATGCAGATTCTCCACTCAAGGAAGTTGCTGCTAGATTTGAAGCAGGTAAGTTTGGAATTCTGTGAAAACTGTGTTTATGGAAAACAGAAGAGAGCCAGATTTCTCAGGGTTGGGAAACAAAAGAAGAATGAAAAGTTAGAGCTAGTGCATACAGATGTATGGGGACCGGCTCAGTTACAATCTCTTGGTGGCTCTCATTATTATGTTACATTTATTGATGATGCAACTAGGAAAACTTGGGTTTATTGCATTAGACAAAAATCTGATTTGTTTTCTATTTTTAAGAAGTGGAAAGCTTTGGTTGAGAATGAGACATGAAAAATATTGAAGTGTCTCAAATCTGATATTGGAGGTGAGTACTGCGGCAAGGAGTTTGATAGTTACTGTTCATACCATTGGATTCATAGAGAGAAGACAGTCCCAGGAACACCACAAGAAAATGGTGTGTCAGAAAGGATGAACATAAAGGTCATAGAGCGTGCAAGGTGTATGAGACTGCATGCAGGGTTGCCCTTACAGTTTTGGGCGGATGCTGTAAATACTGCTGTTTATTTAATAAATAGAGGACCTTCAAGTGCTTTGGATGGTGGTATTCTAGAGGAGGCATGGACAGATAAAAAGGTAAACTACTCATTAATGAGAACATTTGGTTGTGAAGCATTTGTCCATATTGATAAAGAAAATAGAACAAAGCTTGAAGCTAAATCCAAGAAATGTACCTTTATTGGATATGGGGTTGATGAATTTGGTTATCGCTTATAGGATTATGAAAATAACAAAATCATCAGGAGTAAAGATATGATATTCAATGAAAAGGTAATGTATAAAGATCAGTTGCAGGGAAAGAAACAGGAAAAGGAAAACACACAGTACACAGTACTTGATGAAATTAAAGAAAATGAAGTTCCAAAGGTGCCAGAAAATCAAGAACAGTAGCAAGTACCTGAAACTCCTGCAAGTGTAAGAAGATCTACCAGGTTAAGTAGACTCCCTGAACGATACTCTCCTTCAATGTATTATTTATTGATGACTGATTCTGGTGAACCAGAATGTTATGAAGAAGAAATGCAGGTGGAAACTAGAAAGAAGTGGGAGCAATGCATGAATGAGGAGATGGACTCATTGGTAGGAAAATAGACTTGGGATATGGTTCAGTTTCTTGCTGGTAAAAGAGCATTGCAGAACAAATGGATTTACAGGTTGAAGGAAGAAGAAGGAGGTAAGAAGCGGTACAAGCCCAGAATTGTTGTAAAGGGGTTTGCACAGAAGAAAGTTATAGATTTTGATGAAATATTTTCTCCTGTTGTTAAGATGACTTCAATTAGGACTATTTTAAGTCTAGTGGCGGTAGAATATTTGCATCTTGAATAGTTAGATGTAAAAACAACCTTTCTCCATGGGGATTTGGAGGAAGAGATATATATGCAGTAGCCACAAGGGTATGAGGTCAAAGGGAAGGAGGATTTGGTATGCATGTTGAAAAAGAGTTTGAATGGATTGAAGCAAGCTCCAAGGCAGTGGTATTTAAAGTTTGACAGGTTTATGCCGAGACAAGGTTATAGTAGATGTCATTCTGGCCACTGTGTTTATTTCAAGAAGCTAGACAATGAAAGCTATATTATCTTATTATTGTATGTGGATAACATGCTTGTTGCAGGGTCTAACATGCAGGATATAAATGTACTCAAAAGGAAGCTAGCTAATTCATTTGTGATGAAGGATTTGGGTGCTGCAAAGCAAATCCTTGGTATGAGAATAACGAGAGACAGGAAAAATTGCAAATTGACATTGTCTCAGAGTGAGTACATACAAAAGATGTTGGAGAGGTTCAGAATGCAGAATGAAAAACCAGTTAGTACAACTTTGGCCAACCATTTCAGTCTAAGTAAGGAAATGTGTCCCAAGACACAAGAAGAGACAGATTACATGTCCAAGATTCCCTATCAATCAGTAGTTGGCAACTTGATGTATGCCATGGTGTGCACAAGGTCAAATATTGCACATGCAGTGGGAGTTGTGAGCAGATATATGAACAATCCAGGTAAAGAACATTGGAGGGAAGTACAGTGGATTCTTAGGTATTTGAGAGGTACCACCACTCATGCATTATGTTTTGGAGGTTCAAACACTGTTCTACAGGGATATGTTGATGCAGATATGGCAGGTGATAAGGATAGCAGGAGGAGAACCACAGGGTATGTGTTTATTGTAGGTGGAACAACAGTAAGCTGGATTTCGAGACTGCAGAAGGTTGTCGCACTTTCAACAACGGAAGCAGAGTATGTTGCTATTACAGAGGCTAGTAAAGAGATGATTTGGCTGCAGAGGTTTATGGAGGAAGTGGGTAAGAAGTATAAGGATAACAAGTTGTATAGTGACAGCTAGAGTGCCATTCATCTTGCAAAGAACTCAACATTCCATTCCAGGACTAAACATATACAGCTCAAGTACCATTTCATATGCTCTGTTCTGGAAGATGAACTGTTGAAGCTGGAAAAGATACATACTAGCCAGAATCCTACAGACATGTTCACAAAGGTAGTGAACAGAGAGAAACTGAGTTCCTACTCGGTTTCAGTTGGCCTTCTAGCATGAAGGTGAAGAGGAGAAAGTTGCCAAGTCCTAGTCTAGCAAGTGCAGTAGTGGTGGAGTTGTTGCGATCAGTCTCCAAGTGGGAGATTGTTGGTTGTGGAGCCAGATATTCCTGTCTCATAGATGATATTGTCTTAGCCATGCACTCCGGAGGAATATACATCCATTTTGCATTTTTAGGTTTTGCCCCGAAAAAGGGGGTTTGGGGGCAATGCCCCCGAGAAAAATTTTTGGGGATGTTTTCACTAGTTGTTTTGCGGGCCCATGGTTTTGGGTATCCCGTGGTATTTTCCCATTGTATTTCCCCTATAAAAGAAAGACATTGTAATATGGCTAGAGTAAGATGTATTAGGTTTTATGCATTGTAAAGATCTCTAAGATCAGGAGAGAGACTGTGAGACAATGAATAGGAAGTGCAGTGGCTGTGCTGCAGGTTGTATCCCTTCACCTTGTTGGATGGTAATAATAATAAGGACTGAAAAATTCAGTGTGGATGTAGCCCAAGTTGGGGTGAACCACGATATATCTGTGTCTCTCTTGTAATGTGTGTGTGATTATATTTCCATTTCTGTTTATTGTTATTGCTCTGTGATCCTGTTTTTCTAACACTTAGCTCCAACATAATGTGGAGAGGTGATCAAGTTGACTTCAACATGACGTCTAGAGGTTGAAGACATGCCCCCCAAGCTTCATTTCATTTGCCTAATGCATAGGCGGATGAAAAGAAGGTTCAGGTACTAAGTATACGAGAAGACTCGACTCAAAGGGAAAATGATCTGTTTCATTTTTTAACGAGCTTGGCACAGGAAAATAACTCTGCTCGTAGGGTATTGTTTCATTTTTTAACGAGCTTGACACAGAAATGGAACTATGCTCAGAGAATGTTTTCATTTTTACGCAAGCTTGAAACCAAAGGTAAACTATGCTTGGGAGGGTCTATTTCATTTTTTAATGAGCTTGAAAGAGAATAAAACTATGCTCACGGGAACCCATTTCATTTTTTAATGAACTTGACATAGAAAGGGAACTATACTTAGGGGAACCTATTTCATTTTTTAACGAGCTCGACATAGAAAGGGAACTATGCTCAGGAACCTATTTCATTTTTTAATGAGCTTGACATAGAAAGAGAACTATGCTCAAGGACCTATTTCATTTTTTAACGAGCTTGAAATAGAAAGGGAACTATGCTCAAGAACCTATTTCATTTTTTAATGAGCTTGACATAGAAAGGTAACTATGCTCAAAATATTGGTTTCATTTTTTAGCAAGCTTGAAGCCAAAGGTAAACTCTGCTCAAACTACTGGTTTCATTTTTTAGCGAGCTTGAAGCCAAAGTAAACTCTGCTCAAACTACTGGTTTCATTTTTTCACAAGCTTGAAACCAAAAAGGAAACTTTGCTTGGACTACTGGTTTCATTTTTTAGCGAGCTTGAAGCCAAAGGTAGACTCTGCTCAAACTACTGGTTTCTTTTTTTAGCGAGCTTAAAGCCAAAGGTAAACTCTACTCAAAATCGACCCTACCCAACATGATGTCCAGAGGTTGGAAGGGTGCCCCCCAGCGTAAGAAGCTAGGGGAAAAAATCCAGCATGATGCCCAGAGGCTGGAGATCTGCCCCCATCATGAGGGAGAGGAAACCACTAAAATATGCAGAACATTTAGGGAATTCAGATGACTAGGATTCATACGATGAGTGGGTGTTACGAAGGAAAGCTGATCGATGGTCACAATTCTCCCATTATGGGGAAAATACATCACTCGAAAGAGTGAGGATACTACAGCTTTCATTACATAAACATAATCACGTCTAAGGAGTAGATTAAAATCTAAGGGACCTTGGACTACCAAAACATCAATACAGACAGTTTTCCCTCCTAAAGTGATATGTAACTGAGGAAGGATCCCTAAAGGTCTAGTAGGCCTTCTATGAAAAGCCAAAACATGGTCAGTAACTGGTACAAGCTGAGGGGAACCTATAGCTTGCTAAGCAGTTGAGGATAAAATAATACCAGAGGCTCCCTCATCAACTATCATACAAAATATTTCCTTATCATAAACTCCTACAGATACTTGAAAAGGAACACTTGAAGGAATACGAGGCTCTGTTAGCCCATTCCAATCGAAGGAAATGACCTTAGTACTTGGAGGGGGTCCTGTGGGAACAGACAGGATCTACTCTGAACCGACTAGGAAAACATTGGCGGTTTCCAATTCACTCTCATTTGGAAGATAAGAATAAGATGAAGATTGTGTCATGGTGACTGCTTCAGTATGGACTTTCTCCAATGAAAGAGCGGGATTGAGTGGAGGTGAGGCCGACTCGACCACTTCATGTTCACTCTCGGAAGGGAGAGTGGGATGAACAACTTATTCTTCACTCTATGAAGAAAGAGTGGGATCGACCGAGGATGGAGATGGATCGACTGCTTCATCAACCAATGGGGGATCAAGGGACAACTTACGACATTCAGTTGGAAGGTGGTTCTGAGATACAGAATGTCTTCCAACAATTGTGAAGCTTCATCCATGCGTGTACAAAGGTAAGTAAGGTGCATACCCTTTCATAATCAATAAGGATTTTGACTTTACCTTTTCGACCCTTAACTATAGAGTCACTAGTTGACGGGGTATCATCAGTATGATGTCCAGAGGCTGATGATACAGGTGGTTTGGAGGATTTAGACCACTCTTTTGACACTTTGGAAAGACCAGGACAATCCTTGAAATGTGATCACCCTTGCAAAGCTTGCAAGGGAACATGGGTTTATGAGGTGTTTTCATAAAATGAGTGCCATTAGAGGCAACTTGTAGATGCTTGGTCTCTTTCTTATCCTTCTTCTTCTTTATCTTCCTTTTCTTCATCTTCTTATCCTCCTGATTACTACCACTACTGCTTTGATCATACGAGGAAGAAGAAACAGAAGAAGATGTATCCGACGAAGAAGGGGAAGGATCAGTTTAGGATTGACTCTCTCGTGGTGGAGAGTTAACATTTGAAACATTGTGTACAACCAGAATCACTAGATTGAATAAATATACTGGTAATCCTATGGTTAATCCAGGAAGATTTAAAGTGGCAATAAAGGGAGGACCAATATCTCCAACTGGAGGAAAAGAAAAAGGTACCCCTTGAGAAGGGGTCTCTTGATTGGTAGTCCCATAAGAGGTTGCCATATCTAAACTCTCTAAATACTTCTAATTATCATGCACAAGAAACACTACTCAATCTAAAAGCAACAGGAAAACTTGTGAATAGGAGTGGATTCAAAACTCTAGTGGATAGGTTACGACGAAATCCCAACAAACAAAAAGCATAGATCAAATCAATGCTCTGGTTCCACTTCCCAGATGCGACGGGCAAGATCCAAACTCTAGGATCAGTAGATCTCCAAGAAATGAGCAATAAAATGGATTAAAAACAGTGAGTACAAACTCATAGGAGGACCATAGACTCTTCAAAGTGAATATCTGATGGTGAAAATGACTTAGGAGGAACAAAAGATGGCTTGCAAAAGAAATCAACTGAAAATGGAAATCAAATTGAAAACTAAAACAAATTACTTTCCTAGTATGGTCACCAGATTTATTTGACGGACAATCTACCAAGAGCGGACTCGAGGCCTGATCTCCCTAGCTTAACGTAAGTCTAGAACAAATAAGACAGAACATAGAATACTTTCCTAGATCTAATTAGAGATCGAGTAGATATATGCTTTGCCTTTCATATCGCCGATCCTTTCTCCTTGATGTTTGCTCCAATCTTGATGATCTTCAGATATCAGCTGCAAAACCTGTCAAGACAACACAAAAACAAAACAAGTAGTAAAATGCACCTAAACAATAATAGATCTAAGTAAATTAGTTAAGCAGGCAAACTAAACAAAACATCATCAATGCAATGAGATTTGGTGGAAAGCATTTATATTACTGTATAAAGGGAAATACATAGAAGGAAGTGATTACAACCAATGAATTAACGTAGCAATCCTTCTCCAACCAAGACAATGCCAAAGCCTCCAAAGGGATGATGGATCTCTCAAGGGATGAGTAGAGATCTCTGCTAAGCTAATTTCACCAATGTATAGATACTATAGACTTCCTCCCTTTGGAATGGGAACGAGATTCACTTATATAGGACTAAGAGGATATGATAGGTTGAGATATGGTAGGAGAGAGATAGGGGATCTCACCCAAGGGATAGGGAACCGAATGCCATCTCCCTTAAAGGATAGGGATAGGGATCCACATCACTCAGCTTCGAGAATGGGCCCGAAGATGCTCTTTTATCCAAATAACTGACATCGTAGAAGGATGCATTAGGACAACCTGCAACGTCACATGTTGCACAAGGGTGAACTATGACGAACTTGAAAAGTAGGTCAGTTAAGCCCTCCAGTCATGGGAAACTTTAGGAATATATACACTGAGTCTCAGGGTAGCAAGATTTAGGTGTAACAGTAAGGCCATGCAATCTTTTCTTGGTAAGATTAATTTTGTTCGTAGATTTGTTCTGAATTTTGATCAAATTGTTAATCCATTACAACAATTGGTTAAGAAAGATGTTCAGTTTAAATGGTCCGAGGAACAAAGGGATGCCTTTGTTGAAATCTGGAGAGCCATTGCGGAAGCCCTCGCTTTGATGTCTCCAGATTTTAGCAAAGATTTTATTTTGTACACCTTTGCTACTGATTTCTCCTATGCATCTGTCTTGACATAGAAACATGATAACGATGATGAGATCCCTATTTCTTTCATGAGATATACTTTCAAAGGAGCAGAACTCAAGTACTCCTAGATTGACAAACACGCTTACGCAGTCTATAAATTCGTGAAACATTTTAGACTGTATTTATTGAAATCTCAGACTAAAGTCATAGTTCCCTATACAGCTATCAGAAATGTACTAGTTCAGAAAGAACTAGGCGAAAAGAGAGCTCACTGGATGACAACTCTGCAAGAATACGACGTAGAGATCAGACTAGCAAATATTGTCAAAGGGCAAGGCTTGTGTCTGCTAACCGCTCAATCCAATGATCCTGTACACCAACAGATTGAGTGGAAACAAGAAGAGAGTACTACAACAGGTTCTGTTAATGTTATCACAACCCAAGCATCTAAATGGTATGATAACATTAAGTTCTTCCTTACCCAAGGGTTTGCTCCTAAAACCCTGGACTTAAAAAAATGCAGAGCTTTAAGGTTGAAATTTACACCATATCAATTTACAGATGGCATTTTATTTAGGAAGAATGATGATGGTATTTTTCTCATAATATTCTTTTGCAATTTCATTCAGGACCTGTGGGAGGACACTTCTCAGGAGAGACCACTGCACATAAGATCCTCAGTGAAGGATATTATTGGCCTACTTTGTTTAAATATGCCTATGCCTATGTCATAAGATGTGAAGCATGCCAGAAGTGCGTTGGGAAAGTGAAAAAACATGCCTTTCCTTTGTAGCCAGTGACTGTTCAGTTTCTATTCAACAATGGGGATTGGATTTTGTTGTGCCCATCAACCCTACTTCCTCCCTGCAGTACAAGTATATCTTGACAGCTACAGACTACTTTACTAGATGGGTAAAGGCAGTCCCCCTCAGACAATGCAATACAAACCAAGCGATATCCTTCCTTGAAATCCAAATAGTCACTAGGTTTGGTGCCCCTGAATTTTTAGTATTTGACAATGCATCATATTTCTCTTCCATTGATCTTAAACAATATGCCCTTGATAAAGGGATAAAGCTAAATTTTTTTGCCAATTATTATCCTCAAGGAAATGGACTATCAGAGTCTTCCAACAAGAAATTTATTAATATCTTAAAGAAGACAGTTTCTACTCACCATAAAGATTGGCATACCCAATTATACAATGCTCTTTGGGCAGACCGGGTCACCCCAAAGGTAGCCATAGGAAACTCCCCTTACTGTTTAGTTTATGGCAAGGAGGCCATCTTGCCATCCAACCTCATGATTCATTCACTGCTATTGGCACAATCCATACATGAAGATGACTCTTTCCCACTCCAGCACAGGATTGATATATTACTCAAGCTGGAAGAAGACAGGGAGAAGTCTAAAAACAAGCTGTATCAACATCAATAGTTGGTACAAAGGTGGTTTGATGAGAAATCCTCATCCGAATGGGAGTTTAATGTGGGGGGCTTAGTGTTGAAGTGGGATAAACAACACAAGGACAAGAATGATTACACTAAGTTCCAACACCTTTGGCTAGGACCATTCATTGTTACAGAAAAGATTGGTCCTAGCATTGTCTGGTTGCAAACACTAGAGGGTATCATAGACACCTACCCAGTCAATGTGCAATTGCTTAAAAAGTATTTTGTTTGATTGAGCATATTCACTTACTGTACATAAAGTGTGGTTTGTTTGCTTTTTCCGCTTTATTATTCATTTTGATTTCTTTTATACATTGGTTTTATTTTTGAATAAATCCCTACACCTTTTGGTGAAGGTGGTTGATCAGTATGTCTCAGGATAACTTAAGTCTGTTTTTTGCTAAGGTAAACTGTGCCAACTTTTATTCCTCTTAGCTTGTAGTTGAAAATGTTTTCCATGAAATTAAAACAATTAATTTTTGCAAAGCCTTGATTGATACCTTCCCACTTTAATCAAATATATTTATGGATGTTTTGTATGGTTAATTGAAGTTAAGGAAGCAATTAGTCCTCTTTCCTTATGTTTCATTAGTGAATGGAAACATATATTTATATCTTTGACAACCTTAACCATTATGGATCCCATTCTAATCACATTAAAATAATTTACCTTAATAATTATAGATTGCAAGATGGGGGCTCTTATCACAAGCCAGCCCATTATGTTCATAGATGTTTAAGTAGAATGACATCTCCACATCAAGCCACCAAACTTGGGGGATGACTTTCAGCCATTGCTGAAAGGTGGAAGATCCTATTACAGGTCGGTCCATTCATGATCTGCAAAACATCGGTGAGTAACACTACTGTCATATGGTCACCAAGCCATGGTAGTCTCTTGTGATCTATGCACTAATAATATTTTTCTTTTCTATGTTATACACTTTATTGTATATAAGGACAAGGGGGGTCTTATTACAAGCCATCCCTACCATGATCATGGGTTTGATTTTGGATTGAAATTACCACTTATGGTCACCAAACCATGGTAATTGCTTTTAGTGTCAAAGTTGAAAGACAAGGAGTCTCCTTACCGAGCTAGCTTGTTCAGTTTCCAGATTAGGTCTATGAATGGCGTTGCCAATTTCTGATCACCAAGTCAGGGTAATGGCCTTGTATCAACAAAATGTCTTGTTTGTATATTTTCTTTAAAAAAATAAAGAGGAAAAAGAAAAAAGGGTGAAAGAAAATGTATATATTTATGTACTTAAGTAAATAATCAATAAATTTAAGGTGATTTAAGATTTGGCAACCCAGAATGGCTCCAGGTTTGTTCTGAGGCTCATCATAAACTGCCTTCCTATGACTGCATAATGGTAAAGGATTTCTGTTTACTTCTTAGACTACTTTTCCTTATGAACATCATCATTAATTGGTTTTGGAAGGGATATATCAATCATATGACTAACTTTGCTATTTTGATTGTGTTTTTTGAGAACATTTTGTAAATTATAGGTTAAACTATCAAGTTTGCTGACATGTTTTCCTTGCAATTACAGATTTCATTTTCAGAGATAACTGGTTCTTCCCAGTTAGGCGCCATTTGTTGTAGGTACAATAGATCCCATGTTTCAATGAAACTTAGGAGCCCCAAGTTTTATATGCAACGAAAATGATTAAAATTCGTTGGTCATTTTGAATTTTTATTATCATGTTTTCATTGCTTTGCTTTGATTTGATTAAGTTAGTGATTTTTTCCTTTTGAAAATTCCTTTAATTTTGTGTATTTTTAAGGCTTGCAGAAAGCACAGGTTTTTCCCTTAAAAATCAGTCTTCCCGCAACACCGCAATCCCGCAAATTGTGGATTGTGGGAGCTTGGTTTTTCGGTTTTTGAAACACTTTTGTTCCGCATTCCACAACCCACAAATTGCAAATTGTGGGAACGCCTTTTAAATAGTTTGGAGTTTTGCGATTCCGCAACCCGCACCCACAAATTGTGGATTGCGGGAATTTCCCATTTGGTAGAATTTAGACTTGAGATCCCGCAACCCGCAACCCACAACTTGCGGATTGCGGGAAGGTTTGTGCATGTGCCCGAATAAACTTTCCGCATTTTTTATTTTGTAGCCTGCATTCTTTGATCTTGACCGTTGATTTGTTTTGATCCCACAATTGATGTTGAAGTGTCTGTGTTTTGAATGATAAATTTGGTTCTCCTTTTTCCTTCATCATTTTTGGTTTGCAATTAGATTTTAAACTGTGATTTTCACCTGCGGCCTCATATGATTGATAATCATTGATTCAACTAACTTCAAATTAATTGAGTGTTAAGATTTGACATAAATCATATGTGAGTTATTGCAATTTTATGTTGTCTTAATTCAATCTCTGTCGATGCATGCTGTGCGTAATTTCAATGCAGATGTGATAATTGTAAGTTCCAAACCGTAAGATTTTAATCGTGCCAATTCATTATGCTCAGTCATTTTTGGAATCTTTATTGTTATCTATTAAATATTGGCTTCAATATGGGCAATTGGTTGTCTACCGCACTATAATTGAAGAGTCTTCTTGGTTGATTTTCATAAGTTTTCTTTCTGACAATTTTATTGTGAGCGATATGCAGAGAGATCATAAGTCTTTGGTCAGGTTTTGTGAAGAGAAATAATTTCAGCCTCTGTTGGGTGGGGCCCAAGTTGGAAAATATGCACAAGTGTTGGAAATTGCACATTGCGCATTGCGATATGGTATGGGGGAAGTTTCGAGAATTGTGCATGGCGCGCATCGGCAATGGGTAAGGCAGGATTGTGTAGTACGCTGGTGCGCAAGACCCGCGCAATAGCTATTTTTGGTAAGAAATATAAGTAAAGGTTAGATGAGGAAGTGACCTATTTTGAGTAAGGAACAGTTTGAAGGAAGAAGAAAGCAACCTGACAAGGAGAGTGACAATAAGAAGTTGAGAAGCTAGGCCACTATGTCGACGGTAATAGGCAAGAAGAAGGTGTGGAAAGGAATAGGCCACGATGCAGTTGTAACCGTTTTTTACGACTGAGGCTGTCAGAAAAGCGTGTGAGCCATGAGTGGCCCAGTGGGACGACCTGGAGTAGGTGGAGCAAGCTGTCGACAGCGACAGCCAGGCTGGAAATTAGCCATGCTAGTTTTGTAAACCTAAGGGTTTTGCCTATGAGTTGTAAATACATGACCTACGGGCATGATCTATAAATAATGCACATTTTTTATGGGAAAGGGTTGTTGGGTTGTTAACTCTTTGTTTTGTAAGCATTGAATATTGTTGAATCTTAAGCTTGAAGCTATTGTAAAGGCTCTGCAGCTGAGTGCGCAGAGACCTAATTGAGATAGAAGAGAGTCTGCAGCTGAGTGCGCAGACAAAGAATTGTTGTACCCTTCCCAAAGACAAATATAACAACAGTTCTTGTGGACGTAGCCTCCATCCGGGGGGTGAACCACGTTAAATACCGTGTAGTGTGATTGTTGTGTGTTTACATTTAGTTATTTTCTTACATTGGATGCTTGGATTCTCATTTATCAATTGGTGTGTTAATGCTTTTATATGTATTCACCATAGGAGAAAGATGGGAATGATATGTTAAGTATTGATGGAATGGATGAATGTTGAATGATTTGTACTCCAAGTATGTGAAAGTATCAATTCATTGAATAATCACATGTGCATGTAATGTTCAGATCATATAACTCTTCAATGAGCAGCACCAGCTACGCGCAACATTGTGTGTTTTGTCTACTTGCAGTTGTTATAAAGTCAATTAATCTAAGGCAGTAGATGAATGATTAAGTGTCAAGTAAAGTCTTCAGTGGTTAAGTTTGGAAGAGGAGGCGTATAAATTTGTTGTGCTGTTGTACCATTTGGATCCCGCCTGAACTGCGTAGCCCTTGGGGCGCTGGTTGCGCAAGCGGTTAGTTCGTAGAAGTGTGGACTGCAACGCAGTCTATCATCACGCAGTCCTCAACTTGCAGCGCATGTCTGATAATGCGTTGCATAGTAGTCCTGTACGAACAACTCATCACTTCACTATGGAAATCTGATTCCGCAGTGCCCCCATAGCTACACTTCGGGTGAGACCTCAGCCTGTTCACAGGTTGTTGCCGAAAGGGCCGGTGAGAAGGGGTTTTTTTGGTTCCTCGAACCGTTAAGAACCTGGGTCTATATTGGAAGCCTCTAGATCAGTACCGAAGCCAAAAAATGGTTCCCTTGCCGCACTAAGAATCTGTGATGAGTTGAAGTCGTGATGTGCGAAGTAGAAGAAGTTGAGTTGGGCGTCGACTTCTGGTATCCAAACAAGAAAGAAATCTGGGTGTGGTGTGACAAGACAGAGAGAGACTTCACAAGGCAAGAAAACAGAAACCCACATCTCTCTGACATTCAGTGGTTGAATAAATACCTGTGGAAAGACGTGCACGAAGTTTTTTGGGCATCTTTTGGATGCGAGCTACACGAGTGGTTGTCAAGATTCGTAGAGCACAAAAACTGTATCTCGCGAAGCTCACCAATTGAGTGGACACTAGAGCTTATTGAACAACTCAAAGCACTAGACAGTCCATTTGTACGAGAAGTCGATTTCTGGGTTGACAATACATTGCAAATTTTTGTACTGACAGAGTTCGCTGTGGACATGCTAAAGCCCTACAACGCAACAGAATGAGATATTTTCAAAAGAATCCGAGGTAAGTATCTGAATAACCTCAGTTTATACATAAAAATGCTTTTAGTTGAGAAAGATGTTTTTAGAGTGCAGTAAAATTTTTGCATTTGTCATGGTCAATAGCATTTTTAGTGAGTTTGACGAAGAGACACATAATCTAAGAAGTGGAAAAAGGTATAAATATACACCTAAGAAGACTTATAGTGGACATGGACTCCACGTAGACATTTAATCAGAAGATGAAGTTGATAACCAAGCTGCACCCCTATATTCCACTTATCATCCTATTACTCCGCAGAATCCACCGGGTGGGAACACCGCGCCTTCCATTGCACAAACTCAGCCAGTCCAAGACCCCCCAATTGTGAATATCCCTAGCACTTAGGCCATTCCATTTATTTTTTCGCTCAGCAGCCTACACAAAATCCTTCACCACCTAGAAGAAGCATGACTGAGGATATCAAGTTGCCGATATTCAAAGGAATGGGTCTAGAAGACCCTGATCAACACTGGTTTCTATGTGAAGCCGTTTGGAGTGTTAAAAAAGTACATGACGATGCTGTTAAGCAAGTACAGCTTGCCACCACATTTAGAGACAGAGCCTTGCATTGGTTCATGAAATATTCATAGGGACAGCCGAGAACCTTGGTAGAAATCAAGGTTGTTCTCTTAGCAGAATTTAAGAAGCCGAAATCAGAGTCATAGTGCATCATAGAGTTGAAAGAGATCAAATAGAGACCTAATGAGATAGTCTGGGGGTTTGATCAGAAATTTAAGACATTGCTTGACCAAGTAAGCTTTGTTATAGCCCC
Source organism: Larix kaempferi (assembly GCA_027924585.1). Lineage (NCBI taxonomy): Eukaryota > Viridiplantae > Streptophyta > Pinopsida > Pinales > Pinaceae > Larix > Larix kaempferi. Next base: position 15,261,859 of record BSBM01000378.1, read on the forward strand.
GCAATAGCACAAGGAATGGTACATAGCTGTGATGTTGCCCCATATCAGACAACGATTGATGCAACAGAAAGTGGCTTCGCAGGCATAAGCCTTGGAAATCGTAATGAAGCTGGAAGCTTCAACCATGGGGGAAACTAGCACTGGCATGTCACAGATCCAGAACCAGTTAGCTACCCTGACATTGCAGCTACAAGATATCAAGCAGAGAAAGCAAGAAAGATGGGAATTCTGGTTACAGGTTGTAAGGGAGAAGGACACACTAAGGACAATTGTCCTTTATTCCAAGACTTCCTTAACATGGGTGTACCAAACCCGTTAAATCCGCACCCAGGGCCATGGTGTGAAATTTGCAGAACCAGAGGACATCAGCCAAAAAAATACCGCATGATACAGAAATACGTAAGAACACCTAAAAATTATAATGTAATTTTTGTAAGTCAGTAGGGAACGACGAATCCAATTGTCGCGCATATGAGCTCATGCTAGAAAGAAAGAAAGATATTGAGCATATGTATGGAGGAATGTACATATTCCAAGGAGAGCCTCCGCAGAAACAAGAAAATGCATAGCAGGATCAGGGAGCATATAGAGGCCACAGAGGATAACACGGGAGGGGAAGGAATAATGGCCCGACGCAGGGATGAGGCCGAGGTCAAGGAATCTATTAGAATTGCTGCAAAGCAGGCCATGTATCTAGAGACTGTACCAACCTGTGCACTGCATGGAACTATTGTAGCACTTTTGATCATGTTATTGAAGACTTCCCAGTGTTGGAGGTCGAAATGTAGAAAAAAAAAATTACCAGAGGCACCAATCCCAAATATCCATTTGATCTCAGCAGAAAGGAGACATGCATATCAAAGTATTAATGTAGTAACACGCAATGGTGCTACGACAGGGTGAGATAGAGGAGCAGAAGCTTCGACTTTTGGGGGTTTTGATATGTCTAAGCAGACTCCTCTTGAAATGATATGGATAAGGAAAGCTGTTGGGAAAGCACCTGCTTTCGACTTGAAGAAAAACAAAGAGGTATTTGAAGAAGCACGGGATACCTTCAAAGAATCAACACCTATATCGTCAAGAATCCCGTTGCACAACGAAATACCACATATGGAGGATATGCTGGCTGTGTATGATAGAATGAGCACCGTAGTAGAGACATGCACCTCTGTTGCGCAGTTCCTTAGAAGCTGCATGAAGTTGTTGAAGATTCCAAATGTGATAGCGGAATTGCAGAAGTTGGTAGACCAGTATGAACCGCGCAGCGAGAATGAAACTACTGATAGCGCAGTTCATCACATCAAGAAACACAAGATAATGGGCAGATAAATGAGACTCGGTGCACAGATAGGAGATTACAAAATGGATGAGATCATTCTTGATCTGGGATCCGAAGTAAATGTATTAACCAAGAAGACATGGCAGCAGATGGGGAGGCCAAAGTTGTCATGGTCACCTATCCAATTGAGAATGGACAACCAGGAAAAAGTCATACCCTTTGGATGGTTAGACAACGTGATTATTGACATTGATGGAGTACAAAGTCACGCAGATTTTGAGGTTATTGAGATTGTCGATGATAATCAGCCTTTTCCTGCGCTACTGGGAATTGACTGGGCCCTCGATAACCTCGCCATCATCAACCTGAAAACAAAGAAGATGATTTTTTAGGGAAAGCATCTCAGGGTCATCGCACCATTGGACCCTGTGGATGGAGACAGATACAACAAGCCGATTCAGGAGGAATCCAGAGCTCAAGTTTTGTATCGCCTGTATAAGATGACTGCGAACCGAGAAGACTACATTAATCCTACTGCCGATGGAACACTCAGTTGGAGATACGACAACTCTTGTATCTCAGACTCCGATGCAGGATTGGAGAAATGGAAAAGTTGCATGCACGAAGTCTCTGTGAGGAGATGTGCGCAGGTTACAAAGTCATTGCATTGGATTGGAAAGGAGTTAAACCCAATCCCTACTTATGAGGGTTTAGCTAATGTTTATTCCTTTATCAAAGACTATACTGCAACAATTGCAGATGAACACCGCTTACCAGCATTAGACATGGCACTGCGCAAGACACCTACCAGATGGTGGGCTGCGCATAAGCAGACATTGACCACATGGGATCAATGCATAATTAAGATCCAGATGAGGTTTGCTGATAAGGTTACCCTCCCTTTTGAGAAATATAATGGACAGACAAACCCAAGACAACATATTGAGGTCTGTTCACAAGCATGGGAGGAAAGAGCAAAGACAGAATGGGTACATCTATTTGTGCACATGCTGGAAGAAGAAATACCAAAGAAATGGTATCTAGATTTGGAGTTGCGTAGAGGAACCACCGATTGGGCCATGCTGATTGTGAACTTTCAGAAGGATTTCAGTTTTGAAGATGAAAGCCCAACCATAAATGATGTGCTGCAGATTATTAAGGAAAGAATATTCAAATTAGAATGTCCACATAAGAACATGACATTACAGGAATTCTTTGGAGTTGACAACGTACCTGAATTCCTACAGACAGAATGGAAGGAACAGGTAGAGCTTGCCATGGATTGTTATAACCTAGCTGAAGAAATTGAAGAAAAAGAAGATAGTGATGAGGAGGACCCACGCAACATTAAGATACCTGATTCAGAAGGTGCGCGCGAGGTAGAAGGACCTCCGCTGAAAATTCTAGACATGAGTGGACCTGTGAAGACAAAGAAAATAAACATTGGCACTAGTGAAGAGTCAAAGTTCGTGTCTATTGGAGACTACTGGGATGATCAGATTGTTGCGGAGATCGTAGACACACTACACAAATATCAGGAGTTATTCATGACTAAGGTTACAGAGATGAAGGGCATTTTGGGGGACTTAGGGGTCATGAAGATACCTCTTAAGCCAGGTGCAAAGCCTATTAAGCAAAGACCATATCGTCTCAACCCACGATACAAAGAAAGAGCGAGAAGAACTTGATAAAATGCTCGATGTAGGGATCATCGAGCTAGTCGAAGAATCTGAGTGGATAAGCCCTATGGTTGTCCAAGATAAGAAAACAAAAGGTGAGATCGGGATTTGTGCGGATCTCAGAAAGTTGGACGATGCTTCAATGCATGACCCATTTCCAACTCCCTTTACTGATGAGGTACTTGATAATGTTGGAGGAAATGAGGCATACTCTTTTACGGATGGATTCTCCGGATATCATTAGATCAAGATTGATCCAGCAGATAGACACAAAACTACTTTTGCTACAAAATGGGGGTCGTTCCAATACACAGTGATGCCATTTGGTCTGAAGAACGCACCCTCCATCTTTTTTAGAGTTGTGGTCGCGACATTCAAAGATTTCATGCATAAGTTTTTAGAAGCTTACTTTGATGATTGGACAGTGTTCGGTTTGCTAAAGAACCATTGCGCAAACCTGAGAATGATGCTGGAAAAGTGTAGATGGCATCAGATCTTTTTGAATCTGAGGAAATGTGTTTTCTGTGTTCCCTATGGTATTCTACTAGGACACATTGTCTGTAAACAGGGTTTGATGGTTGATCCTGCGAAGATCGCAATCATTGTAAACTTGCCCATGCCAAATTCAGTCAAGCAGTTGCGCACTACATTGGGGCATACCGGCTATTACAGGAAGTTTATAAAGGGTTATGCATAGATAACCATAGCAATGGAGAAGCTGCTGAATAAAGATGCATCGTTCATCTGGAACGCAGAGTGTGAACAGGGTTTTGATACCTTGAAGGAGAAAATGGTCATTGCACCGATCCTAGTTTTTCCATTGGGAGAAGCAATTCCATGTGCATGTTGATGCCTCATGCATAGCGTTGGGGGTTGTCTTACCACAGCCAGGAGAGGGAGGTATTTACCATCCCATTGCATTTTTGAGTAGGAAGCTCTCATCTGCATAAAATAATTATACCACTACGGAGAGAGAAGGCCTCACTATGGTCTATGCACTACATAAGTTCAGGCACTACTTGATGGGTGCGCACTTTATTATGTTCATTGACCATTCTGCTTTAAAATACCTGGTCAATAAGCCAGTGTTAGGGGGGTGAATCTGCAGATGGCTGTTACTCTTCTAGGAGTATGACTTTGAGATAGTAGTTAAACTTGATAGGTTGAACTTGGGACCTAATCATCTATCAAGGATCGAGCAGGAGAAGAACCTATGAATCTTGAAGACAATCTGCCAGATGCACAGTTGTTCGCTATCCATATAGTTGATGATTATTATAAAGGCATCATAGAATTTTTGACTACTGGATTAACACCCATGGAGTTCACTAAGCAGTAGAAGAAGCAGCTGGTAGTGCGAGCAGCAGACTTCACCATAATTGTAGGTCAGTTATACAAATTGGGGCCGGATGAAGTACTGCGCATATGTGTATTAGAGCATGAGAAGCCGTTCATATTGGCTGATGCTCATTCAGGAGCAGTAGGATGTCACTATGCAGGAAGGACCACTACCTAGAAGATATTGCGCGTAGGGCTATGGTGGCCTACAATTCATAAGAACTCGAAGGAACATTGCCAGAGCTGCGATGTCTGTCAGAGGACAGGAAGGCCATCACGAAGAGATGAAATGCCACTAAATCCACAATTGACATTACAGGCATTTGAGAAATGGGCAATTGATTTTGTGGGACCTATAAACCCACCAGGAAAAAGAACTGGTGCGAGGTACATTATTATTGCAATTGATTAACTCACCAGATGGGTAGAAGTGAAGCCAGTGAAGGACTACAACGCAGGTACTACCATGCAGTTCATTTTTGAAGACATCCTTACAAGGTTTGGATGCCCTAATATTTTGATGAGTGACCAGGGCACTCATTTCCTGAATAGAACCATTGAGGCATTGACAGAAGAGTTCCACATCCATCATCAGTGCAGTACACCGTATCATCCTCAGGTGAATGGAACAGTTGAAGCATTCAATAAAGTATTAGAGACTACGCTGCCCAAGGTCTGCAATGTGAATCGCGATGACTGGGACCTGCACATTCCCGCTGTGTTATGGGGATACATAACAACATGCAAGAAGTTGACAGGCCATACACCATTCAGGTTGGCTTATGGACAGGAAGCATTAATGCTGATGGAATACATTGTTCCTAGCTTAAGAATAGCTGCATTTATAGGAATGGAAGATCCAGACGTGCTGGAAGAAAGGCTTCTAAACTTGGTTGGTATGGAGGAGGATCGCTTCATTGCATGATTTCACCAACAAGTGCAGAAGGAAAGGGAAAAAGCATGGCATGATCGCCACATCAAGAACAAGTCTTTCCAGGTAGGTGATCTAGTCCTCCTGTATGATAGTAAATTCATGAAATTTCCTGGAAAGTTTAAAATGCATTGGCTTGGTCCATATACTGTTTTACATGTAACTAATGGTGGCACAGTCCAGTTAGCCACATTAGCAGGAGATAAATTGCCAGGCCTAGTCAATGGAAGCAGACTAAAACCCTATCGGGATAGTCCTGCTTTGCAGAACCTATGAGGATCCGAAAGAGGGAAATTTCTAAGTGCCAAGTACAGTTGAAAGTGGGCACTGAAAATAGGGAAGAGTCTGTACATGATGTATGAGGAGGAACATGTATATATATTGTGAAGCACTACTGAAGTTGTGCACAAAAAAAAAAAAAGCACAGAGCAGCTGCACAACACATTTCACAATACAAATCGCGCAGACACGGTGCAACAACAGTCGTGCAGAAGAGCAAGTAGAATGCATGTACGAAAGTGACCCTCTTACAAAACCACCAGCACATCATGATGGAAACAGTTACCGTGGCAATCGTCGGCAAGTTAGTGGGCCATTAACCAAATTGGCGACACTAGCAAACTTCAAATATTTAGGGCAGATGTGACACTTTGGAGCGCCATAAAGGCCAAAGTGACTAACATAGCACTAAAATCCGGCTGGCAGGATGAGTAATTAAGGTTGACCTGATGGAAGCAACACCCTGGCCTACCCAGTACCTTTTGGCATTTAAGGAAACTAAGTTGGCATGAGGATGAGGATCATATGGCAGGATCAAGATCATAGGCAAGAGCTGGACAATGAATGTGGCATTAAGTGCCTTGGCAACCGCCAAAGGCCACGTTGCAGAATGTTGAGACTATAAATAGACATCACTCAGCCACTTATCTACCTTACTAAGCATTTTCCATTTCCTATTGGAGCTACCGGAGAGCCGAGCGACTTAAGCAGCGTATGAGCGAACAGGTCGACTTGTAGGAAGTGGTGAAGTTATTTAAGCAATCAGGGATTCTAGGATCTATGACGGTAGCAAAGGGAAGCTCTTCCAGAACCTCAGCAAGGCAGGCTGCAGAGGAAAACAAGGGGAAGAAACTAGTTTCAGAGCAGGGAGGATCAGAAGCACTAGCGAAGCAGAAGTCGACCAAAGTTCGTGAACAACCCATTTACCTGGTGCGTGACTATATCCCCCCATGAAAAGATGACGCACCACCAATACATTTGGAAAAAATGCTGTATATGAAATCCTGGTCCCAACTATTTCTACTCGGTTGAGGGTTGTGGAGAACCTACTGGGTGGCGTGCCGCACTACAAATTGGAGGACCATGACCTACTGGAAAACACGTTATCCAAGCCGAAGAATTATGCACAGTTTCGACCCAATGACTACATCGACCGGATAGTGGATGCCCAAAATGGTGCCGAAATCCTGCAGGTCCAAGATTAGATAAAGGCTCTCCAACCATTAGGGTTGTTAAATTTGTTGCAAATGCCACATTTTTCTAAAAGCACTGAGTTTTTGGCGGTGGTGTGCACGTTATTGACTTGCGTGCATGAAGGATTCTTATGGTTGGATAAGTGCGTCGACATCAGTATAGATATGATACATCATATCACAAAACTGAACAAGAGAGGCGAGGACCCTGCCAACTTAATAGTAAAGAGGGCGTTGGATAGAGCACTGTTCGTCGAAGTTGCAAAAGAATTCGGTGTGATTCGGAAGGGACGGGGATTCCCGACCAACAATATTAATGACCGCACTACAAAATTTATCGTCCAATTGCTCGCAGGGAAGCTGTTGCACAAGTGTTGCCCACTTGAGGTACCCATGGTCGCAATCAAGCTAGAATTGAACACATTGCACAGAAAACCTTATAATTGGTGCTAGTATCTACTCAATGAGTTTCTAGCAGACGTTGAGGACACCTAGGATAATGGAACAACATTCCATTTCAGTTGGCTACTCATATTGATAACCTTTATAGGCTAGAAAGAGCCGGATGGGTATCAAGGTGTCCCAACCTTAACAGGATAGGGTCGTGGAACGCATTTCAGTAACCTATGGGTGAGCCCGAAGGCATCTAGATAGCGCCAGACAACCGAAGTCTTTTACAGGTACTATCACCAGTTGTGCGATGTGATTCTTTCAATGCCGTGAATCGCACGAACACTGACCAACACATATACATGCATCATGAGGTTTATGGTGAAGAGGCATCAGTCATTCATTCAGATAAGGGATGACGAAGGGGAAGAATTGTGGTATCTAGGGTTTTATCGGCTCGATCAGGAGAAGATCGAGGAGATGATGGAGGGATGGGATGTGGACTGGAAAGTTCCCACATCACTGGATGTTGAATTTGATTATGAACAAAAAATCGAACCCATCTTAGACAAAATTGAAGTAAAAGACATAGATGATGAAAGCACCGAGGAAGATAAGGAAGAAACAGAAGCAGACAAGGGAGAGAAGAAGGGGGGGCTACCTACAGGTACTCCCATTGTTGAGGAAAAGGAGGCTGCACAAAGTAATCCCATGGATACGACAGAGGGAAAAAGGAAGGCCACTGAGAGCCCCACAGAACCGAAAGGCCAACGTAAAAGGAGGAAGGCTGAGAAGCCAGAATTTGGCCCGTAGCTACATCCAGACGATTGTGAGACAATCGCGACCAAAGTGCAGGAAGCATGGGATGAGAACCAAGCAAAAAAAGAGGCTAGGCAAGAGCAGATGCAACTCCGCCTCATTCAGACAATGGAAACAATCCAGACTATGGTCACCCAGTTGAGATTAGGCCATCAGTCATCAGAATTCGAAGGGAGGATAGGAGGAACGAGTGCATGAAAGCGACCACCTCATGTAGTAATCCCCTACCCCAGGGTTGCGCATATAAAACCAATACACTTTATCTTCCCAAGCGATAATGTGTGCGAAGCAGCGGAAAAATCCACACATTTTGACCTCAACATTGGGTCTCTGTCACTGGAGGACTTGACCGAATTACACATGCAGGTTGTCGAAGAGATTCACAAGAGAGCCCTTGCCTCATATGATCGAAGCGCAAAGTTAATTGAAGAAATCAATCAATTGAAGCAGGAATTAGCTTGCAATATACATGAGTTAAGTGAAGCCAGAGAAAAAGAGCGTAAGTTGAAAGAGACAGTTTCAATGGTCTGCGCAAAGATCAAGGAATGCACAGAAGAAGATGATGTAGAGGATACAATAAAGAAAATTGAGGCCAAGGTAGAATCCCTCACATCATACATGATAGAGATGGAGACTTCCTACAAAGGGAAGATTGCAGAGCTGGAGGCTAGGCACCAGTTATCCCACTAGATCAGTGCGCAGCTCCAGCTGAGGAAGTAAAAGTAACCATGGGCACAATATCATCAAAGGTGACGAAGTGCCAAGAGTTACTTGAAGGAGTAACTACAGCATTGACAGGTTTGAATGAGGATCTCGTGCTTCAAAAGATAAAGGGGGATTTTCAGTGGACACAAAAACAGGTAGAGGCTGCAACCGCAGAGTTAAGAAGTGCACTAGCTAGGGAGAAATTCTAGAAGTACAATGAAATCAAGGAGCTACAGAAAGAGTTGGTCGTGCTCAGAGAGAAAGAGGCTGCTACATCTGCCAGGTTGCAGCCTATTGAACATGAAGGCCTTGAGTTGATGCAGAAATTCGATGAGAAGTTCGTAGAACTTCAGGCTGCGGAAGGCACCATGAAAAAACAGGTGGCCAAGGAAGAAGTCTCGCAGGAAACTCTAGAGACACTTTGAGGATTTGAGAAAAAGGCCAAGGACATAGTTGCAGAGCTAGCAATTACTCTGTAAAACTTTACTTCAAAGCTAGGTACACCAGAAGATGCGGTACCATCATTCGCAACTAGAAGTGGCTCGGGACGAGCCATAGGTGAGTGTTAGGGGCTTGTTGGGTGGGGCCCAAGTTGGAAAATATGCACAAGTGTTGGAAATTGTGCATTGCACGTTGCAACATGGTATGGGGGAAGTTTTGAGAATTGCACATGGCGCGCATCGACAATGGGTAAGACAGGATTGCGCAGTACGCCGGTGCACAGGATCCGCGCAAAAACTATTTTTGGTAAGAAATATGAGTAAAGGTTAGACGAGGAAGTGACCTATTTTTAGTAAGGAATAGGTTGAAGGAATAAGAAAGCGACCTGTCAATGAGAGTGGTAGAAAGCAGTTGAGAATCTAGGCCACTACGCCGACGACGACAGGCAGGCGGAAGGAAAGGGACAAGCCACGATGTAGTTGTAATCATTTTTGACTACTGAGGCTGTCAGAAAAGCGTATGAGCCATGAGTGGCCCAGCAGAACGACCTGGAGCAGGCCGTCGACAGCGACAGCCAGGCTGGTAGTTAGCCACGCCAGTTTTGTAAACCTAAGGGTTTTTCCTATGAGTTGTAAAGAAATCACCTACGGGCATGATCTATAAATACGGCACATTTTGTATGGAAAAGGGTTGTTGGGTTGTTAACTCTTCATTTTGTAAGCATTGAATATTGTTGAATCTTAAGCTTGAAGCTATTGTAAAGGCTCTGTAGCTGAGTGCGCAGAGACCTAATTGAGAGAGAAGAGAGTCTGCAGCTGAGTCCGCAGACAAAGAAATGTTGTACCCTTCCTAAAGACTAATATAACAACAGTTCTTGTGGACGTAGCCTCCATCCCGGGGTGAACCACGTTAAATACCATGTAGTGTGATTTTTGTGTGTTTACATTTACTTATTTGCTTACATTGGATGCTTGGATTCTCATTTATCAGTTGGTGTGTTAATGCTTTTATATGTATTCGCCATAGGAGAAAGATGGGAATGATATGTTAAGTATTGATGGAATGAATGAATGTTGAATGCTTTGTACTCCAAGTATGTGAAAGTATCAATTCATTGAATAATCACATGTGCATGTAACGTTCAGATCATATAACTCTTCAACGCACAGCACCAGGTGCGCATAGCATTGTGTGTTTCTTCTACTTGCAGTTGTTATAAAGTCAATTAATCTAAGGCAGTAGATGAATGATTAAGTGTCAAGTAAAGTCTTCAGTGGTTAAGTTTGGAAAAGGAAGCGTATAACTCTGTTGCGCTGTCCTACCATTTGGATCCTGCCTGAACCGCGCAGCCCTTGGGTGCGCTGGTTGCGCAAGCGGTTAGTTCATAGAAGTGTGGATCACGACGTAGTCTATCGTCGTGCATTCCTCAGCTCGCAGTGCAGGTCTGATAGTTCACTGCGTAGTAGTCCTGTCCGAACAACTCATCACTTCACTGTGGAAGCCTGATTCCTCAGTTCCCCCATAGCTACACCTCGGGTGAGACCTCAACCTGTTTGCAGTATTTTTCCAAAAGGGCCGGTGAGAAGGGGTTTTGTTGGTTGCTCGAATCGTTAAGAACCTAGGTCTATATTGGAAACCACTAGATCATTACCAAATCCAACAACCTCTTTTGTATCAAGAGCTTGTGTCACCACCTTTTGATGCAGGTGTTCCTGATGAAAGCAGTGGTAGTGAAGAAGAACTTGATGTTCGATCCATCTACATACAACTCCATCGGAAGAAGAGAAGGAGGATAACTGAGAAGGAAGCTGATCCAGACGATACCATTATCCAAGATTTTATAATCAATGAAGGACCCATCCCTCCATTAATTCCTTTGAAGAACGAGCAAGTGCCCGACTTCTTAGTTTTCGAGAATGATGTTGATCATCATAAATCTTCTAAGAGAGATTTTTCAGCTCCCTTACTGTCCGTCAAAGACAGTTAGGAGGAAGTGGTTAACCTATACAGTTTATTACGGGATGTTTCCCGTGATTATGTGATGGACAGCTTATGAAATTTTGTGAAACATTTGCTATGAACCATTCTCTACAATGATATGATTAGAATAGTTTGATTTTGCAAATCCCTGCTTTCATGGGAAAGCTATCCTTTGTAACCACATTTGTAACTATTATTTAAAGGGATATAAGCCTCATGGGGAAAGGGGGGAGATAATCACTAGAGAATGACTAGAGAAACACTGTTCACTTGTGATCATGTAATTTTTTGCAGACCAATGAATCGAAGTTAGTTTCTTTCAGCACCCTCTTTGTGTAAGTTGTCAAATTTCTTTGATAATGCCTGAATCTTCACCATAATGATCAATTAATATTGTTGATTTTGTAGCTAATCATTAATGCACTGATCTCTGAGTTGGATTTCTCTTAATTCATGATCTTTGTATATTTATGTTTTAATTGAATTTCTTTAATTAAAATCTTTATCTATTTCTGCAAATGAGTCACAGTAATTATTTAGTTCATGTTAATTTTTCAATTGAAATAAGAACAACAGGATAGTCTTGGATATGCCTAATATTTGAATTATTATCAGTAATTTTCATTGTCTGATTGTACTTCGAAGTAATGAGTTAATGATTCAATTTCACATTTGTGTCAAGTTGATGAGATAACTTGTTGAAACACAAACAAAGTTACCCTGCATACAAACAATACACTCTCTTTAGGTTAGATATGACTTAACTTAGATTTCTTTTAAGGTAGAATTGTTGTAGGTTTAGATCCATTTTAGAATCATGACACTTTTGTACTTCCATCTCAGGAAGACAGATCCTTCTAGGATCAAACCCCATACATGCCAGTGGAGGCCTTTGTATCCATGGGAGATTACTATTCCAAACAGGTTGGGGATAGAATTGTTCTTGCGTAGGACCTTTTGAAGCATTTCAATCTGGGTTTTCTTCCTATGTTTTTAGCCTTAGAACCCATTCCAGCACCTACTCATCCAAGGCTTCAACACCCTCCTATTGTTATGGATTTGGATTGAATTCCACCATTGAGGGAGATCATATCTCATCCACTCCCATCATTTATCTCAACCTATCCCTATCCATATTGTCCTATAAATTGATGCTTTGGGCCATGGGTGAGGGAGGAGGAAGGTTGGAAGTAAGGAAATGCTGGACGAATTTCTCTAGACTTCTAGACTCTTGATATTTTGGATTCAAGGTGAAAGTGACTTGTTGGAGCAAGAAGAATTCATTGGAAGGAAGCTACAACACCAAGGCCTAAACAGTGGTAATTTCTTTCTATCTTTAATTAGTACAATTGTATTTTCCTTCCCATACATCTGATGTTTTTGATGGTGTATTGTGAGATTCCTTGGTCACTCACATAAGTTTATTGTATTTTTTTTACTCCACTTGTTGTTATCTTGTTTCGATGTTTGGTAGGTTCCTTTGCATGTGAAATTGGATCGCGGCTTCTCTTGGATCGTTACAACGACCATTATATCAGTGGTATGTATTTTCTATACTCGTCCATTGTTATCATTTGATTGACTTAGGTGTAGGTTTGCAGGTTTTGTTCCCTTTTGTTCTATATATGAACCATTCAGATTAGGGACCTTGGTCTTTGCCCGCATCGATTGAGAAATCCTATAAAAAAGTCTTGTCGTAGATTGTCTAAAAGACTGTGGCACTTAAGCAGAATGGACACATCAGTAAGTGCATAGTTCCATCTCTTACTGGTGCAGTATTTTAGAACAACAAACTATCAATTGAAAGCACAACATCAATTGGTGAGTGCAGTAGTGTAGTAGCAGATCGACATAGCATATCTTAGCACAGACTGCAAAATCAATAAGCACATAGTACATGAAGTAAGACATCAATATAAATATACAATTGAGAGGAATGAGAAGTCAAGTGATGTATGCAACACAATAATAATGAATCGTCTGCATACGAAGGTTGCGCACAACATAAATAATATCAAAATATCAGAAGTGCACGGAGTTGAAGTTTAGTCAATTAGAATCACATTGGATATATGGGTGGCATGATGGGGCAAGGAGTAGGGGGTTGTAGCACATACACAGGGGGAGCATCGTGACAAGTACATATGAATCATACATTTCAAAGAAGATCATACACAACTTCATAAGGTGTTGACATCAATGCTAAAGGGGGATATTGTTGAACTTTGTTTGTCATTGATGTGAACTAATGTCAAAGGGGATGTCAATTGATTTAGTTTGAGTCATTGATGTCAACTGATGTCAAAGTGGATATAGCATTCCTATGACATCTTAAAGAAGTATATGCGGAATATGGTGAAGGGTATGAATTCCAGTTTGAAGAAGTATACATAGAAGTTGCATCCAGTATGAAGATGTGTGTCCAAGGATACATCATGCATGATCAATTTGAAGAAGTACATAAGGAAGGTACATCATGTAGATCCAATTCAAAGAAGCACATAAGTAATGTATCCTACTACATGTGGTACCTGCACAAATATGAAGTCCGCCAAGTCATACTCTCTCATGGTAGAAATCAAATAATTGGTTGGACAAAGGTACATGTGCACAAGTAGCCAAGGATTTGGTTAAGCAAAGGTACAAGTGTGAAAGCATAGTGAAAGAAAACTTTGGAATGTGCAAGCATCGCTTGGTCAAATATCGGGACTGCGCAAAGAGTAAATGGTTGAACAATCCTGAAAGCACACAAGTCTTTCCAATCAGAAGATGCTTTTAGTTAGTAAAGGGAACACAAGTTCCAAAGAAAGGGTGTAGTATTTGAAGTTAGTTTATGTGCAAATCCCAGAAGAAGATGATACAACAAGTGTGCAAGTCCCACATGTGATGATACAGAAAGGGTCAAAGTCCCACCAAGTAGAAGTTAGTTTGTGCGCATATTCCGCAAATCATTCATACATCAGGTGCACAATACCTGCAAGGGATGGTACAACAAAGATCAAATACTCATCAAGTTGAAGAGAAAGTATGTGCACATACCTCAAAGCAATGGTACTTCAAGAACGCAGGAGTACACCACCAAGGTGTAAGTCCCGCTAAGTCGTGGACCACGAATGCATAAGACCCACAAAGGATGACACATCAACAACACATAAGATGACATGTGGAAAAAGCACAATTCGAGATGTATGGAAGAAGGGATGCCACAACCAACTTGTGGAAATACAATTGTTATACCATTATTTACCACCCCCTTGGGATCACTAGGAACCTTTACCAACTTTAAGTTGTTGAAACACTTTTATTTTCTCATAACTTATTATTATTCAATAATAATAATAATTTATTAAGTTATTGAGAAATTTCATTATTTTCTCCATTGGAAAAATACACTTTCTAGAAACATTGGTGATTTGTGAGGAGATTAGATTCATGAGTTGGATCCTACATGTTATGAGCTAACATTTCTAAAATATAGGTGTCCACATTCATCCCCTCTACCTCACCATCCACCTATATAATGAAGGTAATCCAAGGAAAAAAGAGGGGGAAGAAAAGATAGCAAACAAATGCTGCCCAATTTTAGTGAGACCCTCTTCCTTCCTTCATCCATCATCATTGTGAAATCCCAACCTTTGGTGATATAGGTCAAGGAGGATATTGGATCAAGGAACCAAGAAAAATTCCTCTATCATGGGTCAAGGTGAAATTGGAAATTGATCTATGATTAATATACATGGTGATGGTTTTTCCCCTATTCATATTTTCTTATGTTTCGTGTTCAATCTAGTTATTATATTATATGATTGGATCTAACCTATGCATTGATGAAATATTGGAAGAAGTGTATTGTATTTGTTCCTTTGTGTGTAGGATAGTAGGTGTTTTAGAGTTTGGAGCATAAGATCTCTAGGGACTACACTAGCTTGTATCTACGAAGGGAAACCATCCGGTAGCAAGGTATGCTTCATCCTTAGTCATGTTTTGCATAACTGAAAGGGAAAGTTGTTGGAATAACATCCTACTATTTGCCTTGGGTGTTGGTAACACTCAAGGGAGGTCTTACCTATCCGTAGGGAATATTTATCCATAACAACAATTCATACAGAACATGGATAAATAGAGATGCAAGTTGGAGATTTGAAGCAATCTTGATGGCGAGATCATAGAGCTTCAACTGAAAGATACAGATTTATATTCGGGGCATCAAGGGGTCAAGGACAGAACGAAATGATCTAGCGAGGAGACGAGTGCACACATACAGAGGAATGATCCAACTGATGGTGGTGCAAAATGATGTTGTAGATCTGTGGGGGATGCGTAAATATTTAAAGGTAGAAACAAAGAAGTGTGCACAACTGCATGAAGATTGAATGACAGGATTGCAAACAACACACATATACTCATAGATGTTGTAAGTCAGAAGTCTATAGACATAATTGAAGTATATAAAGTAATGCACATATGTTTGGCTGATGCACGAAGACTAAAGTGAAGTGTGTGAAGTTAATAAGTTCATCTGATGCGCAACGATAGAGCATCAATAGGATCCAGTAAGTGTGTCATGATGTGGATGATTTGAGACAAGTGCGCTAAACTGAAAGGATGAACCAATTGATGCACAACATGTCGCATATTGTCATGATGTGGATGATCTGAGACAAGTGAGTTAAATTGAAAGGACGAATCAATTGATGCACGACATATCATATATTGTCTAAAATACTGTGGAACTTAAATGGAACAAACACATTAGTAAGTGCATAGTTCCATCTGTTACTGGTGCATTATTTCATAACAACAAACTATCAATTGAAAGCATAATATTAGTTGGTGAGTGCAGTTGTGCAGTAACAGATCGATAGAGCATATCTTAGAGTAGATTGTAGAATCAACAAACACATAGTACATGAAGTAAGACATCAACAGAAGTATAGAATTAAGAGGAATGAGAAGTCAAGTGATGTATGCAACACAATGATAGTGAATCGTCTACATACAAAGGTTACGCACTATAGAACTAATATCAAAATATTAGAGGTGTGCGGAGTTGAAATTCAGTAAGTCAGAATCACGTTAGATATATGGGCAGCAGGACAGGGCAAGGAGCAGGGGGGTTTAGCCTCCTTCTAGTTGGTGCTGGAGAACACAGGGAGTTGGATCTTCCTTCAAGTTGGTGCCTATGAAACCAGGGGGTCGGTGCCTCCTTCCAGTTGGTGCTAGTAAATACAGGAAGTTGGTGCTTCCTTGAATGTATTATTTTCATTACAAAAGAGCATTATGTGGTTTTCTCCCAATTGGGTTTCCACGTCAAAAATCCTGTGTGTTTTGTGTTCTTTGTCTTGATGCATAAATGGATGAATGATTTTGTTTACATTGGATGCATAACTAAAAATCAAGATTAAGTTAAGACTAATCTGTTAATAAAGGTAAAAACTACTGATAAATGCGCTAATATTGATTCTCCCCCCTCTCAGTTTTAAATCGATTCTAACATCTTCAATACTGTTGTCAGAGGTGCTTCTATTCTTCCATAGTTCCAAAGAAGATTGCGGTAGTACCCTATAAAACCTAAGAATTCTCTAATATTCTTCAAGGTTTTTGGAATTGGCCAATCCATCACGGCTTTAATTTTGTCAGGGTATACCTTGACACCTTCACAAGATACAATATGACTCAAATACTCTACCTCCTTTACCCCATAGAAACATTTGGAAGGTTTTGCATATAGTTGTTGTCCTTTAGTAGTTGTAGTGCCTTGTCATGTTGAATATGTTCTTCCTAATACTTTCTATAGATTAGTATATCATCAAAAAATATTAACACAATTTTTCAAAGGAAGGGATTGAACATCAAACCTTGAAATGTGGAAGGTGCATTCGTAAGGCCAAAAGGCATGACCATAAATTCATAATGACCTTCATGTGTTCTGAATGTTTTTTTTGGGATGTATTCTTCCTTCATTCTAATTTGATGATACCCTGAATGAACATCCAACTTTGTGAAGTAAACTTCTCCATGTAGTTCATCTAACAATTCATCAATGACAACAATGGGAAACTTATATTTAATGGTGAACTTGTTGAGCTCTATATAATATGGACACATATGCCATGAGCCCTCCTTCTTGTGTACCATTACCATTGGTGCAAAGTGAACTTTCTGTAGGCCTAATTATGTCACACTCTAACATTTCTTCAACCATATGTTCTATTTCACTCTTCTGGCCATAACCATATTTGTAAGGTATAATGTTAGGAGGAACACTTATGGAACCAAGTGAATAGCATGATCACGATCTCGAGTAGGTGGAATACCTTTTGGAATATCTTCAAATATCTTGGAATGCCTATCAATGACCCTTTTGAGATATATGGGAATAGGAGGCTTAGATGTTTGAACCTCCAGTGAGCATGATTGTGCAATTACACCCTGATGTCCCTTTTTAAACAATTTTGTCATTCCATTAGAGATTATAACCTTTCTTGGTTTTCATGTGATACCCCTTAACTCAAATTATTTTCCTTCCCATGAAAATTTCATGAAAATTAAAAGCCATTGTTCCCAATGATTGTAACCATTGAACCCCTAAGACAACATCAACACCACCCATTGGGATATCAATCATTGGACTATTCAATACATATTCCCCCATAGTAAGATTGATATTGTGGCATTTACTTGAGAAATTTATAGTTCCTCCATATGCAATCATTACTTGAAACTTTGGTGATGGATATATAAATCAATTGAGAATTTTGGCTAATTTATAGTGAATAAAATTACGAGTACTACCAGAATCAATCACCACTGTTACCTTTTTCTTTCTTGATAAATCCTTCGATCTTGAGAGTTTGAGTGCTAATTCCAGCCATGAATGACAAGATATGGTGAGAGAAATCTCTTTAGGATTAATCTCTTCTATTTCTTCAGCTTGAGATGGTTCTTGTTCTTTTGCTTCTCCCTCTTCATCTATGTAGAATAATTTATTCTCACCACACTTATGTCCCTTACTATACTTGATGTCACAATTAAAGCATAGAAATTTTTCTCTTCTTTCATCCATTTGTTGAGGTGTCAACCTTATAGGTTGAGGTAGGTTAGAAGGAGGAACCTTATTCTCTCTATAGGTGTTAGAGGTGGTCCTTTTAGTAGCCATCACCATGTTTTTATTTTCAATCTTCCTTACCAACATGAAATCCTTATCTAAGGATGTTGGTTTGAAGAGACGCAACTCATGTTGAATGTTATCCTTCAAGGTTCCAATAAAGAGATCCAACAATTTATCATCTGCTATGCCCTCCACTCCGAGACTCAACTTTTGAAATTGTTGAATCTGCTCGATTACTGGACCCTTTTGCCTTAGATTTATCATTTGGGTAACTAATGAATTTCTCTTAACATCATCATGATATGTTATCAAATATTTTATAAAAATGGACCAAGAAATAATGGAAGTATTTTTGCATTTATAAATCCATTGGTACCACACAAACTACTCTAGTTCTAATACAAAGTTGCAATAGTTAGATTTTGTAGATTTGACACCTAGTGTATATCAAAGAATTGCTCCAATTGAAATATCCATGTTATGGGGTCCTTGCCATCAAGATTCCTCATGTCAATCTTGGGGATTTGGATGCCCCTTGGGGACCATCCTTGATTAATTCCATTATTATAATCAAATCCTCTTGGAGTATGCTTATGAATGGAAGGTTGTTCAACATGGACACTATCTTTATCTTCCTGAGTACCTTGGGACACATCTTCACCTTTAGGGTGATTTTCCTTTGGATTTTGTATTAGGTTATAAATACGTTCCATTTCCTCCATTATATTATTCTCTAAATTAAATAAATCAACTATTATCACAGTCCCTTTAATCAAATCTTCCAACTAGGACACCCAAAAAGATAGGCCTTCACTTTTAACGAAGGTTAGAGATGAATCCTTTGGTGGTTTGATTGGAGTGTGAATTTTTCCACCAAATTTTGGTGCCACGTGGAATTGTAACAATATATATCTATAATATTTATCACACCTATGATATCACCCAAAATAGATCCCTCCACTAAAAGTTATTCAAATTTAAAATGGTGTACCTTTTTCAAACCTTGATTTGGAGACTATTTGCTAGCCGACCTTCCAACTGAGGTAACTATGAAATTTCGGCCCCTCTGAGTCTGTTTTTTTTTTAATGCAGAATCTTGATATCTCTTCAATTCCACATGTATGACCTAATTCTGATGTGCCAATAAAAATTTATGGCAGTTTTCCCAACACTTGTTATTTTTTCCCTTTTAGAAGAGCGGAAGTGTATGGACTGCCACATGTCCAATTTTTTGGATCTGATTCTAAAATTGCTACCAAATATACTATGTTCCATCTTAATTCCGATGCAATAGGTCTTACACAATTTATATCTTGGATGCTTCATATATAATATTTTTTCCTAGAACACATGTTTGAGACTAGTTTTTGGACTAGTAAAAAACCCTAAATTCCAAAGGGTATAACTACGAACCTGTAATTAATTAGGGTCTGAAACTCGTACCACTAATAGTTTGCTTTGTCCTATACATACCTTATGATTTTCATTGTTTGAAACATTATATAGAAAATATTTATATTGAACATTCCAAGATGACTCATTTTGGAAGCATCAAAGCTCTGATACCAAATGTTATGCAACAAATTCCCCAAAGAGCATAAATAGACAAGAAAGAGTAATCCACGCCTTAATAATGAAGAAGAGATATGAATATAAATCCTCTTCGAGGGGGAAACCTCCTTATAAAATGTACTAAGTACACAAGATAAGACAAGACAAGATGATTCAAATGAAAATGTCTCCTTGATATATCTAGGAGACAAAGAGGTACAATTACCAGTAATGGACTTGTTGATACCTCGAGGGTGCAGGATGAGTGCAAAATGCTAGAATGGGTTCCAAGGCACACAACAGTGGATGAAAACCCAGCCAAAGGCTTCGAAAGACCCTACACAAGGGAAATTCTATCCTCAATCTTTTTGGTGCGGTGATCACCCATGGATATTTGGCCTCCGCTGGAACTCTATGAGTAAAAGATTTGATCGTGAAAGATTAGTTTTCCTATCAAGGAAAAAAAAGTGAAAACTAGTTACCGAAATCTAACTTAACCTACCTAAGGTAAGAACCTATTCTGAGTCAGATCTAGCCTAAAAGGAAGAGTTGATGTCGTGCAGATCAGAATTGAAGTGAGATGGACAAGTGATTAAGTACCTTAAACAGAAATGTCTTCAGGTTTTTCACTTGTTAATTAAAGCTTTATCAATTAAGAAATTAAGTGACAATTCTTCAAAGTGTTTAAGCCCATTCAAATACCTGATCTGTAATCATTGTGTCAATTGAAAAATTAACAACTGATTATACATATTTAGTTGCATCGAATCATTTGTAGAAATATAAAAGTGAGAACTGTTCAATCAAAGAAATTTAATGGAACAATTCAGAGCATGAGTCAAAACATACAGAAAAATCAATATGAAGGATCATATACATCAATAAGTGATTTGCAATAGATTGAACGCATAGCTGATGACAATTTGAAACATTTAACTCAGCAATTCTCAAAGAAATTTAAAGAACACAAGAAGGTGGATAAAGATAACTTTACTGCATATAAAAGTCTTGTACAAAAATTACAATGGCTCGAATAGATAGAGCATCTTCAATCCATACTCCTGCTGAATCGTAATTCCAAAATTCCCAACCCCTTTCTAAGGGAAACATTCCTCCTTAAATACTAAATTTTACCCAAAATCTCAAAAGGATAAATTATACAAAATAGAAATTACAAAAATCGGCTCCAACCGTCGATCTAATAAAACTTGCTTCTTTCCAGCTTGAAGGATTTTTCCGCCACCTTATTACCAAAAATATGTTACAAAGACTCACTCTTTAATCATATAGGGTCTCATGGCACCATAAAAATTCAATAATAGATTGTTCATTATCTTCGACAGGTGGAATGGTTTGTGAAACATCTGCTGTAGGAAATTCAAGATCAAGTAATTCATGGTCAGAAACAGAGAAATCCATTAAAGGATTTACTTCAAAAATAGTGGCCGATACGTCAGGTTCTCCATTGATTATAAAGTCTTGTATGACATCATCATCAAGGTCAGCTGGTTCTTCCAGAATTTACTTGCTCTGCCCCATGGAATTTTGCACATAGGAAGATAACGCTTCAAAGTCCTCTTCACTACTGCTACTACTAAGATCAGGAATACTTGCATCAAATGGTGGTGACAACGTTTCTTGATACAACAAGGCGTAAAGTTCCTCATTATCAACATGAATATTAGAAGGTTCACCTCCTGCATGGAAATTACTCATCCTAGATAAATCTTTACATAACAGGATGCCCAAAACGTTGCGTAGAAAGATTCCTATTACAGAAAGCAATGAGCAATGTAGAATTTTCATGTTAATTGCTACTTTAAGACCAACAGGCAGGGTGATGCCGATTGAGCGAGGCAATTTGCAATGATTAAACTTACGCAGCGAACCCATTATAATTACTTCAACTTTCATGAAAAAAATCGAGATTTGAGTTAAAGCTTGTGCGAAGTATAGGTTCAATTATTGCTTGCATGATTTTGATTTGCTTTTACGATCACATCGTTATAGGCAACCACCCATCGATAATTATAACTGGTAATTAATAATGGAAATGGAGGATGTGGTGATAGAATTGACCTGCAAAAAATCTTGATTAGGAGTTCCAGTACATGGGTGATCAGTTCTTCACACGTAACAAATCGGATCAATCTGACCCAACTTCGATGAGAAGGATAGAAGCTTTGAAATTGGATTTTAAGTGAAAAGAGATGATCATTAATAAGCAGAGCAAAAATGACAAAACATCAAAACTCGAGACCAGACACGGCGAACTTAAGGCAGAGCAATGGTGTCCATCCAACATGAAGCAATTGATAATCTTGTAGTAGTATCCACTGTTACAAATTATACAGAAAAACTGATAATTTGGGAGAACTAGCTTTCCATAGACAAAATAGCGCATCCTGACTTAACTGATTACCCAAAATAAACGTGGCTGCAAATTCATAACAATGGATGGTTGAGATTAGCTAGAGCGGGATGCAGAATTGAATTCAATTATGTTCACGAAGTTTTTATTCAAAGATTTCGCAAGCCGAAATTCGAAAGTACAGATTTGCGGGTTGCGGGTTCACAAAAATGAAAGTAAAAAATCGATTTTCGAAAGCTGAAAACCTACTGTGTGGGTGGCGGGCTTCTGAATGTTGAACTGTGACGTAAAATATCCATCCCGAAATTACGGTATGCGGCTTTCAGGAGCACACAACAAATAAATGAAAAACGACCATCCCGAAAGCCGAATGCCGCCATTGCGGAGTTTGGGTTTCGGGGTAATTATTCCTTGGTCTTATTACCGATTAGTTCCGCAACCCGCAAATGTCAGGTTGCGGATCGTGGGATCACTAAATACCAAAATTCCAAACAACAGTCCCATAACCCGCAAATGTCGGGTTGTGGGTTTCGGAGACTCCAAATGCTAATTTTCGGAATGATGATAACAATCAACAAAATAATAAAAAAATTAGCTTTCTTTTCCTTTTAGACCAAAACACCTCGGAAAAATGAACAACAGTTGCAAACAAACAAACCAAATGCATGGGTGAAGAACATTAGAGGTAAAATCAAAATTCTAACATTTGCAAAATGACTCACCCAAACACCATAGTGTTTATTAAGATCGGGGCTCCCGTGCTGAAGTAAGCATGGGATCTGTTGTGACCACAACAAATGGCAACTGGCTAGGAAGAACCAGTTATCTCTGTAATCAAATCCAACTAAAGACAACATGTTGATCAACCGATTTCTTGAAACTCAAGTCATAGAAGATACTGAAAAGATAATAGCCAACAAACAGTGAACATAAAAATAGAGAAATCTCATTCAATGATCATTGTAAAGATAACACTCATCTGATAAGGAGATTTAGAGAGTGATATTGAATCTTTACCATGATGTAATCGTAGAAAACCAGCTTGTGTTGAATATGGGCACAGTCTTAGAAATTCTCATGGATATCCTAATTACATATCTCCTTGGTTTATTAATTACATATATATTCACTAACACTTCATCATCTTATCTTTTGTCTTTTCTTTTCTTTTCTTCTCTCTCTTTTTTTTTTATAAATATAAATTTTTTTTGATACAAGACCACTGTACTGACTTGGTGATCAGATGAAACAGTGCCATTCACAGGCCCGCTCTGGAAACTGGTCAAGCTAGCTCGATGACAAGACTCCTTGTCTTCTGGTTGTACGACCAAAAGAAATCATCATGGCTTGGTGACCATATAGTGATAATTCCAGTCCAAGGTCAAACTCATGATCATAGCAGGGTTGGATTGTGATAAGACCCCCCTGTTCTTGTATATAACAAAATCTTATAAAAAGAAAACACTTTATTTTGGCATAAGCTACAAGGCATTACCATGGCTTGGTGACCATATAGTGATAATGTTACTCACCAGTGCTTTGCGGATCATGAATGGACCGACCTATAATAGGATCTTCCACCTTCTAGCAGAACTGAAAGTCATCTTCCAAGTGTGGTGGCTTGATGTGAAGATGTCATTCCACTTTAAACACCTATGAACCTAATGGTCTGGCTTGATAACAAGACCACCCACCTAGTAACTTATAATTTTAAACAAATTTCATATTCAAAGTGATTGTAAAAGGATCCATGAGCAATCAGAATTGGTCAGGTTATTATGATATGCCGTTCAACCATGAAACACCAGATAGAGAAATGATGACCATCCTCCATACCTCAATTACATAGATAAAGCATGGTGAAAGATAATGATCAAAGTGAAAAGTATCCAAAGGCACTGCACTTATTTGACTGTTTATTCTTCAGATCAAATTCTAATCAAAATCCAGAAAGTAAGATTGATAACGATGCTGAAACTTCAGAAGCAATTGTTGCTAAGAAAAGTGATCATAAGCCATTACCACAAGTATGAATCCTTATTAATGAAAACCAATAACAAAACAAGAAAACCAATCAAAATATGAATGCAATAAAACAAATGATTGAAAAACAAATCACACCTATGTACAAGTGCATCAGATTGCTCAGACGAAATACTTTTTGAGAAGAGATATATTCACTGGGTAGGTGTCTACAACTCCCTCCAATGTTTGCAATCGAACCATGTTGGGACCAATATTTTCTATAATAATGAAAGGTCCGAGCCAAAGACGTTGGAACTTGGTGTACAGATTTTTATCTTTACGTTGCTTGTCCCACCTCAAAACTAGGTCACCAATAGAAAAATCCCTATCGAAAGAAGATTTTTCATCAAACCATCTCTTCACCATCTGCTGATGATGATACAACTTGTTCTTGGCTATTTTGCTTCCTCCTCTAGCTTCAAGAGGGTGTCAATTCTTTGCTGGAGGGGAGAAGAATCATATTCTTGAATAGACTGGGCCAATTGTAACGAAGGAATGGTGAGATTAGTGGGGAGAATGGCTTCTTTGCCATAAACCAAACAATATGGGGAGTTTGCAATTGCTGCTTTTGGGGTAATTCGATCTGCCCATAATGCATTATACAACTGTGTATGCCAATCTCTGTGATGAGAGGCTACAGTTTTCTTGAGAATATTAATTAGGTTTTTATTTGATGATTAAGCCAAGCCGTTACCTTGAGGGTAATAATTGGAAGAAAATTTAAGCTTAATTCCCATCTCAAAGGCATATTCAGTTATATCGATTGAAGAGAAGTAGGATGCATTATCGAAAACTAAATACTCTGGAGCACCAAAGCGTGTGACAATCTGGCTGTCAAGGAAAGAGATGACTTGAGTGGCATTGCATTGTTTAAGAGGAGCTGCTTCAACCCATCTAATGAAATAGTATGTGGCTGTGAGAATATACTTATGTTGGAGAGATGAAGGAGGGTTTATAGGCCCAACAAAATCTAGTCCCCATTGTTGAAATGGAAACTGAATCGTAGCTGGTTGTAAAGGAAATGCAGGTTTCCTAAAATTCCCTGTGCATTTCTGGCATGGATCACATTTTCTCACACAAGCATAGGCATCTTTAAACAGTGTGGGCCAATAATATCTAGTCCTGAGAATCTTGTGTGTTGTCGTCTCTATTGAAAAATGGCCTCTAGCTAGACCTACATGAAATTGAAACAAAATGTCATCAGTTTCATGTTTTTCCAAGCATTTGAGAAATACTCCATCATAATGTTTTCTAAAAAGAACTTGATCAATGAATTGATAAGGAGCAGACTTTAGTCTTAAAGCTCTTCTTTTCTTAAAATCGAGAGTTTCAAAAGCAAACCCATGGTTAAAAAAAAATTTGATATCGTCGTACCATTTTGATGTCGAGGCATCAATAACGTTAACAACACCTGAGGGAATTTCTTCCTCATGATCCCATTTAGACTGCTGTTGTGCGGGGTCATTGGATTGTGCAGTAAGAAGACAAAGGCCCTGCCCTTTTACAATGTTTTCCGGTCTGATCTCAAGATCATATTCTTGTAGGGAAGTCATCCAATGGGCCCTCTTTCCCCTAACTCTTTCTGAATGAGGACATTCCTGATAGCAGAATATGGAACAATGACTTTGGTTCGGGACTTCAGCAAGTAGGGTCTGTAATGTTTGACAGATTTATAAACTGCATAGGCTTGCTTATCAATCTGTGAATATTTAAGCTCTGCACCTTTGAATGTTGAACTCATGAAAGAGATGGGGATTTCTGCATCATTATCATGCTTTTGCGTTAGCACAACTGCATAAGAAAAATAAGTGGAAAAAGTATAAAGAATGAAATCCTTATCAAAATCTGGGGACATGAGGGCAGGAGCTTCTGCAATGGCTTTTCAAATTCTGATAAACGCATCTCTCTGTTCCTGCGACTAAGTAAATTGTACATCTTTCATGACCAAGAGTTTCAATGGTTTGACTATTTGAGCAAAATTTGGTACAAATCTCTGTACAAAATTGATCTTACCTAGGAAGGATTGCATTGCTTTGCGCAAACTGGGTAAACCAATTTTTGAAATGGCCTCTGTACGTTCAGGGTCAATAACCATACCTTCTTTTGAAACAATGAAGCCCATAAGTTTTCCTTCAGTTACTGCAAAAATAGATTTCTTCGGGTTGAGAGAAATACCGAATTTCCTACAGCGATCAAAAACTTGTTTTAAAGCGAACACATGTTCATGTCTTTTTTTAGAGTAAATAGTGATATTGTCAAGGTAAACCACAATAGAATTATGCATTAACCCTCGGAAAGCTATATCCATAGCTCTCTGAAAAGTAGCTACAGCATTGATCAACCCGAAAGGCATCCGCTTGTAAGCAAAAGTACCCCATGGGGTTCTGAAGGCTGTTTTCAATTGATCGTCCAGGGTGACCATAACTTGGTTATACCCCGAAAAACCATCCAGGAGGGAAAACATCTCTGACCCGGCTACCTTCTGAAGAATCTGCTCCATAGGTGGAACAAGATAGTTGTCTTTCTCCGAAGCCCGATTTAGGTTCTTGAAATCAACACAGAGTCGAATTTCTCCTTTTTTATTACGGATAGGTACTAAGTTGGCGATCCACTGAGTGTGCCTGACTGGAAAGATAATCCGAGCATTGAGTAACTTCTCCAGTTCCTTTTTAACAGAAGAATCTAAACTGGGGTGCATTTTTCGCAGCTTTTGTTGAAATGGCTTAACCTCTGGTTTCATGGGTATGTTGTGGAACATGACGCTAGTGTCAAACGTTCTTAATTCTTCATAAGTCCGGGCAAAGACATATTTATATTGTTTACACAATACAATAATGGCTCTGTGTTCTTCAGGGGTGCAATCAATTCCCAAATTGATGAAACGAGGTTCCTATTCGGTGCCTAGGTTGACCCGTTCATAATTTAAATATGAACTTTGAATTTTAGAATTAGTTTGAGATTTGAATTTGTCCTGTAAATCGTAGAACTTTTCTAGATTTATCACCGACTTTGGGATGACGTTTGAGGAATTAGTGAGAGACTTTTCATGTTCTGTTTCATCAATGGCCATGTCTTGAAACGTATCCTGAGCAATGAGGAAGTCAATTATCTGTCGGTCATCATCAAACACTTTCCAATTAGTCACATTATCTAGAATAGATGGTCTGTACATCAATTCAATTGAAAAAGTTTGAGGAGATAGACCTTCCGGCGGAATCAGTCTAGAAGCTATGTTTGCTAATAGATTTGCATCAAAATTTTGTGATCTAGGAACTAATTTAATATTGAATGCTGAAAATGAGTTGGTTAGCTCCCTTACTAGCTTTTGATAATTAGCCATACATGGAGACAAGCAGTGTATCTTATTTCTGACTTGCTTGACTATAATTTCGGAGTCCCCATAGCACTGTATTACTTGAACACCCAAATCAATGGCCTTCCTGAGCCCCTGCACAAGAGCTTCATATTAGGCTACATTATTAGTACAGTCAAATTCTAATCTACAAGCAATCATGATTTTCATTCCTTTAGGATTGATAAGAACACAACCCGCTCCATCTCCCTCCTTGGACTTGGATCCATCGAAAAATAAAGTCCAGGAGACAGGGTTTAATCTAAAATTTGTATTCACATTATATACATTATGCACAATTTCACTAGAAAAGAGTACAGAAGAAACCTGAGTGATATGTGATTCGTTATGAATGCTTTCTTCTAGTGAGGCATCAGCTGAGAACTCACCGAAAAAGGTATCGAATTTAAAGTGCTCTATACGAGAGGTGAGATAACCAGCAGGTTCACTTGAATCATTAAGATTAGTAACTGTCTGTTTCATAAAAGGTTCTCTGCTGATCTTAATTTTATTTGGTTGACCATTGTATGGCAACCATAAGTGGGACCAGTCAGTTGCAAAGTAACCCTTAAGTTTCTCTGACCATTCCCTGCTTAACCATGTCCCACAGGCTTCTGGGATGTCAGCTATCACAATGTCAACTGTTTGATGGATCTTGGGATCAGCTGACAGCATGAGCAGAACGTTTCTCAATTTTCCAACCACTCTGACTTTGGATCTGTCAAGTTGCACAATCTGGGTTGGACAAGGTTCCCACATTGCATTCAAGTTTTTGCAAACAAAGAGTGGCATCACATTTGATGATGCTCCCGAATCTATCATGTAGTTGTGTATATTCCGGTTGAAAATCTCAAAAGTAAGCAAGAAAGGAGGAGTTCTCTTACTTGTTGTTTTTTGATCATTAGTTTTAGTGACAGAGTCTATATTATTATTCTGTGACTCTCTAGGCTGTTTGACTATCATGGTTTTAGGTAAAGAGTCTCTCATAGCAGGAATCTTGGGTAGCTCAAACAGAGATATGTTTGCTTTGACTCTTTTTAGGTCTTCAACCAGGTTGTACTCCATTTGAGGGAGGATTGTATCCTTCTGTGGGACAGTCTTGTTACTTGTGGGAACTAGGGAAGAAGATGAAGGTTCTTGAGGTGGTTGCGGTCTTGAAATTGTATTATAAGGATTTTGTGTGTTAAACACCACCTCAGGTTCTTCTTCTTTTCACACATAGGAAGTTCCGAAAAGCAACCCACAACATTGACTTGTGGATCATCTTCTGCTTCTTCTTCAGGTAGTGGAGGATCCGGGGTAGTCTGATCCTTAGAAGTGTCAGGGGTGACTTGGGATTCTGCTGCCAATGCTCTAAAAATAGAAAAGAGTTCGTCGTTTGTGAGTGCATCTACCGGATTTGGTGGTGGTGGATTTTGTGGAGGCTGGTAAGGTCTCCTAAACGGTGGCCTTACAAAACCTCTGTTCTGATTTTGATTATCGTTAGTGTTTTTCTTCAAATCCACCATCTCATTCGACATCTTCTGAAGGAATTTCTTCATGTCAGTCAAATCAAATGAATCCTTGTTCTGAACTATGGGTTTAGGGACAATCTCAATTTTCTTCCTGGAAGTGGAAGGTTGTCCTTTTGAGGATTCAGGGCTGTCATCCAGACAAAAGATGTATTTCTCAACTTGGATTGCTTCATCAAATGCTTCAGGTAGAGTACCCTTCTGTGCCCTTTTGACCCATATTGCAATGGAGGGAGGCAGACCCTTTTCATAATAAGCCACCAATAATTATTCAACAGGAAGAATATTGGCAGGAATTCTGTTTTTGAGATATGAAAACCTTTGGTTAAAGTCTTTTACCCTTTATTTTCCTTTGGATTTCATGGAGGACAACTCTAATACAATATCTTGTGGTGTTTTGTCATCCCCGAATTTCTGGGTAAAATGTTTCTCGAATTCATCCCAGGACGTTATGGATTGGGCTGGTAAATCAAAATACCAAGTGGCCGCTCTACCCTCAAAAGTGTATGGAAAGAGTCTACATACTACATCCTCATATACCACGCTTCTAAGCCTGATTGCTTGCATAAAAGTTTTTATGTGATCCAACGCAGGTGTTTTATCATCAAGGTTGAATTTAGGCAACCATTTTTCAGGATTCTTTGGTAATCTATGTTGATCTCCTAGTATGAAAACTGCACCTTGGTCAAGCCAAGGTTTGTTTTGACCTTCTCCAGCCATTGGAGGTTCTTGTTCTTCTTCTTCAGATGACAAACTAGAAGAATTCTCTGCGTCCGAGGAAGATGATGAAGATGAAGGAGGGGACGGTGGTGGACCACCGGCTCCAAGATTTGGTTGACCTTGTGTTCCTACGAGAGTGGCCTCGCGGTTATATTCAGGAGAATCTGGTCGATTCACTAGGTCTTGGTTTTCAGATTGGTGATCAGCTGTATGTCGATCCTGTGTGTTAAAACTATCAGTCGGTTGAATCGGTGGATCAGAGGTATGTGAGGTGGGAACTTGCTGTTCTTCCCGATCACTAGCCTGGAAAACACCTTCTAAGTTTAGAGCTACCAGACTGCTTCTTCTTTGATCGGCAAGACGTTGTTGTTCTACTCTTAAAACCCTATCGATGGATGTTTTCAATAATTTTTCTAACGAAATGGGTCCCCTTGAGGACGACGTGAAGATGATTTCTCCTCTGTTCTCCTGTCGTACCACTGGTGTAACGAGTATAACTGTAGGTTGCGCAGATGTAATAGGGAGAACTGTAGGTTGCGAGTTAGTTGGTTGTTTAGATGTTGAAGCCCTAGTCTGGCTTCAGGTTTGAACAGTTGAAGTACTTGCTGGAGGAGGCTTATTAGTAGTTTGCTTAGGCATGTTTTACTAGTGGCCCTCCTTCTAGCGCCATTTGTTGATTCCTCGGGGGTGCAGGATGAGTGCGAAATGTTGGAATGGGTTCCAAGGCACACAACAGGGGATGAAAACCCAGCCAAAGGCTTCGAAAGACCCTACGCAAGGGCAATTCTATCCTCAAGCTGTTTGGTGCGGTGATCACCCACGGATATTTGGCCTCCGCTGGCACTCTATGAGTAAAAGATTTGATCATGAAAGATCAGTTTTCCTATCAAGGAAAACAAAGTGAAAACTAGTTACCGAAATCTAACTTAACCTACCTAAGGTAAGAACCTATTCTGAGTCAGATCTAGCCTAAAAGGAAGAGTTGATGTCGTGCAGATCAAAATTGAAGTGAGATGGACAAGTGATTAAGTACCTTAAAGAGAAATGTCTTTGGGTTCTTCACTTGTTAATTAAAGCTTTATCAATTAAGAAATTAAGTGACAATTCTTCAAAGTGTTGCCCATTCAAATACCTGATCTGTAATCATTGTGTCAATTGAAAAATTAACAATTGATTATATATATTTAGTTGCATCGAATCATTTGCAGAAATATAAAAGTGAGAACTGTTCAATCAAAGAAATTTAATGGAACAATTCAGAGCATGAGTCAAAACATACAGAAAAATCAATATGAAGGATCATATACATCAATAAGTGATTTGCAATAGATTGAACGCATAGCTGAAGACAATTTGAAACATTTAACTCAACAATTCTCAAAGAAATTTGAAGAACACAAGAAGGTGGATAAAGATAACTTTACTGCATATAAAAGTCTTGTACAAAAATTACAATGGCTCGAATAGATAGAGCATCTTCAATCCATACTCCTGCTGAATCATAATTCCAAAATTCCTAACCCCTTGCTAAGGGAAACATTCCTCAAATACTAAATTTTACCCAAAATCTCAAAAGGAGAAATTATACAAAATATAAATTACAAAAATTGGCTCCAACCATCGATCCAATAAAACTTGCTTCTTTCCAGCTTGAAGGATTTTTCCGCCACCTTATTACCAAAAAGATGTTACAAAGACTCGCTCTTTAATTAGATAGGGTCTCGTGGCACCATAAAAATTCAATAACAGGTTGTTCATTATCTTTGACAGGTGGCATGGTTTGTGAAACACCTGCTGTAGGAAATTCAGGATCAGGTAATTCATGGTCAGAAACAGAGAAATCCATTAAAGGATTTACTTCAGAAACAGTGGCCAGTACATCAGGTTCTCCATTGATTATAAAGTCTTGTATGACATCGTCATCAAGGTCAGCTGGTTCTTCCAAAATTTCTCCATATCTCCCTTGTTTTCACTCTGTTTCCCTTGAAATTTTCGGGGAACCCTTGTCATCCCATTCCACATATTTCATTCTCAAGGACCATATCCCAAATTCCACTTCCCAACACCTGAAATCTCACATTTGTCTATTTTTAGGGTTTGCATAACTTCTTCGATTTTCACCCGATCGCCTTCAAATTTTACCACAGAGTTCCTTTTCTAATTCTACTTCTTTGTCCCTCTTTGCTAAATTTTCTCATTCTATCACCCCGCTTCTGAAATCCCCATTTTTTGCTTTCTTGTCCTTTCGACAATGTCCAAAATCTAGTCAAACCCTAATTACCCATCAGATTGTTTCCCCAATCCAAATTCCCCTTTACTAAATTAGCTTTTGTTTGTGTTTTTCTACCCATTCCACAAAAAAAAAAAAAAAAAACCTTGGTTATGGTTGTCACCCTTGCAGGAGCACACACCATGGAGGAAGCACTTGCAGCCATCCAAACCAAAATCCAAGATTTGGATGAAAAATTTCTCAGCCTCCATCTTTAGCATTCAACCATGAACAATACCAGACAGCCAGAATCTTTTGCAGCCACCGGGTTTTTTTCTTCCAGCAATTTTCGTGGGCCGAAGCTTGATTTTCCTCGCTTCAATGGTATTGATCCAACTGGATGGATATATCGAGCAGAACAATATTTCAGTCTGCATAATACTTCTGATGCCCAGAAAGTTCCACTTGCATCCTTTCATTTGGAACAGGAAGCCCTTCAATGGTACCGTTGGTACATCAAAGCTCATCCCGAGCCAAATTGGATAGATTTTTTCCAACTCATTTTGCCACGATTTGGTCCTAGTGCTTTTGATGATTTCACAGGAGCACTCACTAAACTTCACCAAATTGGCACAGTGAGAGAGTATCAGACAGAATTTGAGAAATTGGCCAATCACACAGAAGGATTGTCTGATGAATTCTACAGGAGTTGTTTTATCAGTGGTCTTAAGGATGAAATCCGCTCAGAGGTCAAAATATTATGTCCCAACACAATGATGGAAATCCTAGGGTTGTCTAAGCTGGCAAAGGACAAGATCGCAGCTCAACAACGCTCCAAACCCACCTTTGTTCCCTTCAGAAATATGGGTTCCCAATGACCTCCCATCACGCTTGCTCCTCAACCAACTCCTATTAAGCATTTGTCTGAAATAGAGATGCAGGCACGCCGAGAAAAAGGGCTTTGCTATAATTGTGATGAGAAATTCACTCGGGGACATAGATGTGTTCAACAAAAGCTCTATCTCTTGGATGTGGATTCTCCGCCTGCCTCAGAACTTGGTGAAGAAGCTACAGATACAATAGATAATCAGGTTGACATTCAACACCCGCTTATTGACACCCCATCTCAAGATGACCCACCCAAGATCTCTCTCCATGCTGTAACCGGCGTCACCACCCCACAAACAATGCGGGTCAGGGGATACTTCAAGAAGCTCCCTCTTACCATACTCATTGATTCTGGTAGCACTCATAGCTTCATTGACCCTCGCATTGCCAAACAAGATGATTGTTTTGTCCATCCTTGCTCCAACTTTGAAGTCATGGTTGCCAATGGGGGCACCTTACCTTGCAAGGGGAAGTGTCACAATGTGCATATCGCTATGGAAGTTTATAACCTACGCTCTGACATGTTTGCCTCGTCCTTAGGTGGATGTGATGTGGTTTTGGGCGTTCAATGGTTACGCACACTTGGCCCCATCTTATGGGATTTTGCTGAACTTTGGATGCAGTTTTCAGCCAATGGGACACAACACAAAATTATGGGCTTACAACCAGGGTCTCTCTGCATCATCAGTTCACATTGCCTGGAAAAGACCCTTAAGAAGAATGCACATGGTGTCATTTCTCATCTCCATTCCCCTCAGATGCACCCAGCAATGGTCTCCACTACTTCCTTGGATAGATATGTAGGTGTCTTTGTTGCACCCGTGGGCTTGCCGCCTTCACGAGACCTTTCCGGTAAGCATTTAGCCGCATCTACATATCAGCAGGACATGATGGCTATTTTGCATACAGTACAAAAGTGGCAACCATCCTTATTGGGGAATTATTTCTGCATCAATACTGATCTCCAGAGTCTGGAAACTTTCTTGGAACAACAGGTCTCCTCCCCAGCACACTTGAAATGGGTTATCCAACTCATGGGTTATGACTATGCGACCACTTACCAGAAGGGTAAGGACAATATGGTGGAAGATGCTCCTCCTCGCACATTTGATAACCCAGTTTCTCTTACAGCTATTTCTTTGCTTGTTCCAAATTGGTTGCAATCTGTTCAACGAGGCTATCTCTTCTATGAACTCCATGCTTCTTCATTGGTAGGGCACTCTGGGTTCCTCAAAACGTATGACCAGGAACAATGTAACTTCTTTTGGCAGGGACTCAAAAGGACAATTCAATGGATGGTGGTTGACTATGATACTTTCCAAGTCAACAAGGGTGAAACGACCCTCCTTTCGAGACTGCTTGAACCCTTTCACATCCCTCCACAGATTTGGACAACTATTTCTATGGATTTCCTAGAAGCGCTCCAATGGTATAGTACCACATATCAAAGGACACCATATGAAGCAGTCTCTAGATAGGCACCACCAGTTCTTCTTCCATACACCTTCAACAGCTCCCTAGTTCAGGCAATTGACTGAATTCTTCGAAACCGTGATCAGCTTCTTCTCATTCTACAGGACAATTTTCACATGGCAAGAATTCGACTGAAACAACAAGCCGATCAACACCGTTCTGAGTGCACTTTTCACATCGCTGATATGGTTCTTCTTCGTCTACAGCCTTCCATGCAATCCTCCCTGAAACTCCAAAGGCGCCAGTGGCTCGGAATGCAACCCGAGGATGCTATAGGGGACCCACTCCTTCAGATTTTGCATCAATTTCCACATCTAAAGCTTTGAGGACAAAGCTTTTTCTAAGGGAGAGGGGATGTTAGGAACCTATGTATTTACTTTGTTAGTATATTGTTGTTGGATGCATATGCTTTGTAAGTTGTCCCGTAGTATTTGTTGATCCATAGTTTGTGTTATTGTTGTTGGCGCATATGGTTTGTAAGTCGCCATAGTTTTGTTGATCCATAGTTTGTATTGGCCCATGGTTTTGACTCATAGTATTAGCGCCTAGACTTAGCCCATGGTTTGTATTGACACATAGTATTGACCCATGGTATTGGCGCCTAGAATTAGTATATAAGTGTGTGTTGAGGCCTATGATGGCACCGTGAAGTTAATTGTATTGAGCTTGCTCAAAGGAGGTTGCCCCCTCGAAGTGGCCCGTGATCAATATAAAAGTGATTATGAGTTCTATTATTTCTGATATCTCGTGTATTTGCATTAATTAATTATTGCAGGTTCATCACAAAGAAGAATGACATCAATCTTGATCCTCCACTACTAGGAAAACACTTTCTAGCGGAGTTTTTGTGGAACCTCTTAAAAAAATGTCTCCTTTATCCATTTATAGTGGAGGTGGGAAACCAAAGGTTTTAGCAGAGGTTTTTTATATCAATGCTCTTAAATTACTATCTTGCATCGGTGCTCTAAACACTAATAAGCACCCGTTCTCTAAATAACACAAGGCAATGATACCAAAATACCCCATTTTCTTGTCATATATATACATATATATATATAACTAGCCAATGTACCATAAGAAAATAAACTTCTCGGTGAGCTATTTGTATATTAGAGCCCGAATGTGTCAACAGACATAAAGCATTGACTTGCAATAAACAAATTATTAATAAAAATCAACTTTTATTTAAATAAATTAAAAAGGACTCCGGTGTGCTTTTGTTTCCAAGACACCCTGGGGTGTCTATCTATGTGCCACACTATATAAGCAATTAAAAAACATTATTACGTTTTTAAGAATTTATCAATGCCCATAAATATCAAAAGCACACTAGGGCACATGAATATACATAAAGCACTAACATATGATAAAACATTTAAAAATTAAAAGTTGACTTAAAAACAATTAAAAGTATGAGCCATTGCATTTTAGTTTGCACAATGCATAAGTGCATATAGGTATAACGCACACCGTATGTGCATCAAATTCCGACACATGATTTTTTTAATGGTTTGAACCCTTTATTGGTGCACCTGTAGAATACAACCTCCCTAGTGCACCTAAATATACAATAGATTTTCATTTTAAAAAATAACATAGGATCCGGTGTGTTTGTATGTACAAACAACCCCATTGCATAGTAAGGTATATGAAGCACCAAATATGCAAATGGGTTTACTTGTTTTTATCCTTTCCATCGGTGCACCTTAATAACACACATGCACCGGTACACACATCTATAAAGTTCACTTAGTAGGGTATTTTTTATTTATCGAATGCAATGCCATTTTTACAACCTCTACAGTGCTCTAGACCACTTAAGGACCAATGTGCACCCTTTGGATTGACAACATCATCATCGGTGCCATTTACCTATCAGATATCTCTTGTGGTTTAATTACGACTATGCATTTTGAATTTTGGAAAATGGTCCAAAATATTTGTTTGTTGAGTACGAAGCAACCATGCGTCGAAGAGACTATGTAAACTCTTTCTTAACTTCTCATTTACATTTCCAACGGATTAAAATGTAAAATTAACCTTTATTTTTTATGAACTAAAAAAATTTGTTTGGTGTGGTTGATTTGTTCGCCTTGCATCAAAATGTATAAAGTCACCTCTAAATACATAGGGTGCCTAGACATGGTGCTTAAATGTTAAAATCGAATGGGATTTTTAAAGGTGCGTTAATTTTATGATGCATCGTGATTATATTTTAAAATCTCCATTTAATAACATGCAACATATTGGATATTCGAACCGTGGTGGGTGCTTTATTGTACTTTATGCGTTGTGCCATTATTTTACTGATGATGCACCAGTGTACACATAATGACAAAAAATCCAAACACTGCATTTGCTTATGATAAGCGCACCGATAGTGTTATTGTGCTTTAATCATGATACACTGTATGTTTTTTTTATTGTTTTTGTTATGTGGAATTCTGCCCTACGGATAAGTCAGAAATCCCTTAGACTAAAGCAGACTTAAACTAACTCTAGGCTAAGAACAGACAAAACAAATGCAACCTTGAATCCCTAGATCTAACAAACATTTCAGAATTAAAATGTTGAAGAGAATAGAAGGAGTTTAACTGACCTTATGTCCAAACGCCTGTCTTTGATATTTGCTCCAAGCTCCAAGTCCTCACAAGTAAACCTGTTAACAATGGAACCAAAACACAAGCATGTACTATTCTCTAGCAATCTGAAAACATGAGTTAGAATCTAAATCTATGAGAGATACAAACCATATCATTAAAACAAGATTAACACAAATGATTTGGGAAAACAAGACAAGTTATTCCATTACAACTTGAAGATTACTTACAAAGGGTGCTTGATGCCCAAGCCAATCCTTCAACTCCAAGTGTCTTCTCCTCTAGCTATCTCCACAATGCTGCAAGACCATAAGTTTGGTGCTCTCAAGAGTCCTCCCCCTTCCCAATGGCATGCCTCTCTTTTATAATGGATGGTGAGGTTAACCAACAAGAGAGATGAGTGGATCTAAGGAGGGATAAGTGGATCAGGGTTTCTAATCGAAGGAGATGAGTTGAGATCGAATCAAGGAACCCAATCTTCCATTATCTTCGAAAATCCAAGATCCCACAAGCCAAGGGCAAAAACTATTAAAAGGGTGCCGCGCTTTGCAAAGTCTGCAGAACGCGGCACTGCCGCGCTTTGAGGCAAAAGTGGAACGCGGCAGTGTCTAGTGCCGCGTTTTGGGAACATAGCAAGGCGCGGTAGTGTGTAAAAATAAAGTCCAAGGTGGGTCAAAACTTGCCAGGGTGGATTTACCTTCAAGGTTGACTCATCATCTGTCTCTTCTGGATGGTTCAAAACAGTAGGGAAGGTGTCGTCAACTTGTTTTGTGATGGGGATGCGACACCGTGAAATATAGAGGTATAACAGATGCCCCCTAAAGTGTGAGGTCAGAAGGGACTGATGGCCGAAAGACTTTACGAATAAAATATGCAGAGATAGCATCGAGGAGAGCGGCACGGAGCTGAAATAGAAACAAAGTGTTAGATATACCACCGAGGCGGGCATTCCCATGCTCGGAAACAAGTGACTCAAAGCATGGCTGCCGACCAATACATTGCAGATCCATGAGTACTGAGATAATGTAAACTGTGGACAGATCATGGCTACTATGAACAATCGTAGATCCATGAGACAGTAACGACACAGCCACAACCAATACAATAAGTGGATCTGTGTGACAATACAAGAGACATCTCCATCGCAGCCTGGACGCAGTCAAGATACAGTGATGCACCCAGGGTCTTCTACCCGATCGCATAAAGATACGAATCTAACCATGTGATTACAATGTGTTGGAGTCGAACATGGAAGAAACCATTTGATTACCGGTCAATGATGTGGACCGTTAACAAATGCGAGGGAGATCACCAATAATGACAATGATTCCCAAGGTATCAATAGTACATCTCAACGAAATGCGAATGAATGAGTTGATGTCGAGCATCCGAGAGGTTGCTTGATCAGAGGTCAATGAGGTGAACCTACTGTCAAACACGAGGAAACCTGCCATTGAGGCATGCAGGTACCAAGGTACTAATGGTTGATTTCTAAGTCTAATTCCTGGATAGTGATTTGGTGTCGACAGGAATAGACTCGTCGAAGGTGGGCCATGATGATTCCCACATCATCGACACGAAATCGGCACATATGATAGGATGATGAAGTAATGGAATATGTACTGACACAGCGGAGGCCTGACACAATGAATGACTCGATACAATGCAACCCTTTGAACATATAACGGCATGTAACAAGACTTGGCAGCAGGGATTATTGATGAATAGAGGATAGACACCGGATGAGTGGACTCGTGGCCAAGGAGACGACCCATGATGATGACTATGACTCAATGAAAGACGGATACCCAAATATAGACAAGAGATGGACACATGCCATGTTCAAAGGTAATGACTGACAAGCTGCCATAGATAAACTTGACTTGTTCCCCCATATTTCCCCGACATGATGGACGAGTACCTCTTTCTTGTTTTACGAGCTTGAAGAGGATAACAGATGCTCGGTGTAGCTCATCTTGTGGATGAGTCCAATCTCACATGTTTTACGAACCTGAGAAAGGAGGGGTTCGTCCCAAAGTGGGTCCTTCGATGTTAATATTTTAACGAGTCCAAGGAAGGAAAACTCGGTAGTTTTTCATATTTAGAGAGCCTAAAAAACTTAAAGGAAGCTCCATAATGTACTTTTTCGTAAAATTTAGTCTCTCGATCCCGAAAAAGTGTAAAACGATTCCCGAGAGAACTCTCCCAGCCGAGATTGACTGAGGTATACCTTTCTCGTAAATAGTCTAGACGGGCCGAAAAAGGGGTAACCTATCACCGAATAGACGACCTTTCAAATACTTTTACAAGTGTGAAAGAGTCAAGATCACTTGGCAATCTTTTCAATTTTAAGGAGTCTGAAAAGAGCTTAACTATGGACTCCTATGGTCTTTTTCGTAAATTTTAAATTATTCTGGTCCGAAAAAAGAATAAAATACAACCAGGATAATACTTTCCTCATCGTTTAACGAGCATGAGTAAAGCTGACCGTACTCGACACCGTTTACTTGCGCTTGACAAGCACGACACAGGTGTGAAAGCGCTTGGAATCTTTTTCAAGTTTTAAATCCGGAGCACGAAAAAGATAAAGTGGGCTCAATATGAAGGTCAAACTACGAACAAATACCAGTATGAATGCATCCCATTTCTACCGCAGATCCTGTCAATGAATGCTCAAAAATCGGGCATTAGTAATATGAATAAGGGTTTATTAATTTGAAAATAGTAATTAATTAATTAAAAAATGTGAAAAAATGCTATATAAAGCATGGTAAAAATAGAAATTACTATTCATTTGTGATTTTTACCCAAAGGAGACATTTTTACCCATTTTGGAGCAAAATTTCAAGGATCGATACCGAGAGTTCTGGGACACCATTTCGACCGCCGTCTGTGCCAGGTAAGAGTGCTTGAACCCCTCTTTCATTTCATGTAAGAAATTTTTACTTTCACCAGGGGAAAATCAATTTTTTGGGAAGCCCTTTTGGGCAAAAATCGCCTGCCGTACTGCCGCGCGGGGACCCTATCGAGGAACGCGGCACTGTTCAACAGTGCCGCGCTGTAACTTCAAAATGAGGCGCGGCACTGTGAACTGCCGCGCGGCAGGGTTCCCTCCAGGCGCGGCATGTGCGAAAATTGAGTTCAAAAAATCAATTTTTCCTCAAATTTTTGCTAGAAGCAAGTTGTTAAATAGTCACTAATTACTTTGTTTGCCTTTTTGCAGGGATTTGCAACTTGTTTGAGGCAAAATGGTGAGTTGGAAAGAGAGGGAGCATGAAACGGACGATTTTAGGGCCGAAAATGACTTACCAACCGTGACCGCATTGCGAGAATGCGGTTTGCTAAAGTTTTTCAAGACTAAAGGGATCCGCCAACAACCTAAGCTCCTTACTCACCTTATTCAATTATGGGACCCTGATATCGAAGCTTTCCGAGTGGGAGAGCACGTGCTTGAAATCCAACTTGAAGACATCTACTTTCTCACGGGCCTCTCGAAAAGAGGGGCCCGGCCGAATCTTACCGGGTACAGTGCTTCAGACTCAAGCACGGATGATTTGATTGCTCGATATTGTCAGGCGGGTTCGAGTAAGAAGAGTGGGAAAGTGGCCATAAAAGAGGTCACAAATCTTCCTTTCAAAACTTTGCTATTCACTATTACATGTGCAGCAGGAAGCGTGAGTCCACATCAGGAAACCCGCACGCAGGTAAATCTCGCAGCAGAGTGCATGGGAGGAACAGTCTTCAACTGGTGTGATGCAGTGTTGTCCCACATGAAGGAACAGGTGCACAAATGTAGAACTGGGAAAAATACCCAGTTTGGCTATGGGAGTATCTTGGTCACTTTCTTCCTGGCAAGGGTGCCATTACTGCGTCCGCAGATATCTATGCATCCTCGCCCACCTACTGAGCCATGGATGGCTCGATGGAGTGACTATGCCGGGCGCCTTGGAGGACCTCAGCGGCTAGCTTTTGGAGAGGATTTTTTCTCTTGGCTAGAGGAGCAGATAGTCATGATCGACGACTATCCCTATTCAGGGGTAGATTTCCGCGAGGATATTGACTTGGCTTTGCCGAAAGATGATGACTGGGACAACTCTGGTATGACCTTCATGGATATGTATTTTTTCTTTTTGAATATTCAATTTTTAATACTTTTTTAGAATGTGTAAAAGACTTCTAATGTATATTCGCATGCATGTTGCAGACCGTGGACCACAGAGGCCAGCCGGATACTCTCCACTACGTCGTGGTGGTGTCGATTGTCCAGCTGATCCTGTCGAAGAAGAAGATGAAGACGAGGCAGGGGGTGTCCGGGACATTGAGAGGAACCTGCAGGGATTGACCCATGGTATCCCTGCTATGCGGATGGATGATGTTCCCTACCACCTCCAGAGGCATACTGTGGGTGTACCTGGACGTATCAGTCGACTTCTTCGCAAGGTGGTTCGAGCTGTGATGTGTTACCACCATCAGCGGGAGGAGTCCGATGAGGGACATGATAGGTCCCCTAGATCTCCATAGATGGTCTTTCGATCTTTTTGCGGCATGTACACGATATGTAGGCTTTGAGGGCCAATTTTTGTATATGGGATTTAATCCCCAATTTTGTCTTTGACACAAACTTTATGTATTTTGGAAAAAAACACTTTTATATACAGTGATATGGACCTATTTATGATCTAAATATTTACAATGACTTGTGCATTTTAATTTTTATAATGTGTTTATGTATGGGCAAGATGCCAATCCAAAATGTAATTAGCCAATGAATCGGCAATACAATTGAATTCTCTCGGTATGTGTTGATATGTGATAAAATCAAATGACCGTTCCAAGAGGCGTACTCTTCGGAATAAACGAAGTAATGTAGGATCGCGAACTGTGTAAACACGGTTTAGATGAGAAGCCACGAGTTGGGAATCTAAAAAGACCGATAAGGAGTCAATCCCGAGTGAAGCAACCTCTGTCAAGAGACCAATGACTGCATGGTACTCTGCGATATTGTTGGTTGCGGGACCTAAACAATTGGCTCCCGAAGAAATCAACTCGCCAGTGGGGGAATAGATCACCCACGCTGCGGAAGCGAGATTCCGGGTATGTCGGCTTGCACCGTCGGCGAATCCAAAGTAGGTAGACATCTGCGCATAAAGGCACGGGTCAAAGTAAGAGTAGATACATAAGATCCACGCGCACACTAAAAAATAAAGCAAAAAGCAAACTAAGTACATTATGTACAAGACGTAACCCGCGTGGGGTAACCTCACGCGTAGAAACGCTTGAGGTATAGCCCGTTGCGGGGCCGTGCCAATGGCGTACCATCACAGTCGACTAGTTCATAGGCTCCTTTTTCTAAGACACGTTTTATGATGAAGGGGCCGTACCACATAGATTCAAGCTTACCTTTTCCAAGTTTATCATGCATCTGATCATATGTAAGTATGAGGTCACCCTCATTGAAGATCCGAGGTTGAACAGATTTGTCGTATTGATCTTTGACGCGTTTTTTGTGAGCTTCATTAGCCAAAGCGGCGTCGCGGCGGGTTTCATCTAGCTTAGCTAGGTATAGAAACCGTTCTTCTTCGGAAGTAGTGTGTGGGAGTAGCTCTATGGCTATCTTGAGTGATGGAATTTCACATTCAATCGGGAGAATGGCTTCTAGGCCGTACACCAATTGAAATGGTGTAAACCCAGTAGCACTTTTCACTGAGGTTCGGTATGCCCACAGTGCTGAGAACAGAGCTGAGTGCCAATTGGATTTTTGGGTACCCACAATACGCTGAATCATTCGTTTCAGGACCTTATTGATGGCTTCAACTTGGCCATTAGCTTGTGGGTAATACGGGGTTGAGTTTTCGTGGCGAAAACCCAGTTTGGCACTTAGTTCTTCGATCATATGATTTCTAAAATGGGAACCATGATCGGTCACAATAGATTGTGGGACACCGAATCTAGCTATGATATGATTGAATATGAACTGCGCTGCTGTTTTGCCGTCTTCAGCATACGTAGGCATCGCTTCAGCCCATTTTGTAAAATAGTCCACAGCTACTATGACATAGCTATGCCCCCCGGCTGAAGTGGGCTTACAGTGCATAAAATCAATGCCCCATTTGGAGAAGGGGCCGACGGCAATGACAGGATGGAGTGGAGCAGGATGCGAGCGCGCTTTACTATGAAAGAATTGACAGGGTGGACACTTCTTGACTGTTTCAATGCAGTCTTTGAAAATCGAGGGCCAGAAGTATCCCGCTCGCAGTATTTTCTGGGCCGTAGCCATCCCAGAGAGATGACCACCACATGCTCCAGCGTGGAAGTCATTGAGGACGCGTTCCTCCTCATCTAAGGTCAAACAGCGTCGAAGGACAGTGTCGACACCACGCCGATACAAAGTATCGTTCACTATAAGGTAGTATTTTGCGTGATGTCTGATACGTCGTCGTTCATCGCGGTTGAGGTCGGGACGGAAGCGTTGGGTTTGGAGATATAAGAGAATATCTCCATACCATGGATCAGACGTGCTAATGAGGAACAATGATTCGTCGGGAAGAGAATCAATGGGCTCGGATTGCTCAGTAGCACGGGGCAAGTGACAAATCAACTCAGCGAAGACCAGAGATTTCTTAGACTTGGCTTTGACAAATTCCAAGTGAAACTCTTGAAGGATGACAATCCAACGGGAGTACTTGCCCCCAAGCACTTGTCGTGTGAGGATATAGTACATCGGATTGAAATCAGCGATGACGGTGGTCCGACGGAGTAAGATGTAATGACGGAATCTCTGGACAGCAAACACTGTTGCCAGAGCCAGCTTTTCAACATGTGAGTAGCGAGTTTCAGAGTCGAGAAGACTCTTGCTGAGATAGTACACCACATGTTCTATGCCGTTGTGGTCTTCCTGGACTAACACCATACCAATGGTGGAAATCGAGGCTGCGAGATAAAGAATGTAGTCCTGTGTGTAATTGGGGGGTTGAATCACAGGATCTTTGGTTAAGGCTGCCTTTAAATTGTCAAAGGAGCGTTGGGCTTCATCATCCCATATGAAGGGAACATTCTTCTTGAGAAGCCGCATGTAGCCTTTTGTTATCTCGGACAGATTGCAGATAAAACGGCGTAGAAAGTTTGCATGCCCTTGCAAACATTGAAGTTCTGGAATATTGGTAGGTGAAGGCAGGGCTATGATAGCTGCTACCTTTGCAGGATCTAGACGTATCCCGTTTTTGGAGACTATGAAGCCCAATAGTTTTCCGGCTTCTACACAGAAGACGCACTTATGTGGGTTCAAACGTATATTGTAGCTCCTGCACCTTTCGAAAATGGCAGTTAAGTGGTCTGGATGTTCTTCCCGAGTTCGAGAATGAGCGGGAAGGTCATCAAGATATGGCTCTACGATATGTTTGATGTCATGAAATGCGTAGGACATCGCCCGTTGGAAAGTTGCCCCGGCATTTTTGAGGCCAAAAGGTAACTTCCGATATGCAAAGATCCCCCAAGGGCAGATAAAGGCCGTTTTGTGCTGGTCGGCTGGGAGGATATCGATCTGATTATAGCCAGAAAAGCCATCCATAAATGAAAAGATAACACTTCCGGCACAGTTATCGATGATCTGGTCAATAAACGGAGTTGGGTAGTTGTCCTTGGGACAAGCCTTGTTCAAATCACGGTAATCAACACAGACTCTAATCGTTCCCTGTTTCTTGGCTACGGGAACGATGTTGGATACCCATTCTGTCAATGGGACAGGATAGATAAAACCAGCACGCAGAAGTTTTTCTACTTCTGCTTTAATGGCGGCTGCCTTACGAGGATGAACGGGTCGAAGCTTTTGCCGAACAGGTCGGCGCGCCAGGGAAAGTTGGGATTTCGTGGACCACGATCGAGGGGTCTATC
This sequence comes from Larix kaempferi, assembly GCA_027924585.1. Taxonomy (NCBI): domain Eukaryota; kingdom Viridiplantae; phylum Streptophyta; class Pinopsida; order Pinales; family Pinaceae; genus Larix; species Larix kaempferi. The sequence continues at coordinate 15,306,594 of BSBM01000378.1, forward strand.
CCTGGCATTTCTTCATAACTCCAAGCGAAAACATCGCGGAAAGTTTTAAAGTGGGCATTATAGAACTCCGTTTCGAGAGGAGTACATGTTTTGCCGATGTGTATGTTTTCCACGATACCAGGCTTTACTGAAATGTCGATGGGAGTGGTTGCCATAAGATTGGCCAAGTTGCCTTCAGAAAATACTTCGTCGAGGGAAGTGGGGAACTTGGTTTGAACCATCCCAAGTGAAGCACTGGATTTGGTATCAGGCTCAAGTGACTGAATGGTGGGGAATGAAGATCGATGATGAAAATCTCCCCATGGTGGCTCATTACCGCACATAACCTCTATGATTGATTCATCGGTGGGAAAAATCAAGTTGAGAGGATCAAACAACGGTGGGCGTGTATGAGTTTCAGTCGAGAGCTGTGCCACTGTGTGATCAGTAGAACAGTCGACCCAATCTGTGGCTGATTGGATCGCGTCATAAGCTGCAAGGTTTCTGTTCAAAGGCATGGAATTGCCATAGCCTTGGATCTGAGTAGGACTCGGGATCACCCATGAATCATCGGACGGGGTGACATGCGATGAAATCATGTTGACTGGTTGAAGATGGGTTCCCAGCTCTGGAAAAACTCCAATGAGGGATGAATCCTTCATGAGACCAACACCTATGTCTTGGAACCCTGGTACCGTGGTTGATCCAATAACGGAACGTATTGGCGGAGTTCGGATGGGAGTCTGGGATACAGTAATCCAATTGATCAATAGTGACAATTTTCCCTTTCATGAGGAAATTGTACAATCGGAAGACTGTAGATGCTATGGCAGTCATGGCATAGAACCAGTTCCGAACAAGTAGGAGATTGTAATCCAAAGGTGCATCTACGACTTCGATGTGTACGGATACTGTTTTGCCCCCCAGTTCAACACCGATTGAGGGATGAGTCCGTATGGTTGAAAACCATGTCCATCAAATGCTCTAAGAGTAGTGGGAGAAGTTGTGACCTCAGGCGAGCCGAGGGCTCTCCAGCAGTTCAAAGACATAATCGACGTGGAAGCACCCTCATCTAACACTGTGCGGTGGATAACATTTCCACGGATTTTCGTATGCACCTGGAAGGCTAACTGGTGAGAAAGCCTAGGTTTAGCGTGCTCCAAGTTAAACATGATGGAGTTTGAAGTATCTGGGTCCAATGCCCCCAGTGCTGAAAGTAGGGTTCTACGCTGCGTGGGGCAGTGTTGGAGAACCTCGAGAGTTGACATAGCGCAAGGTGCTTGAGCCAAATCTTCAACAATGTTGTAGTTTTGGGCAGCTCACGCATTCGGATTGAATGTCGCCTTTCGTATGGTGCCCTTGGGTGGGCGTAGCACTGTATCCATAAGTGGTCTCTCGATATGGAGATGACCATTAGGGGGGGGAATAGGAGTCGGATCTTCAACAGGAGACTTGCCTTTGGCTGTCTCCGATTGTTTGGTTGAACTTGGAGGATTGTCATACGTCTTTGAACGAATGGTGATATTAATCTCCTCATTACTTGTCATTAGGATTTCGCGGTTTGTGGACGTCTCTCCACGTGAAGGATTGGTCGGGTTGCCCCCTTGTGGGGTTTCTTGGGCAACCATTTGCTGTTGCTGTTGGGGGAAAGGGTCAGTTAGCACTGCCGGTCTAGAGGATCCTTTAACGAACTTATGGACCTCGTCCTTGTAGGGACAGTCACGTGTATAATGATCATCTTGACAAATCAAGCAGGGAAACTTAGCTTTCCGACGTGGTTTTTGGTCATTCTGGGTAGGTTGTGGTTTGGGGTTCTCCTGCTGGTTCTTCTTGGGTTTACCATGATTGTTTTTCTTCTTTCCCCCGGATGGTTGTGATGTAGATTGGACTGCATTCACTTCGGAGGAGACAGCAGGAGAAGTGGAAGCTTTTGAAGCGGCCTGGGTAAAAGCAGGGGAAGCAGAAGCTTGTTGCCCCGTCGAGTTGGTGGCAGGCTGAGCTTTAACTGAACCAATGATACCATCAATGGGTGGTTCAGTAGTAGGCTTTGTAGGATCAGTGTGAACGCGGGAGGCATGTGGAAGAAGTTCATGTAAAGTACCGGATTGAGTATATACTAAATCCATGTATTGTGCTGCCGAGATGGCTTGTTCTTCCGTAACTGGTCCACGCATAGCAATGTCTCTGGCTATGGGAGGCAAAAAGGATTTTGTAAACCAATCAACAAGTAGCTGATCTGGAATAGGTGCCTTTATTAGCCTACGGCGTCTTCGCCACTCGTGGATGTGATCCGAAATATGTGTGGAAGTGGTTTGACGCAGTGAAGTTAGCAGTTCTGTTCCAGTCTCATACCGGATGGGAAGCTGGAAATGTGTCAAAAACTGCATAGCCAAAGTGTTGAAATCACGAAAAGAGTGCTGTGGCAGCTCGATATACCATTTTGCTGTCGTTCCGGTAAGCGTGCGTTGGAAGAGCCGAAGTCGGATGGAATCATCCATCAAGGAGTTTGATGAACACCAAAGATGGAAGGTCATCACGTGGTTCTTGGGGTCTTCCCCGGGCTTAGCATCGAACTTGGGAATGTCCGATGGTAATTTGGCTGGGATAGGTGGCCAGTGAGGTTCGTGCCATATAGGATCGTTGATAAGCCTCGACAAATCAGGTAGATCAAGTGTGGCCAAAAAGGGAAGCTGACGGTTGGTCTGCGGGAATGAGTAATAACCATGTGGTGCAGAGAATCCTGGAGGACCTTGCATAGCATGCTGCTGTGTGTTATACCCATATGTGTTTCCCGCGGGATACTGCTGGAAGTTCGACGGATAGTAAGCCATCTGGTTAACCGGTTGATTGTAAGCAATCGGTTGATAAATGTTCTGCTGAGTGGGTATGGTACCCTGAGGTTGTTGATACCCAGGAATAGTTGCTGTTCCTTGTTGGGGAAAAGTTCCTTGGAATTGTTGTGTTCCAGGGATGTTGCCACCATACTGTGTAAGTGGAGGATTTCCCATAGCAGAGTTGGGGGGTGGCTGCGGCGGGTGGCGTCCATGGAAGGCTCGTTCCTGGTTGAGGAACGAGTGGAAATTGAAGTGACGGGTTCCATGGAGTTGTAGCAGCTGAAGGGTAAGGGAAACCAGAATTTAGGTTGGGGGGAATCTGAGATTGCCCCCCAGCTTGGTTCCAATTTCCGAAAAGTGAGTACCCCCCCACTCTGTGGGTTTTGATGATTCCAAGAAGGAAGCATACCTGACAGGGGTGGTTGAGAGTGAGGCCCGGTTGCAATACCGGAATAAGGTTGCCCACTGCCAGGTGGATTGTACATACCGTACTGAGCAGAAGCTGCTGGTTGGGAAGTTTGTTGGATCGAGCCAATAGGTTGTCCACCAGCAGTTAGGTTGGATGGCCCTATATGAGGAGGCTGGAGACTGGGAACTGGGTTCCCAGCAAAAGGTTGTCCTCCGACTGGTTGGGTTGATGGCCCACCAGTGGGAGGTTGTTGAATAACAATGGGGTTCCCTACAGAAGGTTGCCCCCTAGCTGGTTGGGTTGATGGCCCACCAGGGAGGGTTTGGATGTTGGAGTTAGGGACCATTGCAGTCGGTTGTCCACCTCCTGAAATAGTATAAATGGTGGCTGAAGGTGATCCTCTGGTCGAAACGGAAGATCCAGCAGTATGACTAGGTGTTCTTCCGCTACTAGCCAAATATGATAGCATGGATTGGCCAACGGCACCGAAAGTACCGATTTGCGGAGGAGGTCGTCCATATTGGACAGGTGAGGACGGAGAAAAAACTGGGTTATCCCTCATGGAATGTGCACCAAACATGGGTGATGACAGCAAATGTGGGGAATTTAGCCCAGGGGTATCAGCGTCGTCCATCACGTGTTCAATAATAGGAGGACCAACGAGAACTGGGTCCGAGTTCATATCCTGGAAAAGATTTTGGGGATCCGGCAGGAACTTAGGTGTAGTAAAGTCCGAAGGTCCTGAGCCGTCTGCAAAAGAGTGATGAAATTCTGTGCTAGACGGGACGTTGGGATCCCTATAGTCAGAAGGACGAGAAATAGGGGGGTATCTAGACGCTGTCGAAAGCATTTGCTCTGTGTTGCGTCTGAATTGTGCCGATGCTAACGGAGAGTTCGCTAAGCTAACCATACTAGACTGGATGGAAGCCATAATTTCGTGTCCCGGTGGGATGTTGGGTAGATGAAAAGTGCGAGGTACGTTGCTAGAAGAACTTGTCTCCTGAGGATGAACACTGGGTGACGTAGTAATAACAGGCGGAAGTTCCGTCTGGGAAGTAATGAAACCATAATCAGGTTCAAAAGGTGTGTCAGGTAGACGAGTATCTTCGACGATCTCAACGTATCCGCCTGGGACTGAAATTAAGCCAGGTATGTCCTGGTCGGACCCTTCTGTGGTGCCAATAGATCCGTCTATATCATCATGGAAAGTGTCTGATGGACGAGAAGTGTTGGCATCCGGTAGAAGGATGACCTCTGGTCTAGTACTCTGGGTCGTGCTAGGTTCAGCTGCTGTAACTGTGCCCACTGTTACAGATAAATCTGGAATGACAGTGGGTGAGGTGACAGTGGAAGCCTCAGACATGCTAGTGGTTAGAGAAGCTGAAATGGATTCTGAGACTGTGCTGTGTGTGGCAGTTACAGGTGTAACTGAAGATGTTGTACGTATCGGCGGTGGAATGTTGCCTCGACCAGCACCGCGGCCAGGAGGAGCAAGAATGCGTGATGCAGGCGGACCAGAAGTCCGTGGCGGTGGTGGTGGTGGAGGGCTTAGGCCCTGTTGTCTTCGTGATCTTCGTGGTTGATCTGACATGATGACAGGAAAATGAAAATCGGGGGCAGTACCGTAAACAAAGAACTCAAAAAACTCTAATGCAGCCGAGTGTGCAAAAGAGGAGCTAGAAAAAGCAAGGCTCACAGGCCAAAAAAGCAAGCTCTAAAATCTATACTGAGACCGGTGTCTCAATAAGCGAGCTAATCAACAAAAATGGCCAGAATGCCAACAAGCAGTCCCTACAAAGAAAAAATGACCCTCTACAAAGATGAGACGCCAAGCAAACTCCTAACTAAGAGCTGGAGACCTCAACAGGCTGTATCCTTCGCAAGGTGATGAAATCCAAGTCGAACAATACAACATGAGAGACCGATATAAGAAGGATATCCCTCTACCGAAAGGGATCCTGGGTAAAAGAGCCCTAGTAGAATAGATACTAAGCCACCTCGTTCATGACACGTCGGAAAAGGTTTTGGGCACTTCAGCCTTCCGAAGAAGACAGCGATCGATGTTGCCTTAGGGCTAAGTGGAGTGCGGTATTCCACAGAGTCCGTCCGGTTCTCAATCTCGCGGCCGTTTAACCCCTGAACAGTTGGAAACAGTCAGGAGGCCCCTCCACAAACTAGCTGTGACCGTGTCAATAAGTACTAGAGGATTTTAGTTCCCTAAAGACAACGACTATGTCTCAGATGAAAATGACAAGGGGGAATTATTTTGATGCCTATCCCCGGTGTCCTACCTAACTACCAGATTCTTTTGATTTCCTCAAGTGAGGTTAAAGTTGGTTTAATTAGGGTGATTAATTTTAGTGGCTGTCTTTACTCAATCGGGTAGTGGACGTGAAACTTGATGGTGTTATGACGACTCAAACCATGCAAATGAGAATGAATCACAAACAAGCCTTTGTCTTCGATGAAATCTAGCTAAGGTAAAGATAGAGGTTCTTCGATCAAATATGCATAACAATTTTCACAAGCAATCAAAGTAAAAGATTTTTCTTTTCTTTTCGATTTATAAACAAAGCCAAACTGAAGTAAATACTCTTTTCAATGCACTGATTTTACAATCTACAATGCTTCTATAATGAGAATTTTTATGGCAAAATTAATGGTTCATTTCTCTATGCAAAATACCACTAGACTTTTTTGATTTAAACAACAAAATTTGCTCTCAACCAATGATCTTTTTAATTTACTGAAAATGATAATGCCGATATGACTGTAAAACTACAGCGTTCAGTAACAGAAGACAGTGGTGTTGAGTTGGTCGTGGGGAAAAAATCAAGTCAAAATGCAATCGAATTGAAAAATGACCAATATGTCAAAAGTGCCACTGAATTCAATCAATCAATCAAACTCACAAACTAGGTGATAAGCAGACCATACAGACTGGAAATTAACCAGGATGCTAACAGGCAACAGTAAAGACTATCTGAGGCAGGGAGAAACTCAGGAAACCAAGCAAAAATTAAAAAAAAAAAAAATTTACCCACTTGCAGACACTACCGCGGGTTAAAGCCTGACTAAAGCGCGGCACTGTGTAACTGCCGCTCTGGTATTAAGTGCTAGGACGCGGCACTGTGTAACTGTCACGCTGGAAGTGTTTATGAGGGCGCGGCACTGTGGCAAGGGAGGAAAAAAGCGCAACTGGAAAAGAAAAAATCAAGTTTTCAGGGTTGTTGCTAACCCAGGGGACTCAGTAATTAAACAGGGAGATAAATACTGCGAGGAGGGGTGAATAAGGGTCAAAAAAGACCAATATTCAAGCTGGTTTGAAGTGCAACAAAAGACTGACAATTCAAAGATAAATGACTGTGAATTGAACCAATCAAGCAGTAATCAAACCCAGCGGAGTCGCCATTCTTGTTATGTGGAATTCTGCCCTACGGATAAGTCAGAAATCCCTTAGACTAAAGCAGACTTAAACTAACTCTAGGCTAAGAACAGACAAAACAAATGCAACCTTGAATCCCTAGATCTAACAAACATTTCAGAATTAAAATGTTGAAGAGAATAGAAGGAGTTTAACTGACCTTATGTCCAAACGCCTGTCTTTGATATTTGCTCCAAGCTCCAAGTCCTCACAAGTAAACCTGTTAACAATGGAACCAAAACACAAGCATGTACTATTCTCTAGCAATCTGAAAACATGATTTAGAATCTAAATCTATGAGAGATACAAACCATATCATTAAAACAAGATTAACACAAATGATTTGGGAAAACAAGACAAGTTATTCCATTACAACTTGAAGATTACTTACAAAGGGTGCTTGATGCCCAAGCCAATCCTTCAACTCCAAGTGTCTTCTCCTCTAGCTATCTCCACAATGCTGCAAGACCATAAGTTTGGTGCTCTCAAGAGTCCTCCCCCTTCCCAATGGCATGCCTCTCTTTTATAATGGATGGTGAGGTTAACCAACAAGAGAGATGAGTGGATCTAAGGAGGGATAAGTGGATCAGGGTTTCTAATCGAAGGAGATGAGTTGAGATCGAATCAAGGAACCCAATATTCCATTATCTTCGAAAATCCAAGATCCCACAAGCCAAGGGCAAAAACTATTAAAAGGGTGCCGCGCTTTGCAAAGTCTGCAGAACGCGGCACTGCCGCGCTTTGAGGCAAAAGTGGAACGCGGCAGTGTCTAGTGCCGCGTTTTGGGAACATAGCAAGGCGCGGTAGTGTGTAAAAATAAAGTCCAAGGTGGGTCAAAACTTGCCAGGGTGGATTTACCTTCAAGGTTGACTCATCATCTGTCTCTTCTGGATGGTTCAAAACAGTAGGGAAGGTGTCGTCAACTTGTTTTGTGATGGGGATGCGACACCGTGAAATATAGAGGTATAACAGTTTTATCTAGAATCCTGGTGCACCATTGAAACCATTGCACATCATTGACAATGCGTAGAGTACAATAATGCACTGTTTACGATGCAAATTGTACAATATACCACACGACCAAGTTGCGGATATTTTAAAATATAAAACCAATCAACCACATTATACATTTTGATGCAAAGCGAACAAATGTAAATGGCGATACATTGGGGTGCCATCTTAAGCAGCTGAATTGCATTAGTCTTCTTCATGTTATTCATCTGCTTAATATGGCTTAAGATGGCGATACTCCACTTCCTCCTCCACAGGTTGATCAAACACCCTCTCCTCCACAAGCCAACCCACCTCTGTAGGCCGAATAACCACCATCTTCTCCACTGGTCGAATGACCACCCTCTCTTTCACAATCCGAACCATCTCCAAATGAATTGCATTAGTCTTCTTCATGTTATTCATCTGCTTAAGATGGCGATACTCCACGTCCTCCTTCTCCTCCACAGGTTGATCAAACACCCTCTCCTTCACAAGCTAACCCACCTCTATAGACCGAATAACCACCACCTTCTCCAAGGGTCGAATGACCACCCTCTCCTCCACAATCCTACCCCTCTCCATAAGCCATACAACTACCATCTTCTCCATAGGTCGACCAACCACCCTCTCCTCCTCATCAAGTCGACCCATCCCCCTCTCCTCCACAAGCCGACCCTCTCCTCCACAAGAAATAAAGTAGACTTTTCTCGTATTTTTTCGAACTCAAAATAATAAGCACTTAGCCACTAAAAAGCTTAAAGAAATCATGCAAATATCAAGAAAAAAAATTCAACATGATAAAAGGTTTAAAGATCTGCTCAGTCGAATCTCATATTATTTCGACGAAAACATTCTTATTCAATGGTTCGTCACGGGTCTCTTGCTAATAAAAAATAGAACACCATTGAGGTTGCAAGAATTTACAATGTATGAAGATGCTATATAGAAAGCACAACAAATTAAGTTCGACGACGAATTTCTAGTCGCCCTTGTCGACAAAAGATTACAATAAAAACTTGAAATCATGCAAAGATCCATTCGTGAGCTCTCCTCCTTGAGAAACATCGACATGTAGTGTATGACTTGCTCGTGAGCTCTCCTTGAGAAACATCGACATGTGGTGTATGACTTGTTTGTAAAAGGCCGCACCAAAGATCTGGCCCTGCTATTATTTTGCTTCAGGAGACCATGTGTGATGAAAACCTTGCTATTCCTAAACTTTGTAAGCTTCTTCCTTATTGGGAGGTGGCTGCAGTAAGTTCTTGTGGTTTATCTAGGGGTCTTGCAGTCGCATGGGATCCAAATGTATTTGATTTTAAGGTTTTCTTTACCCCTTGGGGCATGCTATTAAAGGGGTCTTTCTGTGGAAATCATCATTCTCTTTCCATACTCAATTGTTATGTTCCCTATAGGGAGAGACAAAGCTTTTGGGAATCACTACAGGGTTTTGGGCTTATGAACTTAGATGATTTGATTATTGTAGGAGATTTAAACTTCACTTGTCATGCTTCAAAGATTTGGGGATCCTCTGCTAGGCTGGATGATTTAGCAGATTTCTTTAATCAGTTATTTGTGGATATAGATTTTGTGGATGTGAAGCCACATAAATTGGTCCCCACCTGGACTAATGGTAGATTTGGAAGTGATGGAGTTCATAAGCATCTAGACAGATTTCTTGTCAAATCGGATTTGTTGGGCATTTTCCAGAAGCATCGGTCTTGGGTTTTCGACTGCAAATTCTCGGACCATTGGCCCATTGTCCTCCAATTAGATGAATTTGGTCACAACCAATCTTCGTCCTTCAAGTTCAATTACTCTTGGCTATGTGATGATTCCTTTTGCAGTATGGTTAGATCTTATTGGTTGAGCTGTGGTGTTTTTGATACAAATCCGATGCAGAATTTCTGTCATAAATTAAAGGGTTTAAAAGAGACTGTTTCTAAATGGATTAGGGATAAAAAGAAGGCAGACAAATTGGAGTTATCTCTGTTAGAAAGAAAACTCCAGGTATCTATCTCTGCAAATGTTAATAATTCTCTATCTTTCGACTCTTTTGAGGTTATGAAGCAACTTGAGCAGAAAAAAGAAGAGTTACTAATCCAGGAAGAAAAAGAATGGCGACTTAAAATTCGTGCCATTTGGATTTCTCATGGTAATAAAAATACAAAATTCTTTCACTCTTTCGCATCCGCTAGGAGGAATTCGAAGTATATATGGGAAATTGATGATGACAAAGGTCACCAGCATTCTGGGCTTGATAACATTAAAACAAAAGCTATATCCTTCTTTGGCAATATTTACAGTGATCTAGGTGATTGCAGCTTGACAGATCAGATTAAAGTGGCATCTCTATATCCACGTTTCTTTAATGAGCAGGAAGCTGACTGTATTCAAGAAGAGGTCTCGCTGGAAGAAATTGAACAGACACTGAAAATATTTGCTAAAGATAAAAGCCCTGGGCCCGATGGGTGGCCGGTGGAGCTATATCTGCATTTCTTTGATCTAATGGGACGAGAACTAAAAGAATTGGTGAATTTCTCCAGAATCAATGGATATATCTCGGGTGGTCTTAAATCCACATTTGTTACCCTAATTCCTAAAAAGGACAAGCCAATGTCCTTTGGAGATTATCGTCCGATTGCTCTCTGTAATTTACTTTACAAGCTTATTTAAAAAATTATTGCTGATAGATTAAATTTTGTACTATCTGAACACATCTCAGCTGAACAATTTGGCTTTTTAGCTGGAAGACAGATTCATGATGCTATTGGCATCTCCCAGGAGCTGTTGCACAGTATTAAGATCTACAAGAAAAAATCCCTTTTACTTAAAATGGACTTGGAAAAATCATATGATAGGGTAAACTGGTCTTTTCTCAGATTGATCCTCATCATAATTGGGGTGCCTACTTTGATCACTAAGTGGATTATGGCCTGCATTACTACTATGAATATCTCTGTGCTTGTAAATGGTAGTCCGTCTGATTTTTTCAGCTGCTCCAGGGGGATTAGACAAGGGTGTCCCCTATCTCCTCTTCTATTTATATTGGTTATGGATGGTTTTAGCAGATTGGTTAATCAAGCTTTAATGAGAGGTCAGATAAAAGGTATTAAGTTATCAAAGGATTGTGTGATCACACACATATTATTTGCTGATGATGTTCTAGTGGCTGGTTTGGACACTGTGGAGGAGTGGTATATGTACAAGGAGATCATCCAGACTTTCTGCAGTGCATCAGGTATGAAGGTCAGTTCTGCTAAATCAAAATTTTATCATGTATCTTTAAATGATGAACATCTTAGTGACATCCTCTCGATCTTGCCTTTTAAATGTTGTTCCATGGATCAAGGTTTCAAATATCTAGGTTTTAATCTTAAGCCCAACAATTATCAAATCAAAGATTGGTTTTGGCTGTTGAGAAAAATTGAGGCTCGCATAACGCATTGGTCTTACAGGCTATTGTCCATTGGTGGCAAACTTATATTAGTGAAATCTGTTCTCTCCAGCATACCTGTTTACTGGTTTTCATTGCTTGAAGTGCCATCTTTTATCATCAAGACCATTAAAAAATATTTCTTCAACTTTCTTTGGTCTGGGACTGCCAGCAGTGAAAATATTCCTATGGTTGCTACAGACACTCTTTCTAGACCTTATAGATATGGTGGCTGGGGCATTAAAGATCTGGGGATCTTCAATATTGCTCTCAAATTAAAAAGTATTTGGAGGGGTATATTTGGAAAAACCCTTTGGTCTAGACTCATTCATAGCAAATATATAAAATCGGATGTTTTCTGCTGGATTAGAAATCCTAAATTAGTAAATTGGAATTTCTCTCCTATGTGGAGGGGTTTTATGAAAATATTCCACTGGATAAAAAATGACCTCTTATGGCAGGTGGGGACAGGAGAATTGATTCGTGTTGAGATAGATCCCATCATAGGGATGGAAGATGATTATATTCTGCCTCCTATCATCTCACAGTATCTTCAGGTTTTAGGGCTGTCTACTTTGAATAAAATACAACTGCACAGTTTTGGGGATGAGAATAATGCTGCGTGGATGTCTGCTAGAGATCTTGGCCTTACTGGTTTTTTAGCTCGGACATGGGATGCTTACATCATGAACTTAAATTCAGCTGGTGTCAAATTGAACCATGATTCAGATCATCTTGTTTGGGGTGGAAACCCTGCTTTTGGTATTGTATCGGCACAAACTGCTTATTCTAGAATTGTTCAAGACAAGTTCATCTTCCCTCAGGATTGGTGGTATAAGAGGCTATGGCATTGGTCTATTCCTTTAAAACTGAAATGTTTTATTTGGTTAGTTTTGCAAGATAAACTGAAGACATAGGAAAATCTGTGTAAACAGGGATGGATTGGACCTAGTTTATGTGTTCTTTGCAAAAGTGCAGCTGAAACAAAACAACACATATTTGTCCAATGCAGTTTTACTCGTAAGATCTGGGATTTGGCATCATCAACTCTTAATATCTTACAGTGCTGGGATGTGGGGGATTTCAATATGTGCTTATTAAACTAGTACAGGCATTGCAAGCAACATTTTTATATTGCTATATGCATCTCGTGGGCAATTTGGTTTACCAGAAACTATGCCATCTTTCGGAATTCTACACCTGACACTTTTCAATGTAGCATGATTGCATTAAAAATGTTTTCAACATGTGAGGTTGATGAACTTAAGTTGAAGACTGACAGAATTAGTTTTTTTAATCTCTAAGTGGATCAACCTGTTCTCTTCTTCGATGGAGCTTCACAATATGGTTTATGTGCAGTTGGGGGTGTCATATATCTGAATGATTCTCATTATTTTTCTGTTAGACTCAATTGTGGTTCAGGAACAAACATGAAAGCTGAATTAATGGCTCTCTGGTGTGTACTTAATGTTGCCAATATCTTTGGTTTGGTTAATATCAAGGTATATGGTGACTCCCGGGTTACCATTAAATGGGCTGCGGGTGACTTCAAGCTTAATGTAATGAACCTGAGGCTCTAGGCTCTTAGAACTCATTTTGAAATCTCAAAGCATCAGAATATCAAGTTTGAGCATATTTATAGAGAACATAATTCTCTTGCAGACAAGCTATCAAAACAAGCGCTATCTGGTATGGAAGGGCAGCTGATTTGGGAGCAATATGTATTGGTGCTTGTATCTTACGAACCATAATGGTTGTTTTGAGACCATGAGTGGATCCTGAAACTTTTTGCTGTGCAGATCTTCCATGGAAAATATTGTAAATGATTCGACAGTTGAATCGTGAACTTCATTGTACTATTTGATTCGTTTGAATATCAATAGTAGGTTTTTTTTCGCTGGAAAAAAGGCCGCACCAAAGATAATTGTCGACTTTGTGATGATAAGCAACAATATGTACGAGTTGTTCATATTCAATATTACTACGAGCATAGATCCATCTTAATTTCGTATCTATCAAGTACCAAGAGGGATCCAATTTCTTGAGGTGTATTTTTTTAAAAAAATTTAAACTCAAGAAATTTGATCTCTCTTGATTGATAGATCCGGGTTTAAGTTTTAAGTTTTTATTTTATAAACGAACATCTATTTCTTAACTACTTTTTATAATATTTTATTTTATGAATCAACATGGATTTTTTTTTAATACTTTACATAATTTTTTATTTTATGAGTCGACATTAATTTTTTTAATTATTTTGTTAGTAACATCTCCCCATACTAGACTGTAGAGCATCTAGTTTTTCTCAGTGCAATGAAATTTGCCAAAAATTTCTAACATACCCGAAGAAGGAATGCTTGTTCAATATGAAAAATACAAAGCCCAAATGGTGTGCAATTTGTAAAGAAAACACCCACAGTACTGCCGAGTGTGCCTTAAATAGGAAAAATAAGCAAAATGATCAGTCGATCTATCAAGCTCAAGCCGTCCACGAGAATGAGTAGAAACAACATCTACAATCCCGGCTTCAACTTGGATGGCAACGTGCAAATACTTCCTTGAACGTTTTGGAGGAAAGAAATTGACAGCACAAGTTCAAATCTTACATTTTTTCAACTTGTCATGAAGTAAATTCCTTTAACAATAAAAAACAGCTAAACTGGACGAAGGTTAAATAACCTCCAAACAAAACATGTCTTGCACAATTATCTTTGAAGCTGAACCAAGCAACGTGTTAAAATAATAAAACTGAACCAAGCAAGGTGTTCAAATAATAAAAGAAGTTGCATATCACTATTAAATAAGATACCTATGAAGAATCTCTATGCTGGCAAAAGAGATCGCAACCCTTGTGACAACCTGCAGATGAACAAAGACATGAGACAATTTCATGTTTTATGGTACCTTTTTAGTATCATAATTTGAAACAATTACGACTGAGCCTGCATAATATATGCAATGCCCCACAAAAAAATTATGCATTGCATATTTAGATACTTTATGCTATTGTTCAATTGATATGTAACACAATAGTAGCTTAAGTATTTACTCCATTCATTCTGAAAACATCATGGTGTACAACCAAAAGATATATTACTCTAGAGAAATCCACTGAAAATTAATAAGTTACAGAGAAGGTAATCCAGAGACAAATAAATGTTTCTACAACAATATGCTTCTGCTACTGCAAAAGAATGCATGGTACTATAGAAACAACAGATTCGATAAATCACATTAAAAAACTAAGAGTTTCCTTCCACATGGCCATCAGACAACTGATCATCTTTATCTTCTTTATCTTTATCCTTGTTATTCTGTTTCTCAAAAAAATCATCCTTTTCAAAAATCTTAACATGGCATAGCTCCTTTCCAGCTTCATCTGCAAACTTTATTTTCCTTTGTTGCTTTTGAGGATCACTTGAAAGGCTAGTTCTTTTGTCACTTGAACGCTGCAGAATGAAATAGAACAAATCACTGACTAGAACTTTAAATTCAACCATGTAAAAAATTACTGATGAGTAATGCCATTTAAAATTTCAAGGTTACCTAGCATACCATGATTGCAGAAAAACGGTTACAGTCTCGAGACATCATGTTAATCCATTTTTTTGTTGTCTTCTCAGCTTTAAAAGCATTGGCAATAGCTTGATTTATCTGTGATAGAACAAAATATAGTCAAATGTGAATAAAAGCCAGTTATATACAAAGACTCAAGTAGATTTGACACAGTATATCAGATGTACCTTCTATAATGATATGAAAAAAAAAAATTAATCAAATGCAGAAAGAGCCCCTACTGTAAATAATACAGTTTACACTAGTGCAGCAAGAATTTACATAAGAGCACAGGAAAATAAAGTAATACCTCCTCCACCGTGAACTTAGATGATGGACTAGACAAAGCAGTTTCAAAGGTCCGATACTCTTCAGCCATAGTTCGCATTGTCTTCAGTTGTTTCAAAAGGTTGCATGTTAAAGCATTTATATCAGACATCTGCCGCTGTGAAAATTCTCTGGCTTTCTTAGATCGTAATTGTGTAGAAAAGCATATATCACATTTACATGCTGTTGGACAGGAAATACTAGGGGACTTGAGAATGCCTTTGATGGATGGAGGGGGGGGAACTTCTTCTCTTTGGTTACATGCTGTTGGACAGGAAATACTAGGGGACTTGAGAATGCCTTTGATGGATGGAGGGGGAGGAACTTCTTCTCTTTGGACCCCAACATCATTACTATCTGTCTTCTTTGGTAGCAGAGGAGAAGAAGGTATGTCAAGACGATCAGCTAGTGCAGGGCTATAAGGAGAATATCGAGGAGATTTTGGAAGTGATAAAGGGGAATTTTGTTCCAGGGTAGGGCTTTTATTGTGACATGGGGATCCTGATGCCTTAACTCTTGCATCCATTGCATTCAATTCACTCAGCTGACATGGACTTTCTGCCAGAGATTTATTAGAGTTGCAAGTATTAATTGGCATAGAAATTTCCTCAGACAAAAAGTGACCACTTTCCTCAGACAAAAGTGATAACTCACAACTCTTGGATCCAGAATTACAATGATCTGCCTCAGAATTAATCGGCACCACGTCACCTGTGTGCTTGATAGTATCTGCAGATGGTTCAAGATCTACAAGAATTGGCACCTCCTGTAGAGTCTGCTTATCAGACTCATTTTCAATTTGGTGCCTCATACTTGGAGAAGAATCTAGCACCATCATTTCAACAGCATTTTGTTGGCAATCAGCTACCTCTGTGGAATTGTTAGCCAATCCTAATTTGCATTCACTACTGGAGTCGAAAGATGGGACATTTTGACTAGAGTTCTCTAAATCTGTCAAGTCAGTAATATCCTGTTGTTTTCCACTTTCCAGAGAGAAAATTTCATTTATGGACTGCACACAGCTTTGACTACTCTGAGCAATTTTACGTATCTTTTGTCTGTGAATCCCTAAAGTCTGACCTTGCTTGGGATCTGGAAACCCCTCTTCTTTGGGATCTCGAATTTGCTCTACTGTTGTCACATTTTCTTCTTCAAATTCACATTTCCTCTTCTTGGATGATCTTGTTCTACATAAGTTTTCCCTTTGATCAGAGTTAATGCCAAGGTGGCACTTTGAGTCACCAACAGTCAAGTTGTCACCTTTTTTCTGGTACTTTGCAGGACTAGATTTCGTCTTCATTTTTAACGACTGAATCCGTCTTAAGGTTATTCCCTCTCTGTCAGTATATTCTGTTGTCTGTTTTATATTCATCAAAGAACTACCATAAACTACAGTGGTCTCAGTATCAGAATGTGCATTCTCCATCTTCCTTACTTTGAGAGGGGTAATTTTTTTTTCACAATTCAGAACTTTCAGAACGAATCGGAGATTCCCGGAAGCAGAATACAGATAAAATCTCGGTATGACAATGGCTACAGGGCCACCACAAGATAATAAAATGAATAAATTGAACGAAATTGAACCAACGCTTCGAGACTTATACTCGCGGAAAGGTATGGCGGGAAGAGCTGTGTCGATTCTCGTAACTTACATATATATATATTAACTACTTATTAAAAAATCGCAGTATTTTAAAAATATTTAGTGAGAGTCCAAGGGTTTGAACAAAGTCAAGGGATAGCATTTTGCCAACATGGCAATAAAGTGTTTTAGTCTCATGTCCACGTGGAAAATATGTTGCATTTGATTGGCTCGTCTGAAAAAGTCTTCGTCCGTTTGACTCATCACAATTATATTTGAAATAAAGAAAAAATTGTGACGTTAAAAAATCGCTTGCGCAAAGGTTGGAAATTCTTTATTTATAGTTAATTTATATGGTCTTTATTAAATCTGATTTAAAATGTAAGATGTTTTAATGGTTTTTCACTAAAATTGAATGGTTTGAAAATATTAGTTATTTTTCATACACTCGTGCAATTTTGAAGTTTCAAAATCATCACCTTTGGGAATTAACGATCCGTTTCAATATTTTTATTATTTAAATTCATAAAAATTAATATTTTTTTCCTGGGAAAATGTCCGTAATTTTATTTCAAAAAGATGATTAAAATTACAATCTGCAGATGTAATAAAATCACAAGGATCCCTACATTTTCACATATTTCTGTCCCATATAAGCAGATACCAGCTTATAAAGAGCTGAACCAAAAAAAGATAAACCCAATAAAACTTCACCACAAGAAGATGAATCTTGAACAGTAAAGAGAAACCCAAAAGACGTCTTCAAACCGAAACCCTCAGCAGGAGAAACAGTAGATCCAAGTCTGTGGACAAGCAGCAAACTCTGGATCTCCCAAACTGTCGAACAGCCAGCAACTACTGATGAAGAAAACGGCCAGACACTAGCAGGCCCTTGCTGCTGCGGGCTATAGCGAGCCGGACGGCGTGCTGCGAGAGACGCTGGGGACATCCCTGAAATGTAAATCAGCGAAGAGAAACCTGTGGCTCCTGAAAGAAACCTCTGCCACCGGCCTCCAAGAAAGCAACGGCAGATCTGCTCGTGATATCAAGAAAAGCAGCCAGATCTAGACTCTGTCATCATGGGATCCTACCTCCACCACCGCCGCGGCGTCCACGGGCTTCTCTAGTGCGGATGGATCTGTGCTTATGGTTTCTTCTTCTGGAAACACGGATCGTCCTGGAAGACCGCGAACAGAACCCGATTCCCTGAACACCTTCGCAGGGCATTATGACTGGACTGGCTGACGATATCAATGGAGAGCAGCTGCTGGCGGCACAGCCTGTCCACTCCATGGATTAGCAGCCCGTCGTTCTGGATGCACGAAAAGAACCCTGTTAATGCGTCTTGTACCGGCCGAAAGATGCGCAAAATCATGACCGCCCTTCAAGAAAATGGACTGAGCGGTGAGGTCTCTCTGGGAACTTGATGTGCAGCAACGCCAGGATGCTGTATCCCGTGCCTCTGTCGTCGGAAAGAAGCAAGAGTAGCCACCGCATGCGGAAATCGCCACCACGGGGTGCAGGCAACACACGCTGCCATAGGGTGCGCCTCAGAACCGCCACCGTCTGGCCATCTCCGACGCCATCGCAAGGTTCTTTTATTCTCCTCAGCCAGGTGGTTGGGATCCTGGATTCTTGAACGAGGCCCTGCATTGGAAGCTGCCGGGAATGCCGAAGAGGAGGCGCCATCAGCTGTCAACTGACGGCTTATTCAAGTCTACTCGCTGACGGCTTATTCAAGTCTACTCGCGGCCACCCGTCTTGAGAGCCTCTGTTCCATCCCATCCATGCGCGCAGGGCTTGTTCCCAACCGCCTCGCAATGGCATGAAATCAGCCACCACCCATACTAACTCTTGTTATCCAATCTTCATATTGCATTTTAGGTTTGGGCTCAAATCTAAGCAAATATACAAGAAGATTCCATAAAAATTAATATTAATAATAGATACATTCTATTTTTATAATAAATTATGATTTGTTTTAAATAAAATAGGAATGATTGTTTTCAATGATTCAAAGAATAAGGAAAAAAATATTTTTAATATAAATATAAATAAAAAATGTTTATGCGTTTGATTCCAAGTAATAGAATAAAAAATGCTTATGCGTTTGGTTTGATTCCAAGAAGTAATAGAATAAAAAATGTTTATGCGTTTGATTCCAAGAATAGAAAAATAAAAACATGTTTATGTGTTTGATTCCAGAATAAAAAAGTAAAAACATGTTTTCAATATAAATATAAATAAAAAAGTTTATGCCAAAAAGTATTATCTTCTTTTTAAATAATTTATATTATTTTTCTTAGTTTGGAGCAGGTTAAGGATCAAACCATAAAGAGTTCCATGCCTCTTTGAATCCTCTTGAAAGTATTTGGGATAAGTATGTAAGTAGGTTGAGGGTTTTATTCAGGATAAGTATGTAAGTATCTGGGGTGTTATTTGTTTTTGAGATATTTATTATATCTAGTTATTGGCTTTATTTGCTAATGTTGTGGATGGCAGCAACAATAAGGCAAAGTTTCTTTCAAGTAATTATTATGAGAGAGGCAAATAAACCATAATTTTTTTTTTGGAGATTCTAAGCTAACAATAAGGCAAAGTTTCTTTCAAGTAATTATTATGAGAGAGGCAAATAAACCACCTGGCAAAATTTATGTACATGTTTTTAAACAAGGAAAAACAAGAAGATTTCAACTATGATTTTTAAACAGGGGAAAACAGAGGAAGATTTCAACTATGATTTATATTGAGACAAACTTACTTGAAAACTTGTTTGTACTCTGTGCAAAGCTCATTGGTTATAATGAATTTTGATGATATAATCCTTATGGGTGTTAAATCCTTTGGAGGACTGAGGACTTTATTACTGTCTTTTTTTCTAAATTTGTTTTTAGATGTAGCTTGTAGCTTTTATTGCAGACTTTAAGTCCTGTGAGGAGGTTATCTAAAAAACATTTTTTGCTTCTGGTATTGTCTATCGAATTCTAGGCACGATAGATCATTTGGATCAGTGCAGATTGGACTCTTCTCTCTGCAGGTTTTTTGTTCTGGAATATTTTGATGAACTCTTTTGGAAAGAAAGTGGAAACCATATTGCTATTTTTTTATGATACCTGCTGGGCACTGATTTTCAAACGAAGGAGTGTAAGGAAGCATTTAGTTCTTCTTTTCTTTTCCTGACTCCTGTTAAGGAGTTTTGTCTTAACACATCTAAAATATGTTTTGTGTTAAAACAAATGAGGAGTTGTTGAGATCAATGATCTATGGAGTTGTAAGTTCAGTGAAGATCTAGTCTTTTTGAGTGGTTTTATAATAAACTTTCAAAGAGTAGTGCTTTGCACATATTGAAATTTGTAAGAACCACCTTTTTTGGATGATAAATCCTAAGCAGAGAAGTGTTTAAACACTTATGTTGAATATACTTTTCATTCTTATTGAATAGAAATAACTTCTTTTTTTTTGGAGGAAAAAAGTTGAGGGTTTTAGGTGATTCAAAGTTATTAACGGATTGGACAAATGGGAAAAATCAAATAACAAGCACGGCCTTAAGCCCAATAATATAACTTTGTTTGGAGAAAAAAATTCTCTTTGAATAAATCTCCTTTACACATGTTTATAAGAAATTCAATTTCAAGGCATATTCACTCTTAACAGAAGCCCTCATTTTGCAAGAAGATTTCAAAAGTCACTTGTTTATGATTCAATTGTTCTTGTTTTGAGTTGTAATCATTCTTGGAAAAGATAAATATAAATAAAAAGCTATGTTGCACTAGCTTTGGGGATAGGGGGACGGGGGCGGGGGGACGAGTCCCCAAGACGGCTAGAGCCCACCCCTAAAGTTTCAAGTGATGGCAAGTTGGGACGACAATGATAATATATCTATCTATCTATCTATATATATATATAGTTTCAGAAGCACAATATTTGAAGGTCCTGAGGTGGCCATTGTCTTGATTTTTTGGGGTACTCTTTTTTTCTAGGGTTGCGAGGTTCCTTTCTATGGTTCTTGGGTGTAGTCTTTAAGGTTTCCAACTATGGGTAGTGAGAAGGACGAATGTGATTGTGGGTATTTTTAGGAGGACATACGATTGTCATCTATGGTAATATTTTGCATCCGTGAAGAACTTTTGGAGATATGGGATGTCCAAAGGATTTTAATGTTGACTTAAAAACATCCTTTCTAGACCTTATTTCCTTGACAGATGGACACCTTCCCAAGGTGGCTTCTCTCTCTTGAAGGCTCTCCTCATGTTAACTATTTACCTTCCCCTGTCAACTGTTTATTGACATTGAAAATTGCTCCTCCTCCTCCGATATTCTCTAACAATTTTCAGTCTGAAAACCCTTGTAAGGAAAAACATGGAGCAAAAGTCCTACAAGCTAGAGAGATTAAGGTAAAGCTAGTCTAGGGGCATGATGTAGGAATGGACAAAGTTATGGATCTCATCTTGAAAGATTTAGTTGGTCGCTTTATGGGAAAGACTGTTTCACCTGGCTCTCTTAAATGATGGCTTGAGTCTATGTGATTAGACAATCTTGGTTACGTGTCGTTGTTTCATGTTCTTCTTAAGGGTTGGATTATCTTTGAATTAAAACGTGTAAAGTATTTGGAGATCTTTTTATCTCAGCCATTGTTTTGGGGCCCATTTAGTCTACTTCTGAAACTATGGTCTCCCTCTTTTGGTCTGTAATACCCCCATTTTGACTCTTCGGATGTATTAGATTTTAATGTAAATATCGTATATGTGTGATGTATGATTCCTAGCATGGAGCTCAAGGCCAAGGACCCGCTAGTGAATGCTCAGCCTTGAAGGGTTGGTATTTTATGTTGTGCTATCCATGTGCTAGTAAGCCATGGGGAAATTGTAAAAATGATGTAAATAATTGCAATGCAAATAAAATACCAAGGGGCTGGCTATGGATGCAACTAAAATGAGGGGGATATGTGTATCCACTAGGGAGAGGTGAGGGGGTTGTGGGATTGAACCCTATGATGCCATATGTTAGATTGGGAACCCCCTTTGACTGTCCTAGCTGTCATTTAATGCTGATGTAAGGAAGTACTTCAGAAACCTGCTCATGAGGTTTATGGAGTATGGGTAGCCCATAAATTTGTGAGGCAGGGTATGGGATCTGTTTTGCTTGTACGATAAGTCGCTCTACCTCATGGGAGGAAAATTTCCCTTATCCCCATGCCATTGTGAAACAACCAGACTGTTATTCTGAGAGAGGATGCAGGCCCAACAGTGGGAGGAATCACAAATTGCGACTTGGGATGAAGCCACGATTTGCAGAGCCAAAAACGCCCAGAAATCTATGTGGGAAGTGAAATCCGTTGGGGAATCCATAGACTCGAATCTTGGGGCGATATTGAGAGGGTTGGATGCCCATAAATCTATTGGGAGACCTGAATTTGATAGCCGAAAACCCAGTTGTGGGACATAACCTTTTGGCCGCAACCTTGAGGAAGATATAAGAGCATATCACAGTGGGAGAGAGATGGGGGGGTTAGAATTCATGGTAGATCTAGTGAGGGCTCATTTAACCTTGTTTTAGAAGTCAGGACCAACCATACCTTCCCAGGTCAGCACAAAGGGAAGGGGCACCCAAGGGACTGTGTAGCAGAGAAGGGGACCTTACTTACGATGAGAGTGGAGGTGATGGGGGTGCCTGGACTGTCTGAAGCCAATTGGATATGCCTGTAGCTCTATGATTGAGCTCATTGGCTTAGGAAACTTCTTCCCTATCTCCCCACTTGCTTGACAGAGCCAGCTGTGTGCTGGATGAATCTGAATGACTGTGCCTAAGGTTGTGAGTGAGCCTGTTAGTTTCTCCTTAGTGGATACACAGCCCTAGATCGGGGGTGGTCTTTGAGTGCTGAAAGAATACATGTTGGGCAGAGACCTATGGTTGGGTTGGAACGTTGCAGTACATAGCCAGTTGCTAGGAGATTTTAACGAAAAGATAAGTGTTCTCTATGATTTATATCATGTTCATTTTGTGTTCGAATGCTTAATTGTTCATGTTAATGGGAATGGAATGATTATCTTAAGTTAGTCAACACAAGCCTGTGCATAGCATGAGAAAAGGATTAATTCCATGTAGGTTGTTTCATCATTCTTCCTGGGAGAAATGTGTTGATGCATTCCCTTGTATGTGTGTGGACAATGTTTCATTCCTCTGTGTTTAATTGAGTATGCATATGCACACCTGGGTTTGTATTTATTGTTCGGATATCCATCATCTATTTCGGGATACATATCTATTTTAGGATCATCTATTTCGGGATACATATCTACTTCAGGATCTTGCATGATCTATTTCAGGATATGCAGTCCAGTCACCAGTTTGATGCCTCCAGCACCTTATCCACCTTCTTCTAGCACCCGGGAGCCACTTTCCACAGAGTTTTAGCCCTCCTAAGCTGAAAGGCGCCCTCTTCTCACCTACTGACAGAGAAGGGCGCACTTGTTCACCTACCACTGCAGATTCACTCCAGTTACATTCAGTTAGCTCCGATTCTGATTGATTTCACTCCGATTTCACTCCTGACTGACTGTTTCACCTCCGATTGACCTCCAGTTCGATTAGGTGACTTGCTCTGACTCCAGTTAGCCTCCCATGCGCCCCCACTGAGCCTCCAGATCCTATATCAGTGCTACACACTTCAGTTACATTTATTATGATCAGTTAGACTCAGCTTGACACCTGGATGACTGTCTGTTGTGATTGATGAGCAACACCGATGATTGATGAGGACTCCTAGATTGAGTCAAGCTACTCCATTTCAGTGATTCGAATGGCCTACTTAGTCAATTTGAATTGCCATTGACAGATATTGGATTGTATTGTAATCTATTGTAATTCATTCACCCTTTCTGGGATAGAGAGCACTGCTGCATGTTTTGCACAGTTTTGCACCATATTTTCTATGTTCATCTGTTGTGATTGATTTACTTGTTCATTAGATCTGCTGTGACTAATTTTACATGGTATCAGAGCCATTGCAGGGACAAGATCTCTTTTCTACAGGTGTTTATACAAGAAGATTTGACTGAATTGCTAAAAATTGCAATAAGTTTGGCATGAGATATCTCAAGGGCATTCGCTCCTGTGCATGCAAAGCTTGAAAATTATTCCAATACCACTCCAGAAGCTTGAGTTACCACATAATTCCTGGATTTGATACATTGGACCCATTCAACATTGCTTGAAATCCAATCCCAGGTGTGATGCAACTCTCAAAGGGTGGATTGTTCGACCTTATTGTGGTTGTTTTGATGTGATTTGCAGGTTTATTGTCTCCTCCAATTGCATTCGCTACCTTCTGCATGCAAGCCTTTCTACAGCAATTCCATTCGCTCTAGTCTGCATGCAAGCTTCCTCTTCAACAGTTGACTCAATCCTTGCAATGGAATACTCTTCTTCAAAGCCTATCCTCACCCCATTCAATTATTTTGATTGGAAAGATGATATGGAGATCATATTACGTTCAAAAGGTTACTACCGAGTCACTCTTGGTCTTGAATTGGAGCCAAACAATGTAGCAGAAAGAACCAAACACTACAACAAGCTTGATGAAGCTTATGGTCTTCTTTGTCTCTCCATCTCCAAGGATCTTCACTTCCATCTCAGCGGATTGAAGACTCCAAAAGCCATATGGGAGCAACTTGAGACACTATTCGGCAAGCAGGATGAGCTTAGGGCTTTTCAATTAGAGAATGAATTGATTGGCCTTAATCCTGAAAATTTCGAGACCATCAATGAATTCTTCACAAAATTCAAGAACTTGAACTTGCAATTGAAGAACAGTGGTGTTATCAAAGAGGATAAACAGTTGATCCTCTCCATTCTAAGCAAGCTTGGGAAAGATTATTCGGTATTTGTCTCCACTTTCAATTCCGGTCGGCTAACTACCCCGAATTGGAAGATGCCTACCTTGAATGCCTTCATTGAGTCCGTTACGAAAGAGCATGACAAGTTGATTCAAATGGGGTCCATAAGCTCCAAAGATTCAGCCCTATTTGTTCAAGGACCCAAGATCTCGAATGGTAAAGGAAAGCTAAAGAAGGAGAAGCCCAAATTCGAGCTTCACAAGCAAAAAGACAAAGGCAAGCAAACGGATGCACCATCCAGTTCGAAATCCAAGCAAAAGGGCAAAGAAGGTAACCAAAAATCTAAATGTACTTATTGTAACCGTGGCTTTCATCCCGAAAGTTCATGTATGAAGAAGACTATAGAGCAAATGGCCCTCCTTTTGGAAAAGAACAACATAACCCTTCCTGACGGTGCAAGGAAGAAGGATCGGAATGACGATCATGAAAGAGGACAAGCACTCATGGCAACGGTTTCGAAGCCCACTCTCTTGATAGATTCGGGTGCATCAAATCATATGGCTGCAAATATTGATTCTTTTTCCTCATTCGATCCAAACAGCTCCATCCCCATCCATTTGGGAGATGACTCAAAAATTTCTTCAAAGGGCAAAGGTACGATTCATGTAGATCATGGATGCTTTCAGAATGTTCTCTATGTGCCTTCCTTAGCTTCGAATCTCCTTTCTGTTTATCAAATGACACATACTGGTGATCCAAAGAAAGTCACATTCAGCCCTAATACAGTTGAAATTTCTGATATCAAAAGTGGAAGACTAGTTGCGGTTGGAAAGGCAAACCACACTGCAAAATGTTATGAGTTTTCGCACTTTATTCCGCTTGCAAAGCCCACTGCTCTTCGCACACATGGTAATGAGGTTAGTAGGCTTTGGCATGAAAGATTTGGACATCTAAATTATAAGTATTTGCTGCTGCTATCAAATAAATCCATGGTTGATGGGCTGCCACAACTCCGTTCCTCGAAGGGAATATGCACCGGTTGCATTATTGGGAAGCACCCCGAGCACAGATTCGACCGCGGCAAGGCTAGCAGAGCCTCTACTATTTTGGGATTAATCCATTCTGATATCAGCGGTCCGCTGCCCCATATGTCATTAAATGGTTCAAGGTATGTTTTGACATTTATTGATGATTATTCTCGCTTTACATGGGTATTCTTTCTCAAAAACAAGTCAGAAGTGCTTGGAAAATTCAAGGATTTTAAGGCTTCTGTTGAGACCACCACTGAGAGCAAGATCAAAGCTCTTAGATCTGATAATGGTGGGGAATATATCAAGTCCGAGTTGCTGCAACTTTGTGCCCAAAGCGGAATCAAGATCCAACATACAGTTCCCTACACACCCCAGCAGAACGGTGTAGCGGAAAGGAAAAACCGGTCACTGAAAGAGATGGCTACATGCATGATTGAATCAAAAGGTTTGGCTGCAAATCTTTGGGCTGAAGCAATCAATGTTGCTTCATATATACAGAACCGAGTTCCACATTCATCCGTGAAAGGTATGACTCCTTTCGAAGCATTCTTTGGTCACAAACCGGATGTGTCCAATTTGAGAGTTTTTGGCTCTACTGCATGGGCTAGAATTCCTTCTGAGAAGAGACGAGCTTTGGATCCACAAAGTATCGAGTGCATATTGATAGGATATGGGGAAGAATCAAAAGCATATAAACTCATGGATATCATATCTAAAAAGATATTCATAGAGCGCAGTGTGCAGTTTGAAGAACCGCTTCAAGAATTGCAACTAGTTGAGGAGAAAACTGCCGATTCACCGCCTTCACCAGAAGAAGATTCGAGCAGCGATAATGAAGGTATGAGTTCTGATATTTCTGATATTGTATCAGCATATGATGATCATGACATATCAGGTTCGGAATCCGACCATTCAGATCTCCCTCAGTTACCAAAGTGGGCCCAAAATACTCTACAATCTGCTGGTTCTAGTCTTGGAAATCCTGCTGATCCGAGACGAACAAGAGGAGACTTTCAAAGGGCAGGTATGGCTCTTTCTATTGCTGATCCATTTCTTCCTGAGATTTGTTATTTGATGGCTGGTTCAGATCCCCAATCATATTATTCATCCCATCGATATCCGAGATGGAAAGATGCCATGGATGAAGAGTACAGTTCTCTTCAAAAGAACAATACATGGGAGCTAGTTTCTCTTCCACCTGGAAGAAAATTAGTGAAGTGTAAATGGGTCTACCGTACTAAAGTTTCTGCTGATGGCACTATCAGCAAATATAAAGCAAGGTTGGTGGCAAAAGGTTTTTCCCAAGTCCAAGGAGTGGACTACACAGAGACCTTTGCACCGGTTGCAAAGATGGATTCCATCCGCCTTGTTTTAGCTATTGCCGCATCCAAGCACTGGGAGGTGCATCACATGGATGTGAAGAGTGCATTTTTACATGGAGACCTTGATGAAGAGGTCTATATGCAGCAGCCAGAGGGTTATACATCAGATCCATCATTGGTTTGTAGATTGAAGAAGTCTTTGTACGGGTTAAAACAGGCCCCAAGAGCTTGGTACGCAAAGATGGACTCCTTCCTTCTTTCTCAGAATTTCCAAAGATGCAAATCTGATCCGAATGTCTATATTCAGCGAGTTAAAGGTAATTTGTTGGTTATTTTACTTTATGTTGATGATCTGCTTATTACTGGTAGCACACTTACTTCAATAAACAAGCTAAAAACTGCCTTAAATCTAGCTTTTGACATGAGCGATTTGGGCTTGCTGAGTCACTTTTTGGGCTTGGAGATAGCTCAAAATTTCGATGGGATCACTATATCTCAGCAAAAATATGCTTCCGACCTGTTATTGAAGTTTAATATGGCTGAATGTAAGGCAGCCCCGTTCCCATTCCTCTCAGGAATCAGTCTTGAGGAGGGAGATTCCACACCGCTTGCAGATTGCAGTATGTATCGACAGTTGATTGGTTCACTACTTTATTTGACACACTCTAGGCCTGACATCTCATATGCCGTGAGTGCCGTGTCAAGATATATGCAGCAGCCACATGAGCTTCATTGGCGAGCAGCCAAGCGGATCTTGCAGTATGTGCAAGGTACGAGACAGTTTGGCATACATTATGCTGCAGATTCTGAGCTAGATTTCATTGGTTTTACTGATTCAGATTGGGCAGGTGATAGCATTGATCGGAAGTCCACTTCCGGTTATGTTTTCATGATTGGTCATGGTGATATTTGCTGGTCCAGCAAAAAGCAAGCAGCCATTGCACTTTCTTCAGCAGAGGCAGAGTATCGAGGGGCAGTCAATGCCTGCATTCAGGCAGTTTGGTTGCAGGGTATTCTTTCCGAGTTTGGTTTTGGTGGCACTACTTCGACTGTCCTATTTTGTGACAATCAAAGTGCTATCAAGATCTCCACAGATCCAGTTCAGCGGCAGAGGACCAAGCACATTGAGATTCATATGCATTACATTCGACAGTTGGTGCATGACCGCACCATCATTCTGCAATATTGCCCTACTGATGAGAAAATTGCAGACATCTTCACCAAGAGCTTCACTGAGAAGAAGTTCTCTTACCTCCGTTCACTGTTGGGGGTGAGTTCCATCATGGTGGAGACAGATTGATTCATTATTATGCTTTAGACTTGAGGGGGGGCTTTCTTCCCACTGGGTTTTCCCTCTTTCCTCACTTAGTTTATTTTTCAGCATTTTTTGGATTATTGTATTGGGGTGACCTTTGGTCTTAGTTACCAGGGCCCCACATTATTTTAGTTGGCACATCATAGTCTAGCTTTAGGGGGGGTGTTCAGATATCCATCATCTATTTCGGGATACATATCTATTTTAGGATCATCTATTTCGGGATACATATCTACTTCAGGATCTTGCATGATCTATTTCAGGATATGCAGTCCAGTCACCAGTTTGATGCCTCCAGCACCTTATCCACCTTCTTCTAGCACCCGGGAGCCACTTTCCACAGAGTTTTAGCCCTCCTAAGCTGAAAGGCGCCCTCTTCTCACCTACTGACAGAGAAGGGCGCACTTGTTCACCTACCACTGCAGATTCACTCCAGTTACATTCAGTTAGCTCCGATTCTGATTGATTTCACTCCGATTTCACTCCTGACTGACTGTTTCACCTCCGATTGACCTCCAGTTCGATTAGGTGACTTGCTCTGACTCCAGTTAGCCTCCCATGCGCCCCCACTGAGCCTCCAGATCCTATATCAGTGCTACACACTTCAGTTACATTTATTATGATCAGTTAGACTCAGCTTGACACCTGGATGAATGTCTATTGTGATTGATGAGCAACACCGATGATTGATGAGGACTCCTAGATTGAGTCAAGCTACTCCATTTCAGTGATTCGAATGGCCTACTTAGTCAATTCGAATTGCCATTGACAGATATTGGATTGTATTGTAATCTATTGTAATTCATTCACCCTTTCTGGGATAGAGAGCACTGCTGCATGTTTTGCACAGTTTTGCACCATATTTTCTATGTTCATCTGTTGTGATTGATTTACTTGTTCATTAGATCTGCTGTGACTAATTTTACATTTATTTGAATCTATTCATTGATGAATAGGGATAAGTATTATGAAGGCCCAGAAATCCCATACTGCTAGTCATGGCATTGGGGGAGAAATAGACACCCCCTTGTTGTGTCCATGTTCCCTCTGTGGGTTAGATGAAGGGAGGGGTGATGACAAAGTGGATTAGAGCTCTTTACAAAGTGGTAAAGAGGTATGGATGAGGTTTGGGGAAACATTTTCGTTGGATGAAGGACAAAGTCAGAGTTCTCAGGTATGGAAAAGGATCACACCGTTGCATAGAGCTCGCTAAGAGCTTTCCAACGGTACCAGGTTTGCAAAAAATGGAATTAGGATGAGGAATTTAACATCCTGAGAAGTTGGCATTAATAGGGGTATGTGGCCGACTTCCGACTTTCTGAACCCGCATTGCGGATTGCGGAAGTCAAAGGCATAAATATTCAAAGTTGCATGTTGTGGTTCTGACTTTCAGACTCCCGTAAGGTGGATTGTGGATTGCGGAAGTCAGAGGCGTATTCCTTCCACGTTATATATTTGGAGTTCTGACTTTCCAACTCCCGCAAGGCGGATTGCAGATTGTAGAAGTCAGAGGCATATTTCTTCGATGCTGTATATTTGGTGTTCCGACTTCCGATTCCTGCACTGCGGATTGCAGATTGTGGAATTCAGAGGCATATCGCTGTATATTTGGTGTTCTGACTTCTGATTCCCGCATTGCGGATTGCAGATTGTGGAAGTCAGAGGTGTATTCCTTCAACGCTGTATATTTGGTGTTTCGACTTCCGACTCCCGCACTCAGGATTGCAGATTGCGGAAGTCAGAGGCGTATTTCTTTGATGCCGTGTATTCGGGCTTCTGACTTTCGACTTGCGGCTTGCGGATTGCGGACTGAAGTGAAGTCCAGAAGAGACAATGTCAACTATGATTAAAGCATAGTCCTTGATGAAATCCCCATGCGAGGATCAGTTGAAAGCGATGTTGTCTGTTCCAAACCAAGGTATATCTGCAGTGTCACCTTTCACTAAAGATATCCTAATTTTTAGTGATGTTGAATAGTCTAAGCATTTGCAAATGCATTTTCCTGTATCTCCATCAATCGAGCCTATTCCTATTAAGGTTGACAGTACCGTAGCGATGAATGTCTCTTTGTTCCATTCTTTGGTTCTTCCGCCTGATTTCAAGCCAAAATTCCTCCTCGCAAGCCAAAATATACTACAATTCACTCATCCTAATCTTTGGTATAAGAAAGTGGAAGTTGTTGCGGACTTGAGTGTTGTAGAAGGGGGTCTAGGAGAAAATGTTTCTCGGGATAGTCATCCAGGGAGACTTTACAATATGGAAAAATCCAAGTCTGTTAAGACTCTCGTGATGTTTTTGAAGGTAAACAATTGACAATAAATAGGGATCTTAGAGCTGGTAAGCCCCCAAAGAGGGTTTCCAAATGAAAATCATCCCCCTGAATGTTAGCGGGGTTGGGGGAGCTCCTAAAAACATGGCCTCAAGTGATTAATTTTTTTTATTGGCTCAAACTTATTATGTTGCAAGAAATGATGTGCTCTAGTGGGAAAGTTGTGGATGTCTTATCTTCCTTATTGCCAAATTGGAAATTCAGTGTAGTAGATGCAACAGATGCAAGTGATCACTCGGGAGGTATTTTATCTAGTTGGAATATTTCTCTTAATATTTCTTCCTCTACTATTATTGATGCAGGAATCCCCATAGAAGGCGAGGCAAAGGCATTGGGGAAAACCTTCAAATTTTTAAATTGTTATGGCCCTTACAACAGCTGAAATATATTTTGGGAAGATATCAGGGAAAATGGTTTCCTATCGGATGAAAATTTAACTATGGGGGATGAGTTTAACTTGACTCTTTCGGCTCATGAAGTATGGAGGGATTCGACCATGAGGGATCCTTTATTGGAATATTTTCGGGGTCTTATTAAAGAAATGAAGCTAGTGGTGGAGTGTCAAAGCAGCTGGACCAATTTCTGATTGCAGAACAAATACTAGTAGACCTTGACAAGTATAGATCTTGGGTTGGATATGGAGGTGTTTTTTACCATAGACCTATTCTTATCCAAACTAAACAAGGTGGAGAAAACCCACCATCTCTGTTCAAATTTAATCATGCATGGCTAATGGAAGAGAGCTTTATAAATATTGTAACTGCCAACTGGGTTGCTTTTGATCCTTCATCTGTGGACTCGACAATGTTCCAGTTTGTGTCTAACCTCAAGAAAATAAATAAGATTACTATATTTTGGAATATGGACAGACAAAAGTGCCAGAAAGCATAGCTAGAATTGATTGAGTAGGATCTACATTCTCTTTATTAACATAATTCGTCTAATGTTTTTAATGATCAAGGATTGGAAACGTTAATATATTTGGAAGAGAGGAAGGATTGACTCTTAGAGATGGAATAAATAACGTTGGCTAGAGGTTGGGGATAGCATTTCAATTTTTTTCATCAATATGCAAATTATCGTTGTTCTATAAACACTATTGGGAGTGTTTGGAAGTCGGATGGAAGCATATTAAATAGATCCTTTTAAATAATCCATTTCATAATTTTTATAAAGTTTCTTGGTAATAATTTTAAACATGGATCTTGTGATTGTTGGCACAATCTATAGACTAATATAGCCATATTTGGACATGTTATTTCTGAAATATATTGTTATTTATTATATGATATGCTTCAATGGAAAAGTATGGAAATACAAATCGTAATAGAGAGGTAACGCATAATACAAATTCTATTTATATTCAACACAATACATATTGCATTCTAATACATTGCACCAATTGGAACAATTGCAAGTATGCAATTAATTGTTTAAATTTACAATTCTCATAATTGTTTAATACTTAACTAAGTTAACTAATGCTTAGTTAAAATATAACTAATTTAAATAGTTAGTTAAATGTTTAAGCTCTAATTTATCTCAGCATAGTGATTTTTTGCTTCTCCATTCAAGTAAGGAGGAGACCTCAAGGCCTCAAACAATGAGGAAAATCTAAGTAGGGACAAGGTCAGAGTTTTGTTATCTCCTCTAGTTGGGAATCTTAAAGAGAAGTTCGACCTTATATTGGCTATCAAGTGAGCTGGTTAGAGATCACTCAAACAAATGCATTTCAAGTAAAGGGGAGACCTCAAAGGACGGGGGAAATCATAGGGAGAGGTCATGGTTTTGTTATCTCCTCTAGTTGGGAAGCTCAAATAAAACCTTGTATTGAGTATCACGTGAGGTGATAAGAGAGCATTGAGACAATTTTAAAATATTTGTATAAATTTACAATTCCCATAATTGTTTAAACTTAACTAAATTAACTAATTCTTAGTTAAAATCTAACTAATATAAATAGTTAGTTAAATGTTTAAGCTCTAATTTCTCTCAACATAGTGGGATTTTGCTTCTTCATTCAAGTAAGGATGAGACCTCAAACAATGAGGAAAATATAAGTAGGGACGAGGTTAGGGTTTTGTTATCTCCTCTAGTTAGGAATCTTAAATATAAGTTCAACCTTATGATTGACTATCACATGAGCTTATTAGAGACCATTAAGACAAATGCATTTCAAGTAAAGGGGAGACCTTAAACAATGGGGAAAATCATAGGGAGAGGTCATGGTTTCATTATATATCCTATATTTGGGAAGATTTAATATCCCTGATATTATATCAAATATATTATCTCAATTCATAATTTAAAACATCAATGAACACATGAATTAAATTATACCAAAACTAGTTGAAAAACTAGTTTCAGAAAAACTAGTCTTGGAAACAAGTAGCTTTCCCCACAAATTAGGAATATGTAATATTTAGGATCTGAAAAATGTATGGGTGAATTTGCAGCAGAAAAGGTATCAGGTTTAGGTCCAATTTCTGAGTCCTATGCACAACGTATTGGGGCCATTTACATTTCAACAACAACTGTGGCTAATGTCTACTTTGAGGCTTCCTGAGCACTCCAACATATGCATACTAGGATCAATTCTTACAACTGAATTAACCAAATGGAATATATCAGGTATTAATATCCTAATTAGGTGTTTGGAAAAGTGCTTCTGAGAATTTGGGAGGTTCTGGTTGAATTTGGAATCAAAATAGGTAAGGGCGCTATATTGGATTGCTCAACTAGTAGTTTTCCAAGTTCTTCCAAACAGGACGAGATGCCTTCAAATCCTAATGGAAATGATTGGGTATTATTTAGTATGGTATCAGGATTCACAAATTACCATTATAAAATAAGACTAGTTCATACATAGCTTTGAATTACAAAAATGGTAAAACTAGTCAATAAAAAGTGATTAAAGAGCTAGTCTTTGAATTGCTTGATCCAAATTGCCTTAGAGGCTTAAAAAATTCACTTATGAAGTATATGAGGTCTCTAAAATAATTTTATTAACAACAAAAAATATAAATTGAAGATCCTAAGGAGATATTAGAGGATTTATAACATTCATATCTTCAAGGAATCTCCAATGCTAGATAAATATTATAAACTGAGAGAATGAGTATGAGAGGAGGAGAAGAAGATGAAGTTCTGCACTGGATATGAAATGTGGATGAAATAAGAGCTGGTATTTGCAGATGGAAGGTGCACTGGAATTCATGAGCTGCATAGTGGCGCCTTCACTAGAATGGATCACTTCCTCTGGATGAACTCCTTCAAGAACTCTTCCAATGGAACTGTGACTGGGGATCTCTCTCTGGATGCTTAATATTATTCAATAATGGACTGATGTAGAACTGTAGATCAGCACTCCATGTCTCTAGATCTGATCATGGAAAAAATGGAACATGAATTGCATTGGGGTTCATATCCCAAGCATTAGTTGAGGCACATCACTCAACTCTGAGTAGCAAAAGCTCTCAAAACACAAAAATAATTGACCAAAAGATATGAATGGTGCGCACTAGCCTCCTTTTATAATTTAGGTAGCTTCCTGGGAAAGTCACTGGCACGTGTGAGAGGTGAGGGCGCCTTCCTTGAGAGAATTAACAACACTTTTTCTTTGTGAAACTTGCTTGCTTTGTGTCATTCCACTGAATTTAGCAAGTGCACCCTAGTTAGCTTTTTTGGATGTTGCCTTCTTTTTCAAACTGGTTGCTTTCTTCACTTTCCTTCTTTTTTGAATTTCTTGCTTTGTGATTTTGCCTATTTTTTCTTGCTTTTGCCAGTTTCTATCTTTTTATGCTTCCACCTTGCTTTTAGTTGACTCCTTGTTGTTTCTAACTTTTCCACTTGAGTAGGTGAGGTCCACCTTGTCCTCATGCACCCTCCTAGCCATGTGTACATCATTGCTAAATCCACAAATTTGATTAATAATGATAAGGAATTAATTATAAAATCATTAAAATTCAAAATATTAAAATGATTAACTACTATAAGCCTTGTACCAAAATTCATCCCACTTAATTAATTATCCTCAATTTAATTCTTCTTCCTAGACCCTTAGGGATTGGAGGGTCCAAGTCTTGATCAAATGGCCACTAGGGAGGAACATGACATAAGCTCAATGAAAACATCGTATTGAGTATCACATGAGCTGATAAGAGAGCATTGAGACAATTTTAAAATATTTCTTTGGGTGCAAAATGTGGTAATTGTACTATACAAATATGTGGGGACTTATGGATGGATAATATTGAAAACAAACTTCAAGCAGTTGTATGTTGAGTAGAACTTTGTGATGAATTAATTTTTTAAGTCGTCTTTTAGTGTCTTTTTGATATATAGTTTTCCGTCGGGGTAAATAATTTTTCAGAACTTACTAATGAAACAAAAACAATATGTCAACATTCCGTTTTGTATTTGAAGAGGAAGGTTAAATTTCAATCCTAGTATTTCCAATGTCAAGTTCTAATTTACTATTTAGTGTATATATTGTACAAGTTTCACCATGATTTGTAATTATTAATTAGTGATTAATATTATGAATCGTGATCACTGCTCAATGAATGTCCATTTGGATTGCATAAATGAACATATTTCTTGAATAAATAAAGTAATATAGTTTTCATATTTTGGTAAAAAATGTAAACGTACCATTTGCTATCAAACTAAACTTACTATGTTGTGTATTAATAAGGGAAGTAATGGAGAGTGGGATCTCACAAGCTAGGGGGCAAGACACTATCTCTACTCCCAAGTCCAATTGCAAGCTAAAGCCAAGTCCAACAAATGTAAGAATACTAGCTCTATTCCCAAGTTCAATTGCAAGCCAAGTCCAACTCCAACAAGATATGGTTGAGGTGCATACATCCTTACAAGCCACTTTTGTTGCTCAAGAGTGGAATGCATGGTATGAGTCTAAGATACATTAGGAAAGAAAATAAGAGATATGCTTCTTAATAAATATTGGTGGTCTAAGTGTAGACATATTATTTACTTCATGTCTCCAATTGTGGAGAATATTAGGTATGCACATTCTCATTCCCCTAATTTTGGGGAAATGTATGAATTATTAATTTCATGGTGGGAAAGGTAAGGCACATAATTCACCAAAGAAAATCCTCTTTTGAATTTTTTATAGGAAATGCACAAAACAATTGAAATTATATGGAACAAATTCAATAACTCTTTTCATATGAATGCATGCACCCTTAATTCAAAATGGTATATAGAGAGAGCAAAAATAGTTCTACCCATTGATAATGAAGCGGTAAAACACGGGTTTCCTGATGCCATATGCAAGATCTATACCCTTAATGAATCAAATGCGATGTAGGAGAAATTTTTTGATTATGGAACTTTAAGGCCCCCTGCGTTTACTCCAGATATGAGATGGGACATGGATACAAAAGAATCCCATTGGATTACAAAAAATGCACGGGGGGAAGTCCAAGAGCTTTGACATATTGGCTGGCACTTGATATCTCAAGTTTCTAGTTCCTCAACAATTGAAAGGAATTGGTCCACTTATAGTTTCATAAGTTGTGTTAAGAGGAATAAGATTACCTCTCAATGAGAAGAGAAACTGGTTTATGTGCATAATAATATTTGACTTGTTCAAGGAATCCGTCTGAGTATCCAGAAGGCCCTAAAGGATGGTAGGATGTGGATGTTGAATATGCTTCTTATATTGATGACGATGAGGATAATCCTTTACCAAATGTAGGCTTGGTTGGCATATATTTATACAACATTGCATTGCTTTTGGTGTTGATCATGATGATGGTGATGAAGGAGGTGTAGTACTTGTTCAGGCTCAAGCTTATGTGGATAGACTTGTTGTTGAATATCACACTTTTTGATCACCTTTATTGTTAATCATGATATGTTTTGGGCTTCGGCCTTTAGGCAGTTTTGGACTATGTATTACTTTGGTTATTTTCCGTCTTTTGGACTATGTAATACTTGGACATTTTACCAACTTCTGAATTATCTATTAATTTGGGAATTTTACGAGTAATGAGTGATTTCAATTTGTGTTTCTTAGATGTAAAATTTGTATTTTAAATATTTAAAATTTAAAATTATAAACTTATATCTTTATATTTATCAATTTATGTTACTAAGTTACTAACTAAGTCCATTACATAATTGATCTAATAAATTAGGTTAATGGACCATTCTTATAGTTCGTCACCAAACATGAAACATAAATTAATTATCCAATTTAATTTATGTGGACACATGTTTAGGAACAACTACCCTAATGTAGTTACCCATTTGAGAGGGAACAAAAAATATGGGATCCATTAAGGTAGTCGCTGTGAAATGCAACTCAATGAAGTACTCATTGAAGTGTTTCATAATCAACATGATGCAAATAATTATTAATGGCATTGTACATGTCACACGTTTAAGGTGTTTCAACATAAATCCTTGTTTCAAGTTATTTTGGACAATGTAAATGTTTGATACTATATTTTATAGGAGAAACCATTATCCATATTCATACCTAGATTCCCAGTTGTAAAAAAATATTTGCACTTGTGCAAAAACATTCTATTTGAATGCCAACAAATTCCAACCCTAGTGTTCACCATGTTTAATACATGCAATGTCACATTTAGCAAATATATTTAAAAAAACCATGAAGACATGAGATGGTATGAGGCATTATACTGTATGAAATGGCTTGCAGCGATATATATGATCTAATGATAATGATGATGGTTATTAACGTCCACTAAAACTAAATTTGGTCTACCAGACCTTAAAAACGGTAAGGAATCACTTGGTTTTCTTTAGAATTTAATGCATGTTCTCGAAAAGCTTTAAGAGAAGTAGTCCTAGATCACGATAGTCATGATGAGATAAACGGTATTGTAGCAAGTATTTTGGATTGCGGTCTAATGTGGGTGTATGCAGGACATTTTATGAGAAAGTGATTTTCATTTTCAATCCTTTTAGTATCACAAAGATGAAAAATTCTTTCATCCCATGATGTTTTATGTACAACACCTATTTCACTATAGAGATCATGAGAGTTTGTTGTTATGTTAGCAATGTTGATTTTATTCTTTATGCTAGTTAAAACATAGAGATACTTTTGTTCTTCTAGTTTAGGGTTGATCACCTCCTTATAATATCTTATTTTTATCTTCTCTGCTAATTCTTGATCACACACCAACTTTCCTTAAAGTTATATGTAATAAAACTTTTAATATTATCACTATTCTACAAAGTGATCTCTTCCTTGACTCCCCAATGATTTAGCCAAGACATGGCGTCTACATGCCAACCTTGCTTAAGTCGTAAGTTTTTTTTATTAGAGTATGAAGCAATTTTAAGAAGCCTCTTGTCTCCTATGTTGTTTATCTTGTTCTTGTACATTAGGTACCAAGTCATAGCCATGCTTTCTATGGGGTAAAAACTCACTTGTATGTGGAGGATATGATACGGTGTGTTTTAGATTATATGCTATACAGCACTTTTGGATTTGCTCGATCATTCTCCATGATTCTCTAGAGATGTTACAACCCAAACTTCACATCCATATAAGATAACAGGAGTGATGAGAGTATCAAATGAGAGTTTATTTCTTATCCCAAATCCAAAAGTTTGTTGATTTACAATTGTTTTCAAGTCCATAATAAACTTTCCACCCTCCATTAATCTTTTTCTGAATTGCTATAGTTCTAGTTAAGCTTGTGATGAAGATAGATTCTGAGATATTTTTATGAATTCACTTCTTCCAAGTTGTTATTGTCATACATGAAATTAGCATAAGTGATCTCCTAGCATTTTATTACCATAATCGTTTTTTAATCATTGTTAACAATCATACCTGTTACAGAGAAAACTTTCTATGGCTTGGGGCGGACCACAACAGACAACTGACTACCAGAAAATGACTCAATTCCCAATGCAATGCTATATAAATGACAATGCTAAGATAATGGAGAAAATACCAACCTTCAATCGGATGTTCAATGTAGATCCTCGTTGAGCTTTCAACTTCTACACTTGGACCTGTAGATTAGTCTCAACAACAAGTACAAGCAAGTGCATATAATATGTGAAAGAAATTAGCATAATCCATAGCATGATACATGATATTATAAGCAAATATAACCCAATGTCATTCAACAATATCCACAACATCAATTGGATGAGAAAATGAGCATTTCCATTAATGAATAACAAGAAGTACAATATACGACCTTTTGCCGGCAACCAATCTGAACCAAGAACTGGGTCTCTCCACTTGTGCCTCCACCACTTCAATCCTCCATGTAATGGAAAACTCAAACTATGAAAGGAGTTTGGAAGGTGAATATAAGGAATTCACAACAACTAGGATCAATGAGTGTAGAATCAAGTCACGGCAAAAATCCACTAGAGTTATCTTGCTCTCTCTTTCTCCTCCCTTCCATATGCCATAAGAGCTCAATATATAACCTTCCAAAAGTAAGTGAAAGGACACATCGAGGCGTTTCGGGGAAAATGGAGGGCCAAAGGTCACCCTAAGACCACTTTTTGGGAGTCAAAAGTAATTTTCTAATGGGTTTTACCAATTTACTTGGTACCCGCGGGCTATAGTGGAACAACTCGCGTGGATGCTAGCTATAATGGGATAACAAGCGTACAGGAAGAAAAATAGGGAAAAAGTGTTTATGGAGGACATAAAGTGAATCTGAGTCAGTGAAATGGATCTTGAAGGACAAAGAATGTTGATGCTCATAAGGTGGAAAATTACATTGTAATAGATGCCCCCTAATGTGTGAGGTTAGAGAATTGTGCTACGATGGCCGAAATACATTATAAATCTTAGAAGTGGAGTGATGGAGACACAACTGGAAAGAATAGCTCACTCGTCATAATACAATAATATCTTTGAATACAAGTCGGTATAGTACAATAATCTGATACTATGGCCATGAATAGGAAGTACATAATGAATACATGGCATCGATGATCATAGCCATAACCATCTACAGTTAGAGACGGTCTCCTGCTGAAAGGAAACAACTGGTGCAAACTGGAGGTACAAACTGCTGATGTCTGAGAGGTGATATCTCAGATGTAAAGTCACGATCATAAGTAGCATATTGAATGCCACTATCATCTGGGGTCTTCTACACAAATCATCTACGGTGCAAGTCCCATCGAGTGAATAAAGGTGTTGAGGTCGAACCTGATGTGACATCGTTTGATTACCGGTCAATGATGCATACCGTTAACAGACGATATAACCCACCAATAATGAAAATGGGCATCAAGGCATAGAGTACAATCATCAAAGCGAGAATAGATGTGTTGAAGTCGAACACTAAGATGAATCCATCAATTAGGGGACATTGATGTATTCCCAAAACTGTCGACAGCGAGAGAACCTACCACTAATGACTACAAACCTCAAGCTACTCAACTGAAATCTAAGTCTCAATTCCAGAATAAATGAGTTAAAGTCTATGGAATGAAACTCACTAGAAGGAGGGAATTAAGGCATCCCCCATCAACCAGCGCGAGCTAACAGCTACGCTGAAATATTTGGAAGAACTCAGATGAAACAGACTGACTCAATAAGGATGGCTGACATGCAATAGTCACAAGATCTGAGGAGTGGCCGACTCTAGTTTCAGGACTTCCTTTGAACAAGAGCATGAGCAGATGGATAGACTTAGGTAGCATAGACTCAACATGATACTGTGCAATGCAGGAGGCATCAACAAAGGGCTCCATGGTGACTGGAAGCTTAACCAATCGGTGGAGTAAACTGAGAAATGAGTACAGTTCCTAAGGTCCTACTATAGTCCCGAATCATAATGTATGGAGTGGAATGAATGCTCTGTTCAAAGGCGACACAACAACTGCCAACAAAAAGAAGTAAATAATATCCCGTCCGGCTTTTTGGAATATATGATTTTTTGGTCTTTTTCATATTTGGAAAGCATGAAAAAGAATAAAATTTCTTATAGTACAACAATTGAGGGAATGAGTGTCAAATAGCGAGAAGACTAGTACCAAGTAGTGGAACATACCTATGATCAATGCAAGGAAGCATGTGCAGGATGTGGACACTTGGGGGGTGTCCCCTTAGGCTCAAAAGGTCATCAAATTGTGAAAGGCAAATGGAAGCTCTACAGGGCTCGACAAGGAAAGTGCTCAGGCACTAGGCTAACAACTGAGTAAGCGGGAGCTGACACAAGGCTCAAGCGGCAAGCAGGATGATGCAATGCAATCAGAACTTGATACAAATGGGGGGAGTCCTTATGGGAGATGGCCAACATAAGACAAAGTAGAGTATGAGTCTTTATCACAAATTCATGGCGTAACTACAAAGGACTCCCGATCTTAAGGAAAAATGACAGCATGGGCACCATAAGGCAAAGTGGGTTCTAACTAGGGCAGCCATGTTCGGAAAGGCCCTACCACCAAATAACGACACTTCTATAACAATATGAAAGCTCTATTTCGATTAAGAAGCTTGGTCGCACCTAGGGTTAATGAAAATGGTAAAAAGGTCAATTGCATAATGCATGTGAAAATGACATCTAAACTATATGCTAGGTGTGAAAATATACTTGCCGTAGGCGCGAAATGGTCAAAAATCAACTCTCGTCGAACAAATCTGTTCAAAATGCTACTCCAAGACATTACATTAGTCCAAAATAGCTTAAAACGAAAAAAATTATTGACAAGTGGGTTCCCAAAACTATAAATAGTAATAAAAAATTATAAGTTACAATTCATTTTCACTTTTTACCCAATTTGGAGTTTTTGGTTAGTTTTCACCTTGAACTTCAATCGCTGATTCGGGGAGCTACAGGCATCCGTTAGTCAAGCCGTCTAGAGCAGGTTAGCTATCTCATCCTCCTCTTTCATTTAGTAGTTTTTATTTCATTTTTCAGTGGTCAAAATTTTTTATTAGGAAAGCCCTATTTGGTCACGGCGCTGTATGCGGGCTACAAATATACGGGTCGCGGGTAGGGCATGGTACCTGCGGTCAACACATGTGTTGACCGCGGGTACCCGCCTCTGTTTGCTAAATAGCCTATGGGTACGGCCATGAGGTTTGTTTTTTAAATGAAAAAGACTAAAATCTTTGTGTTTCTTCCTCCAGGGTGGTTTTGGAATGGAGGGAAAGGGAGCATGACCTTGTGGATGAGGCCGTCTACAACGATTTTCTAGCACAACAAGCATTACAAGCATGTGGGATTTTCAAATTTTGGAACATTGGGGGTTTGAGGGCCCAAAACCAATTTCTCCATCGCTTGATAGAATAAATGGGACGCAGACGCACAAAATTTCAACCTAGACGGTCAAATACTCTCCTTGGAGGTAGATGACATTTATTTCATTATTGGATTGTCCCGTCAAGGGGAAGTGGCAAGTCTTCGATCTCATACTATCGGTGGTGGGATCACCATTCCCGAATACATAGAGCGGTACTATCTTCCCAACACTCGGAAAGTGGGGAGTCAGGTACCCATTGGAGCCATAGTCAGTCTAAGCATGAAGATTATAGTGGCTACTCTTGTTAGGATTACAGGTTTGACAACTCTTCACCAGGCTTCAAGGCTGGTGATGTTCTACGCCTCACAATGCATGCAGCCCATGATATATGATTGGTGCACAATGTTACTGGGATCTATGATGACCCAATTAACAGAGTGCAAGCATGAGGAGGAAAAACAAAATGGATACGACAGTATTCTATGCAAATTCTTCTTTCAGAGGGTTCCGGGGCTCAGTCCGAGGGTTGAAGTCCCTCCTCACAGTCTCCGCGACCTAGCCTTGACTCGGTGGGCAGAGGTCTTGACACGACAGGGTGGTGGCTGACAGGAAACACCATACACATATGAGTTCTTCCACTAGTGGGATCGACAGGTCATAGTCATTGATGACTACCCCTATGCAGCGATAGACTTTCGTGGTGATCGTGACATGCTGCTTCCTCCAGGGGCAGCGTTCATAGGCATCGCTATGTTACTCTTTTTATGTTTTTGTGTATTAAATTTTTTGGGATTTTTTATTATATATGAAAATGCAAATTTTTTTGGGGGGGTAGCATCACATATTAACATTCTACTGTTTGCTTGTAGACACTGGTTTGCGAAGACCTGAGGGTTTCCCGAGACATTGTCGATGGGGCAAGGGTGGAGAGGTAGTCAGCACTGCAGCAGAGCACACATTAGAGACCGTGCGGGTCAACCTGTCCTGCATGACCACCAGGGTACCCATGATCGAGGTAGCGTGGATGCCAAAGGACATGCAGTGCCATGTTGTGGGAGTACCGAGCCCCTGGGTGCAACTACTGCAGCGCATAGACAACGCAGTACACTATTATTATCAGACAAATCCTGCCAAGGCAGCTGGGCCTCCTCATGGGGCTTAGACATCTCAGAGTCCCATATTTTTGTATCGATATGTATATTTTTGAGAGATATAGGCTCCAGTTTTGTATTGTGACACTACCATTTTGGACATGTTATTTATAAAAAACTATGGTTCTTCGATTCTATTATATGTGTATGTACAAATGTATCAATGTATGTTTATTTGTGTGCTTCATTATGAATGTGACAAATGCCAATCTACGACATAGTTATCATATGCATCAGATACATGGTTAAAAATTCTCGGAACATGAATGTATGTAATGGAAACAAAATGACGTTCCAAGAGTCTTACCCTTAATAATCTCCATAGTAAAGTAGGATCCCTCACACGGTACTGACCATTCAACTGAGATACAACCAGTTGTGAATCCAAGCGGACTTCTAAACACTGGACACCATGTGAAATAGCATCCCGAAGTAGCTCAACCACAACACTATACTCAGCCACATTGTTGGATGTGGGACCGAGACAAGCACCTCTTGAAGACACAAGTAGGTGGTCAGATGACTAAATAACCCAAGCAGCAGAAGCAAGCTGCTTCGTATGATGGCTAGAACCATCCACAAATTCTAATAATGTAGGAGATTCTGCTGACATCTGTCAACCAAACAGAAGCGAATCAGCAGATCGAAAAACCAAAAGAAATCTAAACTACGTACAGAAGCAACTCTACAATAGTATACAAAAGTATTAGCTCGAACTAGAAGTTCAAGCATAATACCGCTTGAGGTAGAGCCCATTCTAGGCTCCTTCAAGGCATTCCCTTCATAATCTTCCAATTCGTACACTCCTTTTTCCAGGACACGCCTCACAATGTAAGGACCGTGCCACATGGGGTTAAAATTTCCTGCCCCCAGTGGTTCCTTAGCTTGGTCGTACAAGAGGACCAAGTCACCTTCAACATATTTCCGGGGACGGACATACCTATCGTATTGAACCTTGACACGATGCTTATTGGCATCTATAGCCACAATGGCATCTCGACGCTACTCGTCAAGCTACTCAAGGTGGATCAAACGTTGCTCAATACTCAACGTATCAGGGAGGAGCTCTATAGCTAGTTTTAACGAAAGGATTTCGCATTCAGCCTGTAAAATAGACTCCACACCATGTACTAGCTGAAACGGTGAGAACCCAGTCACATTCTTAACTGCGGTTCGATATGTCCACAAAACATGATATAACATAATATGCTAGTTGTACTTGCTCTATTGGATGGTACATTGGAGAATGGTCTTTAAGGACTTATTAACTGCCTCAACCTGACCATTCGCTTGGGGATAGTAAGAAGATGAATGTTCTTGAAGAAACCCAAGCTTGAGTGACAAATCTGCCATCATCTTGTTCTGAAAGTGATTGCCATGGTCAGTGACAATCTCTCTTGGAATACCGAACCGAGTAATAATTTGATTGAATACGAAATGGGCTACTGTAGCATCATCGACTTTTATGGTAGGCATGGCCTCATCCCATTTGGAATAGTAGTCCACGGCCACAATGATATGGTGATGCCCCCCAGCCAAAGCTAGTTTGCAATCCATGAAATCCACCCCCCGCTTGGTGAAGGGACAGACGGTGACGACCAGATGAAGGGGCACTGGATGCAAGTGGACAATCCAAGAAAACACCTGGCAAGGGTGACATCTCTTCACAGCGTTTATA
Organism: Larix kaempferi; assembly: GCA_027924585.1. Classification (NCBI taxonomy): domain Eukaryota; kingdom Viridiplantae; phylum Streptophyta; class Pinopsida; order Pinales; family Pinaceae; genus Larix; species Larix kaempferi. The sequence goes on from BSBM01000378.1 coordinate 15,351,026, forward strand.
CAATCTTTGAAGATTGAAGGACAAAAGTAACCAGCTCACATAATGCATTGGGTTGTTGCAAGCCCGGATAGGTGACCACCACACGCCCCAGCATGGAAATCATTAAGAACACACTCCGCTTCTTCATGAGTCAAACAACGACGGAGGATAGAATCCTTTCCTCGATGATACAAAGTGTTGCCGACGATGGTATAATATTTAGCATGGTGTTTCACACGTCGTTGTTCGTCTCATGAATAGTGCGAAGGAAACTTCAAAGTTTGAAGATATTCAATAATATCCCCATACCAAGGGTCTTCAGACAAGATAATAAATAAGTGCTCATCCACAAAGGAATATTCATGGACAATATCCTCATCAAGTCGCGGAAGGTCCAACATGAGCTTAGAAAAAACCAAGGATTTCACTGACTTCGCCGAAGCAAAATCAAGATCAAACTCCTGAAGGATCACAATCCATTTATTGTACTTCCCCCCTATAAGATGTCATGATAGCACGAACTGAAACAGATTGATATGTGTTATGACTGTGGTTTTCCTAAGCATGATGTAATGTTGTAACCATTGGACTGCATGAATAGTCGCAAGTGCCAACTTTTCCACATGAGTGTATCTCAGCTCATCGTCTACTAGATTTTGACTAAGGTAATAGATCACATGCTCCATGAGCACATCATCAACCTGAACTAAGACCATGCCAATCGTCTCTTGAGATGAGGCCACATAACGTATAAAATATCTTGCAAAGTTGGGTGGAATAAGCAGAGGGGCCGATACCAAATCTTTCTTAAGAGCATTGAAATACTACTGGGCTCGCTCATCCCAGATAAACTGTGTGTCTTTCTTCAATAAGCGTGTGAAACCTTTAGTAAAATTAGCATAATTCACCACAAGACGATGTAGAAAAGTGGCTCTCCCTTGGAGGCTCTGAAGTTGAAGTAAATTCACGGAGGACGCAACCAAAGTATTGCCTCAACTTTAAGAGGATCAACTCTGATACCCTCTTTCGAAACTATGAAACCTAGAAGGCGACCCGTTCTCACAACAAAGATGCACTTATTGGGATTTAACCGAGTCTTGTAGCGTATGCATCTTTTGAGAATTAAACGAAGGTGCTTGGGGTGGTCCACTCTCTTGCGAGAATGGCCAGCAAGATCATCCAAGTATGCCTCCACTATGGATTTAAGGTCATGAAAGGCGTAGTTCATAGCACGCTGAAAAGTGGCTCCAGTGTTTTTAAGGATGAAGGGCATTTTTCGGTACGTGAATGTACCCCAAGGACAACTGAAAGCCATATTATGTTGGTCCTTGGGTTTGATCTGTATCTGGTTATATCCTGAAAAGCTGTCCATAAATGAAAAAACTTCGCTTCCCGCACAAGCGTCCAAAATATGATCTATGAACGGGGTGGGGAAATTGTCTTTCAGACATGCACGGATTAGGTCTCTAAAATCAGTGCATACATGGATAGTTCCCTGCTTCTTATCTACATGAACGGGATTTGACACCCATTCCGTAAGGGGAACTGGGTAGATAAAACCAGCCTTAAGCAGTTTTTCCACCTCTGCCTTGATCGCGGCTTCCTTTCAATGGTTCACAGCATGAAGGCGTTGTCGAACCGGCTTAGCATTGGGATATGTTCTAATCTCATGTTCAACAATGCTGGGGTCTATTCCTAGCATCTCCTCATATGACCAGGCGAAAGCTTCTCGGAGTTCCTTAAACAATTCGGTGTAAATGCGAACCTCTTCAGGAGAGCAATCAACACCGATGAAAATGTTCTCAACCTTTCCGGGAGTACGAGAAATGTTGATCGGTATGGTAGAGGAAACATTAGCCATGTTCCCTTCTGCATAAATCCCATTCGAATCCCAAGGAACCACAGGGTGACCAATCATTTCGGCAAGAGTCATCCTAAACTCTTCTTGCTCGATGAGATCCAAGTTGGGAAGAAAATGAGAGCGATGATACATGTCTTCCCAAGGTCTTTCACTACCACACATAGCCTCAACAATAGCTTCATCTAAAGGTAAATTATTGTCAAGAAAATTGTGCGAACAAGATGAGTCGACTACCCATTCCGACAGCATAACGGGATTTTCCTCCTCTGTCTGAGAAGAGGAAAGATCCGGCTCTGCAGTGGCTTGTTGAATATCTTGATATGAAAGCTCAGAAGCAGACAGTGGCATAGCCATTCCAACATGCGCAATGTCTCCAGATGTGGAACTCGTGGACGGTAAGTTCCATGGATCATCAAAATACAAAGTATGGAACAGTACATTATGCAATGGAGGAGGTGCATTATCGGAAATGGTTCCAATAAAAGAAATAGGTGCAGGGAAATCAAAATATCCCAATAATGAGGGGTACAATCTGACACCCATGTTCCTAGTTGCCGGCTAAGAATCTGTAACTTGGGGGACCACCAATCCCGTGGATGCTGTGGAATAAGGACTAACGAAATCTAGCTGGTCGACCATCACAATCTTGCCTTCGTTTGGAAAGCAAATAATTCTGAATATAGTGGACGCGACCGCTTTCATAGTGTACATCCAATTCCTACCCAGGAGAAGGTTGTAGTCGATAGGCGCATCAACCACTTCGACATCAATAGGCACAATTTTCCCACCCAAGCGGACAACAAGGGAAGGGAGAATCCCATGCGGCTTAAATGACCGACCGTCGAATGCAGTTAGCATGGTCATAGACTTGGATAAGGGAGGAGAGCCAAGAGATTTCCAACAAGATAAAGACATCACTGACGTAGAAGCACCTTTGTCAACCACCATTCTTTTGACAATATTCTGCAGGCACTCCACATGGACTTGAAAAGCCGCATGGTAAGGTAAGTGAGGTTGGACGTCAGTAGTGTCAAACTTGATAATGTTAGGACTTCCCCCATCCTGAACTCTTAAAGCACACAAAAGGGCATGCCTTTGAGAAGGACATGCCTGTAAAACCTCAATAGCCGACATGGCACACGGAGTTTGACCCAAGTCCTCTACAATAGAGTAGTTCTAGGAAGCTCGAGCATTGGGATTATGTGTAGAGCGCTTGAGAACACCTTTCGGTATCCACGACATAGCAGTGGGATTCTCGATATGCAAAGAGGTATCAGGAGGAAGAGGAGGCTCATTCCCCATATTTGGTTGTGGTGCATCATAATCACGTTGTTGAGTTGCAACACTAACCTCTGATTTAACCATATTCACGCATCCAAAGCCACTGGGATGGGAAGGAGACGTGGAAGTTTCATGGGTCCCATAACCAGTAGCGGGAATATTCAAAGCCATATTCTGATGATGTGGAAGGGGATATTTCAACACAGCTGGGCTCTGTGCAAGATGCTTCGATGCTTCATCAATCTGAGGACACAAGTGAGTAAGATGATCTTCCCCACAAAGCTTGCAAGGGAATTTCACTTTACACCTAGGTTTACGGTCCCCACTAGCATTTCTGCCTTCCCGAGGAGGGTTGGCGTTCTCTTTCCGAGGATTATTATGATTACTACCATTGTTCCAATTATTTCCACCCTTACGGTTTTTTTTTCCCCTTCTTCTTATCACCAGGATGCTGGTTACCCGATGGGTTCGTCGAAGTGCATAGCATGTACATCGAACGATGGGGTGGAAGTGGACAAGGTGTGAACCTATCCGGGAGTAGATTGGTTAAGTGACAAATTTTGCATTTGATTAGCAACCAAATCTACGGGTCGATTTCTTGCAGATCCAACAATGCCATCGGCATGTGGTCCAGGAACCGGCATGGGATCATGTCTTGATCACGGTGTGTCAGGAATAATGTCATATAGGATGCCAGATTGAGCATAGTGTAAATCTAGCTGTTGGACCTTTAGTATAGCTTGTTCCTCAGTCGTAATGCCAGGCATCAAAACATCCTTAGAAATATATGGTAGCAAAGACTTGAGAAACCATTCCAATAGAAACTCTGGAGGAATGTTGGCTTTCACTAACCTCTTCCGTCGACGCCACTCTTGAACGTGGTCAGATATGTGTGTGGCCTTATTCTAGCGGAAGGTAGTTAAAAGTTCAGTGCCAATATCGTAGCGAATCGGCAGCTGGAAATGATCTAGGAAAATCAAAGCTATCTCATTGAAACCCCTATATGTGCCCCCAGGTAACTCAACATACCACTTCACGGCTTCCCCCGTGAGGGTGCATTGAAATAGACTCAATCGAACGGAATCGTGATTTAAGGAGTTTGATGAGCACCAAAGGTGAAAATTCGTGACGTGATCACCCGGATCCTCACCACCCTTCCCCTCAAACTTGGGAATGTCCGAAGGGAGCTTGGTAGGGACCGGAGGCCAAGAAGGATCGTGACACACCGAATCATTTGTGAGCTTCAAAAGACCCAGAAGATTCAATCGAGCAAGGAAAGGAAGCTATGGTTGTAAAGCTTGATTATAAGCTCCCATAAAAGGTTTATTATACGGACCTGAAGGATAAGATGGACCATAAGCTTGACCATGACCATTAAAATGTTGATTATACGGATCTGAAGGATAATATGGACCATAAGATTGACCATGGCCATAAGGCTGATAACTTCCCCCAACCTGACCCATGTGAGAGTAAGCAAGTATATGTGCATTATGAGCACCGTAATGAAGTGGGTTGTAATGAGGGCCATCACCGACTGTATTATTGTAAGGATTACCACCATAATTATGAGGCATATAAGTATTACTTGTAGCGGGAACCATATTGTAATGATCGTAATTGTAAGGTGTGTTCCCACCCCTTGCATAAGCATTGCTAGTAGGAGGAGTAGTCATGGTGTGACCATAAGTATAAGCGATATTCCCACCCCCTACATTAGCATTACTAGTAGCTGTAGTAGACATAAAAGTATATGGTATGTGTCCACCTCCGTTATTAGGAGGATTGTTAACATTAGTGAACGTGGTCCTGGGTTGATGTGTATGGGCATGTGTATTGTACTGTGGATTGTGAGTCATATTGCGAACAATGTTCCCACCAGGATGGTTAGTCCTAGGAGGTGACCTTCCTCCAAAATTTGCAATGTTTAAAGGGATATGGCCGGTCCCCATAGTATGTGTGTGAGTAGAAAATGTGGTGCCCCCAGTGGGTGCAGTGTTGCGAACACCCTGACTAGTGTTAGCATGACTACCAAACATAGTGGATGGGTCAATTGTGTTGTAATTAGGCATACCAAAAGAGAACGGGGTAGCATTTGTAGTGGTCACAGGGCTTGTGTTAACATGTAAATTTGGCATCCCATGTAGGAAATTTCGTGGATTCGAAGGATTGAATGGGTTGTCCTCGGGTGGAGTAGATCCAAATAGAAGAGGTCGAGTCTCTGGTATGAGTGAATCGCCCCCCCATGCCTCTCTAGGAGTAGGAGGATCAGTGGTGTCTTTGACTCTACCCGATGGAGTCGTAGGGATTTCTCCCATGCCAAAACCAGTGGCAATGTCAGCGCGAAGTGTTTCAAAAGAATTAGAAGAATTGGAGGGGGCCTTCCAGCGTCCCCTCTAAAAACAACGTGTAACTTCGACGACCGGTAAACCAGCCAATCAACAAGACCGACGGAGAGTAGGACCTCACTCCATGATACCTCGGAAAGGTCAATAAATCAAAGCATCCCTTAACATCCAAACTAACGATCAAAGAATAAAGAGCAAACACCTAAAAAACTACAGCCAAATGAACACAAACAGGACTGGCTCAAGGGACCTCCCGACACTACAGCCGGTATGTCTCACCTAGGAGAGGCTTGAGACTCCCAAACTATAACTGGAGGTAATAGAATCAGTTATAAGGGTTCCTAGACTTCAGTGCGTTCACAGGGTCAAGTCCCTATACAACAGGAAACTGTGTTGTCCAACCCCTATCTGACTCAGGACAATTGCAGTATAACCACTACGAATGCCCTATGCGATACCTAGGTAAGGAAACTAAGGTCACCACAATATAACCTATGCTTAGGCAGATAGTCGCAGGTGGGATCCGTCATATGGGTAGGGTATCTAAGCCCAAAACTTAAGAGGGTCAAATCCCCCAAGAGTCCCCATACACGAACAAATCCTAGAATTATCTCCCACGTTTGGCCAGTATTGGAGGGATATCTCCGCAACCAACCTCCTGTGACCTCGTGCTTAAATCTGGTCTGAGTAGAGCTTCCTGAGAACACTGATGCATATAATGTAATTCACCACTCCCTGGTCAGACACAAAATGTTTCGTCTACTAGTCTTGGATTGTTAACTCACAATGATCTATTCCAAGACTCTAAACCTATACTAGTTGGTGCACCCTATAAAAGAAAAATCGTTCTAATCAATTTCAATATTAAGCGTTGATTTTAAATGGCTGTAATTACTCAAAGGATATGGTCATGAAACCGATGATGTATAGGACTCAATAATATGCACAATTGAAAACTCTAGACTCATCTATCAATAAAAATGATGCCACTAAAATGACAATCAATCCAACGGTTCGAAATAAAATGCAATTCTTTTAAATTTCCAATGCACAAGCAGATCCTAGATGAAAGCACAAGCACTCGGATGCAAAATGTAGTACGGAAAGCAAATATTTTTGTATTTTCTCTTATAATGGAAAGGAAAATGAAAAACTATGTTTTTGTATTTTTTTTTCAATATAATGAAATGAAAAAATGCAAGCGAAATCTACCTATTTGGTTAAAGAAATGCAGAGCATATCACTAAGACAACCCAGCAAATCCCAAACAGTGAGACTCAGCCAATGTAATGAGCTAGAAAATAAAAAATGGTGATAAACTAACAAGTCTCAAAACAAAGAGAAAGAAGAGTTTCTGGTCACAAATAAGGCATGGAATAGTTAGGAATGAGGCCAATTAAGACTCAGGAACACTCAAAACCAACCCAGCAATAGTCTAAGGCCATAAATCCATCAAACCCAGAGTTGTACGCTATCGTCGAATGACAAATGTGGGTAGACACGGGCAACAGTGCAGACAGAGGCAGGTAGACGCGGGCAAAACTAAGTTGATCCGCATATAGGGAAAGGAAAATGAGCAAAAAGAGAGTCCAATCACCCATAAAAAGCTTGTTTTCTATAGTACATCCCAACGTCTAATCAATGACACAGAAGCTCGACATACAACAACTCTAAATAAGGACAAATGCCTAAAAATCCCTAGAAATGGATGTTCTCCCCAACGGAGTCGCCATTTCTGTTACAGAGAAAACTTCCTATGGCTTAGGGCAGACCACAACAGATAGTTGACTACCAGAAAATGACTCAATTCCCAATGCAATGCTATATAAATGACAATGCTAAGATAATGGAGAAAAGACCAACCTTCAATGGGATGTTTGATGTAGATCACCATTGAGCTTTCAACTTCTACACTTGGACCAGCAGATTAGTATCAACAATAAGTACAAGAAAGTGCATATAATATGTGAAAGACATTAGCATTATCCATAGCATGATCCATGATATTATAAGCAAATATAGCCCAATGTAATTCAACAATATTCACAACATCAATTGGATGAGAAAATGAGCATTTCCATTAATGAATAACAAGAAGTACAAAATACGACCTCTTGCCGGCAACCAATCTGAACCAAGAACTGGGTCTCTCCACTTGTGCCTCCACCACTTCAATCCTCCTTGTAATGGAAAAATCAAACTATGAAAGGAGTTTGGAAGGTGAATATAAGGAATTCACAACAACTAGGATCAATGAAGCTCTAAATTATATGCATTAGTGTTCTTAGGAAGCTCTACTCAGACTAGAGTTAAGCACGAGGTCACAGGAGGTTGGTTGTGGAGATATCCCTCCAATATTGGCCAAACGTGGGAGATAATTCCAGGATTTGTTTTTGTACGGGGACTGTTGGGGGATTTTACCCTCTTGAGTTTTGGGCTTAGCTACCCTACCCATACGACGGATCCCACCTATGACTGTCCGCCTAAGCATTGGTTATATTGTGGTGACCTTAGTTTCCTTACCTAGGTATCGCATAAGGCATTCATAGTGGTTATACTGCGGTTGTCCTGAGTCAGATAGGGGTTGGACAACACAGTTTCCTGTTGTATAGGGACTTTACCTCCCATGACCTCGTGCTTAACTCTAGTCTGAGTAGAGCTTCCATTTAACTTGAATGCTTTACAGCAAAAATCCACTAGAGTTATCTTGCTCTCTCTTTCTCCTCCCTTCCATATGCCATAAGAGCTCAATATATAGCCTTCCAAAGGTAAGTGAAAGGACACATCAAGGTGTTTAGGGGAAAATGGAGGGCCAAAGGTCACCCTAAGACTTCTTTTTGGGAGTCAAAAGTAATTTTCTAATGATTTTTACCAATTTACTTGGTACCCGTGGGCTATAGTGGAACAACTCACGTGTACACTGGCTATAATGGGACAACAAGCATACAGGAATAAAAATAGGGAAAAAGTGTTTCTGGAGGACATAAAGTGAATCCGAGTCAGTGAAATGGATCCTGAAGGCCAAAGAATGTTGATGGTCACAAGGTGGAAAATTACGTTGTAACAATACCTATACTAGAGAAAAACTCCCTGAGAACTTTTAGTTGCTTGTTGAGATCATAGGGACTACTCGCCAGAAGAACAATATCAATAGGCTAAATAAGAAGGATAATGAATATACCATCCAAATTCATTCCAACACACCTTGCATCTTCCAAACAACCCTATAGCTTGTTAATGTACGTACCAAAAAGGGTAGAAGTCAAGGGACAATCTTGCTTGACTCCTATATTATAATTAAATTATTCTAACCAGCCCTCAAAGTCCCTAAAATTGACAACGACCTTCTCATACAACCTTATCACAACAACTCTCAACTCGAAGGGGACTTTTAGCTCTTCTAATATATTCCAAAGGTTAGTTATGGGCACCATGCCAAATATTTTCTGAAGTCAACAAAGCAACACAAAATATTGGTTTTATCATAACCTTTGTTTTGTTCTTTTTATATATCTTATGATGTATTGCATTTAGTGCAATGCAATGGGATGTATACTTACAACATTATTAAATTCAAGTTTATATAGTAAAAGTATTTGGTTTGTCAATTGGGTTTAGCTTGGGTGGTTGAGAGGATTATTATCCTCCCCACCCAAGTTCAAGTCCTACAAGTGACATGTTGAGATCTTAACAAGTATATTGTTGTAACAACTTTGAGCCATGTTAAAATGTTTTCCTTAGGATATATTATCTTAAAAATAAAAAATAAAAGGCCTTTAGTTAGTTTTTTGTTGTGGTACTTTTTAAATTATACATTATAAGTGAAAACATAAGTATAGTTAAAAATTGATAATCGCGTGAACATATTTTTGTGGTTTTTTCCATTATGGTGTAATAATTCATGTGCATAGTAACTAGCATTAAAAAACATTTTACTATGTATGTATTTATGAGTAAAGAATTCAAGTTAAATGGAATTTAGTGTCATTCTTAATATTTATCCTTCCATGAAATGCAGACATGGAAAGAGGATACAAACATAGGAAATTTTTTGAGGTTTTGGCTCATCAATACCAGTTATACCTATAATTATTGTGCAAGTACAAAAGGTGATACAAACATAGGAAAAGTTTTGAGGTTTTGTCTCATCAATACCAGTTATACCTATAATTATTGTGCAAGTGCAAAAGGTTATCGTGTCAAATTGTTATTGCATATCACTGTACAAGTATGGAATATTCACTTAGAGATGATTCACTTACAACAACCCCTTGAGTTTTAACGTATGGCCTTTTACAATATGAAAAGAGAGTCCCCCGAGCCTTCCTTGTTGGGTTCTAATACCTATTACAGTGAGCATGCATGAAGATTATTATGGTTAAACATATAATATAATTAACAATGGCACAAAATAGAATCACACATAATGCACATAAATTATCCTAGAAACCCCTCTAGCAAGGAAAACCAACAAACTAGTGAGCTTTCCCACCCATCTATTAACAAGACTCTTAACCAATGTTTACAAGAGTGATTTACAAGATTGATATATTTCAAGAATGAATTCAAGTCCACTCTACTACTCTCTTCAAGTGTTATTCCCTTCCTCTCATACATATCCTTATTCCTTATATCATATTTATAGATGCAACACATACACTAGCTCATGGTACCCAAGTTAGTTACAATTAACTGCTCATCAATAAAAATCCATAACTTCCTAACTAAATGTGGTTATTATTTTACAACCAACTTAACTGAGTAAACCACATTCGATCTCCCATTGAGCCTCTTGTCGACCAAGTGTTCATCGAATACATTCTTGCTTTGTGATCTTGAATTCCTCGTCAACCAGTCATGATCGATGACCAGTTGAATATACTAGTTGTCTTGTTGATTAGATTTCTACCATCTGTCGAATTCAATTCCAATCGACTTACTACCAGTCAAATATCGATTTTGATCGTCGATTTACATGCAAAGAATATAACACACCCAACATTCTCCCACTTGTTGCATTCTTTGCATACATGAGATATTTCAGACGTTTAGTTCACTTAAGCAAGGATACGAAGCCCATTGATTCCCTACACCAAGTAAAATTTTCAGTGCTCATAGATTTGGTCAATGAGTCTACAATGTTCTTCACAGTACTTTCTAGTTCTCCACCATGTCTCTCACAAAGTGATACTGCACATCGATATGCTTTGTCTTTGAATGGTATGTAGGGTTCTTTTCCAGGAATATTGCACTTTAACTATCAGAATCCAACCTAACAACTTGCTATTTAATCCCAACCTCTGAACACAATCTATGCAACCAATATGACTCTTTGATTTCATGAGTGGCTACAATGTATTCATCCTAGGTATTCCACAGTGCAAAGGCCGACTGCCTCCTATGCATCCAACTGAATGCTCCACCGAATAAATTGAAAATATATCCATTGGTCGACCGTCTACAGTATAGATCTCCATCCCAGTCGGAGTAAAAAATGCCATGTACAAATATTTTCTTGTCAATTTTAGATTTTCCTTGGTAGCATATTGCCTAATCGTTTATGCCACACAGATACCTGAAAACTCTATTGATTGTGATCCAATTCTCTTTTCCAAGTGTTGACATGTATCTCCTCAATACTTCTACTGCACGGGAAATATTAGGTCTAGTACAGACTATTGCATACATAAGAATACCTACAACACTAACATAGGGAACATGTGTCATGTACTTTATTTGTTGTTGTGTCCTAGGACACTATTCTATAAGATTTGAACACAAAAATATAGGTCTTTAAACTAATGCGATATATAGTGAAAATCAAATCAACCATCAATAAATTATGTAACAAATGAATAACATAGATCATCACACAATAAACTAGAAGCAAATAGGAAGAATTGAATGATAAATTTCATTAACCTGAATGAGTGGTGGAGTACAATATTTAAAGGGAACAATTCGAATTAGGTTTTAGATTGAACTCGAATTGTCCATGTAGTGAATGAGATTATTTAGAATTAAATAGATCCAAATATTCCCATTTAGTCATGCACACTCACTTAGACTGTTTAACTTCACTGCACTAACTGAACTGGATTGGATTGAATTGAATTGACATGCAATAACCTCAAAATGAATTGACATGCACCGAACTGGACTGAACTAAGGCACTAACGTCACTAGAGGACCAATTAGGACCAATTAGGGTTATTTAGGACCTCATTCAGTGGGTTGCTAGTATTCACTTAATTGCCCCCTTAATTCAATGAATGCGCCCCCAAATAAGGGAATGTGACCCCAAATCAAGGAGAGCACCCCCAAATCTAGGCCCATTAGAATCAATAGGTTAGGGGATAGGAGGGTTATTTGCTCAAACAGCCCCACATAAGCCTAATTAGGGAAAAAAAACTATGTAAAAAGATGGGCCTTGACAATTTGCAGTCATATTAGGTATCCATACACATAAAACATTCTTTGAAATTTGGGAAATAGGGAAAAAAAAACCAGTGGCATAGCTCCCCCTAAAAGAGAATGTGAAAAGAAGACTTTAAGGAGCCTCCTCAGAAAATGCCTTTAGTCCCAAAGAAGCTCTCAAATGGGTGAACTGCTGCTCGGTAAAGGGATTTGTGAAGATACCTACAAATATTTGTTAAATCCTCCTTTTTTTGAAATGCATGTGATCCCATTCATGAGATCCAAACACTTATAAGTGCTTGAATGACGGTTCTTGACCACTCCCTGCTTCGAACAAAGGAAACCCTTTGAAGCTTTTGTGCAAATATTAGTGAATTGTAGGAGAAAAGGTTGCATATATAGAGAATGAAAAGATATTCTGGAGGTATTATTCAACAAGAACATGATTTGGGACAAGTTCTCCAATGAGATATTTCATCTTCTGAATGTATGTGAATATGTCTATTGGTTGTAGAGCCTGATCTTCCTTATTCAGAGGTCATGTTTCACTTGTGTCTGGATCCAAGCCCATGACAAGGGTGTGGGGGGGATTCCCCCCCACTATAATCTCCATGGGGGTTCCAAGGGGGGTTGGTGACTACATTTGAGGATCCTACCATGGCGGGGGTTTGGGGAAACACCCCCATAGTGAAAATTTCAGAAAAAATGCATTGTAAAATGTTGTAATTTCATAGTCATGACTTCGTCAATAATGGGTGATTTACGGGCCCATGGTATTTTCCCATGGTAATCCCTCTTTAAAAGGAAGGCGTTGTAATACGGCTGTATATATTGTAGTATTGTAAAGATCTCTATGATTGTGTAAGAGAGACTGTGAGAGAGTGAAGAGGAAATTGCAGCGGATATGCTGCAGGTTGTATCCCTTCATTTTGCTAGTTGGTATAATAAAAGGACTGGAAATTTATCCGTGGAAGTATCCCAAATTGGGTGAACCACGTATATTGGTGTCTCTCTTGTATTGTGTTTATTTGTTTTATATTTACATCTCGCTTATTGTTATTGTGATGTGATCCTATTTTTCGAACAATTGGTATCAGAGCCAAAGGTCTATTTGGTAGATAAAATCGCAGGAAAGAATGGTTCCTAGTTCGAGTGGGAGAAATGGTGGAAGAAGGAAAGTTTAAGGTCATGAAATTTAAAGGAAAAAACTACCAGTTATGGAAGATGCAAATGGAGGACTATCTATATCAGAAGGCTCTATTCCTACCGTTGGGAGGAAAAGCAAAACAACTGATGACTATGAAGGACGAAGAATGGGAGCTTCTTGATAGAAAGGCACTAAGAACAATACGGTTGTGCCTAGCTTCATCGGTGGATTTCAATATCTCAAAAGAAAAGACAACAGAGGGTCTGATGAGCACATTGCGTAAATTGTATGAAAAACCCTTGAGCTTCAACAAGGTATTTCTAATGAAGCGCTTATTTAATATGTAGATTTCAAAAGGTGGATCTGTTGCCAGTCAATTAAATGAATTTAATACGATTACAAATCAACTAAGTTCTGCAAAAGTGAACTTTGAAGATGAGGTTAGGGCTCTTCTAATATTGTGCTCATTGCCAGAAAGATGGAACGACTTGGTCATGGATGTAAGTAACTCTACCTCTAGTTCAAAAACTTTGAAATTTAATGATGTTGTTGGTGTTATTCTTAGTGAGGAAATGCAAAGGAAAAGCACAGGTGAGACATCATGCAATGTATTGACGATGGAGAACAGGGGAAGAAAAAGGGAGAGAGGAAAGAGACCAGGTAATTGCAACAAGTTCAAGAAGGGCAGATCCAAGTCCGGACTTGAAAAGATAGAGTGTTGTAATAGTGTAAAGAAAGGACATTTGAAGAAAGACTACAGATCTCTAAAGAAGAAAGGAGATGGACAATAAGAGACTACTCAAGAAGCAAATGTGGAAAGTGATGTGTTACAAGATGATTTGATTATTGCATTAGATAGTTCTAGTGATTACTGGGTAATAGTTTCAGAGGATTCATGTCATGCTACACCCCATAGGAAATTCTTTCATGATTATGTTCCAGACGATTTTGGACATGTTTTATTGGGTGATGATGATCCATGTAAAATTGTTGGAATGGGTAAGGTATGGATAAATTTAAAGAATGTAGGTGAATGGATGACGAAGGATGTAAGGCATATTCCTGCTATGAACATAAATATGATCTCAACAAGGCAGTTGAGATATGGTGGCTATTTATCTACGTTTGGATAAACGTGGTGGAATATCACTAAAGGATCAATGGTGATAACAAAAGGAGACATGATAGGTACGTTGTATTTATGTCTTCATAATACTAACTGTTCTATCTCTTTAGCTTCCACAAGAACATATACAACATTGTGGCATCATAGGCTTGGCCACATGAGTGAGAAGGGGATGAATATTCTTCACTCAAGGAAGTTGCTGCCATATCTAAATCATGTAAGTTTGGAATTATTTGCGATTTTTGTTTATGGAAAACATAAGAGAGTCAGATTGCTCAGGGTTGGGAAATATAAGAAGAGTGAAAAGTTAGAGCTTGTGCATACAGATGTATGGAGACTAGATCAAGTATGATCTCTTGGTGGCTCTCATTATTATGTTACTTTTATTGATGATGCAACTAAAAAAAATTGGGATTATTGCATTAAACAAAAATCTGTTGTGTTTGCTACTTTTAAGAAATGGAAAGCTTTGGTTGAGAATGAGACAAGAAAAAGGTTAAAGTGTCTCAGGTCTGATAATGTAGGTGAATACCATGGAAAGGATATTGATAATTACTATTCATACCATGGAATTCATAGAGATAAAATTGTGAGAATTCTATGGCTCTTATACCATGTGAGAATTTAGATTTCCTAGATCTAGATTCAATAAGACAATTTCACTTGGAATAATTTTAGAGAATATGAGAGGAAGAATAAAGAATATATCTTGAGAAAAAATCACTGTATTTTATTCATCAATATGTTTACAATATATAATACATCCCCAAGAGATAAATCAAGTGCCTTAGAGGCAAGTTTGAAAAGCTCAAAAAGGCAGGATTACTAAAAGCATAAAACCCCCCAAGGTAGCAAAGACACCTTCCAAATCTGTCAAGAGCCTCACGAATTAGGAAAATAAGGTATGGAATCTAGTGAGTGATGAAAATGGAATGTGATCATGGATTTTGGAGAGGAAAATATGGAGGAGGGCGAGTTGGCCAAAAGATCTTGTTTCCTAGGTCAACAAGATTTATCCTTATCCACTAAATTAAAAAATGCATGAATAAAACTGTCTAAAGCGGGGAGGCACACTTATAATCTAGGAATAGAAATAAATCACAAAGAATCAATCAAGATATTATCTAGAATATATCCAAGTGCTCCCTAGTGACTTAGGATGGCATGTGGTCCCATAAAAGACAAAACTAGGCCAACTTACCTAGTCAACACCTAGGAAATTAATAAAAAATGATTAATAAATTATATCCTAAGTCTAAAGTGGGTTTTTGATGTTCCAAAAAAAAAGTCCCAGGAACTGTTAGAAAAATAGGATCACAGAGCAATAAAAATAAACATAAATGAAAATATAATCACACACACATTACAAGAGAGACATAGATATATCGTGGTTCACCCCAAGATGGGCTACATCCATAGTGAAGTTGTCAGTCCTTATTATTATGCCATCCAACAAAGTGAAGGGATACAACCTGCAGCACAACCGTTGCACTTCCTCTTCACTGTCTCACAGTCTCTCTTCTTTGATCTCAGAGATCTTTACAATGCATAATACATAATACATCAACCCTAGCCGTGTTACAATGACTTTATTTTATAAGGGAAATACAATGGGAAAATACCATGGGTTACCCAAAACCATGGGCTCGAAATCTGTTGGCGAAACAACCCCAAAACGTTTTCTCGGGGGCTCTTCCCCCGAACCCCCGTAACTTGGGGGCGTTTCCCCCAAACCCCCTTTCTCGGGTGTGCTGCCCCCGAACCCCCGACGGGGGCCCACTAGCCCCCGCGCCCCCCAGCCGTGGGGGTGTCAACACCACCCCGGACCCCCTGAGGATCGGGCTGGGATCATAAAAAAACCTGGGGTTCAAACACAGCTGAATAATCATCTATGAGATTGGAAGATCTGACTCCACAACCAACAATCTCCCACTTGGAGACTGATCACAGCAACTCCACCGCTGTTGTACTTGCTGGACCTTGGACTTAACAACTTTCTCATCTTCACCTTCATGCTAGAAGGCCAACTGAAACCGAGCAGGAACTCAGTTTCTCTCTGGTCACTACCTTTGTGAACATGTCTGTAAGATTCTGGCTAGTATGTATCTTTTCCAGCTTCAACAGTTCATCTTCCAGAACAAAGCATATGAAATGGTACTTGAGCTGTATATGTTTAGTCCTGGAATGAAATGTTGACTTATTTGCAAGATGAATCGCACTCTGGCTGTCACTATACAACCTACTATCCTTCTACTTATTACCCAATTCCTCCATAAACCTCTACAACCAAATCATCTCTTTACTAGGCTCTGTAACAGCAACATACTCTACTTCCGTTGTTGAAAGTGCAACAAACTTCTGCAGTTTTGAAATCCAACTTACTGTTGTTCCACCTACAATAAACACATACCCTGTGATGCTCCTCCTACTATCCTTATCGCCTGCCATATCTGCATCAACATATCCCTGTAGAATAGTGTCTGAACCTCCAAAACATAATGCCTGAGTGGTAGTACCTCTCAAATACCTGAGAATCCACTGTACTGCCTTCCAATGTTCTTTACCTAGATTGTTCATATATATGCTCACAACTCCCACTGCTTGTGCAATATCTGGTCTTGTGCATACCATGGCATACATCAAGCTGCTAACTGCTGATTGATAGGGAATCTTGGACATGTAATCTGTCTCTTCCTGTGTCTTGGGACACATTTCCTTACTTAGAATGAAATGGCTGGCCCATGGTGTACTAACTGGTTTTGCATTCTGCATTCTGAACCTCTCTAACACCTTTTGTATGTACTCACTCTGAGACAATGTCAATTTGCGATTTTTCCTATCTCTTGTTATTCTCATACCAAGGATTTGCTTTGCAGCATGTTGGCTATAACTGACCCAGAGGTTTTCTTATAAGACCCAGGTTCTTTGCACCGGCCCTTTCGGCAACAACCTGCAAGCAGGTTGAGGTCTCACCCAAGGTGTATCTATGGGGTACTGCGGAATCAGATTTCCACAGTAAGTGATGAGCTGCTTGGACGGACGGACTGCGCAGCACAATGGAGGGTATGTGCTGCGAGGTGAGACTGCGTAGCGATGGGCAACGCTGCGGTCTGCACCACTATGTTCTTCTACTGTGAGACTTCTACTAAAGCTGCGAACAATCCAACTCTATTATGTACTGGATTATCTTGAAAGCACTTAAGGTACTGAAATGAATATCACTCATCCATTCATTTAGACACTTAACTGTCTATCCTTCTAACATTCATTCATTGATTCAATATCATGATTCGAACATAGCCGATTGATCTAATCCACTGTTATACATTCCTTTACTGTCCGTAAGAAAATGCTTAACGAATTGACTGATTTACTGCCTTTATACATGTTATAGCTTGAGGTAATTTCAACCATTTTTAGTGTCCCAAATGACTCCTCCATCGACAAATGTCCTGTTGTGTGATTGAAACTTGATCTCAAGAGATGTTGTCATGCGACCAAGGGAAGCAAGTGTTGTCACGGATGGAGAGGTGTCATTTCAAGCTATAACATATGCCCCCTAATGTATGAGGTCAGAGGGAGTGCGGGAAACAATGGCCGAAATACATTATAAATAACAAAGAGTTGAATCATGGAGGAACAGAGAAAACAAGAATCATAGGCTCAAATGAAGTACCTGAAAGCAAAGGCAATGTTAGACCAACTCATCCTTGGGGTAACTATCCATGTTCAAATAGTGTAACATGACCTCCAAACGGATACACTAATGATCAAAATACAGATGCATATATCATGGCCACTAGAATACAAGCATGGATCCATGAGGAACATAAATGTAAACATAGCCACATAAATACAAGGTGGATCTATGTCAAAACTGGAGAACATAGCCATAGAGAACAAGCTAGATCTATGTCTCATCAAGAGCCCAAAAAGAGTGTGGCTCAGTCTTGCGCAACTTGGGCGATAACATAAATGAGGTGATGCTATCGAGGATCCCAAGGTCTTCATCCAAAAACAACCCAGGGTACAAACCTATCCATGCAAATAAATGAGTTTTTGTCGAACATGGGAGGTATTGTTTGATTACCGGTCATTGATGAATACCGCTAACAAATAATGAAAATGGAACCCAAGGTAACTAGTACATTCAAGCAAGTGTGAATAAATGGTCTTGCCATCGAACACTTGAAGAATCCATCGGATAGGAGACATTGATGTATTACCATCTATCCAATAGTGAGCAAAACTGCCACTAATGACTGCAATCCCCAAGGTACTAACCGAAACTCTAAACTTCATTCCTAGAGCACAATGAGCTGAAGTCGATGGGAAGAAGTCCATTGGAAGGGAGGCCTTAATGCATCCTCCATCATCCAACACAAGGGACACTCAACAGGTATGAGCTGATTTGGAGTAGGACTGAACACATGATGAAACATACTGACACCAAGGAATGGCCGACACATGAAGTCAAGGCAACTACAGAATGGCTGACATAGGTTGTATCCTTGAATAGTGAGCATGACACAAAAGTGACTTAGGCAACTTTTAACACAAAGGGACCACGATGCAAATCTGCAATGTAGGAGATATTAACAGATTCTCCATATGATTGGAAGCCTAACCAAATGGAGGAGTAAGAACTCTGAGATCAAGTTTACCCTAAGGCCAACACTAGAACCCAACTTGTTTGAGAGACTCAAAATAGGTGCTTTGTTCAAGGAGATAGTTGACTTGCTTCCATCATATTTAAATATATTTTAACATTCTTCCCTTCCCTTTCCTTTTTCATTTTTTAACGAGCTTGACAAAGAACTAAAGCATGCTCGACTGTATTTTCATATTTAAGGAGTCTGAAAAACCTAGAAGAAAACTCCATACACCTATCCGTGGATTTTATATCGATCCCGGATTGGTCTATGCTCGGCGGTGTTTTCTTGCTTATAGAGTTGAAAAACTTAAACAATCCTCTATACACCATCTCATGGATTTCACATCGAGCCCGAGTAGGTGAATGCTCGCTTGGTGTTTTCACATTTTGAGAGTCTGAAAACCCTAAAGACAACTCCAAAGGTCCTTTTTCGTAAAGTTAGTCTCCTTCCCCGAAAAAGTGTAAAATAATGGAAGAAGAACTCTTCTAGTGTATACAAGAGTATACCTTTTCCGTAAATTATCCACCAAGGCCCGGAAAAGGGGTAATTCTATACCTAAGTGGATGTCAGTTCAGTTATTTTAACGAGCCCGAAAAGACAACTATGCTCGGCAAACTTTTCCTATTTAAGGAGTCTGAAAAGGGCTTAAAAGATCTCCATAGGGATCTTTTCCATAAAGGTTTAAGGAGCCCAAAAAAGTAAACTCGTGACCTCCTTATTGTTTTTAATGAGCTCAAAGGAGATACAGAAAAATGCTCATAACTTCCTTACTGTTTTTAATGAACTCAAAGTGAGGATGAAAGAAATGCTCATAGCCTACTTACTATTTTTAATGAGCTCGAAGTAAAGGTAGAAGAATGCTCGCAATCTACTTACTATTTTTAACGAGCTTGAAGTAAAAGTGGAAGAATGCTCGTAGCCTCCTTACTTTTTTTAAAGAGCTCGAAGGAAAGGTAGAAGAATGCTCGAAATGGGAGGAGATGAGTGTCAGGGACATGCAAAATTAGCTCCAAGCGCATGGAACAAAGCTATGCCTAATGCAAGGAACATGAGAAAGATAAGGACACTCAGGGTGTGTCTCCTCTAGGTAAGAGGTGTCAAATTGCAAAGGAAAAATGATACAGGGCTTAGCGGAAATGAGATCAGAGATGGAGGCTTATATAACGAGCTAAAAGCGTGAAAGCCGGCATCAGGCTCATTAACGCAAGTAGGATCATAACAGATGCATATACAACTCAAACAAAAAGATGGGAGCCTTATCAGGGATGGCCATAAATATATGAGGAAGAAAGATATGAGGCTTCTTCTCAAAGTCATGGTAAATCTAAAAAGGCTCCCAAGCCTATGAGAAAAACTCAGCATGGGTACCAAAATGGCATAAGGGTGCTGACTAGGGTGACCCATGTTAGCTAGGCTCTGCTGTCGGACTAGTGCACAATGCATAAAGAGATGGCTAACACACCAATATCCAACAGGTTCGACCCTATGGTGAATTCGGATGGCAAAAGGTTCAAATGAAACATAACAGCGGGGAAGCCTAAACCTATATGCAAGGTTCCAAATATACCTGACATGGTCGCACAAGGTGTTGAAAAGGACCAGTAAGCGAGTATAAATCCAGCTAAGAATCCTGTCTCCAAGAAACATTAGTACCAGGATCATATCTAAAACATATGTAAAGAAAGACCCGATACAAGTCACTATGGTAGAAATACTTTCAACTTCACTGTTAGCACTTAGATTTTATCCCGGTTGTAAAAGAATAATGCCTAAGGTAACTTATTTCAAACCAAACTTTAGGTAGAAAACTTATCCGTTTTTTCCACTAGAGAGGGCTCTCTCACAAGATATACGTAAAGGAAAAAAATATATAGAAACACACTCAAATTTTTCAAAACTAGTTTACTTGGTTGAAAAGGAAACAAGAAACATTGGGCATGGAGTCAACTTTCAAATATTTAACGTGCCAGCAAGAGATTTATACCAAATAGATTTCCACAGAGGCAAGATAGCAACCATATCACAGTCAATTTGATTTTGCAGGTGGTATAGAAAGAAATAATGACAATCCATCAACAACAGGCATCTAACTAGGATGAATCCATTGTCAACTTTGGAGAAATAATGGATACTTAAATGTGATAAAACGAGGCATAACCAGTATGAATCCCGATTTATTTTCAAACGTTCACTTAAATATAGAAGAAGAACATAATGGAAGATATAACAAAGAAAGTAAACATGCACATATAAAGATAAGGGAAAGAACAAACTGTAAAAATGATTAACACATGAATCCCTGGTCTCAAAAGATAGGTATTTCCACTATACGGCCTTTTTATTATTCTATCAGAATTTGACTTCAAAACTTATTGTCTCTCAAAGAAGCTTGACATAACTGCTTCTTTTAACTAGTAACTGAAAATGTCTTAACTCGAAAGATAACTGTCTTTAAACAATAGATAACTGTCTTCAAACAATATTACAAATTTTTAAAATAAAAGCATCAGTTTTGCCACTTGGAAAAAATTCTGAATGTATCTATGAATGGACAGAATATCTTGTCCTTCCATATTTATCCACATAGTTCCATTGGTCGGCCGTGGGTAAATCATAACTAGTCATTTCCTTCACCAGGAATCGCATTTCAAGGTGACCTGCATAAGAAACAAGAGGAAGATTCTCACAGGTTGAGATCAACATATTTAAAATTTCAAAGTCTTCCGCAATTTTCTCCATTAAAATCTTTCCTGTAAGCATGTGATCCAAATGCTGAAACTTTTTGTGATCCATTCTTATGTCAAACAATAACCTTTTATATTCATTTGGAGGAATCAATTCATTCTTTTCATCCCAAAAAGCAGGGAATCCTTTGTTTATTAATTTTTCAAATCGCTTCTTAAACTTTATTACTTCCTCTCGTATATCTCTAGCTTTAGCTTCAATATTTTCAACATGTGAATATTTTCCCAAGATTCTTCTGGCCCATGTAATGACTGAAATTCTATTCATTATATTCATTGCTATCAAATCTGCTTCAGTTAAACTGTTTAAGAAAGTTATTGCCCTCTGTGCTATTTCTTTTGGCTTTCTGTTTAAATTCTCTCTGATTGCTCTGCAACTCTCAAAGGCATCTTTGGCCACTTTTTCTTTGATTCTCATATAATCAAGATAAGGTCTTAACTTTTCAAATTCCTTTATAATTTGATCCCATACCATATGTTTGCAACCTTGCATTGCATCCTGTCCTGTTACATGTGCTGCCAAACCTTTATTATTATCAGTTAATTCCTGATTCCTTATTTGCAAAGTTTTAATTTCCTTATCTTTTGTCTCATTTTCTTCCTTTAGCTTCTGTATCCCCATTTTCAATTATTTAATTTCGACATATTTCAAAATTACCTGGGACATGGCTTGTAAGAGACTATCCAATCCAGTTTTATCTTCATCTGTATCTGCATGTACCTGTTTCTGAACTAATTCTGCTAACTTTTTCTTTATTTCTTCCAATTGCTCTTCCAAACCAATTTTCTCTTTTTCCTAATGAACGTTTTCCTTGGTGAGCTTCAACATTTTTGCCAGTAATATCTTTTACTTCATTTGACAGCTCTTTTTTTTTTTCCCAGTACTGTTAGTTCGGCTCCTTGGATAAGCAAAGTGTCTGGGATTTTCAACCTTCGCCTTAACATTTGAATTGTATCATCCTTTTCTTTGAGCAAATTTGATGCTGCATCTCCCTCTTTGTTTATCAAATCTGTTTGTAATCTTTTTATTTGTTGTTGTCGAGACTTATTTTCTGTTTTTTCTTGTCTCAACTGGTTATTTAATTTATCCACTAAAATTTTCAACTTGTCTGCCTTTAAGATCACTCCCAAATAATCTGAGTATATAACCTCTCCTATTTTTCTATGTAATAAAATTTTATCTGGAGCATTGATTTTTGTCAGATCCACGTTCATCTCTGAGATCTTATCCTTAGTAACAACTGAAAATTTTAAAGAATTTTCTTTGACATTTCTGCTAGTAAACAAATTAACTTCATTGTTGGATATATTTCTAACCCTTGGAAATAACTGACTGGTTTGCCGAGAAGAATTCTGTTTATTTTGACTATGTTCATTAAATACATCCATCAGACTGTGTGGTTTATTTACATCATCTTCCACTGGGGATTCTTTAATACTGTACTCCTTTACCATGACCTCTGGTATTTTGACTTCGGTTTTTCCTTCCTCTTTTGAAACTACCATTAACTCTTGTTGCTCATCCATTTTCAATTTTTTTCCTTTTTCTGCTTCTTCACTTTCAATGTTCACTACATCTTGTATGGGCCTTTTAAACCCTACCATTGTAGTATTCATCATGCTTTTTTCCTCTGTTGTTGCATCTGTCAATACCATTTCTTTATCTTGAGAATCTGGAATGACTTCTTCCTTATAATCCAGCCAATTTGCTCTATCAGACATTCCCTCAATCATCTGATGATTCAACGCTTTAATCCGATGATCCGTTCTCCGTTTTGATATTATGTTTAACGTATCATATTCAATAGCCATGTTTGTCTCAAAATCCATATCTTTAAATAATTTTTTCTATATAAACAACAGCGTTTTTATTCTTCACTGTGAATGGGCCAAGTGTGAATGGATACTTGATATCTGTTGCTTGTTTGAAAAGCAAGAAATTATTATCCTTAACAATTAACTTTTGTCTAAGGAACTTCAAAGAAAAAACCCTTAAGGTAAGAAATGCTGGTAAAACATAGGGTTTATGTTTGAAACCATATAACCTAATCACTGTATTGTCCTTTGACAAGAACCAATCTCCTACAGCGTATTCAGTACTTAATTGCATACATGTTTGCATTTCTGGTAATACTCTAGGCAATCTTTCACCAAAAATAATTCGGTAAATCTCAGAGAGCATATAATTTATGTAATTAAACATGTTATTTTCTAATAACTTTGTGAAAATGATCTCAGGGAATTGTAATTCTTCATGACTCGCCACCATGATCATTTTCATAAAAAAAGACTGAAATCTGAAATGCCTCAGAGTAGGGAAATTGACCATCTGGTCATGAATCTTCTCTGTCAAGAATTCTTGAAAGTTAAGTTGAGGAATTTGATTTTCATCAATCCCTGACTGAATTGTACTCATTTTATACAAAAGGCTTAACTGAAACTCAGTTACATACATGTCTGTATCAAACCCTAGGATTAAAGCCAACAATGTCAGAACCTGCTAGGTATTTTCATCAAATAAAGTGATATCTATAGGGTAAGGGATATTTGAAATGTTTGTTCCTAGTTTAAGACATGTAGACAACAAATTTTCTCTATCATCTTGAAGGGTTTGATGATAATATTCAATAACAGAAGTTTTAGAAAAATTCTCAGACTCAAGGGTTTGGGAAAATTCTATTTCTAGGGCTTTAATTATGACGCCAGGCTCTATTTTGCAAACGACTCTGGTTTTTCGACTATCTAAAACAGTTCTTTCTTCTCTGGAATAATTCTCAGCACACCACGACACAAATTCTGGAAAAGATGGGATTTGGTCTGGGTAGAAGGCTAACAAGGATGACTGGTGGACTCTGTGTATGTCTATACCTTCTTCTAATAACTTAGACAACTTAAGTTTAACTTCAACGACTGGTAACCTAATTAGGGTATCATGAATGTCCCCATCTCTATCTTCTAGGGCTTCTTTAGCTTTAAAAACATCTATATCATGTACAGTTTCCATTTAAATCGTTTCTACAAACAAATTTTCGTTAAAAATGTGGGCTAGGTTACCAGACCTGTAATGTCCCTTATTAGAAATTTTATTAAAATTGCAATTTTCCACTTTTTTCCTTGGTTCGACCTTTGACTAGTTTCGATCTCTAGGTCCGAAATTTGATCCAAATGATCCCAAATCTTCTGAGAAGGTATATGAATGATATTAGAACATAAATATGTGTTTCAGGGATGCCTTTGTACCTTTAAAACACTTTTGCAAATACTCTTTCAATTCTGGTCAATGTAGGTAACTTTACTAGTGATTTCCCTTTGACTAGCATTGGTCTCTAGGTCTCAAATTGACTCCAAATGCCTTCAAATATTCAAGGAAGGTTTATGAATGATATTAGGAATTGAATATGATCTTCAGGGATAACATATGGCCACCAAAAGACCTCTGCAAACTCTCTTAAGATTCTGGACCAAGTATGCAATTTTACTAGTAATTTGGGGTTCAAATCCCCCTAAGGTAAGTACTGAAAATGGCTTCCCAAATGCCTCCAAACCCACTCAAATTTATGAACAGAGGTATGTAATGTGTTAATTATGTTATTAAGGTCTCATATGCACCATTAATGGTTTATTACAACTTTTCTCACCCTCTCCCATTCAACTGCAAAAATCCCCAATTCGACCCTTGGGGAAATGGCACTATTTCACCTCCCAATACAACTAAACTGAGTAAAAATGCTTCAAATGCTCAAGTACAGTACATGAAACTTGTAGAATAAATCCATGGCAGTATATTTATCACAAATATATCAAAGAATCATCCATTCATTCGAAATCATCATCAATACATTGGCTCACAACAAGGTAGTGGGGAAATGGCATTGTTATTCCATTAAAAATGAGATTTATACATTTCTACTTGGAATTTCGACCTGAAACTTTTTGGAGATGAATAACAGAGTATTTAATTCATATTACAAAAGAAATGGGGCATTAAAAGCTTCCCAAAAGAGTACAATAGCTCACCAAAAATGCCCTCCCTCAAGGATCAAGAATATGCCATCAAAACTGGAAATGGTTGAAGGAGTGAGCTGCAATAGAAGAAACCATGAGCTGCCCTGTAGCTTACACCTGCAAATAAAGACTCCATTAAAGCTCCAAATGAAAGGTCTGAATGGCCTTTCCAATTACCAACTTGGATGGGAATCTTTCACCCTTGAAATTGGCTAAGGCAAGAAACTAGTCATCCACTAGCTCTCCCTCTTCACAAATGCAATTGCAAATTCTACAAATGATCAAAAGCTGGTTTCATTCTTTGTTATTGACATTTATAAACTTCTAATGTCCTCCATGGGTCGAATTCCTTCCAAGAGACTCATGCCAACTCAAGTTGGGAAGAGATTCCAAAGAACGCCACTTGTACAACAATTCCTAGTCTCCCACTTCCACCAAATCACATGTGGAAGCATCTTAGCTTCCCTAACACCCTTGAGCGCCCTCTTGGAGTCTATTTTTAGCCCTGACATGTCATATATGTCATATGTCAGCCTTCAGGTCTGATTTGTGTCATAGGTGTCATAGAATCTTCATCATTGTTGTCATAGAGCTAGAGAATCTAGCCCAAGTGTCTCACTAGCTCCAAATTGCCTCTTCCTCTTCCATGGGAGTTACTCTTCCTCTATATTTCGACCTTGGATGAGTCATGCCATGAATAATACCTTTTGGACTCCCCCAAGTATGTTACCATTCACCTTGAATTCGAATTGGTGAGAGAATGAGGCCAAATGTAGTGGGGAAATCTAGCCATATGTGGGTCCCACTTCCTCCATGTGTCTTCATGATCAAATGCCACTTTGATTTTCACTTGTATATATTTATTTAGGTCATTTATTAAATATTTATTCCATTCTAATGTTCAAACATCATTTATTATCTCCATTATTCCAAATCCCAAAGCTTCCACCCCAAACCTAGGAAACTAGTAATTTTCCTCCTTGGCAATTATTTGACCCTTAACATCAATTTTACAAACTCTAATGAATATGGCTAATGTGATTAGGCCATTGTGACCCAATTCCAAATTTGGGACATGACAAGACCCTACCTATATAGACACGTCTTTATCCTTCTGTCATAATTGCTGATCTCCACCAGTCTTCAGAGCTTCTAGGAACAACGACACATAGACAAAATGCCATTATTTGAAAACCCTTTTGTTTTATATAAGCCCTTTTTCTTAACTTTCTAGCAGCTTTCCGAATGTACTTTATATCCAGTCGTTGATCACAGGCCTTTTGATTTGAGCCGTTAGATCTTGCTCCCCTTTATTTCCCATGGTGGTATCCGCGATCCCAATAATGGTTTTCTTCTCTAGTTTTTACTGTGTGCGGATCAACCATTTTCTAACACCTGTTAGAGTGGTTTAATTACCGCAACCACTCTTTTCTCTATTGAGTGCGCACCTCCCATGATGCAAATGAATCTTGGCCTTAGATTTTGTGCCAATGTATATTGTCCCTCCGATTTGTGTCAACATGTGGCGTATTCCCTTGTGCCTTCCGCATCTGCCACGTGCTATGGCCCGCGTTTACCCCGTATTGTCCTTTGGTGGTTCCGCATGGTGTTGTAGTGGTTTATGATACCACTATCATGTTGATGCGAAACAATAGGAATGCGACACATACTCCGACGGTATTATGTCCGCAACCACTCACCAATGTTTGCAAACGATCTTTTGGGCGGTGCGGGAAACCATGATAACCGTTGATCTTTATTTTTGTCATCTCCACCATTGAAACTTCACTAAGACTTAACCTCTTCAATAATTACTTTCGGACTATTGCACATGTAGGTTTTTTTTTGTTGATTTTGTATTACAACCCTTTATTTCAACCCATCCGTATTAAATTTACTCCCTTTGGATATTTTTGAAAAAAACTTTTAGGGTTTGAGTATTTCAAATATAGTTTCAACAACTGGCTCCAACTGGGGATGCTATCCTCCCTGTGAGGTAGCAAAGAACATTGTAGACCAAGTGCCTGATCCATTGGGCTGCATTCAAAATTTTTTGCAATTCAAGGTTCATATCATCATTTTTTTATTTTTTTTTGCGTGATAAAGGAAAATATTTACACTATACAAAATTCTCTTTCACCTCTGTCCTTTTAAGAGAGATAATGTTCGAGGTGTCTACCATTTACTGGTCCTCCAGGAAAGAATTCTCCATTACAATTTTTTAGGGTAAATGCATTTTCCCCTTGGTATCCTACGACAATATATGGACCTTTCCACAAATGCTCAAACTTCCCATGGTGATCTTCATTTCTAGAGTCCCACTTCAAAACTAAATCATTTATCTGACAATTCTTTTCTTTAACCTTTCTGTCAAAAGTTTTTTTCATTTTTTCCTGATGCATTTGGGTTTTGTTGTATGCCTTTTCTCTAACTTCATGTAATTCTATCATTTGATTTATTCTCCTCTGCATATGATTTGGTTCTTCTTCGACTTCTTGTAACAATTTCATAACTAGAAAACCCAAAGAAACAGGAAAAATGACCTCTGTTCCATACACCAACTGGAAAGGCGAAGTGCCAATTGCTCTTTTTGTACTGATTCTATCTGCCCACAAAGCATATTTTAATTTAGTGTGCCAAGCCCTCTTGTTATCTTCTAGCAACTTCTTTATGATCCTCACTAAAATTTTATTTGAAGATTCATCCAACCCATTTCCTTGTGGATAATAAGCAGTGGAATGATTTAAATGTATGTGATATTTGTGACAAAAATTTATCATCTTTTTTTATTTGAACACTGGAGCATTATCTGTCACTATCCTTTTCGGACAACCAAACCTGGATAAGATGTTTTCTTCTAAAAAGTTCATTATCACTGTTTCTGTGGCGTGTCTTGTCGGAATGGCCTCAATCCATTTCGTGAAGTAATCTGTAGCAGTCAGAATCCACTTATGCTACCCTGAAGAATTTGGGTTAATTTCGCCAATGAAATCTAACCCCCACTGTTGAAAAGGTGCTTCAACTGAAATAGGTTTCAAAGGAAATTGTAATAATTCTCTTTTCCCATCAAAAATTTGACATTCATGACATTTGGTCACTTCTTTATATACATCTGAATACATGCTGGACCAATAAAAACCAGCTCTAAGAATCTTGTTCACTGTATCCTTCCATGAATGATGTCCTCCACACATGCCTTTATGAAATTCCCCCATAATATGTTGCGCTTCATTCTCTAATAGACAATTCAACAGAATACCTCCTAGATCTTTCCAGAATAAATTCCCATCTAATATGCAGAACTTGGCTACTTTCAACTTCACTGATCTTGCTTTGGTTTTTTCCATATTTGAAGGTGCTTGGAGATTTTGTAGAACATACACAATGTATGTGTACCAGGGAGATAAAGATAAATCTTCAATTACTTGTAGATTTGGAATGGCTTCTTTTGAAATTTCGGAAAGAAAATTCATACCTAGAGAATCCCAATTTGTTTCCGTCATCATTTTATCCAGACCTTGGCCTTTTATCAGCTTTGTAGGTTTAATGTCGAGATCATATTCCAATAATACTGCTATCCACTTTGCTCTTTTTCCTTCAGGATCTGGCTGGGTAAGAATATCTTTCACTGCTGCTGATGGAACATGTGCTATTATATGAGAGTGCAATATGTATATCCTGAAATCCTTCAATGCTTTCACTAAAGCATAAGCTTGTTTATCCATAATGTTATATTTTAATTCTGCATCCCTCAGAATCTTACTGAAAAATGCAATTGGCTGTTCCACACCTTCTTGGTTCTTTTGTAACAATACTCCAGCTACCGTGTGTTCTGATGCACAAGTAAACATAATGAAATCCTTTGAATAATCTGGACTAATTAAATTTGGTGCCTCAGTCAATGCCCTTTTAATATCATCAAAAGATTGTCTTGCTTCTTCAATCCATTTAATTTCCTTGTCTTTTATTAGCATTTCAAATATGTTTCTCAAAATCTCAGCAAAACTAGGAATGAACCTTCTTAACCAATTTACCCTTCCAATAAATGACTGAATTTCCTTCTTACTTCTAGGGATCCCAACCTTCTGTATGGCAGATACTCTCTCTGGGTCGATCTTGATGCCTTCCTTTGATATGATGTGTCCCAACAATTTTCCTTCTTCCATGCAAAAATGAGATTTCTTTGGATTTAAGGAGATCCCAAATCTTCTACATTTCAAAAAAACTCTTTTCAGATGTTTCCAGTGATCAGCAGCATTCTTTGAATATACAGTGATATCATCCATGTATACTACCACAAATTTGTCTCTTTCATCTACAAATGCAATGTCCATGGCTCTCTGAAAGGTTGCCTCTGCGTTTATCAAACCAAATGGCATTTTGGCATACATAAACGTTCCGCATGGAGTAGTAAAAGCAGTTTTCTCCTGATCTTCTGGGTGAACTTTAATTTGATTGTAACCTGAGAATCCATCTAACATAGAAATTCTTTCAGCTCCTACAACTTTCTGCAAAATATGATCCATTTTCGGGAGTGGATAATTATCTTTGAAAGAGACTTTGTTCAAATTTCTAAAGTCTACGCACAACCTTATTTCGCCATTCTTTTTCCTTACTGGTACTAGGTTAGCCAACCACTTAGAAAATCTCAAGGACACGATTATCTTAGCATCAAACAGCTTTCTCACTTCTTTTTCTATTACTGGAAGCAACTTGGGATTTGTTCTTCTCAACTTCTGTTTAAAAGGATTTTCATCAGGTTTGATAGGAATTGTATGCTGTATAATAGAAACAACATATTCTTTCAGGTCTTTATAACTCTAGGAGAAAACATCTGAAAATCTTTTCATCACTTCCACACTTTTATTCTCTTCCTCTCTTGGTAGTTTCTTTGAAAGTTTTATCAATTTTGGATCTTCTTCAGAACCTAAATTGTAATCTTTTACATCCTCAGGTTTAGGTTCTACTTTTGGATTTTTCACCACGTCATTTTTATCAAACAATTTTTCTAAAGGAATCAAGCCTCTAGGGATAATGTTATTCTTCAGCTGAATTAAATCTTTACCTCCAATCCTTTGCTTGAACTTTTCTGTTTCTTCAAGGGAATCTTTTTCATCTGGACCAGCCTCAACATCTTCTGCATTAATAGACCTGTAATTGAATTCATCTGTCATCTCTAAAAAGCGTTTAATATGTTGATCATCTTCAAAAACCTGCCAGTTTTTTATATTGTCTGGGATAGATGGTCTGTGTATGACCTCAATATCATATTTCTTTTTAGAAAAGATAGGAGTTTTGAACGCAGTGGCCAAAGAATCTGCTATGGTGTTATTAACTCTGGGAATTGAAACAACATCATGTTCATCGAAATTTTTTTCCAATAAATCCCACACTTCATTCCTATATGACCTCATTTTAGGATGTTTGGTCTGATAAATAGCTTTTACCTAATTTATTACCAATTCAGAATCTCCAAACACTTCAATTCTTTTTGGTTTTAAATCTCTCAATACATTCAACCCCAGAATCAAAGCTTCATATTCTGCAACATTGTTTGTACATTCAAAATCCAATTGATAAGAAAACATCAAGAATTTTCGATCAGGTGTGATTATCCATACTCCCGCACCAGCTCCTTTTCTGCTCCTAGCTCCATCAAAGTGCATTGTCCAAGTTCCTTCTTTTCTAATTTTTTCTCTTAACAATCTTTCTTTTTCATTTTCTTTAGGTTCGATTAAATCTATCTTTTCTTTGGATTCAACATCATTGTACAGAATACATGACCCCAAATCTGTGTCTATTGCATACATAGCATGCTTTTCAGGTTCTTTTAAGTCACTTACCAAATAAGCAGCCATTTTTTCAGCATATAATCTTCTGTGTACCCCCAACATTGGAATAGTAGCAAAAGACATATCCATTTGCAAAGTTCCTTTTAACTTCGAGGCCCATGATCTAGACAATAGCATACTAAATTTTGCTGGAATATCAGCAACCACCACATCCATGAGAATACCTTTGACTGGTATTTTACTGAGATTGATTGTCAAATCTTTAATCAACCCTAAACATTTGACTTTCCTTGAATCAAAAGAAAATAGGTCATCATATGGTCTTGTGATTTCCAACCCCAAAGATTCAACTACAAGTTTCGGCATCAGGTTATGAGAAGCTCTCGAGTCTAACATACAATTATGCACGACTTTATCATGAACGTTCAAATCTACATAGAAAGGTGAAATTTCCCCAAAACTATTATCTTCCATTCTTGAACCCAAGCATATATTAGGAGTATCATCATCTAATTCCAAAGTATCTATTTCCACTTGATTTTCTACTTGCATCATCTTAAAAATTTGTTCCTTGTATTCTTTATTCTTTAATATCTCATTGAAAGGTATAGAAATCTTGACTTTGGACATTTCACTCTGTATATTGAAAGGAACCAAATTTTTATCACCTTCTTTCACTGAATCTTTCTTGTTATTTGAAATCACTTTTGGCACATCTTCGTTTTCTTTTCTTCTCATTTGCTGTTCATTCTGACTGGTGGAGGATTTATTTGTAGATCCTTTTGATTTTCCCATTGAATCTTTTCCTTTGTCTATTACAACGTCTCTGTTTCTCAGATTTATCTTTCTTTGAAGATCGTTTATAGCATTTTGGTAACCAATCTGGTATTGATCAGTTTCTGTCTCCAAATTACAACATTCTCCTTCTACAAGGAACATATCATGTTCATGTTTAGTCAGATAGAATTCTGAATCAAAACTGCCACAATGGTGAATATCACTCTCAGCCATCTCAGCTTCAACTTCTCCAGCAATATAATTTTCAGGGAAAGGAGGTCTGACTGGATCTTCTTCTGCATTCCTTGGGTTCCTCTGATCTCTTGGCCTTATGGGTGGGACAAAGGGTCTACTAAAATTAGGGTTTCTGATTTGAGGTTCTATTTGTTCTTTATTCAGAGCTTTGTTATCCACCACTAACCTATCTAACAACTTCTCCATAGTTTTCATCATTGCTTCAAATTTTACATCTGTGGAAGAAGAAGAAGAAGCTGTATTTTGATTATCTTCTTTACTTTTCTTTCGGTCTATATCTCTATGCCTCATCTTTCCAGAAGCCATCATATTAGCTTCAACTTCCACCGCATCTTTCATCATTATTGCCAAAGTGGTAGATCTTCTTTCTCTTAATGTGCATGAAAAATAACCTTCAAAAGCATCTGCATAATGTAGCTTGGCTGCTCCTACTGGAGGTTTTATGTCTGCAGGGATAGAGTTATAAACTTTCATAAATCTGGCAGAGAATTCTTGAACCAACTCAAAACCTCCTTTTTTCAGATTGTTATACTGTGTCAACATCTGTGAAGGATTTTTCTGGTCTTCCCATCCTTCGATAAAAAGAGTTGTGAAAGCATCATAATTAGAAATTGATCCTGCAGTTAAAGCTATGAACCATTTTTTGACTTCGCCTCGCAATATTTGGGCAAACAACCTCATTTTTTCATCATCATGATCCAATTCTTCTAAATCAATGAAATCACTAAAGTTATCAACATGTTGCTGTGCTATATAATTACCCTCATTATCAAAAGTAACGATTCTCTGTCCATAATTTTGAGGCAAATCATGTAAAGCAGCGGGAAAAACCAATGGGGCAAATCTGGCAGCCATGGGTGGTGGAGTAAGGTGGAACGATCACTACCTGTTGTTTTGTAAATTTATGACTTTGCACAGGTATTCTTTGGGCCTTGGATATTCTGGACCTAGCCCTTTCAGATTTTTGTAAGTTTTCCCAAATAGATTTTAAAGAATAGTCCCATAAAATTTTTGGGTCAACCTTTGTTTCTTTCAAATCAGAATTTGATTTAGTTCTAAGCAAAACTTTTTCACTTGAACCAATATTTTCTTCCTCAAACAGATTTTCTTGAAAAGAAGGGAATATATTCGAAAACTGAGGAATACCTTCTTTTGTCTTGCCTTTGCCTTTATCTGTCTTGAGGAGCTTTTCTGGATTATCCACACCTGAGAAGAACTGTAAACCGAGATTTCTTCTTGTAGCCACAATGTCTATTTTTGAATACCTTCAAAAAACCTTGAAAATTTTTCACTAGTGAAGTCGCCAGGGCAATATCTACAACCAACTTTTAAAACTTCAAATTTCCTTGCCCAAGAAATTTGACCTTTCTCTGTCGTTTC
Organism: Larix kaempferi; assembly: GCA_027924585.1. NCBI lineage: Eukaryota > Viridiplantae > Streptophyta > Pinopsida > Pinales > Pinaceae > Larix > Larix kaempferi. The sequence continues at coordinate 15,384,793 of BSBM01000378.1, forward strand.
TCCCAGGGAAAATTTCACTTTCATTCCCCAGCAACGGTGCCAAAATGTTAGCACTTAGATTTTATCCTGGTTGTAAAAGAATAACGCCTAAGGTAACTTATTTCAAACCAAACTTTAGGTAGAAAACTTAGCCGTTTTTTCCACTAGAGAGGGCTCTCTCACAAGATATACGTAAAGGCTAAAAATATATAGAAACACGGTCAAATTTCTCAAAACTGGTGTACTTGGTTGAAAAGGAAACAAGAAACATTGGGCATGGTGTCAACTTTAAAATATTTAACGTGCTAGCAAGAGATTTATACCAAATAGATTTCCACAGATGCAAGATAGCAACCATATCACAGTCAATTTGATTTTGCAGGTGGTATAGAAAGAAATAATGACAGTCCATCAACAACAGGCATCTAACTAGGATGAATCCATTGTCAACTTTGGAGAAATAATGGATACTTAAATGCGATAAAACGAGGCATAACCAGTATGAATCCCGATTTATTTTCAAACGTTCACTTAAGTATAGAAGAAGAACATAATGGAAGATATAACAAAGAAAGTAAACATGCAAATATAGAGATAAGGGAAAGAACAGACTGTAAAAATGATTAACACATGAATCTCTAGTCTCAAAAGATAGGTATTTCCACTATACATCCTTTTTATTATTCTATCAGAATTTGACTTCAAAGCTTATTGTCTCTCAAAGAGTTTCCAACCCTTTCAAAAATGACTCTCATTGTCTTTTATACAGAATTCGAAAGAAGCTTGACATAAATGCTTCTTTTAACTAGTAACTGAAAATGTCTTAACTCGAAAGATAACTGTCTTTAAACAATAGATAACTGTCTTCAAACAATATTACAAATTTTTAAAATAAAAGCATCATTTTTGCCACTTGGCAAAAATTCTGAATGTATCTATGAATGGACAGAATATCTTGTCCTTCCATATTTATCCACATAGTTCCATTGGTTGGCCGTGGGTAAATCATAACTGGTCATTTCCTTCACCAGGACTCGCATTTCAAGGTGACCTGCATAAGAAACAAGAGGAATATTCTCACAGGTTGAGATCAACATATTTAAAATTTCATAGTCTTCCGCAATTTTCTCCATTAAAATCTTTCTTGTAAGCATGTGATCCAAATGCTGAAACTTTTTGTGATCCATTCTTATGTCAAACAATAACCTTTTATATTCAATTGGAGGAATCAATTCATTCTTTTCATCCCAAAAAGCAGGGAATCCTTTGTTTATTAATTTTTCAAATCGCTTCTTAAACTTTATTACTTCCTCTCGTATATCTCCAGCTTTAGCTTCAATATTTTCAACATGTGAATTTTTTCTCAAGATTCTTTTGGCCCATGTAATGACTGAAATTCTATTCATTATATTCATTGCTGTCAAATTTGCTTCAGTTAAATTGTTTAAGAAAGTTATTGCCCTCTGTGCTATTTCTTTTGGCTTTCTGTTTAAATTCTCTCTGACTGCTCTATAACTCTCAAAGGCATCTTTGGCCACTTTTTCTTTGATTCTCATATAATCAAGATAAGGTATTAACTTTTCAACTTCTTTTATAATTTGATCCCATACCATATGTTTGCAACCTTGCATTGCAGCCTGTCCTATTACATGTGTTTCCAAACCTTTATTATTATCAGTTAATTCCTGATTCCTTATTTGCAAAGCTTTAATTTCCTTATCTTTTGTCTCATTTTCTTCCTTTAGCTTCTATATACCCATTTTCAATTCTTTAATTTCGACATCTTTCAAACTTACCTGGGACATGGCTTGTAAGAGACTGTCCAATCCAGTTTTATCTTCATCTGTATCTGCATGTACCTGTTGCTGACCTAATTCTGCTAACTTTTTCTTTATTTCTTCCAATTGCTCTTCCAAACCAATTTTCTCTTTTTCCCAATGAACTTTTTCCTCGGTGAGCTTCAACATTTTTGCAGTAATATATTTTACTTCATTTGACAGCTCTTCTTTTTCTTTTTCCATTACTATTAGTTTGGCTCCTTGGATAAGCAAAGTGTCTGGGATTTTCAACTTTCACCTTAACATTTGAATTGTATCATCCTTTTCTTTGAGAAAATTTGATGCTGCATCTCCCTCTTTGTTTATCAAATCTGTTTTTAATCTTTTTATTTGTTGTTGTCGAGACTTATTTTCTGCTTTTTCTTGTCTCAACTAGTTATTTAATTTATCCACTAAAATTTTCAACTTGCTTGCCTTTAAGATCGCTCCCAAATAATCTGAGTATATAACGTCTCCTGTTTGTCTGTGTAATAAAATTTTATCTGGAGCATTATTTTTGTCAGATCCACTTTCATCTCTGAGATCTTATCTTTAGTAACAACTGAAAATTTTAAAGAATTTTCTTTGACATTTCTGCTAGTAAACAAATTAACTTCAGTGTTGGATATATTTCTAACCCTTGAAAATAACTGATTGGTTTGCCGAGAAGAATCTTGTTTATTTTGACTATGTTCATTAAATACATCCATCAGACTGTGTGGTTTATTTACATCATCTTCCATTGGGGATTCTTTAATACTGTACTCCTTTTCCATGACCTCTGGTATTTTTACTTCGGTTTTTCCTTCCTCTTCTAAAACTGCCATTAACTCTTGTTGCTCATCCATTTTCAAAATTTTCCCTTTTTTTGCTTCTTCACTTTCAATGTTCACTACATCTTGTATGGGCCTTTTAAACCCTACCATTGGAGTATTCATCGTGCTTTCTGCCTCTGTTGTTGCATCTGTCAATACCATTTCTTTATCTTGAGAATCTGGAATGACTTCTTCCTTATAATCTAGCCAATTTGCTCTGTCAGACATTCCCTCAATCATCTGACGATTCAACGCTTTAATGCGATGATTTGTTCTCCGTTTTGATATTATGTTTAACGGATCATATTCAATAGCCATGTCTGTCTCAAAATCCATATCTTTCAATAATTTTTCTATATAAAAAGCAGTGTTTTTATTCTTCACTGTGAATGGGCCAAGTGTGAATGGATACTTGATATCTGTTGCTTCTTTGAAAAGCAATAAATTATTATCCTCAACAATTAACTTCTGTCTAAGGAACTCCAAAGCAAAAACCCTTAAGGTAAAAAATGCTGGTAAAACATAGGGTTTATGTTTGAAACCATATAACCTGATCACTGTACTGTCCTTTGATAAGGACCAATCTCCTACAGCGCATTCAGTACTTAATTGCATACATGTTTTCATTTCTGGTAATACTCTCGGCAATCTTTCACCAAAAATCATTCGGTAAATATCAGAGAGCATATAATTTATGTAATTAAACATGTTATTTTCTAATAACTTTGTGAAAATGATCTCAGGGAATTGTAATTCTTCATGACTGGCCACCATGATCATTTTCATCAAAAAAGACTGAAGTTTGAAATGCCTTAGAGTAGGGAAATTGACCACCTGGTCATGAATCTTCTCTGTCAAGAATTATTCAAATTTAAGTCGAGGAATTTGATTTTCATCAATCCCTGACTGAATTGTACTCATTTTATACAAAAGGCTTAACTGAAACTCAGTTACATACATGTCTGTATCAAACCCTAGGATTAAAGCCAACAATGTCAGAACCAACTGGGTATTTTCATCAAATAAAGTGATATCTATAGGGTAAGGGATATCTGAAATGTTTGTTCCTGGTTTAAGACACATAGACAAAAACTTTTCTCTATCATCTTGAAGGGTTTGATGATAATATTCAATAACAGAAGTTTCAGAAAAATTCTCAGACTCGAGGGTTCGGGAAAATTCTATTTCTAAGGCTTTAATTATGATGGCAGGCTCTATTTTTCAAACAACTCTGGTTTTTCGACTATCTAAAACAGTTCTTTCTTCTCTGGAATAATTCTCAGCACACCACGACACAAATTCTGGAAAAGATGGGATTTGGTCCGGGTAGAAGGCTAACAAGGATGACTGGTGGACTTTGTGTATGTCTATACCTTCTTCTAATAACTTAGACAACTTAAGTTTAACTTCAGCGACTGGTAACCTGATTAGGGTATCATGAATGTCCCCATCTCTATCTTCTAGGGCTTTTTTAGCTTTAAAAACATCTATATCATGTGCAGTTTCCATTTAAATTGTTTCTACAAACAAATTTCCGTTAAAAATGTGGGCCAGGTCACCAGACCCTACCTGTATAGACACATCTTTATCCTTCTGCTGCAATTGCTGATCTCCACCAGTCTTCAGAGCTTCTAGGAACAACGACACATAGACAAAATGCCGTTATTTGAAAACCCTTTTGTTTTATATAAGCCCTTTTTCTTAACTTTCTGGCAGCTTTCCGAATGTCCTTTATATCCAACCGTTGATCATAGGCCTTTTGATTTGAGCCGTTAGATCTTGTGCCCCTTTATTTCCCATGGTGGTATTCGCGATCCCAATAATGGTTTTCTTCTCTGGTTTTTACTGTGTGCGGATCAACCATTTTCTGACACCTGTTAGAGTGGTTTAATTACCGCAACCACTCTTTCCTCTATTGAGTGCGCACCTCCCATGATGCGGATGAATCTTGGCCTTAGATTTTGTGCCAATGTATATCGTCCCTCCGATTTGTGTCAACATGTGGCGTATTCTCTTGTGCCTTCCGCATCTGCCACATGCTATGGCCCGCGTTTACCCCGTATTGTCCTTTGGTGGTTCCGCACGGTGCTGTAGTGGTTTGTGAAACCACTATCATGTTGATGCGGAACAATAGGAATGCGACACGTACTCCGGTGGTATTATGTCCACAACCACTCACCAATGTTTGCAAACGATCTTTTGGGGGGTGCGGGAAACCATGATAACCGTTGATCTTTATTTTTGTCATCTCCACCATTGAAACTTCACTAAGACTTAACCTCTTCAATAATTACTTTCGGACTATTGCACATGTAGGTTTTTCTTTGTTTATTTTGTATTACAACCCTTTATTTCAACCCATCCATAGTAAATTTACTCCCTTTGGATATTTTTGACAAAATCTTTTAGGGTTTGAGTATTTCAAATATAGTGTCAACATTCACTATCATTAACAACAGGAATAAACAAGGCAGAGTTTTCAAATGAAGACTCTATGGTACCCAAGCCCGAGGACTTACAATCAAGAAGATCAACTTTAGGATGAAGATCAAAGTTGAAGGACATGATGGAATATGCAGAAACAAAGTCATCATCACGGGAGTTGAAATTTCTAGAAGAAGAATCAAACTCAGCAGGAACACTGATTTGCGGATCTATAGGAGAGTCCAAAGACTCAAGAGTAGGGAGATCAGACTTTAAGTTCAAACCGGGGCTGGACATGACTGCGATTGGATCAATATCCAAATGAATGGAAGAATGTACTATAGACTCTAGGAAAAATTCATCAGAAGGAAGCATATCATGCAAGATAGAATACATATCTAAACATTCAAATGGAGGTGTCACTTGGTTAAAATCCGGGACTAAGTCCCGAGAAGGTAAGCATGAACTCAGAGACTTCTTCTCAGTAGCAGTTGAACTCAAGGAACAATATGCCACATAACTTTCATGTGACATAGTAGTGCCTAATGATGAGGGATTTTACTAGTCTACAGTTGGGTAATAAGGAGGATCAACGAATGCAAGCTGGTTGATAGTGACGATGCTTTCGTTATGAGGGAAATGCATCACACGAAAGAGCGTAGACACTACAGCATGCATAGCATAAATGTAATCATGCCTGAGGATCATATCAAAATCCACAGGGTCCTTTAAAACCATAAAATCAACTAAGACTATTTTTCCACCCAAAGTAACAGGTGCCTGACAGAGGAATCCGATTGGTTTGCTAGGTCTTCTATCGAAGGTCAACGGCCAATTAATAGCTGGAATAACATTAGGGAAACCCAAATCTCTCCAACCATAAGCGAATAAGATACTAACAGAAGCACCTTCATCAACAATGCATCGATCAACCATATGGTTCCCGATATCAACCTTTATCTGGAAAGGTGTTGAAGAAGGAAGACGAGGCTCGGCTAGACTATTCCAATCAAAGGAAACAATCCTAGGGCTTGGTAGGGGTTCACATGGCACAGATGAAGTACCCCCTTTTTCAGAAACATCCAAACTGGTAATGCAGAAGACTTCAGCAGTAGATGCATCAATCTTCGAAGGACTGATGGGATCGGTCGAAGATTGCATCGATTCGATCACTTCACTCTCCGAAGGAAGAGTGGGGTCGACCAAATATTGCATTGGTTCAACCACTTTATCAACCAAAGGTTCATCTGACTATAGGGAATCTATAGACAACTCAGGAACAGAGGTTCCTTTAGACATGGACCACACTCTTCGTGCCTCCGGAATTGCAGGACATCGGTGAGTAAGGTGATCTCCCTTACAAAGTTTACAAGGGAACTTTGGTTTCCATCCTATAGGTCGAGACTCCTTTACAACGTCAGTACTCTTAGCATGACTAGCATTGGATGACAATTTTCCCCCATCATAACTCATAGAGGTTGGTTGCTCAGAAGCAGAAGACTTTTGAACTAAGGACCACACTTTTTGCACTTCTGGAAGTACAGGGCACAAGTAAGTAAGGTGGTCTTCCTTGCAAAACTTACAAGGGAACTTAAGCTTCTGTTTGTTTGGTTTGTCGACAATGCCAACTCCCTCAGCATGACTTATAGTGGCTGATCTGGTGTCTCCAATATGAATCATAGGAATTGGTGACTTGTCATTAATATGACGAGCAGTGATCAATGACGTGTCCTCAACATGACTGACAGTGGTTGAAGACAAACTTTCAGTATGATTTTCAGTGACTAGAATTTTTCTCCCAACATGACCTCTAGAGGCTGGGTAGGTGCCCCCTGCATGATTTGCAGAGGCAGGGTGCTTGCCCCCAGCATGACTTGCAGTGGCTGGGTGCTTGCTCCCAGCATGACTTGCAGTGGCTGGGTTGCTGCCCCCTTTTTTTGGCATCTTCTTCCTATTCTTCTCCCGTCTATTCCTTTTATACTGCTGGTTACTAGTATTACTACTTTTGCCACATGAGGTAGAAGGACGAGGAGAAGATGTTACTGGAAAAGAACGCATAGGGTTCTGATGCTCTTGATTTGAGGTGCTCACAAAAGAAGCATCAGGAGCATGCAAGGCGTTCGGAGTGGAAAACAACCAAACCGATAGCCCTATAGTGAATCCAGGAAGATTCAAAGTAGACATTAGGGGAGCACCAATGTTTCCAATGAATGGAACAGCACAAGGATCCCCTAGAACAGGGGTACCTTGATTGGCACTCACAGGAATGCTAGACATAGTTTCCTGCTCAAATGAGCAAGAAGTTCTCTAAGGGAAATTAAGACAAGTAGCACAAAGAGCACACCACTAAAAAAGGTCCTAGGTAAATCAAACTAGGAAAACAGATGCCTTCCGGAGAAGAGTCTGGGATGATGAGGGCCCAGAACAGATCAACGAAGGATGAAGAACAGTTACCTGGGGTCCACAATACAATGATTAAGGGTGCAAGCGCTGGAATCAACCAACCGCCCTCCCAAAGACCTGCAAGGGATTTCCTCCCACGTCTGTCCTAGGTACAACAGATATACCCTTCGCTGTCACCTGTGTATGAACCTATGGTCAGATACTAAGGATACCTCCACACCGAAAACTCCTGGGGGAACAGTCTCTGGTCGAATCAGAAGGCGTGGGCAGGGTAACTGAGCCCGAAACTCAAAAGAGTGCTTAAACGCGATCCAATCCTGGTATATGCTTGAAACAGAAAGTAGGAGGAGTATTCCAAACAATTTGATCTCACAAGACCTACTGCATAGATCCCAGGAAAGCTTTGAATGAATTGGGTTTACCTGTGATAGTCGAACTATGATTTTTGTGTAATGTATGATTTTGGGTGTTTAAGGTGTTTTAAACCCAAGATCCTAACCAAGACTAGTTGGTGTAGTGTAACCTAGAAAAGAAAATGTTACTAGTACATTTTATTAGGGTTCATTTTAAAGGTTACTTGCTTACTCAAAAAGGTAGTGGGTGTGTGAGAGTGGTTATAATAGAGATAGAGTACTGAAAATGAAATATTTACCACCAAACAAATCTTTTCTTTTTAATGCAAGTCTTAAAATTCTGATCTAAAATGCATATGCAAATGCAATTTTTTAATCTTTCGAATGCAAAAAAGGTAAAAATAAAGTCTAGATGTACAAAATTAAACTCAAAACCTAAGAATGCAGCTACTCAAACAAATAGGTATGCAAAAGAAAACTTGTTCTTTTTGATGCAAAGCACTCTAAAATCTTTTAAGCCACTTGCAAGGTACTCTATTTAGAAAATGAATCACAAATTATTTATGCTTTCAAAGGTAAGAAACAAAACTGAAACTAACCTACTATCAAAGCAAAGCAAAGAGACTTTCGGGTTTTCTTTATTGAAACAATAAAAGCTACCAAATATGACTTTCAAATTCTTATTGATGTAAGCATGCCAAACATTGGAGAATTAAACTGACAAGAAGATTAAAACATTCAGATCCGACAATGGTGGAGAATTCACCTCAGGAGACTTCAAGAAGCTTTGTAGTGATTCAGGGATTAAGAGGGAGTTGACTGCTCCTTATAATCCTCAACATAATGGAGTTGCAGAAAGGAAGAACAGAACAATCATGGAAGCAACAAGGGCAATGCTGCATGACCAAGATCTACCTATGCATCTATGGGCAGAAGCAGCTAGAACAACTATATATGTGCAGAACAGAACACCCCACAAGATATTGGACAACAAAACACCAGAAGAGGCCTTTTCTGGTAAGAAACCTGAAGTCAGCCATCTCAAAATATTTGGTTGTCTAGTATACACTCATGTCCCAAAGGAAAAGAGGACCAAACTAGATCCTTCAGGAAAGAAGGGTATCTTTGTGGGTTACAGTGAAAGCTCGAAGGCTTACAGAATATACTTTCCAGGGTTCAAGAAGATTGATGTCAGCAGGGATGTAACATTTGATGAAAACTCAGCATTCATCAAATCAAGGAAGGCACCTATCGAAGTTTATGAAGAACCTAAGGAAACTAAATTTCAAGACACTACCATGACTGAAGCAATTCCAGAAGTTGTTCATGAGTTTGAAGATCCGCAAGAACCTGTAGATGCACCCCGTGAGGATAACTGTCACAAGAGGAAACCTGCATGGGCTAGAGAGCTCATTCAAGATGCAGAAAGATTTGGCATTCCAGAAGAAGAACACAGAGCAAAGAAGAGAACCAGATCGCATACCAGCTATGTTGCTTTACTCTGTGACATTATGAACAAAGAACCTTCCAGTTATGAAGAAGCAATAGAAAAGAAAGAATGGAAGGATGCCATGGTTGAGGAATACCAATCAATAATGAAGAATGATGTTTGGAATGTTGTCCCAAGACCTAAAGAGAAGTCGGTTGTGACTTCCAAATGGATCTACAAAATCAAGCATGCTGCAGATGGCAGTGTAGAGAAATACAAAGAAATATTCGTAGCTCGTGGCTTCTCTCAAAAAGAGGGAATAGATTATGAAGAAACTTTTGCACCTGTAGCCAGGTATACTTCCATCAGAACAGTACTTACCCTGGCTGCAGCAATGAAATGGAAAATACACCAGATGGATGTCAAGACTGCTTTCTTGAATGGTGTAGTTGAAGAGGAAGTATATGTGGAGCAGCTACTCAGTTTTGAAATACATGACATGGATTCATATGTGTGCAGATTGAAGAAAGCTTTGTATGGCTTGAAACAAGCTCCCAGAACCTGGTATGGTAGGATGGACAGTTTCCTATCTAGTTTGGGCTTTACCAAGAGTAAAGCGGATTCCAACCTCTACTACAAGGTTGAGGAAGGGAATCCTATGATTCTACTCCTGTATGTGGATGACTTATTTGTAACAGGAGATGACAGACTGATTGCAGATACTAAGAGGAAGCTTGCTGTTGAGTTCGATATGAAAGATTTGGGAATGATACATTATTTCCTAGGTATGGAGGTATGGCAGAATTTAGGTGGGATCTTCCTTGGTCAAGGGAAGTACACAGTAGATATCCTGAAGAGATTTGGGATGATGGATTGCAAGGCCATGGCCACACCCATGGCATCAAATCTAAAGCTTCTATGTGATGCTTCATCTGAGTCGGTCGATGTCTCTATGTATCGTCAGATGATTGGGTCCTTGATGTACCTGACGAACACGAGACCAGATATTTTCTTTGCTGTGAACACATTGAGCCAATTCCTGACAGATCTGAGGAGTGTTCACCTGGTTGCTGTAAAGCATGTTCTGAGGTACCTGAAGGGTACAGTGGATTATGGGCTCAAGTATGAAGCGAATCAAAAGTTTAACCTGCAGGGTTATGTTGATTCAGATTGGGCTAGCATTGCTGCAGATAGGAAGAGCACATCTGGGTGCTGCTTCAGTATGGGATAAGGTGTGATCTCTTGGTTTAGCAGGAAGCAATCTTGCATAGCACTGAGTACAACTGAGGCAGAGTATGTTGCAGCCTGTTCAGCTAGTTGTGAAGCAGTATGGCTATGGAAGCTACTGTCTGAATTATTTGATCTCCCATTGGATGCTACTGGTATATTCTGCGATAACCAGAGTTGTGTGAAGCTATCTGAGAACCCAGTGTTTCATGACAGGTCGAAACACATAGAGATCAAATATCACTATATCAGGGATATGGTGCAGAGAGGAGCTGTGAAGCTCCTGTATGTTGCGACGGACGAGCAGATTACAGATGTGCTGATGAAGCCACTAGCCAGGGTGAAGTTCGAGTACTTCAGGGAGAGGCTTGGTGTTCTTCAGATTGACGACACTTTGAGGAAGAAGTGATGGACACATTTGCTAAAGCCATTCCAAGCATGTTGGAAGGAGGATCCTTCACATGGCTGTGGATGTAAGCACTGGATGATGAGTATCAGGATGATGCTCCAGTTACTTCTTTGTATATGCATCATGTTGGATGTTGGATATGATCAGTTGGATCATTTATATTTGTATGTATGTACGCATCGTGTTGATGCTGGATATGATCAGTTGGATCATTTATATTTGTATGTATGTACGCATCTTGTTGATGCTGGATATGATCAGTTGGATCATTTATGTATGTATGCATCATGTTGGATGCTGGATATGATCAATTGGATCATTTGTATGTATTTTGTATATGCATCATGTTGGATGCTTGGACCATGTATCTGTATATGTATCAGGTGGATACATTGTATGATCAGGTAGATCATGTATGTTGATATGTATCAGGTATGATCACGTGGATCATGTATTTGTATTTGTATTAGGTGGCTACATTGTATGATCAGGTGGATCATGTATGATGATATGTATCAAGTAGATACTTGGTATGCATCAGGTGGATGCATTGTATGATCAGGATGATCATGATGATGAGCTTCAAGATGTTGCTCCAGATGATATGTACCAGGATGGTACAGTGATGATGATCAGCATGATCATGGGCATCAGGATGATGCCTCGTGTGATGATGATCCGTTGGATCATGAGTATCAGGTTGATACTTGGAGGTCAAAGATGATATGTGGCAAGTTGTGCAAATAGCATGTAATCAGTCTTGGGAGATCTTGCTGGTCGTGCTGCGGCACATAAATGTTCCTAGGGTACTCTTTCTGGTATTTCTATGTAGTATGTAATCAGTCCTCATATATCCGATAGGTTGAGATGTGTGCTCGTAATCAGTCCTGGGATGAGGTATTACTACGGAGAAATGTAATCAGTCCTGGAGATCTGAGAGGTTGAGCTGTGTGCTCGTAATAAGTCCTGGGATGCTCTTTAGAGATCTTGCCGGTCGTGTTGTGGCACATAAATGTTCCTGGGATGCTCTTTAAAGGTATTGTGAAGGAGATGCATGTAATCAATCCTGGGAGATATTGTCGGTCATGCTTAGGCACATAAATGTTCCTAGGATACTCTTTCCGGTATTGCATTCGCACATAAAATTAGTCCTGAGAGGCCACCTCTATTAGACCGTTCGCACAGATGATGAAGACCTGCAGGTGGTGGGCCTACATCCAGTATGAAAAAGTATTGGTTCTGTAGAACTTCCTATGACGAGTAGAGTCAGAGATTGGTTGAGATAGCAGTAGTAGTGATGATGATGATGATCCCGAGAAGAAGACTTGTCTAGCATAATTGTGTCGAGAAATACCTTCCTAGTTAAGAGGGAGTGTTGATGTACATGTAATTTCAGAATGTATTTCATCTATGTATTTCATATATATTTATTGTACCCTTATAAGAGATGTGTTATTCCTCTATAAGGAAGTGTCGTCATGTGGATTGACAAGTGTCGCAAATGTGTGTACTTGCCGATGGGTTATTAGACCACCATGTGTGGGGTCGGCCCTAAAATATATATTATATTGTGGATGTATCTAGATAGACAAGTCGGCCCCATAAGGTCACTGGGAAAACAGGATAAGTATAAATAGAGATCAGGAGATCTCTATTGGAATCATTCGGAAAGTCATATCTCTCTCACTCAGAAAGTGGCGCACTAGTGAGGAGGAGGATCATCTGCTCTAGGAGACTATCTCAAGTGTATTTTGGTTGTACTTTGATTGAGCCATTGCTCTCTCTATCTCTGAGGAAGTTGTGGGGTTTTTCACCTTAGGGTTTTCCCCACGGAAACTTTGTGTCTCTTGTCTCTCATGCTTTTGATTCTTGTGATGCTTATCCTGCTTATTGTGATTGTTATGCATTGATATACTGTATATGGTATTCTCTCAGTAAAGATCCAAGAGTATTGTGAATTAATGATCAAAATTTAACACAAATCCCTTTCAGGTAAGAATTTAGCTGCCTCTACATATGAGAAGGAAATGATGGTTATTTTGCATGCAGTACAGAATTGGCGACCATACCTATTAGGGAATCATTTCTGCATCAAGACTGATCACCAGAGTCTGAAATATTTCTTGGAACAGCGTATCTCCTCCCCAACACAACATAAATGGGTTATAAAACTCATGGGTTATGACCATGAGATCACTTACAAGAAGGGTAAGGACAATATTGTGGCAGATGCTCTTTCTTGCACATTTGATGCCCAAGGTTCTCTTTTAGCTATTTCTATGCCTATTCAAAATTTGTTGCAATATGTTCAACAGGGTTATGTCAATGACTCTTCCTTATCTCAAATCATCCAACACTTTACCAAAAACCCTTCTGTTGTACCAAATTACTCTTGGGATGGTGCTTCCCTGAGATACAAGGGCCATCTGGTGCTTCCCTAGAGCACAGATCTTCAACAGGATGTCTTCTATGAACTCCATGCTTCTCCATCGGCAGGGCACTCTGGGTTCCTCAAAATGTATGAATGGGCACGGTGTAACTTCTTTTGGTAGGGCATGAAAAGGACAATTCAACAGATGGTGGCTGAATATGATACCTTCCAGCTCAATGAGGGTGAAATGACACTCCTTCCAGGATTGCTCGAACCCTTGCCCATACCTACATGGATTTGGATAGATATTTCTATGGATTTCATTGAAGGGCTCCTTAAATATGGTGGAAAGACAGTGATTCTTGTGTGGTTGATCGCCTCTCCAAATATAGTCATTTTTGTGCTCTCAGCCATCCCTATATAGCCTCCTCAGTCGCTCAAATTTTCCTGGATCAGATCTTTCATCTTCATGGCATCCCTTCTTCCGTTGTCTCAGATCGTGATGCGACTTTCACTAGTCATTTTTGGACAGAACTATTTCGCCACACTGGCACCAAACTAAAGATGAGTTCAGGGTATCACCCACAAACAAATGGTCAGACTGAAATTATCAATAAATGCTTGGAAACTTATCTTCGTTGCTTCACCTCTAAACAAAAACATCAGTGGGAAAAGTGTCTCCCTCTCGCTAAATGGTGGTACAATACCTCTTACCACACTGCCTCTAAAATGACCCCATATGAAGCAGTCTATGGTCAGGCACCTCCAGTTCTTCTTCCATACAACCCCAGCAGTTCACCAGTTTAGGAAGTTGACATGGTCCTTCGAAACTGCGATTAGATTCTTCGCATTTTGTGGGACAATCTTCACATGGCAAGAAATCTCATGAAGCAACAAGCTGATCAACACCGTTCTGAGCGCACTTTTCAAGCAGGCGATATGGTTTTTCTTCATCTCTAGCCGTACTATCAATCCTCCCTGAAACTCAAAGGGCGTCATAATCTCGCTCCAAAGTTCTATGGGCCATATTGGATTCTTCAGAAGATTGGGTCCATTGCTTATAAATTGGAACTTCCTCCTTCTTCCCGTATTCATCCAATATTTCATGTCTCTTGTCTGAAGAAATTTCTTGGCACCAACATCAATGGACAAACTATTTTACCCGAACTGGATAATGAAGGATCCATCCTTTTGGAGCCGGAGGCCATCCTCAATCGGCGCACTCGACAGCTTCGCTCTCGCTCTATCACAGAGGTCTTAATTCAGTGGCACGGCATGCAACCATAGGATGCTACATGGGAACCACTCCTTCAAATTCAACAACAATTTCCACATCTAAAGCTTTGAGGACAAAGCTTTTTTTAAGGGGGAGGGGATGTTAGGAACCCATGTCTTTACTTTGTTAGTATATTGTTGTTGGACGCATATGCTTTGTAAGTCGTCCCGTAGTATTTGTTGATCCATATTTTGTGTTATTGTTGTTGCCGCATATGCTTTGTAAGTCGCCCGTAGTATTGCTGATCCATATTTTGTAGTGGCCCATGGTTTTGACCCATAGTATTGGCGCCTAGACTTAGTATATAAGTGTGTGTTGAGGCCTATGAAGGACCGTGAAGTTATTTTGTATTGAGCTTGTTCAAAGGAGGTTGCCCCCTCAAAGTGGCCTGCGATAAATAAAAGTATTTTGTGATCTGATATATTGTGTATTTTTGTCAATTAATTGTTGCAGGTTCTTCACACATTAGTATAGAATCGTGCTTTTTGCTAAGTGATGAATACTATCTTGTAGTAGTATCGAAATGTTAGTTAGGGTTTGGAAAATCTATAGCTGTTAGGCTCGGAAAGAAATGTCTAAAGTTGGCCATTAAAGGCTTGAGAAGAAAATTATGAACTGTTTAAACAGAACTAGGGTCTGTAGTATCTTAGAGTTTGATGCCACCGTGTAGATATTCAATAAATGAAATCAAAGGTGAAAGTTAGCGAAGAAATAAAATATGTATAATTGTAATAAATCTATACAAAATTAATTCTTGTAACTGCTATAATTCTTGAAAATACAATTGCTTGAAAAACATGAAATGAATAATATTGATGTGCATTTGCTTACTATCTAAAATAAATAGAGTTAAAAGAAATATATAGAACTGGGAAGAAACATACTGTGTTTTTCTTTCATGTATTAATTAAATGAATTCTATATTGTTGTTGATGCTATACTGTAATGTTTACTGTGTTTAAATATAGGATAGAATTTTAACAAGAACATTATTGTAATCATCTTTCCAATCAATGGTATTCTACCTATCACTTATCTTTCTTAATTTGCTTCTCTATACTGGAGTAGGATGTAGAGAATAGCATGGGGAAAAACATAGAGATGGTTATCGATTCAAATATTTCACAAAGCTTTTTCATTCAAAATCATACTTAGATCAAAACATAAAATAATTTCTTTTGCATGATTGAGTTTAATAATTCTATCATGCAGAAACATTTAACTGTAAACAAAAGTAGAAATAGTAAAACCTGGTTGACTATAGGAGAAACAAACAACCCAAGGAACCTGTTCCACCCAACCTATTCCTGAAGACAGCCAAGTTACTTGCCTTAGGACCCCCGAGCATGTTCACTAAACCACCAGGAGGAAGATTCTGTAGAAACCTTAGTACATCAGCTTGCAATAGAATGTAGATTGTCTAGTCATCAAGACTCAGCAGTCAAAGAGACCTATACCAGTGCCTCTGGTTTTCCTTCTCAGTATAATTAGCAGACTCACAGTTGCACTCTCACATATCCTCCCTATTTGAATCTCTTAGTGATCACCTGATGCACTTGAGGAATAGTTTTGGAGAAAATATTGTAAGGGGCTGCCTACCCAATTCAAATTGCCTTATCTAGGCTGCCTAGGCCTTTTAGTGGTTAAATGGTCATTAATGAGCTGCCTGCTCTCTTCCACCCACTTGGGGGATAATGCCACATTTTTAGGGGTAGTTGTTCCATAACCAACAGCTAGTGGTGAAGTGCAAATGATGCCATCTGTCCCATACCTTCTAACAGCTTCCATTCCTCCTAGTGGGTTAGTGAACACTCATTTAACAGTTCCCTTGGGTGTTTGTCTCCTATTTTAATTTATTAAATAATAATAATCAATAATTACATTAACCCTTAACCAAACTTGGTCATAATTACAAAAAATTGTAATTATAATTTAACAAAAAGTATTTTGCAAATAAAATAATATTCTCATAATTTGGGTAGGTGACATACACCCCCCCTTAAGTCTCAACATCGTCCTCGATGTTGGTTAATCACTCTTTGAGTGTTCCTAAAACAGAGTTGGGTATGCTACCCGCATACTACTCTCCAACTCCTAGGTTGTCTCTTCTGGGCTAAGGTGCTTCCATTGCACCTTTACTTGCCCAATGGTGCGATTCCGGAGTAGAGTTTCCCTCATTTCGAAGATACAGTCCGGTTCCACCTGAAAATCGTCGTCTTGTCCCACCTGTACATCATTCCAATTTACAACATGAGTAGCATCGTGTACATACTTCTTTAAAAATTATATATGAAAAACATTATGTATCTTTAAATTTGGTGGCAAAGCTAGTTGGTATGCCACTGGTCCAACCCTTGACAATATTTCGAAAGGACCACAATACCTGGGTGCCAACTTGGCACAGCTTCCCAATTTCAATGAACTCTTTTTCGGTCTTACCTTGAGAAAAACATGTTCACCAACTTGGAACTCTTTATGAGTCCTTTTAAGATCTGCTTGACACTTCTGCCTATCTTCGGAAGCTTTAAGATTTTTTTATACCTGTTTCACAATTAGTTCTAACTCCTACAACAATTCAGGTCCTAAAACAACTCTATTTACTGGGTCATTCCAAGAAACAGGTGTATCACATTTCCTACCATAAAGAATTTCAAGAGGGCTAAGTCTGGATGATGCATGATAATGGTTATTATATGCAAACTCTACTAAATGCAAGTAGTCTTCCCACTTCCTAGGCTGATCCTTAACATACATTCTCAACAAGTCTTCCAATAACTAATTCACTCTTTTTGTCTGTCCATTCGTTTGTGGATGAAATGTTGTGCTGAAGTTTAAGGTTGTATTCAACCCTCTAAACAAAGACCTCCAAAATTTTATAGTAAACTTAGAGTCACGATCTGAAATTATCACTTTTGATATACCATGTAATCGAAAAATCTGCTTCATGAAGATTTCTGTAATGTTTGGAGCCTTATGAGTAGTCTTCACAAGTATAAAGTGTGCTGCCTTGCTGAGTTTATCCACTACCACCATGATAGAGTCATTTTGTTTCTGAATTTTGGGTAGTCCAGTAATAAAGTCTATGCTTATCACTTTCCATTTCCAGCTAGGTATAGGCAATGGCTGCAACAATCCAGCCGGATGTTGATGTTCAACCTTCACTTTTTGACAGTCCAAACACTTAGCTATGTACTCTGCTACTTCATCTTTCATTCCGGGACAATAGTACTCTTTCCGTAGCATAGTAATGCTTTTTTTATAACCTGGATGGCCAGAGTAATGGCTTTTGTGCATCTCATTTAAAATCAGAATTTTTACTTCTGGTATGCTGGGTACATACAATCTGTTTTTGTATAATAACAGTCCATTTTCCTTTAAACTTTAATCTGCCATTGAATTTTCAGAATTGTTATTTGCTTTCTTTTCTTGTAATTTTATGTATTCTTCATCCATTTCACTCTATTCAAGAATCTGATGTTCTAAATCTGTTGAATAAGTACTGATGGCTGAAATAAAATTCAGTTTTGCTTTACGACTTAATGCATCAGCAACCTTGTTCTCTTTCTCTTTAATATGCTGAATTTCGAAATCGTATTCACTTAGAAAAGTCAACCATCTAGCTTGTCTAGTGTTCATATTTTTCTGATCTAATAAATATTTCAGACCCATGTTATCTGTCAACAAAGTAAATTTTCTGCCAATAAGGTAGTGACGCCACATTTTTAAAGCGTGAATTACTGCTAATAACTATAAATCATAAGTAAAGTAGTTCTTCTCATGTATTTTCATATTTCTAGATTCGTATGCAATATCATGTCCTTCTTGTGTTAGTACTCCACCGAGTCTGTCATTACATGTGTAATGTCCCCATCTTGACCCTATTGCATTAATATTGTAAATGATGTAAATATTGTTATTTAGTCATGGTGAGGAGCTCAAGGCCAAGTCCCCACCATTGATTTATCGTTCTATGTATCGGCAATTAGAATAGATGCATATGATTCTTGTGCTAGCCGTGCACAATGTAAATTCGGACATCATGTAAATATGCAATTTTAATGAAAAACCCACAACCAGCTATGCAATGCAACAAAGAGATGGGGCATGATCTTACAAGGAATAGGGAGGAAAAATAACCAAACCCTTGAGCCAATGGAGTCAGTCCATGTGTCAATGAGAAAACCCATGAAATCCCAACTACCCATTTTGGCTTATGCCCCAATCATTAAATTCTTCCAAGAGTTGGTTGAGGCAGTTAATGCTTTGGGAATGATGAGGTATGGTAGCCAATTTCGGGTATGGGCAAGCCATCAATCTGGGAATTCAAATTTTTGCTTGCAAGGAAAGAAATCACCCATGTTTTGCCTTCCCAAGCCATTCTGAACCATGGTCTTTCCTCTCTCATGTAGCTTGGGGGCGAATTGGGGTTTTTCCTTCACGTTTTCACCATTTCTCTGCATTCTCCCATGCCAGGGAACTTGTTTTTGGTTAACACAATGGCTGGGAGAAGAGAGCCATGATTTTCTGGGGTTATAGAGGCCGTTTCTACCCATGAAATGCCCATGGACGTTTTTCTGAAAACGATTATGCTCCTGGGGTTGTTTTCCCATTTTTCAATTTTCGTTTTGGGCTTTCCCATGTTTTTCTGAACTGGTTGAAATCCCATCGTTGGGCATCCTACTACAAAAACGCCCAGCACTTGCATTTTTGGCTGTTATGTCCCTCCCTGTTTAGTTTGAACCTGTGAGCGGGAGATTCAGGAGTGGAAGAGGACAGATTTGGCTTGATGAGCCCAATGAAGTATCCATAGCTCAATGGTTGAGCCATTAGCCTAGTAATTCACCTCTGTCCATCTCTTAGCAGCCTGAGAAACCCAACTATTGATTAGCTTGGCTTATTCTAGTGTATCTTTGGCTATGTGAGAGCCTGCTTTCCCCTTTTCCTTGTGGAGATCATGCCCAGCTCGAAGGTGGCAGTGGTGCTGAGAGATTGAGCAGCACACTGGCCTACAGTTGGGTGGAACGTTGCAGAAGCATAGCTAGTTGCTTAGGGACTACTTGGTTTAAGATAAGTATTCTCATTTTCTAATTCGATATTGCTTAATTGATGAATGACATGAAAATATGCAATATATGATGGATGTGTAATGGAATTAAATTCTATTGTGTTTTCAAATGTTTATGCATTTGCATATCTCCATCTACAATTTATATGAATGATTATTTGATTAAGTATGAGACTAGATGTCCAGTATTATTGTTAGCGCTCTCTCCATAGCCTTGCAGGATAGGAGAGACATTACAACATGCATCGGTATATACTATAAAATCTTTATTAGGATCTGCTATCCTCAGAATAGGTGTTGTAGTTAATAATTCCTTTAGCTTCTTAAAACTGTCTGAACATTTCTGATCCCACACAAAAAATTTCCCTTTCTTCTGTAAGGAGGTTATGGGGTTTGCAATCTTTGAAAAACCCTCTATAAATTTTTTGTAATATCCAATAATACCCATAAATGATCTTACATCCGACACATCCTTAGGAACCGGCCAATCATCCATGGCTTTTATCTTATCGGGATCGACTGAGATTCCTTCCTTAGAAATTGTGTGTCCTAAATACTTAATTTTGTCCGTGTGAAAGTCACACTTACTAAACTTAGCATATAGTTGATGATCTCTCAAAACTTGTAAGATAATACGTAGATGTTTGTCATGCTCTTCTTTGCTTTTAGAATACACTAAAATGTCGTCTATACACACAATAGCAAACTTATCCAAGTATTTGTGCAGAATATTGTTCATTAAACACATAAATACATCCAGGGCATTAGCCAAGCCAAATGGAATGACTATGAACTCATAATGTCCATATCGAGTTCTAAAGGTTGTTTTGGAAATATCCTCATCCTTCACACGCACTTGATGATATCCTGACCCTAGATCAATCTTTGAAAATATCGTTGCTCCATGCAGCTGATCAAATAGATCATCTATGTGGGGCAATGGATATCGATTCTTGATTGTCATCTTATTCAGCTGGCGATAATCTATGCACAATCTTAGGGTACCATCTTTCTTCTTAACAAATATAACAGGTGCTCCCCAAGGAGACACGCTGGGTCTTATATAATTTTTATCAATCAGTTCCTTCAACTGTGATTTCAACTCATTTAATTCCAGTATATTCATCCTATATGGAGCTTTAGAATTCGGTACTGCTCCTGCTATTAACTCGATGGTAAAGTCTAAATCTCTTTTAGGAAGTAATCCTGGAATCTCCTCAGGAAAAACATCTTTGAAATCCTTTAGGACAAGTATGTCTTCTAGTTTCAGTTTGTCCTCTTTACAAATAAACTCATCATTTACTACATTTATTGCAAACAGTTGATACCCTTTTCTAACTTCCCTCTTCACTTGCATGGATGAAATCTGTCTAAGGGATGTGTTTCTTGGAATACCTTTTACTTCTACAGTTTCTCCTTCATCATTTAAACATATAAAACTTTTTTCATAACAATTTAGAATGACATGATGGGCTTCTAACCAGTCCATTCCGATTATAATATCATAGGATCCTAAAGGTAAAACATTCAACTTGGTTTGTGTCTTTAACTGATTCATGGATAAAGCACAACTTTCAATAAAATTAGATACTTTCCTCTTTGTTCCTGTTGCTAGTCTAACTAATCAAGATTTACCGAACTTTTCCGTTTTCAATTTAAAACTTTCTACAATATCTGGTGATATATAACTTAAGCTTGCACTTGAATCAATCAAAATAGTAACAAGATGATTTTGTTACATACCTTCAATCTCTACCATAGAGATTTGATGATCTTCTTGCCTGTTGTCGAGTGCTGCATTAATTCTGGGCATCTCCCTTATCAAGTCTCCAACAGTAGGTTCAGTCTGTATGGAATGAATATTGTTAGTTGTCCGCTTCCTCTTCGGGCATTCTGATGCATAATGAAGACCTTGACACTCAAAACATTTGATAGGTTCCTTTTGATCATTAGTCCTGGTAGCATTGGGAGTGTTTCTAGGAGCTGTAAAATTATGCTGTTGGCTATTTCTGGGATTGTTTCCTTGAAAATTCTGATTCTGAAATTTTTTCTTTTGGAAACCAGAATTCCCACTAAACCTGAAATTTTTCTTTTTCAGCTCAAAATTGTGGGGTTTATGACTTTTCCTGTTTGATATTACTTCTATTTTCCGATTAGTGTCATAACAGAAAGTTTCTTTCCTCATGGCCTCTTCTGAGGTCTTTGGATTGTGATACTCGATCCTATCTTTGATGTTGAAAGGTAGACAACTCAGGTATCTTTGGATCTTTGATTTTTATTCCACGAGGTATGGCACATATCTCAATAAATTCAGAAATTTATTGTTCATCTCCTTCATGTTCATACTTCCTAGCTTTAAGTCATAGAACTCCTTTTATTTTTCTTCATAGTATTGTTCCAATAAGAACTCTTTCTTGAAGTATCTTTTAAAGGTGCTCCAATTTACATCCTTGTCTTTGATGCCCTTTACTCTTTTGATGTCTTTCCACCAAATATCTTATTTCCCAATCAAGTTGTATATTGCCATCTTTGCCTTCAATGATTCAGAATAATCATATATTTGGAAATACTTTTTCATGCCGGACAACCATGCTTCGGCTATCTCTCCTTTTTTGGTTTCTCCATTGAAGGTTGGGGGTTTGATTTTCTTGAACTCCCCAAAAATCTGATCATACTATTTATGACCTTTTGTTTTGGGTTTGTAGTCTCCTTCGTTGCTATCGCTTGAATAGTTTCGTTTCTTTTTCCGTTTTTCATGAACAACTTCTGATGATGTTGAAATGTTTTTTGCATCATCACTTTTCATCTTCTTACTCCTGTCTCGATGAGGTAAATCTTCAATCTTTGAGATAATTTCAATTTCTCTATCCTGCTCGTCAGTTAGGCATTGTTCAAACAGTACTTTATTTAGTTCTTCTTGTGCCTTCAAATTTTTCTCATTGTCTTGTTTTACAGATATGATTTATGCCTTTAACTCTTGAAATGCTCGTAACAATTATGACGAATCGTCATTTAATTTTCCATGGACTTCTTCTTCATAATACTGTCCCGTGCTATGGCTGTTGGGTCGAAATATGTCTTCTAAATGTTCAGCTGATCCTTCCATACCTGTAACTTAAAATAATTTATGTGTAACACAAATAATTTAAAATTTTGAATTAGTAAGATTTCTGCTGTAAATAAATTTTTTGCTGCGTGTTCTTGGACCTTTTTCAAGCCTAGAGTTCGAATGTGAGCTCTGATACCACATGTAACATCCCAAAAAATACCAAAATTTTAAATTTTTTTATCATAGCAATAATTATCAAAGTCATTAATGCAGAACATATAAATTAATTAGATTTCTTAACTAAGATAATTAATAACGATGACACGTCATACTTCTCAAATAAATATGATATAATTGTATTTTCTATTTCAGATTTAAGTGGATGTTAATCTCCTTAACGAAAGATCTTTTTATTCTTATGCATAAGAATACAATTTACAAATTTGCTTAAGTTCTAAATATGATTACATGTTGTACATAGTTTGTACTATTATGATGTTCTTGATGATGTGCTGACAGTTTGTTTGTATGTTGACGAAGGGGTCCTACGAGGTACCTTGGAGTTTACTAAGCTAGGTTTAGCTAAGGCATTTGAATCCTATTTCCATGTGCAGACCATAGGTAAGAAATTCTACGACAACGTGTGTTAACAGTACAAGTGTCTTTCAATTCATTGTCAATGTAAAATTAGAATGTTAAGTACTTCCTTGTGAAACAAGTTACTGGAAGTATGGATACTTGGTTTTAAACTAGTTTGTATGCTGAATTTCAAAAATCTTCAGTGTTATGATTTCACGCCGTCCAAGTATTGGTTATAAGGCTGCAATTACTATCATATGACTATTATCATTATTATCAAATAGTGATACCAATATATATGGAATAAGCTATTAGAAAGCTTGTAGAAAATAGTGTTTATATCTTGGAACTATCATTATATTTTGTGTCTGCAAAACTTAGACTACTCTAAGTCCTGAATTCATTATTTGATTATCATTACACCGTTAATATATGAACGGTCTAGTGACTAGTGTTATGAACTCAGCATTATAATGTATAACGTCATCATTTAACTATACCTTAGGTATTACATCTATCCATTAAACTTTGCAATACATGGCTAGCATATTAAAATGTGTAACACTTATCTATAACTATAGGCTCACACTATTATTATGAATTAGAAAGTTATAGCTATTGTATGAAATCTTATAATGTATATAGTATCTAATTCTACTTTTGCATAGTTAGAATTCTAACTATATCTATGGTCTCCATTATCAATGATTAACAATATATATATAAGGCTATCTTTATTCTATATATATCTATACCCAAGCCTTAGTAAATGAATTGTTAACATTATATAGTGATTATACAATCATACCAAACGTTTGCATACAATACAATCTTACGATGCATAACAAATAGACTATAGAGACTAAAAAGAAATACGATCCACGGGTATAACATTGCAATGATTTTGATGTTGATAGGTATTAACTTGGCATGCTTCCCAAGTTGGCATTGAGAGGCCTAGCATTAACGTGTTCCATGGTTAAGTGATGTGGAAGCCCAATTGTAAGGTAATGATGTGGATTGTGTTTGAAATGAGCATTAGAACAAGATGAGCTGTGTCCTGCACTGGCTCTCGATTTGCTTCCTTGGAAAAAGGTAGATGAAACAATTAATGCAATATTGATTTCAATCGTGGTTTGATAATCAACGTGCCTTAACTGGAAAATATCCCACCGTTGATCTCTGGAGGGGCTATGAATGAAACCCTATCCATGCATTGGTAAGTAATGGAAAAATGGTTTTCAGCATTCATTGTTGCGTTTTTGGTGGAAGGTCGTGGAGCCGACCATCTGCTGCAATGTAGGGTCTTAGAGTTGGTGGAGAGGAGGACTCCTTCCTCGGTTTCGAACCTTGGACCTGTGAGGATAGTTTTAATGGTTGCAGGCTCACAATCTTGTGCCATAGCACTTCGATACAACCTGGAAGTTGTTTGTGGTTTTTCTTCTGTCATTTGTTGAGTTCATAGTTGAACTGGGTTTCGATCCTCCAATTTGTCAAAAGATTTTCTATGGTTAGTTCGTGGTTGTTGTCAAGTTCCATTAGGCTTTGTCGTTTTTACTGTGTGGTATGCCAAAGTTCAAATCTTCATTTTCTAAAGGTAAGTTCTGACGATAGTGATGCTAGTACTATGTTGTTTTCATTCTTGCATTTTATGGTTTTAACCTCTCCGAATTGTGAACCTTGCAGGTACCTACTTCGTAGAATGATTCATGTGCATAAGAATTGGAAAATGGAAATCTGCTACTGCTTCCTGGTTAGCTCCGGTGGTTCTCGAAAACATCGCGGGTGCCCTTTTGCATGGTTTTGTTGGTGACTATTGTATGCCAAAAGTTGGAACTATTCCACTTTGTTTTCGGTGATGGCCGAGTGTTGAGTGCTAGAGCCTTAGTTTGATACATACTATACCTTCATTTGTTTAAGTTGTTATTTGGCTATTTGATGCCTTCCATGTCATTGATAAGAACTTCACATTCGTTTTTGTGCTGCTATAAAAATCAAGGGTAAAACCCTGTGTAGTTTAGGGATCTTGTCCTCATTTAAACTTTTGGTTGACAAGGGTTAAACTTCTGTGTAATGTTGGGAACCTTGACATGTCCATAATGTAAACTCTATTATACTTTTTGAATGTTAAAACCAGAGCCGAGGGTTCTCTTGCATTTATAAACAATGACTCGTTTTTGCTATGGAAAGTTGTGTTTTCAAAGTAATGTTTGAGAACTGTGCAAATAATGGTTAAGGTGGTATCAAGCAACGATGGTTGACTATTGATAGTTGTTCTCTATACTTTGTCATCGTTGTTGATTATTATGTTTTTGGAAAAGTGATGAGATAATTTCGACTATCAAGTGTTTTTAGAATGGCTATGCCACAGTGTTTGATTTTGATTCATGAATGCGAACCTACCTGTAGCTTTCGTTTGCTATCTAGTTTGTATTGAGTTTTGTACCGGAGACTTAACCTGTGTATTAAATGTTTTCGATGTTGTGTATGTGTTCTTACTAGGGTTATGACCTATCGATAGACATTAGTATAGAATCGTGCTTTCTACTAAGTGATGAATACTATCTTGTAGTAGTCTTGAAATGTTAGTTAGGGTTTGGAAAATCTGTAGCTATTAGGCTCAGAAAGAAATGTCTAAATTTGGCCATGAAAGGCTTGAGAAGAAAATTATGAACTATTTAAATAGAACTAGGGTCTGTAGTATCTTAGAGTTTGATACTACTGTGTAGATATTCAATAAATGAAATCAAAGGTGAAATTTAGTGAAGAAATAAAATATGTATCATTGCAATAAATCTATACAGAAATTAATTCTTGCAGCTGCTATAATTCTTGAAAATACAATTGCTGGAAAAACATGAAATGAATAATATTGATGTGCATTTGCTTACTATCTGAAATAAATAGAGTTAAAAGAAATATATAGAACTATGCAGAAGCATACTGTGTTTTTCTTTCATGTATTAATTAAATGAATTCTATACTGTTGTTGATGCTATACTGTAATGTTTACTATGTTTAAATATATGACAGAATTTTAACAAGAACATTACTGTAATCATCTTTCCAATCAATGGAATTCTGCCTATCTCTTATCTTTCTTAATTTACTTCTCTATATTGGAGTACGATGCAGAGAACAACATGGGGAAAAATATAGAGATGGTTATCGATTCAAATATTTCACAAAACTTTTTCATTCAGAATCATACTTAGATCAGAACATAAAATCATTTCTTTTGCATGACTGAGTTTAATAATTCTATAATGTAGAAATAGTAATACCTGGTTGACTATAGGAGAAAAAAACAACCCAATAAACTTGTTCCACCCAACCTATTCCTGAAGACAGCCAAGTTACTTGCCTCAGGACCGCCGAGCCTGTTCACTGAACCACCAAGAGGAAGATTCTGTAGAAGCCTTAGTACATCAGCTTGCAATAGAATGTAGATTGTCCAGTCATCAAGACTCAGCAGTCAAAGAGACCTGCACCAGCACCTCTGGTTTGCCTTCTCAGTATAATTAGCAGACTCACAGTTGCACTCTCACATAGCCTCCCTATTCGAATTTCTCAGTGATCACCTGATGCACTTGAGGAATATTTCTGCAGAAAATATTGTAAGGGGCTGCCTGCCCAATTCGAATTGCCTTATCTAGGCTTCCTAGGCCTTTTAGTGGTTAATTGGTCATTAATGAGATGCCTGCTTTCTTCCACCCAACTGGTGAATAATGCCACATTTTTAGGGGTAGTTGTCCCATAACCAACAACTAGTGGTGAAGTGCAAATGCTGCCATCTGTCCCATACCTTCTAACAGCTTCCATTCCTCCTAATGGATCAGTGAACACTCATTTAACAGTTCCCTTGGGTGTTTGTCTCCTATTTTAATTTATTAAATAATAATAATCAGTAATTACATTCATCCTTGACCAAACTTGGTCATAATTACAAAACTTTGTAATTGTAATTTAACATAAAGTATTTTGCAAATAAAATAATATTCTCATAATTTGAGTAGGTGACACTACATTACATGCAGACCTTGCAAAACCTCGAAAGAGCATCTCAGGACTGATTATGAGCTTACTGCTCAACCTATAAGATCTCCTAGGACTAAATTACATGCGACCAATAAAACCTATAAAGAGCATCCCAGGACTGATTACGACCTTCCTGCTCAACCTATCGGATCTCCCAGGACTACATTACATGCTTACCAAGAAAAACCTTGAAAGAGCATCCCAGGACTGATTACGAGCTTACTGCTCAACCTATCGGATCTCCCAGTAATACATTACATGCTACCAGGAAAAACCTCGAAAGAGCATCCCAGGACTGACTACGAGCTTATTACTCAACCTATTGGATCTCCCAGGAATACATTACATGACACTGCACAACCTGCCACATATCCACGACCTCGAAGTATCATCTTGATACTCATGATCAACCTGATCATCCTCGGACGGAGAATCATACTGATGCTCATGATCATACTAATCATCATCATATAGAACATCATCCAGAGCATCGTCCTAATGCTCATCACACAACACTTACATCCACAGCCATGGGAAGGATCCTCCTACCACCATGCTTGGAATGGCTCTAGCATATGTGTCCCGTCACTTCGTCCTCAAAGTATCTTCAATCTGAAGAACACTAAGCCTCTCTCTGAAGTACTCGAACTTCACCCTGGCTAGTGGTTTGGTCAACACATCTGCTATCTACTAGTCCGTTGCAACATATAGGAGCTTCACTGCTCCTCTCTGCACCATATCCCTGATATAGTGATACTTGATCTTGATGTGCTTTGACTTGTCATGGAACACCGGGTTCTCAGACAACTTCACACAACTCTGGTTGTCATAGAAGATACAAGTAGCATCCAACTGGAGATCAAACAAATCAGACAGTAGATTCCTTAGCCATATTACCTCACAACTAACCCAACAAGTTGTGACATACTTTACTTTGGTTGTATTCAGTGCTACGTAGGATTGCTTCCTGCTAAACCAAGAGATCACACCTGATCCCATACTAAAGCAGCACCCCGAAGAGCTTTTCCTATTTGCAGCACTGCCTACCCAATCTGAATCAACATAACCCTCCAAGTTAAACTTTTGATTCACATCATACTTGAGCCCATAATCAACCGTACCCTTCAGGTACCTCAGAATATGCTTTATAGCAATCAAGTGAACATGTCTAGGATCCGTCAGGAACTAGCTCAAGGTGTTCACAATAAAGAAAATATCTAGTCTCGTTTTCGTCAGGTACATCAAGGACCCAATCATTTGACAATACATCGTGGAATCAACCAACTTTGATGAAGCATCACTCAATAGCTTCAGGTTCGATGCCATAGGTGTGGCCATGGCTTTGCAGTCCATCATCCTGAACTGCTTCAGGATCTCTACTGCATACTCCCCTTGTCCAAGGAAGATTCCATCTGCACTATGCCACACCTCCATACCTAGAAAGTAATGCATCATACCCAATTCCTTCATCTCGAACTCGGCAGCAAGCTTCCTCTTTGTATCAGCTATCAACCCAATCTCACATGTCACAAATAGGTCATCTACATACAGTAGGAGTATCACTAGATTGCCTTCCTCAACCTTGTAGTAAAGGTTGGAATCCGCTTTACTCTTGGTAAATCCCAAACTAGTCAGGAAGTTGTCAATCCTAACGTACCATGTCCTGGGTGCTTGTTTCAAACCGTACAAGGCTTTCTTTAATTTGCACACATGTGACTCCCTGTCATGTGTCTCAAATCTGAGTGGTTACTCCACATACACTTCCTTTTCAACTACACCATTCAAGAAATTTGTCTTGACATCCATCTGGTGTATCTTCCACTTCATCACTACAACCAGAGCAAGTATTGTTTTAATGGAAGTGTATCTAGCTACAGGTGCAAAAGTCTCTTCATAATCTATCCCTTCTTTCTGGGAGAAGCCACGAGCCACAAACCTTGCCTTGTATTTCTCTATGCTACCATTTGCAGCATGCTTGATCTTGTAGATCCACTTGGAAGTCACAACAGACTTCCCTTATGGCCTTGGGACCACATCCCAAACATCATTCTTCATGATCAACTAGTATTCCTCAACCATGGCCTCCTTCCATTCTTTATTTTCTGCTGCCTCTTCATAACTGGAAGGTTCTTTGTCCATTATGTCACATAGTAAGGCTACATAGCTGGTTTGTGACCTTGTACCTTTTCTTTCTCTGTGTTCCTCTTCTAGAACACCATACCTCTCTGCATCTTGGATGAGCTCTCTTGCCCATGTTGGTTTCCTCTTGTGAGAGTTCTTCTCACAGGGTGGGTCTACAGG
This sequence comes from Larix kaempferi, assembly GCA_027924585.1. NCBI lineage: Eukaryota > Viridiplantae > Streptophyta > Pinopsida > Pinales > Pinaceae > Larix > Larix kaempferi. Next base: position 15,414,328 of record BSBM01000378.1, read on the forward strand.
TTCTTGTGGATCTTCTATTTCATGATCCTCTTATGGAATTGCTTCATTCATGGTGGTGTCTTATATTATGGGTACTCTTGGTTCTTCATTGTCTTCAATAGGTGGCTTCCTGAATTTGATGCATGTTGAGTCTTCATCAAAGTTCACATCCCTGCTGATGTCAATCTTCTTGAACCCTGAAAAGTAGATTCTGTATGCTTTCGAATTTTCACTGTAACCCACGAATATACCCTTCTTTCCTGAAGGATCTAGCTTTGTCCTCTTTTCTCTTGGAACATGTGTATATACTGGACAGCCAAATATCCTGAGATGGCTCACTTCTGGTTTCTTACCGGAGAAAGCTTCTTCTGGTGTCTTGTTGTCAAGTATCCTGTGTGGTGTTATGTTTTTGTACATATACAACTGTCCTTGCTGCTTTTGCCCATAGATGCATAGGCAGATCTTGGTCATGAAGCATTGCTCGTGTTGCTTCCATGATAGTTCTATTCTTCCTTTCTACAACTCCATTCTGTTGTGGATTGTATGGAGTGGTCAAATCCCTCTTAATCCCTGAATCACTGCATAACTTCTTGAAGTCCCCTGAAGTGAATTCTTCGCCATAGTCAGATTTGAAGGTCTTGATCTTCTTATCAGTTTGGTTTTCTATCAAGGCTTTCAATTCCTTAACTTATCAAACACTTCAGCTTTGTTCTTCAAGAAATAAACCCAAGTCTTCCTAGAGAAATCATCAATGAAGGAAACATAATAACATACCCACTCAGAGAACTAGATGACATTGGACCACATACATCGGAGTGGATAAATTCCAAAATTCCTTTTGTCTTGCTTTCACTGCTTGGAAATGCCTTCTTTGTGTTCTTTCCTTTTGCACATCCTTTGCAAACACCTTCATGCTTTGACTAGATTTCAGGAAGACCTTCTACTACTTAGCTTGCAATTGGTAGTGCTCTATAGTGCATATGTACAAGCCTTTTATGCCAAATTTCACTTGGCTCCATGGATTCATGTACCATGGCTTGTTCAGGTTGTCCCTTCAATTTGTACAATCCTCCCTCTTGCTCTCCAATCACTACTGCATCATTTATAGTCTTTCCTTTAGGCCACATAAGAACTTGGCCATCTACACATGCAACTCTCATCCCCTTTGCATCCAAAGATGATATGGAAAGAAGATTCTTCTTGAGTCCGAGTACATATAGAACTTCCTTCATCTTCAAAGACTTCCCAAAGTCTAGCTTGTAAGAGGCTTCACCACTTCCTTTTATTGGGTATTGATAGTCATCCCCAAGTTTCAACTTATGAGGCGACTCATGTTCAGATAGGTCCATAAGATATTCTTTAAATCCCGTCATATGTTTGGAAGCCCCACTATCAATAAGCCAATCATTACACCCATGTGTAACAGTACCTATGAGAGCAGAGATTAGAACATATTCTTCGTCACTTGAAGAATCTCCACTTTCTTGCTTAGTCTTCTTTCTGGGAGGTTCATCATCCTCAGCAGCATGAGCATGATATCTCTTCTTGTTGGTGTTGAAGCCTTTTCTATTCCTGGGACATTCTGAGGCATAGTGTCCCTTCTCATCACATGAGTAGCATCTAATGTGAGAGAGATCTTATTCTTCTGATGATGGTGAAAAGGTTTCTTGTGATGAGGTTCCTCCCTCTTAAACTTACTTCTCCTGGTGTGAGCTGTGAGAGCTCGGTCTTCATTTCCCATCTTTTCTTCTCGGGCTACAAGCCTGGCTTCTTCTTGTGAGCATTCCTCCCACAGTCTACTGAAGGAAATCAATTTCCTTCTTGCACAGATTCCTTGGATGAAGGAGTCCCATGACCTAGGTAGGCCATTCAAATTGGTCATCACAATTTCTCCAATCTCCACCACTTCATCCACAGCTTCAAGTTGTTCTTGGATTTGAGAGACCTTAGTAAAGTAGGATTGGATGGTCTCTCCATTCTGGATCTTTACATTCTTCAATTGGTTCCGCAATGTCATCTTTCGATTTATATTCTTTCCTTCAAACAATTTGGTCAAGGAGTCAAACATCTCCTTAGGTGTCTTTAGAGAAGACACATGGTATGAGATGGTCTTTGATAGAATCTGCAATGATTCTCTTGGATTTGACCAAGTTCTTCTTGTGTAAGGCCTTAGCCTCATCTCCCTCTGGATATGGAACCTCTTCACGTATGTAGGTGTCCAATTCATTCTCTTCTTGAATTAACCCAATCCTATACTTCCATGCTCAGAAGTTATTAGCCCCTTCAAGCTTATCCTCAAGCTTGGTGTGGTGAGACATCTTAATGAGAAACTCAAATGGAAATAAAAGATGTAGGTCTTACCACTTGAATTGATGAATCTGGATCTGGAGCTGGCTAGGGTTTGTCAGAGAAACCCTAAAAATCCAAACTTGGAATTTCAAACTTCTGATTGGATGGAAAGATGCGCCTTGCTAAGCTGATCAAGCTAGTATACTTCAATTTTGAAATCTCCAAAATTTGACCCCTCAAAATTGACTTTGAAAGTTTCGGATCTACACCTTCTAGTCCAATTTCTGGTTTTCTAGTTTTTCTAGTCCAAATCCCGAACTAGGGTTTGATGGAACCCGGTGTTCTACCCAATCAAAAAATTTGATCTTGGTCTCTAAATTTTGATTTTGATGAGGAGCATCCAGTCGTGGTCTCAGATTCCAAAAATTCCAACTTTTTCAGAAACCCTGATTTCCCACAGTAGTGACAGGCCAAAAACTGAAAATGCTCAAAATTGAATTATGTTTCAACAGAAAGATGTGGCTTCCTTAGGAGAGTCAGCCTAGCCTCCTGCCTTTGATGATCTGTGGAGAGTAACCCAAAAATTAAAAATCCCTAGCTTCCACAGTTGCACAATGTCTTCTTCTTAGTCCCGCTCTGATACCATGTTAGAATTCTGATAATTTCATTCAAATATTATTTAGGATCCTACTCAGAGAATAACATGCACAACATAACAATCATAAACACAAGAGACATAGAGTTTCCTTGGGGAAAACCAAGAAGGTGAAAAACCCCACAACTTCCTCAGAGATAGAATGAGCACCAATACAAAGATCACAAAGATCAAACCCCAAAAGATAGATGTCTGCAACAGCTACTCCTCCTCCACTTGTGCGCACTACTCTCTCTCAATTATATGAATTGGATGAGTGAGTGAATGAATAGAATGAGAGAATCACACTCTCTATTTATACATTAACTTAACCTGCCTTTAACCCTAATTGGGTTGACTTCCTAAGGAAGCCTAATAACTCATCCACATGAATCATACAGGGCCGACCCCACCAAGGTGGTCTAATAACCCATCAAATATAAGTTACGACACTTACAATGTAACTTGCGACACTTGCAAATACAAATGACGACACTTCCAATCGGAGGAATAATACATCTTCGTTGGGGATATAATAAAGTACAAATGTAATACATACAATATACAAGTGAATATCTTCCAAAGTTACAAATACATCAACATGACCCAACCGGTCTCATTCTTGCACAGGGTTCCCTTGAGCGTTCTCGGCTCTGCACCTTTGGCTTACACAAAAAACACGATTTTTACTTGTTTTCTTCCCGACTAGACTCTGCAGGTGCATGAATGAATTGGTTTCTTGGTCAATCCATGGGTTAGCAAATAGGATGGTGAATTCCCAAGCATGGAATGGCTTAAGGGACAAGCAAAGCACAGGGCCATACCCTACCATACGCATCTGCAGATTGCCCCATACTCCATCGAATTCATGGGTTTGGTTTTCTCAACCACCCTCTTACAATTGCATTAATGTCAGCATGGTGAGTCAAATGGGTTCACAATTGGACATGTGGTAGCATGGGTACCAATCCCATAACCCCCTCACCTTTCCCTAGTGGATACACATGGCCCCTTATCATTGGTTTCCTCCTTAGCTAGCTTCTTGGGTATTTTTATTGCAATAATTAATAATTACATCATTTACAATTCTTCATGGCTTAACATCACATGGGTAAGCAAACTGTCAAATACTTGCCTATGTAATTAAACTTGAACATCCACTAGTGGGGCCTTGGCCTTGAGCTCCACACTAAGGAAAATACACACTGTATTTACACAATATTTAAAATTAAGACAATAAACCATGAGGGTCAAAATAGGGGTATTACAGAGAGAACATAAAATAACACAAACAAGAAATTATATCCTTCAACCTAGTGGCAAATCACCTTGATCCTGGTTTAATTCAATATCAATCTCATTGTTCCTCCAATACAATAGTGGATACATCAAGAGGGACCCATGGATCTCATTCTTGAGTCTATTGTCTTTATTACATGAAGAATTTCTCAAATATCATTACATTGACAAAGAAGGAGAAGGAAAACATAAACTAATTTTGTAGATCCCAACTATATCTTCTAAGAAAATTTTGGCAACCTTGTAGATATGTCTTTCTAAACCTCCTATTTTTCTTCTTTAATCCCGTTCTTTATTGTCATAGTTTCCCAATAGCAGTTTCCCTGCCTTGTGTTGGCATGTGTTTGAAGATATGTAATGTGCTATGCAATCATGGGGAATCAAATTTCTATTGTAACTATAATTAGGCATGATGATGTATGTGCACTACCCCATACCTTTGGTAAACCTTTTAATTTTACCTCAAATATTCCTTTAATTGACAAATCTTTGTACATTTCCTCCCTTACCAATGACCATTTATTTATTTTTCCTTTTGGAGCTATATGTCTTAGGTGGTTGTGAGGTCCCAAGCTAAGGTGACCTTTGTGATGATGCTTATGTTTCTCTAGTTGTTTGGCTTTGCTCCCTATTCACCACAAAATCATGCAATGTAGTCTCAAAATCCAACTCTTATTGATTTAAAGTTTTTTTTGCCCTTTTAAAATTCTAAATGATTTATCAAATTCCAAGTATGGAGTGTATTCTACATGCACCAGAGTTTGAATCACGCTTCTTAATAAAGATGATGTGGCGACAAATGGTTTCAATTGATTCATAATTTCAATTGTTGTGGGGATGGTAGACTTGTTTGGTACCCAAGATAGTTTGGGCAGAGCATCTTGTAGTAATCTATTGTATGCTTCAACATAATGTAAGGTGATGTTGTCATCCCATGGGAAGGGGAGACCATTATTTATCAATATTGTATTCATATGCTTAAAGAATGGATGTAGCAGCTTTTCTAATTCTGACACTTTATTTTTAATAATTTTCAAACCATTGAATTCACTGATGTTATTTTTTATATCCATGTACATTAATGTAATGTCTCTTATACCTAGAAATTTCAACTCTTCAGGGGATAAGGAGTTTATTAATCTTCTTGCTACTTTGGAAATTTCGTTCTTGGATTGAATACTTGCTTCATTATTTGTTAAATATATTACCACCTTTTTATAAAGAATATTAAACTCCAAATGGAACTAGAGGTGACCTCTCAATGCTGGAAAACTGTCGACCACCTCAGCCCAAACTATCATTTTTATCTTTGTTATGGTTTTAACCATTCTTGCTTCTGTAAGCGTTTCCTCACTTATTTCTTCCTCTAGTGAGACAATTTCCTTTCTTTGTTTGTGTACCTTTTTCTCTGATTCACTTAGTTTCCCCCCTTGTTTCTTTAGGTTATCTTTTCTCTTTTCGATTAATTCTTCAATGGTCACCACCTTCATGGCATTGTTCGCCGCTTTAGTCCTCCAATGTGTCAAATCTTTCTTTAGTTGCTCGATCCTCTGCTCCAAAGTTGAAACTAATTCTACAATAGTGACATGTTGGCTGCTAAAGGATGTCGAAATAAGCTCCTTCTTTGTTTCAGTGAGATGATGCCTTAAATAATCAATTTTAGTATTAGCTTCCTCCAATTGGAAGCTAAGGTCTCCTGTAGACTCTTTCTATGCGTCTAGCTATTTTATTCTTCCATCCCTTACAACATTTTAATCTAACAAGGAGGCATTCTATTTCCTAAAAATATTAATCTCTCCAGTGAGCTTTTGCTAATCATCAATAATTTGTTGCGTGAATAAAATAAGCAGAGGTTTAACCATCATTCGAAATATAACATTGTACTATTTAGCAAAGAACCATTTAAATCAAACACCGTTTCAAACTCTACTCGAATGATTCACAAAGACCCTTAAGTACTAGAGACAAGACACCATGCGAATGTAATATATTGTTAAACATCCTCTAGATATGTTCGAAATTTATTCGTCTCTTCTGTCTTTTCATGGTCATGTATGTCCTTTTCCATTTTTTATAACAACCTTTTGGCCTCCTTGCAATTAAAGGAATCTTAGCAATGATTACGAGATTTCCCATTGGTGAGCAAAAGACTCCTTATAATTTACCTCTCATCTTTTGTCACCTATCAAACATATGCATCACTTACTCCTGCATTTAAATGCTTTTCCACAAATTTTGCCCTTGATGATGGTTTTTTTTCTTTAACAAAAATGATGAAGATTGTTTTGGATGTTTGTGCATTTCTTCAATTAAAAGCTCCATGATATAGATCATTATTCTTTCTAACTTTTCTGAGTTTGGCAGGCCCTGTTGGGATACTATCTTCCCCCTTACAATTTTTTTTACTTCATCATCTCTACTTCTCACATTCTCAATTACCCAAGCTGCAATCAATCAAAGGGTTTGCTCCTGTGAATTATCACTTTTCAACCTAGAAGAAAGCATGTTTGCATCCTATGTCTGGCAAGGCAATGCAATGCTTGTTCTTTTACTATCATTTTCTCTTGTTCTAGAAGCATCTTGCTGCTTAGCAAGTTGGCAACAACTCCATAGTCAGGGTTTTTATTGGCCTAGAGAGAGTGAAAAGCCTAGAATTTCACTGCCCAAACGGCTTTCTACCTGGAAATATAACACATATTAAACATACAAACACCATCAAACCTGATATCAAATACCTTGACATGCATGAGGTTTTCGTTATAAAAATCAATAAAAGATAGTCTACATCAAAGATTGTGAAAAACATGGTATGTATTGTTTATAACTAGTCTTACCCTAACAATCGAAAGACGGTGATAAGATGAAAGCAATGAGGACTGCTAATCAATTTAGCACATAACATTGTACTATATAGCAAAGAACCTTATAAATTGAACACCATTCCAATTACTATTCAAAAGATTCAGAAAAATTCAGAAATATCTTTAAGTACCATAGACAAAGAGACTGTATGACTGTAATATTATATACATAATTCTATTTAAGAATTATTGTCAAACATCATGTGGATCTTCTATCTATGCAATCATCTCTTCTATATTATCATGATCATGTATGTCCATTTTCCATTTTTAACTAATTTTCCATTTTTAACTAAAGATCCTCTGGTTTCTTCTCAATTACAAGAATCTTGCAAGAATTACAAGATCATTATATTACAAAACAATCATATCAGGCTTGTAATCCCAATACGTAAATGCTTAAAACTTTTTGTTGTGCAGTTCCCAAAAGGGTTCATAAGAGCGCCCAAGTCATAAAACTCAACCCCATGCTGCATATGTTAAATATATCCTAAAGATTAGATAAATATGAAAACTATATTTTGTTGTTTATAGACGTGTTATTTATTGCTGGAAGTAATCATCATATCCAAAGATTCAGCCAGCATAGGTCAGCACATGCCTCTCTTTGTATAGAGATATTATACGCTACTTAATAAACCTAATAAAGAAACAGTATGCACATATTAGTTTGAAAGCTTAAACATATTTGTTTAGTTCAACTAGCATCACCAGTAATCTCCACAAGAACACAATCCATCTTTAAAGTGGTGGAACCTGTTTGTATCTCTCAAAATAATTTGTCTTCCCACAATCTTGGAGATGAACTTGGCGGCACTGTGGCAGTCGCTACACACACGAAGGTTCTTCATGATATGGATGGGAGTGCCAGGGCTTGTATTGATGATCCCAAAAGCAATGGCCAGCTTCTCACTGTGACTTGATAGCATGTTTTCTTTTATTTCCTCCTCCACATCGTGGAGCACAAGGTTTGTGTTAGGCACATATCCCGCCTCTTTCATTTGCCCATACAAGGTTTCCAATATTGCATAAATTTTTTCAGATTGAGAATGGGTTGTGTCTCTGACGAGGAATGTATGAACTTCCCCATTTACCTCAATAAAACTCCATCCTGGTTGCTTCTTTACTTCTCTCTCTTTCATCGTTGTCCTCAACTTTGCTACATCCTCCCACCTGCCCGCCTCAGCATAGATGTTTGACAACAATACATAACATCCAGCATTGTTTGGTTCTAATTCAAAAAGGTGTTTTGCTGCTTGTTCTCCAAGCTCAATGTTGCTGTGAATTCTGCAAGCCCCAAGCAAGGTTCCCCAAACATCAGCCTGGGGTTCTAATGGCATCTTTTTTATAATGTCATATGCTTCGTCTATATGCCCAGCTCGGCCAAGAAGGTCAACCAAGCATCCATAATGCTCCATGTTAGGTGCAAGGCCATAATCAGACTTCATGCACTCAAAGTATTGCCGGCCTTCAGTTACTAAACCTGCATGAGAGCAGGCACTCAAAACACCAATGAAGGTGATATGATCTGGCTTTGTGTGAAGCTGTTGCATTTGGGAAAAAAGAGCAAGAGCATCCTCACCATGTCCATGGATTCCATATCCCAAGATCATTGCATTCCATGAGACCACATCTCGACTTGACATCTTGTCAAACACTTTTCTAGCAATGCCTATATGCCCACATTTAGCATACATGTCTACAAGTGCAGTGCACACAGCAACATCAGATTCAAATTCACTTCTTATTACATAACCGTGGATCTGTTTACCTTGTTCTAGAGCCAATAAATCAGCAAATGCACATGCCGGCAGAACACCAACCATGGTGACCGAATTGGGTTTGATGCCCTGGACTTGCATTTTATTGAAAAATGCCAAGGATTCACGGGGATAACCACTCTGGGAATAACCAGCAATTATTGCATTCCACGACACAACATTTCGATTAGGCATTCTTTCAAACAATTTATGGGCAATGTTAACATTTCCACATTTTGCATACAAGTCTACAAGCCCAGTGCCTACGAAAACATCAGATTCAAATCCACTTCTTATTACATAACAGTGAATCTGCTTACCTTGTTCCAAAGCCAATAACTCAGCAAACACAGGCAGAATACTAACCATAGTGAATAAGTCAGGTTTTATGCCCTGGACTTGCATTTCATTGAAGAATGCCAGGGCTTCGTCGTTTTGGCCATTCTGGGAATAACCGGCAATCATTGCATTCCATGAGACAACATCTCGTACAGGCATTCTGTCAAACACTTCGCGTGCATTCTCCAAACTCTGGCACTTGAAATACATTGAAGTGAGCGCAGTACCCACATAAACGTCCGACTCAAATCCCACGGTGATGATATCTTGATGAATCTTTTTGCCCGCTTGCAGAGCTGATAAACTGCCGCATGCATTCAGTACATAAATAAATACTGACCTGCCCGGCTCTATGCCTGCGCGTTGCATTTGATAATACATCCTCAGAGCTTCGTCGCATAAGCCGTTCTTTACATAACTTCTGATGATATCATTCCATAAGAAAACATTGTGTCGTTTTTGTTTGTATATATCCGTCTGTGTGCGTTCTTGGTTTTCACCTACTGAAATCTCTCTCTTCTTCTTCACTTTTACAACGACAGTGGAGGCGGGAGTCCGACGATGGCTGTAAAAATAAGAATTAGAATGCAAATCCAAGGGCAGATGCAAATGCCCGTGATTATGGTATTTGTAGAATGAATTTTCATTAGGAGATGGGGATAAATAACATGGAGAAAATGTCGACAGATCCATTCTACACGCAGAATGAAGTTTCAGCAGGAGACAGGTGTAAAGCAGATAAGAAAATTGGAGACAGATCCATTCTACACGGCAAAAGAGGTTTTACCCGAAACTCCACAAAAGTAAAGATAAGATCTTGGTCTTAATTCCTTTCACTGAACGTAAGTTCCATTCAATTACGCGTCTCGAAGTACCATACTGATTTCCACTGATCATCAAACTTTGGCTTTGAATTGTTGTCCTGTTTTAGCTATATGGCTTAAACCTCTGGACATGTTCTTTCGAATGTTTGCCCAAGTTCACATGAACAAATTCGGGATGTAAAGAAAAGTGGTACATAGTTACATATAACCTCCAATATATCACGAAATCTTTTGTCACAAGGGAATGGTGTAATTTTACGAAAATTCACTGAACCTTTAAAAAATAAACTAGCAATGCTTTGAAGGTGCAAAGGAACATTTAAAAGGGAAAAAATAAAAAGTAAAGAAGAGGAGTTTGTTCTCGTGTGTACAAAATTTGTTGTTTAGGAAATAACAATAAGCAATCAATTTTATGCTTTTTTGTTTAGGAATTCATATATTTTGAGAAATGACATTCTTCAATAAGTCATTGTACTTGCACTTGAAACCCAGTTTACAGTGATTCAAACAAAGCAAGAATTATCACGACAAAATTACAAACCAAGCACTACTAGAGCATAGATCATCATTGAATCTCCCATTAGCTCACCATAACATATTTATAAAATATGGTGCCTATGTAATATGATAAAGCATATTATCACGCATTCATCACATGCATACCAAAAACACAAGGAAATGATCAAGATGATCGCACTAAATACAAGATACATGTGAACAGAAAGATATAAAAGAAAACGTCTTGTGTACAATTACTTGATAGAAGGCATATAATGAATGACATGCAAATCTACCTATCGCAAATGCTCATCACAACCTATGAGATTTAATGAGAGACTTCCACTACAATGGAAAAATTAATTGTTTGGTTATGCATGTTTACAACTAGTAATTTACATCAGTGGTTCCAATTTGGAAAGTATTGAATGACCCAAAATTGTCAACAATCCTTTCATGTTCAGATCCATTTACATCATTTCTAATGGAGTGGCAGAAGGCAATTATTCGATATCTGGGAAGGTTGTTAACAACTATTGGATGACATGATTTCATACCACAATTTAGGATAAAAGGGAATGTAAATGTAGAGAATTAAATATATTAACAAGAAAAACCAATAGAGAGTAAAGTTGATCATCGAAGGAAATCACCAAATTTCATCTTACTTTTTCGTTGCTTTCTTGATTGAACTAGTATATATTTGAAAGAGTTAATGATGTTGTACAAATCAAGAAATTTATTCAATTTGTAAAAAAAAAAACACATTCCAGTCCTACACCAAATCCTTGTTTTTTTGTTGCCATGATGTCTTTTCATCATTGTACCAATTACAAAAAATAACCAAACATCAACCATATATCAATTATGAATTACTTTGTTGATAATAAATGAAAACTTAAAACTTACCTCAATAAATTTTGCTTTTAATTCACCAAGTTCTATGTGTGGGCTGGTGCAAGGTAATGATACCCAATTATGACACGTGAGTTGCAATGACATTCTGGAAAAATAGAAATATTATCATTCAAATGAATTATTAGAGGTACCTACAAAACTTTTTTGGATTAGGTGTAAATAGATGAAATGTAGAAAAACGGATGACCTTCCGAAATATATAACTTTTATTTATGGAAAAGTGGTATAACCACCCCAAAATGTCATTATTCGAAAATTGGTATGTTATTTTTTTTCTCAAACATAATGCAGATGTTTTTTTTTAGCCACCCGTTTGCTATGTAAATTTTCAATTTACAAGAAAAAAAATATGTAGAGGCGTAGGCAACAGAAGAATCTTGTGCGGGGCTATTTTTCCAAAATTTTAAAAGTCAATTTTATATTTTTTTTAAATTACCGAAGTCAATCAAGCTCTAAAACGACATGGTCAAGTGTTGAGACACCATATCATGGTCTAAAAATAATCAAAATACTTTCTTTTTTTTAGGTTGTAGGTATTTTCGTGCTCTTGTGTGGGTTCTCTTCCGTTTTCGAAATAGGTAAGCCAATCAAAAGTTACAGGCCAAATAAATGACCTATGTTTTTTACAAATTTGACATGAGTGCGGTTGAAAATGAATAAAAAATAGAAAACAACAACAGATCTATTCAAAATTTATATATTTAGAATCTACACACAGAGCTTGACAAGCATGTGCAATTTCATTTGCAGTGCACTCGTGGAGCTTATGTGGCACTAGTTGTGAAAAACTGAAAGTTACAGCATTTGATGTTTTCTGCCATAAATCAGGCATAAATCAAACCAAGCCTCAAGGTGCAATCTAAAGCTAATTCCAAGCCTGCAAGGGCGCCAAAAACAATTTGAATTCAAGCACGCTTGCGCTCAACTACGCGCATGTGCAAACACGCACACGAGTGATTGACGGCGCGCACGCGTTATTAACAGCGTGCACACGTCCTTGCGCGTATGTGCTATTGTATGCCTTTGTATGGTTTATTTAATTTCCTTTGTCAAGGGGATACATGAAGTTGATGAAGATGTGATGATGAAGAAGATGACGATGATGGAGATGTTGATGAGGAAGGGGGAGATGACAATGATGTTGAAGATGTTGATGATGATGATGATGAGATGATGGTGATGGTGATGATGATGAAGATTTTGGTGATGATGACAATGGTGATCAAGATGACGATGAGGATGATGAGGATGATGAGGATGATGGTGATGATGATGATGATGATGATGATGGTGATGATGATGATGGTGACAAGGATGATGATCATGATGGTGATGAATATGATGATCATGATGAATATGATCATGATCATCATCATCATCATCACCATCAACATCATCATCAACATCTTCATCATCATTGTCATCTCCCCCTTCCTTATCAACATCTCCACCATCGTCATCTTCTTCATCATCACCACCTTCATCATCATCATCATCATCATCATCTTCATCACCATCATCATCAACATCAACATCTTCATCTCCATCATCATCATCTTCTTCATCCTCATCACCATCATCATCATCATCTTCGTCATCATTATCATCGTCATCATCAACACCATCATCCATCGTCCTTCTTCCTCATCTTCATCAACATCTAGGTCATCATCTTCATCATCAACGTCATCATCATCATCATTATCATCCTCATCATCAACATTGATGGTGATGACGATGAAGATGATGATGATGATGTTGATGATGAGTACGATGATCATCAACATCATCATCATCTTCATCATCGTACTCATATTCATCATCATCCACCACCACCATCATCATCATCATCATCCACCACCACCACCATCATCATCCACCACCACCACCATCATCATCATCATCATCATCATCATCATCTTTGTCATCATCATCATCAACAACATCTTTGTCGTCGTCATCATCATCATCAATGATGATGATGACGATAAGATGATGAAGAAGATGACGATGACGAGTATGATGAGAATGATGAAGATGACGATTATGATGACGAAGACAATGATCATCGTGACCATGATCATATGATGATGAAGATGGTGGTGAGGATGATGAAGATGGCGATGATGATGACTAATGAAGATGATGATGACGGGTATGATGATTTTGATGATGATGATCATATTCATCATCATCATCATCATCTTCATCATCGTACTCATATTCATCATCATCATCCACCACCATCATCATCATCATCATATCATCATCATCATCATCATCCTCGCCCTCACAATGATGATGATGATGATGATGATGATGTTGTTGATGATGATGAAGATGCTGATGATGTGTAATGTCCCCATTTTGACCCCCTTTGTATTAAACCGTAAATGATGTAAATATTGTAATTTAATCATGGTGAGGAGCTCAAGGCCAAGGCCCCACCATTGATTTAGCGTTTCATGTATTGGCAATTAAAAATAGATGCCCATGGTTCTTGTGCGAGATGGGCACAATGTAAATAAGACACCATGTAAATACGAATTTTAATGGAAAAACCCACAACCGGCTATGCAATGCAACAAAAGAGATGGGGCATGACTCTACAAGGAAAAGGGAGGGAAATTATTCAAACCTTGAGCCAATGGTATTAATCCATGTGTCAATGGGGAAACCCATAAACCACCAACTACCCAATTTGTCTCATGCACCCAATCATTTAATTCTTCCAAGAAATTGGTTAAGGCAGTTAATGCCTTGGGAATGAAGAAGTATGGCAGCCAATTTCGTGCATGGGCAAGCCATCAACTTGGAAAAACGTGTTTTGTCTCCTTGGGCAAGAAACCACCCACGGAATGGTGCCCAAAGCCATTCTGAACAGGCAGCCTTTGATCATTCACGCAGGGGGAGTTAGATGGGGTCTTTCCATTTACGTTTTTCATCTAAATACTGCATTTTTCCATGCCTGGGAGTCGTTTTTGCAGTATATAACAGTTGGGAGAGGGAGGGCCACGTTTTGGGGACTGTAGGGAGGTCGTTTTTGCCCCTGAATGTCCAAGGACATTTTTCTAAAAACGGATTTGGCTTCCTTGGTTGTTCACCAACTTCCCATTTCGTTTTTGTGGGTTCCCACGTTTTTCTGGGTTAGTTGAAACCCCATCTCATGCATCCCACTGTGGAAAACGTTTTCCTCATGCCCAGCAAGTGGGGTTCTGCTGTTATGTGCATCCTTGTTTTTGGTTTGAGCCTTTGAGCTGAAGTGTTGGAGTGGTAGTGGATAGAAGTGGCTTGATAAACCTAGTGGGGGAGACAACCTCTCAAGAAGATCAAGAGGGCTTTGGTTACTCTTCTATGCATACCCTGAGAGCACTAGATAGGGAAGGTATGGCTTGAGGGACTGCACAACAATGAAAAGAATACTTCCTTGTGCTGGGTGTGTAGGTATTGTGGGTGCCAAGCTAGATAGATCTTGCAAGGTTATCCCTGGCTCTGTGCTAGAGCTCACTAGCTTAGCAACTCTTCCTTTCCATCTCCTAGCAGCCTGATAAACCCAATTGTAGATTGGCTTGGCTCATCTTGGTGTATGTTTGGCTATGTGTGAGTCTGCTATTCCCTGGTTCCTTGTAGAGATAATGCCCAGCTCGGGGGTGGCAGTGGTGCTGAGAGTTTGAGGAGCACACTGACCTACGGTTGGGTGGAACGTTGCAGTTGCATAGCCAGTTGCTTGGGACTGCCTTATTGAGATAAGTATCCCCTTGTGTTAATTTGACGATTATCATTTGATGAATAATGGAATGAATGCTGGGTGTGCTATTGAATTAAATTCCACTGTGTTTTTCTTATGATTATACATTCCATATGTCTTTTATATGTTTTTAAAAGTTTATGCATACCATATGATCTTTTATAATTCTGCCAGGGTCTCTATTTAATGACTGTCACAGAATGCTGAATGGATGTTAGATATCAGCATGATTTACTTTATCTCTGTTGTGCTCTATAGCATGCACATGTACATGTCCTTGTATCAATGAGTTTGATTTTAATGAATATAGGGCTAATTGCCTGGATTGAGCACCACGTCCTCTCTATCATGCTGTATGGTAGGAAGGGGACACTACATGATGATGAGGATGATGTGCTACATATTCGTCATCATCTTCATCATCAATATCATCATCATCATCATCTCCATTAGTCATCATCATCATCATCATCATCATCATCATCATCTTTGTCATCATCGTCATCGTCATCATCATCATCATCATCATCATCATCCTCATGCTCGTCCTCACAATGATGATGATGACGATGATGATGATGATCATGCCATGGTTTATGTTGTGGATGATGATTATGATGTGTTGCATATTCTCCATCATCTTCATCATCATCATCTCCATTAGTCATCATCATAAACATCATCATCATCATCATCACCATCTTCATCATCATCATGATCTTCATCATCATCATCATCATGACGAAGATGATGATGATGATGAGGATGAGGATGAGGATGAAGATGGTGATGATGATGATGATGATGATGACTAATGGACATGATGATGAAGTTGATGACGAATATGCAGCACATCATCCTCATCATCATCATCATCTTCATCATCATCAACACCATGATGATGATGATGATGATGATGAAGAAGATGGCAATGACGAGTATGATGAGGATGATGAAGATGACGATTATGATGACGAAGACAATGATCATCGTGACCATGATCATATGATGATGATGATGATGGTGAGGATGATGAAGATGGCAATGATGATGACTACAAATATGATGATTTTGATGATGATGATCATATTCGTCATCATCATCATCATCTTCATCATAGTACTCATATTTATCATCATCCACCACCACCATCATCATCATCATCATCGTCGTCCTCACAATGATGATGATGATGAAGATGATGACGATGATGATGGTGATGATGATTATCATGTTGTTGATGATGATGAAGATGATGATGAGGAGGAGGATGATGTGCTGCATATTCGTCATCTTCTTCATCATCAACATCATCATCATCATCATCAGCATCTCCATTAGTCATCATCATCATCACCATCTTCATCATCATCGTCGTCATCATCATCATCATCATCATCATCATCATCATCATCATCATCATCATCATCATGACGAAGATCATGATGATGATGATGATGATGATAAGGATGATGGTGATGACGATGATGATGAGGATGATGAAGATGACCATTATGGTGACTATCATCATCATATGATCAACATCTTCATCATCCTCATCATCATCTGCGTCCTCACAATGATGATGATGATGATGATGATGATCATGTTGATGATTATGATGATGAAGATGTTGATGATGTGCTGCATATTCCTCGTCATCTTCATCATCATCATCATCACCGTCATCATCATCATCACCGTCATCATCATCATCTCAAATTATTCATCATCATCATCGTACTCATATTCATCATCATCACGACTAATGATGAAGATGGTGATGATGAAGATGGCGATGATGATGACTAATGAAGATGATGATGACGAATGTCACGTCCCCTCCGCCCACCTGGCCAGTTGGAGACCATCATCCATTCTTTTTTCTCCAAAACCATGACTGAGCGCCCATACACACAGTCAGAGAACTTAGATTCCGCAACAACGAATCCCAAAATGCAAATCCCGCAAAAACAATTCCGAAACGCACATCCCGCAACAGTGGTTCCCACAGTTTCGGGTTCAGGATTGCGGGAGTCCAAACACATAGTGCGAGTTTTGGTGAACCCGCAACCTGAAACCCGATTCCAACTGCTCCGCCGCTGGGCGGTCACCCCGAAACCTGAAGCCTACAAGTCACTGACCCCACAACCCGCAATGTCGGGTGCGGGGTTGCGGGAAGTCCAAATCCCGTCATGCAAGTTTTGACAAACCCGAAACCCACTACTTTCGGGTGCGGAATTGTGGAAGGCCCAAAAACTCTCCACGCGGACTTTGGCATACCCACACCCACAACCCGCGGAATCATGCATGCGGAACCCTGTTTCTGTAAGGGTAAATTCATCAATCTTCCAAGGGACATAACTCTTCTCTCCAGTATCCAAAATGGACAAGATCGATACTGTTGGAAAGCTTTTGGAGAAATCTATCCAATGGTAGCATCCTCCTGACCAGGTGAGGCACATAGCCACCTCATTTCCTTCTATGAAGCTCTGTTCCTATCCACACTTGAACATTCCAACCTTCAACCTGCCAGGGTCCCTTCCTACTATCAGGCCCACAGAGGTTTCTGAAACCACTTTCAGGGCTTCTCTAACTTCTCAAGGATCAATGTAGATATATCTTTCCTTCACAGGGTTAGTACACATCACATTCATTACCAAAAACAATGGAGATCTATCATACAACATCACATATAAAATGCATCCACAGACTTAACTCACACATCTATCATATGCAAGAATTACAAGCATTAGTTCCTGCAATACAAGATAAATACACACACTAGATTCAACTTGTTACTAAGGCCTGTACATGACTTCATGTCAACCATTCATATAACCATACATACAACAATTCCATGACTATACAAGCATTTATCATAATAATGAAACCACATCATTTACCATAACATAATACTTATCCTTGAATTCCAAAGCAACTAGCTAAGTGAGAGCAATGTTCCACCCAACCTTAGATCTCTGTCCATCCTATATCTTTCGACTGAGAGATCACCCCCGAGATGGGTAGTGTATCCACTAAGGAGGGCTACTAGGTTCTCTCATAGTCAAGGCTCCATTCACATGCTAAACCAGTCTATAGTTGGGTTTACCAAGCATTCCGGGGCACCTACCCATGCTACGCAAACCTACAGGGGTTCTTCAGCACACAGGGATAACAAGGAGGTATTGCTAAACCAATGAGTTCAACCACAGAACTGCAGGCATCTCAGCACTCAGTTGACCTGCTACCCACAGTATCTACCACATCCAACACAAGGAAGACCTACTGCACAATCACACAGTCTCTCAAGGCATCTTCCCTTCCAGTGCTATTCTAGGATGGGTATATGAAGGTCCAGTCACTAGTTCATTTAGACTATAGGCTTCACTGAGTTTCTCCAGCAACCCAACCTTTCTCCCATAGTTTACAACAAGACATATCCCGGCTTGGGGTTTTTCCACGGTTGCTCAGCGCAAACCATTATGCAACCTTCTCTATTGACTCTGCTCGTCGCTGCACCAGGGTTCTACCTACAAGGTGTCACAGCTGCTCATTCTTGGGTAGCTCTCACACACAGGGATGCGCTAATTACATGAGGACATGCAAGTGAATCCTCTACGAGGGTCAATCGTCTTCCCCATGGTAGCGCGAGCGTTCTAAAAGCAGGGAACTGAGAGTACATGAGTTCTGAATGGATGATTGTGTGTCTGAATCTCCCCCCCCCGGGTTCACAACAGACTCTGCAAGTTCTCCCAGGCAGTTCGATGCCTTCACGCACAAGTAATCAGAGCCATGCCTTGCCATACGAAATCGCAGGCATGCTCCATACTCCATCAGACTCAGCAGTTGGTTCTCGACCACTCTCTAAAATCGCATTAATGTCAGTAGGGAGTTCAAACAGGTTCTCAGTCAGACATGTGGCAACATGGTCAACCAATCCCAAACCCCCTCACCTCTCCCTAGTGGATACACACGACCCCCTTCTCGTTCGTTGCCTCCTTAGCCAGCTTCTCGGTTATTTTATTCATTAAGTAATAATTACATCATTTACATTCTTCATGGCTCAGCAGCCCATGAATAATCAAACTATATCAATACTTGCCTAAGCAATAAACCGGAACATCCACTAGTGGGGCCTTGGCCTTGAGCTCCACACTAGGGCCTTTACACATGCTGTACACAAGCAGTATTTACATCAAGGGAAAAATGGGGTATTACAATCCCTTCCCCCTTAGAATAACACTGTCCTCGATGTTCCAAGACTTAGGAATACATATACAATTTACACCTGTCCAAAATTTCAAAAACATTGCGGGTCTGCCCTGTATTCTATCCTTTACTTTGAACTTTCAGGATCAAGTCCTTTGACTTCCACGAGCCTCTCCTGCTAGTTCTGGTCTTTCATCTCCTCCACAAGTATGAAAACTTTATGGCTGCTACCCTCTTAAGGTTCCCTTGTTGGGCAGTTGCGGAGGCAATGATGTCCTCCACATTTCCAACATCTCACTGGCTGCTTCATCTTTACCTGCTCAGTTTCCTTTGAGTCTTCATGCATGTAATGTTTCTTAATGGACCGATTGGATGAATGCCTCATCATTGATCCATTTTCCTTTCCTCGGTTGATTGTTTCCAGAATTATTTTATTTTTACTTGCCTTTGCAGACAAACAGAGTCCTGCAGGACCTTGTGGTTCATCTCATTCTACTGCTCCTGTATCTTGAGCATCTCTCCAATATTTTCTTGGGTCTTGGAAATTGTTGAAGAAGACTTTCAGCCAATTCCAACAACCTATGGTCTGCTGCCATTGCCACTGTGCGCAACTGTTTCTCACTTTGCTCGCAAGCAGCACTTGCTCGTGCAGCTGCAACCAATGGATTTAATTTCCACCTGTGAAATTCATCATTACAAATCTTGTTAGGCCAAGCATAACCTAAATATTAAAAATCAGTCAATTGTTTTCCCCAATTGACATGGAGAGCCTATGCTCTAATCATGAGACTTCCACACTTTCCATGCTTGCCCAGCATACACATGAATTCTTTCATGTTCATCCATTCACAAGGAATTAACTACTTCAACATTCAAAATTTATTTCAAGCAAAAAAACACCCTCTACTTTCAGCCATACATGCATTCCACAATTTTCTGTTTTTATGAATGCATCAATAAAAGGAAAGAGAGAGCAGTAAGAGTTTTCTTCTCTTAGTCTTGTTCTGTTCTGGAACCCACACCACCAATGTGGTTTTCATGCTCCTAGCCTCTTTCACTTCCATGTGAATTCTTGACCAACCCTTCTTGGCTATGACACTTAGTGTCTATGGTCTATTTCAGACCTCTCAACCATGGAGTCCCTCCACATGGTTTGTCTACAACTCCCTTGGCTGCTAGGACTCACACAGTTCTACTAGCACCATCATTCATTGTTGCTCAAGCTGAGCTTTTTAGGATAGTCACATGTCCACATGCATCCTTAAGATGCTTTCATAGTCCTTGCTTCCTGTATGACCAAGGTTTCCAACAAAGAAACAATAGTGCATCAGCTTAATTGTTACAAGACTTATACTTGAAATCTTCATTATTCCAAACAAGAAATGAATGAAATTGAATACTTATCTGTATTGTGCATTTTCTCTCTGGTGCACAGGGTCCTGCTTTTACTTTATAAGCCTTGGGATCCTCCTGCGGACTGGGATGTTTGGCCATCATGCAGGCTACTACAAAACATCGAGTAATCAGCGTCCAACCAGTACACCTTCACGCTGACTTGGAAGGAAACTTCACTATGATAATTTCTAGGTCAAGGCTCTACTATGGAGCCATAGGCATATAACAGATCTTTCATCAACACTTCATTTCCCTTCATCACAATCCCCACAACCTCCACAACATCCTTTTATACATATTAACCCTTCCACCACAACCTCTCACAACAACCTTACATACACATTAACCCTTCCACCACAACCCCTCACAACAACCTTTTACTTTGTTCCTTTAGTGTGTAGCACCAAATTGCATCTATTTAAGGTGACAACACAAGTAGTATAGGCAAACTTGTCAACGTTGTTATTCAAAATTATAACCATAATTCATAGCATTCACTATCAAGTATTGAAACACCAGGAATGCGTCCATTCCCATAGGGCGTAATCAATATTGGCATCCCTAACATAACTCAGCACCAGAAAGGTGTGAACTCCTCACTGATGTGAGCTATGCAGGTCCTAATCATACTCAAGCAATCTTCCATAATGGAAATAAAATCAAAACAGGCTCTTCATATTTAATCTAACAATTAAACATGCATATAGGTATACATATATCAGTCAGGGTTTATATAACACTTATCCATTACACAGATGTAATTTCTCTTCATTAATGAGAAATGGGGGCTCCTTCTCTGAGTTGACAATCCCTCGGTTTGCCACCTCAAATCCTTTTGATGTTACATGACCCTCATATGTCTTACTGACATAATCTTTACCATCCCACTCATATTGTTTACCAATCGTGCAGTGCGGATGAGACATTCATAATGTCTAATGGCGTTTCACCCAAAACCCATTTCCAAATCATGGAATCCCTTCCCATGAAGTTTGGCTTCTGCAGGCCCTCTCACATGGTCTTCCTGCAACGTGTCTTCCTGACATATTCCTCAAACAACCAAACAGTCAGCAACTTTTAACAATAAAATTCAAATGTGATTGTTCCATAACCAATCAATGGTACTAATAATTAAATTCAATATGAATTTGCAACTCTGTCTACTACAGAAATTGATTTTCTTAGCCATGAGGCTATCCTCATATTGCTTGGCTCTTGTAAGTGGCACCATTCTATCCATTATGGATTTATGTTTCTACCATACATGGGCATCCACCTACAACATGTGCTCCTGACACAATTTTACATAAGCTAAACAGTCATTAGCAATTATAAGTAAAATTTCAAATATGAAAGTTTACAAATCTGAGATTTACAATTCTTGTTTTTAACAGAGCTTAGATTTATCAACCATGAGATTCCTTCTCATAAGCTCTAAATCGAATTTTCAAATCTGTTCCCTACATAAATTAGATTTGCAACCATAATATTATTCTCATAAACTTAAATGAGAATATTTTCAGATTTGTTTCATGCATAAGTTAAATTTCACACCCATGAGAATCTTCTCATAACCTTTGGCTTTTGCACATGGTAGACTCCAGCCTTCATCATGGACTTACCCACATTGCCATGCCTAGAACAATCTACCTGACATCTGAAACTTCAACCAGCCAAACACTTTGTAAATCTCCATGCATATAATATTTCATTGTTGCACAATCACTGAAGCATTTCCAGAATTATAACATTCCATAATTCAAACACTTCCAGCTGTTAACATATCAATATAACAAACTCACTTACTTCACGTAAATCATTATCATACTAAAATTGCAAGGTACAGTCACATTATTTATGCAATTAACTTAAATCTTTTAAATGCTCATTAATTCATAGCCATATCATTTATACAACTTTGTCCTTCCAACAGAGCACTCTAGAAGCCTATCAATCATGACTACCTTCATGCAATTCTTCCCCTGCATTCATAGCAGCTCATGAAATGATCTCAGAATTATCATTAATTCATCATTTCATCTATTTCTCAATTATAATGAGACATATACATATATATCACTATCATGCATGCACACAATACATCTCCTTAGGTGTAGCTACCCGCATGCATGCATATTCACAACATTTACTCAAGTTTTTTCATATGCATTCACTCAATGCCACCTTGTATTGTTTCATGAGTACTATGCATTCAAGCATATTACGACTTAATCAAGACTATCTCATATAACATGCATTACCATAATCAGGACCACTGATCCTCACTTGCTTTGGTTGTTAAGCTCACAACCAACACACACATGGCATGATATATTTTATATTAATGCAATCCAAATTTCTAAACAGCCACATGGTATGAGGCCTCTTTCCTTCCCCACTTCATGCTCCACCACACTATGGTAGTATGGCGTTCACATGAATGCATTTCAACTCTAAATGCATACCATTTTATGATTACCGAATATGGCTCAATAGATTCTTACCCAATCCCTTCAACACTTATGCAATCATCATGAGTAAACCATTACCTGCATGGCTCCCATTTACACCTTTTATGTTACCTGATTTGTTGGTTTCTTACAGCAGATTGCAACATTCTTCCACCAATCTCTTGATCATGGATTTGCTGCCCTAGCCTTTTCTTCATAAGGTTTGTTGGCCATATGTAGCAACATCATCAACATCTTTAGCCATGCTTCTATTGTCTTTGGTCCTACAACTAAAACCAATCACCAGCAGTGATTATCAACCACAATATTTACCATTAGTGATTCATTGCATATGTAAAATCTCACTACTTTTACCAATATGTAATGTCATATGCATGCAAAACATATACTCATGCACGGTGCAATGTTTTTTAATATGCCAATCAATGCATATTCTTGCCACTCATCTAATCCAAGAATTATTCATCTGAGCAATAAATCAAGCAATTAAGTTCATAAAAAAAATCACGCCCTTGGCGCATTTCTTGACCAAAATTCATGCGCCGTCCGGCCCAAACAGCTCCCAGTGCTGCAACTGAAACTTTGATACCACTCTGTCACGTCCCCTCCGACCCACCTGGCCACCTGGAGACCATCATCCATTTTTTTTCGCCAAAACCATGATTGAGAGCCCATACACACAGTCGGAGAACTCAGATTCCGCAACAACGAATCCCAAAACGCGAATCCCGCAACAACGATTCCGAAACGCAGATCTCGCAACAGTGGTTCCCACATTTTCGGGTTCGGGATTGCGGGAGTCCAAACACATAGTGTGATTTTTGGCGAACCCGCAACCCGAAACCCGATTCCAACTGCTCCGCCGCGGGGTGGTCACCCCAAAACCCGAAGCCCGCAAGTCACTGACCCCGCAACCTGCAATGTCGGGTGCGGGGTTGCGGGAAGTCCAAATCCCGTCATGCGAGTTTTGATGAACCCGAAACCTGAAACCCGCTACTTTCAGGTTCGGAATTGCGGAAGGCCCAAAAACTCTCCACGTGGACTTTGGCATTCCCGCACCCCCAACCCGCGGAATCATGCATGCGGAACCCTGTTTCTGTAAGGGTAACTTCATCAATCTTCCAAGGGACATAACTCTTCTCTCCAGTATCCAAAATGGGAAAGATCGGTACCATTGGAAAGATTTTGGAGAACTCTATCCAATGGTAGCATCCTCTTGACCAGGTGAGGCACCTAACCACCTCATTTCCTTCTCTGAAGCTCTGTTCCTATCCACACTTGAACATTCCAACCTTCAATCTACCAGGGTCCCTTCCTGCTACCAGGCCCACAGAGGTTCCTGAAACCACTTTCAGGGCTTCTCTAACTTCTCAAGGATCAATGTACATATATCTTTCCTTCACAGGGTTAGTACACATCACATTCATTACCAAAAAAAATGGAGCTCTATCATACAACATCACATATAAAATGCATCCACAGACTTAACTCACACATCTATCATATGCAAGAATTACAAGCATTAGTTCCTGCAATACAAGGTAAATACACACAGTGGATTCAGCCTGTTACTCAAGCCTGTACATGAATTCATGTCAACCATTCATATAACAATACATACAACAATTCCATGACTATACAAGCATTTATCATAATAATGAAACCACATCATTTACCATAATAGAATACTTATCTTTGAATTCTGAAGCAACTGGCTAAGTGAGAGTAATGTTCCACCCAACCTTAGATATCTGTCCATCCTATACTCTTTCGGCTGAGAGATCACCCCCGAGCTGGGCAGTGTATCCACTAAGGAGGGATAATAGGTTCTCTAACAGTCAAGATTCCATTCACATGCTAAACCAGTCTGTAGTTAGCTTTACCAAGCATTCTGGAGAACCTACCCATGCTATGCCAACCTACAGGGGTTCTTCAGCACACAGGGATAACAAGGAGGTATTGTTAAACCAATGAGTTCAACCACAGAACTATAGGCATCTCAGCACTCAGTTGACCTAGTACCCATAGTATCTACCACATCCAACACAAGGAAGACCTACTGCACAATCACATAGTCTCTCAAGGCGTCTTCCCTTCCAGTGCTATTCCAGGATGGGTATATGAAGGTCCAGTCACTAGTTCATTGAGACTATAGCCTTCACTGAGTTTCTCTAGCAACCTAACCTTTCTCCCACAATTTACAACAAGACATATCCTGACTTGGAGTTTTTCCACAGTTGCTCTGCGCAAACCATTCTGCAACCTTCTCTATTGACTCTGTCTGTCGCTGCACCAGGGTTCTACCTACAGGGTGTCACAGCTGCTCATTCTTGGGTATTTCTCACACACAGGGGCACTCTAATTACATGAGGACATGCAGGTGAATCCTCTGCGAGGGTCAATCATCTTCCCCATGGTAGCGTGAGCATTCTAAAAGCAGGGAACTAAGAGTACGTGAGTTCTGAATGAAAGATTGTGTATATGAATCTGCCCCCCCCCTCGGGTTCACAACAGGCTCTGCGAGTTCTCCCAGGTAGTTTGATGCCTTCGCGCACAAGTGATCAGAGCCATGCCCTGCCATACAAAATCGCAGGCATGTTCCATACTCCATCAGACTCAGCAGTTGGTTCTCAACCACCCTCTAAAATCGCATTAATGTCAGCAAGGAGTTCAAACGGGTTCTCATTCAGACATGTGGCAACATGGTCAACCAATCCCAAACCCCCTCACCTCTCCCTAGTGGATACACATGGCCCCCTTCTCATTCGTTTCCTCCTTAGCCAGCTTCTCAGTTATTTATTTCATTTAGTAATAATTACATCATTTACATTCTTCATGGCTCAGCAGCCCATGAATAATCAAGCTGTATCAATACTTGCCTAAGCAATAAACTAGAACATCAACTAGTGGGGCCTTGGCCTTGAGCTCCACACTAGGGCCTTTACACATACTGTACACAACCAGTATTTACATCAAGGAAAAAATGGGGTATTACAATGAATATGATGATTTTGATGATGATGATCATATTCATCATCATCATCATCATCTTCATCATCGTACTCATATTCATCATCATCCACCACCACCATCATCATCATCCTCCTCCTCACAATGATGATGATGATGAAGATGATGACGATGATGATGGTGATGATGATGATCATGTTGTTGATGATGATGAAGATGATGAGGATGATGAGGATGATGTGCTGCATACTCGTCATCATCTTCATCATCAACATCATCATCATCATCATATTCATTAGTCATCATCATCATCACCATCTTCATCATCATCGTCATCATCATCATCATCATCATCATCCGCATGCTCGTCCTCACAATGATGATGATGACAACGATGATGAAGATGATGATCATGATCATGCTGTGGATCATGTTGTGGACGATGATGCAGATGATGATGATGTGTTGCATATTCGTCATCATCTTAATCATCAACATCAACATCATCATCATCATCTCCATTAGTCATCATCATCATCATTATCACCATCTTCATCGTCATCATCATCATCATCACCATCTTCATCATCATCATGATCTTCATCATCATCATCATCATCATCATCATGACGAAGATGATGATGATGATGATGATGATGATGATGATGATGACGATGAAGATGGTGATGATGATGATGATGATGACTAATGGAGATGATGATGATGTTGATGATGAAGATGATGACGAATATGCTGCACATCATCCTCATCATCATGATCATCTTCATGATCATCTTCTTCATCATCATCACCACGATGATGATGATGATGATGATGATGATGATGATGATGATGATGATGAGTATGATGAGGATGATGAAGATGCCGATTATGATGACGAAGACAATGATCATCGTGACGATGATCATATGCTGATGATGATGATGGTGAGGATGATGAAGATGGTGATGATGATGACGACGAATATGATGATGATGATCATATTTGTCATCATCATCATCATCTTCATCATCGTACTCATATTCATCATCATCCACCACCACCATCATCATCATCATATCATCATCATCATCATCATCATCATCATCCTCGTCCACACAATGATGATGAGGATGATGATGACGATGATGAAGATGATGATGATGATCATGTTGTTGATGATGATGAAGATGATGATGATGATGAGGATGATGTGCTGTATATTCGTCATCATCTTCATCATCGACATCATCATCATCATCATCATCATCATCTCCATTAGTATTCATCATCATCATCATCTTCATCATGATCTTCATCGTCATCATCATCATCATCATATCATCATGACGAAGATCATGATGATGATGATGATGATGATGATGATGATAAGGATGATGGCGATGATGAGTATGATGAAGATGATGATGATGCCTATTATGATTACTATCATCATCATATGATCGTCATCTTCATCATCTTCATCATCATCCGCGTCCTCACAATGATGATGATGATGATGATGAAGATGATGATGATGTGTTGCATATTCCTTCTCATCTTCATCATCATCATCATCATATCCAAATTAGTCATCATCATCATCGTACTCATATTCATCATCATCCACCACCACCATCATCATCATCATATCATCACGACGAAGACGATGATGATGACCATAATGATGATGATGATGTGTTGCATATTCGTCATCATCTCCAACAACATCTTTTCCATTGTCATCATCATCGTCATCATCATCATCATAATGAAGATGATTATGATTATGATGATATGAAGATGATGACGAAGATGTCAATGATGGTGATGATTATGAGGAAAATGGCGATGACGAGTATGATGACGAAGACGAAGATGACTACTATGATGACGAAGATAGTGATGATCATGACCATGATCATATGATGACGATGATGAAGATGATGATGAAGATGGTGATGATGGTGACCAATGAAGATGATGATGATGAATATGTTGATTTTGATGATGATCATATTCGTCATCATCATCACCTTCATCATCGTACTCATATTCATCATCATCCACCATCGTCATCATCATCATCATCATCATCCTCGTCCTCACAATGATGATGATGAAGTTGATGATGATTATCATGGTGTTGATGATGATGATGATCATCATCATTATCATCATTATCCTCACTGTATACATCATCACTTTATACAACATTAATATAGCTACTATGTATTTAATTATTCTTGATTTAATACATATGTTTCTAATTGAAAATTAAATTAATGTTTTGAAATCAAAATACACAAATTTGTAAATATACCCTTAAACCCATAAACACCTAGAAGCACTTAAATGCACTTAGGGATTTTGGGTTAGAAGAGGTCCTAAAGGTCTTTATGGGGGACAAGCTCTTTATGGGGAGGGGCTCTAGGCATAACCCGACACATTTATATCTGTTGGGAAATAAATACAGTGAAAATTACCCACCAAACATTACAACATTCAGCAAGGATGCGCACACGCCAGATGCACGCACGCACCTCTAGTGTGCACGCGCATCTGGCGCATGCGTGTCCCTATTGAACATAAAATTTAGAAAATCACTTGCGTTCTTTCTCCCACATTTTTTTCCTCCTTCATCGCGTTCTCTTCGTTGGTTTCACGCACAGTCCGACAAGCATTTACATGGTATATTGAATTCATACATCATTTGGTGCTTCCTTCACCATTTGGATAAAATACACAACATTTGGTGCTCTATTTGGCTCTTTGTATTGATTACACACCTATTGGGATGTATTTGGATCAATTGAGTGAATACACAACAATTGGACTCTATTTGGCACCTTGGATTGAATTCTCATGCTACTTGGACACACATGAAGTCTTCTTACATATAGTGGACACATCAAAAGAGCATTTGACATTTGAAGCAAAGAGAAATCATAATCCTTGAGGTATGGTGATAATTTTATCTTGTTAAATGTAATTTAGTCTTCCTTCACTTGTTTGAATGGCATCTATTTTGGTTTTTCCTCATGAATTGTATGATATATCTATTTTAGTCTTCTTAATCTTAAACATAGACAATAAAAACATCTTACCAAAAAAAAACTACAACATGCACCAAGCAATGCTTTCAACCTTTCATGAAGATAATAAAAAAAAATTACTTGCATCACCACCAATAACATTTCATAATCACATTCCTCCATCTAGTAGACAAAAATTTGTTGAATTCTTCATGGTTTCACTACAACAAATCACACAAACACCTAAACAATTGAAAACTCTTAGTCTTTTGGGGCTATTTTCCCTCATCCATACCATGAAAATGAAGTGATATGAGCTTCTCCCTTGTAGGGAATTTGATCCTACTAACATCCCATACCACCATCCAATACAATCCTATTGAGTTCTTAGAGGTGATGTTGTAACTTTATATGTAGGGAATTCCCAATAGCTTTTAAGATTATATATGAAAACATTCTCACTAGATGTTGTTGTACATAATCAATTGCTACATCGAGCTTTAATAATCATGCACATCGAGTTTTAATATCTTGTTTGTTGTTCATTCTTGTAGGGGTCATATTTTCTCTTTTCCAAAAACCGCATTGAATATGGGAAACAGGCGTAATAATAAAAGAAATTCTAGAAGGACCCAACTGCCCCCCGAAAACATCCATGATATAAGAGAAAATGCCAAGTTGTACATGCAAAACCGTAGAAATCAAAATGTTAGTTCCTTAGATCCATCAACAAGCAATGACGAAGTAGTTGAATTCAATCAAATCTTTCCTGATGTCGAGTATGAAGGGATGGATGTTGAACAAGTTCTTAATTGGAAACCACCCCAAGAAGAGCACCCACCTGGCGAACACACTCCATTGCAGGACCAATTTGTGAACAAAGGGCCACAACAAATTGTTGACAAGACTCGTACTTCCTTGCCGACTCCCTTTCCTCGACTATCAACTGGACGACGAAGAAATCCTAGACGTATTCATGTGGATGAAAGTTCATTTTCAGGACTTGAAGGTAAGATGCCCAAACGCACTATTGATTTCCATTGTAGCAAGATAATCAAAGATTTTTTTGAATCCAAAAGCGATGCAACAAAATGTCAATTGTTTCTTGCTTTGTTAAAATCACATTGTCTAGCTTATGTTAGGAGAATTTTGCCCATAAAGGTAGTTAGAAGTTCAGAGGCCAACAATCATGTTGTTAAAAATCTACAATCTGCATTTAATTTGATTGGAAAAACTTCTCGTACAAAAGATTTTAATACAGCCCGTCGTGTACTGTCGGAATCAATTGTAGACAAATCCACAAGGCAACGTCGCCTACTATCAAACACATGTAAAATCTTTAAAGTAGATAGAAAGACTCTTCAAAAGAATTCTTCCATTAGAGAAAAACTTGAAACCCCAGGCCAAAAATATTGTTGGGCCTTTGTTGGTAGGTTACCTCGTTCATACATGAAGCTCATTGATGTTGTTAAAGAACTAGTGCAAAAGTTTTGGCATGATAACACTAGACCGTCATCGAATCAAAGAGATGTTTTAAAGTTGAGAAAAGGTGTTAGAGGGGTGAACCCCATGTCAAGCACTTCCTTGACACGACACAAACAAAAATCTATGAGAGGTTCAAGAATGAGCACACACAATTGAACTTGGGCCAAAGGTCCTTCAAAAAATGCAAACCCTGGTATGTTAGAATTTGGATTGATCGCAATACATGTTGTTGTAGATACCATGTATAATTTGAGTACAATTATGATACATATAGACATATATTTTATGGTTTGCATACTAACATTATGCAGGATTTCCCTTCATTACAACCACCGAATGCATCCAAAGAATTTATACATAGCATAATGTGTCGAAGGCCTGAAGGACAAAAATATTATAAAAGATCATGTTTATATGGGACATGTTATAGTTGCAGTGGATTTTCATTATTGAGCTGCTGCATCCATGCAACCGCGGAGCATGAATTTGGGAGGATGTCAATAGAAATGCAGAAATTCTAGTACATAACATATCAAGTAGATAGTTCGAAGGAAAGCAAAAAAATTGCATTGGTGAAGTCACATGTAATCTAAGTTTGCATGCTTTCATACTGTATATGTTGAATTTGTACATATATATTCAGATTGGAAATGTCACGTTGTATTAATGCCCTTGGTTTTGTGGCACCAGGTACAAATTTGCAAATTCATGAAGGAATTCTACCAAAAGACCGAGCATTATGTACAACACGTCCATGTAGCACGATGGCAGGATGAACAGTACAGACAGTGCAAAGACACCTTTCCCAAGGGCACAATATTTTCGATTGTGGACTTTGTAGAAAACTACACCCTACAACCACAGAATGAGATTCAAAGTCAATACTACCATTCAAACCAAGTTAGCATAATGGTCCTGTTAAGATCCTAGTGGGAGGCCTTCACTAACACCTCGGGGTTTTGGTGTAATGGTTCGTAACATTTGGTATAAGAAACTCCACCCAGGTTCGAGTCATAAAGTGGGTGGAAACGTCGGCATTGCAGTGTTCATCTGGGGCTCGTATGGCTCAAAGGGGACACCACCGTACGGGTGCACATCTAGCCCAGAGTCTGGATTCTGGAGCGTGGTGGGATGTTAAGATCCTAGTGGGAGGCCTTCACTAACACCTCGGGGTTTTGGTGTAATGGTTCGTAACAGGTCCATATCACATACAGGCACGCACCAGAGAGAAGCAATGGCATGAGGATAATATTGAAAGAGACCAAATTCTACATCAGTGACAACAGGTTCCACGACCTGCATTATGTGTAGCATTGCTTCAAAATTTTCTATGATCAATTGAAGGAGAGAGGTATA
The DNA here is from genome assembly GCA_027924585.1 of Larix kaempferi. NCBI lineage: Eukaryota > Viridiplantae > Streptophyta > Pinopsida > Pinales > Pinaceae > Larix > Larix kaempferi. The sequence continues at coordinate 15,446,401 of BSBM01000378.1, forward strand.
CAGATGGATCAGTATTGGATATGGTCAGATGGTTGTGCAGGCCAGTTCAAAAATGCATGTGTTTTCTAGTGGTTGATTATTTTGCACAAGACTTATGATGTGGTGCATGTATGGAACTATTTTGATACCGAGCATGGAAAGGGAGAGCATGACGGGGCTAGAGAATGTCTCAAAACTTCCCTATGAAGGGAGGATATGAGGTGCATGGGAGGCCCTCATATTCGGAATGCCGAATCCATAGCTCGATGATGCAAAGAAAAAATGTCAGATCGAACCACGGAGCAACACATACCAACAGGTAGAGGACATATTTTCAAAATTTTTTGGAATGTAGTTGATATAGATCGATCGCATTCTTATAGTTGCCGTACTGTGAAAGGCACTTGTGAATTTCATTCAGTTCGAAGCTCAAACAACCCCTTATTTTAAATATGGATGTAAAAACTTGCTTTCTTTTGTGGGTCTTGCAGCAGTTGTGAGTGGGATGAGTGCGAATCAATGGATTGGGTTGATGAATGGGATCATGTATCACTTGTAGTGGACCCACATGCAGTTGCTGATACAATCCAGTTAGAGGAAGGGAGGTCCTCTATTTCGAATGAATATGATCATATATCTGATCTTGTACAACCAGGTAAACATTTCTGCATGCATATCCCATTTCCCTCCTTGTTTTTGTAATTATCCAAGTTATCAAACCACTACTTGTTGGAATATGACCTTAAAATGCATTTTTGCAGGACACATCTACACAGTTGTCACCCCGATAGACAATGCAATTGGGATGAATTATTGGTTGGCACGATGCATCCAGGGGAAGCAAACTCTCCTCGCATCATTAACGGATAGTGAAGGAATTACCTTTCCGACTGGCTCGATGGTTTTTCAGGGGGAATATCTCACAGTGGATGGAAAGGGACCAAAGAGCAATGGCTACACATACACATATTATAGACCAAGGTCGCGGGTGTATCACTTTACGCACTTGATCGTGGGTACAAACATCCAACTACAGACAATGTCAACGAAGTCATCAAACAAGGTATGCTACTTACTACCTCATGCGGAGCATGAGAGGTTGTTCGAGACAATAAAAAACCGAGAGGATCCAGAAGGTCTAATTGACTAAGGTACGTAGTATAGCCATGTGATTGTTTATTCATGCACGATGAATGTTATTCATGTTAGATAGTTTATTTTATATCGTTATCTTATATCATTTATTTGATGTCTGAGTTATGATTAAGTTATGATTTATAGCCATGTGATTGTTTATTCATGCATGATTAACCCTATAAGAAGTAATATAACCCTACAAACATAATCTAGCCCTAGAAATGCTAGAAAGCTAAACTAACCCTAGAAACACTAATCTAACCCTCTGTTGGCTGCTTTCTTGGGCAGACCCGGGTTTTAATGAAGCGCAGCAACAAACCCCTAGGCGCACTGGCCCTCTCGGCAACGAGCTGCGCAGCAGCTCGAGGTCTCACCCGAAGTGGCTATGGGGGGGTTAAGGAATCAGATTTCCTTAACCTTGGTGACGCGGAGATTGTTCTTCCTTTTCCGGTTCCTCAGATGTCGGTGGTCTGACTTTCCCGCAGGCCCCTCGGCTCAACTGCGCGGCTTCCTTCCTCGACAGGCCCGCTGCGCAGTCTCTCCGCTCTGGCGCAGAAGGCAACTATTCCTTGCGTCAACACGTTAAGTACCTCCTCTCCCTGCGCGCCCAGCGCAGTAACGCCTTCCTCGATCGCTGCCGCGACAGCGCTCCACCACTTCTTCAGTACTTAACACTTATAGCTATCAAGGGACCTTCCCAAACTCACTTAAACGGTCGCAAAGATAATGCAAGAGTCTTGTATACACAGGTAATGAACTTAAACAGTTAATCATTCACGCAAACATTATAACAAGAAGAAATATGTGAAGTTCACCTCCTCGAGGGAAACCACGTCCACAGGAGTCTTATATTAACCAGAAAACGATAGAGTTATACAATATGCTGCGCACACAGCTGCAGCCTTAGATCTTTACAGGAAACTCCACGCACACAGCTGGGAGCCCTTCTCTCAATCTAGTCTCTTCTCTACAGAGATTACAAAGGCACAGACGTCAACCCAGACTGTCTAGCAACTCAGGGATTAGATCCTCGGCTATCCAATTTCCACCCTATTTCTACACACTCGGTAGAAAACATAACAAAGGATAATCAACGCATGATCTATCCTCGAGGCTGACTATCTAACAGTCTAACTATCTAACTATCCCAAAAATATCTAACTCTTCCTCTTATTATGTATACATATATATAGGTGGCCATGACGGTCACACCTTTACAAAACTGTGGGCCTTTCCCAACAGTGATTCCCAAAAACCCTAACCACGCACATGGCTAGGTGTACTGTAGGCGCCGCTTGTAGTCATGTCGCCGCTTCCTGCAGGCTCCTTGACTTCCGGCGCAGATTGTGGGTATGGGCGCTCGTCCTTCGCCTTCAATGCTCTGGTCCGTTGCTCCTCCTTGATCCGAGCAACCATAACTTCTGTACTTAGCCCTTAAATGAGGGTAGCTGAGCCCTCTATTCCATTGCTTTATTTATTAAGGTAGCTGAGCCACCTTCATTCTTCTATGACGTGCGCGCGAGCTCTGCGATTTCCGGTCCGTGATCCTCGCTGAGCTTGTCCATCTGGCACCGTACTGCGCACCGTCTCCTTCTTGCCCAAAACTTAGTGCTTGTCCCAAACTTAGCACTTTCCTTTCATACTTGTGCTTTTTCCCCAAAATTTGCAGCTTTACCGCAGCTACGGCCTAGGCTCCAACAGGCCCCTAACACTCACTTGTGGCTCGCCCTCGAGCCACTCGCATTAGCGTGTGGTCGCTTGATTTGCGCATCTGCTTGTGCTTGGGTCTCCGCGAATGTTTTCTTCCACTGCGCCATAGCGGAGTCCAATTCATCGACGCACTCCATAGCTGTCTGCACCGTTTCTGCGGTGGCTTCTTCTTTAGTGATGGCATCGATCACCTCTTGAGATTCAGCAATCTCTTTGATTTTTGCCTCAACCTGACCGACGATTTCAGCATACTCATCCATGAATGGCTGAATGCTGTTGGTGAGCTTCTCATCTTCAGTTCTGAGCTTGTGCAGTTGCTGCTGCATTCTGCACACTTCACTCATTTTCTTCATTTTTGCTAAGCCCGCTAAGGCCTTAGCTTCTTTAGTCAGAACAGTGAGAGACTGTTCTGCGGCTTGCACCTGTTCTGACAGACCAAATTTAAAAGGGAGCTTCTCAAGCTCCGCCCAAGCTTCCATAGCTTGGCTCATCAGGTTCTCGGCTTCCTGTATTCTGTCTTTCATCTGTGTGGAAGCTCTGCTCAGCGCTTCAAATTGTACCTGCGCATCATCCGTAAGCTACGCAGCAACGCGAGCTTCTAGCTCAGCGATTTGGGTTCTATGGCCCTCAGCCATAGCAACTATTTCGTGCTCCAGGTTTTTCACCCTTCCTCCGATAATTTGAACTTTTGCAACCAGAGGGAGGTCTGGTTGAATCTCGCAAGCCGGCAATTCCTGAGCAAGCTCATCTACCGCATTTCTAATGCCAATGTCTTGCGCCTCATAAAGTGCAAGTTTCTCAAATATATTCTTATGGCTTGCCTTGAATTCTATCTCCTGCGATTGCAGTCGTTGATTTTCCTGAAATGTAGAGAGCTCTCTAGCTCTCAAATCAAGAGAAACTTTCTCATGCACTAGCTGTAGAGTCTCTATAGGAATTAGAGACAAATCGATTTCAACGGGCCCAACGGCGCTTACCTGTAGTGCAGCTAGCGGATCTAGAAGTGTCATGCTGGTAGGCGGAATATGCACGATAGTATGCCTTTCTATGAGTTCTTCAACTCGCTCGGCACTTGGAATTTCTTGTGGCGCCTGCGAAGTAGATGCTGGCGCATGGGTCTGCGCAACTCTTCCTGCGAGACCTTTCAATTCTACGAACTGCAAATCTAAAGCACTTCTGATGTGAGCGTGCACAGTGCGCAGCTCGCGAAATTGCTCGTGTAGGTACTGGTCGATCCCCGAGGGAATAGCCTCAGCGGGATGCGACACTTTTTGCTTCTTGGTGGCCGGTTCTGTGGAACCTTCATCACTTATTTGCTCCGGGGCTTCCTTGCCCTTATCCTTCTCTTTCGCAGCGGCGGTTGGCAGTGCGGTTGCGAGATCGGCGGCCATCCTCCACTCATCCGACCAAGACTTGATGGTTTCTTCAACATCCTCGGTAGTCATCCTGTAAAGGCCTAGCGCCCATTCATCTGGAATGCCGCAGGGGCGGAGGTAAAGTTGATGTATGTCGGCAGTAAAAGCCAACTTTCCTTCATATAACGTGGCTGTCTCCTCGCTCAGCCTTGGCATTTCTTGAATGGTATCTCTGAGGAGATAGTAGTATTCGCAAAATACAGCGCGATTCATCTTGCGCTTCGCGGGATTGGGAGAATCCCAGAGGTTGATGTAGCGCATGCCGACAACCTATCCAGCACGGCGCGGAAGGAACTGAGTATTCGGGGGCTCATTCCACCCAACGAGAGCGCATAAAATTAGAAGCCAAGAAAAATGGAATGATTGGGCTGCATTGTCCTGCACATTCAGGCAATCAGCCAAGAAAGAATTCAGCAGGAAGAGAGACCAGTTGTACTGCTCTCCCTCCGCAGCTGCGATGGCGAGCTCCATGACAACTCCAGTAACTTCCTTCGGTCAGCACTTCGTGAGAAGTCTGCCTGCAAGCAGACTTCCTGTAAATCGAAGTGCCTCATCTTCTACTGTAGTGAGGTCATAAGCCCGACCTCCTCTTGTCAAGTTATACTTCTGCACCAGCTGTGCAGCCAATTTTCTGTCCTTGACCTTTCCCACAAAATGAATATTGGGATCCTTACCAGCCTTGGATAGACCGGTGATGCGGTGAATCAAATCAACATTTAGATCAATTGGCCTCCCGAGCCAAAGGTAACCTCCATGAACACATGAAAGCAGCGTCTTAACAACTGCATTGACTTCGTTGCTACGCCCAAAGTGCGGTAGCTTCAACAAATTCAACAAACCTGGCTTCTCCAAGTTTGCGGCAAATCCCCTTGGGGTAAATTCATCGACCTTTCGGATGGGATTGTGAACTATCGTCAGATATCGATCTGGCGCAAACTGGGGATACGTTTTATAGTCTCCCAGATTGAAATCAGAGAATTTGACCAGTGGAAGGTGTCCCAACAGTTGCCCTTCTACCCGCACGCTAGCCGGTAGTGGCGGTAACGGGATGGGATACTTTGCATTCTTCGGGATCTGTACTTCTGGCGCATCATCTGGACGCGGTGGAATATAGTTCGCCATGGTGGCCAACGGCTCTGGAACAGGTTATTCTGGCTGTTGCTGAGATGCTCTCGTGCCGGGCGACTGTCTAGGATCAGTCCATCCAGGGTGTACATAAGTCGAAGCCGTGACTGGAGTAGTCATGCCGAAATCTAAGCCTCGGCGCAGGAATTGACGAAGAACTTCTTCAGTCGACAGGTTCTCCGTCGTGAACCGATGTAGGGAACAAAAACTTTGGGCAGCAAATGGCGGACCTGCGTAGGATATCGACGCTGAAAACAAGGGAAAACACTCTGCACAACTCGGCTCTGAAAACAATAACTTGGATTCTTAAGCAAGATAGCAACTTGAGGAAAAGTAACCCAAAAATTATACAAGTGTGAGGTATTTATAGCCAGGGGTTATAGTAAATGCGACCAAGTGGGGTTACGTAGCTGTAGGCGGCTATACATGAGTTGAAAACACGCTATCCTTCTCGCCGCAATGGTGCATTTATTGTGATTGACGGGCTCTGACAGCCTTCCGGGAGAAGCTAATGCTTTCGGCGCCTGAGTTAAATGCAAATCTATCGGAGATCAAGCCGAATCCATCAGAGCGGCTAGACTTAAATAGCGGACTTATCCTTCATTTATTCAGACGCGGCTACATAACTGCGGTAATTCAATGTTTGGCGGCGGGTCATTTCAGCTTAGGTAACTGTGCATAAAGGGGTCCATGCTGATAACTCCTCAAGCGGCAGCTTTGACATAGTGAACTCCGCAAGAGCGATGGTTCAACGGTCCAAAAAAACAAAACTTCGCCAAAGCGCAAAGGTAAGCTCGTTTCAAACAAATTTTATTCAGGATGCGCGGATATTTCAAGGAACTACGCGGGAAGCTGGAAACTGAAGGTGTCCCGTAGCTTCCGTGTAGACTGTGAATGCGATGTCTCTTTCAACTACACCGGACATTTGCACCTTTTTAGCAATATGTTAGGTCGACAGAGCGGAGTGGCCGTCGCGATAAAGCTTGAGCCGACTCCCGTTGATCATTGTAGGTAGTAATTCTCCATCAAGCTTTGCAAGCTGAACTGCGCCTCCTCCTGTTATCTTTGTCACCCGAAAAGGGCCTAACCAATGTACACGAAACTTGCCCGGAAACTTGATGAATTTACTATCATAAAGGAGTACCAAGTCTCCTTCTTCAAAGCGCTTATGCTTAATGTGCCTGTCATGCCAAGCTTTCTGTCTTGCCTTCTGTACCTGTTGATGGAATCCGGCTAAAAGTCGGTCTTCTTCTAAGGCAAGCAGCTGCGAGAGTCTTTCATTCATAGTATCAGGATCTGTCATTTCTGTGATTTGCGCAATTCTGAGACTGGGAATAATGTATTCCATAGGCATAACTGCTTCTTGTCCATACACCAAACTGAAAGGTGTGTGACCTGTTAGTTTCTTGCAAGTGGTTCTATAAGCCCATAATACAGCTGTGACTCTAAGGTCCCAATCATCTCTTTGTTGATTACAGATCTTCGTCAGGGCATTCTCAAGAATTTTATTGAATGCCTCCACCGTACCATTAGCTTGAGGGTGGTAGGGTGTACTCTTATGGTGTCTAACTTGGAATTCTTCAGTAAGGGCTTCTATAGTTGTAGCTAGGGTTTTACCCCTAGCTTGTGCAAATGAGCACCTACTAAGGAGAAAGGACTCCTTAGTAGCAGTTCAGTATATTAAACTAATTAAGCTAAAACAGAAATTAAATTAGTTCTAAAACAAGCATGAAACATAAACACCAAATTTAAAGAATGACTTTTTGTATTGATGTTACCTTCAATGTAAAGGTTTGATGAAGCCCTTTGCAGTGTCCAAGAGGATGCTCCAAGCTTCAATATGCTCCTTCTCCTTCTCCAATGTTGGGAATGGGCCAAAGGTGGCTCTCAAGGTGAAAATAGTTCAATGGTGAACTAGGGTTTCGAGAGAGATTTTGGCAGAGTAAGGGTGCTTGTGATTGTGGATATGGAATAAGGGATCTCCATCACCTATTTATAGTTTTTTGGTGGTGGAGTGCTGACCCATGGTTTTGGGAAACACATGGTTTTAGGCAGCTGTATAGGGTTTTTTCTTCCTTTTCCTCATTATTTTATATTTTTTATTCCCTTTTTAGGGGATTTTTGCTATTTTTGGAGGAAAAGGGGTTTTTTAGCCTTTTTAGGCTATTTTGGTGGTTTTGTGGCCTTTTGGAGGCATTTTAGGCCTTTTGGAGGCTTTTTAATGGGATTTTAAGGGAAAAATGGTAGGAAAATGGACAAATGAGCCATATAATGTGGTAATGAGGTAGTGAACACTTTTTGGGTGTTAACAGATTGCCCCCTGATGTGCGAGGTCAGGAGCTCATCGTATGGCCGATGGACATCATAAGTCATGAATGGTTTTCCTGGGTGTGGAGAGAAGAGAAGAAACAAACTGAGGCCCGGAACAATGATCCCGAACAACTGCAAGAACTAAAAGTACATAACCTCAATAATGGATGAGGAATCATCTGATCATATGGACGAGGCGGGCATTCCCATGCTCGTATCAGGATATAACATAACAATAACAATGGGGTCCAAAAAATGGGGACCTGAAAGATACATGACCTCAAATACTGACTCAGGAATAATCTCAATATATGGACGAGGCGGGCATACCCATGCTCGTATCAAGATACATAAAAAACTGTGAGGCCCGAAAAGAGGGACCTGAAAGATACATAGAGAACCACTGTGTACATCATAAGTGTCCAGAGGAGACACAAAATCTGGGACATACTGCTGGGTGGATCATGTCTGAGCTGAAAAACTGATACACTGGAATAATCAACAGTGCTACTGAATGTGGTACCAAAGGAACTAATGAGCTGCTGGATCGGAGTGACAAGGGGTACACTCACAATGGTACACTGAACTAGAACTGATCTGGGTACTCAAGGAAGCATAGAACTGGATGGCTTCCGAATACAAACGCCAACGCAGCCCGGACATCCACGGGAACATACAACTGGACGTTCCGAAGTGACTCACCAATGTGCTAGAGTCGGGGGAAATCCGGGGTCTTCAACAAATAATGATGGGATACAATCCTACGCGATCCTCAACGATGCGATCAAGGTGCTGAAGTCGAGCATGTGAGGAACAACCACTCAGAGAGGCAATGATGTCTCCTCTCAGAATGATCCGGAGGCACTTACCACAGATGGTGATAAGTCCAAGGCGTAGGGACCTCTGGGCCTATCCTCTGGAATAGAGGAGCTGTCGTCGACAGAGGGAGACTTGCAACTATCAAGGCAATGATGTTTCCTTGACAGGAGCGCGAGGTGAAGAACCGAAATGTGATAGAACTGATGGCAGGACTGACAAACTGGGGGTGACAACTGGGTAAGTAAAGTGGGTGGACTCAAACTTCCTTTGTTCAGAGTATGATAATGGGAATGATCTGGCAGCATATGAAACTGACTGAGGGGAAAGGGATCATAGCTGTAATGGATCTGGGAGTTTAACTGGGTTGAGGGAGACTCAAGCTGGTGTAAAATGGCAGGGGACTGCAGAATACTCTGAACAAAGGCGACCTGATTGGGGGTGCTGCCGAGATGATCGATCATAGTGCCAAGAGGCACGGGAGGAGACTTCTTCATGGGTTAATGAACTAGAAGAAGTGTGTGTAAAATGGTACTGTCGTGTGGATTTTACGAGCCCAGGACAGTTCATGCTCGTGGTTGCGTTCAATTTTAAGGAGTCTGAAAGCGATAAGAAGACTCTGAAATGATGGAATGGTACTATTGTGTGGATTTAACGAGCCCAGGACAGTTCATGCTCGTGGTTGCTTTCCTTTTTAGAGAGTCTGAAAGCAAATAAGAAGACTCCAGGGGGTTTCTTTTTCGTAGATTTAGTCTCCAAGGCCCAAAGAAGCATAAAAGGATGCAATGAAGAACTCTTCTAGCCGGTGTGACTAGAGTATTCCTTTTTCGTAATTAGTCTACCAGGTCCGGAAAAGGGGTAAACTTATACCAGATAGACGCCCTTTCAGGTACTTTAACGAGCATGAAAGGAAGCAAGATTGCTCGGCGATCTTTTCATTCTTTTAGGAGTCAGTAAAGAGCTTAACGGAAACTCCCTAAGTGCCTTTTTCGTAAAGGACTTGTCCGGCCCGAAAAAGGGATAAAATTATACCGAACAAAAGGAATGGCCAGGCAAGGAGGAAGTGTTCAATCAAGGAACAGTAATGATGACCAAGAACGAGGGTAGTGGGGAACACTGATGGGCCTCCTTGCGGGGTAGATGAAATGGTGGCAAAATAACGAAACATTTGCAGTATGACAGGAGTGAATGGCTCATGTAAAAATGTGGAACAATCCGATGGCGGCTGATGTGGCACGCAAACCGAGGCAGCAAGGTGTCGGGACACAATGTTGAAATTGTACCAAGTGAGAGCGAGAAATGATCTCAAGCATCATCACGAGCTCGGAAAAATGAATCCGGCGATATAAAGTATGTCAAAAACGGGTGGCGGCCGATGTGGCATGCAAACCGAGGTGACAGGGGCATTTTGAAAAATGCCCAAAAAATCGGGGGGTGAGAGCGAGAAATGATCTCAAGCATCATCACCAGCTCGGAAAAATGAATCCGATGATATAAAATATGCGAAAAATGGAGAACGGCCGATGTGGCACGTAAACCGAGGCGACTATGGGTCGGGACACAATGTTGATATTGGTCCTGGTGAGAGCGAGAAATGATCTCAAGCATCGTCACGGGCACGGAAATATGAATCCGGCGGTGCAAATGGTGCGAAAAAATGGAGGGCATAATACTAGGTGTATAAAATCAAATCAAATCTACAAGTGATATGTGACCTCAAAAATGGTTGAGATCACAAGTGTGAAAAAGTGAGCAGGGTTAATAACTTGCCCCCATGCTATGTGCATGGGGTTTGTGATTATGGATCACATATGTGTGGGTTTGAACAATGGGTTCATTGACGTGCTGAGATAGATGTGATGGGGTAGGGTCAAAATGATTGACCAGGCCTCCTATCCCAGGGTCGAGGTGATCTATTATGCCCCTTGACTTAGAGGTGTCAAGGTGGTGCTCTATAATGGCGGGGTCGAGACGGGGCATCTCAGTATAGGACCAGGCAAAGACGTCACGGAATTCTCTGAAAAGGTTTATGTAGTCCTCAATCTCTTGTTTACTGCAGAATGCTCCTAAAGTAATGAGTTCAGGGGCACGTCCTGGGGCAGCGATATCAACTTGAATGACAGGTGATATGTTGGCCATGTTACCTTCCTCGAAGGCATCAGGAGCAGGAATAGGGTCCTTGAACCAGTCGACCTTGGTGGGGAGGAAGTCTTTGGACTCAACTGTGAATTGGGTAGCTGTGCTAGAGGAGGATTCTTCTGCGATGAAGTAGGAACGATGATGCATATCATCCCAGGGATAATCCAGGGCGGTAAGGGCCTCAAGAATCTCCTCATCAGTACGGAAAGTTTGCGTCGTCAAATCGGTTGACGAGGGGGTAGTGGTTGAAGAGATCATATAGATGGTATTAACCTCTCCGGAAGGTGAAGAGTCTGGGGGGTAAATCTCCTCAATGGTAGGTGGTGTCGTCTCAAGATCCAGATTGTTCATCTCATAGAGAGCTGCTCTGTAATCCGGGAGATCATGACAATGATGTGAATAGTGCCCGTAAATACCGCAGATGGCGCAGGAGTGGTTGGTACGTAGGGACTTATCTTTAGGCTTGGGAGTGGGGTTGAGTTCGACAGTTGGGATGTTGGGGTCATCGTCGAGCATCTGCATGTGCTGCTGCAATGCGGGTAACTGTGGGCATTGATGGGTCGCATGGCCCAACTCGTCACACAGCGAGCATTTGGGAGGAGCACGAAACACTGGAGGGTTCTTGACTGTCTTTGGGGGTGGTACAGCAGTGTAAGGTTGTGGACCTCTGCCCCCAGTGGGTTTGGGAGTAGGAGGAGGTGTCGTGGAGGATGAAGGGGTAGAGACACCGGGAGGTGGCTGAGTGGTAGTAGCCATGGGTTGCACCGACTGGAGGACGACATCTGGTGTCGGCGGGCGAACGGGAGGCGAAAGATACCATACAGGTAATCCCAAGGTTAACCCAGGGAGGATAAGGGTAGCCATGACCGGGGCGCTTACTACTCCCGATGGAGGGACTAGGAAGGGGATCGTATGGATCGGTGTAACACCAATGTGGCTAGGTACCAATGGTGGTTTAGGCAACAAGGGTGGTTGAGTATTAGGTGGAAGGTTGTCGTGGGACAAGGTACATAAGTCAAACATTTCGGGCGTAGATGACGGGGGAGGAATGGATTGAAAGGAGGAGGTCATCGGCGTGTCTGAGTAGACTCCAGGCCCCAAAGAGGAAACAAACGAGGTAGTGGCAGGAGAAACAGGTTGTTCAACCATGGGGAGAACATTTTCTGGTGCCGCGGGAGCACTGGGATCATAGTAGGTGAGCTGGTCAATCTTAACCACGCGTCCCTCATGGGGGAACATCATGGTGCGAAAGACGGAAGAGGCAACCGCCCGCATGGAATACATGTAGCTGCGGCCAAGTAGAAGGTTGCAATCCAATTGGGCATTGATTACCTCAATGTCAATGAGTACAGTTTTGCCACCTAACTGGACGGGGACATTGGCTAGGAGGCCTTGGGGCTGAGCCGAACGACCGTCGTAGGCGCGTAATGCAGTGGTGGACTGCTGGAGAGGAGGGGATCCTAGCTTCTGCCATACAAATGTAGACATGACGCATGTGGAGGCACCCTCATCGATGATGCACCGATGGATGACAAGATTCCTAACGGAGACAGTAACTTGGAAGGCTAAGCTGGAAGGTAGGCGTGGTTCAGACTGGTCTAAATCAAATGCCATCAAATGCGAATCAGTTGGGTCAATCCCCCCAATGGAGGAAAGTAAAGTCTTGCGCTGGGAAGGGCAGTTCTTCAAGACTTCTAACGCAGACATGGCTGCGGGAGATTGGGCTAGGTCGTCTACGATGTTGTAGTTTGACGCAGCGCGCGCGTTAGGGTTATTGTTGATTCGACGAAGTGGGAAATGAGGTGCTTTCGCAGCGCCGTCTATGGGAGGCAGAGGTATACGTAACGCCTGATCAGTGGGATGAGCGTTAGTAGGTTTATCCGTGGGAGGGGCTTCAGAGGTGGAGCCGTATTGGTTCCGACGGGTCTGGAGGTTGACATCAGCAGATGACATCATCAGTAAGTGGTGGGTACCTGAGTCAAACATGAGTTGATCAGGAGCAGTGTAGGTGATCTGTTGTTGTTGGGCCGCATTGGCTTGATGGGGAGCCAACGGCTGAGTGTTCACTACGCCTTGGGTCGGTAAGGGGTTTTGCAGCACCAAAGGGGGTTGTTGAGGTTGGGGGGGGTTGGGTGGCGCTTGGGGAGCCGCATGCCCTTGGCGATGGGCCTCGTCAACCCAAAGTTGCCGAGCTCGCTCCAAGTGTGGGAAAGCATGGGTATAGTGTCCATAGACCCCGCAAATAGAACAAGGGTGGTTCGTTCGCAAATTGGGGTTTTTAGCCTGCTTGGGCGGGCGATCAGGGTTTTGATTAGCGGGGGCCGCATTTTTGTTGTCAGGGGGATTAGCCGGTTGACCAGCTTGGTCTGCAGGTTGGTTGTTCCCCCGATTACGGCCCTTGCCGCGGTTCTGTTGGCCCTGGTTTTGTTGGTTATTCTGGTTTTGCTGCGGGTTCTGTTGGGCGTAAACTTGTCCTTGGGTAGCAGGTGGATTTTGAGGTTGCGCAGGTGCTGGAGCAGGATGCGGAGGATGATATGTAGGTTGAGGCTGAGCAGGTGCAGCAACTTGAGGGGGTTGCTGATAGGACTGCGGAGCAGGTTGTGGATGTGCTGCAGGGGCTGCCTGTGGCGGATAATAAGCTGGTGGGGCTTGTGAAGGCGCAGGAGCTGAGACAGCCTGCTGATGGTAGTAAGGCTGAGGGGCGACTGGAGGAGCATAAGCAGGAGTCGCATAACCGAAGCACTGAGGTGGACATGAGGGTCCGTGGTGGTGTGTCATGGGAGCATATGAGGTGGTTGCTCCAGACTGTGAGGTTGCCCGCGACAGGTCGGGGCCAGGGGTAGGTCGTGCTATAGAAAAGGGTTGAGGATGCGAAGAAACATGAACGATGATGCCGTCTGCGGCGGGGATGCCCCCGGCGCATCGTGATGGGAGGACTCACCGCGCGGGGCGTCAGGTATAATGGTATAAAGGTAACCCGACTGGGCGTAAATGAGGTCGAACTGCTGTGCCTTAAGGATGGCCTCTTCTTCAGACTGGGGTCTTTCTGAAGCTACATCCTTAGCGATAACAGGAAGAAGGGACTTGAGGAACCAATCGAGGAAGATACGGTCGTCTAGTTTGATCTTGCATAAGCTACGGCGTCGACGCCACTCATGGATGTGGTCCGTGATATGGGTAGCCGTGTTTTGTCTACAAGATAGAAGGATCTCAATGCCCGCGTCATAGCGGACAGGCAACTGGAAGAACTGCAGGAATGTCGAGGCAAGGGAAGCAAAGGTGGCATGTGTCCCATGAGGTTGCTCGATATACCATTTGGCTGCAGAGCCAGTGAAGGTGCACTGTAAGAGACGAAGGCGAACAGAGTCATCCACTATGGAGTTAGAGGAACACCATAGGTGGAAAGACATGATATGGTTTTGTGGGTCCTCACCGGCCTTGCCCTCGAACTTAGGGATGTCAGAGGGTAGTTTGGTAGGCATATGAGGCCATGTAGGGTCGTGTCGAATAGGATCGTTGGTCAGTCTGGCCAGGTCAAGTAGGTTGAGGCTAGCCATGAATGGCAAACTGGAAGAAGGGTGTGACACAGTAGTGCTTTGGACCAAGTTGGGGCCAGTGCCCCCCAGTGGAGGGACAAGATTTAGGGTGGTTCCCCCAAGTGGGGGAACTGAGGTAGTGGAGGATGGTCCAGCACCACCATGGGTAGTGTGAGCCACTGATGTAGTGGGGATAGGTATTCCCGCTGTGGGAATGGGTACCGTGAGGGGAACGGTAGATGGGTGCCCCATGGAGGGCATACCAAAAACAGGTGTAGTAACTGGTGTAGTGGTGGATGTGCCACCAATGGTCCCTATGACAAATGGAGTGGAAGTCGTACCAGCCATGGGGCTAGTAGGGGCAGTATAAATAGGGTTCTCAGACTCTTCGTCAGAATCAGAGGTAAAGTAAGGAGCGTCACTATCTGGTGATGGAGTCCTACGTCGCTGACGAGTGGAGTCAAGTGACAAGGCTCTAGATCTGTGATGAGTGGTATCAACGGATAATGATCAGAATCTATGACGGGTGGTGTCAAGAGAACCGTGCTGTGGGGGCTCGCCCCTGAGGCGCCGAGAATGTCTCAGGGACTCAATGGTGACGGATGGTGTCAAATCTCTGTGGGTTGAGGTGAGTATAAAAATAGCTCAAAAATCCTAATGCAACCGAGTGTGCAGAAGGAGAGCTAAAAGCAAGGCACTCAGGCCAACAACCAACTCAAAACACCCACTGCAGCAGCTGTGCTACAATAGGTGGAGTAACAACAAAGATGGTCAGAATACCAACAAGCAGCAGGTTTCCTACAAAAGAAAAATGGTGGACTCACTAGACCAAAGGGAGGTAAAGGAGCATGCAAACACCTAGCTAAAAGTATTCTGACTCAACTAAACATATCCTCTGCAAGGTGATGAAATCCAAGTCAGACAATATGAGTAGGAAAGCCAAGTGGCTATGATATCCCCCTACCGGGAGGGACACCGGGTAGTCGATCCTAGAAGAGTGGCAACTAAGATACCCCGTTCATGACACGTCCAGAAAGGTGAATCTGCCGTTTAGTTCGTTGACCGCAATACCCCTATACAGGGATATCCCGCGAACCGCGAAAGGTAGCCCTTCGGTTACTGAATGGAGTGCGGTATTCCACTCAGGCCTCCGGAACCAGTCTCCCGACTTCAACCCTCCTAAGGGAGAGGCCCTCTGATAAACTGGTCGTGACCGTGCCAAAAAGTACTAGGGGATTTTGGTTCCCTATTTGGACAACAACTATGTCTCAAGTGAAATAACCAAGGGGTGTTATTGGAAGCCTATCCCCCTGATCCTACCTAACTACAATGATTCTTTTGTGTTCCCCAAGTGGGGTTAGAATGTTGGTTTAGTTAGGTACTTTTTAAGGCTCACTTGATTTATGTGACAGAGTGTGTGCTCGTGAGGTGTTGAACCCAAAAATAGAAGTGCCACAAGGGGGGCAACTTCCAATCTATCAATAATACTGAAATTGAAAGTTTAACTTGCAAAATTTTCTGAATTAAAAATACTGAAATTTGTAAAATGAAATCTGTAAAAGGAACATAAATTATGTTGCAGAAAGGCTGTAAGGTAGTGAGGCTGCAGGTGGGACAGAGGGCTGTTCAGATGCAGAAAATATTGCAGCGAAAGGGGCTGGGCTCAAAACAGGAAAAGAGCAGAAACCAGACCGCGGGTCTGTGGCGGATCAGAACAGGCCGACCGCGGGTTTGATGGAAACAGCGGCGGTCAGGTCGCGGCTATCGGGCCAACAGAGGCAGTCGCGACGCAGGAAACAGGGAAAAAGACACAGTCGGGTCGCGGCAAAAGAGGCTAACAGGCGCAGTCGGGACGCACGAAAGAGGCAGAAAGCCGCAGTCGAGACGCGGGAAAAAGGCCGACAGGCGCAGTCAGATCGCGGCAAACAGGCTTATTAGCCACGGTCGGATCGCAGGTAACAGACTTGAATCCGCCGGCAGGGCGTCGGAAGCAGTCTGAGAGTCGCGGTCGGATCGCAGGTAAAGGCCTGAAAGGCGCGGTCGGGACGCGACTACAGAGAGAAAAAACGCGGTATGCGGCGGCCGAAAGGGACAGCCGAAAGGAAAAAATTTAAAAACGGAAACCAGAAATTCGAAATCTAGGGGAGTCGCCAAAACTGACTAGGGTTTTACCCCTAGCTAAGGAGTCCCCAGCGGAGTCGCCAAAACTGTAGCTAGGGTTTTACCCCTAGCTTGTGCAAATGAGCACCTACTAAGTAGAAAGGACTCCTTAGTAGCAGTTCAGTATATTAAACTAATTAAGCTAAAACAGAAATTAAATTAGTTCTAAAACAAGCATGAAACATAAACACCAAATTTAAAGAATGACTTTTTGTATTGATGTTACCTTCAATGTAAAGGTTTGATGAAGCCCTTTGCAGTGTCCAAGAGGATGCTCCAAGCTTCAATATGCTCCTTCTCCTTCTCCAATGTTGGGAATGGGCCAAAGGCGGCTCTCAAGGTGAAAATAGTTCAATGGTGAACTAGGGTTTAGAGAGAGATTTTGGCAGAGTAAGGGTGCTTGTGATTGTGGATATGGAATAAGGGATCTCCATCACCTATTTATAGTTTTTTGGTGGTGGAGTGCTGACCCATGGTTTTGGGAAACACATGGTTTTAGGCAGCTGTATAGGGTTTTTTCTTCCTTTTCCTCATTATTTTATATTTTTTATTCCCTTTTTAGGGGATTTTTGCTATTTTTGGAGGAAAAGGGGGTTTTTTAGCCTTTTTTAGGCTATTTTGGTGGTTTTGTGGCCTTTTGGAGGCATTTTAGGCCTTTTGGAGGCTTTTTAATGGGATTTTTTGGGATTTTAAGGGAAAAATGGTAGGAAAATGGACAAATGAGCCATATAATGTGGTAATGAGGTAGTGAACACTTTTTGGGTGTTAACAATAGTCTCATTGAGGAAATGTGTACCCTGATCACTCATTAGAATTAGTGGACATCCAAATCTAGTGATAATATTCTAAAAAATGAACTGTGCGGCCGTAGCAGCGTCGCAGTTCTTAACTGGCTTAGCCTCAGCCCATCTGGTGAGGTATTCAGTAGCTATAATGATGTATCTTGCGCCAGTTCTTTTTCCTGGTGGGTTAATAGGTCCTACAAAGTCAATGGCCCATTTATCAAAAGCATGTAGTGTGATCTGGGGTCTTAGCGGCATTTCATCTCTCCTTGAGGGTTTTCCTGTTCGCTGGCACACATCGCAACATTTACAGAACACCTTAGTATCCTTGTGCAATGTCGGCCACCAAAGACCTGCGGCTAATATCTTTTGCGCAGTCGGCTTTCCTGCGAAATGGCCTCCTGCGGTACTTGAATGCGCTTCTGCGATGATAGAGCTCTTTTCATGTGGTAAGATACATCTGCGCAAAACTTCGTCAGGGCCCAAATTATAAAGCTGGCCTGCTATCAAAGTGAAGTCTGCGGCTCTGACAACAAGTTGCTTCTTCTGCTGGATTGTAAACTCAGTCGGCGCTTGCCCGGTAGTGAGAAACTCAAGAATATCAGAATAATATTCGTCTGCTGCTTGAATAGAAAACAACTGTGCGTCAGGCAGATTGTCCTCCAGACTTGTAGGTTCCTCTCCTGACTCTATCCTGGATAGATGGTCAGGCCCTGCATTCAATCTGCCTGGCTTTACAATAACCTCGAAATCATATTCTTGAAAGAGCAGTAGCCATCTGCAAATTCTTCCTCCTAACACTGGTTTATTGACCAAATATTTCAAAGCAGAATGGTCAGTATACATTTTAAAATGAGCGCCTAACAGGTAGTGTCTGAATTTCTGTAGGGCATACACCATAGCTAGTCCTTCCCTTTCTGTAGTGGTGTAGTTCTTCTCAGCTGTAGATAGCTTTCTGCTGGAGTAAGCAATCGGGTGGTCAATACTTCCTTCTCCAGACTGTGTAAGCACAACCCCCAATGCTATGGAAGAAGCATCAACATGAACATGAAAAGGTTTTCTCCAGTCCGGGAAAACTAGAATAGGCGTTGTGATCATCTTTTCTTTAAGTGTGTCCAAACTCTGTTGGCATTCTTCTGTCCATTGGAACTTCGAATCCTTTTTCAGCAATCTTTCCATAGGTGCTGTGATCTTTGCATAACCTTTGATAAATTTTCTGTAGTATCCAGTATGTCCCAATGTAGTGCGCAATTGCTTAACTGAGTTGGGCGCAAGTAAATTAGCAATGATGGCAACCTTCGCAGGATCCATCAGGAGTCCTTGTCTGCATACAATATGTCCCAACAAAATACCAAAGGGCGCACAAAATATACATTTTTTCAAGTTAAGGGAAATCTGATGCTGTCTACATTTTTCTAACATCATGCGCAGATTTGCAATATGGTTCTTTAATAGGCCAAATACAGTCCAGTCATCAAAATAGACTTCTAAAAACTTGTGAATGAATTCTTTAAAAACAGCAACAACAACTCTAGAGAAGATAGCAGGTGCGTTTTTAAGACCAAAGGGCATTACCGTATACTGGAATGAGCCCCATTCAGTTGCAAAAGTAGTCTTGTGGCGGTCGTCCGGATGGATTCTAATCTGATGATATCCCGAAAAACCATCAGTGAAAGAGTAAGCCTCTTGTCCTCCGACATTATCGAGTACTTCATCTGTGAAAGGAGTGGGAAATGGATCGTGCGCTGATGCATCATTGAGTTTGCGCAAGTCGACACAGATTCTTATTTCACCTTTCGTTTTCTTTTCTTGGACCACCATAGGACTAATCCAATCGCTTTCCTCTACTGGCTCAATAATACCTGCTGCGAGCATTTTATCAATTTCTTCTCTAACTTTGTCTTTATACTGGGGGTTCAATCTGTACGGGCGCTGTTTTACTGGCTTGGCGTTTGCTTTCAGAGGTATGCGCATCACTCCTAAGTCTCCTAGGATGCCTTTCATTTCTGTGAACTTGGTAGGAAAGATATCCTGGTAGTCACGTAATAATTCTGAAACATGTCCAACTGTTTCATCATCCCAATAATCTCCTATAGAAGCAAACT
This sequence comes from Larix kaempferi, assembly GCA_027924585.1. NCBI lineage: Eukaryota > Viridiplantae > Streptophyta > Pinopsida > Pinales > Pinaceae > Larix > Larix kaempferi. Next base: position 15,465,615 of record BSBM01000378.1, read on the forward strand.
TTGGTTCAGCTTCTGTACCAATGTTAATCTTCTTGAGCTTGATGTGTTCTGTGATGGCAGGAATATCAAGCTCAGGACCTTCAATATTGCGCGTCCCTTCTGATTCTAGGATATTGATGTTGCGAGGATCGTCGTCCTCATCTTCAGCGGTGAAGTTATAACATTCCAGGGCATGTTCTATCTGGACAGCCCAATCTGGTTGGGAATATTCTGATAACGGGCCTTGTTCAAATATCTTCTTTTTAATACACTTCAAAGCCTGATCGATGCTTGGATGTTCCGACTCAAAGCTAAAGGTAAGTTGAAAGATTTCTATCGTAAGAGGCCAACTGATAGTGCCTTTGCGCAATTCTGTTTCAATATACCAGTTCCTTGGAACTGTATCCAATGTGTGGATGAATAGGTGAACCCATTCATCTTCCGAAATATCTGACCATTGCTGAATACATGCTTCAATGTGTGACCTGGGGTCACTCTGTCCCTTATACTTGCGTAGGACTTCGGCTGTGGTGTCCTGAAATCTGCGCAGTATCAATCTGCGACAGTCTTGCCATGTATGAATATTCTCCTTATGCACAACCCACCATCTTGCGGGTGTAGCGCGCAATGCTACATCCAGTGCCTGTATGCGCTGGTGTTCTGGAAGCTTTTGTTCATATTCATGTATGAATTTAGTTACTTCAGTTAAACCATCAAAAATTGGAGTGTCAGTTAATTCTGTGCCAATCCATCGAATGGATTTAGTCATCATAGCGCAACGCCTTACAGAAACCTCATGTAAACGATTCTGCCAGTTTTCCAATCCTGCATCTGAGTCTGATGTGCACGAGCTATCGCATCGCCATCTGATATGGCCATCTACTGTGGGGTTGACATAGTCACTGTGGTTAGTAGTCATTTGGTACAAACTTTCCATGTGGCGCGCTTCCTCTTCCGCGCGAATGGGTTCTATATACCTTGGTCCTTGAATAGGATCAAGTGGTGCGATGAACCTAATCTGGTCATCCTCAAAGGTCATCTGTCTTTTCTTCAAATTAATGACAGCCAAATTATCAAATGCCCAGTCTATTCCTAAAAGTGCTGGGTATGGTCTACTATCATCCAGGATTTTGATTACTTCAAAATCTGCAGAGCTTCTTACTCCTTCAATATCAATAGGTACATTGGGTAATCTGCCCAATGGAGAGACTCGTTGCTGATTCGCGAGTCTTAGTTGGATAGGGGATCTTGTAAGGGGAGGGCTTCCCATCTATTCCCATGTCTGCATAGTGAGAACATTGGCTTCGGAGCCCAGATCTAACATGACTTCGTCCATTTAAAATGCTCCAATCTGCGCTGTGAGCCTCATCTCTTTTCCAGTTCTAATGTGACTCCTAATCTGGTGAACAACACACTGCGGTGTGTTCGTCGAAGCAGACTGTTGGCACTGATCCAACAGGTGTTGGAGTTCTAGAGTTGCCTTTTCATTGCGCAACAATTTTAAACATTGTCGCAGGAACGCATGAACACTGCCTAGTGCATGCTCCTCGTCAGGCCTTCCAGCTGTAGTGGCCTGTTCTTGTACCAGGTTGTCTTGTCTTAGCACTTGCGATCTAATATTGTTCTGCGGAATTGCGGCAGAACTTGAAGCTCTCGGATCTGAGAAATACTCTTGAGCTTGCTTGAATGCTTCTTTTTGCTTCTGCAGGTCAAGTGGGGCTGGTTTAATATTAGCGCGACGCACCCATTGCGTCGCTTGCTTTCCCATTCCCATCTCTTGCGCACCAGTCGTTGCTCCACTGCGTGTCACTATATTAACTGTAGGGTCTGGTTCTCTTTTTTCTGCTCCAATCAACTGAATATTCTGATTGACCTGTGGGGTCTTTGCTTGCATATTAGCCTGTAACTGAGGGCATTCTTCAATGATATGGTCAGAAGATTTACAATACCTGCATAGGGTTGTAGGATTTTGGCAATCCCTGGCAAAATGAACTTGTGCGCCGCAATTATAACAAGTGATCTGTCCTCTTCCGCGACCAAAATTTGTTGTGCGTCCGCGTTCCCTGTAATTTCCTGCTCGGGCGTCGCGAGTTTGGTCATATGGTGGACCTGCTGTGGGTCCTTGTGTCTCTGCTTGTACCCTATAAACATCATGCTTTCTTTCTATCATAAGATCATATGCTCTACAATTGTTCTCCTCATGACCTACTGATTTAGAGAAATTACAATATAGATTCTTTGGAGTTTGTACATATTTATGAAGTAAGTGACATTCTTGTGGTCTATGACCTCTAGTTCTACAGATTTCACACCAAGGCCCCTGTGCCTGTGGTAAAGGGTTAGGTGCTCCAGTTGCAATATAGTCTATGAAAACGGGGCAATGGTCCTTTGAATGACCTTGGGATTTACATTTTGTACACCAAATTTCTTCCTTAATCTCCTTGCCTTTCTTAATATCATGCACTTGCAAGGTTAAGTTTGCTAATTGGTTCTACAACTGCGCAACATCGTTGCTTGTTCCCGCAATGGGCGAAGCTTCTAGTTTCATAGCCATCTCTAGAGCTTGTTCCTGAGTATTGAGATTCTGTTGCATAAGAGGAAGTCTAATGTGTGGAAGCAGCGCAGCAATGAACCATTCCTTATGCTGCTGTGGTGCAAACTCGAAGCTTACTTGATCTATCAAGGCTTTGAACTTCTGGTCAAAGTCCCATACTGATTCTGTAGGTAGCTGTTTGATGTCTTTGAGCTCTGTTATACACTGTGATTCTGATTTAGGTTTCTTAAATTCCCGAATCATAGTATTTCTTACATCAACAAGCGTCCTATTCTGTGCTGCTGAGTATTTCATGAACCAAGTTAAGGCTCTTTCTCTTAGTGTGGTCGCTAACTGAACCAGTTTAAAAGCATCATCATTAATTTGCTTAATTGTCCAAATGGCTTCACATAAGAACCAGTGCTGCTCAGGGTCTTCTATCCCTGTTCCTCTAAAAGTTGGTAGCTTCATGTCATCACCCATCCTTCTTGTGCTAGGTTGAGGTGAGGGTGTTGTAGCAGTACTTCTGGGCTGGTTAACTAAAGGTGGTTCTGAGGTACTAGAAGTACCGTGTGGGCTACTAGAGGGTGTTACTGCGGGGTTATACTGAGCTCCGTCTGGTTTTTGCGGTGTAAAGGGGTGATAAGGGATATGATCACTCCCTTGTCTTTCTATATGGCTTGCTCTAGGGACTTGGCTATCGTCTGGGCTAGACTCAAAAGAATATTGGTCAAGGCCTACTTTATATCGTTTTCCACTACGAGTGCAACCAATAAGTTCAGGATCACTATCAGAATCTACGGACATTACTTGTCTATGCTATTCATCAAAAGCAATACATAGCTTTCCTTTTCCATACAGAAGCATTTTAATCCATAAGTTCAGAGAATTTAAGAACTTACCTCTGTGTACTTGGAAGAAATTCCTCTCAGCTTCACTGAAACTCTTTCTTGTATCTACTGCAAACTCGGTGATGAAACCTTTCAGTAGACTATTCAACCAAAAGTCTACGGCGCGGGACACAGGATTGTCTATCCGCTTCACAATACTAACTAGCTCAGGCGTCCAAGCGACGGGTCGATCAATATGCACCGTAGGTCTAGAATCTGCTAACTTGGCTATCCAAGCGTGCAACTCCAGTGCGAATGTAACAAAGAAAATTTCGTGAAGGTCAGTATAAATATACTTCTGCAACCAGTCTTCTATTTGGAGCGTAGAGCTTCTATTTTCTTGTTCAGCGAACTCTTTAGCCTTTGAATCAAACCAGTCTCCAATTTCTTTAGCTGTAGGATTCCAGTAACACATTTGTTAACTGAGCGAGTCTCAGTGTAACAGAACCTTGTGCTGGCTTCAGCAACAACAGTCTCAGACGTCGCGGAAATAGTAAGTCTCACAGCAGCAAGTCGCAAGACAAGGGAACCATTTGTTCTCCTCGATCTCGCGCGTCGCCGAAATAACAGTCTCACAACAGCAAGTCGCAAGGCAACGGAACCATTTGTTGTTCTCGCTCTCGCGCGTCGCCGAAATAACAAGTCTCACAACAGCAAGTCGCAAGGCAACGGAACCATTTGTTGGCTGCTTTCTTGGGTAGACCCGGGTTTTAATGAAGTGCAGCAACAAACCCCTAGGCGCACTGGCCCTCTCGGCAACGAGCTGCGCAGCAGCTCGAGGTATCACCCGAAGTGGCTATGGGGGGGTTAAGGAATCAGATTTCCTTAACCTTGGTGACGCGGAGATTGTTCTTCCTTTTCCGGTTCCTCAGATGTCGGTGGTCTGACTTTCCCGCAGGCCCCTCGGCTCAACTGCGCGGCTTCCTTCCTCAGCAGGCCCGCTGCGCAATCTCTCCGCTCTGGCACAGAAGGCAACTATTCCTTGCGTCAACGCGTTAAGTACCTCCTCGCCCTGCCCGCCCAGCGCAGTAACGCCTTCCTCGATCGCTGCCGCGACAGCGCTCCACCACTTCTTCAGTACTTAACACTTATAGCTATCAAGGGACCTTCCCAAACTCACTTAAACGGTCGCAAAGATAATGCAAGAGTCTTGTATACACAGGTAATGAACTTAAACAGTTAATCATTCACGCAAACATTATAACAAGAAGAAATATGTGAAGTTCGCCTCCTCGAGGGAAACCACGTCCACGGGAGTCTTATATTAACCAGAAAACGATAGAGTTATACAATATGCTGCGCACACAGCTGCAACCTTAGATCTTTCCAGGAAACTCCACGCACACAGCTGGGAGCCCTTCTCTCAATCTAGTCTCTTCTCTATAGAGATTACAAAGGCACAGACGTCAACCCAGACTGTCTGGCAACTCAGGGATTAGCTCCTCGGCTATCCGATTTCCACCCTAGTTCTACACACTCGGTAGAAAACATAACAAAGGATAATCAACGCATGATCTATCCTCGAGGCTGGCTATCTAACAGTCTAACCATCTAACTATCCCAAAAATATCTAACTCTTCCTCTTATTATGTATACATATATATAGGTGGCCATGATGGTCACACCTTTACAAAACTGTGGGCCTTTCCCAACAGTGATTCCCAAAAACCCTAACCACGCACATGGCTAGGTGTACTGTAGGCGCCGCTTGTAGTCATGTCGCCGCTTCCTGCAGGCTCCTTGACTTCCGGCGCAGATTGTGGGTATGGGCGCTCGTCCTTCGCCTTCAATGCTCTGGTCCGTTGCTCCTCCTTGATCCGAGCAACCATAACTTCTGTACTTAGCCCTTAAATGAGGGTACCTGATCCCTCTACTCCATTGCTTTATTTATTAAGGTAGCTGAGCCACCTTCATTCTTCTATGACGTGCGCGCGAACTCCGCGATTTTTGGTCCGTGATCCTCGCTGAGCTTGTCCATCTAGCACCAAACTGCGCACCGTCTCCTCTTGCCCAAAACTTAGTGCTTGTCCCAAACTTAGCACTTTCCTTTCATACTTGTGCTATACTGGAGAGTGAGGGTAGGATTCTAGATTAGTATACTGGAGAGTGACCACCGCTCTTTCTTTAATAAATGGCTGAATGGATGTTTATTGGTGGATCCTTCTCTGTTTCGCTAGGTTGTGTTCCACTAAGCTTTTGGATGTGACACGACTCTAGGACCGGTTCAGGAGTTTTCTCTTGGCCAATACCATCGAAAAATTCCTCTACTTGGCATCTAACAGAAGGCACCTTCATTAACTCAGTGACAGGGATATTACACATTATCTTGCTTAACTCCTTCTTCATATCAATCTTAAGGTCATAATCATCCATAGCAATATCTTCTTCTTCCTTTTTATCTTCATCAATCTTCTTATGTTTATCAAGGAAAGAAGGCTGGGAAGTACTTCCTCGTTTATAGATTTGATACTTTGGTTGCTCTTTAGGTTTTGGAAGCTCTAAGGCACAACATGAGGAGCTAGGTTCTTCAACTATATCATCTTCTTCCCCCCATGGCTCTTCTTCTAAGAGAATTCTTCCAAAGTCTTCATCATAAGATAAGTCATTTATAAAGTTGATGTTTTCTGGTTGGTCATCATGGTCAATGGTGTCAGAGGGTATCTCTTCTTCTTCATCACACCAATTGACTTCCTTCTTTTCAGAGTTCTTTGGATACTCAGGTCGTCGCCTATCCCTATCCCCATCAGGCCTTCTATTATTATTCCAGTAAGGTTTAGGGCCATAAGGATTTCTATGTCTTTCAGGTTCATTCAAACTTGCCACATTTTTTGTTAGGACAGTTAACTGTTTCATCATTTCTTGCATGACTTCTAAAGTGTCCTTGGATTCCTTTGGCACACTCACAGGTTCCTTTGGTTTTCGAAGTCTAGGGTCAGATCTGGAAGTGGATGGGGTAAATTGATCGAAAAAGTTTTGTTTCCCCATGGATGCTACATTTTGTTCAACCATTTTAGCATTTGATTGAGCGGTCTTTAAGTCATTTGGGTTTTTATCCTTTAACTGATAACCAACCCATCCCTCAAAAGCATTCAAGTAGTGAATGACAACTGCTTGATCTTTTGGTCTAATTTCTTCAGGGATAACAGCTACAGTCTTGTCAAATCTTATGTTAAACTCATGGACTGTTTCATTTTCTCTTTTCTTGATGTCAAAAAGTTGGTGTAAGAGAAATTTCCCATCTAACTTTCGGGACCACTCACTATTTAGCTTGTTGACAAAGTTATCATACCCATCAATGGATGAGGCAGGCAACCTGTCAAACCAATTCCTAACATCTCCTTCCAAGGATGCCAGGAGACCCCTCATGAACACATCTTCCTCAGATGCTCCATATGCTTCCATGTGTTCCCATACTTTATCAATGTGATCTTCAATTGATATAGCGGATACTCCATCAAATCTGGGAACTTTTTCAAAATACTTCTCAGGCATGTCATGGGGTGCACCCTGGATTTGGGAAAAGTCTAAAGGAGATGGTTTTGCCTTTCTTCCAAAGATCCTAGGAGCTTGTGGTGGAGGAACATTCTGGTTTCCCGAGTTTGTTCCGGCCATTGGAGTTGGTAAGTTTGTGTTTAAGTTTGAACTAGGAGATGAGGGAGGAACCAAATTAATCAAAGGGGATCCTGAAGCTCTGCTTGGAGAATCGTTAACCAATTTCCAAAGGAAGTTAGATGGTTATGCTTTAGGATCTCTTTTACGATATGTGATTGGGGTTCCTTCAACCTGATCTAAGTTTACTTTACTTCTTGTGTTGTAAGGATGTAAATGAGCTCGCTCCTCAGCGGAGTCACGATTGGGAGTCGCCAGGTAGATTTAACTCTTCTACCAAGATATGTGTCGTTGTATATGCGGGAAGGATTATTAGCTTTTCCAAGGTAATCCTATTACGTCTCCGGTGCCAAGTGTTATGGCAAAGAGGACGGGAAAGCTTGAAGAAAAGTATGTCGAACTAGGGCAAGATATTGCCTCCCCGACAACGGCGCCAAAATGTTATCACCTAAACTGTAGTTACCCCTATGGATGGATCCAGTCATGGATGGCAATAGGGAATGGCAACTCAAAAGGTGTAACCACGATCACCTCGACCTCCAATATATGGTTGTCACGCCAGTCGAGGCAACCTTCACTTTATGTTATCTAGCCCAGACAACAAAGGGGGAGACCCGATCTACTCCCGACAGGAGAGATCAAAACCAAGACACCAAATCAGGGTATTTCCAAGTGAAGTTAGGTGTATGGTTTATCCTATACCTAAAGATGAAGTCACAAGCCAAGTGGGGGTTCAATAGGTATAGCTTTGGTTCATAGTTGATGTAATAGTGACTTATAATGTTTGTAGTGAGATCTAGGGCTAGTGTACTAGTTCAATGTTGGATGATACACTGCCTTGGGAACTGTGTCCAATGCAGGGTACTTAAGGGTTGTATTGGGGATAACTAGTACAAGTGACAAGCTTGACCATGATACATGACAGCTTCAAGGGTTTAGTTCACCATGCATAGGTCAAACCACAAGTCAATCCAACAATCTAGGAAGGTTGAGTTAACTTGGAGAGAAACCAGTGCCTTGGGAATTGGGAAGTGGAGTCAAAGTATGGTTGACTTGTGGTTTAGGACTCCTAGTACTTGGGACAAGTGGGCAATAGAAGTCTTGATAGATGAATGTGTCTAGATCTAGGTTTGACCAAAGTGGACCACAATCCCTTAAAACAAGGAATGCAATCCCCAAGGCAAGATTTGACAAAGTGATAGTCTAGACCTAGGTTTTGAATTATTCCGGTTTCAAATCTCCAAAAATCTCAAGTACCCAGTTCCTAGAAGTGAGTGAACTCACTTCTCCAAGGTGGTGCGACTTTGCCCAAGGAGGATAAAAAGTGGGGTTAGGTGGGTCAAAACAAGTCGGATGGCATCCAAACTTTAGATCCGGGTAGATCGGTTAGGTAGAAGTATGGATCTATAATTTCGTGGCAATCCAACGGTTAGATCTTAGTAGATCTGAGTTTAAGTGTTCCAAGTGGTCCAAAATGGGGATTTAATCCCTTAAAATGTGGGATGGGGCCCACAAGGTGAATTTCAGGAAAGTGACAACCTGGGTGTATGTTATTTGATGTGTAGATGTCAAATCAAGTGAAATCTCAAACACCCACCACCTAGATCTAGGTCAACTTGCTCAATCAATGAAGTGCGCCTTGCTTGGGAGAAGCTAAGTTGGCATGAAAGAGGGGTCAAACGGAAGCCAATCCTCACCAAACTATAGATCCGGGATGCCGTGGATGCTATAGAGGTGGGTTTTCAATATTATGCCCAACAACCCACTAGATCTAAGTAGATCTGAGAAAATGTAAAATGAGGGTTTTAAGATATTTAGGGTTTCAACAATTTATGAGCTATGTCAATGGATTGGATAAAGGAAAGAGAAACAAACCTGTGGATCTTACCTGGGTAACCTTGTAGATGCCTTGATGATGATGATCTATGCAAACCCGATCAATTTGAGAAGCTTTGAGGTAGTTTCTATGCAAGTCGATTTGGTCCAAGAAGCCAATGCGCCCTCTCTCCTGCACAACAAACGTCAACAATATCAGATTTGATGCATCAAGAGATAAGACTAATGCCACAAAAGAAGTAACAGAAAGATAGCATAGATCACAATGATGCTAATGATAACCCCCTGATACAAGCGAATGCCAATAAAGTCGATTTGAAGAAGCCTTGCAAAATCGCCCTTGTTGAAGTCTCCCTCCTGTAGACAAACAATGATTTCCAAAAAGATAGATCTTGCCACAATTTCCAAATGCTAGGTTGCAATAGACTTTCCAATCACCATCTAAGAACACCATATGCAAAGGAGACCACAAGAATTTCCACAAGAATATTTTTCTATACCAATAATCCAAGAGCCAAAGACCCCTTACAATGAGAGGCTCTCTCCTTTAAATAGGAAGGAGAGGCACCAAAACCCTAACCACTTTTTGAATGAGTGGCTAAGATTAAAAGATACACATGTCTAATGAATGGTTGAGATGAGCTCAACAATAAAATACATGTATCACTAATAAAATATAATGTAAGTGGACAAAATCGCCCTAGAAGAGGGGAATCCCACCAAATCATGATGACAAAATATCATAAGAGGCTTATGGTGGGTCCAAGGGGTAATTTTATCCCTCCTTGGTCAATCCCCATAGCACAATAACCAAAAAATAATCATGAATGTACCAAATCGTGCCTCCATAGTGAAGTCGTGGTCCTCAAAAGACCTCAAAAATCCACAGAAAGTGCCATAAGTGATGGATGCGGGCCCCGATGAAGCTGAAACTGCTGGAGAAGGTGTGGAAGGTCCCGATCTATCATCACTGATCATCCCATGCCATAAATTTGCCTCAGTAGCCCAAATCGATTTCCTCAATAGCCATTTCTACCAATCCTGAAATGCCTCGGGAAGCGTGAAACTGCCCCAAACAGCCTCCTGGAGTGCTAGCGCTGTCAAGGTGAGGGCACCAATGTGTCCGGGAGGGGGGGTAATATGGTAAAAACAAGTGGCTGGACCACCCCCTCCATCATCAGCGCCCTAGGTCAACCGGATAAAAGTCATCTCTGCTCCGACAGGGCCTCCAACAGACCAAAACTGCACTGGGACAGCCTACTGAGGCTCAATCATCACTGTAAGTGCCCGGAACTGAAAAAAAACTGTCCCATTGGACTCAGAAGGTCCAAATCCATCCAAGATGTGTACTCATACACCATATGAGTCTCTGCATGATCAAAATAAATACCCAATATACCGGAACAAGGCCAATAATAATGATCTGTAAATGACCAAACATTGCTGTAACCCAAGAATCATCATCATAACCCTGTAGCTGCTGCATAGAATCATCATGTATGTGTACATAGACCATATATCATCTATCCATATCATCATAAGGTCTAACATCTCATGTCCCATGGTCCTCCATGGTCAAACTAGGTCCAACCAAGACCAAATATAACTCAGTCCATCATCCAAGGCTGCTGAAAAGTATCAAGGTTAATACATGCTTTACAAATTATTCAAATAGCAATTATAACACATAATGATCATAACTGGTGATCTACATCCAAATATATAGTGTCGTTAATTATTATTATTACTCAGACTAGACTTTCAGGACCATACTCACTTAATAGTTGTGATCAATTTGCTAGTGAAGGGTGAAGGCTGAATTAACTGGCTAGGCTAAGGGATGACTTAGCTGTCTTGAATTTGTGACACTTTGGCAAGGGAAAGGGAATACACCATAGTATATACTGAATGAGCAATAACACAGGGAATGGCGGTGTCTCACAAATGGATGAGTTGTTTAAAGAGGGTTTATTCACCTTCACAGATGCGCACAATCCATAATACAAATAAGGCCAGCAATTGTTTAGATATAGCATTTAAGTTCCATTTCTTTTTTGGGCCTGAAGTTTCCATAGCCTTGGTCTATGTGTGTTTACAAACACATTGCATAGATTTACATTTTTTCTTTTAGGCTTTCTGCTGCAAGTGTGTTTTTAAGGCACTTGTTTACCTGAGCACTTCTAGGTGTGTCATGGACAGCTTGTTTACCTAGGTATTTATTTTCCACAATATATAACATTTAATTTTCATTGCCATGTTCATTTGGCATGCCTCTCATTCATGTGTGTTTAGAAACACATTGCATGAATGGGCTTTTCATACAAGATATAGCATTTCATTTTTCCCGATTTTGTATTCATGGCAGCACTAAAAGTTTCAGGTTTAGCCAACACAACTTTAGTGACTAGGGGGAATTCCAAGGAACTCCAACTCACCATAGGTAATTTTTTTCACCAAATCAGAGCCGAGACACAATAAACAGGGAGGCTCATCCAATACAGAGGCTACAGTGGGGAAAAGTCCTCCATGCCACTAGTCAAGTAGTAAGTCAGGGTGATAATCTAAAAGGTAGGCCATGGATGGATGAAGACAATGAAATGATGGAGCCAACACTAGCAAGCCAGAGTATGGTGTAATGATCACCTCTATTCTCCCTAAGGAGGGTATGTACCAATGAGTATGAATAGTGAACTTCTAAGTCTAAGTAGGGACAGTAATATATATATATAATAGGTTAACCAGGTCCAAATATCTATATGATCGCCGGATCATGATACTAAGTGCTAAGACATGCTATAAAAATAAGTATAAAAGCAATCTAACCATAACACCATAATATACCTGCTGAGTCATGTACCTGAATGCTCATCAACCTGTACCATCCTCTGTCCTCTGAAACTGCTGCTGTAACTCTGGGCACTACTGACTGCTCTGTACCAATGGTATAATGGCTACATCGGTCATCTCTCTGAGTGTCCTGAAACTCAGTCATGGCATGGGGAATACAACTGCTGTCCACAATCTGATAGTGATCCAATATAGATGCTCATCTCAGCATCTCAAATGTAGGGGAACTGGCTGAATAGTGTGCTGGTATCAGAAAAATAATGTATGGTAGCCCGGCTACTATATATGTGATAACATCTGGCTCCGGCTGGGACAAGTGCTCTGCTGAAATGAGTGCTTGAGAACCTCAGAATCTCCGGTCCTCGAACTCTGCTACTCGAATCCACGATCCAGCACTCTACCATTTTGCTTCCAGTTTTTTTTTTTTTTTTGCAACCTATTTTCTGCATTCACAGACATCAAAAAATACCTCATGCCGCATGTGTGGGAAAAATATAAAACCAACTGAAATAAAATCTATTCTATGTCAGAAATATAAATATATAATTGCAGAAAATAAATCACACTACTAACATAATTTGCAAAATTTGAAATTTATTGTGCAGGAAAAGAAAAGTGACAGGTACTCATTTAAACTAGGAGCTTACAAAGGAGCTTAAAGACTAAGAAGGTGCCAGACTCAATGGATGAAAAACTAACTACTGCCCGAGTGGGCTTATTCAGTTTCCTACCTACCCTACTCTACCAGGCAAATGCAAGCGGAGAGATCCCATCTATGTGGGATCAGGGATGTGATCCCTTAAATCCCTCTGATGGACAGGATATAAAATACGTCGTCCACTACCAGTGGTCAAAAAGCACATGCCATCAATGCATCGCTCTACTGTGAAAGGTCCAACCCATAAGTCATCAGCTTGTCCCGATCTTATGTGCAATAAATGGTTGGGAATGATGACTTGACTTTCCATAGGAAAACTATTTCTATTGACTGACTCAGGAATAACTCCAATGTTACAAATAGGCATGGGATGGATTTCAGCAGGGTTTTGCGGTTGAGGTGTGACAATCCTCGAGTTCCTCCTAGAAGGAACTGCATCAATTCTGGGTGGACCACCATCTAAGGAAATAACGACTGTGCCAACAAGGACTTCCCTAACTTCCCTTCTTGTTTCTTGGACTACCTCATTTTGCTCTTCCTCATGGGGAGATACGACTCTTTTAACAACCTTACCTACAGTCCAGAAATCTCTATGTTCCTCTGAGGGAGATGGCTCATGAGATATGACAGTGTTATGACTAGAACCTTCCCCTGAGGGAACCGGAACAACCATGTTTTCCCATCTGGAAGAAACTGACTCAGGATGAAATGTAGAGGAAGTAAGAATGTGAGAAGGATCATAAGTGTGATGACTAGGTGACTCGGATGGTAAGAGGAAACTAGGGATATGCGGATATGCAGATAAAGCATAGCTTTGAGGCTCTGAAGGAGTTTGAAAAATAGCAAGGTTATTTAGATTATAGTCTCCTTCGGGTGCATCATTAATTAAGGCGTCCTCTTCCCAACTCAAAGAGTTATCATGGACTTGAATTAGGCTACCGTCTTCTAGAGATAAATGAGATAAAGAATCTTCTGTATCAGAATAATAAGTGGATTCAGGCTCTTCATTTGTTTCAACACTAGTAGATGTTGCAAGATTGTTTTCCCATGGGTAGATAGGTGCAAGCCCTTTGGATTTCTCTCTCTCTGTTGTGATCAGTCAAGGCAAACCATTCCCTAATAGTGAAAAGAATTCTTTCTCCCCTCCTAATATCATCAAACTCATCTTCATGCATTGGGTTCTCAATATTCCCCTCATTATTTATTTGATCATGAAGGTTTTCTATTGGGGGAGTTTGTTCCATGCCTTGATCATCAAGCAAACTCTCATCTCCTCCTATATTTCTTATGCTATCCTCAACCCCTTCAAGTGTGTGATTTTCTATAGAAGGTTCTTGAAGAATTTCATTGTTTTGTTCACGATCTTGGGGTTGATTTTCATATCCTCTCAATTCATCTATTTCCTCAACAAATTCATTTCCAACTATTCTTGTTAATTCAATCATTTGCTTGTCTTCCCAAAAAGAATCAGAATCTTCCATGACCATACACATATTTTGATCAACCTCATATAACTCATCCTCATCTTCAACAAGGTTAGTTTTGGCATTATTTAATAATTCATCCCCATATGTGTTTTTCAACCCTTCATCAAAAGATTCAACATGCTCATTATAACAAGGCTCTCTGTTAACCCGAATCAAAGCTCCATCAGGGTTGGGAACACAAATAAATGATAAATCCATCATAAGGTATCCACCTAGACCAGCTGCCCATTTTCTAGATAAAAGCATTCCATATGCTGGGGGTAAGTCAATAACAACTACATCCATCATGGTAGAAATGTCTAAACATGCGAAAAGATCAGCTCTAAGGTTTTTTATCAAACCATATGATGGCACTCGTCGAGAATCTATACCACATACATTTCCGTAAGGCCTAGTCACTTCAAGTCCCATTTCCTTCATAACCTGTAGAGGCATAACATTCATTGCTGCTCCAGAATCCAACATACAGTTATGAAGGAGCATGTTTTGAATGTGCAAGGTAAGGTAAAAGGGAGAGTGACCACCGCTCTTTCTTTCATAAATGGCTGAATGGATGTTTATTGGTGGATCCTTCTCTGTTTCGCTAGGTTGTGTTCCACTAAGCTTTTGGATGTGACACGACTCTAGGACTGGTTCAGGAGTTTTCTCTTGGCCAATACCATCGAAAAATTCCTCTACTTGGCATCTAACAGAAGGCACCTTCATTAACTCAGTGACAGGGATATTACACATTATCTTGCTTAACTCCTTCTTCATATCAATCTTAAGGTCATAATCATCCATAGCAATATCTTCTTCTTCCTTTTTATCTTCATAAATCTTTTTATGTTTATCAAGGAAAGAAGGCTGGGAAGTACTTCCTCGTTTATAGATTTGATACTTTGGTTGCTCTTTAGGTTTTGGAAGCTCTAAGGCACAACATGAGGGGCTAGGTTCTTCAACTATATCATCTTCTTCCCCCCATGGCTCTTCTTCTAAGAGAATTCTTCCAAAGTCTTCATCATAAGATAAGTCATTTATAAAGTTGATGTTTTCTGGTTGGTCATCATGGTCAATGGTGTCAGAGGGTATCTCTTCTTCTTCATCACACCAATTGACTTCCTTCTTTTCAGAGTTCTCTGGATACTCAGGTCGTCGCCTATCCCTATCCCCATCAGGCCTTCTATTATTATTCCAGTAAGGTTTAGGGCCATAAGGATTTCTATGTCTTTCAGGGTCATTCAAACTTGCCACATTTTTTGTTAGGACAGTTAACTGTTTCATCATTTCTTGCATGACTTCTAAAGTGTCCTTGTATTCCTTTGGCACACTCACAGGTTCCTTTGGTTTTCGAAGTCTAGGGTCAGATCTGGAAGTGGATGGGGTAAATTGATCGAAAAAGTTTTGTTTCCCCATGGATGCTACATTTTGTTCAACCATTTTAGCATTTGATTGAGCGGTCTTTAAGTCATTTGGGTTTTTATCCTTTAACTGATAACCAACCCATCCCTCAAAAGCATTCAAGTAGTGAATGACAACTGCTTGATCTTTTGGTCTAATTTCTTCAGGGATAACAACTACAGTCTTGTCAAATCTTATGTTAAACTCATGGACTGTTTCATTTTCTCTTTTCTTGATGTCAAAAAGTTGGTGTAAGAGAAATTTCCCATCTAACTTTCGGGACCACTCACTGTTTAGCTTGTTGACAAAGTTATCATACCCATCAATGGATGAGGCAGGCAACCTGTCAAACCACTTCCTAACATCTCCTTCCAAGGATGCCAGGAGACCCCTCATGAACACATCTTCCTCAGATGCTCCATATGCTTCCATGTGTTCCCATACTTTATCAATGTGATCTTCAATTGATATAGCGGATACTCCATCAAATCTGGGAACTTTTTCAAAATACTTCTCAGGCATGTCATGGGGTGCACCCTGGATTTGGGAAAAGTCTAAAGGAGATGGTTTTGCCTTTCTTCCAAAGATCCTAGGAGCTTGTGGTGGAGGAACATTCTGGTTTCCCGAGTTTGTTCCGGCCATTGGAGTTGGTAAGTTTGTGTTTAAGTTTGAACTAGGAGATGAGGGAGGAACCAAATTAATCAAAGGGGATCCTGAAGCTCTGCTTGGAGAATCGTTAACCAATTTCCAAAGGAAGTTAGATGGTTGTGCTTTAGGATCTCTTTTACGATATGTGATTGGGGTTCCTTCAACCTGATCTAAGTTTACTTTACTTCTTGTGTTGTAAGGATGTAAATGAGCTCGCTCCTCAGCGGAGTCACGATTGGGAGTCGCCAGGTAGATTTAACTCTTCTACCAAGATATGTGTCGTTGTATATGCGGGAAGGATTAGTAGCTTTTCCAAGGTAATCCTATTACGTCTCCGGTGCCAAGTGTTATGGCAAAGAGGACGGGAAAGCTTGAAGAAAAGTATGTCGAACTAGGGCAAGCTATTGCCTCCCTGGAAACGACGCCAAAATGTTATCACCTAAACTGTAGTTACCCCTATGGATGGATCCAGTCATGGATGGCAATAGGGAAGGGCAACTCAAAAGGTGCAACCACGATCACCTCGACCTCCAATATATGGTTGTCACGCCAGTCGAGGCAACCTTCACTTTATGTTATCTAGCCCAGACAACAAAGGGGGAGACCCGATCTACTCCCGACAGGAGAGATCAAAACCAAGACACCAAATCAGGGTATTTCCAAGTGAAGTTAGGTGTATGGTTTATCCTAGACCTAAAGATGAAGTCACAAGCCAAGTGGGGGTTCAATAGGTATAGCTTTGGTTCATAGTTGATGTAATAGTGACTTATAATGTTTGTAGTGAGATCTAGGGCTAGTGTACTAGTTCAATGTTGGATTATCCACTGCCTTGGGAACTATGTCCAATGCAGGGTACTTAAGGGTTGTATTGGGGCTAACTAGTACAAGTGACAAGCTTGACCATGATACATGACAGCTTCAAGGGTTTAGTTCACCATGCATAGGTCAAACCACAAGTCAATCCAACAATCTAGGAAGGTTGAGTTAACTTGGAGAGAAACCAGTGCCTTGGGAATTGGGAAGTGGAGTCAAAGTATGGTTGACTTGTGGTTTAGGACTCCTAGTACTTGGGACAAGTGGGCAATAGAAGTCTTGATAGATGAATGTGTCTAGATCTTGGTTTGACCAAAGTGGACCACAATCCCTTAAAACAAGGAATGCAATCCCCAAGGCAAGATTTGACAAAGTGATAGTCTAGACCTAGGTTTTGAATTATTCCGGTTTCAAATCTCCAAAAATCTCAAGTACCCAGTTCCTAGAAGTGAGTGAACTCACTTCTCCAAGGTGGTGCGACTTTGCCCAAGGAGGATAAAAAGTGGGGTTAGGTGGGTCAAAACAAGTCGGATGGCATCCAAACTTTAGATCCGGGTAGATCGGTTAGGTAGAAGTATGGATCTATAATTTCGTGGCAATCCAACGGTTAGATCTTAGTAGATCTGAGTTTAAGTGTTCCAAGTGGTCCAAAATGGGGATTTAATCCCTTAAAATGTGGGATGGGGCCCACAAGGTGAATTTCAGGAAAGTGACAACCTGGGTGTATGTTATTTGATGTGTAGATGTCAAATCAAGTGAAATATCAAACACCCACCACCTAGATCTAGGTCAACTTGCTCAATCAATGAAGTGCGCCTTGCTTGGGAGAAGCTAAGTTGGCATGGGAGAGGGGTCAAACGGAAGCCAATCCTCACCAAACTATAGATCCGGTATGCCGTGGATGCTATAGAGGTGGGTTTTCAATATTATGCCCAACAACCCACTAGATCTAAGTAGATCTGAGAAAATGTAAAATGAGGGTTTTAAGATATTTAGGGTTTCAACAATTTATGAGCTATGTCAATGGATTGGATAAAGGAAAGAGAAACAAACCTGTGGATCTTACCTGGGTAACCTTGTAGATGCCTTGATGATGATGATCTATGCAAACCCGATCAATTTGAGAAGCTTTGAGGTAGTTTCTATGCAAGTCGATTTGGTCCAAGAAGCCAATGCGCCCTCTCTCCTGCACAACAAACGTCAACAATATCAGATTTGATGCATCAAGAGATAAGACTAATGCCATAAAAGAAGTAACAGAAAGATAGCATAGATCACAATGATGCTAATGATAACCCCCTGATACAAGCGAATGCCAAGAATGTCGATTTGAAGAAGCCTTGCAAAATTGCCCTTGTTGAAGTCGCCCTCCTGTAGACAAACAATGATTTCCAAAAAGATAGATCTTGCCACAATTTCCAAATGCTAGGTTGCAATAGACTTTCCAATCACCATCTAAGAACACCAGATGCAAAGGAGACCACAAGAATTTCCACAAGAATATTTTTCTATACCAATAATCCAAGAGCCAAAGACCCCTTACAATGAGAGGCTCTCTTCTTTAAATAGGAAGGAGAGGCACCAAAACCCTAACCACTTTTTGAATGAGTGGCTAAGATTAAAAGATACACATGTCTAATCAATGGTTGAGATGAGCTCAACAATAAAATACATGGATCACTAATAAAATATAATGTAAGTGGACAAAATCGCCCCAGAAGAGGGGAATCCCACCAAATCATGATGACAAAATATCATAAGAGGCTTATGGTGGGTCCAAGGGGTAATTTTATCCCTCCTTGGTCAATCCCCATAGCACAATAACCAAAAAATAATCATGAATGTACCAAATCGTGCCTCCATAGTGAAGTCGTGGTCCTCAAAAGACCTCAAAAATCCACAGAAAGTGCCATAAGTGATGGATGCGGGCCCCGATGAAGGTGAAACTACTGGAGAAGGTGTGGAAGGTCCCGATCTATCATCACTGATCATCCCATGCCATAAATTTTCCTCAGTAGCCCAAATCGATTTCCTCAATAGCCATTTCTACCAATCCTGAAATGCCTCAGGAAGCGTGAAACTGCCCCAAACAGCCTCCTGGAGTGCTAGCGCTGTCAAGGTGAGGGCACCAATGTGTCCGGGAGGGGGGTAATATGGTAAAAACAAGTGGCTGGACCAGCCCCTCCATCATCAGCGCCCTAGGTCAACCGGATAAAAGTCATCTCTGCTCCGACAGGGCCTCCAACAGACCAAAACTGCACTTGGACAGCCTACTGAGGCTCAATCATCACTGTAAGTGCCCGGAACTGAAAACAAACTGTCCCATTGGACTCAGAAGGTCCAAATCCATCCAAGATGTGTACTCATACACCATATGAGTCTCTGCATGATCAAAATAAATACCCAATATACCGGAACAAGGCCAATAATAATGATCTGTAAATGACCAAACACTGTTGTAACCCAAGAATCATCATCATAACCCTGTAGCTGCTGCATAGAATCATCATGTATGTGTACATAGACCATATATCATCTATCCATATCATCATAAGGTCTAACATCTCATGTCCCATGGTCCTCCATGGTCAAACTAGGTCCAACCAAGACCAAATATAACTCAGTCCATCATCCAAGGCTGCTGAAAAGTATCAAGGTTAATACATGCTTTAAAACTTATTCAAATAGAAATTATAACACATAATGATCATAACTGGCGATCTACATCCAAATATATAGTGTCGTTAATTATTATTATTACTCAGACTAGACTTTCAGGACCATACTCACTTCATAGTTGTGATCAATTTGCTAGTGAAGGGTGAAGGCTGAATTAACTGGCTAGGCTAAGGGATGACTTAGCTGTCTTGACTTTGTGACACTTTGGCAAGGGAAAGGGAATACACCATAGTATATACTGAATGAGCAATAACACAGGGAATGGTGGTGTCTCACAAATGGATGAGTTGTTTAAAGAGGGTTTATTCACCTTCACAGATGCGCACAATCCATAATACAAATAAGGCCAACAATTGTTTAGATATAGCATTTAAGTTCCATTGCTTTTTTGGGCCTGAAGTTTCCATAGCCTTGGTCTATGTGTGTTTACAAACACATTGCATAGATTTACATTTTTTCTTTTAGGCTTTCTGCTGCAGGTGTGTTTTTAAGGCACTTGTTTACCTGAGCACTTCTAGGTGTGTCATGGACAGCTTGTTTACCTAGGTATTTATTTTCCACAAGATATAACATTTCATTTTCATTGCCATGTTCATTTGGCATGCCTCTCATTCATGTGTGTTTAGAAACACATTGCATGAATGGGCTTTTCATACAAGATATAGCATTTCATTTTTCCCGATTTTGTATTCATGGCAGCACTAAAAGTTTCAGGTTTAGCCAACACAACTTTAGTGACTAGGGGGAATTCCAAGGAACTCCAACTCACCATAGGTAATTTTTGTCACCAACTCAGAGCCGAGACACAATAAACAGGGAGGCTCATCCAATACAGAGGCTACAGTGGGGAAAAGTCCTCCATGCCACTAGTCAAGTAGTAAGTCAGGGTGATAATCTAAAAGTTAGGCCATGGATGGATGAAGACAATGAAATGATGGAGCCAACACTAGCAAGCGAGAGTATGGTGTAATGATCACCTCTATTCTCCCTAAGGAGGGTATGTACCAATGAGTATGAATAGTGAACTTCTAAGTCTAAGTAGGGACAGTAATATATATATATAATAGGTCAACCAGGTCCAAATATCTATATGATCGCCAGATCATGACACTATGTGCTAAGACATGCTATAAAAATAAGTATAAAAGCAATCTAACCATAACACCATAATATACCTGCTGAGTCATGTACCTGAATGCTCATCAACCTGTACCATCCTCTGTCCTCTGAAACTGCTGCTGTAACTCTGGGCACTACTGACTGCTCTGTACCAATGGTATAATGGCTACATCGGTCATCTCTCTGAGTGTCCTGAAACTCAGTCATGGCATGGGGAATACAACTGCTGTCCACAATCTGATAGTGATCCAATATAGATGCTCATCTCAGCATCTCAAATGTAGGGGAACTGGCTGAATAGTGTGCTGGTATCAGATAAATAATGTATGGTAGCCCGGCTACTATATATGTGATAACAGGACTGTTCTGCTGCTTGCACCTGTTCCAAAAGGCCGACTTTGAAAGGGAGCTTATCAAGCTCATCCCAAGCCTCCATAGCTTGCGTCATTAGGTTCTGGGCTTCATCTGCTCTGCACTTCATTTGCGTGGAAGCTATGCGCAGTGCTTCAAATTGTTCCTGCCTTTCATCTGTAGGAGGCGCTGCGACACGAGCTTCCAACTCGACGATCTGCGTTCTATGGTCCTCAGCCATAGCAACTATTTCCTGCTCTAGGGCTTTCACCCTTCCGCCAATAATTTGCACTTTCTCAACCAGAGGAAGGTCTGGTTGAATCTGGCAGGCCGGCAGCTCCTGGGCGATTTCATCAACTACGTTTCTTATCCTAGTGTCTTGTGCCTCGTAAAGTGCAAGCTGCTCAGAGATGTTCTTATAGCCTACCTTCAACTCTATTTCTTGCGATTGCAGTCTTTGGTTTGCATGGAATGTGGAGAGATCTCTAGCTCTCAGCTCAATAGAGACCTTCTCTTGTACTAACTGCAAAGTTTCTATTGGAATCAATGACAAATTTATCTCAATAGGGCCAACCGTGTTTACCTGGGTTGTAGCCAAAGGATCCGGGAATGTCATACTTGTAGGCGAGATGTGAACGACAGTATGCCTCTCTGCAAGTACTTCAACCCGCTCGGTGCTTGTAGATGCCTCCGGCGTCTGCGAACCAGATGCTGGCGCATGGGTCTGTGCAACTCTTTCTGCGAGACCTTTCAACTCCACGAGCTGCAGGTCCAGAGCACTTCTGATGTGAGCCTATGAGGTCCGCAACTCGCGAAATTGCTCCTTCAAGTACTGGTCGAACCCCGTGGCAAGGGTCTCAGACGGATCTTCTGTCACTTCTGCGGGGTGCGATAGCTTCTGCTTCTTTGGAGGTGATCCTGCCGGACCTTCATCAGTCTTCAGCGCAGCCTTTTTCTTTCCTTTATCTTTTTCTTGCGCAGAAGGGGGTGGCATTGCGGCAGCGACTTCAGCGGCATGCCTCCATTCATCTGGCCAAGACTTCACAGTTTCTTCGACATCCTCAATAGTCATCCTGAAGAGGCCTACAGCCCATTCTTCTTGAATTCCGCAAGGGCGGAAGTAAATTTCATGTAAGTTGGCAGAAAAAACCAACTTCGTTCCATATATTTGTGTTGTCTCCTCACTCAGCCTCAGACATTTCCTGAATGGTATCTTTGAGGAGATGGTAATATTCACAGAACACGGCGCGGTTCATTTTGTGCTTCGTGGGATTACTAGAATCCTAGAGGTTGACATAGCGCATCCCTGCAACCTCTCCTGCGCGGCGCGGAAGGAACTGAGTGTTGGGGGGCTCCTTCCATCCGACAAAAGCACATAAAATCAAAAGCCAAGAAAAATGGAACAACTGACCGGCGGTGTCCTGAACGTTTCGGCAGTCGTCCAAGAAAGAATTCAAGAGGAAGAGAGACCAGTTATACTATTCTCCCTCCACAGGTGCGATTGCGAGCTCTACGACAGCTCCAGTGACTTCTTTAGGTCTGCACTTCGTTAGAAGTCTGCCTGCAAGCAGATTGCCTGTGAATCTAAGTGCTTCATCTTCAACTATAGTGAGGTCATAAGCCCGACCTCCTCTCGTCAGTTTGTATTTCTGCACCAGCTGTGCAGCCAACTTTCTGTCCTTATCCTTACCAACAAAATGAACATTGGGGTCCTTACCAGCCTTAGATAGGCCGGTAATACGATGAATCAAGTCCACATTCAAATCGATTGGCTTCCCCATCCAAATATAACCACCATGAACACAGGATAGCAGGGCCTTAACAACTGCATTGACTTCATTGCTATGCCCGAAGTGCAGTAGCTTCAATAGGTTCAACAGTCCAGGCCTCTCTAGATTTGCTGCAAATTCCTTCGGGATGAATTCATCAACCTTTCTAGCGGGATTATGGACTACCGTCAGATAGCGATTCAGCGCGAACTGAGGATACATTCTGTAGTATCCCAAGTTGAAGTCAGAAAACTTTACCAGTGGAAGGTGTCCAAGCATGGACCCTTCTTCTTGCACGATTTCTGCCATTGGTGGAAGCGAAATCGGATACTTTGCATTCTTTGGAATATGCACCTCGAGTGCATCATCTGGATGCAGAGGAATGTAATTAACCATAGTGGCCAAAGGCTCTGAAACGGGTTCGTCCGGCTGCTGCTGCTGAGATGCCCTTGTGCCTGGGGATTGTCTGGGATCAGTCCAACCAGGATGCGTGTAAGCCGAGGTCGTTACTGGGGTAGCGATGCCAAAATCTAAGCTGATGCGCTTGAATTGACAAACAACTTCTTCAATTGATAGGTTCTCCGTCATGAACCGGTATATACAACAAGCACTCGAACAGACAAATGGCGGAACAACATAGGATATGGACGCTGAAAACAAAGGGAGTAGTCTGCACGACACGGCTCTGAAAACAATAAGTTAGATTCTCAAACAAGACACTATACAACTCAAGAAAAGTAACCCGAACACATACGAGTGCGGGGTATTTATAGCTAAAGGCGGTAGTAAATGCGAACAAGTGGGCTAATAACCGTAGGCGCCTATGCATGAGTTGACAACCCCCCTACCCCCGTGCCTCTGCGATGCATTAATTGCGATGGACGGGCTCTGACTGTGTTTCGGGAGATGAGCTAAGGATTTCGGCTCATTTCTTAAATGCGAATCTTAGGAAGATCAAGCTGAATCTGTCAGAGCAAATACAATTAAATGGCGATCTTATCCTTCATTAATATTCAGCCGTGGTTATAGAGCTACCGTAATTCAAATTTTCGGTGGGTCACTTCAGCATAGGTAACTGTGCACATGGAGGGCTCCACGGCGAGGAGAACTCCTCAAGCGGCAAATTGGCAACAGGGAACTCCACAAGAGCGACGGTTTGACAACCCAGGGAAAAACTTCACAAGGGCGCAAAATAGGCTCCCTCCAAACAGGCTTTATTGACATGCGCAGATGTTTCAAGGAACTGCGCGGGAAGCCGGATACTGAAAGTGTCTCACAATTTTCGTGTAGACTGTGATAAGTGCGATGCGTCTTTCAACTACATTGGGCATATGCACTTCTTTAGCAATTCATTAAGTCAACATGGTGGAGTGGCCGTCGCGATAAAGCTTGAGCCGACTCCCGTTAATCATTGTGGGCAGCAATTCTCCATTAAGCTTCGCAAGCTGGACTACTCCTCCTTCTGTTATCTTCGTCACCTGAAAAGGGCCTAACCAATGTACACGAAACTTGCCTGGAAACTTGATGAATTTACTATCATAGAGGAGTACCAAGTCTCCTTCTTGAAAGACTTTATTCTTAATATGCCTATCATGTCAAGCCTTCTGTCTTGCCTTCTGCACTTGTTGATGGAATCCGGCTAAAAGTTTGTCTTCTTCTAAGGCAAGCAATTGTGAGAGTCTTTCACTCATACTATCAGTATCTGCCATTTCTGTAATTTGCGCAATTCTGAGACTGGGAACAATGTATTCCATGGGCATAACTACTTCTTGTCCATACACCAAACTGAAAGGTGTGTGACCTGTTAGTTTCTTGCATGTGGTTCTGTAAGCCCATAACACAGCTGTGACTCTAAGGTCCCAATCATCTCTTTGTTGATTACAGATCTTCGTCAGGGCATTCTCGAGAATCTTGTTGAATGCCTCCACCATACCATTATCTTGAGGGTGGTAGGGTGTACTCTTATGGTGACTAATGTGGAATTCTTCAGTAAGGGCCTCTATAGTCTCATTCAGGAAATGTGTGCCCTGATCACTCATTAGAATCAGTGGACACCCAAATCTAGTGACAATGTTCTAAAAAATGAACTGCGCGGCAGTGGCAACGTCGCAGTTCTTAACTGGCTTCACCTCAGCCCATCTGGTGAGGTATTCAGTAGCTGTGATGATGTATCTTGCGCCGGTTCTCTTTCCTGGTGGGTTGATAGGTCCCACGAAATCAATGGCCCACTTATCAAAAGCACGCACTGTTATCTGGGGTCTTAGCGGCATTTCATCTCTTCTTGAAGGTTTTCCTGTTCGCTGGCACACATTGCAACATTTGAAGAATTACTTAGTATCCTTGTGCAATGTTGGCCACCAAAGACCTACGGCTAAGATCTTCTGCGCAGTCGACTTTCCTGCGAAATGGCCTCCTGCGGTTCCTGAGTGCGCTTCTGCGATGATGGAGTTCTTCTCATGCGGTAAAATGCATCTGCGCAAGACATCATCAGGGCCCAACTTATAGAGCTGGTCTGCTATCAAAGTGAATTCTGTGGCTTTGACAACAAGTTGCTTCTTCTGCTGGATTGTAAACTCAACTGGCGCTTGCCCTGTAGTGAGAAACTCAAGAATATCGAAATAATATTCATTTGCTGCTTGAATAGAAAACAGCTGCGCATCAGGTAGATTGTCCTCCAAATTTGTAGGTTCCTCCCCTGACTCTATCCTCGATAAATGGTCGGGTCCTACATTCACTCTACCTGGCTTCACAATAACCTCAAAATCATACTCCTGGAAGAGCAGTAGCCATCTGCAAATTCTTTCCCCTAACACTGGCTTATTGACCAAGTACTTCAAAGCAGAATGGTCATTATACATTTTAAAATGAGCTCCCAATAGATAGTGTTTGAACTTCTGTAAGGCATACACCATAGCTAGTCCTTCTCTTTCCGTAGTGGTATAGTTCTTCTCAGCTGTGGACAGCTTTCTGCTAGAGTAAGCAATGGGGTGGTCGATACCTCCTTCTCCCGGTTGTGTAAGCACAACCCCCAATGCTATGGAAGAAGCATCTACATGAACATGAAAGGGTTTTCTCCAGTATGGGAAAACTAGAATAGGCGCAGTGATCATCTTTTCTTTAAGTATATCCAAGCTCTGTTGGCATTCTTCTGTCCGTTGGAATTTCAAATCCTTTTTCAGCAATCTTTCCATAGGCGCAGTTATCTTTGCATAACCCTTGATAAATTTCCTGTAGTACCCTGTATGTCCCAATGTAGTGCGCAATTGTTTGACTGAGTTGGGCGTAGGTAAGTTAGCAATGATGGCAAACTTCGCAGGATCCATCAGGAGTCCTTGTCTGCATACAATATGACCCAACAGAATACCAAAAGGAGCACATAAAATACATTTTTTCAAGTTAAGGGAAATCTGATACTGTCTACATTTTTCTAACATCATGCGCAGGTTCCCTATATGGTTCTTTAGTAAACCAAACACAGTCCAGTCATCAAAATAGACTTCTAGAAACTTATGAATGAATTCTTTAAAAACAGCAACAACGACTCTAGAGAAGATAGCAGGTGCATTTTTAAGACCAAAGGGCATTACCGTATACTGGAATGAGCCCCATTCAATCGCAAAAGTGGTCTTATGGCAGTCTTCTGGATGTATTCTAATCTGATGGTATCCTGAAAAGCCATCAGTGAAGGAGTAAGCCTCTTGTCCTCCAACATTTTCAAGCACTTTGTCTGTAAAGGGAGTAGGAAATGGATTATGCGTTGATGCATCGTTTAGCTTGCGCAGGTCAACGCAGATTCTTATTTCACCTTTTGCCTTTTTCTCTTGTACCACCATAGGACTAATCCAATCACTTTCCTCTACTGGCTCAATAATACCTGCTGCGAGCATCTTATCAATTTATTCTCTAACCTTTTCTTTATATCGCGGGTTCAACCTGTACGGGCGCTGTTTTACTGGCTTGGTGTCTACTTTCAAAGGTATGCGAATAACTCCTAAATCTCCTAAGATGCCTTTCATTTCTGTAAACTTTGTGGGAAAGATATCCTGGTAGTTACGTAGTAAATCTGCAATATGGCCAACAGTTTCATCATCCCAATAATCTCCTATAGAAGCAAACTTGGGTTCGGCTTCGGTACCAATGTTAATCTTCTTGAGCTTGATGTGTTCTGTAATGGCAGGGATATCAAGCTGAGGACCTTCGACCTTGCGCGTCCCTTCTGATTCTGGAATATTGATGTTGCGAGGATCATCTTCCTCTTCACCAGTGGTGAAATTATAGCATTCCAGGGCATGTTCCATCTGGACAACCCAATCTAGTTGAGAATATTCTGGTAACAGACATGGTTCAAATACCTTCTTTCTAATACAGTTTAAAGCATGGTCGATGCTTGGATGTTCTGACTCAAAGCTGAAGGTAAGTTGAAAAATTTCCATAATAAGAGGCCAAGTGATAGTGCCTCTACGCAATTCTGTTTCAGTGTACCAGTTCCTTGGAACTGTATCCAACGTGTGGATGAATAGGTGAACCCACTCATCCTCTGGAATATCTAACCATTGCTGAATACATGCTTCAACGTGTGACCTGGGGTCACTCTGTCCATCATATTTGCGCAACACTTCTGCTGTAGTTTCCTGAAATCTATGCAGTATCAGTCTGCGACAGTCTTGCCATGTGTGAATATTCTCTTTATGCTCACCCCACCATCTTGCGGGTGTAGCGCGCAGTGCTACATCCAATGCTTGTATGCGCTGCTCATCTGGGATTTGTTGTTCATAGGTATGTATGAATTCACTTACTTTAGTTAAACCATCAAAGATTGGAGTGTTATTCAATTATGTGCCAATCCATCGAATGGATTTAGTTATCATGGCACAACGCCTTGCAGAAACCTCATGTAAGCGATTCTGCCAGTTTTCCCGTCCTGCTTCTGAATCTGATGTGCACGAGCTATCGCATCGCCAGCTGATATGGCCGTCTGCTGTGGGATTGACATAATCATTATGACTAGCAGTCATCTGGTACAAACTTTCCATGTGGCGCGCTTCTTCTTCTGCACGAATGGGTTCAATATACCCTGGTCCTTGAATGGGATCAAGCGGTGCAATGACCCTGATTTGCTCATCTTCAAAGGTCATCTGTCTTTTCTTCAAATTAATGACAGCCAAATTATCAAATGCCCAGTCTATGCCTAAAAGTGCTGGGTAAGGTCTACTTTCATCTAGAATTTTGATTACTTTGAAGTCTGCAGAACTTCTTACTCCCTCAATATCAATAGGTACATTGGGTAGTCTGCCCAATGGAGAAACTCGTTGTTGATTCACAAGTCTTAGCTGGATAGGAGATCTGGTAAGCTGAGGACTACCCATCTATTCCCATGTCTTCATGGTGAGAACATTAACTTCTGAGCCTAAATCCAAAATGACCTCGTCCATTTCAAATGCTCCAATCTACGCTGTGAGTCTCATCTCTCTTCCAGTTCTAGCATGACTCCCAATCTTATGAACATCACGCTGCGGTGTATTCATCGACGCAGATTGCTGACACTGATCCAACAGGTGTTGGAATTCCATAGTTGCTTTTTCATTGTGCAACAACTTTAAGCAGTTTCTCAGGAAAGCATGAACACTGCCTAGTGCATCCTCCTCCTCAGGCCTTCCAGATGTAGTGGCCTGCTCTTGTACCCAATTATCTTGATGCGGCACATGTGGTCTAATATCATTATGCGGAATTGCTACAAAACTCGAAGCTCACGGATCTGAGAAGTACTCTTGAGCTTGCTTGAATGCTTCTTTTTACTTCTGCAAGTCGAGCGAGGCTGGTTTAATATTAGCGCGGTGCACTCATTGCGTCTCTGGCTTTCCAGTTCCCAACTCTGGCGCACCCGTAGTTGCTCCACTGCACGTCACTATATTAACTGTAGGATCTGGTTCCCTTTTTTCTGCTCCAATCAACTGAATATTCTGGTTAACCTGTGGCTTATTTTCTTGCATCTTGGCCATCAACTGAGGGCATTCTTCAATGACATGATCATAAGATTTACAGTATCTACAGATGGTTGTAGGATTTTGGCAATCCCTTGCATAATGACCTTGAGCTCCGCAGTTATAACAAGTGATCTATCCTCTCCCTCGACCAAAACCTGCTGCGCGTCCGCGGCCCCTGTAATTTCCTCCTCAGCCTTCACGAGTTTGGTCATACTGTGGACCTGTTGTGGGTCCTTGTGGTTCTGACTGTACTCTATAAACATCATGTTTTCTTTCTATCATGAGCTCATATGCTCTACAATTGTTCTCATCATGGCCTACTGATTTACAGAAATTGCAGTATAGATTCTTTGGAGTTTGTACATATTTCTGTAACAAGTGACATTCTTGTGGTCTGTGACCTCTAGTTCTACAGATTTCACACCAAGGCCCCTGTGCCTATGGTAAAGGGTTAGGTGCTCCAGTCGCAATATACTCTATGAAAACAGGACAATGGTCCTTTGAATGACCTTGTGCTCTACATTTTGTACACCAAACTTCTTCTTTAACATCCTTTCCTTTCTTAATATCATGCACTTGCAAGGTTAGGTTTGCTAACTGGTTCTGCAACTGCGCAACATCGTTGCTTGTTCCAGCAATTGGTGAAGCTTCTAGTTTCATAGCCATCTCTAGAGCTTGTTCTTGTGTAGTGAGATTCTGTTGCATCAAAGGAAGTCTAATGTGAGGAAGCAGCGCACCAATGAACCATTCCTTATGTTGCTGCAATGCAAACTCAAAGCTTACTTGATCTATCAAGGCTTTGAACTTCTGGTCAAAGTCCCATACTGACTCTGTGGGTAACTGTTTTATGTCTTTGAGCTCGGTTATGCACTGTGATTCTGATTTAGGTTTCTTGAATTCTCTAATCATAGCATTTCTGACATCAGCAAGCGTCCTATTCTGTTCTGCTGAGTATTTCATGAACCAGGTTAAGGCTCTTTCTCTTAGTGTGGTTGCTAATTGAACCAGCTTAACAGCATCATCATTAATTTGCTTAATCGTCCAAATGGATTCACATAGGAACTAGTGTTGCTCAGGGTCTTCTAGCCCTGTTCCCCTAAAAGTTGGTAGCTTCATGTCATCACCCATCCTTCTTGCGCTAGGTTGATGTGGAGGTGCTGTAGCACTGCCTCCGGGATGGTTAAACAAAGGTGGGGATGAGGTACTAGAAGTACCGTGCGGGCTACTAGAAGGTGTTACTGTGGGGTTATACTTAGCCCCGTCTGGCTTTTGCGGTGTAAAAGGGTGATAAGGGATATGAGCACTCCCTTGTCTCTTTATATGGCTCGTTCTAGGAGCTCGACTATCTTTTGGGATAGACTCAAAAGAATGTTGGTCAAGGCCTACTTTATACCGTTTTCCACTACGAGTACAACCAATAACTTCAAGATCACTATCAGAATCTGCGGACATTACTTGTCTATGCTATTCATCGGAAGCTATGCATAGTTTTCCTTTTTCGTATAAGAGCATTTTAATCGACAGGTTCAGAGAATTTAAGAACTTACCCCTGTATGCTTTGAAGAAGATCCTCTCAGCTTCGCTGAAGCTCTTTCTGGTATCTATTGCAAACTCGGTAATGAATGCTTCCAGCAGACTATTCAACCAAAAGTCTACTGCGCAGGACACAGGATTATCTACCAGCTTCAAAATGCTAACTAGCTCAGGCGTCCAAACGACAGGTTGATCAACATGCACAGTGGGTCTAGTATCTGCTAGCTTGGCTACCCACACATGCAACTCAAGTGCAAATGTTACGAAGAAAATTTCGTGAAGGTCAGTATAAATATGCTTCTACAACCAGTCTTCTGTCTGAAGCCTAGAGCTTCTATTTTCTCGGTCAGCGAACTCTCCAGCCTTTGAATCGAACCAGTCTTGAATTTATTTAGCTATAGGATTCCAACACCACATTGCCTTCAAAATAATAGGGTTGAAGCCGATGACGGAACCATTTGTTGGCTGAGCAATTCCCAAGGCAACAAGTCGCAAGGCAACGGAACCATTTGTTGGCTCCCTTTTTCTCTAGGTTGCGCATCAATCTCGCACGTCGCTGGGGTAACAAGTATCAAGGCAACAAGTCACAAGGCAATGGAACAATTTGTTGGCTGCTTTCTGGACAGACCCGGGTTTTCAAGAGGCGTAGCAACAAACACCCATTGGCACACTGGCCCTTTCGGCAACGAGCTGCGCAGCAGCCCGAGGTCTCACCCGAAGTGGCTATGGGAGGCTAAGGAATCAGGTTTCCTTAACCAGGGCGGTGTGGAATCCACAGTCTTCTCTCTTCCTTCCTTCCGCAGTAACTTCTGAACGGAGCGTCTGATTCTTTCACAGGTCATACAACGCAACAACGCTGGAGCTTACTCGTCTTAGGCTAGCTGCGTGGCACCTCCACACCTGCGCACGAGGCAGTTACCCGCTACGTCTGCTACACGTTGTATTACTTCTGCGCTCACGCCACAGCGCACAACGAACTCCTTACGCGCCATTATAATAGTGCTCTTACCGACTCCTTCGATAGTGCGGGAATTTAACTTCTAAGGGAGCTTCAAGGACTTGCTTTATATACTAATTCATAAAGACAACGAAACATTCATGTAAACACAGATAGTAAACATAAACATGCATTCACACAACACAGCATCATAACAACGAGAATTATGTAGTTCGCCTCCACGGGGAAATCACATTCACTGGAACTGTATCTTATACTATCTCAAAATGGGAATTACACAGTCCTGTTGCGCACACAGCTACAGCCTTAGATCTTTCCGGGAAACTCCACTCACACAGCTGGGAGCCCTTCTCTTAGATCTACTCTCTTCTTCTATAGAGATTACAATGACTCAAACTTCAATTGAGACGGTCTGCAACTCAGTGACTAGCTCTACCGCTATCACCTCTCTAACTTATCCAACATCTAACTTGTCCAACAACCCTTTTCCCTTTACAATTACACATATATATATAGGTGGCCCTGAAGGTCGCACCTTTACAAAACTATGGGCCTTTCCCAACAGTAATCCCCAAAAAACCTAACCGCGGACATGGCTAGGTGTACTGTAGGCGCCGCTTACAGTCATGTCGCTGTTTCCTGCAGACTCCGGGATTTCCGGCGCAGATTGTGGGTATGGGTGCCACTTCATCGTTCACTGCTCTTTGTTCTTCACCTTCAATGCTTTGGTCCGTTGCTCTTACTTGGTTAGAGCAACCATAACTTCTGTACTTAGCCTTAATGAGGGTAGCTGAGCCCTCTATTCTATCGCTTCATTTATTGTGGTAGCTGAGCTTTCTACTCGGCCACATTCACTCTCCTTTGATGTGTACGCGCGAGCTCCGCGATTTCCGGTCTGTAATCTGCGCTGAGCTCGTCCATCTGGCGCCGTACTGTGCACTGTTCACTTCTGCCCAAAATTGGTGCTTACTCAAAATTAGCACTTTCCCCTCAACACTTGGTGCTTTTTCCTCAAAATTCGTAGCTTTACCATAGCTGCGGCCTATGCTCTAACAGCTGGTGAACGCAATGGGGTGTTCATCTTGAAGGAGAACAGCACCAAGTCCATTGCCGTAAGCATCACTCTCAATAGTGAAGGGCTTGGAAAAATCGAGCATAGCTAGCAGAGGTGTAGTACACATAGCTTGTTTTAGTTTGTCAAATGCACAATGAGCAGCAAGTGTCCATGTAAAAGCATCCTTTTTCAATAGAGCGGTTAATGGAGCTGCAATCTTCCCATAATCCTTGACAAACTTGTGGTAGTAGCCAGTCAACCCCAAAAAACCACGAAGGCTCTTGAGTGTCTAAGGATGCGGCCAATTGTTCATGGCATCGATTTTGGCAGTATCCACGTGAACCCCTTGTGCTGAGATAATGTGCCCGAGATACTCAACTTCCTTCTATCCAAAAACACATTTAGACTGCTTGGCATGGAGATGATGGTCAGAGAAAAGTTGCATGACAAGATCTAGATGCTGGAGATGTTCATCCCATGTTTTACTGTAGATGAGGATATCATCAAAGAATACCAGAATGAATTTCCGCAAGTAGGGTCGAAATATTTTATTCATTAAGGCCTGGAATGTGGAAGGAGCATTAGTGAGGCCAAAGGGCATGACCAAAAACGCATAATGGCCATCATGTGTGTGGAAAGCTGTTTTAGGGATATCATCCTCATGAACCCGAATTTGATGATACCTAGAATGAAGATCCAACTTGGAGAAAAAGTGAACCCCATGAATCTCATCAAGAAGCTCATCAACAACAGGAATTGGAAACTTAAGGGTCCCAAACCCTCTCAGTCAGCTCCTTCTTTAAAAAATGACAAAGGATCCAAGCCAAAAAGCAAGAAGACTGAGCGTCATTGCAACTATTGCGGGAAAGATAATCATGATGAATCTAAGTGTTTCAAGAATATGGAAGCCTTGGAAGCAGCAATGAAGAAGCACCACATCAGCCCTGATTGCCTTCAGAATCTACCTCTCATGGACATGCACTTTGTGCTTCTGGTTATTCTTATAATGCATCTTCTTCGTCTACTTCAAATGAATGGCTCATTGATTCTGGAGCATCTTATCATAAGGCTAAGGATCAAGCCATCTTTTCTACTATGCATGAATGTAACACCAAACAAATATTTCTACTGCGCCTTTTTTTTTTTTTTTAGACTAGAGCGGCTACGGCTCCGAAGGGATCTGGAACAACGCTGAATGGATTGAAAACGGATGGATCTGGAACATCTTGCAAAATGGATTTGAAATGGCGCAGTAGTGATCGACAATAATTCAGCTGAAAGTAGATATGTGTAAAATCTCAAGCACAGTTGAATCTAGCTACTGTGGATTCCTCACTGGTGAAAGATTGCACAACATTTGCAAGAATCAGCATAAAAAATTTAAATGAATGAAGAACAATACACATGAATTGGTGAATAATGTCAATATTATTAACTGTCCAACCTTAACAAAGGTTAAGAACACTCATATATACAAATCTGGAAGAATTCGAATCCATCTGGAGTGTTCACACTGATCTAGCTTAGAAAAAGCTCAAACCCCCCTAGGTTGACCAAAATATCCCAAACCATCCCAAACTGGTTCGAATCTGCAGTGTGAATGCTGGGAATGACTGGACAGGCCCATGTGACCTCACACATGTGAAGAAACTGGTTGGTTAGAGGTTTGGAGTCTAAAATTGGTCAAAAATGTGACAAAACAAGGCAAGATTGTCCACAAAGAGAGCAAATGCGCCCTAGGTAGAAGAGAAGCATGCTGAGTGCATTAAATGACCTGAGGAGGGCGCTCTAGGCATGCTGAGTGCATTAATTGCCCTGGGGAGCGCTCCACTTAGCTGGTTTGACTCAGCATTTGTTCACATTTGCCATCTAGTTCATGATAATTGACCATTTAGTAGCTAATCAACTTAGGGATGTAATCATTAATCACTTGGGCTAATTAATCATCATTAATAAATGATTAATGTACATAGGTGGAAAAATGTTCTAACACCCACCCTTAAGCTAGACTTAGTGAAATATCAAAAATTAAGGCCTTGGCAACTAGGCTCAAGTCACCTTTTACATCATAAAATTTATTTGTCCATGTAACCAAGGTAAGGAGGAAAACCACATGGGAAATAAAACCTCCCCTCTAAAATGGACATGTGGCATATATCAAAATACACCAATCATCACCATGCATCACTCACCCCAAGCAAAGATCTAAGGTGAGTGAAGGTCTTCTCGGTAAAACACTTGGTGAAGATATCAGCAGTTTGCTCACTGGATGGGCAATACTGCAATGCTATGATCCGGTCATGCACCAAACCCCGAATGTAATGCATGTGTATCTCTATGTGCTTGGTCCTCTGCCTCTGTACTGGATCGGTAGAAATCTTGATTGTACTTTGATTATCACACCAAAGAATAGTGGGTGAATCAAAGACAATCCCGAACTCTGCAAGAATACCTTGCAACCAAACACATTGTGTGGCTGCATTGACTGCTCCCCTGTACTCGGCCTCAGCTGAAGATAAGGAAATAGTGCTCTGTTTCTTGCTTGACCAGCATATAGGTCCATGTGCAAGCATAAAAACATAACCGGAAGTTGACTTCCGATCAATACAATCACCGGCCCAATCAGAATCTGTAAATCCTACTAGTTCAAGGGATGAACCAGCAGCATAATGGATACCAAAAGACTTAGTACCCTGAACATAATGAAGGATCCTCTTGGCTGCCTTCCAATGGATCTCATGAGGCTCTTGCATGTGCCTTGCAACAGCCCCAACAGCATAAGACAAATCTGGTCGAGAGTGTGTAAGATACAACAAACTCCCAACTAGTTGTCTATACAACGAACTGTCAACTAGTGGTGAAGAACCCCATTCTGTAAGCTTAACTCCTGAAAGAAATGGAAATTTTGCAGACTTACATTCAGCCATCTTAAATTTCTGCAGCAAATCTGAAGCATACCTTGACTGACATACAGAAATTCCATTCACAGATTGATCAATCTCCAAACCCAGAAATTGTTTTAGCAATCCTAGATCGGTCATGGAGAATGCACTGTGCAATGCTCTCTTAACTGAGTCAAGTTCTTTGGTGCAGCTACCAGTGATCAAAAGATCATCAACATACAGTACAATAATCAATATCAGATCACTAACATGCTGCATATACACATTTGGATCAGACTTACACCTCTCAAACCCCAAAGATAGCAGAAAATTGTCCATTTTTGCATACCATGCTCTAGGAGCTTGCTTGAGCCCATAGAGTGATTTTTTCAACCTGCAAACAAGTGTATGATCAGAAATAAAACCTTCAGGCTGCTGCATATAAATCTCCTCATTCAGATCCCCATGAAGAAAGGCACTTTTTACATCCATGTGATGAATCTCCCATCGCTTGGAAGCCCCAATTGCCAAAACTAGTCTTATGGAGTCCATCTTTGCCACCGGTGCAAATGTCTCTGTATAGTCCACTCCTTGGACCTGAGAGTAACCCTTAGCCACCAACCTGGCCTTATACTTCAGATCAGAGCAATCAGATCCAATTTTGGTTCTATAAATCCACTTGCATTGCACTAGTTTCCTCTTGGGAGGAAGAGGGACCAAATCCCAAGTTTTGTTCTCATGGAGTGAGTTCATCTCCTCTTGCATGGCTGATTGCCACCTTGGGTCTGTACATGCTTCTGAATATGACATTGGATCAGATCCAACCATCAAATAACAGGCCTCACTCAGATCAGAATTATTATATGCAAAGGAATTGTGAAATTGAGATCTAGTTTTCCTAGCATCTTGGGGATCTCCCACTAGGTCTCCGGCACTTTGAATTGTTTTCTCTACCCACTTGGGCCTTGAGGGAGGGATATGTTCAGAATCCATATCAACATCATCTTCAGCAATATCAGAATCAGAAATATCAGAGAATGAATCACTACTTACTTCATCATCAAGACGAGGGAATGAGCATTCCCCATCACCTTGTTCACTAGCTTGCAAAAATTCTTCCTCTTCGAATTTGACACTTCTTTCAATGAAAGTTTTGTGAGTGGATGGATCAAAGAGCTTGTAGCCCTTTGAATCCTCTGCATACCCAACCATGATTGACTCCTTGCTTTGGGGCTGCAATGCCTTTCTCTTCTCCGGTGGAATTCTGGCCCAAGCCCTTGAGCCAAAAATTCTGAAATGTGAGACATTTGGCTTGTGGCCCATCCAAGCTTCAAATGGAGTGATTCCTTGCAATGCTTTGTGTGGTGCCCTGTTCTGAACATATGCTGCACAATTCATAGCTTCAGCCCATAATTTAGGAGACAAATCCCTTGCTTGCAACATGCAAGTTGCCATCTCTTTCAGTGCTCTATTTTTGCGCTCTGCAACACCATTTTGCTGAGGTGTGTAGGGCACTGAGTGTTGCATCTGAATGCCATGCTCTTGACAGAGCTGCTGCAAATTGTTGTTGACATACTCTCTGCCATTATCAGTCCTCAAAACCTTCATGGCCTTCCCACTGAAGTTCTCAACCATGCTCTTAAAAATCTTGAAACAATCAAAGACTTCAGATTTTTGCTTAAGGAAAAATAACCAGCAGTACCTTGAGTAGTCATCGATGAAGGTGAGCACATATTTGCTGCAGCCATAGGAGGGTGTGGGGAGTGGCCCTATGAGATCAGAATGTACTATTCCAAGAGGTTGATCAGCCCTCCTAGCCTTCCCTTTGTCATACTTCCTTTCAGGATGTTTCCCAATCATGCAACCCTTGCATGTTCCACTCGAAAATCTGATTTGGGGCAGCCCTTCTACCATATTTTCTTTGCTTAAAACTTGAAGATATCTGTAGTTTAGGTGCCCATACCTTTGATGCCATAGCTTGCTGGTCTCATTCCCATGTGACAGCAACACACTTGGTGAAGAAAATTCGAGGAAGTGGGAGAACATGTACATCTTCATGTCATGGTCTGCAACACCCTTTGCAACAATTTTCCCGGTGGAAACTTCTGATATCTCCACTTCATCCTGAGTGAAGACCACCTTCTTTGCTGCTCCAGTATGAGTCATTTGATATACAGAGAGCAAGTTTGCTGCAAGATTTGGAACATACAGCACATTGGAGAAGAAGCCATTCTCCATAGAGATTTTCCCAATGCCATGAGCAGGGATTTCTGAGTCATCTCCCATTCGAATTGAGAGACCACTGTAGGGAGCAAGTTCAGAAAACGAGTCTCTTGAGGAAGCCATGTGCCTTGAGGCACCTGAATCAATGATAAACAAAGGTGAATGAGATGAGCTAGCCACCAAAGCATGGCAGCTCTCCTTGTCTTCAGAAACGCACTCCTTCTTCTTGGAACTTTCAGGAAGAGGAATATTATTTTTCTGTAGGAGATGTGTCATGGTGTCTATGGTTTTCTTCATGCATGAGCTCTCTGGATGAAAACCTCTTTGACAGTAGCTACATTTTGTCTTCTCAGCCTTCTTTCCCTTGTTCTTGACAGGATTCGAAACCCCCTCAGAGGATTTGGGCCTCTCATCCTTCTTCTTCTTCTCTTGAGGTTTCGGCCCCCTGGGTTTTTGCTTGCCTCTTCCACATTTCGAATCTCCAGCTGCAAGCACTTGATCTTTTTGCTTGATGGAGCCCATCAAGACCAGCTTGTCTTGCTCTTGAGTTACCATCTCCATGAAGTCAGCCAAGGATGGCATCTTCCAACCTCTAACTGTGAGCCTTGTGGAGTTGAAGGAAGACACAAAAACTGAGTATTCAGAACCCAATTTTGAGAGAATGGACAACACCAACTGTTCTTCTTTCTTCTCTATGCCACATTGTCTGATCTGCAAGACCAAGTTCTTGAACTTGGTGAAGAAGTCCTGGATGGAATCGAAATTCCCTGGGCTCAGTGAGACAAGCTCATTTTCGAGCTGGTGGCCTCTCATCTCATCAGTCTTTCCAAACAGTGTCTCAAGCTTGAGCCACACTTCATTTGGAGTTGCTAGACTTTCCACATGAAACAGGAGGTCTCTCGAAATGCTGAGACAAAGGAGGCCAAATGCCTCATCCATTCTGTTAAAAAACTTGGATTTCTCCACAGCTGAGTTTGGCTCAACCTCAGTGCCCATCGTGATTCTGTAGAGACCCTTGGATCTCAGCAAAATCACCATTTCTGCCTTCCAATCGAAATAGTTGAAGGGTGTGAGCACGTTTGGGTGAGATGGCTCCATTCTCCTCTGCTGCAATTCGCCCTTGCTGACAATGCTGAACTCCAATACCTGCAAACAACTCTCAAATCACTCTGGAGGGATCTACACTCACAGATTCGAACCCTGTATGGATAGTGGGTGCATTCGGGAGAGCATCACACCTGAGAGGAGCCACTAGATTTCTCCAGTAAGCTCAAGGCAATGGCCTCAGGAATTATGTGGTTTCTCCACTGTTTCTGGCAATCCACTACAACAGTCTGCTGGTTCGAATTCTAGCTCCAAGAGCTCTGATACCATGTAAAATCTCAAGCACAGTTGAATCTAGCTACTGTGGATTCCTCACTGGTGAAAGATTGCACAACATTTGCAAGAATCAGCATAAAAAATTTAAATGAATGAAGAACAATACACATGAATTGGTGAATAATGTCAATATTATTAACTGTCCAACCTTAACAAAGGTTAAGAACACTCATATATACAAATCTGGAAGAATTCGAATCCATCTGGAGTGTTCACACTGATCTAGCTTAGAAAAAGCTCAAACCCCCCTAGGTTGACCAAAATATCCCAAACCATCCCAAACTGGTTCGAATCTGCAGTGTGAATGCTGGGAATGACTGGACAGGCCCATGTGACCTCACACATGTGAAGAAACTGGTTGGTTAGAGGTTTGGAGTCTAAAATTGGTCAAAAATGTGACAAAACAAGGCAAGATTGTCCACAAAGAGAGCAAATGCGCCCTAGGTAGAAGAGAAGCATGCTGAGTGCATTAAATGACCTGAGGAGGGCGCTCTAGGCATGCTGAGTGCATTAATTTCCCTGGGGAGCGCTCCACTTAGCTGGTTTGACTCAGCATTTGTTCACATTTGCCATCTAGTTCATGATAATTGACCATTTAGTAGCTAATCAACTTAGGGATGTAATCATTAATCACTTGGGCTAATTA
The DNA here is from genome assembly GCA_027924585.1 of Larix kaempferi. Classification (NCBI taxonomy): domain Eukaryota; kingdom Viridiplantae; phylum Streptophyta; class Pinopsida; order Pinales; family Pinaceae; genus Larix; species Larix kaempferi. The sequence continues at coordinate 15,504,873 of BSBM01000378.1, forward strand.
ATCATCATTAATAAATGATTAATGTACATAGGTGGAAAAATGTTCTAACAATATGGACCCCAGGTATGTGCGGCTTCCTAACAGTTTAGGGGTTTCACTCGACCACCAATACTATCTGACGGCTTGGGTATTGGGGCAGTACCCCTCACTCCATGGATCAGGTAAAACTGATAACCGCTTTGCCACAAACGGCAGCTCTTGGTTTACCTCACGGGTGGGAACTAGTCATTCAGGTAGGGGTCGTTGCCCTTTTCACTAGCAGGTCCTCTCAATGGGCCAACTACTTCGGGGTTCCTGTGGTACTACTCACAATGATTTTTAGGGCTTATGCCCAAGTACTTCCCACAGTTAAGTGGATAGGGATTATTCCCAAATCCGAACCTGCAACAGATGCGAAAAAAAAATTGGCAGAAATTTCACCCAGCGAGCCCAAGAAAGTGCTTTGACACCAGATGATACGAACCGTTACACCAAAACCTCGAGATGTTAGTGAAGGCCATCCACTAGGATCTTAACATCCTACCACGCTCTGCAGTCCAGGCTCTGGGATGGATTTGCGCCCGTACGGTGATGTCCCCTTTGCGCCGTACGAGTTCCAGGCGAACACTACAATGCCGACGTTTCCACCCACTCTGTGACTTGAACCTTGGTGGAGGCTCTGATACCAGATGTGATGCACCTGCAACAATTAATTAATACGAATATGCGAAATAGTAGAACTGACATAACTCAGAATCACTTTTATATTGATCACAGGCCACTTCAAGGGGGCAACCTCCTATGAGCAAGCTCAATACAAATAACTTCACGGTCCTTCATAGGTCTCAACACACACTTATATACTAAGTCTAGGTGCCAATACTATGGGTCAAAACCATGGGCTGCTACAAACTATGGATCAACAATACTAAGGGCGACTTACAAAGCATATGCGCCAACAACAATAACACAAACTATTGATCAACAATTACTACGGGATGACTTACAAAGCATATGCATCCAACAACAACATACGAACAAAGTAAAGACATGGGTTCCTAACAGTTGACCCCCGTGTGCAAAAGGTGCACACTCCCTCACTAAGCAAAACCCTAGTTTCCAAGATGGACGTACAAGATGACACTGGGGCCACCAGACCGGAGGGGAGGGGCACCCCTAGCACAATCCCTATGTCCTGAATCCAATAGAGTTGATGGTTCATCGATCCAAGCCACGGTCTTCATTCTATGCCTCGTTTCGTCTCGCATCCAAAAGGCCTTAAGGGACACCTGCTGGATACATGCCGGGGGCATAGAAATCCACCCGTGCAACAAAAATGAGTTCCGGGGAGTCATGCAAGTGTGTATAGGTGGGTTCCAGCTGGGAACGCTAGCCACAAGTGCCCGGTGGATGATTTTCCAAAGATGACCCCCGTGTGCAAAAAGTGCACACTCGCTCACTGAGCAAAACCCTAGTTTCCAAGATGGATGTACAAGATGAAACCGAGGCCACCAGACTGGAGAGGAGGGGCATCCATAGCACAATTCCAGTGTCCTGAATCCAACGGAGTCGACGGTTCGTCGATCCGAGCCACGATCTTCATTCTATGGCTCGTTCTGTCTCGCATCCAAAAGGCCTTCAGGGACACCTGCTGGATACCTGCCGGGGGCATAGAACTCCAACCGTGCAACAAAACCGGGTTCCAGGGAGTCATGCATGACACACTTGCATGACTCCCCAGAACCCAATTTTGTTGCACAGTTGGAGTTCTATGCCCCCGGCAGGTATCCAGCAGGTGTCCCTGAAGGCCTTTTGGATGCATGACAAAATGAGGCATAGAATGAAGACCGTGGCTCGGATCGACGAACCGTCGACTCCATTGGATTTAGGACACCGATATTGTGCTAGGGATGCCCCTCCCCTCCAGTCTGGTGGCCCCGGTGTCATCTTGTACGTCTATCCTGGAAACTAGGGTTTTGCTCAGTGAGGGAGTGTGCACTTTTTGCACACGGGGGTCAACTTTGGAAAATCATACACCGGGCACTTTTCGCTAGCATTCTCGACTGGAACCCACCTAGACACACTTGCATGACTCCCCGAAACCTGGTTTTATTGCACAGTTGGAGTTCTATGCCCCCGGTAGGTATCCAGCAGGTGTCCCTGAAGTCCTTTTGGATGCGAGATGGAACAAGCCATAGAATAAAGACCGTGGTTCGGATCGACGAAACGTCGATTCTATTGGATTCAGGACATCGGGATTGTGCTAGGGGTGCCCCTCTCCTCCAGTCCGGCGGCCCCGATGTCATCTTGGAAACTAGGGTTTTGCTTAGTGAGGGAGTGTGCACTTTTTGCACACGGGGGTCAACTTTGGAAAATAATCCACCGGGCACTTGTGGCTAGCGTTCCTGATCGGAACCCACCTAGACACATTTGCATGACTCCCCGGAACCCGGTTTTGTTGCATGGTTGGAGTTCTATGCCCCCGGTAGGTATCCAGCAGGTGTCCCTAAAGGCCTTTTGGATGTGAGATAGAACGAGGCATAGAATGAAGATTGTGTATCCGATCGTCGAACCGTCGACTCTGTTGGATTCAGGACATCGGGATTGTGCTATGGGTGCCCCTCCCCTCTGGTCTAGTGGCCTCGATGTCATCTTGTACGTCCATATTGGAAACTAGGGTTTTCTTAGTGAGGGAGTGTGAAATTTTTGCACACAAGGGTCAACTTTGGAAAATCATCCACTGGGCACTTGTGGCTACCGTTCCTGACTGAAACCCACCTATACACACTTGCATGACTCCCTGAAACTCAGTTTGTTGCACGGTTGGAGTTATATGCCCCCGACAGGTATCCAGCAGGTGTCCCTGATGGAACGAGCCATAGAATGATGACCATGGCTCGGATCGACGAACCGTCGACTCCATTGGATTTAGGATGCCGAGATTGTACTAGGGGTACCCCTCCCCTTTGGTCCGGTGGCCTTGGTGTCATCTTTTACGTCCATCTTGGAAACTAGGGTTTTGCTTAGTGAGGGAGTGTGCACTTTTTGCACACAGGGGTCAAATTTGGAAAATCATCCACCGGGAACTTGTGGCTAGCATTTCTGGTCGGAACCCACCTAGACACACTTGCATGACTCCTTAGAACCCAGTTTTGTTGCACGGTTGGAGTTCTATGCCCCCGGCAGGTATCCAGTAGGTGTCCCTGAAGGCCTTTTGGATGCGAGACGGAACGAGCCATAGAATGAAGACCATGGCTCGGATCGATGAACCGTTGACTCCGTTGGATTCAGGACGCCGGGGTTGTGCTAGGGGTGCCCCTCCCCTCCAGTTAGGTGGTCCCAGTGTCATCTTGTACGTCCATCTTGGAAACTAGGGTTTTGCTCAGTGAGGGAGTGTGCACTTTTTGCACACGGGGGTCAACTTTGGAAAATCATCCACTAGGAACTTGTGGCTAGCGTTCCCAGCCAGAACCCACCTAGACACACTTGCATGACTCCCCGAAACCAATTCTTGTTGCACGGTTGGAGTTATATGCCCCCGACAGGTATCCAGCAGGTGTCCCTGAAGGCCTTTTGGATGCAAGACGGAACGAACCATAGAATGAAGACCGTGGCTCGGATCGACGAACCGTCGACTCCGTTGGATTCAGGACACCGGGATTGTGCTAGGGGTGCCCCTCCCCTCCTTTCAAGTGGCCCCGGTGTCATCATGTTCGTCCATCTTGAAAACTAGGGTTTTTCTCAATGAGGGAGTGTGCAATTTTTGCACATGGGGGTCAACTTTGGAAAATCATCCACTGGGAACTTGTGGTGATGATGATGAAGACGTTGATGATGATGGTGATGGTGATGGTGATGAAGATCATGGCGATGATGAATATGGTGATGATGATGGACACAGTGATGAGGAACCTATAGATGACCATGATGATGAAGATGGTGATGATGATGACGAAGATGGTGATGATGATGGAGATGGTGATGGTGATGGTTCCGTCTCAAATCCAAAAGATGGAGATGGTGATGGTGATGAAGATGGTGATGATGATGAACATGGTGACGTTGATGATGATGGTGATGGTGGTGAAGTTGATGGTGATGGTTCCGTCTCGCATTCAAAAGATGGAGATGGTCATGATGATGAATATGGTGATGATGATGAAGATGGTGACATTGATGATGATGATGATGGTGGTGAAGTTGATGTTGATGGTGATGGTGATGATGATGAAGGCGTTGATGATGATGGTGATGATGATGAATATAATGACAATGATGATGAAGATGGTGATGATGATGGACGGGGTGATGAGGGACCTACAGATGACCATGGTGATGAAGATGGTGATGGTGGTAAGGTTGATGGTGATGGTGATGGTGATGGTGGAGATGGTGATGGTTCCATCTCGCATCCAAAAGATGGATATTGTGATGATGATGAAGATGGTGATGATGATGAAGATGGTGATGGTGATGATGATGGTGATGGTGATGGTGGTGAGGTTGATGGTGATGGTGATGGTGATGGTGGAGATGGTGATGGTTCCATCTCCCATACAAAAGATGGAGATGGTTATGATGATGAAGATGGTGATGATGATGAAGATGGTGATGGTGATGATGATGGTGATGGTGGTGAGGTTGATGGTGATGGTGATGGTGATGATGAAGATGGTGATGGTTGCATCTCACATCCAAAATATGGAGATGGTGATGATGATGAAGATGGTGACGTTCATGATGATGGTGATGGTGGTGAAGTTGGTGGTCATGGTGATGGTGATGATGATGAATATGGTGATGATGATGAAGGCGTTGATGAAGATGGCGATGGTGATGAAGATGATGATGAAGATGATGAAGGTTTTGGGGAATTTATTTATATCCAATGTATTTGAATCTAAGAACCTCTCATGTGTGATTATAAAAAAATCAAGATTCCCTCAACCCCCAAACATGCCCTTTCAAAGAATTTTTTATCTTTGAGTGTGGTATGGGTGCCAACATGAGGTTTTGTCTACTAAGGATGGATCTTGGCATCTTGACCATGGTTGGGGTGATGACATTGAGGTTCATATGAATCCAATGAATCTTCCATGGATCATGGGGTAAAATGATCTCTCAAGTATTATTGCATGTGAACTTGCATGTACCAAGCTACAACAAATCTTTCACAGGAGTGATTTGTCTATGTGAATAGATAAGTGAAAAGCTTTTAGCAACAAGACCTATCAATTTTAACTTGGAAGTATGGGAAATGTTCAAAGTGGGATTCAGAGGCTTGATGGTGATTGTAGTAGTGGGCATGGTATTGGTGAGAATGATGTCATGATAGTGGAATTAAACATTAAGATGGTGACCCTAGAGTTTGGATCCTAGCCTAGAAACACGAGAGCCTAGCCTAAAAACCCTAGTTGGTAGCGTAAACCCTAGTTTGTATTCTAATCACAATGAAACCCTATTATGTAGCCTAAGATCTAGCCCTAAATTATAATACATGTAAAGATTAAATCATTTGCATTGTACATATATATTCATGTGCATACATTTGAATCCAAATCACTATACACATATATGCATAGTTTCTCATCTATATAGCAAGGGTGCATACAACTAGAAAACTGTTGTACCTAGCACCGAATACCTAATTTAGAAACGTAATGGTTTGAAATTGGTTGTACCATGAAGATTTTTATATGTTGGATATGCACACCTATGGAAACCTTCTCAATGGACGGAAAACCTAATATTATCATAACATTAGTAAAGCTTACTCGAACATGTAGTAATGCTTACATGTTATAGTGTTGATGGCGCACTAATGGATGCATGCAACTTGATGAGGGTGTATTTGTGACTCCATTGATGTAATGCACTTGTCCTAAATGTATTTAAGTGTCTGAGTGTCCAATAGATGAATTATGATGTCCTAATACCCCTCTATCCCTTCCAGACAAAATTCGACAACATTTGGGGTATTGAGGTAACAAGTTGGTGTGTTTAGGTGGATATAGCCTAAAAAATACACCTCATAGTATTCATTTATTGTAATGTCAACTATACATGTGTTTAAGTCAACGTGTCTACATAAAATTAGATCGTTATCACATAATGATAAATTAAGGAAGTCCTAATTGTAAATGGTAGTGGATGTGATGGTCATCAAATCAAAAGTGGCTATATCTGTCAGTGAGAATTAATGAGATAGCTATACATCGTGCTTAAGGTTGTCCTATTTGTATGGTGACAATTGATTAAGAAATGATTCCATAACTTGGTTATTAATTTGTTGCATTATCTTAGGTGGACAAAATGGTCAAAATAAATACTAGTGACGACATTTCATTATGTAGAGTATGAACATTTTGGATCTCATTATGTAGAGCTATTAAAAATCATGTTGGATCTCATTTTAACCTTTTGACGACAATGGACATTTTATATTTTTAAGTATTCTTTTCCTAGTACTCAAGTTCCCAATATATATCTTATGTCCCATCAGGTGTGATTTGTCCATCCATTTATTCCGTTTGTTTTTAGATTAATTCTCGCACATGATTTTGTTTGAGTTAGCCTATGTTTACAATGTTTTCTTAACATAGATACCATTAGAAGATTTTACATGTGGAAAGATAAACCAAGCTGAACTATGATATCCAACTTCTCTTCTAAGATCTAGGTAAAACCCAAATTTACACAACATCAAATCATGATACACACAACATGAGACAACCACATTAGACAAAGAGATATATAAATCACATAACTGAAAATCCATGTACATCGAGGCTACAAAACTCATCCAAACATATACAATTTCTGGTGAATAGTGGAACATGGTTCCCAATGTACGTACAATGGAAACTTGTGCCCTACACAAAATGTGACAACTCATGCCGTAAATACAAAATACATGGCAACTCATGCTGTAGATACAAAGTACATCAAAATTGGTGCACAAAAGTGCCACATCGTGGATAATGTACATAACACGTGGTGTTTCAAGCATTGTGACCACCACCGTCACTCCCAAGCGCAGATCCAAAGTCGATCTTCCTACTCTTCAAGCTACCGATGCCTCGGGTCTTGCTCCATCTAGGACTAGACCGTCTCTCCGGGCTCTGGAACAAATGATATAAGATATTGTCATTTTCAAGCATTTGCAACATTTACCACATTTATAAAACAAATGTAGAATTTGAATCTTAAATAAATCACCTCTGACATGAGTGGGAAACGTTGGACAGGTGTCCTGGATTTGCGGAGCCTCTCAGCGATTCCAGCCTACAACATTTACAACAATAATTTCATTGAAAAGTCATAATTGCTTAAAATAATTTTTGTTAATGCATCAAAATATTTTCATAAATTGGCTTGATTCTCACCATGAACACCTCCAACAATGAACATGGCTGGGCTTCTGGGCTAGTAGGTAGAGCATATGGCTAGACAACCAGCTCCGATGCAGTCATGGGGGGGGGGGCGTAGATGTAGTGGCAGTCACTACAGGTGCAACCATTGGAGGTACAGATAAGGGTACTGGGAGAGTAGATGCCACAATAGTGGCGGGAAGTGGGGATGATATGGTGGGAGAAGACACGGTGGTATGGGGTGGAGGAGGACCAAGTGGACGATGAACCCCTGTCGGTTGTAGGATAGAGGGTATCGAACGAAAAGGGCTACGGTGGATGTTGAGGGATGGTGCATGGGAGGGAAGTCCTGCATGGAGGGAGGAGGATGGACAAATGGGAGGTTGTGGATAAAGAGGGGAAGGTGGAAGGAAGGGGGGCCGTGGCTGAATGGGGGAGGATGGATAGACATGGGGGCATGGATAAATTAGGGAGGATGTATTGACATGGGGGGGAGGGTGAGTGGGGGAGGATGGATGGAGGGGGGAGTATGGCCGGAGAGAGGGGGCTGGATGGAAGGGAGGGGGTGGACGTAGGGAGGGGTCTAGATGGAAGCGAGGGAGGGGACTCATGGGAGAGGGTGGATACATAGGACTAAAATGGGGAGACGCAGCTACTGGTGGCACCTACATATACATTTGTAATATCAAAATTTAGTAAACAAACAATAAATTAAACCATAGTAAGTCGTAACAAATCAAATTAAAAGCATGCTTATAACTACACATTGTACCTATGTATATGGTGATGTGCCAATCCTTGACGGGGGTGGTTGATCACCGTAGTCATGGAACACCCGTGGACAACAAAATGCATGCATGTTATGGACATGTTAAACAAGTCATTATCTAGGAAATCAAGATATTCAAAAACATTGTACAAACTAAATATAAATAACTTGAGTAATATAAATGAAATAAGTAATAACAATATTGTGTCAGGTACTGAAAATACCTCCGTGTGGGGTGCTGCAATTTCAGTTGCAGCTGCCATTGCTGCATCCAGGTTGGGAGATCCTACGTTCTCCCATCTTGGTGTATCAGCTCTGAATAACTGTACATTGAAATAATAATTTAAGTCAAACAAAAATACTTTAAAAATACTTTACAAGTTATCAATTGATGATTGAAAACACATTAAAAAAATTGCTGACCTGATCCATATAACAGCCCTCGATCAGGCCAGGGAAAGTGTGCCCGTAATGTGGACAAAGATGTGGCATTGTCCCCGTCGAACTGGAATTCCCAACATGGCTACCATCGGTTATGGGTCTATCCTGGCCCTGTCATGAAGGCCCTACTCCTGGATCTCTATCAAGGTCACCCAACCTCTCCATTGTAGTCGCTGCTACAAAGGAGGTGTGTCTGAGGAGTCCACGAGCAACATTCCTCATTGCCACCTCGATCTGATCAAGCTTGTGGGGCAACTGAGGTGGCTGGGGAGAGGGGTTGGGGTCGCACCTCGGAGCTGGTGGACCTCTCAGTGGGTTCCTCCTAGCAGCAGGTCGATCTTGGGCAGAGCCCCGCCCAACACCCTGGAACTCGGTTATGTCAAAATAGTTGACATGTAAACCGAGGAAAAACTCAGTCCACAATTGGCGAAGGAAGTACCGTGGAACCTCCCTATTATTGCAGGGAGGTTTATCGTACACCATGAACCACCTCTGCATCCAATTGTCCCTCCATGGTTGGTAATGACACCAATCCATGCAGACACGTGGCTTTGTAATGTTCGGTGGTTGGTTTGTTTTCGGATCGGTGAACATACTATATAATTGGGCTTTTGTAATGTTCAAATATTTTATTGCTTCCCTGGAGATGCCCGTGGAGTAGTACTCCCACATCCTAGCTCTAAAGTGAGTCATGTCGGTCAATTGCTAATGTGGATGGATAAGGGAGTCAATTGAGTTCTCAATTGACGTGGCAAGATTCAATCGAGATGGTTCCCCCGAGTTTCTAAGTTTGCGAGTGTGCACTCGCATTTCATTTACATAATGGTTAAGGTCATCTTGTTCAAAATTGGGTTGGGGGTTTTGGTTTTGTTTGGCATTTGGATTGTGTTCACGGTTTTCTTCGGCATTGGGTCCAAGGTTTGGGTTTTCTTGTGTTCCACTGGACTCGGGGTTAATATCTTGTTCACTCAATGTCTCAGTTTACAATCTGCAATAGAACATTGGTTCATTGTTTTCAAAATTTGGGAATTATTAACAATTAAATAAATAAATAAATAAAAATTGACACAAATAATGAATAAAATGAAAAAAAAATGTGATATTTACCTATTAATCGAAGTTTTGATGAGTTTGTGGGTGATGTTGGGTGGTTTTGGAGTCGATTTGTCCTCCTTTGGTGGTTGAATCGACGCGCACGCAAAGGAGGAGGACACGCTCGGCCAAATGGAACAATGTGGAAATTGTGCTCTATTTTTTTTTTCAACAGAGGCGCGTGCGCGCCACCATTGCACGCACATGCTAGCCACATGCACGTGCCTCGGTTCGGTACCAAACCCAACGACACGTGCGCGTTTCCTTAGGTGCGTATGCGCCATTTTTATTTTCCGCTAGTGCGCCCCCATTGCAACGAAAATGGGGACCATCTTCGTGCACCCGCCCGTGTGTCTAACATGCCAATATTAAAGCATGAGCATATGCTACATAAGAAGGTCACTTTTACGAGAAATTTAATCTTGACCATATTGAACAACATGTTATGCTTCTCATGAGAAACAAACACAATGTTCAGACTAAAAAAAAAAAAAAAACCTTTGCACATCCTAATAGAGGTGCGACTAAGTAAAACCCCAGATTGCATATGATAAAACAATATAAAAGAAAAAGCAAAAAACAATAACAATAGAACATAAGATTTACGTGGAAACCCTATTATGCGTAGGTAAAACCAAGGGGCAATGGAAGCTTAGATGTTTTATTATTACTCGGCAAAAACTTACAATTCTTTTTTCAATCTCTCTTGTATTACAATGACGTAGGGTCACTCCCCTTTTATACAAAACATATGAGGGATCCAAAAGGAATCGAAATACACTAGAAGGGTCTAGAGATTTTATACAAAACATATAAGGATTCTAGAAGGAACTGAAATTCTCTACTTGTATGCACACCCGGTGCATATGAGCAGCATGTAGACCTAGTCAAGAGCTCTACAGGAAGAATATTGGAGATCAAGGAAAATTTTAAGAACACCCCCTAAATTTTTATAAATAATATGTGGACAAATATCTACGATACATAGGAAAATTTGAAGGCTATTTTATTAATAATATAATATGTATATATAATTTTCTGGCAAATATTTCATTGAATTATAAAATCTTATAAAGTCTTGGCAAATCTTTAACTAAATTATAAATTTTTTTGAAGTCTTGGTGAATATTTTGATAAAGTATAAAACTATATATAATAATAAGAAATATTTTCATTATATTGTAATATAATCATTTTCCATGTTCAGTAAAAGAAACATAATTTTCTCCACCTCCAAACAATGTTGCAAGCATTAGGGGTTGCATTTTCCAAGGTTCTTATTGTGCAGTCTTTGAAATCCTTCTATAATTAGTTTTATCATTTTTCTCCACAACGCTCCTATATGTGTTGGTCTTCACCTCTATTTCTCTCTAACAAGAAAGATTAATGTTTTATCTCGTGTTTCTATAATGGGTGCTTCATAGTCAATTCATTAATTATGAAAGGACTCTTCAATTCATCATAGGATGTTGTTGAATATGAGGGTACAAGATTATATCCATCAATAACACCAAAAGTATAAGAATGTTGACATGTCACATCTCATTCATAACTTCCTCTTTGATCATCCATTTGTACATAAAAAGACCGATTTCCAATGAATATGGACAACAAAAAGAATATTATACATAGCAACAATCCATGCCAAAACAATTCAAAAACCTACAATTCCACATGCATGCATGAACACTTCCATTTTATTGAAAACCACACAAAATCCATTAATAAAGATGTCATCAATCCTTAATTGTTAGGTTTCTATGAAGAACCAAGCACACAAGAATTAAAATAATGGCGGGACTTCCAAATTCCTTGACACTACCCAATCCATATTTTGTCATGAACTTGAAGGGTTCGCTTTCAATTAAGACTATCAATTATAAGGTAATGTGTCTAAGAATAGAACTTTGTGATTCCATAATTCATAAATAACGTTATGTAAGACTATTTCCAGTATTTCCATATAGTTTCACAATCTTATGTGTTTACTTGAATAATCTTATGTGAGATAAATGCAATATCTTGTATTCATAGAGAACAATTAAGTTTTTCCAAGATAGCTAGTTACTATATTCTTTGTCCCTGGTGTCTCTCTTCCCATTTGAGAAAAGATTTCTATGCCATCTATTTCCCAACAAAATAAGTAAACAACCCAAATTTCCCCTTCTATACCAAGAAATTCAAAATTGATCAAGCAAGCAAATCCTATTCTTTGCAATAATATATGAAGTCCTATTGAAACTTTCTAGATCCAACCTATCAAACTTGCCATATCAAAGAAATATATCCTGACATATTCCAAAAGCTTCTTAATTGATTCAATGTTATCTCCTACACAATCATACACAAAGATTTAGGTTCCATAATCCTTTCTATTATAAAGGTTGAGGTTCCCATAATTAATGAGTTCACAATGTTCATTAAGCTCCCAAATTCATATAAATTTTGTGACCTTTCATTAGCAAATATGGGGTTTCTTTCCATAGAAAAAAATTCACAAGTCTTTATATTGATAAAAAACCACATTGTTCAATGGGCCAATGGCCATACAAAAACAACAGCATATAGAAATTTTTCTCAATAAAGATTTAAACTAAAAATATAACAGCACAAAGAAATATAGCTAGGAAAGTAGCTTAATTACATGTTGTTAGAAAATTGAACATCCAAAAAAAGGATAACTACGTATAGCACAAAAATAGAGATCATCCTGGATGATGGCACAAGTCCAACTCATTAATGTCATTACCTTCCCATTGCTTCCAAAATCCATCTTGTAGCAACAGACCTTGTATTGAAAGTTGGTCGGAAAACATATTCCTTTCTCGGTATATGTGATGGTATGAAATGACTTGAAACATGCTACTGGTCCTGATGACCTCCTCATATATTGGCTTCAACAAGATGTTCTTGATCCTTCAACTTTTCTAGATCAAAATAAAAATTTCATGCTTTGGGATAGTTGGAAGGATGTAGTTCAAACCAAGAACATTGCACCAATCGATGTCTTAAAATACATATGTTTAACTTTCAACCAATGACTGTCGTACTACATCTTTGTTGTATTTAATCAAGTGTGCTAAGAGATATATAAATATTATCATCAAAGTAGACATACCCTTACCCAGTGGATGGAAACTCATTGAAGCTTTTCGTAGAATACAACTCACAATTGCTTTCTCAAATATAAACCTATCATATCCATGGTTGTAGAGAATTAGGATAAGTGATAAGAAATATCAACTCAAACTCGGGATAAAGTATATATCTTCCTAGGCAAAAAATATGAGCATGATTATATCTACAATGCAATATGATTATATCCTCCTGATTTTTCAGAATGATTACCTTTGGTATTCTATTATTTTAGCAAAAAAATGACAATTATAAAGGATGTTTCACCATGCTCATTAAGAACCCTCTATTGGTTGAAGAGTTAACATACGCCATAAAAACAAGATCATTTCACAAATTGCAATCCAAGGATGATGGTGGACTTCATTAATTTTAGTTCTTATAAATGTTGAATCTACTCAACATGGTTTTATTTCTATACCCTTGCATCACCATCAAACCAAAGTGTAAGGTTTATGTTGGAGAAGTATCCAAACCATATGAATGCAATAAAATTGCAACCAATATCAATTCAATATGATTCAAAGTTGGATATTGGATTGTGGTTCTGTTGGCTGGATTTTATGACCAAGGCCAACTAAGGAGAACTAACCCACACAAGGCGCTTAAAGCATCCCCCAGTATGTTTGGTATGGCTAATTCTCACAGGTTATGGTCCTGCTACCATCTAAGTTTCACTCTCTTAAGGAGAGTCCTACTACTTAAACTTAGAAAAAGTATTTCCTAAACTAATTAACAAATTCAAAAGCTAAACTAAATTCTAATGAAAACTACTAAGTTAAAACTAATTATTAATCTATAGGTTATATTAATCTATTTTAAAATGAAATTTCTATTTAACAACTATTAAATCAAAGCTTGTTGTCTATATCTAATCTATGTTTTCCTTTCTTAAGGAGAGTCTCATTGTTTAATGATATGAGTTCTGAAACATGCAATTAAAACCCTAAATATGTAATATAACTAATATGCAATATATAACTAATTTATGATGCAAATTTTATTTACTAGATCTAACCTATCCTGATGAGGAGCATGATTGAAACTAATATTGACTCAATTTGCACACATAAATTAAACATGTAATAATTTTAAATTGAGAAGAAATTCTACAATAAAAAATATGACATATCTAAATAGCTTCAAAGATCCTGCCAATTAATAGAGTAAGATCATGAAAATTGTTAGAGGCTTTAAGTTATGCAAATCTAAATCAATTTTCTGTCAATAGATCAAATGATAAATTAATCATAATTTCCAGAATAAAATTAAAGAGATTATGATCTTAAGAAAAGTAAGTGTACCAAAAAAACTAAGTTCCGGCAATTTACTTAATTTCATTGAGAAATAATGATAACCAAATATAAACAACCAATTTTCATTGCTCTGTAAAAGAAAACTTTGTATAAAGATTGCAAAATAGTTCTGCAAATACATTTGGAGCATCATTTCTTCATAAACATGTTGATCTACCAACTATTGTCTAGGAGTGATTCCATGCTGACTTCTTTGAAAGAAAATTTACAAAGGAAAATGCAGAGAAGATAAAATTCATCCTCTGGTCTCTGGAGACCTTCCTCCCTTCCCTCAGACCTCTGAGGTCGAATTTATATAAGTGAAAAGCACTGGGAAGGATAGCATCAAATCCACAGGTGTCCGATTCATTCAACTGGATGCCAAACCGGCCGCAACGAATTTTTGGAAAAATCACCTGTGTTTGGGCACGTGTTTCTCCCAAATTGTTGATATATTTCCAAAACTGTCCGCAAGAAGGGGTAAATGAGCCCATTTGGGAAGTGGGTTTTCAACTGATTGAGCTAATTCCTCATGGTTTTCTCACAATCCTCCCTGAAAAAACATCTCTCTAATAGGTGCGTGATCCATTTTTTAATTTCATCATTCACGTGATGGCAACGACAAATTAGGGTTTCCGTGCAACTATTATGTATTCACATTGTAAATAGTGCCTCATTTTTATTATATAAAAACCTATTAAATAACTAAATCATTAACACTGTCTTTGAATAGATAATAATAATATTTAAAAAATATTGAATTTTCAAAAGATATTGTATGAACACTATATTACTTTTAGATCGGAATTAGATGACTGGAAGAAATTAAATATTTCCATATATATAGATATTAATAATCCATATAAATAAAAATTAGTTTATCAACAAGGAGAGTTAATTATTTTTGTGAAAAATAATACTTCACTTCATGAATGAGAATCATTGACTCCTTCCATAGTTTCCAAACATGATGTCTAGGATATAATAGAATTATAAAATAAGCCTTAAGTGAATTATTTAAACTTTGTCCTAAAATTATAACATCTCAAAAAATGACAAGTTTTCATAAAAAATTTAAGGCTAGTAACATTCAATGATCATTTCAAAATTGAAACCAAGGTTAAAGTTTTATTTCTTTAAAATGGAAATTCGTAAGATGAGGATTGAACGCATAAAATTGAGTACTTAATTGAATTATTAAAATCCATCAAAGTATACAATTATTCTTTGATACATTTAAGAATCGAAAAGTTTCACAAGACTATAAAAGAATTAAGATAATTCAACCAAGCCAAAATGAAATAAGTACCATGAATAACCTCAAATAAGGATATGGAAGCATCATTAAATCATCACAAGGCCATAAGACCAGTGCGATAAAGATAAAACAAATCATCAAATCTCATTTTCATGAAAGGTAAAAATTTTAATCAAATGTTAAAGGCTTGCAAAATTCAATGGATTATTTAAATTCAGAAGTAAGAGCATGGTCCCGTTATTTGATATAAAATCTTTCAAGACGTAAATCAGAATTATTACAATTGAGCTTTTAGTTAATTAATTATGATTTATCAAAATGGTCGTTAATTCGCAAATGCACCGACAAACCAAAATTTGTTACAATTGTCGAAGCATCATATAAAACCAACCAAGCTAAACCGAAGGATATAATTAGCTCAAATAAGTTCAAGTAAGACTAAGTAGGTATTGTTCATCAACTAAAGGGCCAAAAGAGGGTGAAAATATGCTAACAAGAAAGATATCCACATCACCAAGTCCTTATTCAATGAAAGTCAAACCAAAGAACAAGCATCGCAGAAAGAGAAGGATCGAAAAAATAAAGCCAAGAACCAATCTACCAAAGCAAGGAAGATAAGATAAAAGAAAACCAAAAACAAAATATTTACAAAATTTACATGGGGGGGCTTTGATTTTGCAAAATAAAGGGGAAGTTGTTGGGGTGCCAACAAATGGCGATAAGTTGGGCGAACCTGTTATCTCTGTATGTTTTGCTTTAAGACTATATATAATATAAGATAAATAATGATAAAGGCCTCTTCAAATGTCAAACTCCCAATCACATAACTTAATCCCACCATTGGATTATATGGGAAATATTGAACCAAAACTTTCAAAATCAATCAAACTATCACGACCATTATCCAAAAGCTTATAAAGATAAATGATTATTCTACAAATGTAGGAAGAAAATTTTCCAAGGAATTAGTTTCTCTTAACCAAAACAAGTCATAGAACACGTAGTATATATGTATGACCTCAATACCACAGGATAAACCTCTTAACCTCACTTAGATGCTTGTATCCCATCCACTAGATATAGATAATTAAAAGTTTTTTTTCTCAGATTTCATTTATTTTATTTTTTAATCAATAAATAAAGACATTAACTAAGTTCCATTGTCCTAGCGTGGTAACTAGATGACGACAATTTCATTCACAAGCACTATCAGAAATTGAGCAGGCTAGCTCGTGATGAGACCCCCTGTCTCTTGATTTTTGAAACCAAGAGACACTACCCCGGATTGGTAACCAGATATTGGCAATGTCAATCCAATAGGACCCATGATCATGAGCATATCGACTCATAACGAGACCTTCTATTCCTTAGTTAATCCCTTAGGTTTTATTAATGTTATGTAAAATGAATAATACAATGGTTATTATTAATCTCAATAGATATTACTTAGTGGATGGGGAATCAGATCCAAATGGCCTACTAAAGAGAAAAGGATGGTGTAAAAAGTATAAAAATAACTTGCGATTCTTGACTTACTTCAATCCAGGGAAAATGATTCCTTTGAAAGTAAACTCATCTACATTATAGCATCATTTTGAAAGATAAAAATTCTAGATAATAGTCGGGTAACTCAACCAATCCATCAGTATGATCCATAATAGATTTTTCAAAGCCAAGGCTAATATTTCCATGGTCGAAATTTTGAAAAAAGAAGAGAGTCTTTGTAAAGATTGCCCTTTTAAACTTGTCAGGTTTATAAATAGAGAAGAGTGTAAAAACAAGGTAATGTTCCAACATAGTGTTATTTATTTACAACCCCAAAATTTTAAGCAAACTAAGAAAAATGAAAATGAAAATTCAAAAAACTCATGCAAATCAAAACCATTATTGAAAACAAAGCTATCTTGAAATCAATAAAAATCACTACTTTAACCAAAACACCTAAAACTTATATACAGGATAGGACCTGATCAAATCAAAATTTCAACCAAAAGTATGTATCACAAATCAAAAGAAAAGAAGAATTAAGTATTCACAAAAATGTTAAATCTTGAATGTTAAGCAAAAAGATTGGTAATTTTCCTAAAATTAAACTGACCATCGAATAATGATGGGGAGAGACCCTGGTTGTAAGCCTGTAAATTTGTGTTTTTTCCCATTGACTGAAAACTGCATCCAAAGTTCAGCAAAATCCCACAAGATGGGTCCAAGTGTGCGTAACCATTGAACACCCAAAACCACATCACATCCGCCTAAGGCCAAGGAAAACATGTCAAAACGCAAGTTATAATCTTCCATAGAGATATGCACATTGTGACACTTCCTCTTGCAAGGTAAGGTGCCCCCATTGGCAACCATGACTTCAAAGTTGGAGTAAGGATGGATAAAACAATCAACATGTTTGGCGATCTGAGGGTCAATGAAGTTATGAGTGCTACCAAAATCAATGAGTATGGTAACAGGGAGCTTCTTGAGGTAACCCCTTACCCACATTGTTTGGGGGGTGGTGATTCCGGCTAAAGCATGGAGAGATATCTCTGGCTGGTCTTCTTGAGACGAAGGGTCAATAGGAGGCTCCTGAATGTCAACCTAATCATC
Organism: Larix kaempferi; assembly: GCA_027924585.1. Taxonomy (NCBI): domain Eukaryota; kingdom Viridiplantae; phylum Streptophyta; class Pinopsida; order Pinales; family Pinaceae; genus Larix; species Larix kaempferi. Next base: position 15,522,810 of record BSBM01000378.1, read on the forward strand.
CATTATATCTAGAGCTTCTTCATCAATTTCAGAGGTAGGCAGAGAATCCACATCCAAAAGATAGAGCTTTTGCTGAACACATCTATGTCCCTGTTGTGGCCACAACAAATCCCATGTTTACTTAAGCATTGGAGCCCGAATCTTAAAAAACACTATGGTGTTTCGGTGAGTCATTTTGTAAATGTTAGAATTTTGATTTTACCTCTAATGTTCTTCACCCATGCCTTTGGTTTGTTTGTTTGCAACTGTTGTTCATTTTTTCCAAGGTGTTTCGGTCTAAAAGGAAAAGAAAGCTAAAGTTTTTATTATTTTGTTGATTGTTATCATCATTCTGAAAATTAGCATTTGGAGTCTCCGAAACCCGCAACCCGACATTTGCGGGTTACGGGACTATTGTTTGAAATTTTGGTATTTAGTGATCCTGCGATCCACAACCCGACATTTGTGGGTTGCGGAACTGATCAGTAATAATACCAAGGAATAATTACCTCGAAACCCGAACTCCGCAATGGCTGCATTCAGCTTTCCGGATGGTCATTTTTCATTTATTTGCTGTGTGCTCCCAAAACCCGCAAACCGTAATTTCGGGATGGATATTTTACATCACAGTTCAATGTTATGAAGCCCGCCACCCACACAGTAGGTTTTCAGCTTTCGGAAATCATTTTTTTACTTTCATTTTTGGGAACCCGCTACCCGCAAATCTGTACTTTCGGATTTCGGCTTGCAAAATCTTTGAATAAAAACTTCGTGAACGTAATTGAATTCAATTCCGCATCCCTCTCTAGCTAATCTCAACCGTCCAATGTTATGAATTTGCGGCCATGTTGATTTTGGGTAATCAGTTAAGTCAGGATGCGCTATTTTGTCTATGGAAAGCTGGTTCTCCCAAATTATCAGTTTTTATGTATAATTTGTAACATTGGATACTACTACAAGATTATCAATTGCTTCATGTTTGATGGAAACCATTGCTCTGCCTTAAGTTTGCTGTGTCTGGTCTCAAGTTTTGACATTTTGTCATTTTTGCTCTGCTTATTAATGATCATCTCTTTTCATTTAAAATCCAATTTCAAAGCTTCTATCCTTCTCATCGAAGTTGGGTCAGATTGATCCGATTTGTTACGTGTGAAGAACTGATCACCCGTGTACTGGAACTCCTAATCGAGATTTTTTGCAAGTCAATTCTATCACCGCAGCCTCCATTTCCATTATTAATTACCAGTTATAATTATCGATGGGGGGTTTCCTATAACGATGTGATCATAAAAGCAATTCAAAATCATGCAAGCAGTAATTGAACCTGTACTTCGCAAAAGCTTAAACTCAAATCTCGGTTTTTTTCATGACAGTTGAAGTAATTAAAATGGGTTCGCTGCATAAGTTTAATCATTGCAAATTGCCTCGCTCAATCCACATCACCCTACCTGTTGGTCTTAATGTAGCAAATAACGTGAAAATTCTACATTGCTCATTGCTTTCTGTAATAGGAAACTTTCTGCGCAGCGTTTTGGGAATCCTGCTATCTAAAGATTTATCTAGGATGAGTAATTTCCATGCAGGAGGTGAACCTTCTAATATTCATGTTGATAATGAGGAACTTTACCCCTTGTTGTATCAAGAAACATTGTCACCACCATTTGATGCAGTTATTCCTGATCTTAGCAGCGGCAGTAGTGAAGAGGACTTTGAAGCGTTGTCTTCCTATGTGCAAAATTCCATGGGGTAGAGCAAGGAAATTCTGGAAGAACCAGCTGACCTTGATGACGATGTCATACAAGACTTTATAATCAATGGAGAACCTGACGTACCAGCCACTGTTTCTGAAGTAAATCCTTTAATGGATTTCTCTATTTCTGACCATGAATTACCTGATCCTGAATTTCCTACAACAGATGTTTCACAAACCATGCCACCTGTCGAAGATAATGAACAATCTGTTATTGAATTTTTATGCTGCCATGAGACCCTATTTGATTAAAGAGAGAGTCTTTGTAACATCGTTTTGTTAATAAGGTGGCGGAAAAATCCTTCAACCTGGAAAGAAGCAAGTTTTATTGGATCGACGGTTGGAGCCGATTTTTGTAATTTCTATTTTGTATAATTTCTCCTTTTGAGATTTTGGGTAAATTTTAGTATTTAAGGAGGAATGTTTCCCTTAGCAAAGGGTTGGGAATTTTGGAATTACGATTCAGCAGGAGTATGGATTGAAGACTTTTATATGCAGTAAAGCTATCTTTATCCACCTTCTTGTGTTCTTCAAATTTCTTTGAGAATCACTGAGTTAATTGTTTCAAATTGTCATCAGCTATGTGTTCAATCTATTGCAGATCACTTATTGATGTATATGATCCTTCATATTGATTTTTCTGTATGTTTTGACTCATGCTTTGAATTGTTGTATTAAATTTCTTTGATTGAACAGTTCTCACTTTTATATTTCTGCAAATGATTTGATGAAACTAAATATGTATAATTAGTTGTTAATTTTTCAATTGACACAATGATTACAGATTAGGTATTTGAATGGGCTTAAACACTTTGAAGAATTTGCACTTAATTTCTTAATTGATAAAGATTTAATTAACAAGTGAAGAACCCGAAGACATTTCTGTTTAAGGTACTTAATCACTTGTCCATCTCACTTCAATTCTGATCTGCACGCCGTCAACTCTTCCTTTTAGGATAGATCTGACTCATAATAGGTTCTTACCTTAGGTAGGTTAAGTTAGATTTCGGTAACTAGTTTTCACTTTGTTTTCCTTGATAGGAAAACTGATCTTTCACGATAAAATCTTTTACTCATAGAGTGCCAGCGGAAGCCAAATATCCATGGGTGATCACCACAACAAACAACTCGAGGACAAAATTTCCCTTGTGTAGGTTCTTTTGAAGCCTTTGGATAGGTTTTCATCCCTTGTTATGTGCCTTGGAACCCATTCCAGCATTTTGCACTCACCCTGCACCCCCGAGGCATCAAAAAATGGCGCTAGAAGGAGGGCTACTAGTAAAACATGCCTATGCAAACTACAAATAAGCCTCCTCTGGCAAGTACTTCGATGGTTCAAACCCGAAGCCAGATTAGGGCTTCAACATCTGAACAATCAGTTGATTCGCAACCTATAGTTCTCCCTATTACATCTGCGCAACCTAGAGTTATACCTGTTACACCGATGGTACGACAGGAGAACAGAGGAGAAATCATCTTCACGTCACCCTCAAGGGGACCCATTTCGTTAGAACAATTATTGAAAACATCCGTCGATAGGGTTTTAAGAGTAGAACAACAACATCTTGCCGATCAAAGAAGACGTGGTCTGGTAGCTCTAAACTTAGAAGGTGTTATTCAAGCTAGCGGTCAGGAAGAAAAGCAAGTTCCCACCTCACAGACCTCTGATCCACTGATTCAACCGGTTGATAGTTTTAACACACAGGATCGACATACAGCTGATCACCAATCTGAAATCCAATGCCTAGTCAATCGACCAGATTCTCCTGAATATAACCGCAAGGCCACTCTCGTAGGAACACAAGGTCAACCAAATCTTGGAGTCGGTGGTCCACCACCATCCCCTCCTTCATCTTCATCATCTTCCTCGAATGTAGAGAATTCTTCTAGTTCCTCATCTGAAGAAGAACAACAAGAACCTCCAATGGCTGGAGAAGGTCAAAACAGACCTTGGCTTGACGAAGCTGAAGTTTTTATACTAGGAGATCAACATAGATTACCAAAGAATCCTAAACACTGGTTGCCTAAATTCAACCCTGATGATAAAATGCCCGTGTTAGATCACATAAAAACTTTCATGCAAGCAATCAGGCTTAGAAGCGTGGTATATGAGGATGTAGTATGTAGAGTCTTTCCATACACTTTTGAGGGTAGAGCGACCACTTGGTATTTTGCTTTACCAGACCAATCCATAACGTCCTGGGATGAATTCGAGAAACATTTTACCGAGAAGTTCGGGGATGACAAAACACCACAGGATTTTGTCTTAGAGTTGTCCTCCATGAAAGCCAAAGGAAAAGAAAGGGTAAAAGACTTTAACCAAAGGTTTTCATATCTCAAAAACAAAATTCCTGCCAATCTTCTTCCTGCTGAAGAATTATTGGTGGCTTATTATGAAAAGGGTCTGCCTCCCTCCATTGCAATATGGGTCAAAAGGGCACATAAGGGTACTCTATTGGAAGCATTTGATGAAGAAATCCAAGTTGAGAAAGACATCTTTTGTCTGGATGACAGCCCTGAATCCTCAGAAAGACAACCTTCCACTTCCAGGAAGAAAATTGAGATTCTCCCTAAACCCATAGTTCAGAACAAGGATTCATCTGATTTGATTGACATGAAGAAATTCCTTCAGAAGATGTCGAATGAGATGGTGGTTTTGAAGAAAAACAATAACAATAATCAGAATCAGAACATAGGTTTTGTAAGGCCACCATTTAGAAGACCTTACCATCCTCCACAAAATCCACCACCACCAAATCCGGCAGATGCACTCACAAACGACGAACTCTTTTCTATTTTTAGAGCATTGGCAGCAGAATCCCAAGTCACCCCTGACACTTCTAACGACCAGACTACCCCAGATCCTCCACTACCTGAAGAAGAAGCAGAAGATGATCCATAGGTCGATGCTGTGGGTTTCTTTTCAGAACTTCCTATGTGTGAAGAAGAAGAAGAACCCGAGGCGGTGTTTAACACACAACATACTTATAATACAAGGTCAAGACCACAACCACCTAAAGAACCTTCATCGTCTTCCCCGGTTCCCACAAGTAACAAGATTGTCCCACAGAAGGATATAGTCCTCCCTCAAATGGAGTACAACTTGGTTGAAGACCTAAAAAGAGTCAAAGCAAACATATCTCTGTTTGAGCTACTCAAGATTCCTACTATGAGAGACTCTTTACCTAAAAACATGATATTCAAACAGCCTAGAGAGTCACAGAATAATAATCTAGACTCTATCACTAAAACTAATGATAAAAAAGAAGCAAGAGAACTCATCTTTTCTTGCTTACTTTTGAGATTTTCAACCGGAATGTACGCAACTGCATGATAGATTCGGGAGCATCATCAAATGTGATTCCCCTCTCCGTTTGCAGAAAATTGAATGCAACGTGGGAACCTTGTCCAACCTAGATTGTGCAACTTGATAGATCCAAAGTCAGAGTGGTTGGAAAATTGAGAAACGTTCTGCTCACGCTGTCAGCTGATCCCAAGATACATCAGACAGTTGACATTGTGATAGTTGACATCCCAGAAGCCTATGGGATGTGGTTAAGCAGGGACTGGTCAGAGAAACTTAAGGGTTACTTTGCAACCGACTGGTCCCACTTATGGTTTCCATACAATGGTCAACCAAATAAAATTAAGATCAGCAGAGAACCTTTTATGAAACAAACAATTATTGATCTTAATGATTCAAGTGAACCTGCTGGTTATCTCACCTCTCATACAGAGCACTTTACATTCGATACCTTTTTCGGTGAATTCTCAGCTGATTCCTCACCAGAAGAAAGCATTCATAATGAATCACATATCACTCAGGTTACTTCTGTACCTTTTTTGGGCGAAATTGTGCATAATGTATATAATGTGAATACAAATTTTAGATTAGACCCTGTCTCTGGGACTTTATTTTTCGATGGCTCCAAGTCCAAGGAGGGAGATGGAGCGGGTTGTGTTCTTATCAATCCTAAAGGAATGAAAATCATGATTGCTTGCAGATTATAATTTGACTGTACTAATAATGTAGCCGAATATGAATCTCTTGTGCAGGGGCTCAGGAAGGCCGTTGATTTGGGTGTTCAAGTAATAGAGTGTTATGGGGACTCCAAAATTATAGTCAAGAAAGTCATAAATGAGATACACTGCTTGTCTCCGTGTTTGGCTAATTATCAAAAGCTGGTAAGGGAGCTAACCAACTCATTTTCAGCATTCAATATTAAATCAATTCTTAGATCAGAAAATTTTGATGCAAATCTGTTAGCAAACACAGCTTCTACAATGATTCCGCCGGAAGTTCTGTCTCCTCAAAAATTTTCAATTGAATTGATGTACAGAACATCTATTCCAGATAATGTGACTAATTGGAAAGTGTTTGATGATGACCGACAGATAATTGACTTCCTCACTGCTCATTATACATTTCAAGACATGGCCATCGATGAAACAGAACATGAAAAGTCTCTCACTGATTCCTCAAACATCACCCCGAAGTCGGTGATCAATCTAGAAAAATTTTACGATTTACAGGACAAATTCAAATCTCAGACTAATTGTAAAACTCAAAGTTCATCTTTAAATTATGAACGGGTCAACCTAGGCACCGAACAAGAACCTCGTTTCATCAATTTGGCAATTGATTGCACCCCTGAAGAACGCAAAGCCATTATTGCATTGTGTAAACAGTATAAAGATGTATTTGCCTGGACTTATGATGAATTAAGAACGTTTGACACTAGCGTCATGTTCCACAACATATCCATGAAACCAAAGGTTAATCCATTTCAACAAAAGCTGCGGAAAATGCACCCCAGTTTAGAGTCTTCTATTAAAAAGGAACTGGAGAAGTTACTCAATGCTCGGATTATCTTTTCGGTCAGGAACACTCAGTGGATCACCAAATTAGTACCTGTCCGTAAGAAAAATGGAGAAATTCGGCTTTGTGTTGATTTCAGGAACCTAAATCGGGCTTCTGAGAAAGACAACTATCCTGTTCCACCTATGGAGCAGATTCTTCAGAAGGTAGCCGGGTCAGAGATGTTTTCCCTCCTGGATGGTTTTTCAGGGTATAACTAGGTTATGGTCGCCCCGGACGATCAATTGAAAACATCCTTCAGAACCCCATGGGGTACTTTTGCTTACAGACGGATGCCTTTTGGGTTGATCAATGCTAGAGCTACTTTTCAGAGAGCTATGGATATTGCTTTCCGAGGGTTAATGCATAATTCTATCGTGGTTTACCTTGACGATATCACTATTTACTCTAAAAAATGACATGAACATGTGTTCGCTTTAAAACAAGTTTTTGATTGCTGCAGGAAATTCAGTATTTCTCTCAACCCCAAGAAATCTATTTTTGCAGTAACTGAAGGAAAACTTCTGGGCTTCATTGTTTCGAAAGAAGATATGGTTATTGACCCTGGACGTACAGAGGCCATTTCAAAAATTGGTGTACCCAGTTCGCACAAAGCAATGCAATCCTTCCTAGGTAAGATCAATTTTGTACGGAGATGTGTACCAAATTTTGTTCAAATAGTCAAACCATTGCAACTCTTGGTCAAGAAAGATGTACAGTTTACTTGGTCGTAGGAACAGAGAGATGTGTTTATCATAATTCAAAAATCCATTGCAGAAGATCCTGCCCTCATGTCCCCAGATTTTGATAAGGATTTCATTCTTTATACTTTTGCCACTGATTTTTCTTATGCAGCCGTGCTAGCGCAAAAGCATGATAATGATGCAGAAATCCCCATCTCTTTCATGAGCTCAACATTCAAAGGTGCATAGCTTAAATATTCACAGATTGATAAGCAAGCCTATGCAATTTATGAATCTGTCAAACATTACAGACCCTACTTGCTGAAGTCCCGAACCAAAGTCACTGTTCCATATTCTGCTATTAGGAATGTCCTCATTCAAAAAGAGTTAGAGGAAAAGAGGGCCCATTGGATGACTTCCCTACAAGAATATGATCTTGAGATCAAACCGACAAAAATTGTAAAAGGGCAGGGCCTTTGTCTTCTTACTGCACAATCCAATGACCCCGCACAGCAGCAGTCTGAATGGGATCATGAGGAAGAAATTCCCACAGGTGTTGTTAACATTATTGATGCCCCGACATCAGAATGGTACGACGATATCAAATTTTTTCTGAACCATGGGTTTGCTCCTGAAACTCTCGATTTTGAGAAAAGAAGATATTTAAGACTAAAGACTGCTCCTTATCAATTCATTGATCAAGTTATTTTTAGAAAAAATTATGATGGAGTATTTCTCAAATGCTTGGAAAAACATGAAACTAATCACATTTTGTTTCAATTTCATGCAGGTCCAGCTGGAGGCCATTTTTCAGGAGAGACGACAGCACACAATATTCTCAAGGTTGGATATTATTGGCCCACACTGTTTAAAGATGCCTATGCTTATGTGAGAAAATGTGAGCCATGCCAGAAATGCACAGGGAAGTTTAGGAAACCTGCATTTCCTTTACAGCCAGTTACGATTCAGTTTCCATTTAAACAATGGGGACTGGATTTTGTTGGGCCTATAAACCCTCCTTCATCTCTCCAACATAAGTATATTCTCATAGCCACAGACTATTTCACTAGATGGGTTGAAGCAACGCCACTTAAACAATGCAACACCACTCAAGTAATCTCTTTCCTTGTCAGCCAGATTGTCACACGCTTAGGTGCTCCTGAGTATTTAGTTTTCGATAATGCATCCTACTTCTCTTCAATCGATAAACTGAATATGCCTTTGAGATGGGAATTAAGCTTAAATTTTTCTGCCAATTATTACCCTCAGGGTAACGGCTTGGTTGAATCATCAAATAAAAACCTAATTAATATTCTCACGAAAACTATAGCCTCTCATCACAGAGATTGGCATACACAGTTGTATAATGCATTATGGGTAGATCGAATTATCCCAAAAGCAGCAATTGCAAACTTCCCATACTGTTTGGTTTATGGCAAAGAAGCCATTCTCCCCACTAATCTCACCATTCCTTCGTTATAATTGGTCCAGTTTGTTCAAGAAGATGATTCTTCTCCCCTCCAGCAAAGAATTGACACCCTCTTGAAGCTAGAGGAGGATAGCGAAATAGCCAAGAACAAGTTGTATCATCATCAGTAGATGGTGAAGAGATGGTTTGATGAAAAATCTTCTTTCGATAGGGAGTTTTCTATTTGTGACCTGGTTTTGAGGTGGGACAAGCAACGTAAAGATAAAAATCTGTACACCAAGTTCCAACGTCTTTGGCTCGGACCTTTCATTATTATAGAAAAGATTGGTCCCAGCACAGTTCAATTGCAGACATTGGAGGGAGTTGTAGACACCTACCTGATGAATATATCTCTTCTCAAAAAGTATTTCGTTTGAGAAATCCGATGCACTTGTACATAGGTGTGATTTGTTTTTCAATCATTTGTTTTATTGTGTTCATATTTTGATTGGTTTTCTTGTTTTGTTATTGGTTTTCATTAATAAGGATTCATACTTGTGGTAATGGCTTATGATCACTTTTCTTAGCAACAATTGCTTCTGAAGTTTCAGCTTCGTTATCAATCTTACTTTCTGGCTTTTGATTAGAATTTGCTATGAAGAATAAATAGTCAAATAAGTGCAGTGCCTTTGGATACTTTTCACTTTGATCATTATCTTTCACCATGATTTATCTGTGTAATTGAGGTATGGAGGATGGTCATCATTTCTCTATCTAGTGTTTCATGGTTGAACGGCATATCATAATAACCTGACCAGTTCTGATTGCTCATGGATCTTTTTACGATCACTTTGAATATGAAATTTGTTTAAAATTATAAGTTACTAGGTGGGTGGTCTTGTTATCAAGCCAGCCCATTAGGTTCATATGTGTTTAAAGTGGAATGACATCTTCACATCAAGCCACCACACTTGCAAGATGACTTTCAGTTCTGTTGGAAGGTGGAATATCCTATTACAGGTCGGTCCATCCATGATCCGCAAAGCACTAGTGAGTAACATTATCACTATATGGTCACCAAGCCATGGTAATGCCTTGTAGGTTATGCCAAAATAAAGTGTTTTCTTTTTATAAGATTTTGTTATATACAAGAACAAGGGGGTCTTATCACAAGCCAGCCCTGCTATGATCATGAGTTTGACCTTGGAATGGAATTATCACTATATGGTCACCAAGCCATGATGATTTCTTTTGGTCGTACAACTAGAAGACAAGGAGTCTTGTCATCGAGCTAGCTTGACCAATTTCCAGATCGGGCCTATCAATGGCACTGTTTCATCTGATCACCAAGTTAGTACAGTGGTCTTGTATCAACAAAATTTTATATTTATAAAAAAAAGAGAGAAGAAAAGAAAAGAAAAGACAAAAGATAAGATAATGAAGTGTTATTGAATATATATGTAATTAATAAACCGAGATCTGTAATTAGGATATCCATGAGCATTTCTAAGACTGTGCCCAGATTCAACACAAGCTGGTTTTCTATGATTACATCATGGTAAAGATTCAGTATCACTCTCTAAATCTCCTTATCATATGAGTGTTATCTTTACAATGATCATTGATTGAGATTTATCCATTTTTATGTTCACTGTTTGTTGGCTATTATGTTTTCAGTATCTTCTATGACTTGGGTTTCAAGAAATCGGTTGATCAACATGTTGTCTTTAGTTGGATTTGATTACAGAGATAACTGGTTCTTCCCATCCAGTCGCCATTTGTTGTGGCCACAACAAATCCCATGCTTACTTAAGCACGGGAGCCCCGATCTTAATAAACACTATGGTGTTTGGGTGAGTCATTTTGTAAATGTTAGAATTTTGATTTTACCTCTAATGTTCTTCATCCATGCCTTTGGTTTGTTTGTTTGCAACTGTTGTTCATTTTTTCCAAGGTGTTTCGGTGTAAAAGGAAAATAAAGCTAAATTTTTTATTATTTTGTTGATTGTTATCATCATTCCGAAAATTAGCATTTGGAGTCTCCGAAACCCGCAACCCGACATTTGTGGGTTATGAGACAGTTGTTTGAAATTTTGGTATCTAGTGATCCCGCGATCCGCAACTTGACATTTGCGGGTTGTGGAACTGATTGGTAATAAGACCAAGGAATAATTACCCCAAAACTTGAAATCCGCAATGGCGGCATTCGGCTTTCGGGATGGTCATTTTTTCGTTTATTTGTTGTGTGCTCCTGAAACCTGCAAACCATAATTTCGAGATGCGGCTTTCAGGATGGATATTTTACGTCATAGTTCAACATTCCGAAGCCCACCACCCGCACAGTATGTTTTCGGCTTTCGAAAATCCTTTTTTTACTTTCATTTTTGTGAACCCGCAACCCGCAAATCTGTACTTTCGGATTTCGGCTTGCGGAATCTTTGAATAAAAACTTTGTGAACATAATTGAATTCAATTCCGCATCCCGCTCTAGCTAATCTCAGCCATCCATTGTTATGAATTTGCAGCCACGTTGATTTTGGGTAATCAATTAAGTTAGGATGCGCTATTTTGTCTATGGAAAGTTGGTTCCCCCAAATTATCAGTTTTTCTGTATAATCTGTAATAGTGGATACTGCTACAAGATTATCAATTGCTTCATGTTGGATGGACACCATTGCTCTGCCTTAAATTCACCGTGTCTGGTCTCGAGTTTTGACATTTTGTCATTTTTTCTCCGCTTATTAATGATCATCTCTTTTCACTTAAAATCCGATTTCAAAGCTTCTATCCTTCTCATCAAAGTTGGGTCAGATTGATCCGATTTGTTACGTGTGAAGAACTGATCACCCGTGTACTGGAACTCCTAATCGATATTTTTTGCAGGTCAATTCTATCACCGCAGCCTCCATTTCCATTATTAATTACCAGTTATAATTATCAATGGGGGGTTTCCTATAACGATGTGATCATAAAAGCAAATTAAAATCATGCAAGCAGTAATTGAACCTGTACTTCGCACAAGCTTAAACTCAAATCTCGGTTTTTTTCATGACAGTTGAAGTAATTATAATGGGTTCGCTGCGTAAGTTTAATCATTGCAAATTGCCTCGCTCAATCCACATCACCCTACCTGTTGGTCTTAATGTAGCAACTAACGTGAAAATTCTACATTGCTCATTGCTTTCTGTAATAGGAAACTTTCTGCGCAGCGTTTTGGGAATCCTGCTATCTAAAGATTTATCTAGGATGAGTAATTTCCATGCAGGAGGTGAACCTTCTAATATTCATGTTGATAATGAGGAACTTTACCCCTTGTTGTATCAAGAAACATTGTCACCACCATTTGATGCAGGTATTCCTGATCTTAGCAGCGGTAGTAGCGAAGAGGACTTTGAAGCGTTATCTTCCTATGTGCAAAATTACATGGGGCAGAGCAAGGAAATTCTGGAAGAACCAACTGACCTTGATGACGATGTCATACAAGACTTTATAATCAATGGAGAACCTGACGTACCAGCCACTGTTTCTTAACTAAATCCTTTAATGGATTTCTCTGTTTCTGACCATGAATTACCTGATCCTGAATTTCCTACAACAGATGTTTCACAAACCATGCCACCTGTCGAAGATAATGAACAATCTGTTATTGAATTTTTATGCTGCCACAAGACCCTATCTGATTAAAGAGCGAGTCTTTGTAACATCGTTTTGGTAATAAGGTGGTGGAAAAATCCTTCAAGCTGGAAAGAAGCAAGTTTTATTGGATCGACGGTTGGAGTCGATTTTTGTAATTTCTATTTTGTATAATTTATCCTTTTGATATTTTGGGTAAATTTTAGTATTTAAGGAGGAATGTTTCCCTTAGAAAAGGGTTGGGAATTTTGGAATTACGATTCAGCAGGAGTATGGATTGAATATGCTCTGTCTATTCGAGCCATTGTAATTTTTGTACAAGACTTTTATATGCAGTAAATTTATCTTTATCCACCTTCTTGTGTTCTTCAAATTTCTTTGAGAATCGCTGAGTTAATTGTTTCAAATTGTCATCAGCTATGCATTCAATATATTGCAGATCACTTATTGATGTATACGATCCTTCATATTGATTTTTCTGTATGTTTTGACTCATGCTATGAACGGTTCTATTAAATTTGTTTGATTAACAGTTCTCACTTTTATATTTCTCCAAATGATTCGATGCAACTAAATATGTATAATTAGTTGTTAATTTTTCAATTGACACAATGATTACAAATCAAGTATTTGAATGGGCTTAAACACTTTGAAGAATTGTCACTTAATTTCTTAATTGATAAAGCTTTAATTAGCAAGTGAAGAACCCGAAGACATTTCTGTTTAAGGTACTTAATCACTTGTCCATCTCACTTCAATTCTGATCTACACGACATCAACTCTTCCTTTTAGGCTAAATCTGACTCAGAATAGGTTCTTACCTTAGGTAGGTTAAGTTAGATTTCGGTAACTAGTTTTAACTTTGTTTTCCTTGATAGGAAAACTGATCTTTCACGATCAAATATTTGACTCATAGAGTGCCAACGGAGGCCAAATATCTGTGGGTGATCACTACACCAAAGAGCTCGAGGATAGAATTTCCCTTGCGTAGGGTCTTTCGAAGACTTTGGTTGGGTTTTCATCCCCTATTGTGGGCCTTGGAACCCATTCCAGCATTTCACACTCACCTTGCACCCCCGAGGCATCAACAGTCCCCGAGTGAATTTCTCATCACAAATATAAAAAAGCCATTTTTCTCTGCACGCCTGCATCTTTGTTTCGGAAAAATGCTTGATAGGAGTTGGTCGAGGAGCTAGCGGGATGGGAGGCCGTTGAGAACCCATATTTCGGAAGGGAACAAAAGTGGTTTTGGTGCGCTTTTGGGCTGCAATCTTGTCTTCTTCCAACTTAGCCAACCCCAGAGCTTCCATCATTGTGTTGGGACAAAACATTTTAACCTCTGAGTGGATTTCATCCTTAATACCATTGATAAAACAACTCCTGTAGAATTCATCAGACAATCCTTCTGTGTGATTGGCTAGTTTCTCAAATTCTGTCTGATACTCTCTCACAGTGCCAATTTGACAAAGTTTATGTTAGGATATTTAGACACTTAAGAGTTAGTTAAGATTAACTTGTGTAATATATCCGTTAGGAAAAGTGTGTTTCTTTAGTATGCATTAGTATGCATTTGTAAATATTTAATCTGACGGTCACGATATGTTCTAGACATAGAGTGATCTGACGACTCAACTTCTCTTAGATCATACCTAAACTTGATCCGTGGCTTAACACCCGATTGGTCCATGATCTCTATTTAAAGAGCATGGAGGGTCATTGTCTAGTTGATCGATTATGAGAAGCTCATTTGTAACTTTCTTTCTTTGCATAATAAATTCCTCCGTAGAAGCTATTTGGTCGGAGCCGTGGAGTGTTTCCCTCTTGAGGGTTTAAACCACATCAAAACATCAATGTATCGATCTGTGATCTATTTGTGTGAAGTGGTTTCTCTAGGTGTTCGGTCTTTTGGGAGTACCCTGTGTACCCAAACATGGTATCAGAGCCTTTATGAAGGGCCGCTTCCGGTTATGATCTAGATCTTGAACTATTGTTGCCGAAACTTGAAAGTGTTTATGGTTATGGTATTTCTATGCATTTCTGGGCTATGGGAGGTGTTCCATTGCGTCTGGAGCACCGTTTCCATTTGGAAATAGTTTTCGTTGATCAAAAACGGTTCCCGGTTGCTTCAGAAACGCGTATTTCATCAGATCTGAAGGTATAATGTTACAGTGACGTTTTTTTTTATTTCTATTTTTAAAAAAAAAATCTCATATTTTATCAGTTTTTATTATTAGATTTTTTTAGTTTCGGACTGTTGCTTTCCCTGTCTGCGTATGCTCTTTGTCGTGCACCTTGTACGATCTCGGTGAATCAGAAACAGAAAGGGAAAGGGGTTTTCTTAGCAAATCAGAAACAGAAAGGGAAAGGGGTTTTCTCGGCTACGTATGCTCTTTGTCGTGCACCTTGTGCGATCTCGGCAAATCAGAAACAGAGAGAAAACATAGACTTTCCAGGCAAGCTAATGAGATCTAGCCCCACAAGTGTGGAAAAGTTTTTTTGTTTTGGTTTATGGTGTAATTTGCAGGAAAAAAGGCAAGGACGGAAACCGAGAAAGAAGAGTAAAACAAAAAAGAGCCCCCTTCCTCCTTCCCATATTTTACATACCTTTTAATCTAGCTCAATTGGTTTAAAGTTGTTTTATTCCTTAATAGGTCTTGAGTTCAAGTCTTAGGAAGTTACTTTTAAAAGAAAAAGTACATGCAATTTCTATTTTCAAGTTACTTTATTGTAAAAGTGCATCTCACTTAAATAATAAAAAATAAAAATAAAAAGTGAGTCACTTAAGTTCCTTTTTATTGCTGCACTATTTAAAGTAACATCATTGTAAAAGTGAAATCACTTATTTTACAAAAGTGATTCACTTAAAGCAACTTTCTTGCAAAGTGATTGTCAAAGGTTCATCTTGGGAAGAGGGGGGTCCTTTTTTTTTAGCTAGGCATTCTCTATCTACCACGTCACTATTGGGGACATCTTCAATATTTCTTTGATCAAGCATAACTTCATCATACGGAGTCAGTTTTCAATGCTGTTTTTTTTTTTAAACCGCCTATTTTTTCGAGATCTTCTCATCTAGACTATTGGTTTCTGATTTTACCACCATTAATTTACAAATATGGCCACTCCTTTTGATATTCTACTTACCAGTTCCAACTATTTCCCATGGAAATATCGTATGGAGGATGTTCTACGAAGTAGAGGACTTTTCAGAATTACCTCAGGGAAAGAAACAAAACCCACTGATGATGATAAGAAAATCAAATGGGAAAATAGATGTGACGAAGCTCGTGGATTGATTGGGATGTCAATCTCTACTAATTTGTGATTCCACACATCTAGAATTGATGAACTTGTTGCTACTTGGGACAAGTTGGAATCTGTGTTTGGTAAAAACAATGAAATTCAAGGTCACCAACTTGAAAATGAGTTGATTTCTTTAAATCCAAGTGATTTTTCATGCATTCAAGATTATTTATCTAAGTACAAAACTCTTAAACTCTTATGTGAAGAATGCAAGATTAAGAGAGAATACAAACAATGCATTTATCACATTCTTTCAAAAATTTGACCTACATATTCTGTTTTTGTATCTACATTTTACTCCATGAAAGAATCCTTGAATGCAGCTAGCTATCAAGATCCTAGTTGTATTGGAGAAAACTCAATATGGCTTGGGAATACCACAACAGACAGATGACTACCAGAAATCTACTCAATTCTCAAAGCAATGCTATTATAAATGACAATGTTAAGATAATGGAGAAATGTAACCAACCTCGATCCAACGTTTGATGTAGATCCCCGTTGGAGCTTTCAATCCATGCACTTGTAATCTGCAAATAGTCTTGACAGCCAATATCCAACAAGTACATATTATATATGAATGACGTTAACATTATCAATAACAATGATCCATAATATCATAAGCAAATGTCACCCAATGTATAATAAATGACATTCACACCATGAATGGACGAGAATATGAGTATTTCTATTAATGAACAAGAAGAAGTACAAAGTGATACGACCTCTTTCCGACAACCAATCTGAACCAAGATATAGATCAATCCACTTGTGCCTCCACCACTTCAATCCTCCATGAATGGAAAACTCAAACTAGAAAGGAGTTTGGAAGGTGAACATAATTGGTTCACAACTACAAGGATCAATGAGTGCAGACTCACGATAGGGAAAAAATCCACTAGAGTTCTCTTACGATTCTCCTCTTCCCCTCGTCCATAAGGTGTTGATGTATATGTAACTTTGGAATGTATTTCACATATATGTATATTGTATTCCTATAGAGATGGTATTATTCCTCTATAAGGAAGTGTCGTCATTTATATTGTAAGTGTCGTAACTTATACTTGATGGGTTATTAGACCACCTTATTTGGGGTCGGCCCTGTATAAGTCATGTGGGTCAAAGGGTTATTAGACCACCCTATTGGGGGTCGGCCATGTGGGTCAAAGGGTTATTAGACCACCCTATTGGGGTTCGGCCCAGTCAGCATTATATTATGTGGTTAAGTTCGAGCCTACATGAGTTAGGTAAAAAGGCAAGTCAAGTCAAGTATAAATAGAGTGTGAGAGGCACTCTATTTACTCACTCACTTCTCACACATGCACTCAAGGAGGAGTGGCGCACTTATGGAGGAGTAGGATCTGGTGCTAGGTTATGGCTATCTCTCTTGGTTGGTTGTATCATTGCTATATCTATCTCTGAGGAAGTTATTGGAGTTTTTCACCTTTATGGTTTTCCCCAAGTAAATCTTTGTGTCTCTTGTGTGCTTGCATTATTGTCTCCATGATTGATATGCTGTAGATATGCTGTACATGTTGTTCTCTCAGTTAAGATCCTAGATCATATTGAAATAAATTCAGAAAATTTAACATGGTATCAGAGCTAGCCTGAAAGAAGGCATGATATGGCATGTATGACACTTGTTGCACTTACGATGCTAGGGCTTGATATAGCAAAAACCAGTCATCGTATCACTTTCGCTATAAATCCGTTTTGGCAAAGTTTTCGGATCTAAAATTGTCACAAGCCGAATCTAAGATCTCCAGGTACCTTGTGTCCAAAGGACAACCTCTAATTCGTTGTACTTTGTGATTTATGATCTGTGCAATATAGGGTTTCTGCCTCTTCCAGATCTGAGTTAAAATCAGGTGACCTTGGGAAAAAGGTCATAACTTGGGCTAGGAAGCTCCAAATGAAATTTAGTGAAAAGTGACAGGTAGTACATAGAATTTACTATCTCAGAAAACTTTTTCAGAGGCCGAAGTTGAACCAGTGATACGTGGCACTCCGTACAAGTGCGCTCTCCTGTATTATCCCATAAAAAGGTCATGTTGCGACATTTGGCATAACTCTCTCTCAGAGAGTCCAATTGAGGTCAGACTTATCAGGATGGAAATTTAATATGCCGAGCTATCTCAGGAAACGTTTTCAGAGGCTGAAGTTAAAACAGCGACACGTGGCACGTCGTACAAGTTCGCTCTCCTGTTTTATCCCAAAACAGGTCACGTTGCGACATTTGGCATAAATCTCTCTCAGAGAATCCAATTGAGGTCAGACCTGTTAGGATGGAAAGATAACAGGTCAGGATATCTCAGGAAACGTTTTCAGACCCTGTGGATCAAAAATTTCGGAGTTACACCAAAAACAATCAGGTACATATTTCTGTCAAAACAGAATTATTTTTTGGTACCTTCATTCATGGCTTCCGGAATTTAGGGCTTTGGAGAAAGTTGGAATTTTTGTAATCGGAGAAAACGGATGGATGCTACTCATCAAAATAGAAATTTAGAGACCAAGATCATAATTTTTGGTTGGGCAGAAGGCCGGGCTTGATTAGACCCTAGTTCGGGACTTTGATCAGAAAAGTGGAAAATTAGGGCTTCTGTAAAAATGGGAATTTTTGAAATCTGTGACCACGGCTGGAAGCTCCTCAGAAAAATAGAAGCTTAGAGCTTTGGATCAAACATTTTGATTGGGAAGAAGAGTGAGCTTCATCAAACCCCAGTTCAGGGTCACGTCCAGTGAATCCAGAAGTTTCAAAAGCAAAATTGAGGAGTGAAACTTTGCAGTTTTCAAATTCTGAATATACCAACTTGATCAGCTCATCAAGACGCATATTTCTATCCTTTCGGAAGGTTGAAATTCAAAGTTTGAATTTTTGGGGTTTCTCTGACAAACCCATATCCAGCTGCAGGTCCAGTTCTTGCAAATCAAGTGGATTGGGTTAAACCTAGAAGAAGATGGATTGGTCACCTGCATAAGTGAAGAAGTTCCTGTTTCAGAGGGAGATGAGGCTAAGGCCTTACATAAGAAGATTACAAGCGATCTCGACAGGTATGACTCATCGAGGTATGTTTCGATATTTGTCCATGATTAAGTTTATGGTATGTTTGTCTTCATGTTATTACGGTCAGTACAATTTTGATTTTAGATTTGTCGTATCACCTTAAGAAAATTATGAATGCACGATAGAAAATATTCATTGATTAGAGTGTTGACACTTATGATTGTACTAATGCATTATGGTGTTGTATGAGGTTTATGTTGTCTGCTAACATAAAAGGTACACCAAGAAAGACAAATCATGTTCTACTTCAAGAACATATGATCATGGTGACATGAAGACAAGGATTCATCCACTGTCATGGATCACATAGAATATCTACTTTCGAGGTATGTATAACTTGTTTCTACAATTGTTAACTTATGAGACATGCAGGTTACTAGCACAAGTCACTGAAGAGAACCAAAAGACATTATACGGGTATGTTAGACATAACTAGCTAGCATGCTAATCCAAGTATGTTTTTCCTATATCAAGATAGAATCCTACCTTGTGTTAGGATCTTATACTGTTGTTGATAATGATTATTCATGAAGTCATAGGTTTGAATAATCATGGTTGTATGCATATTATGTTTCTTACCATAATTGATGATATGACTAACCAAAAGAATCATGAAGGTATAGGTTTGAATAATCACAGGTTTTATGCATATTATATCTCTTATATTGATTGATGATTCAACTAAAGAGTCATAGGTTTGAGTAATTATAGGTTTAGACATGTTATGCTTCTTATGATTTGACTAACCATAAGAATCCTACATAAACCTTGAATGATAATGCTTATTATTTCTATTTGAAATGATCATAACTATACATGCTTGAGATTATTGTGTTTTAATAGTATACTAATGAATGTATGATTTTATATGAGATCAAAAGGATAACTCAATCATGATACTAATAAGCATGCACAGGGACCAAGGATGAATATGAGTTGAAGAACAGGTAATCCAGGAAGCAAAGATCAAGAGGGAGTACACTCCAGTGGTTTATGCAAGGATGCAGATATTCAGAGGGAGTTGACCATCTCTCTACATCCCACAACAGAAAGGTGTAGAAGAAGCTACTTCAGATTAGGACTCCAGCAGCTCCTGCAAGGAAGCGAAGACTCAGAGGGAGTCCACCCAATGAACAAACAAAGATAAGTATTTGAATTGTCATTTCTTAAATAATACTGTTCAATAATGTATATACTGATGTTCCTAGAATTAGGTTGTGTATTATGCATATTAGAATAATTGCATTGATGAACAGTATACTCCTAATATGCATGGGTAAGTGGCCTATGGCACTATACAACATTCCATTGCTACTTATCTAGAATGAAACCTCTTTGCTGACATGTTGGGAGTTGTGCACACTCTTAACAATGTTCTGGTAGAGATTGGAAGGCATCTAGAAAGTTACGGAATATGGATAAATGTTGTATTGAAGCATTGGCTAAGATAATTGCATGACTGTATGGCATATTTCTTTATGTGTAAGAATTTGTTCTGAAAACTATGAGATGTTTTCTAATCATGCAATTTAACTTGTTGTGTAGGAAAGATCGTATGCCATCTCCTACAAAAGAAGAACTACAACATTTGTTCTAGCAACAAAGATATCTATTGAAGATATTGAAGATATTGAAGTTCCCAGGATCTGGGATGAAGAAATGAAATGCCATGATCCGTCGATCATGAAGAATGATGTTTGGGATGTAATCCCAAGACATGAAGGGAAGTTTGCTATGACTTCCAAATGGAACTATCAGATCAAGCATGTTGCAGATGGCAGCATTGAGAAATATAAAAGTGATGAAATAGAAGATACACCAGATGGATTCAAGACAGCTTCCTTGAATGGTGTAGTTGAAGAAGAAGTGTATGTAGAGCAACCACTTGGTTCTGAGACACATGATAGGAAATCATATATGTGCAGAACTTGGTATGGTGAAGATAGATTGATTGCCGACACGCAGCGGAAGCTTACTACCGAGTTCGAGATGAAGAACTTGGGGATGATGCACTATTTGTTTTTGGCATGGAGGTGTGGCAGAGTGCAGATAGAATCTTCCTTGGACAAGGGAAGTATGCAGTAGAGATCCCAAAGAGGTTTGGGATGATGGATTGCAAGGCCATGGCCACACCTATGGCATCAAATCTGAAGCTTCTATGTGATGCTTCATCTGAGCCGATTGATGTCTCTATGTATCGCCAGATGATTGGGTCCTTGATGTACCTGACAAACACGAGACCAGACATTTGCTTTGCTGTGAACACATTGAGCCAGTTCCTGACGGATCTGAGGAGTGTTCACCTGGTTGCTGTAAAGCATATTCTGAGGTACCTGAAGGGTATAGTGGATTATGGGCTCAGGTATGAGGAGAATCAAAAGTTTAACCTACAGGGTTATGTTGATTCAGATTGGGCTGGCCGTGCTGCAGACAGGAAGAGCACATCTGGGTGTTGCTTCAGTATGGGATCAGGTGTGATCTCTTGGTTTAGAAGGAAGCAGTCCTGCGTAGCACTGAGTACAGCTGAGGCAGAGTATGTTGCAGCCTGTTCAGCTAGTTGTGAGACAGTATGGCTACGGAAGCTACTGTCTGGGTTATTTGATCTCCCATTGGAGGCTACTGGTATCTTCTGTGATAACCAGAGTTGTGTGAAGCTGTCCGAGAACCCAGTGTTTCATGACAGGTCGAAACACATAGAGATCAAATATCACTATATCAGGGATATGGTGCAGAGAGGATCTATGAAGCTCCTATATGTTGCGACAGACGAGCAGATTACAGATGTGCTGACGAAGCCGCTAGCCAGAGTGAAGTTCGAGTACTTCAGAGAGAGGCTTGGTGTTCTTCAGATCAAGGACACTTCGAGGAAGAAGTGATGGACACATTTGCTGAAGCCATTCCAAGCATGTTGGAAGGAGGATCCTTCACATGGCTGTGGATGTAAGCGCTGGATGATGAGCATCAGGATGATGTTCTGGTTTCTGCTTGGATATGATCGGTTGGATCATGTATCTTTGTATGATCAGGTAGATCATGGATGCTGATGGATACATTGTGTGGATCATGTATCTTTGTATGATCAGGTAGATCATGTATGTTGATGGGTACATTGTGTGGATCATGTATCCTTGTATGATCAGGTAGATCATGTATGTTGATGGGTACATTGTGTGGATCATGTATCTTTGTATGATCAGGTAGATCATGTATGATTGATGGATACATTGTGTGGATCATGTATCTATGTGTGCATCAGATGGATGCATTGTATGATCAGGATGATCGTGGATGACGAGCTTCTCCAGATGACATGCAGCAGGATGTTGCAGTGATGATGATGAGTATCAGATGATACTTTGTGGCCGTGGATCAGGTTGTGCAGGAAAGCATGTAATTTGTGCCCTGGGAGATTTGCAGATGGTCTTTCGAGGTTTTGCCTATGGCATGTAATTCGGTGCCCTGGGACATCTGGCAAATGCTCTTGCGAGGTTTTGCTTGGAAGGACATGTAATTTGTGCCCTGGGAGATCTGCAGATAGTCTTTTGAGGTTTTGCCTATGGCATGTAATTCGGTTCCCTGGGATATCTGGCAGATGCTCTTGCGAGGTTTTGTCCTATGGCATGTAATTTGCTCCTGGGAGATCTGGACAGGATGAAAAAGGCCTCAGATGCTTCAGCCAGGTTTTGTGGTGGACCACATGTAATGTGCTGCTGGGAGATCCGACAGGTAGAGCTATGTGCTCGTAACAGCCTGGGATGCTTCAGCCAGGTTTTGTGGTGAGATCACATGTAATGTGCTCCTGGGAGATCCGACAGGTAGAGCCGTGTGCTCGTAACAGCCTGGGATGCTTCAGCCAGGTTTTGTGATGGGTCACATGTAATGTGCTCCTGGGAGATCCTACAGGTAGAGCTGTGTGCTCGTAATAGCCTGGGATGCTGCAGCCAGGTTTTGTGACGCACGTAATAAGTCCTGAGGATTCCACAGTATGGCCAGTGATGATGAAGACCTGCAGGTGGTGGGCCTACATCCAGTATGAAAAAGGACTGGCTCTGTAGAACTTCCTATGACGAGTAGATTCAGAGATTGATTGAGATAGTAGCAGCAGTGACGATGATGATGATGACTCGATGACGATTATCCAGTGACGATGATCCAGAGAAGATGACTTGTGCTAGAAGAACTGTGCTGAGAAATACCTTCCTAGTTAAGAGGGAGTGTTGATGTATATGTAACTTTGGAATGTATTTCACATATATGTATATTGTATTCCTATAGAGATGGTATTATTCCTCTATAAGGAAGTGTCGTCATTTATATTGTAAGTGTCGTAACTTATACTTGATGGGTTATTAGACCACCTTATTTGGGGTCGGCCCTGTATAAGTCATGTGGGTCAAAGGGTTATTAGACCACCCTATTGGGGGTCGGCCATGTGGGTCAAAGGGTTATTAGACCACCCTATTGGGGGTCAGCCCAGTCAGCATTATATTATGTGGTTAAGTTCGAGCCTACATGAGTTAGGTAAAAAGGCAAGTCAAGTCAAGTATAAATAGAGTGCGGGAGGCACTCTATTTACTCACTCACTTCTCACACATGCACTCAAGGAGGAGTGGCGCACTTATGGAGGAGGAGGATCTGTTGCTAGGTTATGGCTATCTCTCTTGGTTGGTTGTATCATTGCTCTATCTATCTCTGAGGAAGTTATTGGGGTTTTTCACCTTTATGGTTTTCCCCAAGTAAATCTTTGTGTCTCTTGTGTGCTTGCATTATTGTCTCCATGATTGATATGCTGTAGATATGCTGTACATGTTGTTCTCTCAGTTAAGATCCTAGATCATATTGAAATACATTCAGAAAATTTAACATAAGGCATATGTGCTCAATATATAGTTCTCTCAAAGGTAGGTGAAAGGACACATCGAGGCGTTACTTGGGCAGATGGAGAGCCAAAGGTCACCCAATGACCGCTTTTTGGGAGTAAAAAGTAATTAACAGTGGTTTTTACCATTTTACATGATACCCGCAGGCTATAGGGATGCAACTCACGGGTACGCCTGTTATAAAGATGCAACAGGCTGGTAGGAATAAAAATAGGGCAAACTAGTATCACTAAAAGATAAAAATGGATCTGAGTCACTAAAATGGATCCTACAGGCCAAAGAATGCTGATTCTCACAGGGTGGAAGATTTCTGTGTAACAGATTCCCCCTAATGTGTGAAGTCAGAGACTAAAAGTGCTGCGATGGCCGAAATACATTATAAAACTCAGAAGTGGAGTGATGGAGACACAAGTGGAAAGAACAACTCACTCGTCATAATACAATAGTATCTCTGAATACATGTCGGTATAGTACAACAATCTGATACAATGGCCATGAATAGGCAGTACATAATGGATATATGTCATAAGTGATCATAGACATGGTCCTTCTACAGTAAGATATGGTCTCCTGCTGAAAAAGAAACAACTGGTGCAAAATTGGAGGTACAAACTGCTGAAATCTGAGAGGTGATATCTCAGATGTAAAGTCAAAGCCATATGTAGCATACTGAATGCCACAATCGCCTGGGGTCTTCTACACAAGTCTTCGATAGTGCAAGTCCCATCAAGTGAATAAAGGTGTTGGGGTCGAACCTGATGAGACATCGTCTGATTACCGGTCAATGATGTATACCATTAACAGACTCGAGATGACCCACCAATAATGAAAATGGGCATCAAGGCACAGAGCACAATCATCAGAGTGTGAATAAATGGGGTGAAGTCGAACACTAGGATGAATCCATCGATCAGGGGATATTGATGTATTCCCAAAACTATCGATGGCGAGAGAAACTTCCACTAATGACTGCAAGCCTCAAGGTACTCAACCGAACTCTAAGCCTCAAGTCCTGGAATAAATGAGTTGAAGTCGACGGAACGAGACTCGCTGGAAGGAGGGCATTAAGGCATCCCCCATCAACCACCACAAGGTACCAACAATGTTGAAAGATTTGGAAGATCTCAGGTGAAACAAACTGACTCAATAAGGATGGCCGACATGCAATAGTCAAGAGATCTGAGGAGTGGTTGACATTGGTTTTAGGACTTCCTTTGAACAAGAGAATGAGCAGATGGATAGACTCAGACAGAATAGACTTGACCTAAACTATGCAATGTAGGAGGCATTACAGAGGGCTCCATAATGATTGGAAGCTTAAATAATCGGTGGAAAAAAATGAGAAACAAGTACAGCTCCTAAGGCCCAACTATAGTCTCGACTCATAATGTATGGAGTGGAATGAATGCTCTATTCAAAGGCGACACAACAGCTTCCAACAAGAAACAGTGACCATAATCTCGTCCGGCTTTTTGGAATATTTGATTTTTTTGGTCTTTTTCATATTTGGGAAAAGCTTGAAAAAGAGTAAAATTGCTTATAGTACAACAAGTGAGGGAACAAGTGTCAAATAGCTAGAAGACTAGTCCCAAGCAGTGGAACATACCTATGCTCAATGCAAGGAAGTGCGTGCAGGATGTGGACACTCGGGGGTGCATTCCCTCAGGTTCAAAAGGTCATCAAATTGTGAAGGGAAAATATAAGCTCTGCAGGGCTTGACAGGGGAAAAGTGCTCAAGCACCAGGCTAACAATTTAGTAAGCGGGAGTCGGCACAAGGCTCAAGCAGCAAGTAGGATGATGCAATGCAATCACAACTCGACATAAAAGGGAAGTCTTTTTTGTAAAGTTAGTCTCCTCACCCGAAAAAGTGTAAAACAATGAGAGAAGAACTCTTCTAGTCACGTATGACTAGAGTGTACCTTTTTCGTAATTAATCCACAAAGGTCCAGAAAATGGGTAAAATTATACCTAAGTGAATGTTGCTTC
Source organism: Larix kaempferi (assembly GCA_027924585.1). Classification (NCBI taxonomy): domain Eukaryota; kingdom Viridiplantae; phylum Streptophyta; class Pinopsida; order Pinales; family Pinaceae; genus Larix; species Larix kaempferi. The sequence continues at coordinate 15,548,355 of BSBM01000378.1, forward strand.
AAATCCTTTAACGAGTCTGAATGACAAGTATACTCAGCAATCTTGTTTGATTTGAAAAAGTCTAACAAGGGCTTAAAAAAGACTTTATAAAAATATTTTTCGTAAAGGTTTAACGAGCCCCAAAAAGTAAACTCGTGACCTCCTTACTGTTTTTAACGAGCTCAAAGGAGAGATGGAAGAATGCTCGTAATGAGAGCAGATGAGTGTCAGGGACATGTGAGACGAGTTCCAAGCGCATGGGACAAAGTGGTGCATAATGCAAGGAACATGAGCAAGATAAGTTCACCCAGGGGGTGTCTGCGAATTCGGATAGTAATAGGTTCAAGTGCATCATAACAATGGGGAGGCCTAAAACTATATGCAAGGTTCCAAATATTCCTGCCATGACTGAAGAAAATGTCAAAAAAGACCAGTAAACAAGTATAAGTCCAGCTAAGAATCCTATCTCCAAGAAACATAAGTACCAAGATTATCTCTAAAACGTACGTATAGAAAAACCAGATACAAGTCACTATGGTAGAAACATTTTCAATTTCACTATTCTTAACCTCGGACAACATGCATGTAGAGCTAACCACTGAAGGTGCCATAGTACCAATACCTAAGGGATGAAAATGATCATCTTCTAAATGAAGAGCAAAGCTGAAGGATGTGAAGGAATATGCAAGAGTAAATTCATCATCACGGGAGTTGGAAATTGTAGAAATAGAATCAAACTCTTCAGGAGCGCTGATTTGCGGATCTATAAGAGAGCTCAAAGACTCATCAGACGCAAACATCAAACCAGGGCTAGACGAGACTGTGACTGGATCCAAATTAAAATGGATGGCAGGTTTTATTATAGGCTCATCTCGTTCAATAAGACCAAGGGTGGGAAGGGAATGAGATCTATGATATAAATCCTCCCAAGGCTCGACATTACCATGCATGGACTCGATCAAATATTCATCTGAAGGTAGAGCACCATCAAGGCAGTCGTGTGAACAAGACGAGTTGGCTGCCTGTTGAATATGCTCGTAAGCGATCTCCGCTACAGATAAAGGAATAGACATCCCGACATGCGCAATGTCTCCAGACGTGGAACTCGTGGATGGTAAAGTCCATGGATAATCTAAATAGGGAGTTCAGAATAGCATACTACTCAAAGGAGGAGGCGCACTGTCGGAAATGGTTCCAATAAAATTCACAGGTGCAGAATGGTTAAAAGTTCCCATCAATGAGGAGTACATCCCAACACCTATGTTCCCAGTTGTCGGCTGAGAATCATAAACTTGTAGGACTATAGATCCCATGGATGCTTTGGAAGGAGTTCCAACATAATCCAGCTGATCGATCGTCACAATCTTGCCTTCATGGGGAAAGCAAATAACTCGAAACACAGTAGACGTGACAACCTTCATAGCGTACATCCAGTTCCGACCCAGTAAAAGGTTGTAATCGATGGGTGCATCAACCACTTCGACTTCAATAGGCATGGACTTACCTCCCAAGGAGACAACAAGGGAAGGGATAATTCCTTGCGGCTTAAAATACCTACCGTCGAATGTAGTGACTGTAGTTCTAGACACAAGTAGAGGAGGAGAGCCAAGATCTTTCCAACAAGTCAATGAAATTACTGATGCGGAAGCACCTTCATCAACCCTAGTACGTTTGACTAATATTTTAAGGCAAACCACCAGTGAGGTTGGACATCAGTAGTGTCGAACTTGATAACACTAGGACTTCCCCCATCCTGAACTCCTAATGCACTCAAAAGGGCATGCTTCTGAGAATGACAGGCTTGCAAAAACTCAAGAGTCGACATGGCACACGGAGTTTGGACAAAATCTTCTACTATGGAGTAGTTCTGGGCGGCTCAAGCATTAGGATTATGCGTGGAGAGCTTAAGAACACCTTTCGGTATCCGCGGCATAATGGAAGGCTTCTCGATATGAAAGGAATTATCAGGAGGAGGGGGAGGCTCATTCCCCAAATTTGGTTGTGGTGCACCATAATCGCGTTGACGAGTAGCAACACAAACCTCCGACTGAACCATATTCACACATCCATAACCACTAGTATTGGAAGAATCCATTTCATTAGTACCATAACTAGTGGTGGGAGCATGCGAAGCCATGTTTTGATGATGAGGAAGGGGATCCTTCAACACAGCTGGGCTTTGTGCCAAATGCTTCAATGCTTCTTCAATTCGAGGACATAAGTGAGTAAGATAATCCTCCCCACAAAGCTTGCAAGGGAATTTCACCTTACGCCTAGGTTTACGTTCCTTGCCAGCATTACCGCCTTCCCGAGGAGGGTTGGCATTCTCTTTATGAGAAGTATTATGATTGGTATTATTATTACTTCCATTGTTTCCACCCCTACGATTATTTCTCCCCTTTTTATTACCACCAAGTTGTTGGTTACCCGACGGTTTCGTTGATTGCATATTGTGTACATCAGACGACGGAGTGGAAGTGGACAAGGTGTGAACCTATCCGGGAGCAGACTAGTTTAGCGACAAATTTTTCATTTGATTAGCTACCAAATCTACAGGGCGAGTGCATGCAGACCCCACGATGCCATCGTCATGTGGTCCAAGAACTGACGTAGGCTCATGTCTTGTTCTCGTTGCAACAGGAATAATGTCATACAAAATGCCAGACTGAAAATAAAGTAGATCTAACTGCTAGACTTTCAAGATAGCTTGTTCCTCAATCACAATTCCGGACATTGAAACATCCTTAGCAATGTATGGAAGTAAAGACTTGAGGAACCATTCCAACAGAAACTCTGGAGGAATGTTGGCTTTCACTAATCTCTTCCACCGACGCCACTCTTGAACGTGATCAGAAATATGTGTGGCCTTATTCTAACGGAAGGTGGACAACAACTCAGTACCAATATCATAACAAACCGGTAACTGTAAATGGTCTAAGAAAACCAAAGCAATCTCGTTGAATCCCCTATAGGTGTTCCCGGGAAACTCCACATACCATTTCGCGGCTGCCCCTGTGAGGGTGCGTTGAAATAGTTGTAATCAAATGGAATCATGATTCAAAGAGTTGGAGGAGCACCAAAGGTGAAACGTCGTGACATGATCTCTCGGGTCCTCACCACCTTTCCCCTCAAACTTTGGAATGTCCGAAGGGAGCTTGGTAGGGACCGGGGGCCAAGTAGGGTCGTGACACACCGGATCATTCATGAGCTTCGAAATATCCAGGAGATTCAACTGTGCAAGGAACGGGAGCTGAGGCTGGAAAGCTTGATTATAAGCTCCCATAAAAGGTTGGTTAAACGGAATTGTGTTATAAGATGGACCAAAAGATTGACCATGAGGATTAAATTGCAGATAATGAGCACCTGACGGCCCGTAAGTTTTCCCATGGCCATAAGATGGATAACCTCCCCCTGCCTGACCCATTTGAGAGTAAGCAGGTATATGCGCGTTTTGAGCACCATATTGGGGTGGTGGGTGATACTAGTGGCCAGTACCGACTGGGTTGTAGTAAGGGTTTCCACCATGAGTATGGGGCATGTATGTACTTTTCATAGTGGGAACCGTGTTGTATTGACCATAATGGTATGGTATGTTCCCACCCCCAACCATAGGATTAGCTTGAGCAGTTGTGTGGTGACTAGAATCATGAGAAGCATTCCCAGCTCCAATATGGGCGTGACTAGTAGCAAGGTTAGTGGTGTGATGTCCATGTGGATAGGAGATATTCCCACACCCTACATTAGCATTACTAGTGGCAGCAATGGACACAAAAGTATGCGGTATTTGTCCACCCCCGTGGTTGGGAGGAACGGTATCATGTGCAAAAGTAGTCTTGGATTGACGAGTAGCGACATGTGTATTAGGTGGTGGATGGCAAGTCGTGTTCCGAACAACATTTCGACTATGTTGGGTATTCCTAGGAGGTGGTCATGTTCCAACATTAGCATGGTTAGGAATTTGACCAGTCCCCATACTATGTGAGTGGGTGGACAATGTAGTGCCCCCTGCGAGGGTAGTGCCCCCAGTGGGTATAGTATGGCTAACACTTTGACTAGTGCCAGCATGAGTACCAACCGTAGTGAAAGGTTTAATAGTAGTGTGACTAGGAATACCAAAAGAGAGTACAGTGGGGTTGATCATTGGGCCAGTATCATCATGAGTCTCAGGTCTCCCGTATCTATAATTTCGTGGAAATGAAGGAACGAAAGGCTCGTCCTATTCTCCTTCTTCGGGTAAGTCGGGCATCCCGTAAAGATAATTATCCAGATTCGAAGGATCAAATGGATCCCGGTCAAGTGGATTAGGACAAATAGAAGCAGGTTGAGTCTCAGGTGGATCACCTCCCCAATCCTCGTGAGGAGTATGGGGATCAGAAGTATGTTCAACTCTACCCGAAGGAGTAGAAGGGTCTTTCCCGATATCGGGATGTGCAGTCATGTAGTTCTCAACGTAAGTCACGTAAGAATATGAAGACTCAGAGGGAGCCCTCCGGCGTCCTCTAGTAATACGGTGTGTAACCAAGGCTGGCTTTAAACCATCCAAACGACAAGACCGGCGGATAGTAGGGCTTTGCGCCACATTCTCTCTGGAGAGAGACACAACGTCTCCTAAAGGATAACTATCAATCAAAAGCACACACCTAGAGAAACTACATCTAAGAGTAGACAAACAGAGTGGCTAAATGAGCTCTCGACACTAGATCCGGTATGTCTCTCCTAGGAGAGGCTTGAGACTCCCAAACTATAGCCGGAGGTAACAGAATCAATTATAGAGACACCCAGGCTTCACTGTGTCGACAAGGTCAAGTCCACTGCATGAACACAACTGTGTTGTCCAATCCCTATCTGACTCAGAACACAAACAACATAACCACTGCAAGTACCCTGTGCGGTACCTAGGTAAGGAAACTATGTTCATCACAATATAACCAATGCTCAGGGGGACAGTCGCAGGTGGGAACCATCATATGGGCAGGGTAGCTAAGCCTGAAGCACAAGAGGATGAACCTCCGGTACCCCCAGATACGAACAAATCATGAATATATCTCCCACGTTCAGCTGGTATCAGAGGGATATCTCCTCAACCAACCTTCCGTGACCTTGTGCTTAACTCTGGATTGAGTAGAGCTTTCTAAGAACATCGATCTATACCATGGATTCCACCACTCCCTGGTCAAACACCTAACATTTCATTCAGTAGTCTTGGATTTTTAACTCACAATGACCTATTCCAAGACTCTAAACCTATGCTAGTTGGTGTACCCTATAAATAAAATCAGTCTAATCAATTTTATGATTAAGTGTTAATTTTAGTGGCTGTGGTTACTCAAGGGATATGTTCATGAAACTAATGATGTGTAGACTCAATAGTATGCAAAATCGTCCAATCCTAGACTCATCTATCCAATAAAACAATGTCACTAATATGCAAAATCAACCAACAATTCCGAAATAAATATGCAATCTTTTATCTTTTCAATGCACAAACAAAACCTAAAATGAAGGCAACAAGCACTCAATGCAAGATGCAGTACATGAAAGTAAAATATTTTGTATTTTCACTTATAAACGAGAAGGAAAATGCAAAAAACTAAATGAATATTTTTTGTATTTTTTCAATATAAATGAAATGAAAAAATGCAAGAAAAATCCTACTATTCAGTCACTGAAGTGCCGAGAAGATCACTAAGACAACCCAACAGATCCTAAACAGCAAGACTCAGCCAAAGGAAAAAACCAAGAAGGCTCAACCAAGAGAAAAGAAGAGATCCGTTCACAACCAAGGCATGAAACAGTCAAGAAAGAGGCCAACAAAGACTTAGGAATCAACCAAACTCACCCAGCAACAACCAATAGCCATAAACCAACAAAATCTGGAGTTACACGCTACTATCGAAGGAATACCTACGGGTACCCGCGAGCAGTAGAGTAAATAGAGGCGAGTAGATGTGGGAAGAACTGAGCTAGCTCGTAGGTGAGGAAAGGCAAATGGGCAATTAAAGAGTCCAGAGGCTCAGAAAAAGAAATTTTGCTACAATGTATCTTAACGGCCAATCAGTGACACAGAGCTTCGATAAAAAGCAACTCTAATTATGGACTAATGCTCAAAAAATTTCCCAAACATGGATGTTTTCCCTAGTGGAGTTGCCATTTCTATATTGGAGAAAAATCATTATGGCTTGGGAATACCACAACAGACAGATGACTACCAGAAATCTACTCAATTCTCAAAGCAATGTTATTATAAATGACAATGTTAAGATAATAGAGAAATGCAACCAACCTTGATCCAACGTTTGATGTAGATCCCCGTTGGATCTTTCAATCCACGCACTTGTAATCTGCAAATTAGTCTTAACAACCAATATCCAACAAGTACATATAATATATGAATGACGTTAACATTATCAATAACAATGGTCCATAATATCATAAGTAAATGTAACCCAATGTATAATAAATGACATTCACACCATGAATGGACGAGAATATGAGTATTTCTACAAAGTGATACGACCTCTTGCTGGAAACCAATCTAAACCAAGATCTAGATCAATCCACTTGTGCCTCCACCACTTCAATCCTCCATGAATGGCAAACTCAAACTAGAAAGGAGTTTGGAAGGTGAACATAACTGGTTCACAACTATAAGGATCAATGAGTGCAGACTCAAGATAGGGCAAAAATCCACTAGAGTTCTCTTACGATTCTCCTCTTCCCCCCGTCCATAAGCCATATGTGCTCAATATATAGTCCTCTCAAAGGTAGGTGAAAGGACACATCGAGGCGTTACTTGGGAAGATGGAGACCCAAAGGTCACCCAATGCCCGCTTTTTGGGAGTAAAAAGTAATTAATAATGGTTTTTACCATTTTACATGATACCCGCGGGCTATAGGGATGCAACTCGCGGGTATGCCTGCTATAAAGATGCAACAGGTGAGTAGGAATAAAAATAGGGAAAACTAGTATCACTGAAGGATAAAAATGGATCTAAGTCACTAAAATGGATCCTACAGGCCAAAGAATGTTGAAGCTCACAGGGTGGAAGATTTCTATGTAACACTAGTCTTGAATCCTTTTGTGATTCCTTGATTAGAGAGCAATATAATATCATCCATCTAGGAATAATTAACAATGCAAATACATCTGGGAAAGCCTTATTGTCCCAACAGAAAGAAAAGTCTAAGCCTCCCAAGAAACAAAATTTTCGCAATAATAAGTCAAGGAACTAGTGCTTGAGCGAATAATACCTTGCTTTAATAAGTCCTGAACGAGCATTTCAATCTCTGTTTTTTGGTGAAATGGGTAGCGATAGGGCCTGATGTTGGGAGGAACACTGCCAGGAAGGAGCTGAATACGATGGTCTTCTGGCCTGGAAGGTGGAAATCCCACTGGTTCAACAAAAACACCTGTATATCGATCCAGAATTTATTGTAGATCCAAAGGAGTAGTGGAGACCACTGAAGGTTGCATCTGAATGGAATGGAGCTGAGCGATGACACCATGTGAATTCTTCTTGAGGAGTTTTTCCATGCGATGTGAACTAATGATGCTGAGAGAACCTGGTTGTAATCCTGTCAAGGTGTGTTTTTGGCCATTGAGGGAAAACTGCATCCAAAGTTCTGCAAAATCCCATAATATAGGGCCAAGTGTGCATAGCCATTGAGCTCTCAAAACCACATCACATCCACCTAAGGTCAAGGAAAACTCGTCAGAGCGCAAGGTATAATATCCCATAGAGATACGCACATTTCGACACTTCCCTTTGCAAGGTAAGATGCCCCCATTGGAAACCATGACTTCAAAGTTGGAGCAAGGATGGATAAAACAATCAGTTTGTTTGGCGATCCAAGAGTCAATGAAATTATGAGTGCTACCAGAATCAATGATTATTGTAAGAGGAAGCTTCTTGAAGTAACCCCTAACCCACATTGTTTGGGGGGTGGTGATTCCAGCTAAAGCATGGAGAGATATCTCTGGCTGGTCATCCTGAGACGGAGGGTCAATAGGCAGTTCCTGAATGTTGACCGGAGCATCCAGTGTTTCTGGATCTTCGTCACCAATTTCAGAGGCAGGCGGAGAATCCACATCCAAGAGATAGAGCTTTTGATGAACACATCTATGTCCCCAAGTGAATTTCTCATCACAATTATAGAAAAGCCCCTTTTCTCTACGTGCTTGCATCTCTGTTTCAGACAAACGCTTGATAGGAGTTGGTCGAGCAGCTTGCGGTATAGGTGGTTGTTGAGAATCCATATTTCAGAATGGAACAAAAGTGGGCTTGGAGCGTTGTTGGGCTGCAATCTTGTCTTCTGCCAACTTAGCCAGCCCTAGGGCTTCCATCATTGTGTTGGAACAGAACATTTTGACCTCAGAGCGGATGGCATCCTTTAGACCACTGATAAAACAACTCTGATAAAAATCATCAGACAATCCTTCGGTGTGGTTGGCTAGATTCTCAAATTCGGTTTGATACTCTCTCATAGTGCCAATTTGGTGAAGTTTAGTGAGGGATCCTATGAAGTCATCAAAAGCACTAGGACCAAATCGTTGCAAAAGGAGCTAGCAAAAGTCTGGCCATTTGGGCTCTGGATGAGCCTTGATGTACCAACGGTACCATTGAAGAGCTTCCTGTTCCAAATGAAAGGATCCCAGTGGAACTTTGTTAACATCAAAAGTATTATGCAGACTGAAATACTGTTCTGCACCATAGATCCATCCAGTTGGATTGGTACCATTGAAGCGAGGAAAATCAAGCTTCGGACCACGAAAATTGTTGGAAGAAGAGAACCCATTGTCTGATGAAGACTCGAACTGTCGTTTGTTGTTCATAGCTGAATGTTCAAGATGTAGGCTGAGAAATTTTTCATCCAGATCCTGGCTTTTGGCTTGGATGGCTGCAAGTGCGTCCTCCATGGTTTTTGCTCCTGCACGGGTGACAACCATAACCAGGAGTGTTTTTTTTTTTCGGTTGACTGGGTAGGAAAAAAAAAACAAAAACTACTTCAGTAAAGGAAAATATGGACTTGGGAAAAAATCTGAAGGGTAATTGGGGTTTGAATAGGTTTTGGACACTGTCGAATAGACAGGGAAGCAAAAATGAGGATTTTAGAAGCAGGGTGAAAGAATGGGAAAATTTGGTAGAGGGGAACAAAGAAGCAGAATTCAGAAAGGAACTCTATGGTAAAATTTGAAGGTGATTGGGTGAAATCTGAGGAAGTTATGGCAAACTCTAAAAATAGACAAATGTGGGATTTTGGGCTTTGGGAAGGGAAATTGGGGATAGGGTCCTCAGGAATGAAATATGCAGAATGGGATGACAGGGGTTCCCCAAAAATTTCAAGGGAAACAGAGTGAAAACAAGGGAGATATGGAGATTTTTTTATTTTTTATTTTTTCCAGACTGGAGTGGCTACGGCTCGGAAGGGATTTGAAATGGCGCCGAATGGATTGAAAATGGCTGGATCTGGAACGGCTTGCAAAATGGATCTAAACGACTGGATCTAAAACGACGCAGCAATGATCGACAACAGTTCAGCTGAAAATAGACATGGACGCCAGGTATGTGCGGCTTCCTAACAGTTCAAGGGTTTCACTCGGCCACCAATGATGTCTGACGGCTTGCGTATTGGGGCAGTGCCCCTCACTCCACGGCTCAGGTAAAACTGATAACCACTTTGCCACAAACGACAGCTCTTGGTTTACCTCACGGGTGGGAACTAGTCAATCAGGTAGGGTCGTTGCCCTTTTCGCTGGCAGGTCCTCTCAATGGGCCAGCTACTTCGGGGTTCCTGTGGTACTTTTCACAATGAGTTTTAGGGATTTTGCCCAAGTACTTCCCACAATTAAGCGGATAGGGATTATTCCCAAATCCGAACCTGCAACAGATGCGAAAAAAAAATTGGCAGAAATTTCACCCAGCGAGCCCAAGAAAGTGCTCTGATACCAGATGTGATGCACTTGCAAAAATTAATTAATAAAAATATGCGAAATAGCAGAAATGACAGAACTCAGAATCACTTTTATATTGATCACATACCACTTCGAGGGGGCAACCTCCTATGAGCAAGCTCAATACAAATAACTTCACGGTGCCTTCATAGGTCTCAACACACACTTATATACTAAGTCTAGGCGCCAATACTATGGGTCAAAACCATGGGCCACTACAAACTATGGATCAACAATACTACGGGAGACTTACAAAGCATATGCGCTAACAACAATAACATAAACTATTGATCAACAAATACTACGGGACGACTTACAAAACATATGCCTCCAACAACAATATACTAACAAAGTAAATACATGGGTTCCTAACATATAGAGGCGAACTTTGGTTCTTCAGTGGTTCCAATGTTCAATTTCTGAGTTTTTACAGGATCACTCAAATCTGGTATCTCCAATGGTGTTCCTTCAACCTCGTGGTTTCCTTATGACTCAGGTATGTTTACATTGCACGGGTCGTCATCATCGCTTTCCTCTTCGTCTTCATCTAAATCAAGGTTATAAAATTCTAGGGCATGTTCTGGCTATCTTTCCCATTCTGGTCGATGATATGAAGGTTTTGCTATGTCACTGAATATCTTCTTTTTGATGACCTATAATGCCTCATTTATGCTTGGACATTCATCCTCAAAGCTGAAAGTTGCTTGGAAGTCTTTAATCATGAAAGACCATTCCATTGTTCCTCTATGCAATTCTGTTTCCATGTACGAATTCTTCGGAATCTACTCTAGTGTGTGTAAAAACAGATGAACCCATTATGTCTGTGGTATATGTGTCCATGCTTTCTTGCAACTGTCTATGTGATCCCTCGGATCAGTTTATCCATTGAATTTCACTTGCACCAATTCATTTTGTTCCAGAAATATGGTTTCCATCATATGCTTGCATTCCTCCCATGTAGTCATATTCTGCTTATGCGTGACCCACCATCTAGTAGGTGTAGCGTGCAGTGCTATATCCAATGTTGTTATCTTATGTTCATCTGAAACTGCGATAATATATTCTTGAAAAAATGTATCGATGTTAGTCAAGCCATCAAAAGTAGGGATTGGGATTACCTCTGTTCCAATCCAGCGCAGTGATCTGGTTAGATGTGCACATCTTCTTGTTGAAACTTCATGCATTCTGCTTTGCGAGTTCTCCAATCCTGCATTTGAATCTGATATGCAAGATCTTTCACAGTGCCAAATCAATGTTCCATCATCGGTTGGGTTGACATAGTTTGCTTTATTCGCTATCATATTGTAGATATGATCCAGATACTGAACTCGTCATTCTCCTCTGATAGGTTCAGTATATCTGGGTCCTTGTGCAGGGTCTAATGGTGCGGTGACCCTGATGTCTTTTCCTTCAAATATCATAGGTTTCTTTTTCAGGTTGATGAATGCGAGTTTATCCATAGCCCAATCTATCCCCAATAGTGCAAGATAAGGTTGGCTATCATCTACGATCGCAATCACTTCAAAGTCTTCTCTACTTCGCACTCCATCAATGTCAACAAGGACATTTGATAACCTTCCAAAGAGGTATAACCTTCTGCTGATTTGATAACCTCAACTGTATTGGTGACCATGATAACATCGGCTTCCCCATTTGTTCCCATGTCTGCTTGGTTAAGACATTCACTTATGAGCCTAATTCAAGGATGATTTCATCCATTTCAAAATCTCCGATCTGCGCATTCAGTCTCATCTCTCTTCTACTTCTTTTATGGCTATTGATCTGATGAACCTCTTTGTGTGATTCATTTACTATACTGCGCTGCTCATAATTACTCATCAAGCTCTGTAATTATGCTAAATCATTCTCATGCTATAATAGCTTCATGCAGCTCTATAATAACTATGCAATAGGACTCATCTGGTATGTTGCAGTGTGCGATCGATCATATGCGGCTGGCATATCCTTCACAGCTGTGGTTTCACTTTGGAACTGGATTCTTGGAGTTACAGGTGTTGGTTCTTTAAAAGTTTCCCTTGCTTCCATAAATACTTCTTTTTGTTTGTTTAGTTCGAAAGCAAGTATTTTTGTCGTTGCTTTCCTTATCCAAGTCCCTTCAATAGGATTTGTTTAGCCTGATGATTCTCAGAAGTCGAAGCTTCCGTTCTTTGATCTGCGCTGGTCATAGCTCCACTTCACGTCACAGCATGAATGTTATAATATGTATTCCTCTTTTCTGTTGCGATCATCTGTACATTGATATTTTGTCCCTCTTTCCTTCTTTCTTGCATTTTCGCTTGCAAAACAAGGAATTCTTCAATGACATGATCAAATGACTTACAATATTTACAAGTTGTACAGGCATTTGTGCAATCTTTGGATAAATGTCTAGGTTGAGCGCAGTTATAGCATACTATCTGACCTCTGCCTCTTCCCTGTCCTTCTCCAGTATTTCGTCGTCTTCCTCTGAATCCACCACGTCCTCTATATGCGCCTTGATCACACTACGCATTATCATTGTTATGCGGTGTTTCTTCCCGTACTTGATAAATATCATGTTTTCTTTCCATCATTAGTTCATAGGCTCTATAGTTGGAATCATCACGGACAACTGATTCACAGAATGTGCAGTATAAGTTCTTGGGTGTTCACACATATTTATGAATTAAATAACAATCTTCTGGGCGATGTGCTTTGCATCGGTAAATTTCACACCATGGTCCTTGCTACTGATTTAGTGTGTTTGGAGCTCCACTGTCGAGGTAATCTTTAAACACTCGACAGTGTTCCTTCGAGTGTCCTTCTGCTTTACAATTTGTACACCATACTTATTCTCTGGTTTCTTTTCCTTTCTTCATGTCGTGTAGTTGTAGTGTTAGGTTTTCTAGATGTGTCTATATCTGAACCATACCTGCGCTAGTCTCTCCTATTGGTGAAGCCTCTAGTTTCATCGCAATCTCTAGGGCCTCGGTCTACGAAGCAAATTTCTGTTGCATCAATGTCAGTCTGATGTGTGCCAACAACGCAGCTATGAACCACTCTTGGTGCTATTGCAGTGCTATGTCAAATCTCACTTGATCTAACAACACTTTGAACTTCTGATCAAATTCCCACACCGACTCATTGGGTTTCTGCTTAATCTCTTTGAGCTCTGCGATACACTGTGACTTAGACTTAGGTTTTTAAAATTCTCTTAGGAGGGCAGCCTTGATATCCAGTAGGGTCCTATTCTGTCCGACAGAATATTTCATAAAGAAATTCAAGGCTTTGTCCCTGAATGTAGTGACTAGTTGTTCTTTCTTAACAACGTCATCATGGAATTTTTTAACATTCCACATGGCTTCACAAAGAAACCAATGTTGCTCAAGGTCTTCTAGACCCATTCCTTTGAATATCGATAGCTTGATATCGTTTGTCATTCTCTTTCTAGGAAGTGCAGTGTTCTATGATGTGGTAGGGATACTACTTGTCGGAATGTTCTGAGTACTTGTTGTTGCGGTGTTACTACTACTGTTGTGTTGTGGGTTATAAGTATTGTCAACTAGAGGATTATGTGGAGTGATGGGATGATAGGTAGCTAGCTACTCAAGGTTTTGTTCCACTATCAGTCACAGCTTGTAACTCATTTTCTATAGAGATGCGAAGTTCAGGTTATTTAGACCTCTTTTCAGTACTACACTTGAATCTTTTACCACTTCTTAATGTGTGAATGTGTTCCTCTATATCACTGTCTAAATTACCGAACATTACAGACTCAAAGCTTCTAGGGATCTTATTGCATTCTTAAGACACCTTTCTCTGCTAATAGCATTTTAATGTATATATTGAGATTGTTTAGGTACTTACCTCTGAATCCTTTGAAGAAATCGGCCCCTGCTGCGCTGTAACACTTCAACGTGTCCAACACAAATTATGTGACATAGCCTTCTAGTATATTGTCTAGCCAGAATTCTACTGCTCTTGATATTGGCATTTCCACTACTTTAATCCTCTAGATCAGTTCTGGAGTCGACACGGTAGGTTCTCCTCCTTGATATCAAGTTTTATGTTCTGTTAATCTCAACAACCACTCGTATAGGTCGTTGTTGAAGGTTGCAAAGAAAATTTCGTAAATATCAGAATATAGATATATCTGCAACCATTCTTCGTCAAAGAAAGAATGTTTGTTCTCCTTTCTTGCAAACTCCTTCTTTGTATTTTCCACCCAGTTTTGTATTTCTATCCTCTCGGGATGCCAATATTTTGAGCACATCACCAGTTGGCACGAAAATGGAACCATTTGTTGGCTTACTATCTGGTTTCTTTAGCTTTCTTTGTATTGACCCAGGTTCTGCGCAGTTGTGGTGTAACAAACCCTTCTTCACCGATCCTTTCGGCAATAGTCTATGAACAAACTGAGGTCTCACCCAAGGAGAATTTTATGGGGGATTACAAAATTAGGTTTCTGCAATCAGGCAATGCATGGTTAACAGACTGGGGGGAACTACGTGAAGCTTCACCCACTTCGTGGTTATCACTTATACTATAGCGCACATTGGGACTGCACACTTCTACAAGACCACTTAAACAGTCGAACAACGCAACTCCAGACTGCGCTACCTCTTAACCATCATACACTCTAAGGATTTACTAACTTAGTTTTATTATGCACTCACATATTAGACTATGCACTTCGCGAACTCATGAAATATGGTGGGATATGATGCGACCACGCGCTTCTAGTGTTGCGCTTTCAGGGAATCGCACTTATACAGACTTCGCTGAATTAGTGTTACCCAAATAACTCAAACATTCATCGCATTAAGAATTACTTGCACATTTAACATTCATGCATATATGTTCGACACTTAACATATTATTCTTGATAAGCCCAGATTATAGGTATCACATAGCCTTTTTCCCACAGTAAAAGCACAAGAAAGGGTGAAATAAATACACTTGTTTTGTGGGAAAATGATTTACTTTGATTATTTAATGAAGATGTTTTAACATTATTCTTTTTATGCTTAGAGGGTGTTTTTATAAACTAATGCATGAAAATGAGTATGTTGGAGGAGGCACAAGTACGGTAAGGGACAACATGCAAATCTAGTTAAGAGACTGAAGGACCATACAAAGCTCAGCGCCCTTTTTCCCTGATTTATAGAGCAGAACTCCTGTTCAGCAGGATCGGAAATTAAACATATAGTTAGGTTAGATTTAGAGGCATATATATATGGACCTCTCGGGTAGCAAGGGGATCCTACTACCATTTTGTAGAACCATTGTTTTATTCTTTTTATACTACACAGACAGTTTGTGTTACAGACTATTTTCTGAACCATGAAGTTACTATTTTGAATAAAGAAGACTGATGTTGCTTTCACACCTGCGTTTATAAGTTTTCTATACTCCTGGGTACGAGTTGGGGAGTGCCCCTCCAACACGTAAGTCAGGAGTTTTACTCTGTTAAGGTATTTTTCAATATGTGTTATGCATCAATTTAATCTATATCGCATATGAAAGTATTTTGATGGCATTTGAATAGCACGATTTTTTTTCTGTAGTAAAGCGACCATTTTGATTTTGTAGTTGGTTAAAGCGCATTCCGTAGTTCAGTAACGTTGTTCCATAGTCCTGTAGCGGCATTATGCCAAGACGTATTTTGACATCTATTTTCCTGTATGCTTGCGTTAATTCTGAAACAGTGATCCAGATCTAGAAGTTCATGCACTTTTTCCTTATTAGAGTTTTCTCACAAAGAATAATTACTTTCAACACTTTGGTTTAATTGATGATCACCACTTCTTAGTGTTTAATCCAAATAAATAAAGATTGGTTAATTCATAGCATTAGATATTTGCATTTTGAATTTAGTTTTTAGCATTCAAATATTTTAGATCAGACTTCTAGTATTATGCACTTGATTTACAGTATTTGATTCCTAGATTAGAATCGCTGCTTTCAGTCTTTTGTTTCTAGAATAAATTTGCCAAGTTTCAGCAATTTAATTCATAGTATAGATTTACTGTTTTCAGCAATTTAATTATTAGTGTAGATTTACTGCTTTCAGTATTTTAAACTTCTTAACATAGGAACTTGTCATTCATAGATTTACAATCTTTTCAGCTCACCTTCTTCTTGATTAGATAAACATATAAGATCTATACCAACACCCCAAACACGACGAAGACTATCCTCTAGAGCACATATAGTGTTAGCACCTCTGAAGTTTGTACGTCCCCCGGGTTGATAATTAAAGTAGACTCCTGGTCTAACTGCCCTCATTAGGCATCCATTCTAAGAGCTCACCAATTCTCATCACCCATTCATGTGGAAAATACATATGAACGCAGAGATGCACACAGTTATAAGCATGAACTTAACCATAAACAAAATAAAACACATGGATTCAATCACACAACACGGTATTTAATGTGTTTCACCCACAGGATGGGAGCTACGTCCACAGGAATTGTTGATTCTATTATTGGGAAGGCTCCAACAGTTCGAGCCTATGCACTCAGCTGGAGGATCTTCTCTCTATAATGGGTCTCTGTGCACACAGCTATAGAGCCTCTTTACAATACTTAGTCTCTCAACAAAGATCAACATAAATCAATAACAATCTTAATCGAGATCAACCCTTCCCTTACAAAATTCCCCCTTTTATAGATCGTGCCCTTAGGTCATGTCTTTACAATTCATATGGGACAAAAACCCTAGAGTAACCAAAACTAGTGTGGTTACTCCGCCAACTCGGCCTGTCGCAGTCAACAGCTGATCCACTCTCCTATGGCCACTTTTTTGTCCCACTCCTAGCTCTGACAGTCGCATTCCTCCCGGAACGGCTCTAACTGTATAGTGGCATGTCGCATTCCGCCCCTCTGGCCTTACTGTCGTTGTCGACCCGTGGCTTTGCTTCTAACGGTTTCTGCCACTCTAACTGCCAGTTCACTTTCAACCGCTTCCCCACTGCTCCTTACCCAACTCCTGAGAGTTATGGAGTCGCTTACCAAAAATAGGTCGTTGTTCGACCTTTCCTTACTTTGCGCTTTATTACCAAAAGTAACTGTTGTGTTGGAACTGCATATCAGCAGAACTGCGCCATGCTCAGACTTCGCATTTCCATTGCGCTTTACCCAAATTGTGCTTCACCAAAACTATGCTATTTGGACTTTGCTTCCAAAACTGTGCCACTTGGGCCACGGCCAACAGAGAGTCTGAAACGGTCAAAGAAGACTCCAAAATAAAAATAAAAAATCGTGAAGCTAGTACCCTAGGCCCAAAAAAGTGTAAACTAATACCTAGAAGAACTCTTCTAGCCAAATGTTGACTAGAGTATTCATTTCTCGTAAATAGTCTAAACGGTTTGAAAAAAGGGTTAAACTATCACCGAAAAATTACCTTTCTAATAATTTTACAAGCGTAAAAGAATCAAGTTCACTTGGTGATCTTTTCCTATTTTGGGAGTATGAAAAGAGCTTAAAGACAACTGTTATGTAGAATTTTGTCCTACGGATAAGCCAAAACTCTCTTAACTTTAATGCAGACTTTAAACTAACTCTAAAGCAAGAAACAAGCCAAAACAAATGCTACCTTGAAATTCCTGAATCAACTTTTACAGCAAGACTAAATGTATTCAGAAACAATGAGAGGTGAGACACACCTTTCAACTGACGTTTGTCCCGCTTCTAGCTCCTGATCCAAAGCTCCAATGTAGAACCTGTTGAGATCAATCAAAGAACAAACATGCAAGCTTCCAAATACCTTGAATGTAAAGATTAGATTCAAATCTGGATTAGATACACTTCATGCTAAGAACTTATGCTAAAACACATGAAATGGGAAAAACAAGACAAGTTATCTTATTACAACTTGAAGAATGCTTACATAGGTTGCTTGATGTCCAAGCCAATCCTCCAGCTCCAAGTGCCTTCTCCTCTAGCTATCTCCACAATGCTGCAAGATCATGAGTTTGGTACTTCAAGAGTCCTCCTCCTTCCCCATGGAATGCCTCTCTTTTATAGTGTATGGTAGGGTTAACCAACAAGAGAGATGGGTGGATCTAGGGAGAGATAAGTGGATCAGGGTTTCTAACCATAGAAAGTGAGTTGGGATCGAATCAGGGACCCCAATCTTCCACTATCTTCGAAAATCCAAAATCCCACAAGCCATGGGAAAAAGGCTAATAAAAGAGTACCGCGCCCTGTGGTCTGAGCACAACGCGGTACTGCCGCATTTTGTGGAAAAAGCATAGCGCGGTAGTGTGGAGTACCGCGTGCATATAAATGAGCAAGGCGCGGTAGTGTAAGTAAATAAAGTCTCAGCTGGGTCAGAACTTGTCAGGGTAGATTTACCTTCAGGGTTCATTCATCTTCTGGGTGGTTCAAACAGCAGGGGAAGTGTCGTCAACTCTGTTTGTGGTAGATATGCGACACTGTGGAATATAGAAGTATAACAGATGCCCCCTAAAGTGTGAGGTCAGAAGGGACTGATGGCCGAAAGACTTTACAAATATAGTGTGCAGAGATAGCATCGAGGAGAGCGACACTGCGCTGAAACAGAAACAAAGTGTTAGATATACCACCGAGGCGGGCATCCCCATGCTCGGAAACAAATGACTCAAAGCATGGCTTTCGACCAATAAATTGCAGATCCATGAGTACTGAGATGATATAGACTGTGGACAGACCATGGCTACTATGAACAAGCGTAGATCCATGAGACAACAATGACACATCCACGACCAATACAATAAGTGGATCTGTGTGACAATACAAAGGACATCTCCATCGCAACCTGGACGCAATCAAGATACAGCGGTGCGCCCAGGGTCTTCTACCCGATCGCAAAAGATACGAATCTAACCATGTGATTACAAGGTGTTGAAGTCGAACATGGTAGAAACCATTTGATTAGCGGTCGATGATGTAGACCGTTAACAAATGCGAGGGAGATCACCAATGATGACGATGATTCCGAAGGTATCAATAGTACATCTCAACGAAATGCGAATGAATGAGTTGATGTCGAGCATCCGAGAGATTGCTTGATCAGAGGTCAATGATGTGAACCTACTGTCAAACACGAGGAAACCTGCCATTGAGGCATGCAGGTACCAAGGTACTAATAGTTGATTCCTAAGTCTAATTCCCGGATAGTGATTTGGTGTTGATAGGAATAGACTCGTCGAAGGTGGGCCATGATGTTTCCCACATCATCGACACGAAATCAGCACGAACGATAAGATGATGAAACAATGGAGTATGTACTGACACAGTAGAGGCCTGACACAATGAACTCGAAACAATGCAACCCTTTGAACATATAACGGCATGTAACAGGACTTGGCAGCAGGGATTATTGACAATAGAGGATAGACACCAGATGAGTAGTCTCGTGGCCAGGGAGACGACTCATGATGATGACCATAACTCAGTGAAAAAAGGATACCCAATATAGACAAGAGACAGACACATGCCATGTTCAAAGGTAACGACTGACAAGCTGCCATAAATAAACTTGACTCATCCCCCCATATTCCCCCGACATGATAGACGAGTACCTCTTTGTTGTTTTGCGAGCTTGAAGAGGATAACAGATGCTCGGTGTAGCTCATCTCATGGATGAGTCCAATCTCACATGTTTTACGAACCTGAGAAAGGAGGGGTTCGTCCCAAAGTGGGTCCTTCGATGTTAAAATTTTAACGAGTCCAAGGAAGGAAAACTCGGTAGTTTTTCGCATTTAGAGAGCCTGAAAAAACTTAAAGGAAGCTCCATAATGTACTTTTTCATAAATTTAGTCCCTCGATCCCGAAAAAGTGTAAAATAATTCCCGAGAGAACTCTCCCAGCCGAGATTGACTGAGGTATACCTTTCTCATAAATAGTCTAGACGGGCCGAAAAAGGGGTAACCTATCACCGAATAGACGACCTTTCAAATACTTTTACAAGTGTGAAAGAGTCAAGATCACTTGGCAATCTTTTCAATTTTAGGGAGTCTGAAAAGAGCTAAACTATGGACTCCTATGGTCTTTTTTGTAATTTTTAATTATTCTTGTCCGAAAAAAGAATAAAATACAACCAGGATAATACTTTCCTCATCGTTTAACGAGCATGAGTAAAGCTGACCGTACTCGACACCATTTACTTGAGTTTGACAAGCACGACACGGGTGTAAAACTGCTTGGAATCTTTTTCAAGTTTTAAATCTAGAGCACGAAAAAGATAAAGTGGGCTCAAAATGAAGGTCAGATTATGAATAAACACCAGTGTGAATGTATCGCGTTTTTACCGGGGATCCTGTCAATAAATGCTCAAAAAACTGGACACTAGCAATGTGAAAAAGGTTTTATTTTAACCATTAAAATAACAATTAAAAAATATGTGAAAATGCTATATAAGGAATGGTTAAAAATAGAAATTACTATTTCATTTGTGTTTTTACCCAAAGAGGAGATTTTCACCTATTGAGGAGCAAAACTTCAAGGATCCATATCGGGAGTTCTAGGACACCATTTCGACAACCGTCTGCGCCAGGTAAGAGCTCTTGAGCCCCTCTTTCATTTCATGTAGGAATTATTTGCTTTTACCAGGAAAAATTCAATTTTTGGGCAAGCCCTTTTGGGAAAAAATCGCCCTTCACAGTACCGCGTGGGGGCTCTATAGAGAAACGCGGTACTGCCTAATAGTACCGCGCGGTAGTCCCAAACTGAGGCACGACACTGTGCAGTACCGCGCGGCATAGTTTCCCTCAGGTGCGGTGAAGGCGATTTTTGTGTTTAAGAAATCAAATTTTCTCCAATTTTCTGTTGGAACTAAGTTGATAAATAGTTACTAACTGCTTTCCCTGACCTTTTGCAGGAGTTTGCATCTTGTTCGAAGCAAAATGGTAAGCTGGAAAGAAAGAGAGCATGAAGTGGATGATTTTGCAGCTGAAAATGACTTACCAACCGTGACCGTGAAGCGAGAATGTGGTTTGTTGAAGTTCTTTGAGACCAAAGGGATTCGTCAGCAACCCAAGCTTCTCACTCATCTCATCCAATTGTGGGACCCTGACACTCGAGCTTTCCGAGTGGGAGAGCATGTTCTCGAAATTCAAGTCGAGGATATTTTTTTCCTCACGGGTCTCTCGAAAAGAGGGGCCTGGGTGAACTTTACTGGATACTCAGCCTCAGAATCAAGTACAGATGACTTGATTGCTCGGTATTGCCATCAGGGTTCAAGTAAGAAAAGTGGGAAGGTGGCCATAAAGGAGGTTATCGAACTTCCTGTAAAAATTGTACTGTTCACTATCACGCGTGTAGCAGGAAGTGTGAGTCCGCATCAGGAATCTCGCACACAAGTGAATCTTGCAGTAGAGTGTATGGGAGGAACAGTATTTAACTCGTGTGAGGCGGTGTTGTCCAATCTGAAAGAACAAGTGCACAAGTGTAGGGTTGGAAAGAATTCCCAATTTGGCTATGGGAGCATCCTAGTTACCTTCTTTCTGGCGAGGGTGCCACTGTTGCGCCTGCAGATATCTATGCCCCCCCGTCCACCTACTGAGCCATGGATGGCTCGATGGAGTGATTATGCTGGACGTCTCGGGGGACCTCAGCGCTTAGCCTTCGGTGAGGATTTCTTTTCCTGGCTCGAGGAGCAGATAGTTATGATTGATGACTATCCCTACTCCGGGGTAGATTTTCATGAGGACATCGACTTGGCACTGCCAGAGGACGATGATTGGGACAACTCTGGTATGACCTTCATGGATATGTATTTTTTCCTTTTTTAAATATTTAATTTTTATTACTTTTTTAGAATGTGTAAAATATGTCTAATGTATGTTCGCATGCATGTTGCAGACCGTGGACCACAGAGACCAGCTGGGTACTCGCCACTACGTCGTGGTGGTGTTGACCGTCAAGCTGTTCCTGACGAGGAGGAGGATGAAGACAAAGCAAGAGGTGTTCGGGACATTGAGAGGAACTTACAGGGATTGACTCATGGTATCCCTGCTATGAGGATGGATGACATCCATTATCATCTCCAGCGGCATACCGTAGGTGTGCCTGGTCGTATCAGTCGACTTCTTCGTAAGGTGGTTCGAGCTGTAGTATGTTACCACCAGCAGCGGGAGGAGTCCGATGAGGGACATGATAGGTCTCCTAGATCTCCATAGATGGTCTTTTGATCTTTTCGCGGCATGTACACAATATGTAGGCTTTGAGAGCCAAATTTTGTATATGGGATTTGGTCCCAAATTTTGTCTTTGACACAAAATTTATGTATTTTGGAAAAAACACTCTTATATACAGTGATATGGACCTATTTATGATCTAAATATTTACAATGACTTGTGCATTTTATTTTTAATGATGTGTTTATGTGTGGGCAAGATGCCAATCCAAAATGTAATTAGCCAATGAATCAGCTATACAATTGAATTCTCTCGGTATGTGTTGATATGTGATAAAATTAAATGATCGTTCCAAGAGGCGTACTCTCCGAAATAAATGAAGTAGTATAGGATCACGAACTGTGTAAACACGGTTTAGATGATAAACCACGAGTTGGGAGTCTAAAAAGACTGATAAGGAGTCAATTTCGAGCGAAGCAACCTCCGTCAAGAGACCAATGACTGCATGGTACTCCGCGATATTGTTGGTTGCAGGACCTAAACAATTGGCTCCTGAAGAGATCAACTCGCCAGTGGGGGAATAGATTACCCATGCTGCGGAAGCGAGATTCCGGGTATGTCGGCTTGCACCGTCGGCGAATCCAAAGTAGGCAGACATCTGCGCATAAAGTCACGAGTCAAAGTAAGAGCGGATACATGAGGTCCACGCGCACACCAAAAAGAAAGCAAAAGAAAACTAAGTACATTATGTACAACAAGTAACCCGTGTAGGGTAACCTCATGCGTAGAAACGTTTGAGGTATATCCCGTTGCGGGGCCGTGCCAATGGCGTACCATCACAATCGATTAGTTCATAGGCTCCTTTTTCTAAGACACATTTTACAATGAAGGGCCCGTACCACATAGATTCAAGTTTACCTTTTCAAAGTTTATCATGCATCTGATCATATGTAAGTACGAGGTCACCCTCATTGAAGATCCGAGGTTGAACGGATTTGTCGTATTGAGCTTTGACGCGTTTTTTGTGAGCTTCATTAGCCAAAGCAGCGTTGCGGCGGGTTTCATCTAGCTTAGCTAGGTATAGAAACCGTTCCTCTTCGGAAGTAGTGTGTGGAAGTAGCTCTATAGCTATCTTGAGTGATGGAATTTCACATTCAATCGGCAGAATGGCTTCTAGGCCATACACCAGTTGGAATGGTGTAAACCCAGTAGCACTTTTCACTGAGGTCCGGTAGGCCCATAGTGATGAGAATAGAGCTGAGTGCCAGTTAGATTTCTGGGTACCCACAATGCGCTGAATCATTCGTTTCAGGACTTTGTTAATGGATTCAACTTGGCCATTAGCTTGTGGGTAATACGGGGTTGAGTTTTCATGGCGAAAACCCAGCTTGGCACTTAGTTCTTCGATCATATGGTTCCTGAAATGGGAACCGTGATCGGTCACAATAAACTGTGGGACACCGAATCTAGCTATAATATGATTGAATATGAAGTGTGCTGATGTTTTTCCGTCCTTAGCATACGTAGGCATCGCTTCAGCCCATTTTGTAAAATAGTCGACAGCTACTATGACATAGCTATGCCCCCCGGCTGAAGTGGGCTTACAGTGCATGAAATCGATGCCCCATTTGGAAAAGGGGCCGATGGCAATAACAGGATGGAGTGGAGCAGGATGCGAGCGTGTTTTGCTATGAATGAATTGACATGGCGGACACTTCTTGACTGTTTCAATGCAGTCTTTGAAAATTGAGGGCCAGAAGTATCCTGTTCGTAGTATTTTCTGGGCCGTAGCCATCCCAGAGAGATGACCACCACATGCTCCAGTGTGGCAGTCATTGAGAACGTGTTCCGCCTCATTTAAGGTCAAACAACGTCGAAGGACGGTGTCGACACCACGCCGATAAAGAGTATCGTTGACTATAAGATAGTATTTTGCGTGATGTCGGATGCGTCGCCGTTCGTTGCGAGTGAGGTCGGGACGGAAGCATTGGGTTTGGAGATATAAAAGAATATCCCCGTACCATGGATCAGACGTGCTAATGAGGAACAATGTTCATCAGGAAGAGAATCAATGGGCTCGGGTTGCTCAGTAGCACGGGGCAAGTTACAAATTAATTCCGCGAAGACCAAAGACTTCTTGGACTTAGCCTTGACAAACTCCAAATCAAACTCTTGAAGGATGACGATCCAACAAGAGTATTTTACCCCAAGCACCTGACGTGTGAGGATGTAATACATTGGGTTGAAGTCGGCTATAACAGTGGTCCAGCGGAGTAAGATGTAGTGGCGGAATCTCTGGACAACAAATACTATTGCCAGAGCCAGTTTTTCAACATGTGAATAGCGGGTTTCGGAGTCAAGAAGACTCTTACTGAGATAATATACCACATGTTCTAAGCCGTTTTGGTCTTCCTAGACCAGCACCATACCAATGGTGGAAATCGAGGCTGTGAGATAAAGAATGTAGTCCCGTGTGTAATCGGGGGGTTGAATCACAGGATCTTTGGTTAAGGCTGCCTTTAGATTGTCAAAGGAGCGTTGGGCTTCGTCATCCCAGATGAAGGGAACATTCTTCTTGAGAAGCCGCATGTAGCCTTTTGTTATCTCGGACAGATTGCAGATGAAATGGAGTAGAAAGTTTGCATGCCCTTGCAAACATTGAAGTTCTGGAATATTGGTGGGTGAAGGCAGGGCTACGATAGCTGCTACCTTTGTGGGATCTAAACGTATCCCGTCTTTGGAGACTATGAATCCCAACAGTTTCCTGGCTTCTACACAGAAGACGCACTTATGCGGGTTCAAACGTATATTGTAGCGACGACACCTTTCGAAGATGGCGCTTAAGTGGTCTGGATGGTCTTCCCGAGTTCGAGAGTGAGCGGGAAGGTCATCAAGATATGGTTCTATAATATGTTTGATGTCATGAAATGCATAGGACATCGCCCGTTGGAAAGTTGCCCCGGCATTTTTCAGGCCAAAAGGTAACTTTCGATATGCAAAGATCCCCCAAGGGTAGATAAAGGCCGTTTTGTGTTGGTCGGTTGGGAGGATATCGATCTGATTATAGCCAGAGAAGCCATCCATAAATGAAAAGATGACACTTTCGGCACAGTTATCGATGATCTGGTCGATAAACGGAGTTGGGTAGTTGTCCTTTGGACACGCCTTGTTCAAATCACGGTAATCAACTTAAACCCTAATCGTTCCCTGTTTCTTGGCTACGGGAATGATGTTGGATACCCATTCTGTCAATGGGACAAGATAGATAAAACCAGCATGCAAACGTTTTTCAACTTCTGCTTTAATGGCGGCTGCCTTACGAGGATGGATGGGTCGAAGCTTTTGCCGAACAGGTCGGGCGCCAGGGAAAGTTGGGATTTCGTGGACCACGATCGAGGGGTCTATCCCTGGCATTTCTTCATAAATCCAATCAAAAACATCGCGAAAAGTTTTGAAGTAGGCACTATAGAACTCCGTTTCAAGAGGAGTACATGTTTTGCCGATGTGTACGCTTTCCACGATACCAGGCTTCACTGAAATATCGATGGGAGTGGTTTCCATAAGATTGGCCAAGTTTCGTTCTAAAAATACCTCGTCGAGGGAAGTGGGGAACTTGGTTTGAACCATCCCAAGTGAAGTGCTGGGTTTTGTATCAGGCTCAAGTGGCTGAATAGTGGGGAATGAAGATCGATGATGAAAATCTCCCCATGGTGGCTCATCACCGCACATAACCTCCATAATTGATTCGTCGGTGGGAAAAATCAAATTGAGAGGATCAAAAAGTGGTGGGTATGGATGAGTTTCAGCCGAGAGCTGTGCCACGGTGTGATCAGTAGAACAGTCGACCCAATCGGTGGCTGATTGGATCGCGTTATATGCTGCGAGGTTTCTGTTCAGAGGCATAGATTTGTCGTAGTCTTCAATCTGAGAGGGACTCGGAATCACCCATGAATCGTTGGACGGGGTGATACCTGATGAAATCATGCTAATTGGTTGAACATGGGTTCCCAGCTCTGGAAAAACTCCAATAAGGGATGAATCCTTCATGAGACCAACACCAACGTCTTGGAACCGGTACCGAGGTTGATCCAATAACGGGACGGTGTTGGCAGAGTTTGGGTGGGATTCTGGGATACAGTAATCCAATTGATCAATAGTGACAATTTTCCCTTCATGAGTAAATTGCACAATCCGGAAGACTGTATATGCTATGGCGGTCATGGCAAAAAACCAGTTCCGTCCAAGGAGGAGATTGTAGTCCAATGGTGCATCTACGACTTCAACATGTACAGATACTATTTTTCCCCCCAGTTCGACACCAATTGAGGGAATGAGTCCATAAGGTTGAAAACCATGTCCATCAAATGCCCTGAGAGTAGTAGGAGAAGTGGTGACCTCGGGTGAGCCTAAGGCTCTCCAACAGTTCAAAGACATGATCGACGTGGAAGCACCTTCGTCTAATACAGTGCGATGGATGGTATTTCCATGGATTTTTGTATGTACCTGGAAGGCTAACTGATGAGAAAGCCTAGGTTTGGCATGCTCCAAGTTGAACATGATGGAGTTTGTCTGGGTCCATTGCCCCCAGTGCTGAAAGTAGGGTTCTACGCTGCGTGGGGCAGTGTTGGAGAACCTCGAGAGTCGACATGGCGCAAGGTGCTTGAGCCAAATCCTCAACAATGTTGTAGTTTTGGGCATCTCGCGCATTCGGATTAAATGTCGCATTTCGTATGGTGCCCTTGGGTGGGCGTAGCACTGTGTCCATCAGCGGTCTCTCGATATGGAGATGATCGTTAGGGGGGGAATAGGAATCGGATCTTCAACAGGAGATTTGCCTTTGGGTATCTCTGATTGTTTGTTTGAACTTGGAGGGTTGTCATACGTCTTTGAACGAGTGGTGATATGAACCTCTTCATTACTAGTCATCAGGATTTCGCGGTTTGTGGACGTCTCTCCGCGGGTGGGATTGGTCGGGTTGCCCCCTTGTGGGGATTCTTGGGCAACCATTTGCTGTTGTTGTTGGGGGAAAGGGTCAGTTAACACTGCTGGGCGAGAAGATCCTTTAACGAACTTGTTGACCTCGTCCTTGTAGGGACAGTCACGCGTGTAATGATCATCTTGACAAATCAAGCAGGGAAACTTAGCTTTCTGACGTGGTTTCTGGTCATTCTGGGTGGGTTGTGGCTTGGGGTTCTCCTGCTGGTTTTTCTTGGGTTTACCATGATTGTTTTTCTTCTTTCCCCCGGATGGTTGTGACATAGATTGAACTGCGTTCACCTCAGAGGAAATAGCAGGAGAAGTAGTTGTTTTTGAAACAGCCTGGGTAAAAGCGGGGGAAGCAGAAGCTTGTTGTCCCGTCAAGTTGGTAGCAGGTTGGGTCTTGACTGAACCGACAATACCATCAATGGGGGGTTCAGTGGTAGGCTTCGTTGGATCAGTGTGAACGCGGGAGTCATGTGGAAGAAGTTCATGTAAAGTACCGGATTAAGTGTAAACCAAATCCATGTACTGGGCTACCGAGATGGTTTGTTCTTCTGTAACCGGTCCGCGCATAGCAATATCTCTGGCTATTGGAGGCAAAAAGGATTTTGTAAACCAATCAGCAAGTAGCTAATCCGGAATAGGTGCCTTTATTAGCCTATGGCGTCGTCGCCACTCATGGATGTGATCCGAAATGTGTGTAGAAGTGGTTTGACGCAGTGAAGTTAACAGTTCTGTTTCGGTCTGATACCGGATGGGGAGCTGGAAATGAGTCAGAAACTGCATAGCCAAAGTGTTGAAATCACGAAAAGAGTGTTGTGGAAGCTCGATGTACCATTTTGCTTCCGTTCCAGTGAGCGTACGTTGGAAGAGCCGAAGTCGGATGGAATCATCCATCAAGGAGTTGGATGAACACCAAAGATGGAAGGTCATCACGTGGTTCTTGGGGTCTTCCCCGGGCGTAGCATCGAACTTGGGAATGTCCGATGGTAGTTTGGCTGGAATAGGTGGCCAGTGAGGTTCATGCCATATAGGATTGTTGATAAGCCTCGACAAATCAGGTAAGTCAAGTGTGGCCAAAAAGGGAAGTTGACGGTTGGTCTGCGGGTATGAGTAATAACCATGTGGTGCAGAGAACCCTGGAGGGCCCTGCATAGCATACTGCTGCATGTTATACCCATATGTGTTTCCCGCGGGATACTGCTGGAAGTTCTGTGGATAGTAAGCCATCTGGTTAACCGGTTGATTGTAGGTAACCGGTTGGTAAGTGTTCTGCTGAGTGGGTATGGTACCCTGGGGTTGTTGATACCCAGGAATGGTTGTTGTTCCTTGTTGGGGAAAAGTTCCTTGGAATTGTTGTGTTCCAGGGATGTTACCACTATACTGTGTAAGTGGAGGGTTTCCCATAGCAGGGTTGGGGGGTGGCTGCGACGGTGGTGTCCATGGAAGGCTCGTTCCTGCTTGAGGAGTGAGTGGGAATTGAAGTGATGGGTTCCATGGGGTTGTAGCAGATGAAGGGTAAGGGAAGCCAGAATTCAAGTTGGGGGAAATCTGAGATTGCCCCCCAGCTTGGTTCCAGTTTCCAAACAGTGAGTACCCCCCACTCTGTGGGATTTGAGGATCCCAAGAAGGAAGAATGCCTGACGGGGGAGGTTGAGAATGAGGTCCGGTTGGAATACCGGAATAAGGTTGCCCGCTGCCAGGTGTGTTGTACATACCGTACTGAGCAGATGCTGCTGGTTGGGATAGTTGTTGGATAGAACCAATAGGTTGTCCTCCAGCGGATGGGTTGAATGGCCCTATGAGAGGAGGCTGTTGAGTAGGAACGGAGTTCCCAATAAAAGGTTGTCTTTCAACTGGTTGGGTTGATGACCCTATGGGAGGAGGTTGTTGACCAACAATGGGGTTCCCAACAAAAGATTGCCCCCCAGCTGGTTGGGTTGATGGCCCACCAGGGAGGGTTTGTATGTTGGGGTTAGGGGCCACTGCAGTCGGTTGTCCACCCCCTGAAATAGTGTAAATGGTGGCTGAAGGTGATCCTCCGGTCGAAACGGAAGATCCAGCAGTATGACTAGGTGTTCTTCCGCCGCTAACCAAATATGATAGTGTGGATTGGCCAACGGCGCCAAAAGTACCAATTTGCGGAGGAGGTCATCCATATCTGATAGGTGAGGACGGAGAAAAAACTGGGTTATCCCTCATAGAATGTGCACCAAACATAGGTGATGACAGCAAATGTGGGGAATTTAGCCCAGGGGTATCGGCGTCGTCCATAACGTGTTCAATTATAGGAGGACCATCAAGAACTGGGTCCGAGTTCATATCCTGAAAAAGATTTTGGGGATCCAGCGGGAACCTAGGTATAGTAAAGTCCGAAGGTCCTGAGCCGTCTGCAAAGGAGTGATGAAACTCTATGCTAGACGGGACATTGGGAACCCTATAGTTAGAAGGACGAGAAACGGGGGGGTATCTAGACGCTGTCGAAAGCATTTTCTCTGTGTTGCGTCTAAATTGTGCCGATTCTAACGGAGAGTTCGCTAGGCTAACCATACTAGAATGGATGGAAGCCATGATTTCATGTCCCGGTGGGAGGTTGGGTAGGTCTATGGTACGAGGTACATTGCTAGAAGAACTTGTCTCCTGAGGATGAACACTGGGTGACGTAGTAATAACAGGAGGAAGTTCCGCCTGGGAAGTGATGAAGCCATAATCAGGTTCAAAAGGTGTGTCAAGGAGTCGAGTATCTTCAACGATTTCAACGTATCCGCCTGGGACTGAAATCAAGCCAGGTATGTCTTGGTCGGACCCTTCTGTGGTGCCAATAGATCCGTCGGTATCATCGTGAAAAGTGTCTGATGGACGGGAAGTGTTGACATCCGGTAGAAGGATGACCTCTGGTCTAGTGCTGTGGGTTGTACTAGGTTCAGCTGCGGTAACTGTGTCCACTGTGATAGATAAATCTGGAATGACAGTGGGTGAGGTGACAATGGAAGTCTCAGATATGCTAGTGGTTGCAGAAGCTGCAATAGATTCTGAGACTGTGTTGTGTGTGGCAGTTACGGGCGGAACTGAAGATGTTGTACGTATCGGCGGTGGAATGTTGCCTCGACCAGCACCGCGGCCAGGAGGAGCAGGAATGCGTGATGCAGGCGAACCAGAAGTCTGTGGCGGTAGTGGTGGTGGAATGTTTTGGCCCTGTATTCTTCGTGATCTTCGTGTTTGTTTTGACATGATGACAGGAAAATGAAAATCGGGGGCAGTGTCGTAAACAAAGAACTCAAAAACTCTAATGCAGCCAAGTGTGCAGAAGAGGAGCTAGAAAAAGCAAGGCTCACAGGCCAAAAAAGTAAGCTCTAAAATCTATACTGAGACCGCTGTCTCAATAAGCGAGCTGATGCAAAAAATGGCCAGAATGCCAACAAGCAGTCCCTACTAAGAAAAAAAAATGACCCTCTATGAAGATGAGATACCAAGCAAACTCCTAACTAAGAGCTGGAGACCTCAACAAGCTGTATCCTTTGCAAGGCGATGAAATCCAAGTCGAACAATACAACATGAGAGACCGATATAAGAAGGATATCCCTCTACCGAAAGGGATCCTGGGTAAAAGAGCCCTATTAGAATAGATACTAAGCTACCTCGTTCATGACACGTCGGAAAAGGTTTTGGGCACTTCAGCCTTCCGAAGAAGACAGCGATCGATGTTTCCTTAGGGCTAAGTGGAGTGCGGTATTCCACAGAGTCCGTCCGGTTCTCAATCTCACGGCCGTTTAACCCCTGAAAGTTAAAAACAGTTAGGAGGCCCCTCCACAAACTAGCTGTGACCGTGTCAATAAGTACTAGAGGATTTTAGTTCCCTAAATACAACGACTATGTCTCAGATGAAAATGACAAGGGGGAATTATTTTGATGCCTATCCCCGGTGTCCTACCTAACTACCAAATTCTTTTGATTTCCTCAAGTGAGGTTAAAGTTGGTTTAATTAGGGAGATTAATTTTAGTGGTTGTCTTACTCAATCAGGTAGTGGACATGAAACTTGATGGTGTTATGACGACTCAAACCATGCAAATGAGAATGAATCAAAAATAAGCCTTTGTCTTCGATGAAATCTAGCTAAGGGAAAGATAGAGTTTCTTCAATCAAATATGCATGAAAAGCAATCAAAGTAAAAGATTTTTCTTTTCTTTTTGTAAACAAGCCAAACTGAAATAAACACTCCTTTTAATGCACTGATCCTACAATCTACAATGCTTCAACTATGAGAACTTTTGTGGCAAAATCAATGGTTCATTTCCTAATGCAAAATAATGCTAGTAGACTTTTTCAAATTAAACAACAAAAATTGCTCTCAAATGATAATATTTGAATTACTGAAAATGATGGAAATAATGTGACTGAAAAAGCTACAGGGTTCAGTAACAGAGAACAGTGGTGTTGAGTTGGTTATGGTGAAAAAATCAAGCCAATGCAATCAAGCTGGAAAAATGACCCAATATGTCAAAAATGCCACTAATTCGAATAAATCAAGCTCACAACAAGGAAATAATCAGATCACACAGACTGTAAAATGACTAGGATGCTAACAGAGAACAGTGAGGACTACCTAAGGCAGAGAGAGACTTAGGGAACCAAGCAAATATAAAAAATTTAAAAATTTGCAGACACTACCGCGGGTCAGGGTCTGACTGGAGCGTGGCACAGTGGGAGTACCGCTCTGGTACTAATGCATAGAACGCGGTACTACCGCACTGGAATCAGTTCTGAGGGCGCGGTACTGTGGCAAGGGAAGGAAAAATTGCAACTTGAGAAGAAAAAATGAAGTTTTCAGGGTTGTTGCTAACCCAGGGGACTCAATGATCAGACAGGGAGACAAATACAGCGAGGAGTAGTGGATAAAGGTCAAAAAAGACCAAGATTCAAACTGGTTTGAAGTGCAATAAAACAAATCACAATCAGCAGATGGATGACAGTGAACTGAATCAATCAAACAAAAATCAAACCCAGTGGAGTCGCCATTCTTGTTTTGTAGAATTTTGTCCTACGGATAAGCTAAAACTCTCTTAACTTTAAAGCAGACTTTAAACTAACTCTAAAGCAAGAAACAAGCCAAAACAAATGCTACCTTGAAATTCCTGAATCAACTTTTACAGCAAGACTAAATGTATTCAGAAACAATGAGACGTGAGACACATCTTTCAACTGACGTTTGTCCCGCTTCTAGTTCCTGATCCAAAGCTCCGGTGTAGAACCTGTTGACATCAATCAAAGAACAAACATGCAAGCTTCCAAATACCTTGAATGTAAAGATTAGATTCAAATCTGGATTAGATACACTTCATGCTAAGAACTTATGCTAAAACACATGAAATGGGAAAAACAAGACAAGTTATCTTATTACAACTTGAAGAATGCTTACATAGGTTGCTTGATGTCCAAGCCAATCCTCCAGCTCCAAGTGCCTTCTCCTCTAGCTATCTCCACAATGCTGCAAGATCATGAGTTTGGTACTTCAAGAGTCCTCCTTCCCCATGGAATGCCTCTCTTTTATAGTGTATGGTAGGGTTAACCAATAAGAGAGATGGGTGGATCTAGGGAGAGATAAGTGGATCAGGGTTTCTAACCATAGAAAGTGAGTTGGGATCGAATCAGGGACCCCAATCTTCCACTATCTTCGAAAATCCAAAATCCCACAAGCCATGGGAAAAAGGCTAATAAAAGAGTACCGCGCCCTGTGGTCTGAGCACAACACAGTACTGCCGCGTTTTGTGGAAAAATCATAGCGCGGTAGTGTGGAGTACCGCGCGCATATAAATGAGCAAGGTGCGGTAGTGTAAGTAAATAAAGTCTCAGCTAGGTCAGAACTTGTCAGGGTAGATTTACCTTCAGGGTTCATTCATCTTCTGGGTGGTTCAAACAGCAGGGGAAGTGTCGTCAACTCTGTTTGTGGTGGAGATGCGACACTGTGGAATATAGAAGTATAACAACAACTCCAGTGGGGTTCCTTTTTCATAAAGGTTTTATGATCCTGAAAAAGTGATAAAATTGTACTCGACATCTTTTTACTTGGTTTTTAATGAGCATGACCATGGTATCAAAAGCGCTCAAAATATTTTTCATCTTTGAATCCAAAGCACGAAAAAGTGAAAAGTAAGCTCGGCACATCTTTTTCATGTTTTTTACTAGAGCACGAAAAAGTGAAAAAATTAAGCTCAACACCATGTTACTGTTTTAAGGAGCTCGGAGATAGGTTGGAAGAATGACCATGGTATCTGCTTCCTTTTTTAACGAGTTTGCGATAAAGAATGAACTATGCTCGGGATGATTTTCATGGTTTAACGAGCTCTAACCCATAAAGAAAGTATGCTTGAAATATTCCCATTGGCATATGTTTTCCCAACATGATACCCGAAGGTTAGTACATGCCCCCAACGTAATTTCTAGGAGTAAGAGAATTAGTTCCAACACTACGTGTAAAGGCGGTTAAATTGATTTCAACATGATGTCCAAAGATCAAAGACATGCCCCCCAAGATTCATTTCATTCGCCTAGTCTGCTTCTTCATCTAATTAAATTCTTGGCCACTAATAGGAATATGTTCACCAAAGACGGAAGAGGCAAAAAAATATCAAATGGCATAGGCGGATGAACAAAAGGTTCAAGTACTAAGTGTGGTGGAAGACACGACTCAATGAGAGGAGGAATCTATTTCAATTTTAACAAGATTGACACAGAAAATAGCTTTTCTCATGGTCAAATGTTTCATTTTTTAATGAGCTTGACACAGAAAAGGAATTCTGCTCATGGTGACTTCATTCATTTTTTAACGAGCTTGACACGGGAAGGGAATTATGCTCGTAGTCATCTGTTTCATTTTATAACGAGCTTGACACAAGAATAGAACTCTGCTCGTAGTCATCCATTTCATTTTTTAATGATCTTGACACAGGGATAGAAATCTACTCGTGGTCATCCGTTTCATTTTTTAACGAGCATAAGCTTTATTATGAAAATGTGGGCATACGCTGACCTCCCTATTTTAATCATTAAACTAGAACAAAACAAGCAACAATACATACACTTCCCTAACTTGATCCAATCACAAATTGAAATATAAGAGACATACATTTAGTTGTGAGTTGTTTCCAATGGTCCAATGTTCCAACAATATTGCTTATCCACTTATGAGAATTACCTACAAAACAAGTGAGACAAGCAACACAAGAAGAAAACTAGATCTAGGATTAGATTAATTTATGTATATGACCAAGGAGATATACAATAAATGAATAACAAAACATTTATGGGAAATGAAATGCAGTATTGTATTAACAGAAATAGTAAAGAGTACAACCACTTAAGCCTTGGTGTTGTATCTCCTCTCCAATGGATTCCTCTTTGATCCAATATATCACCTTAATGAAGGAAGGGTAAGGACCTAAATTATATTACTTCTGGTGTAATTTCTCCAACATAACTCTATTCTCAATTCCTCCTCCTCTCTACCCATGGCCAAGACTTGCGTTCATAGGACAATGTGGATAGGGGAGAGATAATATCTTTAGGGATAATGGATGAGATATGATCCAAACAAGTAAGGAATTCGAGTGAGATCCTAGCAAATAGGAAGGGGGTCTCATCTAGATAAGATTTGGTTCTAGAGACTTCTCGAAAAACTCTTTTTCTGCTCGTACAGACCTCGATGCGACTTGGAAGTAGAGAACTATGTGTCAATAGCAAGCGACATGGTCTGATCAATAAGAAAGACGCGTCGAAGATGCATGTTGTTAGTATAGCAAAACGTGTCGATAGGATAACGATGCATGTTTCTGAATAAGAAAAGTGCATCGTTGTTACTAAATGAGTTAATTCATAGGGAAAGAAAGATGGGATCTTTCTTTCAGAATGAGCACTTCAGGGATGAAGGAAATGGAAATTTACTGGGTCAATATGACGGATGAAAATCTCATGTAACGGAATTCATGATTAAACAGGAAATGAGAAGGCCAGAATTTCTATTTACAATCTGAATGGCCGAGATTCAGTTTGGTGGGAGCACCTCATGCAAGTGAAAGGAATCAAGGAAGGAAGGATCAGCTGGGAGCAATTTAAGAAATATTTCAAGGATAAATACCTATCTACTAGGTATTATGATAACAAGAGGAAAAAGTTCAATGAACTAAAGTTGGGACATAAATCTATGGAAGAGCATGTCCATAAGTTTTTGGAATTGTTGAGCTACGTGGATTACATCAAATATGAAAGAGTGAAAATCAAATGTTTGCTTGGAATTCTACCACAAAATTTCAGAGATGGGATTGAGTTTGTTAATTCACCCACTCTTGATGTAGCGATTAGGATGGAAATGCATTGCTATGAGAAAATCAAAGGAAAATCATAGGTTCATCCAGCATGAAAGGGAAATCCAAAAGGGATATTTGACCAAAGGAGAAGTGGATTTAAACCTCCATTTAAAAATTAGCCAAGGAATTTCCAACAAGGTCAGCAAGCACAAAGTGTAATTAAGCCAGCAGTAGCAGCAAAAAAAGGGCCAAAATGACCGCTTCAGTGTTGGGGATGTGGAGGGAACTACATTCTTAAGGACTGTCCATAGGGGAGAGAGAGAACCCTCAAAGCTTGCATAAATTAAAAGCAGCAGTTACAGTGGAAGATATGGCAAGATAAATTCCCCAAATCTATGTAGCGTTGGATAATCATCAAGCATGCCATCAATTAGTAGTGGTGGAAGTTGAAGGTAAGATTGCTAAGCAATCTATTTTTGTTTTGATCGATCCAAGATCTAGTCATATTTATGTTTCTCCAAAAGTGGTTGAAAGTTGTCCTCTTGGAAAAATGAAGCATAATAAGTCATGGTTAGTTCAATTATCCATAGGAAAAAAAAGAAAAATGAGTGAAGTGGTGATGGAATATCCACTAGAGTTGAATGGATTTCTCACCAAAGTAAATTTGAATGTCCTACCATTAGGATCTTATGATTCTATTATTGCCATGGATTGGTTGTAAAAGCATAGAGTCAAAGAATATTTTTATGAAAAGGTTCTTGAATGCATTGATGAAAAGGGAAGTTCGAGATTGATAAAAGGAATTCCCAAGCAACTTTCGGTAAGGTAGATTTCAGCCTTACATCTAAGGAAGTTTTAGAAGAAGGGTTTTCAAATGTATGCATCCAATAAATCAGATTCCTTAGAAACAAAGGTCCAAAAATAGAAGATTATTAGTTGCTTCAAGAGTTCGAAGATGTGTTTCCAGATGAAGTGTCGGGACTGCCACCAAAGAGGGACATTGATTTTACAATTGATCTTGTTCCCGGGGTAGTGTCAGTTTCCAAAGATCCTTATAGAATGAGCACACCAGAATTGGTAGAATTAAATATGCAACTACGAGAAATAATGGACAAAAATTATATAAGGCCAAGTGTGTGTCCTTGGGGAGCACCGATGTTATTTTTTAAGAAGAAAGATGGGACTTTAAGGATGCATATTGATTATAGGAAGTTAAACAAAGTGACGGTCAAGAATAAGTACCCATTGACCAAAATTGATGATCTGTTTGATCAAGTGAAGAAATCCAAAGTGTTTTCAAAAATTGACTTGAGATCCAGATACCATCAAGTGAGAATAAAAGAGGAAGACATTCACAAGACAACTTTCCGGCCAAGATATGGACATTATGAGTTCACGGTGGTGCCATTTGGACTTACCAATGCACCCGCCACATTCATGTGCCTCATGAATAGTGTCTTTAGCAAATATATGGACAAGTTTTTGTTAGTGTTCTTGGATTACATTCTTGTTTAGTCAAGAAATGAGGAAGAGCATGAGGAACATTTAAGAATGGTGTTGCGAGTTCTTAGAGAGCACAATTTATACACAAAGCTTAGCAAGTGTGAATTATATCAAAGAAGGGAACAATATTTGGGCCATATTATTTCAGAGTAAGGAATTGTAGTGGATCCGGAAAAGATTGAAGCCATAATGAATTGGTCTACTCCAAAGAATGTTACCGATGTTAGACATTTTATGGGTCTTGCAGGATACTATAGAAGGTTCATTGAGGGATCCTCCAAAATTGCTCATCCAATCACATCGCTGTAGAGGAAGAATGTAAAGTTTGTATGGTCTAGAAAATGTGAAGAAAGCTTTCAGAAATTGAAGAAGATACTTACTAGCAATCATGTTTTAAACATTGCAGATCCAAAGAAATATTTTGTAGTGTGCATGGATTCTTGCATTGAAGGATAATTTAGGTGGAGTGCTTATGCAAGAAGGTTTTGTGATTTTCTATGAGTCAAAAAAATTAAAAAAACATGAAAAGAATTATGCAACTCATGATTTAGAATTAGCATCCATAGTACATGCTCTCAAAATTTCGAGACATTATTTGTTGGGAAGAACATTTGAGCTTATGACTGATCACATGAGCCTAAAATATTTGTTTGATCAACCAAGCTTAAATTACATGAAATCTAGATGGATGGAATTCCTATGTGAGTTTGATTTTTAAATCAAACATGTAAAAGGGAAAGAAAATAAAGTTCCAAACACTCTTAGCAGAAAATTCCATGTAGCAGCATTAAGTATTTGCAAATCAGATTTGAGAACAAGAGTTCTTGAAACCCAAAACAATGGTGGAACTTACCTTTAGGTTAGAGAGAAATTGTGAGCAAGAAAAATTAGATGAAAAATGTGAAGGGTACCAGCTCAAAGAAGATGATATTATTTTATATAAAGGCAGGTTGTACATTCCAAATTGTGCAAATTTGAAGAAGATAATAATGGATGAAATTCATCAAATGCCATACTCTGGACATCTAGGATATCAAAAGAAAATAATAGCGGCAAGGAAACAATACTTTTGGCATGGAATGAAGAAGGATATAACAGAGTACATTGCTCGGTGTCAAAAGTTCCAACAAGTCAAGGCAGAGCATCAACATCCAGAAGGATTATTGCATCCTTTACCCATTTCAGAATGGAAGTGGGGAGTAATTTCCATGGACTTCATAATAGCTCTAGTAATGACAACGAAGAATCATGATTCAACTATGGCTGTGGTGGACAAACTTTCTAAAGAAACTCATTTTATTACAGTCAAGTCCACTCATAAATCAAGTGAAATAGCGAATATCTTCGTGAAAGAAATATTCAGATTTCATGGATTACCCAAAGCAATAGTTTCCGATCAAGATGCAAAGTTCACATCCAAGTTTTGGAAAGGATTATTTCAATAATTGAGAACTCAATGTAATTTTAGTACATCATATCATCCTCAAACAGATGGTCAAATTGAGAGGGTGAACCAAGTTCTTGAGGATATGTTGAGGATGTATGTAACCATCCAAGTTGGAGGATTACCTACACTTGGTATAATTTGCATACAATAATGGACATCAAGCATCTTTAGGAATGAGCCAATTTGAAGCATTGTATGGAAATGTTTGCAGAACTCCGGTGACTTGGGAAAGCCCAGTGAACAGGGTAGTATTTAAAGGAATCCCAAGACAGACATAAGAGTTATGAAGATATGAAAAGAGTGCACATGGAATTTAAAATTAGGGATCATGTTTATTTAAGAGTAAAGCCAATAAGAAGTTCCCTAAAGTTGGGAAGTTGTGCCAAATTGGAACCAAGATATTGTGGTCCATTTGAAGTCCTTAATAGGATAGAACCAGTTGCATATAGGATTGCATTTCTTGCCAACATGATATTTCACAATGTTTTTCATGTTTATTTGAAAAAGAGGTATGTACATGATCCTAATCATATAATTGATTGGAATGTGATATAGGTGGAACCCGAGGGAGAGTTCCAAGTGGAATCCATGTGCATCCTCAACAAGAAAGTAGCATTGCTTCAAAACCAAGCCATAGGGTAGGTAAAGGTGTAATGGAAGCACCTTGGGCCCCATGAGGCTACATGGGAGCTGGAGGATTCCATGAAATAGGCATACCACTAGGGAGAGGTGAGGGGTTGGGGAATTAAATCCTTTGTTTCGAAGTGTCATTATGAAAACCTGTCTTGACCACCATGCTGATATTTAATTATGTTAGGAATAGGCAGCTGAGAAGTCATCCCATGAATTTAATGGAGCGTGGGCAAGCTCATACATTCATATTGCAAGTTATGGGATCAATTTACTTGGCCCATAAGTTAAATTCCTCATGGAAATTTGTTTTTCCTTCATTTACATTCCATTGTTGACCATCCAGACATCATTTCTCAGCGATTATCCATGCCCAACAGTAAGGAGTTGCAAAACTTGCAACCAGAGAAGAAGCCATGATTTTGATCCCAAAAAACATCCAAAATTGTATGTGAGCAGTAAAATCCAATTGGGGGTCCATAAAAAAAACCCAAGGAGAAATTGAGAGTGTCAAATGCCCATAAATCCATAGGAAAACTCAGATTTGGAAGCATGGAAATTCAATTCGGTTTTTGGGAGTCACTTAACCAGAATTGGGAAAAATACAAGAGTGGATCGAATTGAAAAAGAGACCATAGTTTGGAATTGTTTGATAAGCCTAGTGAAGGAAAGAATCTATGTGTACCTAGGAACTTGAAACTTTCTATGCCCACCCTGAAGAGCACTGGAGAGAAGGGGCACCTGAGGGACTGTATAGCAGAGAAGGGGGCCTTCCTTGTGTTGGGTGTGGTAGGTATTGTGGGTTCCAAGGATGTCTGAGATCAATTGATATGCATGTAACTATGTGTTTGAGCTCACTATCTTAGCAATATCCTTCCTGTAATGTCCCTTATTAGGAATTTTATTAAAATTGCAATTTTCCACTTTTTTTCCCTAGTTCG
This sequence comes from Larix kaempferi, assembly GCA_027924585.1. Classification (NCBI taxonomy): domain Eukaryota; kingdom Viridiplantae; phylum Streptophyta; class Pinopsida; order Pinales; family Pinaceae; genus Larix; species Larix kaempferi. The sequence goes on from BSBM01000378.1 coordinate 15,588,191, forward strand.
ACCTTTGACTAGTTTTGATCTCTAGGTCCCAAATTTGCCCCAAATGATCCCAAATATTCTGAGAATGTATATGAATGATATTAGAACATAAATATGTGTTTCAGGGATTCCTTTGGACCTTTAAAATACTTCTGCAAATCCTCTTTCAATTCTGACCAATGTAGGTAACTTTACTAGTGATTTTCCTTTGACTAGTATTGGCCTCTAGGTCTCAAATTGACTCCAAATGCCTTCAAATCTTCAAGGAAGGTGTATGAATGATATTATAACTTGAATATTATGTTTATGGATGACATATGTCCACCAAAAGACCTCTGCAAACTCTCTTAATATTCTGGACCAATTATGCAATTTTACTAGTGATTTGGGGTTCAAATCCCCCTGGGGTAAGTACTGAAAATGGCTTCCCAAATGCCTCCAAACCCACTCAAATTTATGAACAGAGGTATGTAATGTGTTAATTATTTTATTAAAGTCTCATATGCACCATTAATGGATTATTACAACTGTTCTCACCCTCTCCCATTCAACTGCAAAAATCCCCAATTCAACCCTTGGGGAAATGGCACTATTTCACCTCCCAATACAACTAAACTGAGTAAAAATGCTTCAAATGCTCAAGTACAGTACATGAAACTTGTAGAATACATCCATGGCAGTATATTTATCACAAATATATCATATAATCATCCATTCATTCGAAATCATAATCAATACATTGGTTCACAACAAGGTAGTGGGGAAATGGCATTATTCTTCCATTAAAAATGAGATTTATACATTTCTACTTGGAATTTCGACCTGAAACTTTTTGGAGATGAATAACAGAGTATTTTATTCATATTACAAAATAAATGGGGCATTAAAATCTTCCCCAAAGAGTACAATAGCTCACCAAAAATGCCCTCCCTCAAGGATCAAGAATATGCCATCAAAACTGGAAATGGTTGAAGGAGTGAGCGGAAATAGAAGAAACCATGAGATTCCCTGCAGATTACACCTTCAAATAAAGACTCCATTAAAGCTCCAAATGAAAGTTCTGAATGGCCTTTCCAATTGCCAACTTGGATGGGAATCTTTCACCCTCGAAATTGGCTAAGGCAAGAAACTAGTCATCCACTAGCTCTCCCTCTTCACAAATGCAATTGCAAATTCTACAAATGATCAAAAGCTCGTTTCATTATTTGTTATTGACATTTATAAACTTCTAATGTCCTCCATGGGTCGAATTCCTTCCAAGAGACTCATGCCAACTCAAGTTGGGAAGAGATTCCAAAGAACGCCACTTGTACAACAATTCCTAGTCTCCCACTTCCACCAAATCACATGTGGAAGCATCTTAGCTGCCCTAACACCCTTGAGCGCCCTCTTGGAGTCTATTTTTAGCCCTGACATGTCATATATGTCATATTTCATCCTTCAGGTCTGATTTGTGTCATAGGTGTCATAGCATCTTCATCATTGTTGTCATAGAGCTAGGGAATCTAGCCCAAGTGTCTCACTAGCTCCAAATTGCCTCTTCCTCTTCCATGGGAGTTACTCTTCCTCCATATTTCGACCTTGGATGAGTCATGCAATGAATAATACCTTTTGGACTCCCCCAAGTATGTTACCATTCACCTTGAATTCGAATTGGTGAGAGAATGATGCCAAGTGTAGTGGGGAAATCTAGCCATATGTGGGTCCCACTTCCTCCATGTGTCTTCATGATGAAATGCCACTTTGATTTTCACTTGTATATATTTATTTATCTCCTTTATTAAATATTTATGCCATTCTAATGTTCAAACATCATTTATTATCCCCATTATTCCAAATCCCAAAGCTTCCACCCCAAACCTAGGAAACTAGTAATTTTCCTCCTTGGCAATTATTTGACCTTTAGCATCAATTTGACAAACTCTAACGAATAGGGACAATGTGATTAGGCCATTTTGACCCAATACCAAATTTCGGACATGACAAATCCTCCCTTCCCAATATTGCTTGTCCTCAAGCAATTTTAAACATGGGTGTTGAAGAACCTGCTTTCTGTATAATTCTTTGAAGTTTCCATTGAATTGCCCAACCTTGAGTCTTTGAGTTTCCATGAAGATTTTAGAGAGGAACCAAAATGCTTGCTGCTGCACTAATCTGATAAAAATCACTTTATTAAGTGGGGAAATCCATCTCCCGTACTGTTTGTTTCCCCAAAAAATTTGAAACCAATGAGATAAAAATTATTCCAGGGTCCCATTGCTTGTATTGCACCCGAACAATTAAGAGTGCTCTCCAACCCATACCATCATATAAGAGGATTCCTGGATCCCATTTTCTTGTATGCATTCTTCCAAACATCATGAGTACAAAATATATATCATCAAAGTACATAACTACATAATGAAAATTAATATCAAGGAGGTGCTTCATCAAAGAATCATGAAAGTGCTTATACCTCCAAGCAAGTAGACCACCGTTTTTCAAGTGCATACAAGCTTCAAGTGACCAATCAAATCTGCTCCAATGACATAGGTGAGGATCCCATGTCCTATAAAGCTGCTCCAAAAGGATGTGATATGCATCAAAATATTCAGCCATGTATTCTTTCATCCAAGAAGTGAATGAAGAATCTCCATTAAAATCTGAACCAAATAATGAGCAGAAAAAACAAGGAGACTTCAAATGACTCAAAGAAGTCTCACCCATACATCCCTGAATGTGATCATCATAAAGATATAACAAAGTATGTGGCTTCCAACAAAAATGTTCTCCAATCATAAATCTATTCACCCAAGTGTTGGATGAAGTTCCTCCAACATCAAATGAATCAAGTGTTGAGCAAGAAAAACCATGAGTCTTCAAGTGACTCAAATGCATATCATAGGTGCATCCATGTAGATGTGCATCATCATAAAGTAACAAAGTATGCTGCTGCAAATGTGAATAAGAATGTGCTCCAACCATATCATCATAAAAAGTAAATCTAGGAGTTTCATACTCCTCATGTGGCACCATAAAAAAGAACCCTTTCACCCATACTTCATTGAGACTAATGTTGCAAAACAGGGAATTGTAGGATGTAGGAGAATGAACCAAATCACCCAAATGATCAAAAAGTGCAGAAGTTTCATCATGGGAAGGATCCATGTGGATAGTATCATGCAGCTCCTTCAAAAGTGAGAAACCTTTGTCATAGATTGGTTCCATGTAGAGGAATCATGCTCTTCTTTAAAAATTGCATAAGCTTCATCAAGAGACAATTCAAGTTCCTCTTCCACCACATCAAGTGTTTGGATCTCTTCAAGTTCATATTCAAACACATTAAGCACATTCAAATTCCCACATTTCTCATGATCCACCATGTCATGAGAATCCTCCAAACAATCTACCATTTGACAATCTGAAACATAGGAGGAAAAACAAGTATCTTGCAACTTTTCAAGAAGTTGCTCATTTTGAATTGTGAGCTTATGAATATCCTCATTATTCTTCAAGTATGCATCATGTAAAAATTCATTAAGCTCAAACAAATGGTTTCTATCAAAAAGCAAAGACATGAAATTACCTTTGATGTGGCACATTGCTCTTTGAATCTTCTCCATGTCTTCAAGGAAGGATGTTTCCTCCAATGAAGTAGCTCTCCAACAAGAATTTGACACCAATGCTTGAGTGTTATGGAGAATGTTGAGGGACTCTTGGATCTTATTTTCATTCATCTTTAAGGACCCTTCAAGAAAATGAGGCTCTTGCAAATGAACCTCTTCATCTTCTTCAATTTTGCTTGGACCAACTTCATGAAGCTCAAGTGGTGATGGGGAAGTTGATCTTGGTTCTTCTTCAACTACTACAAGGTATTCATTATCATGCTTAATGAAACTTGTACTTGTAGAAACACTTTCAAAAGTGATCTCTATGTCACCAACATAGAGGTGTGAGCACCCATCAGTAGGTACTCCTTCATAGTTTAAGCATCCATCAGTAGATGCTCTTTGGTTAATGTCTAAGCTAGAAGGTGTCTCGAAATGATCTTCCATATTTTCAATAGAATATTCTTTATGCTCTTGTGATGTCTCTTCCTTTTTCTCCTTAAAGCAAGCTGATGCATTTTTCCCCTTGTTTTCCTTAGGATCAATATATTTGGAATCTCTTCTTGAATAAATCTCAAAAGCTCTCCTCAAGGAGGACATCATTTCATGCACACATATATGATACTCACTCCAAGGGTTTTTACAAGAAGGGCATAAACCTTTCTTCACTAAATCCACATCTTCATTTTTGGGCCTATTTTCAAAAACATCTTCAGCATAGTACTCAAAAGACATGGCATTTTGTGTGTTTTTGCTAAAAGCAAGATATTCTTGATATTTTTGATATTGTTGGGGCAAGGTTTTATATTTTTCTCTCCATCTTTGGAACTCACACATAGAATTATCCTTGGTTAGTGTGACACACTCATATTCATCATATTTAAAGTCATAAGAATAATCTTCATTTCTCTTGAAATTGTAAGAAGTGTTGCATGATGGCACCTCTTCCTCATACCATTCACATTCTGCTTCATATTGCTCATAAGCATCTGCATATTCCTCATAAGAATTGTACTCATAGAATTCATCATAATAGTAAGACATGGCTGCCAATTCCTGAATTTATGTACCTAATACACAGGTGCAAGGACCATGCTCTGATACCACTGTAATGTCCCTTATTAGGAATTTTATTAAAATTGCAATTTTCCACTTTTTTTCCCTAGTTTGATCTTTAACTAGTTTTGATCTCTAGGTCCCAAATTTGCCCCAAATGATCCCAAATATTCTGAGAAGGTATATGAATGATATTAGAACATAAATATGTGTTTCAGGGATTCCTTTGTACCTTTAAAATACTTCTTCAAATCCTCTTTCAATTCTGACCAATGTAGGTAACTTTACTAGTGATTTTCCTTTGACTAGTATTGGCCTCTAGGTCTCAAATTGACTCCAAATGCCTTCAAATATTCAAGGAAGGTGTATGAATGATATTATAAATTGAATATTATCTTTATGGATGACATATGTCCACCAAAAAACCTCTGCAAACTCTCTTAATATTCTGGACCAATTATGCAATTTTACTAGTGATTTGGGGTTCAAATCCCCCTGGGGTAAGTACTGAAAATGGCTTCCCAAATGCCTCCAAACCCACTCAAATTTATGAACAGAGGTATGTAATGTGTTAATTATTTTATTAAAGTCTCATATTCACCATTAATTTATTATTACAATTGTTCTCACCCTCTCCCATTCAACTGCAAAAATCCCCAATTCAACCCTTGGGGAAATGGCACTATTTCACCTCCCAATACAACTAAACTGAGTAAAAATGCTTCAAATTCTCAAGTACAGTACATGAAACTTGTAGAAGACATCCATGGAAGTATATTTATCACAAATATATCATATAATCATCCATTCATTCGAAATCATCATCAATACATTGGTTCACAACAATGTAGTGGGGAAATGGCATTGTTCTTCCATTAAAAATGATATTTATACATTTCTACTTGGAATTTCGACCTAAAACTTTTTGGAGATGAAGAACAGAGTATTTAATTCATATTAAAAAAGAAATGGGGCATTAAAATCTTCCCCAAAGAGTACAATAGCTCACCAAAAACACCCTCCCTCAAGGATCAAGAATATGCCATCAAAACTGGAAATGGTTGGAGTGAGCGGAAATAGAAGAAACCATGAGCTGCCATGTAGCTTACACCTGCAAATAAAGACTCCATTAAAGCTCCAAATTAAAGGTCTGAATGGCCTTTCCAATTTCCAACTTGGATGGGAATCTTTCACCCTCGAAATTGGCTAAGGCAAGAAACTAGTCATCCACTAGCTCTCCCTCTTCACAAATGCAATTGAAAATTCTACAAATGATCAAAAGCTCGTTTCATTATTTGTTATTGACATTTATAAACTTCTAATGTCCTCCATGGGTCGAATTACTTCCAATAGACTCATGCCAACTCAAGTTGGGAAGAGATTCCAAAGAACGCCACTTGTACAACAATTCCTAGTCTCCCACTTCCACCAAATCACATGTGGAAGCATCTTAGCTGCCCTAACACCCTTGAGCGCCCTCTTGGAGTCTATTTTTAGCCCCGACATGTCATATATGTCATATTTCATCCTTCAGGTCTGATTTTTGTCGTAGGTGTCATAGCATCTTCATCATTGTTTTCATAGAGCTAGGGAATCTAGCCCAAGTGTTTCACTAGCTCCAAATTGCCTCTTCCTCTTCCATGGGAGTTACTCTTCCTCCATATTTAGACCTTGGATGAGTCATGCAATGAATAATACCTTTTGGACTCCCCCAAGTATGTTACCATTCACCTTGAATTCGAATTGGTGAGAGAATGATGCCAAGTGTAGTGGGGAAATCTAGCCATATGTGGGTCCCACTTCCTCCATGTGTCTTCATGATGAAATGCCACTTTGATTTTCACTTGTATATATTTATTTATCTCCTTTATTAAATATTTATTCCATTCTAATGTTCAAACATCATTTATTGTCCCCATTATTCCAAATCCCAAAGCTTCCACCCCAAACCTAGGAAACTAGTAATTTTCCTCCTTGGCAATTATTTGACCTTTAGCATCAATTTGACAAACTCTAACGAATAGGGCCAATGTGATTAGGCCATTTTGACCCAATACCAAATTTGGGACATGACACTTCCCTATCTCCCTCCATGCTTGAAAAACCCATCTGTGTGTTGGCTTAGCATGAGTGATTGTGCTTGTGGTTGTGAGTGAGCCTGAGTAGTTCCTCCTTAGTGGATACATAGTCTAGCTCAGGGGTGGTCTCTCAGCTGAAATAATATAGGCTGGACCGAGACATATCGTTGGGTGGAACATTTCTCTTCCATAGCCAGTTGTTTGGACAATTTCTAGTAAAAGATAAGTGTTCAATGTTGTTTATGGATATGCAAAATTTTATGAATTATGAATGATTGTTTGCTTATGTTAAAATGAATGCATGAGCCAATTTGAACTGTTGTAATTGAATGCATGTGAATAGCATAAGATGAATTTATCTCCTTGCATGATTGATTGGTATTCTTGTGTTGAATATGATGATATATGCATGCTGTGTGGGTGAATGATTAAATTTCCGTTGTGTTTGTTATTATCCACCTGCACCTGCATTTAGATGTTATTGCATTTAAATTTAAATGAAATTTGATAATACAACCTCAAAGCGGAATTTTAACAGACCTCGTGGAGCCATCATGTTCCCTCCGTTGGTCGGATTGGTGGGAGGGGATGTGTCATGAAGAATAATTTCCTGCCACTTCATATGAACATGAGGTTAAACTAGATGATGTGATTGAGAGGATTCGAATATTGAACCTTAAGAAAATGAAGCGCCACCAGCTGATCAACCTGTACCATAACGGAAAGTTCCTAAATGGGCTACAGAGACACTTGAAAGCATCCCTCCAGATCAAGTTGGAAAGAAGGGAACAAGAATCTCAACTAGACAAGAAGAGAGAGGAGAAGCAGATAGCTCAGGTGATGACATGGATGTCTCATTTGATTGTGAATTGAATTTATCTACTAACTTTGAACCAACTTCCTTTAAATAGGTTTCTACTTGTGATGATTTGAAAGAAGCCATGTAGAATTAGTATGATGCACTCATGAAGAATGGAACCTGGAAGTTGGTTTATCCTCTAGTCGGAACCAAACCAATTGGATGCAAGTGCATATACAAGAACAAATACATATCAGATGGATCACTCGATAAGCACAAAGCAAGGCATGTAATGAAGGTTATGCACAGAAAGAAGGAATTGACTATGAAGAGATATTCTCCCCCACAACAAAATGGGATACCATCTGTACCTTACTCTCATTGTATACACAAAATGGGTGGAAAGTTCACTAGATGGATGTAAACACAACTTTCTTGAATGGAGACTTGAAAGAAAATGTCTTCATGTCTCATCCATAAGGCTTTGTTGTGAAGGGGAAATAAAAAAAGGTATGCAAACTCGTCAAGTTCTTGTATGGCCTAAATCTAGCACCTCGAGCATGGTATGAAAAGCTAACCAAGCATCATCTAAAGTTGAATTTCAAATACTATAATCTTTATGATGCAATATTGTTTGTAAAGAAAGTTGGAAGATCTGTTGTGTTTCTTGTGGTGTATGTAGATGACATTTTTTTGATAGGGAACAATGAAAATTATATTGCATCCATAAAGAAAGATTTGAAGAAGGGAGTTGAAATGATAGATCTAAGACACGTTTATTACTACTTAGGAATTGAAGTCACTCAACATCCTAAGTACATATTCATCTCCTAGAAGAAGTATGTTGGAGAATTGTTGAACAAATTTTGCATGACATAATGTTGTTGGTTGTGGAGCCTGATCTTCGAGTCTCATAGATGATGATTCAGCTGTGTTTGTACCCCAGGTTTGGTTATCATCCTGACACGCTTCACAGGGGGTCCAGGGGAGTGGTTGCACTCCCCCGACTGGGGGCGTAGGGGCCAGCGCCCCCGAGAAAGGGGGTTCGAGGGCGTAGCCCCTGAAGGAATTTTTTGAGTTGTTTCGCCAACAAATTACGGGCCCATGGTTTTGGGTAACCCGTGGTATTTTCCCTTTGTATTTCCCTTTTATAAGAAAGACATTGTAATACGGCTAGGGTTGATGTATTAGGTATTATACATTGTAAATATCTCTGAGATTGTAAAGAGAGACTGTGAGAGAGTGTGAAGAGAAAGTGCAGCGGATGTGCTGCAGGTTGTATCTCTTCACTTTGTTGGATGGTATAATAATAAGGATAGACAATTTCATTGTGGACGTAGCCCATCTTGGGTGAACCACGATATATTGGTGTCTCTCTTGTAATGTGTCTGTGTGATTATATTTTCATTTATGTTTATTGTTATTGCTCTGCGATCTTTTTTTTCTAATAATTGGTATCAGAGCCAAAGGTCTATTTGGCAGATAAACCCACAGGAAACTAGGGTTTCTGGTTCGAGTGGGAGCAATGGAGGAAGAAGGAAAGTTTAAGGTCGAGAAATTAATGGCCAAAACTACCAGTTATGGAAGATGCAAATGGAGGACTATCTATACCATAAGGATCTATTCCTACCATTGGGAGGAAGAGCAAAGAAGTCGGAAACTATGAAGGACGAAGAATGGGAGGTTCTTGACAGAAAGGAATTGGGAACAATACGTCTGTCCCTAGCTTCGTCGGTGGCTTTCAATATCTCAAAAGAAAAGACAACGTAGGGTTTGGTGAGCGCATTGGGTAAGCTGTATGAAAAACCATCGGCCTCCAACAAGGTATTTCTAATGAAGCATTTATTTAATATGAATATGTTTGAAGGTGGATCTGTTGTTGATCATTTAAATGAGTTTAATACGGTTACAAATCAACTAAGTTCTGTAAGTGTGAACTTTGATGATGAGGTTAGGGCTCTTCTAATTTTGTGGTCATTGCCAGAAAGATGGAATGGCTTGGTCATGATTGTAATCCAACTCTGTCTCTGGTTCAAACACCTTGATATTTGATGATGTTTTTAGTGTTATTCTTAGCAAGGAAATGCGAAGAAAAAGAACAGGTGAGACATCAGGTAATGCGTAGACCATGGAGAGCAGGGGAAGACAAAAGGAGAGAGGAAATAGCCAAGGTAATCACAGAAAGTCTAAAATGGGAAAATCCAAGTCCATATTGGGAAAGATAGAGTGTTGGAACTGTGGAAAGAAAGGACATCTGAAGAAATGTTGCAGATCTCTAAAGAAGAAAGGAGATGGATAGCAGGAAACTACCCAGGAAGCAAATGTAGCAGGTTATGTGTTACAAGATGCTTTGATTCTTGCATTAGATAATACTAGTGATTATTGGGTAGTAGATTCAGGGGATTCATGTCATGCTACACCCCATAGAAAATATTTTCATGATTATGTTCCAGGAGATTTTGGACATGTTTTATTGGGAGATGATGAGCCATGTAAAACTGTTGGAATGGGTAAGGTATGGATAAAATTTAAGAATGGAACTGAATGGTTGCTAAAAGATGTTAGGCATATCCCTGCTCTGAAAAGAAATCTGATCTCAACATGACAGTTGGGAGATGGCGGTTGTCTATCTACGTTTGGAGAAACGTGGTGGAATATCACTAAAGGATCAATGGTGATAGAAAAAGGAGACAGGGTAGTTATGTTGTATTTATGTCCTCGTAATACTGACCATTCTATCTCTTTAGCTTCCACAGGAACAGATGCAACACTATGGCATCATAGGCTTGGCCACATGAGTGAGAAGGGATGCAGATTCTCCACTCAAGGAAGTTGTTGCCAATTTTGAAGCAGGTAAGTTTGGAATTCTATGAGAACTCTGTTTATGGAAAACATAAAAGAGTCAGATTTCTCAGGGTTGGGAAACAGAAGAAGAATGAAAAGTTAGAGCTTGTGCATACAGATGTATGGGGATTGACTTAGGTACAATCTCTTGGTGGCTCTCATTATTATGTTACATTTATTGATGATGCAACTAGAAAAACTTGGGTTTATTGCATTAGACATAAATATGATGTGTTTGCTACTTTTAAGAAGTGGAAATATTTGGCTGACAATGAGACAGGAAAAAGGTTGAAGTTTCTCAGATCTGATAATGGATGTGAGTACTGTGGCAATGAGTTTGATAGTTACTGTTCATACCATGGGATTCGTAGAGAGAAGACAGTCCCAGGAACACCGCAAGAAAATGGTGTGTTAGAAAGGATGAATAGAATGATCATGGAGTGTGCAAGGTGTATGAGATTGCATGCAAGGTTGCCCTTACAATTTTCGGCAGATGTTGTAAATATTGTTGTTTACTTAATAAACAGAGAGCCTTCAAGTGGGTTGGATGGTGGTATTCTAGAGGAGGCATGGATAGGTAAAAAGGTAAACTAATAATTTCTTAGAACGTTTGGTTGTGAAGCATTTGTCCATATTGATAAAGAAAATAAAACAAATCTTGAAGCTAAATCCAAGAAATGTACCTTTATTGGATATGGGGTTGATGATTTTGGTTATCGCTTATGGGATTATGAAAATAACAAAGTCATTAGGAGTAGAGATGTGATATTCAATGAAAAGGTCATGTATAAAGATCAGTTGCAGGGAAAGAAATAGGAAAAGGAAAACACAGAGTACACAGTACTTGATGAAATTGAAGAAAATGAAGTTCCAAAGCTGCCAGAAAATCAAGAACAACAGCAAGTACCTGAAACTCCTGCAAGTGTAAGAAGATCTACTAGGTTAAGTAGACTCCATGAACGATACTCTCCTTCAATGTATTATTTATTGATGACTGATGCTGGTGAACCAGAATGTTATGAAGAAGCAATGTAGGTGGAAACTAGAAAGAAGTGGGAGCAAGGCATGAATGAGGAGATGGACTCATTGGTAGGAAACCAGACTTGGGATTTGGTTCAGTTGCTTGCTGGTAAAAGAGCATTGCTGAACAAATGGATTTACAGGTTGAAGGAAGAAAAAGGAGGTAAGAAGCGGTACAAGGCCAGACTTGTTGTAAAGGGGTTTGCATAGAGGAAAGGTATATATTTTGATGAAATATTTTCTCATGTTCTTAAGATGACTTCAATTAGGACTATCTTAAGTCTATTTTCTCATGATCATTATTTTTCTTTTAGGATAAACTATGGCACAGGGACCATTTTGATTACAGAATTGCTGTCAACTAACAAGACAGTTCATGTAGAGACCAAGACAGTTCATCTATGACATTGTTCCACGGATGAGCAACTTGCAGACATCTTCACCAAAGTGCTTGGACGAGAAAAGTTTGAAAAGTTTAGAACCATGCTCAAACTTACAAACACCCCTTCAGATTAAGGGGGGATGTTGGAAACGCAATCCTCATGATTATGGTTCTGACTTAAAATTGTAAATATTGTAAGTATAGAATATGAACAACCCGTAGGAAATCAAAGAGACGTTGGAAGATGGAATCCAACAGTGATTTAAGAATGTATAAATAAATGGTTTTATGCCTTGAATAACACAATTCGGGATTTATTCCTCTGTCACAATGAATGAAATATCAAGCTAGGTTTTCATGATAAAGAATTGTTGGCTCATTGTTAATGAAAAGGGGGTAGTGGTTTCATTCCCCAACCACCTGCCAACACCCCTAGTGTTTTCACATGCTTAGTATTAAAGGGAATAGTGTTGTTGTAATCTTCCTCGTTTCCTCTATCATAGGTGCTCTCCCTCTCATTCTTTGGATCCCCCATCTCTATGCATCTTCTTTGTCTCTTTTGACTTTAGCAATCACTTGGCATTATTGTTGGGATAGCCTCTCCTATAGGACCATCCCTCATTTATATGGCTCATTCTTGTTCCCACTATTGTTTGGTACAGGAACTCTACTCCCTCCAAGGCTAACTAAAGAAATGTGAAGGAAAATGTGAAGATGTCAAGGACACTACTAACACATTCCAAAAATGTTTGTAATTGATAAGCCCATGGATGCACCATAACTCACTTTATTTTATCAACCTAGGAATGTAGTCTTTCAAAACACCTTCATTGTATATGCATTCTCAACACTTTTGATTACTATGTTATTGGAATTCTAACAATTATTTTGGGGGTCTTCTTTTCAAATTGACTCTACTTATTCTACTATTGACAAAAACATGAAACCATGGATGAATCGCTACAACAAACTATGAGCATGCATGTCTTGATTCATTGTGATTCATCTACAAAATTAATCAAACTTAACTAGTTTAAAACTTCCTAGGCAACTATGTCAAAGGCAACCAAAAATTTTCTTTCTTGACTTGTTGAGTTGTTCTAGTAATATTGGAAACCAACCAAAATAAACCTATCTTGACCTTTTGAATGAACCATGGTGAATGCAACCCAAGTGTTGTTGTTCTCGGATTTCCAAGTTCTTTAGTCAGATTCATAATCAATAGAAATGAATCAAACTACGAACTAGGAAATCAAAAATAGAACTCCGAAACAACAAGAAAGAACTATTAAGCTACATCATTATATTCAATCAAAAATGAAATTAAATGGAAATAAATAACAAGAAATAGAATGTTGTAACACATATGACATCTAGTGGCACACTGCAAGAATGGGCCTTACTCCATAGCTCATTGGATGATTTCGAAGAAACTAACTCACAAATTGTAAAGGCAACCAAGCTTTTGAAATAGAAAGGTTCCAAAATATTTATATTTATACAATTTATTTATAAATAACTAATCTTTATCTCCTTATGTGCTACTACTTTTCCTTTGCAATCATGGAGAGTTACTTTCCCAACAGGGAAACTCAATTTGGTGAAATACATAGTGTTGAAAATTTGTTTGTTTGTAATGCAATGCTTGTTTGGTTGTAATGTTCATTTCGCAGTTGTCTATAGATCTTGTGGTTAGGATTTTTGGATTTCCTAGTCATCACCAAAGTTCAATTCATAGGGTTGACAATATCACATGTTATCTAATTGTAATAGCCCACCTTTATTCCCTCGGGAATATCGAATGGAGTGATATATAAAAATAAATTAAAATTTAAAATTTAAAATAAATTTTAAAAAATAATGTCAATTTGTACTCTCATCCAATGTTTGGAAGGAGGGTGTGATGTGATAGAGTCACTAACCCATTTTGTACTTCACTTGTAGTGTTTTTTCAGAAGAAAAAAGCATACTGTTGATATTCCTGAAGAATCAAATAGTACATCGATGGACTAAATGTCTTTTTTTCATAAGACCAATTTACAAAAAATACTTAAGACTATATCTCTTATCTGAGCATCAAAGAGACTTCTCAAAATAACTATAAGTTCTGGAGGATATTCAATACACCAAACAAATCATAATAAATAACTTCCCACTATAATAGCAGATTTATGCTACTGAGACTTCACATAATATTAGTAAAAAAAACTCAAGGATCCCATATCAACGATATGAGAATCATGGATTTCTTCCCAAAATAAGATCCCAACACCCCCCTCCATTGCCAATTTTGAGAGCTTGTCTGCAAGGGAATTATGATATCTGTAAATATGCTCAAAGGATATACTGTTGAAAGCCTGAATTTTTGTGTTGATTCTCTGACACCATTGCATGAGGGCTATGACTTTTAGCTTATATTCACCTTTGGCCCATTTTATCGTGACCCGTGAGTCCCCATATACTTTTAGATCAACAAGCCCAAACATATTTTCCACCTTCAGAATACACCACAAACCATGAAGCTTCACCTTCATATTGGTCCATGTGCCATAGTTTAGCCTAAAAGAAAAATAATGATTGATGGTTCAAATAAATGACACCACCAGCTGCCATCAAAAGCAGCGCCATCAAAGAAGGAAACTGGGCTATTTATCAATACATCAAAATTTGTTACTTTTAGAGTTTTCTTTGGAGGCGGCTCTTTAAAAAAGAGATTATACAAGTTCAGAATCTATAAACAAACCATCTGGATATTTGGAATCATATTCTCAAAAACTACCATGTTCCTCGAATGCCATATTGACCACGAGATGAAAATCGGAAGAAGAGGATGATCTTTGTATTGTCTTATCCAATTTAGTGTGCATGAGTCGAAATTTCCAGAACCCCACATCTGACTAGTCTTTAAAGATGAATAGATTCTCGTCCAAATGTTTCTAGTATAAATACAATTTACAAGGATGTGACAGGTAGACTCAGCATTGTTTCTGCATAGAAGAAAAATCTTAGGGCCAATCCAACCTTTCATGACTAAATTATCCTAGTTCTTTAATCTCCCATAAAGAGCGAACCACATAAAACACTTGAATTTTAAAGGGATACTCCATTTCCAGATTCTATTAAACCACCATTGTTGTGGATAATAGCACCTGTCCATAATTAAAGCAACATATGCAGATTTGGTTGTAACCTTTCCTTCAGTCGGATTTCCTTTCCAAATTAATAAATCTTTATCACCATTGAGCTTGCAACCCTCATTGTTTAAAGAGTTGATGTATAGATCTCACTCCTGTGCATACTAACCTGAGAAGCATATCATTTGCACTCAGCCAGTACTCATTCACCGATCCATTTTTTTCTTTATCTTATTTAGAGTAGCGCAATCAAATTCCTGAAGGTGATTGGTGATGGCTTCAAAGCGGCTGTAATTATCATCAAGACCCAATATAGGATCAATACCAACCAGGATATCTTTCCTAGAACCAACTTGCCAGATAAGATCCCTTGCTAACCAATTATACACTTTCATAAACCCATTCTAGATAGGGGATGTACCTCTAATTCTTTTAAACGGGTTTCTAAACCAATTTATTGTTTTATCCCTGATATATTTGACTGCCAGCACTTTAGACCATAAGGTCGGACCAAAAATACCTCTCTAGATACTTTTAAGATGCAGAGCTTTACTGAAAATGTCCATGTTTTTGGCCCCATCCACCGTAGTTTTCTGGAAGAGCGATTTTATCCCAGCTAGCCATGATCAGGTTGTTATGCCCCTTTCCTCCACCCCATAGGAAGTTGAAAACCAATTTCCTAAGAGTATTAATGATAGAGCAGGGAATTTTTAGAAGAGATAGCCAGTAAACAGGGATACCTGTCAAGAAAACCTTGACAAGTGTAAGTCTCCCCCATATGGATAACAACCTGTAAGACCAGTGATTGATTCTGAATTCGAATTTTTTAACAAGTCAAAGCCAGTCTTGAGTCCTGTAGCCATTCGGCTTCATATGATAGCCAAGGTACTTAAAACCATCCTTTAAAGGACTGAAATTATAGGGTAAACACGTGGTGATATCTGCAAGCTTTGTGTATGCAAGTCACCGTTTTTATTAAAAAATAACATTTAATGAAGTAGTTTAAAATCAGAATGTTTTGCTCTTTTTCCATTCTGGCAGAGTTCCTTTATAAATCTAGCAAAATTCCAGGTGGGGGTAGAGTTCCAAGGGTGTGGTGGTAGAGTTCCATACTAGTTCCTCTATGGAACTCTACACATGAGGTTTTGGCCCATTTAAAACCGACCCAGATGCTCGAAAAACCAAGCAAAGTTTCGGATCGATAGAAACTCTACCAAAATTGAGTTGTGAGATTCCGGCCACCAAGGTGCCAATCATTGTGTTTTTAGACCGCGTCACATTTAATTACTAATGTGATTTCAAGGTAGTTAACCGCTTGAAAATGTGATTTGGAATGGTGAGTCGGTGACCAGCTTTTATCAGTGCATGTGGGCTCCGCTATCGCCCTTTATCACAAGAAGAAATTATTAAAACGCCAAATTTATACGGACCTCACCATTTCCTAGACAACGAAATACCAGAATGTCATGATGGATGTATATTTTATGACTATACGTTTGCCATGTGAATACAGTTCTCAAAGTTGGGAAGTACCGACACTGGAAACGTATATTCTATGAGTATGTGTTTTTCGCTATTTTTGGCGGGGGTAAGAAAATATTTTACATTCTATCAAAGTTTGGACAATCGTTGGAGAAATGGTAGACACAATGTGTATACCGCAATCTTATGATATACAATAAGGTTATGGAATGATTGCGGCTTGCATGCGGGACGAGCTTTTACGAAATAGTGACGTGCCCGTTTGTCCGTGACAAAAAATGTGCCAGCTGTGCACGTAAAAAGGCATAAAAAGCTGCCAGCAGTGAAGTGGAACAGCCAATGAGAAAACGACAGAAACCAGTCAAACTTGGTAAATTGCATCCGAATCGGACGAACGGTACTTGAAGTTTTTACCTTCTTCCACGTGGTTTCAATAGATGTCAAGTCTCATGTGGCCCCACTTTTCTATTTGTGTCGATAGGTTTAAAGGGAAATGCAAAGAGTATTAGCCGTGAAAACAAACTCGAAAGCGACATATACTTAGAGTAGAGTTTGACTTTCTCTAGCTAGTAAAACTCAAATCTAGCTAGTAAAACTCAAAGTGTTAGCTAAATATCTAGGTCGTATTGGCATTTCTCGTACGGAAATTCAGAGCAATTCGAATTCGTCGAATATTTGGTATAGTTATGATACAAATATAAATTCTTACTAATGAAAAATTAAAATTTAAAACCCAATTTTAGAAAACCAAATTTTAATGATTTAATAACTATAAAATATAAATAACATTCAATTTATTATATACATTTAATGTATATAACGTTTTTCAATGTACATAATGGTTTTTAATGTATATTTATGCTAATTTGGTTTCTATATTTGATTTAAAGTATTATATATAAGAAGTCTACTTCCGTAGTTTATCCATATTGGATTTTTTTATTACCTATTTTTTTTCCGTATCGAATCATATCTGTATCCGTATTCGTATTCGAATTATGCTACTATGTTGGAGACTAATAAGAAAAATCTCTATACAATGGCATATGCCTATGTTAAGATTTAGTTCTCAATTAATAAAAAAAACATTACTCTTTGATATTAAAGTAATTGATTTAGAATTGGTTATACAATAATATTCTTCATTGTTTTTAGTTTCTTTCTTCTTTAATCTCAAATAAATGGATAAAACTATGTAAAGATTAGGGTAACTTCATTGTCTATAGTATCTTTATCTACCATCCAATATAATCAACTTTACAATACAATCTTTTAACCAACCACGTTATTATTTTCATTGCTTAGTTGTCAATTGGCAATGAGGATAGTCATTATTGGTTGCTATCCACGAATGTCGGTTGACTCATCACACTAGTACATATGGGGTCAATATTCGAACAACATATTATGACTGTATGGATAAAATCAATCGTATTGTCAATAATTACTACTTAATTATTAAAATTTTGATACTTTTATTTCTAGGTGCCTCGACGTTCATCATAATTTTGACTCATGTTCTTCTCTCATTATACTTATAACGAGCATTGTTGAACTTCTGACAATTGTTATTTACCAAGGCCATATACCCATTTGAAGGTTTAACGGTCTTTGACTTTTGTCCTGGTCAACTTTGACATGGTCGACGTTCATCGGAACTCCGATGGCGGTGATGTAATATATAAAAAATTATATTTTTTTGTAGGTTGAATGTTTGTAAAATCTTTTTTGGCTATTGTTCAATGCATGAAATAGTGTTTTTTCTATCTACTTGTTTCACATCCAATTGTTGATGTACATAGCTCATATTTTTTACTTTGAAGGTTATAAATTTTGAATATTTCTTTGTCACCTTTTAAATCTCCAAATTGGGTCGCTAACCCTTATCCCTCTTTTATTTAGGGACACAAATTGTTGTGTAGGAAATACTAAGTATAAACATATCTGCTCAATTCGATTTCATGACTATATACACAATTAAAAAATCTATATTTCTTTTAAGATTTGTTTTTGGAATGGGCATGGACAAGACATGATATATTGAAAGGGAAAGTTGTGAGGTTAGAATTGAGTATAGTTAAATAGTACTCAGGTGTTAGGGTAGTATTAAACATTGTGAAAACTTGAACGTTTGGTTTAGTGATCTAGAAGGCCAAGTTTCCAATTCCCTTTCGATAAAAGCTATTAAATAATTAATATTACTTCTAAAGACAACAAACAATAAAAATCAATTGTAATTTATATTCCTTGAGAAACAAGATGTTTGATTTGTAGAAGTTAACATTTTTACCATACAGATATATTTGTATGTTGTACTTATACTGCTTCAGTGGATTTTACCGTAATAGGTAATTACAATGCCATATAACATTACTCTAGAATAAAATGAAAGGACGCTTGTTAGGTTAAGGGTGGCATTGGAGGAAAATGGTGATGGGAAATGTCATTTCCCTTGCACTCAATGCAAGGGCTTCAATAGAAGAATACTTTTAAAAACAATAGTTGAAAAACATTGTAGGCAGTATGAGCATGCTGAAGGGGGGTATGAATATCATCCCTTGGTAAGTTATCATTATAATATGTCTTTGTATTGATTGTATTTATAAAGCTTTCTATCATTTTAATATTTTTATATAAACTAATTTTATTTGATTGGTTGTAATTATAAAGACAAAGCATCCTCTGTGTGTGCCGAGTAATGTGCCAAGTAGTAGTAGAAATACTATTGTAAAAGCTGAGGAATATGGAGAAAATATTGAATATCAAGTTAATCCTATGGAAGAAGATGGTCCACTAATAATACAATTGAGGATGATGGGATAAATAGATTTATCTATGACACCTTTGCTCCTATGGAAGACAACTTTGATGATATTCATGATATTCCTCTGCTTGAGAAGGCACAACAACCCCTTTATGAAGGCTCAAGAGCAAATCTTCTCTCTGTTATAATGTTGTTTGTGAGCTTGAAGGTATTGAATGGTTTTTCAATTACTTGTCTCACAAAAATACTAAGGTATGTAATATAATCCATTACATATACATAAATGTCTACTTTTTTTTCTCTATTTTTAGTGTTAATTAATGTGTAAATTATGGATGCAATATTTATGATTACTATTATTTACATTAACTAGTTATTTCTAATGTTATAGATTGTTAGGTGAATTTATCTTACCACTGTCAAATAATTTACCTCTCACATGCCGAGAATTATCTACCATTATGAAATATATCAGAATGGGGTATCAAGATATCGATGCATGTCTTGATGGTCATGTTATATATTATGGACAGTATGCTTCGGAGACAAAATACCCGCAATGTCAAACCAATAAATATCAAACCGATCAAATAACCAAAAAGGTGCCTCACAAGCTTAATCATCATATTCACATAATTCCACGTTTGCAACGATTGTTCATGTGCCAAAGCATAGCACAATTTATAGATTACATGCACCTAACAAAACTGAAAAAGGTGTTCTTCGAATGCATGCATATGGTTCTGCATTTAGGAACATCGAAGAAAGATGGCCAATTTTTGAAGAAGAACATTGTAATGTAGGATTTCATTAGTAGTTGACGGTGTTAATCCATTTGGTGAGCTCGGGTCTATTTACTCAATGTGGCCTATTTTTGCAATAAACAATAACCTTCCTCTGTGGATGTCAATAAAGAGAGAAGACACATTGTTGGCAATGATTGTTCCTCGTATTTGTTTACAATATTTTTTTGAACATCACATTTCATTTGTCTTGTTCATTGCATGATAATTTCTTATATATAATCTAGGTAGTAATTATGTGTATTTTCAATCAATTAGGTATGTACAAAGTTAAAGATATGAATGTATATATTTGTTAGAACTCAAATAAGCACTTCTATATCTATGGAAACCTTTCAAAACTAAACACTCAAAATGCCATTGTTAGTTCACAAAAAAACACTTATGGATGGAAGATCCCATGACATGATCCCTAATGATGGCCCTAAGCATTCAAAGAGAGATCCCAGCACCATTCCCTTCATTTTCAAAAGTTGCAATCACAAAGGAACAAATTTGAACCTTGCACACTAGCAAGGAAAGTGAATCATTCACACATTGCCCCTAATTAAGGCCTGAATACATCAAAAACTTCCCATTCGCACCTTGCACTAGAAAGGAGCGAATCATTCATATGTTTCCTCTGGCTAGGGCGTGAACTCCCCATAATTCCATGAAAATATATAAAAACTCAAAAATAGGGAGTTATGGAAGTTTTCAAACTAATTGGTTTGGATGCAACTCCTTGGACCACTTGGAAACTATAGCCATCAAACATAAAAGGATATGAGATGTTCCAATATGGAGACACCCAAGATAGCAATACAATGCTAGAGGAATCACTCTTCATGTAACATACCTAGTCATCTCTTTCAACCATAGAGAACATGAGGTACTCGAATTGTGTATATGAATTCACCACTTATATCCAATTTCGTTTTTTATCAATTCAATAGCGGGATACAAACATATGGTCACCCAAATTATCATATGCAATTATTAATAATTGCAATTAATTCATTACATGAAACCATTCATAACATTCCAACCAATTCATTCACATATACAATCATAATTGTAAATTGAACAACATGCAACAACAATGACATTCATACACGGTTATACACTTATATTTTTAATAAATTGTTCTCCAATTGCCTATAGGTGAAGGACATTACTCCCATCCATTGGATCTATCAAGCCATATCTTTCTTTGAAAGAGCCACCCCCAAGTTGGGGCCATCAATCCACAAGGGAAAATTTATTCATCGGCCTCTACACAACTCAAACTCTCATTTAACCCCCTAGTCCAAGAACCCCCTCCATAGTTGTCCCAATCCTCAATTCCCATTCCCCATCAACCTCCACAACACCAAGAACACACTCCCTTCTATGATCTAATAGTCCCTCAGGAAGTTTCTAGTTCCTTTCTAGCACTCTAGCATAGGCTAGAAAGGAAGTCTAGTCCGAATTGGGACTCCATGGCACAAGTTGTAGGCCAAGTTCCTCTCATGCACCAGTCTACCGAGGTTAATGGTATGGGAAGTTCCAATTCATCAATTGTATCTTAGGTCGTCTTAATGCTCAAATATCGCACACATGCAACATTTTTGCAATTCACATGATAAAACATCATCAACATATATCATGTATCCCACCAAAGAAATCCTCATCAGATCCAAGAAGCAACATGAGTCCATAAATGCCCAAAAATAGTAAAAAACTACAACCATGCGACCACATGTCTATTAATACGCGCTACTAGCATGTTATCAAAACTACGACGATGCGACCAGCGTGGATATTCCTTCAATATTTGTGCGACTGACAAAAATGAGAGAATCTAAACCACCATCAGTGCATTAAAGACTCATGGAAGCTCCATTACCTCCACAAATTCGAATTTGGATCCTCACATACTTGGGTTCCTTAAATGGCCCATTTTTTGTACCTTGGAGCTAGATCATGAGATCAAGGAGTTCACATTGGGATCTAGTTATTTCTTGGCCACCTCGTGGCCTATAAAAGGAATCCATAGGCATGCTTATGAAATAGAGAAACTAAGAGCAAGGTTATGCTGCTGAAATTGTGCTTGATCTCCCATATACCTCATCTCTTCCCTCTTGTCTGGAATCTACCAAGCTCCCTTGACACCTTCCTTCAAGGGGCAAGTGTTCTTCTTATTTATTCTTCAAGCTACTTAGCATCTAGTGTGGGCTAGATAGACCTCCCTAAGAGGTATTTTTTGCTTCCATTGGAGCTCACATCTCATAGGTGTTATACCTGCTTGACCATTGGGAAATAAAAAAGTGATTTGGCATCTATTGGTTGTTGGAGTTTGATTTCATGCCCCTTTTTTCTCTGTTTTATTTTATTTTTCAGTTTCTTTGTTTATTTCTTTTCACTAACAACTACTTGCAGGATCACTTGGAGCACTCACTCACATAATAGGGGCACCTAATATTGAATCTTTGTTGCAACCTACCAAGATTTTCCCCTTACCAAGTGGGAAGGATTCACCCTCGTGAAATCTTTTTCACAACATGTCCTCTCTCACAGGTACCAAACTCTCGCAGTCCAAGGTGATGGAAAGGATGATGGTGAATGAAATTCAAATTGTGGGGGAAAGAGTGAGGAAAAAAAACCCTCCATAACTTAAATTCTCACTTTTAAAAGCATATTTTAGATTACCATGTCACCACTCCACATGGAACCACTTATCTCCTCTTTGTCCCTTCTTAAGATAATTAAATAATGCTTTAAATAAAGCATGACTCTTAATCATAGTTTAAAAACTTTGGGATAAATTTCTAAGGCTAAAGATATAATTTAAACCCACTAAGGTCATTTTCCTTATCCCACTATCACTTCCCCACTTGTGGAATCATAGACCCCCATCTCTTCTTCATCCTTCTTCCTCTGCAGCCATTAGATATTTTATATTTGTTCGGATATCCATCATCTATTTCGGGATACATATCTATTTCAGGATCATCTATTTCGGGATACATATCTACTTCAGGATCTTGCATGATCTATTTCAGGATATGTAGTCCAGTCACCAGTTTGATGCCTCCAGCACCTTATCCACCTTCTTCTAGCACCTGGGAGCCACTTTCCACAGAGTTTTAGCCCTCCTAAGCTGAAAGGCGCCCTCTTCTCACCTACTGACTGAGAAGGGCGCACTTGCTCACCTACCACTGCAGATTCACTCCAGTTACATTCAGTTAGCTCCGATTCTGATTGATTTCACTCCGATTTCACTCCTGACTGACTGTTTCACCTCCGATTGACCTCCAGTTCGATTAGGTGACTTGCTCTGACTCCAGTTAGCCTCCCATGCGCCCCCACTGAGCCTCCAGATCCTATATCAGTGCTACACACTTCAGTTACATTTATTATGATCAGTTAGACTCAGCTTGACACCTGGATGACTGTTTGTTGTGATTGATGAGCAACACCGATGATTGATGAGGACTCCTAGATTGAGTCAAGCTACTCCATTTCAGTGATTCGAATGGCCTACTTAGTCAATTCGAATTGCCATTGACATATATTTGGATTGTATTGTAATCTATTGTAATTCATTCACCCTTTCTGGGATAGAGAGCACTGCTGCATGTTTTGCACAGTTTTGCACCATATCTTCTTATTCATCTGTTGTGACTGAGTTATTTTGTTCATTAGATCTGCTGTGACTAACTTTACATGGTATCAGAGCCATTGCAGGGACAAGATCTCTTTTCTACAGGTGTTTATACAAGAAGATTTGACTGAATTGCTAAAAATTGCAAAAAGTTTGGCATGAGATATCTCAAGGGCATTCGCTCCTGTGCATGCAAAGCTTGAAAAATATTCCAATACCACTCCAGAAGCTTGAGTTACCACATAATTCCTGGATTTGATACATTGGACCCATTCAACATTGCTTGAAATCCAATCCCAGGTGTGATGCAACTCTCAAAGGGTGGATTGTTCGACCTTATTGTGGTTGTTTTGATGTGATTTGCAGGTTTATTGTCTCCTCCAATTGCATTCGCTACCTTCTGCATGCAAGCCTTTCTACAGCAATTCCATTCGCTCTAGTCTGCATGCAAGCTTCCTCTTCAACAGTTGACTCAATCCTTGCAATGGAATACTCTTCTTCAAAGCCTATCCTCACCCCATTCAATTATTTTGATTGGAAAGATGATATGGAGATCATATTACGTTCAAAAGGTTACTACCGAGTCACTCTTGGTCTTGAATTGGAGCCAAACAATGTAGCAGAAAGAACTAAACACTACAACAAGCTTGATGAAGCTTATGGTCTTCTTTGTCTCTCCATCTCCAAGGATCTTCACTTCCATCTCAGCGGATTGAAGACTCCAAAAGCCATATGGGAGCAACTTGAGACACTATTCGGCAAGCAGGATGAGCTTAGGGCTTTTCAATTAGAGAATGAATTGATTGGCCTTAATCCTGAAAATTTCGAGACCATCAATGAATTCTTCACAAAATTCAAGAACTTGAACTTGCAATTGAAGAACAGTGGTGTTATCAAAGAGGATAAGCAGTTGATCCTCTCCATTCTAAGCAAGCTTGGGAAAGATTATTCGGTATTTGTCTCCACTTTCAATTCCGGTCGGCTAACTACCCCGAATTGGAAGATGCCTACCTTGAATGCCTTCATTGAGTCCGTTACGAAAGAGCATGATAAGTTGATTCAAATGGGGTCCATAAGCTCCAAAGATTCAGCCCTATTTGTTCAAGGACCCAAGATTTCGAATGGTAAAGGAAAACTAAAGAAGGAGAAGCCCAAATTCGAGCCTCACAAGCAAAAAGACAAAGGCAAGCAAATGGATGCACCATCTAGTTCGAAATCCAAGCAAAAGGGCAAAGAAGGTAACCAAAAATCTAAATGTACTTATTGTAACCGTGGCTTTCATCCCGAAAGTTCATGTATGAAGAAGACTATAGATCAAATGGCCCTCCTTTTGGAAAAGAACAACATAACCCTTCCTGACGGTGCAAGGAAGAAGGATCGGAATGATGATCATGAAAGAGGACAAGCACTCATGGCAACGGTTTCGAAGCCCACTCTCTTGATAGATTCGGGTGCATCAAATCATATGGCTGCAAATATTGATTCTTTTTCCTCATTCGATCCAAACAGCTCCATCCCCATCCATTTGGGAGATGACTCAAAAATTTCTTCAAAGGGCAAAGGTACGATTCATGTAGATCATGGATGCTTTCAGAATGTTCTCTATGTGCCTTCCTTAGCTTCGAATCTCCTTTCTGTTTATCAAATGACACATACTGGTGATCCAAAGAAAGTCACATTCAGCCCTGATACAGTTGAAATTTCTGATATCAAAAGTGGAAGACTAGTTGCGGTTGGAAAGGCAAACCACACTGCAAAATGTTATGAGTTTTCGCACTTTATTCCGCTTGCAAAGCCCACTGCTCTTCGTACACATGGTAATGAGGTTAGTAGGCTTTGGCATGAAAGATTTGGACATCTAAATTATAAGTATTTGCTGCTGCTATCAAATAAATCCATGGTTGATGGGCTTCCACAACTCCGTTCCTCGAAGGGAATATGCTCCGGTTGCATTATTGGGAAGCACCCCGAGCACAGATTCGACCGCGGCAAGGCTAGCAGAGCCTCTACTATTTTGGGATTGATCCATTCTGATATCAGCGGTCCGCTGCCCCATATGTCATTAAATGGTTCAAGGTATGTTTTGACATTTATTGATGATTATTCTCGCTTTACATGGGTATTCTTTCTCAAAAACAAGTCAGAAGTGCTTGGAAAATTCAAGGATTTTAAGGCTTCTGTTGAGACCACCACTGAGAGCAAGATCAAAGCTCTTAGATCTGATAATGGTGGGGAATATATCAAGTCCGAGTTGCTGCAACTTTGTTCCCAAAGCGGAATCAAGATCCAACATACAGTTCCCTACACACCCCAGCAGAACGGTGTAGCGGAAAGGAAAAACCGGTCACTGAAAGAGATGGCTACATGCATGATTGAATCAAAAGGTTTGGCTGCAAATCTTTGGGCTGAAGCAATCAATGTTGCTGCATATATACAGAACCGAGTTCCACATTCATCCGTGAAAGGTATGACTCCTTTCGAAGCATTCTTTGGTCACAAACCGGATGTGTCAAATTTGAGAGTTTTTGGCTCTACTGCATGGGCTAGAATTCCTTCTGAGAAGAGACGAGCTTTGGATCCACAAAGTATCGAGTGCATATTGATAGGATATGGGGAAGAATCAAAAGCATATAAACTCATGGATATCAGATCTAAAAAGATATTCATAGAGCGCAGTGTGCAGTTTGAAGAACCGCTTCAAGAATTGCAACTAGTTGAGGAGAAAACTGCCGATTCACCGCCTTCACCAGAAGAAGATTCGAGCAGCGATAATGAAGGTATGAGTTCTGATATTTCTGATATTGTAGCAGCATATGATGATAATGACATATCAGGTTCGGAATCCGACCATTCAGATCTCCCTCAGTTACCAAAGTGGGCCCAAAATACTCTACAATCTGCTGGTTCTAGTCTTGGAAATCCTGCTGATCCGAGACGAACAAGAGGAGACTTTCAAAGGGCAGGTATGGCTCTTTCTATTGCTGATCCATTTCTTCCTGAGATTTGTTATTTGATGGCTGGTTCAGATCCCCAATCATATTATTCAGCCCATCGAGATCCGAGATGGAAAGATGCCATGGATGAAGAGTACAGTTCTCTTCAAAAGAACAACACATGGGAGCTAGTTTCTCTTCCACCTGGAAGAAAATTAGTGAAGTGTAAATGGGTCTACCGTACTAAAGTTGCTGCTGATGGCACTATCAGCAAATATAAAGCAAGGTTGGTGGCAAAAGGTTTTTCCCAACTCCAAGGAGTGGACTACACAGAGACCTTTGCACCGGTTGCAAAGATGGATTCCATCCGCCTTGTTTTAGCTATTGCCGCATCCAAGCACTGGGAGGTGCATCACATGGATGTGAAGAGTGCATTTTTACATGGAGACCTTGCTGAAGAGGTCTATATGCAGCAACCAGAGGGTTATACATCAGATCCATCATTGGTTTGCAGATTGAAGAAGTCTTTGTACGGGTTAAAACAGGCCCCAAGAGCTTGGTACGCAAAGATGGACTCCTTCCTTCTTTCTCAGAATTTCCAAAGATGCAAATCTGATCCGAATGTCTATCTTCAGCGAGTTAAAGGTAATTTGTTGGTTATTGTACTTTATGTTGATGATCTGCTTATTACCGGTAGCACACTTACTTCAATAAACAAGCTAAAAACTGCCTTAAATCTAGCTTTTGACATGAGCGATTTGGGCTTGCTGAGTCACTTTTTGGGCTTGGAGATAGCTCAAAATTTCGATGGGATCACTATATCTCAGCAAAAATATGCTTCCGACCTGTTATTGAAGTTTAATATGGCTGAATGTAAGGCAGCCCCGTTCCCATTCCTCTCAGGAATCAGTCTTGAGGAGGGAGATTCCACACCGCTTGCAGATTGCAGTATGTATCGACAGTTGATTGGTTCACTACTTTATTTGACACACTCTAGGCCTGACATCTCATATGCCGTGAGTGCCGTGTCAAGATATATGCAGCAGCCACATGAGCTTCATTGGCGAGCAGCCAAGCGGATCTTGCAGTATGTGCAAGGTACGAGACAGTTTGGCATACATTATGCTGCAGATTCTGAGCTAGATTTCATTGGTTTTACTGATTCAGATTGGGCAGGTGATAGCATTGATCGGAAGTCCACTTCCGGTTATGTTTTCATGATTGGTCATGGTGCTATTTGCTGGTCCAGCAAAAAGCAAGCAGCCATTGCACTTTCTTCAGCAGAGGCAGAGTATCGAGGGGCAGTCAATGCCTGCATTCAGGCAGTTTGGTTGCAGGGTATTCTTTCCGAGTTTGGTTTTGGTGGCACTACTTCGACTGTCCTATTTTGTGACAATCAAAGTGCTATCAAGATCTCCACAGATCCAGTTCAGCGGCAGAGGACCAAGCACATTGAGATTCATATGCATTACATTCGACAGTTGGTGCATGACCGCACCATCATTCTGCAATATTGCCCTACTGATGAGCAAATTGCAGACATCTTCACCAAGAGCTTCACTGAGAAGAAGTTCTCTTACCTCCGTTCACTGTTGGGGGTGAGTTCCATCATGGTGGAGACAGATTGATTCATTATTATGCTTTAGACTTGAGGGGGGGCTTTCTTCCCACTGGGTTTTCCCTCTTTCCTCACTTAGTTTATTTTTCAGCATTTTTTTGGATTATTGTATTGGGGTGACCTTTGGTCTTAGTTACCAGGGCCCCACATTATTTTAGTTGGCACATCATAGTCTAGCTTGAGGGGGGGTGTTCGGATATCCATCATCTATTTCGGGATACATATCTATTTCAGGATCATCTATTTCGGGATACATATCTACTTCAGGATCTTGCATGATCTATTTCAGGATATGTAGTCCAGTCACCAGTTTGATGCCTCCAGCACCTTATCCACCTTCTTCTAGCACCCGGGAGCCACTTTCCACAGATTTTTAGCCCTCCTAAGCTGAAAGGCGCCCTCTTCTCACCTACTGACTGAGAAGGGCGCACTTGCTCACCTACCACTGCAGATTCACTCCAGTTACATTCAGTTAGCTCCGATTCTGATTGATTTCACTCCGATTTCACTCCTGACTGACTGTTTCACCTCCGATTGACCTCCAGTTCGATTAGGTGACTTGCTCTGACTCCAGTTAGCCTCCCATGCGCCCCCACTGAGCCTCCAGATCCTATATCAGTGCTACACACTTCAGTTACATTTATTATGATCAGTTAGACTCAGCTTGACACCTGGATGACTGTTTGTTGTGATTGATGAGCAACACCGATGATTGATGAGGACTCCTAGATTGAGTCAAGCTACTCCATTTCAGTGATTCGAATGGCCTACTTAGTCAATTCGAATTGCCATTGACATATATTTGGATTGTATTGTAATCTATTGTAATTCATTCACCCTTTCTGGGATAGAGAGCACTGCTGCATGTTTTGCACAGTTTTGCACCATATCTTCTTATTCATCTGTTGTGACTGAGTTATTTTGTTCATTAGATCTGCTGTGACTAACTTTACAATATTAATATCAAAATGTATATATTTACAATGTCTTGTTCATCCTAGACCATTTGTTTATGGATTCTAATATTTTACATCAATATTATACAAATTTACACTATAAGGTCAACCTAGGGTGTTACATTCCCCTCCCATTAATTTATGCATTGTCCTCAATGCATCATTAGCACTATGTACATATATACATTTATTTATTATCAAAACATCAAAATAGTTGCGGGTATGCCTCCCACATCACATCCTCTAGCTCCCACATTGATTCTTTGGGATTGTAATGGGTCCATTAGACCTTTACTTGTCTGATGTTGCTATTCCTCAACAAGGTAACTTTCTTGTCTAGGATGTTTATTGACTGTATCGGAATATCACCTTCTGATTCCACCTAGATCACATCCCAATCAATTATGTGGTTAGGATCAAGCACATATTTCTATAATAAATACACATGAAATACATTATGCATACACAGACAAGAAGACAATTCTAATACATAAGCTACATTCCTTATCCTATCCAAAATTTCAAATGGTGCACAAAATTAGGCTGCAAGCTTTGGACGGATTCCAAATTTCAAGGAACTCTTATTTGGCCTGAATTTCAAATACACATGTTCTCCCACTTTAAATTCTTTTACTGCTCTTCCTTTGTATTCATAAATCTTCTATTTGTGTTGTGCTACTTTCAGATTTTGCCTAATTTTTACCATCTTCTTTTCCATTTATGTAGGTAATTTTGGCCCAATTATTAATATGTCAACTGGATTATCCCAACTAATTGGAGTATTGCACTCTCTACCATACAAGGCTTCAAATTGACTCATCTTCATAGAAGCATGATATCCATTATTATATGTAAACTCTACCAAATACAGGTAGTATTCCCATTTTGATGGCTAATCCATCACATACATTCTTAGCATATCTCCAATAACTTGATTGACTCTCTTAGTCTGCCCATCTGTCTATGGATGATATGTTGTGGTTAAATTTAGTTTTGTTTCAAATCCATTGAATAATCCCTTCCAAAAGTTTGAAGTAAATTTTCAATCTATATTTGAAAGTATTTCCTTAGGTATCCCATGTAACTTGGCAATCTCTTTCATATAAATATATGCTATATTAGCTTCCTTATGAGTTGACTTGACTAGTATAAAGTGAGCATATTTGGTTAACTTATCCACCACCACTGATGGCTTCCAACTTTGGTTGGAAAATCCATCCATTTTCTTGTCAACTTAGAGCATTCTAAACCTCACAAGGGAGATAATACACATAAATTGAGATGAGTAAGGCACTTAGTTTGAACTATATGAATATTTAGAATTAATTGTTTAGTTGATTAATTCTTCCTTTTTAACAACTAAAGTGCAAGGAAATAATAATAAATTGGTTGATTATAAGAGTTATGAAGGAATTGATTTTCATCTGACATAGTTTTGATCCAACACTCGGTAGAAGCACCAGTTTTGACTTTTGATTCAGTGGAAGTTTTAGTTACCTCTGCCGCAGGAAGATAATGACAATGCACTCCCAGTTTTGATGACACACTTCTAGTTATGAATGCAACGCCGTTTAAATATGAAAGCATAAGTTACAATTAGTAGTACTTCGATCAATTAGTGGATTCAATGTTACTCAGAGATCAACCAGTTGGAGGCCTAGTCCCTAAATCCATAGAGCACGTGGAAACTATTATACATATCCAAAACAATGCACTCTTACTATTTTGATCCTACGTGATCCTATCTACATACACTGGTGCATCCAACGCAGTTTACATAGAGACTTTTTCAGATAGACTAGAAGTTAATGGATTAGGTTAGAAGATACATTTTATATTTAATATCAAAGGGGGGCAACTAGTCAAGCTAGCGCCCATATGTTATGATTTTAGTTTTTGTTGTAACTATTATAGTTTAAAGACATCGTTTTTTATGTTAAACAATCCTTTTACATATAAATGATAACTATTATTCATCATCTTATTGAGTAGATTTTATGTTCATGTGTCACCTTGGATCATGGCCCATCCATAGGTGGCTACAGGGACATGTGTTGTTAGAATATATTTATTATTTCATGTTCATTTTTAGTAAAATAGGGAAAATAGTGGAGGATTACTACATTTTGTAGAGATTTCCAACATTTATGATATAATAATGTTAATGAATTATTTCTGCAATTAAGATTATCGTAGATGCCTTTCATTGTTTTTAAATTAGGTTTAATATTGAATTGTCATTTCTATTATGCATGGGATCTTGTTACATAAACCTGGTGTTGGATTTTATACTGTTCTTTAACTTTTCAAGAGATACTCAGGTTCTACGCGGTTCAGGGAACCAACAAAACCCCTTTTCACCAGCCCTTTCGGCAACAGTCTGCGAACAGAATCAGGTCTCACCCGAGGCGAAGTTATGGGGAGGTTGCAGAATCAATTTTCCACAACCGGGTGATGCACGGTTCAGACTGGCTTGCAACGCAGAGATTCTTCTCTCCTTAGGATCTCCGACTAATGAACAACGAGCTACAGGACTCGCACTGCGGAAGAACCAAGTGGATAGGGCATCTGCACTACCTAGGACTGTGCAGCTGGACACTTAGATACTTCCAACACCTGTCAGATTTGAGCAACTATGTGACTTATGCCTTTATCCATACACATTACTTAGGTTATTCTACATCTTATGTCTTCTTGAGATGAAATATGCATACATTCACAAGGATTTACTGCTTTTATATCCGACTTAGAGCAAGATTACTTAGACTTTAGTATTATTATTCACATTCCAGAAATATAGACAATAACACAAACATGAAAGAATAACTGTGCATAAGCAACTACAACATCATAAGCAAACAACACATTCACATAAATCTCATCACACAACACAGGATTTAATGTGGTT
The DNA here is from genome assembly GCA_027924585.1 of Larix kaempferi. NCBI lineage: Eukaryota > Viridiplantae > Streptophyta > Pinopsida > Pinales > Pinaceae > Larix > Larix kaempferi. The sequence goes on from BSBM01000378.1 coordinate 15,620,159, forward strand.
CACCCCTAGGATGGGAGCTACGTCCACAAGAACTGTTGTTTATTATAATAGGGAAGGGTTCAACAGTTCCAATCTGTGCACTCAGCTACAGACTCTCTTCTCTCTTCGATGGGTCTCTACGCACACAACTGCAAAGCCTCCTTACAATAGTCTCTCAACTGAGATAAAAAAAAAAAACTTAGAGATCAAAATCCCAACAAAAATCAACCCTTTCCCATACAAAAGATGCCCCTTATATAGATCGTGCCCTTAGGTCACATCTGTTACAATGCATGTGGGACAAAAACCCTAAGGTTACCCAAAATGGTGTGGTTACTTCGCTAACCAAATCTGTTAGGCTGTGATAGTGACTTCATCATCGTGTCCATCCTTCTGTGCTATCTCTGGCTTATGGCATCTTTTGACTGCGCATGGTCACATCGTTTTCAACCCTCCTGCCGAGCCCATGCCGACGAGTCACTTTCATCCTGATGTTACTTCTCTAACAGTTTCATGTGCCCGATTCACTTAGTGCTTCCTTTGCTTGTGCGAATGGTCGCTTTCCTTCTTCTCCACTCCTTACCTGCCTCCTGGGAATCTCGGAGCATCTTCCCAAAAATAGATCGTCGTTCAATCTTACTGGAACTTATACTGTTTTCCTTCCAAAAAATGCCATGCTGCATCTTTGCGGCGCTGGATCTTCGTGGTGTTGTGACTCTTACTTTGTCGATACTGCACTGCGTTGTTACTTCGCATATTCAAAACTGACTTGCCCCAAAAAGGACTTAACCTGGGCCATGCCCAAAAGGCCCCTAACACTTACATGTGGCTCATCCCCGAGCCACTCTCAGTAGGTTCGTTGGGTTGCGCTTCTCCTTGTGGAGCTATCTTCACAATAAATTCCTGATAAGTTGCGCTTAACTTCACAACTATGTCCTTAGCTTCCTGCTCAAATTCCTTGATAGTTTCCACCAAATATGGTGATAGGTCTTCCTTATCCTGTTCTTATACTGTCGCCTCTGATGCATGGAGTTCCTGCAATTTCTATTCAATCTCTTGCAAGATGGCAAGAGATTCTTCCTGTAGGGGCTGTGAATTTGATGCGGTGTCATCCTCCCTTTCTCTTAAAACTTAGAGTTCCTTCTTTAGTTCCTTCACTTCCGCAAACCGTCGGAGTCTCTCTATCGTCAGCAGGGTCTTCATCTGCACATTTAGAGAATCTAACTCTGCTTGTGTTTGCTGTAAGCTTCTCTGGACCTGTAGCAGCTTAGGGTCCTCTTGTAGCATAGTCCATACTCTGGTTGCTTCATCCAGTAAGTTCTAGCACTTAGCTATTTCACTGGATATATTTTCTGCGGCAGCCTTCACTTTTGTTGCTCTAATTTCTATTTGATCTGGCGGTGTCTTAGGGATGTTCTGTGCTTCCATGTTGGCAAGCTTTGATTTGTATTTTGTCTCCATGTCGGCCATTTCAGCCTTAAGATTGCTTACTACAGAGCCGGTCTTAATTATGGTATCTGTGAGTTCTGGATGCTCGTCGCACTCTGGTATCTTTGCGCAGACCGAAGCAACAATCTCCTCTATTCTTCGACGCTGCTCATGTGCACATTCAAGTTCCTTAGCCTTTTGTGCACTTTCTTCTTGAAACTGTTTATAGTTTTCTTCTAAATCCTGGTGTTGGCTCAAAGTCACCATATCTTTGTCATGGATTTCCTCCACAACCTGCAAGTGCAGATTATGTAGACCTTCCAATGGCAACATCGTGATATGAATATCCACATGTGCTAGGTTCTTCGCGCCTTTAGTTAATTGATCGCTTGGAAAAATTACACTTAGTGGGTCCATGCGCACGATGCACAGTCGCGGTGATATGGTTAGAGCTAAGGGTTTTTCTTTTGCTGAGGTGTTTCACTTGATCTTCCTTCTGAATTAGATTCTCAAACCAAGTCTCGCTGGACTTGTTCGATCTTCTCCGCTATGCCCTGCACAGTGGTGAGATTTTATTTTAGACTAGCTTGAATCTCCACATTTTTGCTGTCTTTTAGGGCGAGTGCATCTTCCATATGTGTGCTGACCCTACTCGCGATGATTTCATAATCATCATCATGCAACTTTGCTTATGATGGGAGCTTTGTGGATTTTTGCTTCTTTTTCTGCCCTTTCTCCTGTACTGAGCTTTCTGGCTCCTTCCTTTTCTCTCTTGGTATAACCTAAGTTTGGTCGGATTTGTTGTCTTACTCATCGTTGAATTCTTCAATGATCTTTGTCCCAGTTGGAGTACTTTCTTCTGAGTCTGAGTCGATGACCATCAACCATTCGTCTAACCACTCCTTCATGATCATATCAATACCAGCTTCATCAAGCTGATAGTTTCGTGGGAACCACTCTGGATTCTTCTTCTATACCTTTGGTGAGATATAAATAAAATGCATATCAGCTTTAAAATTTAGAGTGTGGATATATTTTGTTGTTACCTCCTTTGAGATGCGAGGTGTGAAAATGATAACATCGCATAACTATTCGTAATATGTGAACAATACTATGTTTGAGGCGCGTTGTCGGTCCAGTTGTAGATTTTCCCAGAGATTTGCGTATCTGGGTCCTCGACAATATTGGATGAGAGAGGGGAGACTGACGTAATGCCTTGGTTCCTTCTAGCCTATAAATGCGATCAACACCATGATACAACTGTAATGAAAGGCGGTGCCATTGATTTGAGTGTCATAGACATAATCCAGGAACTCGTTCAACAAATACTGAGACCAGTTAAATTTTACTCCCTCAACTGTCTTCGCAGCGAGCTGAACTGCTCTAGCTAGAACTTCTATTGGTTTGGATTTCCATAAGACTTTTCCTCCAAGTAGCTTCACTACAAACCGCCTGGCATCGTCTTGTAGCTCATCTATGGCGAAACCCCATTTTCCTTTTGTAATGTTGAATTCCTCCTTCATCTGAGCAACGATCTCTTTGTCCCTGGCTTTTCCCCCAAAGAACTTATGAGGGTCGTCACCTTGCTTACTTAGTCCTGTGATCCTATGGATCAATTCTATGTTGAGATCACCATTCCTGTCTAGCCAGAGGTAACCTTGGTGTATGCGCGATATCAATGTGCGCACAACCACATTGAGTTCGGGGCTCATGTCGAAGTGTGGAATCTGAAATAGGTTCAGAAGTCTGATTGCATGACTTCAGAAAGCCAGCTCTACGCTAGCAGTAGTGGCTAGTTCTTTACGTCCATTTTATGACACATGTACCTACCTGGTTGAAACTGAGGATATTTTGGATCGTCAGGCTCCTTTTACTGTTATAGTAAATCATAATACTCAAACTTACAATCTGCGATCTTGACTAACAAATTTTATTTTTGTTTGACATGCCTGGACATCGGCGGGAGTGGTATCTGATATCGGGCATTTTTGGTAAGCTTTAAGGCTGGTGCATCTGGTTCTCATGGAGAGATATACGCTGGTGTTAAGTATATGGGTTCCTCTTTGTCTACTGGTGGAGCTTGTGGTTTCCTGGATCCCATCACTTTCGGTTTGAATATCTCAGCTGCAGGTTCCTTTCCCTTGTGTTGCATTGCTGGAGGTTGGCATGGTGAACGGCGTGAGCCCTGGCCTTTTTCTAAAACATACTTCTTGGTAGGGGTTTTCATCAAACCTGCAAACCCAGTTCATTTGAAGTCGTGCAACACTTCGTCTAGAGTGGATTGTTTGGACATTCGCTTATAGCGTGTATCTCAAACTCAAGAATCTCTACAAATTCTCTCTAATACTCAAGATGGAAAATTGTGGTAACCGAGTTACTGTACAAACTGCAGTATTTATAGGCACTGGAAGCCTTACCCGCGTCCATTAATGGTTAGATTAGCATTAAAATTTATGACCGTTCGACCAAATCTCAGTAGAATATGTGTACTTTCCTTCCTTAACTACTCCTTCAACGGGCGATTCGTCCTTAAATGCTGAAACAGATAGTTTCCAAAACACTGTATAATTGTCGCTTTTCATCTCTAACAGCTATATTGATGTGTTGCGTCGAACTATGCAGATGGGTTGTCACTACTCCTAGCGTGGTTAACTGCATGGTGTTGTATTTCTTCATACTGAACTTAGCATCCGTCCTATTTTATTTGATTTGCACAACTGCATTTTGACCTTCGCAACTGCGTGCTTCTACTTTTTTTTTTGTGCGCAGCTTCACTTCACTGAGGGTTCGGTGAAGTAAGACTATCCCGGTAGGGTTTTAGTCTACCTCCATTAATCAGACCTGGTAATTTGTCTCCGACTAACGTGGCTAACTGAGCTGCGCCACCGTTAGTAACATGCATAACAATATATGGCTCAAGGCAATGCATTCTAAATTTTCCAAGGAAATTCATGAATTTGCTATCATACATGAGGACAAGGTCTCCTACTTGGAACAATTTGTGCTTGATGTGTATGTCATGCCAAGATTTTTCCCTGTTCTTCTGCACTTGTTGGTGAAATCCTGCAATGAAGCGATCTTCCTCCAATCCAACCAAGTGTAGAAGCCTTTCTTGCAATGTCTCTCTGTCTGCCATGTCTGTGAATGCAACAATTCTTAGGCTTGGTACAATATACTCTATTGGCATCATAGCTTCCTACTCATAAGCCAACCTGAAAGGTGTTTGGCTTGTCAGTTTCTTACAAGTTGTCCTATATGCCCATAGTGCAGCTGGTATGCACAAATCCCAGTCGTCTATATTTTTGTTACATACTTTGGTCAGCGCATTTTCCAGCACTTTGTTAAATGCTTCGACAATTCCATTGGGTTGTGGATGGTATGGTGTACTCTTCTGATGATATATCTAAAATTATTCAGTCAGCACTTGTTGGGCCTAGCCCAAGTGGGCATGATTTTTTTGAAGTACAATTTTGGGAACTGCGCAGTTCAAGCGCGGAGTCAAATGGCACAATTTTGGGGTGTGCGCAGTTTGGATCGAAAGGGAAGTTTTGCGCAGTTTAGCTGGTGCGCAGTTCCAACGTGACAACTATTTTGGTAAAGAGTATAGAGGAAGGTCGAGCCGGGAAAGCAACCTATTTTGGGCAAGGAGCAGGGCAAAGAAAGTGGAAAGCGACATTTCAGGAGAGTAGCGACAAGCAGTTAAGGGGCTAAGCCACTAAGTAATGGCAACAGACAGGCTAAAGGGGGAGAAAGTGACAGGACACAATGCAGTTGTAACCATGTTGATGACTGCGGCTGTCAGAAGGGCGTTAGAGACACGAGTGGCCCAATAAGGCAGCCAAAGCGAGTGGAGCAAGCTGTCGACAACGATAGGTAGGGTGGCGAGTAACCGCACCAGTTTTGGGAAACCTTAGGGTTTTTCCCATGCATTGTAAAGACATGACCTACGGGCATTATCTATAAAAGGGAACAGTTTTGTAAGGGAAAGGGTTGGATTATATAACTATTCTTGAGGTTTTTGATAAAGACCCAGGTTCTTCGTGGTTCAAGGAACCAACAAAACCCCTTTTCAATGGCCCTTTTGGCAACAACCTGCGAACAGACTAAGGTTTCACCCGAGGTGGAGCTATGGGTGAGCTGCAGAATTAGGTTTCCACAGCTACGTGATGAGTTGTTCAGACAGATCTAATGAGTAGCGCGTTGCAGGGTACACGCTACGGACTGAAGATTGTGCGATGATAGCCTTCGTCGTGGTCAATTGCTTCTACAAGCTAAGATGCTTGCACAACCAGCGCCTCCAAGGACTGTGCGGTTCGGGTCGGATTCAATCGACAGGACAACGCAACATACTTATATGCTTCCTCTTTAGACTTAACCTCTATTGATGACTTTACTTAGTGCTTTATTCATTCATCTTCTGCCTTAGATGCTTAAGTCTTATGACTTATGCAATGGGACGAAATACATAGTTCTGCCCATTTCCGGTGCTGCGCTTCAAGGGAGTCGCACGACACGAATTCTCGAACTTAAGTGCTTATCTAAATGAATTATGCATTTGTTAACTCATAAATACTGCGCATTCAACATTCATCCATACATGTGATACTTAACATATTATTCCCATATCATTCTCATGGCGAATACATATAAAAGCATGAACATATCAACTAATAAACGAGAATTCAAGCATTCATTGTAAGCAAATAGACAAGTGCAAAACACATAAACAATCACACTGCACAAGATTTAACGTGGTTCACCCCTAGGATGGGAGCTATGTCCACAGGAGCTATTGTTGTATTAGTCTTTGGGAATGGTACAACAGTACCAGTCTGCGCACTCAGCTGTAGACTCTCTTCTCTCTCAGTAGGCCTCTACGCACACAACTTGCAGAGCCTTTACAATGACAATCAAAACAGGTCTTGCTCAAGATTATACAATGAAATACAAACCCAACTCTAGATATTAACCAAAATAATAACATCCCTTTCCCTTACAAAATATTCCTTATTTATAGATCATGGCCATAGGTCATGTCTTCACAATATGCAGGAAAAAAACCTAAGGTTTACAAAACTGTCACAGTTTTTGGCTAATCGGACTTGCTGGCTTCTGGTAGCGAATATTTCGTCATGGCCATCCTTTTGCACGTGGTCATGTTGCTATCATCCCCCCTATCGCTTGCACGCCAACAAGTCCCTTTCACCAAGCAGTTCTTCCTCTAACAACCTTATGTGACCGGTGCCTGTAGTGGTTCCTTGCATGTGTGGCCAGTCGCTTTCCTCCACTTTGCTCCTTACCTATCGCTTGCCAATCATGGAGCATATTTACCAAAAATAGACCACAGATGGTCTAACCGGATTATGTTGTTGGTTGTGGAGCCAGATATTCCAATCTCATAGATGATATTGTCTTAGCCATGCACCCCAGAGGACTGTACACACATTCTGCATTTTTAGGGGTTTGGGGTAACGCCCCCGAGAAAAATTTTTGGGGCTGTTTTCGCCAGTTGTTTTGTGGGCCCATGGTTTTGGGTATCTCGTGGTATTTTTCCCATTGTATTTTCCCTATAAAAGAAATACATTGTAATACGGCTAGGGTTGATTTATTAGGTTTTATGAATTATAAAGATCTCTAAGATCAGGAGAGAGACTGTGAGACAGTGAAGAGGAAGTGTAGCGACTGTGGTGCAGGTTGTATCCCTTCACCTTGCTGGATGGTAATAATAATAAGGACTGGAAAATTCAGTGTGGAAGTAGCCCAAGTTGGGGTGAACCACGATATATTTGTGTCTCTCTTGTAATGTGTGTGTGATTATATTTGCATTTCGTTTTATTGTTATTGCTCTGCGATCCTGTTTTTCTAACAATTCGTATTAGATCCAAAGGTCTATTTGGAAGATAAACCCGTAGGAAGCTAGGGTTTCTGGTTCGAGTGGGAGCAATGGTGGAAGAATGAAAGTTTAAGGTCGAGAAGTTTAACAGCCAAAACTTCCAGTTATGAAGATGCAAATGGAGGACTATCTGTGCCAAAAGGATCTATTCCTACCATTGGGAGGAAGAGCAAAGCAGTCGACGTCCATGAAGGATGAAGAATGGGAGGTTCTTGATATAAAGGCTCTGGGAACAATACAGCTGAGCTTGGATTCGTTGGTGGCTTTCAATGTCTCAAAAGAAACGACAACGAAGGGTTTGATGAGCGCACTCGGTAAGCTATATGAAAAACCTTTGGCCTCCAACAAGGTATTTCTAATGAAGCGTTTATTTAATATGAAGATGTCTGAAGATGGATCTGTTACTGATCATTTAAATGAGTTTAATACGGTTACAAATAAGCTAATTTCTGTAAGTGTGAACTTTGATGATGAGGTTAGGGCTCTTCTAATCTTGTGTTCATTGCCAGGAAGCTAGAATAGCTTGGTCATGGCTATACGTAACTCTGTCTTTGGTTCAAACACCTTGAAATTTGATGATGTTATTGGTGTTATTCTTAGCGAGGAAATGCAAAGAAAAAGCACATATGAGAAATCAAGTAATGCATTAACCATGGAGAGCAGGGGAAGACAAAAGGAGAGAGGAAAGAGCCAAGGTAATCGTGGCAAATCTAAAACGGGCAGATCGAAGTCCATACTGGGAAAAATAGAGTGCTGGAACTGTGGAAAGAAAGGACATTTGAAGAAAGACTTTAGATCTCTAAAGAAGAAAGGAGATGCACAGAAGGAAACTACCCAAGAAGCAAATGTAGCAGGTGATGTGTTACAAGATGCTTTGATTCTTGCATTAGATAATACTAGTGATTATTGGGTAGTAGATTCAGTAGCTTCATCTCATGCTACACCCCATAGGAAATACTTTCATGAGTATGTTCCTGGCGATTTTGGACATGTTTTATTGGGTGATGATGAGCCATGTAAAATTGTTGGAATGGGTAAGGTATGGATAAAAGTTAAGAATGGAACTGAGTGGCTGTTGAAAGATGTTAGGCATATTCCTGCTATGAAAATAAATCTGATCTCAACAGGGCAGTTGGGAGATGGCGATTGTCTATCTACATTTAGAGAAAAGTGGTGGAAGATCACTAAAGGATCAATGGTGATAGCAAAAGGAGATAGGATAGGTACGTTGCATTTATGTCCTCATAATACTGACCATTCTATCTCTTTATCTTCCACAGGAACAGATACAGCATTGTGGCATCATAGGCTTGGCCACATGAGTGAGAAGAGGATGTAGATCCTCCACTCAAGGAAGTTGCTGCCATATTTGAAGCAGGTAAGTTTGGAATTCTGTGAAAAATGTGTTTATGGAAAACAGAAGAGAGTCAGATTTCTCAGGGTTGGGAAATAGAAGAAGAATGAAAAGTTAGAGCTAGCGCATACGGATGTATGGGGACCGGCTCAGGTACAATCTCTTGGTGGTTCTCATTATTATGTTACATTTATTGATGATGCAACTAGGAAAACTTGGGTTTATTGCATTAGACATAAATCTGATGTGTTTGCTACTTTTAATAAGTGGAAAGTTTTGGTTGAGAATGAGACAGGGAAAAGGTTAAAGTGTCTAAGATCTAATAATGGAGGTGAGTACTGTGGCAAGGAGTTTGATAGTTACTGTTCATACCATGGGATTCGTAGAGAGAAGACAGTCCCAGGAACACCACAAGAAAATGGTGTGTCAGAAAGGATGAACAGAATGATCATGGAGCGTGCAAGGTGTATGAGACTGCATGCAGGGTTGCCCTTACAGTTTTAGGCGGATGCTGTAAATACTGCTGTTTATTTAATAAACAGAGGACCTTCAAGTGCTTTGGATGGTGGTATTCCAGAGGAGGAATGGACAGATAAAAAGGTAAACTACTTATTTCTAAGAATGTTTGGTTGTGAAGCATTTGTCCATATTGATAAAGAAAATAGAACAAAGCTTGAAGCTAAATCCAAGAAATGTACTTTTATTGGATATGGGGTTGATGAATTTGGTTATCGCTTATGGGATTATGAAAATAACAAAATTGTCAGGAGTAGAGATGTGATATTCAATGAAAAGGTCATGTATAAAGATCTGTTGCAGGGAAAGAAACAAGAAAAGGAAACCACAGAGTACACAATACTTGATGAAATTCAAGAAAATGAAGTTCCAAAGGTGCCAGAAAATCAAGAACAACAACAAGTACTTGAAACTCTTGCAACTACAAGAAGATCTACCAGGTTAAGTAGACTCCCTGAACGATATTCTCCTTCAATGTATTATTTGTTGATGACTGATGCTGGTGAACCAAAATGTTATGAAGAAGCAATGTAGATGGAAACTAGAAAGAAGTGGGAGCAAGGCATGAATGAGGAGATGGACTCATTGGTAGGAAACCAGACTTGGGATCTGGTTCAGTTGCCTGCTAGTAAAAGAGCATTGCAGAACAAATGCATTTACAGGTTGAAGGAAGAAGAAGGAGGTAAGAAGCGGTACAACTCCAGACTTGTTGTAAAGGGGTTTGTACAGAAGAAAGGTATTGATTTTGATGAAATATTTTCTCCTGTTGTTAAGATGAATTCGATTAGGACTATCTTAAGTCTAGTGGCAGTAGAAGATTTGCATCTTGAATAGTTAGATGTAAAAAAAACCTTTCTCCATGGGGATTTGGAGGAAGAGATATATATGCAACAGCCACAAGGGTATGAGGTCAAAGGTAAGGAGAACTTGGTATGCAGGTTGAAAAATAGTTTGTATGGCTTGAAGCAATCTCTAAGGCAGTGGTATTTAAAATTTGAAAGGTTTATGACAGAACAAGGTTATAGTAGATGTCATTTTGACCACTGTGTTTATTTCAAGAAGCTAGACAATGAAATATATATTATCTTGTTATTGTATGTGGATGACATGCTTGTTGCAGGGTATAACATGCAGGATATAAATGTACTCAAAAGGAAGCTAGCTAATTTATTTACGATGAAGGATTTGGGTGCTGCAAAGCAAATCCTTGGTATGAGAATAACAAGAGACAAGAAAAATCGCAAATTGACATTGTCTCGCGGTGAGTACATACAAAAGGTGTTGGAGAGCTTCAGAATGCAGAATGCAAAACCAGTTAGTACACCTTTGACCAGCCATTTCAGTCTAAGTAAGGAAATGTGTCCCAAGACACAGGAAGAGACAGATTACATGTCCAAGATTCCCTATCAATCAACAGTTGGCAGCTTGATGTATGCCATGGTGTGCACAAGACCAGATATTGCACATGCAGTGGGAGTTGTGAGCAGATATATGAACAATCCAGGTAAAGAACATTGGAGCGCAGTACATTGGATTCTCAGGTATTTGAGAGGTACCACCACCCAGGCATTATGTTTTGGAGGTTCAAACACTGTTCTATAGGGATATGTTGATGCAGATATGGCAGGTGATAAGGATAGCAGGAGGAGCACCATAGGGTATGTGTTTACTGTAGGTGGAACAACAATAAGCTGGATTTCGAAACTGCAGAAGGTTGTTGCACTTTCAACAACGGAAGCATATTATGTTGCTATTACAGAGGCTAGTAAAGAGAGATTTGGTTGCAGAGGTTTATGGAGGAAGTGGGTAAGAAGCAGAAGGATAGCAGGTTGTATAGTGATAGCCAGAGTGCCATTCATCTTGCAAAGAACTAATCATTCCATTCCAGGACTAAACATATATAGCTCAAGTACCATTTCATACGCTCTGTTCTGCAAGATGAATTGTTGAAGTTGGAAAAGATACATACTAGCCAAAATCCTGCAGACATGTTCACAAAGGTAGTGACCAAAGAGAAACTGAGTTCTTCAGTTGGCCTTCTAGCATGAAGGTGAAGAGGACAAATTTTCCAAGTCCAAGTGCAGCAAGTGCAGCAGCGGTGGAGTTGCTATGATCAGTCTCCAAGTGGGAGATTGTTAGTTGTGGAGCCAGATCTTCCAGTCTCATAGATGATATTGTCTTAGCCATGCAACCTGGAGGACTGCACACCCATTCTGCATTTTTAGGGGTTTGGGGTTGTTTTCGCCAGCTGTTTTGCGGTCCCATGGTTTTGGGTATCTCGTGGTATTTTTCCCATTGTATTTTCCCTATAAAAGAAAGACATTGTAATATGACTAGGGTTGATGTATTAGGTTTTATGCATTGTAAATATCTGTAAGATCAGGAGAGAGACTGTGAGACAGTGAAGAGGAAGTGCAGTGGTTGTGCTACAGGTTGTATCCCTTCACCTTACTAGACGGTAATAATAATAAGGACTGGAAAATTCAGTGTGGACGTAGCCCAAGTTGGGGTGAACCACGATATATCTATGTCTCTCTTGTAATGTGTGTGTGATTATATTTGCATTTCTGTTTATTGTTATTGCTCTGCAATCCTGTTTTTCTAACGTATGTGCCATCTTCCGTCCAACCTTCTGCCTTGTCGGATCTCCGTAGATTGGGATCATCACAGTGCTGTCTCCTCGCAGCATTGTACTTTGCAGCTCTTCCAATGCTGCGTTGCGCTCAGCTTCGCAGCTTCCCAAAACTGATGTTGGGGCCAAGGTCGCAGCTATAGTAAAAGCTGCGAATTTTGGGAAAAAAGCACGAGTATGGAAGGAAAGTGCTAATTTTGGGACAAGCACTAAGTTTTGGGTAAGAAGGAGATGGTGCACAGTACGGTGCCAGATGGATGATCTCAGCGCAGATCATGGACCGGGAATTGCGGAGCCCGCGCGCACGTCATCGAAGAATGAAGGTGGCTCAGCTACCATAATAAATAAGGCGATGGAGTAGAGGGCTCAGCTACCCTCATTTAAAGGCTCAGTACAGAAGTTATGGTTGCTCGGATCAAGGAGGAGCAACGGACCAGAGCATTGAAGGCGAAGGACGATCGCCCATACCCACAATCTGCGCCGGAATTCATGGAGCCTGCAGGAAGCGGCGACGTGACTGCAAGCGGCGCCTACAGTACACCTAGCCATGTGCGTGGTTAGGGTTTTTGGGAATCACTGTTGGGAAAGGCCCACAGTTTTGTAAAGGTGTGACCGCCATGGCCACCTATATATATGAATAATTGTAATGGATAGATGTTAGGAAGTTAGATAGAGAGTTTTGGAGAGTTAGAGAGTTAGATGTTAGACTGTTAGATAGCCAGTCTAAAGGATAGATCATGTGTTGATTATCCTTCACTGTATTTTCTACCCAGTGTGTAGAACTAGAGAGGAAATCGGATAGCCGAGGAGCTAATCCCTGAGTTGCCAGACAGTCTGAGTCGACGTCTGTGCCTTTGTAATCTCCATAGAGAGGAGACTAGATTGAGAGAAGGGCTCCCAGCTGTGTGCGTGGACTTTCCTGGAAAGATCTAAGGCTGCAGCTGTGTGCGCAACATATTGTATAACTCTATCATTTTCTGGTTAATATAACACTCCCGTGGACGTGGTTTTCCTCGAGGAGATGAGCTTCACATATATCTTCTTGTTATAATGTTTGCGTGAATGATAACTGTTTAAGATCATTACCTGTGTGTACATCTTTTGCATCATCTTTGCGACTGTTTGAGTGAGTTAGGAAGGTCCTTTATTGTTATAATCGCCAAGTATAGAAGTAGTGGTGGAACGCTGTCACCGCAGCGACCGAGCTTCGCGTGACTGCGATGAGTGCGCAGGACGAGGAGGTATTTTAGCGCATCGACGCAAGGAATAGGCGCCTTCCGCGCCCGGAGGACGAGACTGCGCAGTGGGTCTGCAGGAAGGAAGGCATCCGCGCAGTGGCGTCGCGAGGCCTGCGGGAAAGTCCGACCGCCGATATTTGAGGAAGAAGAAGATATATAGAACAATCTCAGCGTCACCACGGTTAAGGAAAGCTGATTCCTTAACCCCCCATAGCCACTTCGGGTGAGACCTCGAGCTGCCGCGCAGCTCGTTGCCGAGAGGGCCAGTGCGCCAAGGGGTTTTGTTGCTGCGCTTCATTAAAACCCGGGTCTGCCCAGAAAAGCAGACAACAAATGGTTCCGTTGCCGTTGTGAGCGAGACTTGCTGTTGTGAGACTTGTTATTTTGGCGACGCGCGAGATTGAGGAGCCAACAAATGGTTCCGTTGCCTTATGACTTTTTGATCACATTACTTCTATGGCTTTGAACCCTGTTGATTGAGCCAACAAATGGTTCCGTTGCCGCGTGAGCGAGACTTCTTATTCCAGTGATGTGCGAGATTGACGCGCTACCCAGAGAAAGAGAGGAGCCAACAAATGGTTCCGTTGCCTAGTGACCAACAAATGATTCCTTTGCCTTGCGACTTGTTGCTGTAAGACTTACTAGTTACGCGACATCTGAGATTGTTGCTGAAGACAACACAAGGTTCTGTTACACTGAGACTTGCTCAGTTAACAAATGTGTTACTGGAATCCTACAGCTAAAGAAATTGGAGATTGGTTTGATTTAAAGGCTAAAGAGTTCGCTGAACAAGAAAATAGAAGCCTTACGTTTCAAACAGAAGACTGGTTACAGAAGTATATTTATGCTGACCTTTACGAAATTTTCTTTGTTACGTTTGCATTGGAGTTACACGCTTGGATAGCCAAGTTAGCAGATTCTAGACCTACGCTGCATGTTGATCGACCCGTCACGTGGACGCCTGAGCTAGTCAGTATTGTGAAGCGGATCGACAATTCTGTTTCCCGCGCAGTAGACTTTTGGTTGAATAGTCTACTGGAAGGTTTCATTACCGAATTTGCAGTCGATACAAGAAAGAGTTTCAGTGAAGCTGAGAGGAGTTTCTTCCAAGTACACAGAGGTAAGTTCTTAAATTCTCTGAACTTATGGATTAAAATGCTTCTGTATGAAAAAGGAAAGCTATGTATTGCTTCTGATGAATAGCATAGACAAGTAATGTCCGTAGATTCTGATAGTGATCCTGAAGTTATTGGTTGCACTCGTAGTGGAAAACGATATAAAGTAGGCCTTGACCAATATTCTTTTGAGTCTAGCCCAGACGATAGCCAAGTCCCTAGAGCAAGCCATATAGAAAGACAAGGGAGTGCTCATATCCCTTATTACCCCTTTACACCGCAAAAACCAGACGGAGCTCAGTATAATCCTACAGTAACACCTTCTAGTATCCCACACGGTACTTCTAGTACCTCTGTACCACCTTTGTTTAACCATCCCGGAGGCACTGCTACAGTACCTCCACCTCAAACCCGCGCAAGAAGGATGGGTGATGACATGAAGCTACCAACTTTTAGAGGAACAGGGATAGAAGACCCTAAGCAGCACTGGTTCTTATGTGAAGCCATTTGGACAATTAAGCAAATTAATGACGATGCTGTTAAACTGGTTCAGTTAGCAACCACACTAAGAGAAAGAGCCTTGACTTGGTTCATGAAATACTCAGCAGCACAGAATAGGACGCTTGCTGAGGTAAGAAATGCTATGATTCAGGAATTTAAGAAACCTAAATCAGAATCACAGTGTATAACAGAGCTCAAAGACATCAAACAGTTACCTACAGAATCAGTATGGGACTTTGACCAGAAGTTCAAAGCCTTGATAGATCAAGTAAGCTTCGAGTTGGCACCACAGCAACATAAAGAATGGTTCATTGCTGCGCTGCTCCCACACATTAGACTTCCTCTTATGCAACAAAATCTCAATACTCAGGAACAAGCTCTAGAAATGGCTATGAAACTAGAAGCTTCGCCAATTGCAGGAACAAGCAACGATGTTGCGCATTTACAGAACCAATTAGCAAACTTAACATTGCAAGTGCATGATATTAAGAAAGGCAAGGAGATTAAGGAAGAAATTTGGTGTACAAAATGTAAAGCCCAAGGTCATTCAAAGGACCATTGTCCCGTTTTCATAGACTATATTGCAACTGGAGCACCTAATCCTTTACCACAGGCACAAGGGCCTTGGTGTGAAATCTGTAGAACTAGAGGTCATCGACCACAAGAATGTCACTTACTCCAGAAATATGTACAAACCCCAAAAAATCTATATTGTAATTTCTGTAAATCAGTAGGTCATGATGAGAACAATTGTAGAGCATATGATCTTATGATAGAAAGAAAGCATGATGTTTATAGGGTACAAGCAGAGACACAAGGACCCACAGCAGGTCCACTGTATGACCAAAATCGGGACGCCCGAGCAGCAAATTACAGAGGACGCGGACGCACAACAAATTTTGGTCGCGGAAGAGGACAGATCACTTGTTATAATTGCGGAACACAAGGTCATTTTGCTAGGGATTGCCAAAATCCTACAACCCTCTGCAGGTATTGTAAATCTTCCGACCACATCATTGAAGAATGCCCTCAGTTACAGGCTAAGATGCAAGCAAAGACACCACAGGTCAATCAGAATATTCAGTTGATTGGAGCAGAAAATAGAGAACCAGACCCTACAGTTAATATAGTGACACGCAGTGGAGCAACCACTGGTGCGCAAGAGATGGGAACGGGAAAGCAAGCGACGCAATGGGTGCGCCGCGCTAACATGAAACCAACCCCACTTAACCTGCAGAAGCAAAAAGAAGCATTTAAGCAAGCTCAAGAGTATTTCTCAGATCCGAGAGCTTCAAGTTCTGCCGCAATTCCGCAGAACAATATTAGATCGCAAGTGCTAAGACAAGACAACCTGGTACAAGAACAGGCCACTACAGCTGGAAGGCCTGACGACGAGCATGCACTAGGCAGTGTTCAAGCATTCCTGCGACAATGTTTAAAACTGTTGCGCAATGAAAAAGCAACTCTAGAACTCCAACACCTGTTGGATCAGTGCCAACACTCTGCGTCGACGAACACACCGCAGCGTGCTGTTCACCAGATTAGGAGTCACATTAGAACTGGAAAAGAGATGAGGCTCACAGCACAGATTGGAGCATTTGAAATGGATGAAGTCATGTTAGATTTGGGCTCAGAAGCCAATGTTCTCACTATGCAGACATGGGAACAGATGGGAAGCCCTCAGCTTACAAGATCCCCTATCCAGCTAAGACTCGCAAATCAGCAACGAGTCTCTCCATTGGGCAGATTACCCAATGTACCTATTGATATTGAAGGAGTAAGAAGCTCTGCAGATTTTGAAGTAATCAAAATTATGGATGATAGTAGACCATACCCAGCGCTGTTAGGAATAGACTGGGCATTTGATAATTTGGCTGTCATTAACCTGAAGAAAAGACAGATGAACTTTGAGGATGACCAGATCAGGGTCATCGCACCTCTTGATCCTATTCAAGGACCAAGATATATAGAACCCATTCGCGCAGAAGAGGAAGCGCGCCACATGGAAAGCTTGTACCAGATGACCACTAACCACAGTGACTATGTCAACCCCACGGCAGATGGCCATATCAGCTGGCGATGTAATAGCTCGTGCACATCAGACTCAGATGCAGGATTGGAAAACTGGCAGAATCGTCTACATGAGGTTTCTGCAAGACGTTGCGCCATGATGACTAAATCCATTTGATGGATTGGCACAGAATTAACTGACACTCCAACTTTTGATGGCTTAACTGAAGTAACTAAATTCATACAGGAATATGAACAAAACCTTCCAGAACCACAGCGCATACAGGCACTGGATGTAGCATTGCGCGCTACACCCGCAAGATGGTGGATTGCGCATAAGGAGAATATTCATACATGGAAAGACTGTCGCAGATTGATACTGCGCAGATTTCGGGACACCTTAGCCGAAGCGCTACGCAAATATGAAGGACAGAGTGACCCCAGGTCACACATTGAAGCATGTATTCAGCAATGGTCAGATATTCCGGAAGATGAATGGGTTCACCAATTCATCCACACATTGGATACAATTCCAAGGAATTGGTATACTGAAACAGAATTGTGCAAAGGCACTCTTACTTGGGCTCTTATGATAGAAAGCTTTCAACTTACCTTCAGCTTTGAGTCAGAACATCCAAGCATTGATCAGGCTTTGAAGTGTATTAGAAAGAAGGTATTTGAACACTATCCAGTAACAGAATATTCCCAACCAGATTGGGCTGTCCAGATAGAACATGCCCTGGAATGTTATAACTTCACCGCTGAAGATGAGGAGGACGATCCTCGCAACATCAATATCCCAGAATCAGAAGGGACGCGCAATATTGAAGGTCCTGAGCTTGATATTCCTGCCATCACAGAACACGTCAAGCTCAAGAAAGTTAACATTGGTACAGAAGCTGACCCAAAGTTTGCTTCTATAGGAGATTATTGGGATGATGAAACTGTTGCGCAGGTTTCAGATTTATTACGTGACTACCAGGATATCTTTCCTACCAAGTTCACAGAAATGAAAGGCATCCTAGGAGACTTAGGAGTGATGCGCATACCTCTGAAACCAGATGCCAAGCCAGTAAAGCAGCGCCCATACAGGTTGAACCCGCGCTACAAAGAAAAAGTCAAAGAAGAAATTGATAAGATGCTTGCAGCAGGTATTATTGAACCAGTAGAGGAAAGCGATTGGATTAGTCCTATGGTGGTCCAAGAAAAGAAAACGAAAGGTGAAATAAGAATTTGTGTCGACTTGCGCAAACTCAATGATGCATCAGCGCACGATCCATTTCCCACTCCTTTCACAGATGAAGTACTTGATAATGTTGGAGGACAAGAAGCTTACTCTTTCACTGATGGATTTTCGGGATATCATCAGATTAGAATCCATCCGGACGACTGCCACAAGACTACTTTTGCAACTGAATGGGGCTCATTCCAGTATACGGTAATGCCCTTTGGTCTTAAAAATGCACCTGCTATCTTCTCTAGAGTTGTTGTTGCTGTTTTCAAAGAATTCATCCACAAGTTTCTAGAAGTCTATTTTGATGACTGGACTGTATTTGGCCTATTAAAGAACCACATTGCAAATCTGCGCATGATGCTAGAAAAATGTAGACAGCATCAGTTTTCCCTTAACTTGAAAAAATGTATATTTTGTGCGCCCTTTGGTATTTTGTTGGGACATATTGTATGCAGACAAGGACTTCTGATGGATCCTGCGAAGGTTGCCATCATTGCCAATTTACCTGCGCCCAACTCAGTTAATCAATTGCGCACTACATTGGGACACACAGGATACTACAGAAAATTCATCAAAGGATATGCAAGGATCACAGCGCCTATGGAAAGATTGCTGAAAAAGGATTCGAAGTTCCACTGGACAGAAGAATGCCAACAGAGCTTGGACACACTTAAAGAAAAGATGATCACAGCGCCTATTCTAGTTTTCCCGGACTGGAGAAAACCTTTTCATGTTCATGTTGATGCTTCTTCTATAGCATTAGGAATCGTGCTTACACAGTCTGGAGAAGGAAGTATTGACCACCCAATTGCTTACTCCAGCAGAAAGCTATCTACAGCTGAGAAGAATTACACCACTACAGAAAGGGAAGGACTAGCTATGGTGTATGCCCTACAGAAATTCAGACACTACCTGTTAGGAGCTCACTTTAAAATGTATACTGATCATTCTGCTTTGAAATATTTGGTCAATAAACCAGTATTAGGAGGAAGAATTTGCAGATGGCTACTGCTCTTTCAGGAATATGATTTTGAGGTTATTGTAAAACCAGGCAGATTGAATGCAGGCCCTGACCATCTATCCAGGATAGAGTCAGGAGAGGAACCTACAAGTCTCGAGGACAATCTGCCTGACGCACAGTTGTTTTCTATTCAAGCAGCAGACGAATATTATTCTGATATTCTTGAGTTTCTCACTACCGGACAAGCACCGGCTGAGTTTACAATCCAGCAAAAGAAGCAACTTGTTGTTAGAGCCGCAGACTTCACTTTGATAGCAGGCCAGCTTTATAAGTTGGGCCCTGACGAAATTTTGCGCAGATGTATCTTACCACATGAAAAGAGCTCTATCATCGCAGAAGCGCATTCAGGTACCGCAGGAGGCCATTTCGCAGGAAAGCCGACTGCGCAAAAGATATTAGCCGCAGGTCTTTGGTGGCCGACATTGCACAAGGATACTAAGGAATTCTGTAAATGTTGCGATGTGTGCCAGCGAACAGGAAAACCCTCAAGGAGAGATGAAATGTCGCTAAGACCCCAGATCACACTGCGTGCTTTTGATAAATGGGCCATTGACTTTGTAGGACCTATTAACCCACCAGGAAAAAGAACTGGCGCAAGATATATCATTAAAGCTACTGAATACCTCACCAGATGGGCTGAGGCGAAGCCAGTTAAGAACTGCGACGCTGCCACTACCGCGCAGTTCATTTTCGAGAACATTATCACTAGGTTTGGATGCCCAGTGATCCTCATGAGTGATCAAGGTACACATTTCCTCAATGAGACTATAGAGGCCCTTACTGAAGAATTTCAAATGAATCACCATAAGAGTACACCCTACCATCCTCAAGCTAATGGTACGGTGGAAGAATTCAATAAGATCCTTGAGAATGCCCTGACGAAGATCTGTAATCAACAAAGAGATGATTGGGACCTTAGAGTCACAGCTGTATTATGGGCTTACAGAACCACTTGCAAGAAACTAACAGGTCACACACCTTTCAGCTTGGTGTATGGACAAGAAGCAGTTATGCCCATGGAATACATTGTTCCTAGTCTCCGAATTGCGCAAATTACAGAAATGGCAGATCCTGATACTATGAATGAAAGACTTTCGCAACTGCTTGCCTTAGAAGAAGACAGACTTTTGGCCGGATTTCATCAACAGGTACAGAAGGCAAGACAGAAAGCTTGGCATGACAGGCACATTAAGCATAAGCACTTTGAAGAAGGAGACTTGGTACTCCTTTATGATAGTAAATTCATCAAGTTTCCAGGCAAGTTTCGCGTGCATTGGTTAGGCCCTTTTCAGGTAATAAAAATAACAGACAGAGGCGCAGTTCAGCTTGCGAAGCTGGATGGAGAATTACTACCTACAATGATAAACGGGAGTCGGCTTAAGCTTTATTGCGACGGCCACTCCGCCCTGTCGACATAATATATTGCTCAAGAGTGCAGATGTCCGGTGTAGTTGAAAGAGACATCGCATTCAGTCTACACGGAAGCTGCGACACACCCTCAGTTTCCAGCTTCCTGCGCAGTTCCTTGAAATATCCGCGCATCCTGAATAAAAATTGCTTGAAGAGAGTTTATCGGTGCGCTCTGGCGAAGTTTTGTTTTTGGACCGTTGAACTATCGCTCTTGCGGAGTTCCCTTTGATAAATTGCCGCTTGAAAAAGTTTTGTTGTGGACCCATAGAGGCACAGTTTCCTAAGTTGAAATGACCCGCCGGAAATTTTGAATTACAGTAGTTATGTAGCCGCGTTTGAATAAATGAAGGATAAGGCCGCTATTTAAGTCTAGCCGTTTTGACGGATTCGGCTTAATCTCCGAAAGATTTGCATTTAACTCAGGCGCCGAAAGCATTAGCTTCTCCCGGAAGCCTGTCAGAACCCGTCAATCACAATAAATGCACCGCTACGGCGAGAACGATAGCGTGTTGTCAACTCACGTATAGCCGCCTACAGCTAAGTAACCCCACTTGGTCGCCTTTACTATCCCCGCTGGCTATAAATACCTCACACTTGTATCATTTTCGGGTTACTGTCTCGAGTTGCATAGTTGTGTTTGAAGATCTAAATTATTGTTTTCAGAGCCGAGTGTGCAGAGTATTTTCCCTTGTTTTCAGCATCCATACCCTACGCAGGTCCGCCATTTGCTGTCCAGAGTTTTGTTATCTACATTGGTTCACGACGGAGAATTTATCGACTGAAGAAGTTGTTCGTCAATTTCTGCGTCGAGGCTTAGATTTCGGCATGACCACTCCGGTGACGGCTTCGACCTATGTACACCCTGGTGCTACTGATCCCAGAACATCTCCAGGCACAAGAGCATCTCAGCAGCAGCCGGAGGAACCTGTTCCAGAGCCGCTCGCATCTATGGTGAACTATATTCCGCCGCGTCCAGATGATGCGCTGGATGTACAGATTCCGAAGAATGCAAAGTATCCAATTCCGCTACCGCCACTACCGGCTAGTGTGCGGGTAGAAGGCAAACTATTGGGAAACATTCCATTGGTTAAATTCTCTGATTTTAACCTTGGAGACTATAAGACATATCCTCAGTTCCAGTTGGACCGATATCTGGATATAGTGCATAATCCCACCAGAAAAGTTGACGAGTTTATCCCGAAGGGATTTGCAGCAAATCTTGAGCGCCCTGGACTCTTGAATTTGTTGAAGCTACCGCACTTTGGGCGTAGCAATGAAGTGAACGCAGTCGTTAAAACACTGCTATCCTGCGTTCATGGAGGTTACCTTTGGCTCAGGAGGCCAATTGATCTAAATGTTGATTTGATACACCGCATCACCGGTCTATCTAAGGTTGGTAAGGATCCCAATATCCATTTTGTGGGAAAGGAGAAGGACCGAAAATTGGCTGCAAAGCTGGTCCAGAAATATAACTTGACAAGAGGAGGTCGGGCTTATGACCTCA
Source organism: Larix kaempferi (assembly GCA_027924585.1). Classification (NCBI taxonomy): domain Eukaryota; kingdom Viridiplantae; phylum Streptophyta; class Pinopsida; order Pinales; family Pinaceae; genus Larix; species Larix kaempferi. Next base: position 15,641,994 of record BSBM01000378.1, read on the forward strand.
CGACAGTAGAAGATGAGGCACTTCGCTTCACAGGAAGTCTGCTTCCAGGCAGACTTCTCACAAAGTGCCGACCAAAAGAAGTTACTGGAGCTATCGTGGAGCTCGCTATCGCAGCTGCGGAGGGAGAACAGTACAACTGGTCTCTCTTCCTGCTGAATTCTTTTTTGGCTGATTGCCTGAATGTGCAGGACAATGCAGCCCAATCATTCCATTTTTCGTGGCTTCTAATTTTATGCGCTCTCGTCGGGTGGAAGGAGCCCCCAAATACTCAGTTCCTTCCGCGCCGCGCAGGAGAGGTTGCCGGCATGCGCTACATCAACCTCTGGGATTCCCCTAATCCCGCGAAGCGCAAGATGAATCGCGCTGTCTTTTGTGAGTACTACTATCTCCTCCGAGATACCCTACAAGATATGCCAAGGCTGAGCGAGGAGACAGCCACAATGTATGAAGGGAAGTTGGCTTTTACTGCCGACATCCATCAACTTTACCTTCGGCCTTGCGACATTCCAGGTGACTGGGCGCTAGGTCTTTACAGGATGACCACAGAAGATGTCGAAGAAACCATTAAGTCGTGGTCGGACGAATGGAGAGCAGCAACCGACATCGCACCTGCGATGCCACCCGCCGCTGCGCAAGAGAAGGATAAGGGCAAGGAAGCCCCTAAGCAAAGAAGCGATGAAGGCTCAACAGAACCAGCCACCAAGAAGCAGAAAGTGTCGCATCCCACTGAGGCCATTCCCTCGGGGATCGACAAATACTTGAAAGAGCAATTTCGTGAGATGAGGAACATGCATGCTCACATCCGAAGTGCTCTAGACTTACAATTTGTAGAATTGAAAGGTCTCGCAGGAAGGATTGCGCAGACCCATGCGCCAGCATCTACTTCGCAGGCGCCACAAGAAATTCCAAGTGATGAGCGAGTTGAAGAACTCACAGAAAGGCACACCGTCGTGCATATTCCGCCTACCAGCATGACACTTCCAGATCCTCTAGCTGAACTACAGGTAAGCACAGTCGGACCTGTAGAAATAAATTTGTCTATGATTCCTATAGAAACTCTACAGCTTGTACAGGAGAAAGTTTCTCTTGAGTTGAGAGCTAGAGAGCTCTCTACTTTCCAGGCAAACCAACGACTGCAATCGCAGGAGATAGAGCTGAAAGAAAGTCATAAGAATATCTCTGCGAAGCTTGCACTCTATGAGGCACAAGACACCGGCATCAGAAACGCAATAGAAGAGATTGCCCAGGAACTGCCGGCTTGCGAGATTCAACCAGACCTCCCTCTGGTTGCAAAAGTTCAAATTATTGGAGGAAGGGTGAAAACCCTGGAGCAAGAAATAGTTGCTATGGATGAGGACCATAGAACCCAGATTGCTGAGCTAGAAGCTCGTGTTGCCGCGCAGCTTACGGATGATGCGCAGGTACAATTTGAAGCACTGAGCAGAGCTTCCACATAGATGAAAGATCGAGTACAGGAAGCCAAGAATCTGATGAACCAGGCTATGGAAGCTTGGATGGAGCTTGTGAACCTCCCTTTTAAAGTGGGTCTGTCAGAACAGGTGAAAGCTGCAGAACAATCTCTCACTGTTCTGAATGAAGAAGCTAAGCCCTTAACAGGCTTGCCAAAGATGAAGAAAATGGGCGAAGTGCGCAAAATGCAGCAGCAACTGCACAAGCTCAGAACTGAAGATGAGAAGCTCACCAACAGCATTCAGCCATTTATGGATGAGTATGCTGAAATTGTCGCCCAGGTTGAGACAAAAATCAAAGAGATTGCTGAATCTCAGGAGATCATTGATACCCTCACTAAAGATGAAGCAACCGCAGAAACGGTGCAAACAGCTGACGAGTGTATTGAGGAATTGGACTCCGCTATTGCGAAGTGGAAGAAAACATTCGCGGAGACTCAAGCAAAAGCAGATGCGCAAATCAAGCCACCACGCGCTAGTGCGAGTGGCTCGAGGGCGAGCCACAAGTGAGTGTTGGGGGCCTGTTGGGGCCAAGGTCGCAGCTATAGTAAAAGCTGCGAATTTTGGGAAAAAAGCACGAGTATGGAAGGAAAGTGCTAATTTTGGGACAAGCACTAAGTTTTGGGTAAGAAGGAGACGGTGCGCAGTACGGTGCCAGATGGATGATCTCAGCGCAGATCACAGACCGGGAATTGCGGAGCCCGCGCGCACGTCATCGAAGAATGAAGGTGGCTCAGCTACCATAATAAATAAGGCGATGGAGTAGAGGGCTCAGCTACCCTCATTTAAAGGCTCGGTACAGAAGTTATGGTTGCTCGGATCAAGGAGGAGCAACGGACCAGAGCATTGAAGGCGAAGGACGATCGCCCATACCCACAATCTGCGCCGGAATTCATGGAGCCTGCAGGAAGCGGCGATGTGACTGCAAGCGGCGCCTACAGTACACCTAGCCATGTGCGTGGTTAGGGTTTTTGGGAATCACTGTTGGGAAAGGCCCACAGTTTTGTAAAGGTGTGACCGCCATGGCCACCTATATATATGAATAATTGTAATGGATAGATGTTAGGAAGTTAGATAGAGAGTTTTGGAGAGTTAGAGAGTTAGATGTTAGACTGTTAGATAGCCAGTCTAAAGGATAGATCATGTGTTGATTATCCTTCACTGTATTTTCTACCCAGTGTGTAGAACTAGAGAGGAAATCGGATAGCCGAGGAGCTAATCCCTGAGTTGCCAGACAGTCTGAGTCGACGTCTGTGCCTTTGTAATCTCCATAGAGAGGAGACTATATTGAGAGAAGGGCTCCCAGCTGTGTGCGTGGAGTTTCCTGGAAAGATCTAAGGCTGCAGCTGTGTGCGCAGCATATTGTATAACTCTATCATTTTCTGGTTAATATAACACTCCCGTGGACGTGGTTTTCCTCGAGGAGATGAGCTTCACATATATCTTCTTGTTATAATGTTTGCGTGAATGATAACTGTTTAAGATCATTACCTGTGTGTACATCTTTTGCATCATCTTTGCGATTGTTTGAGTGAGTTAGGAAGGTCCTTTATTGTTATAATCGCCAAGTATAGAAGTAGTGGTGGAACGCTGTCGCCGCAGCGACCGAGCTTCGCGTGACTGCGATGAGTGCGCAGGACGAGGAGGTATTTTAGCGCATCAACGCAAGGAATAGGCGCCTTCCGCGCCCGGAGGACGAGACTGCGCAGTGGGTCTGCAGGAAGGAAGGCATCCGCGCAGTGGCGTCGCGAGGCCTGCGGGAAAGTCCGACCGCCGATATTTGAGGAAGAAGAAGATATATAGAACAATCTCAACGTCACCACGGTTAAGGAAAGCTGATTCCTTAACCCCCCATAGCCACTTCGGGTGAGACCTCGAGCTGCCGCGCAGCTCGTTGCCGAGAGGGCCAGTGCGCCAAGGGGTTTTGTTGCTGCGCTTCATTAAAACCCGGGTCTGCCCAGAAAAGCAGCCAACAACTGACTTGTCCAAAAAGTATTCAACTGAACTGCGCTTAACTCCGTAGTTCCAAAACTTGGCTTGCACAAAAATGCCCCAATTGGGCTAGGCCCAACAGGCCCCTAACACTTACATGTGTCTCGTCCCCGAGCCACCTTCAACTTCTACTTCTCCTAGTTGTTCCTCCTCCTGCGGAGCTAACTTTGCAGCGAATTCTTAGTATGTGACAGTCAACTTTTCAACTGCTTCCTTAGTGTCTTGCTCAGCTTGTTTGACAGTTTCCAACATCTTAGGTGTTATATCATCATCTGCTTGTTGTTCCACCTATTCTTGACCTTCGTTCAACTCCTTTAACTTTTCTTCGATTTGTTGTGTGAGTTCATGGGCTTCCTCTTGGAGGAGTTGTGACCTATCTCCAACTTCATTCTCTCTTTCTCTTAACACTTGAACTTCCTTTTTTAGCTTCTTAACTTCTGAGTACCTCTGGAGTCTTTCTCTTGGATGTAGGTCTTTAACTTCTGCGTCCAACAGTTCCAATGCAGCCTGCTTATCTTCGCAACGTTCTTGATTTCCTGCAACTCCATATCTTCTTCAAGTGCAGTGAACGTTTTTGTCACCTCATCTAATAGATTTTGGCACTTAGCCACCTCAATGGATATACTTTCCGTTGTGGATTTCACTTCTTTTTCTCTTAACTGTTGCTGATCAGGTGGTGTTTGGGATTCCAACGCAACAATCTATGCTTGATCGCTGATCTCCATATCTTTCATTTCTGCATTAAGATCACTAACCACTTCGCCGATCTTAACAACAGTGTCCGCCGGGTCTGGCTGTACATCACACTCCGATATCTCCTCAGCTACTGCAGTGATCGTAGACTCTAGTCTCTTCCATTGATCATTATCATTTTGTAGTTCCATATCTCTCCACAAGCTAGATTCCTCCAAATGCTTATAGCTTGTCTGCAGCTCAGTGTGCTGGTTCAAAGCATCTATATTTCACTCATGAATCTCCTCGAAAACCTGCAGGTGCAGATTGTGTAGATTGGGAAGTGGTATCTTCACAATGTCAAGGTCCACATGCTCTAGGTCCTTCGTAAAGGAGATTAATTGTTCTGGCAGTGGCAGCCTTACACTTAAGGGATCAATTCAGACGATGTGGGACTTCGCAGGAACGGTCAGGGCTAACTGTGGTGTCTTCTGTTGCGAAGTGCCTCTTGAATTTCCTTCAGACTCTGAATCCCGCGGCAAGGGTAATCTGCACTGTACGTCTTCAATCCTTTCTGTAATGCCTTGCAGCATGATAAGATTCTTCTGCAGACTCTTTCGAACTGCCTCATTCTTTTTATCTTTTTCAGACATCGGGTATTCCATCTACGATACTAATGAGGACGCGATCATCTCATAATCATCGTCATGGAGTGTGGTTTCGGATTATCCTTTATTTCCTTTCTGCTTCTTCCTCTATACCTTTTGTTGTACAGGACTCTTAGCTTCCTTCCTTTTCCTCCCTCCGCGACTTTTTCACCCAGTAGCACTACGCCTGTGGGTACTTCCAATGGTCTCACTTTTCTCAGGATTTTTCTAGCTAACAGTTGCGTGACAAACCGCGTGGCCTTATCGTCTATGTCCTCCGTTTGAAATCCTTGCTTTCTTTTGACTATGGTTTGCATTTTCTTCATCTTCGCGACAACTTATTTGTCTCTGCTTTTCCCTTGAAAGAACTACTTCGAATCTTCACCTCTTTTGCTCAATCCAGTGATCCGGTGGATTAAGTCAATGTTCAGGTCAATATTATGATCAAGCCACAAATATCCCTAGTGGATGCAAAATATAAGAGTTCGCACCACCGCATTCAGCTCTGGCATTCTATCAAAGTGCGAGAGTCTCAACAAGTTAAGTAGTCTTGATCCAACTACTCTAGACAACCAACTTTCCGCTACCAAGGTGAGATTTCCTTTCACGTCTTTCTTCCATCACATGTACTGGTCGGGCTGGAACTATGGATACTTAGGGTCATTGGGGTCCTTCTACATCTGAAGTAGATCATGGTCTTCCCACTTGCACTCTTGGATCCTTCCCAGCAGATTTCCTCCCACTTCGACATGCTTCGACATAAGTGAGAGTGGAATCTCGTACTTGGAATTCTTCAATAGCTTAATGGTCGGTGCGTCCTGCGCACGCGGTGAGATATACTCAGGGGTGAGCGTCAATGGTATCTCCTTGTCGGCCAAAGGAGGTTGCAACACTATAGAACTCATATTTTGTGGCTTCAATTTTGTCACCTCTGGTTCTTTTCCTTTATCTTTCACTGCTGGAGCGTGTCTTGGTGATCTCCGGGAAGCCTGACCTTGTTCTATTACAACTTTCTTGAAAAGGGTTCTCATCAACCCTTTGATTCCTCTGTATCTAAATACCTTCACAGTATCCTGGATCGTGAACTCTTGCTCAATAGAGGACCTCTCAGAAATTCACTGGACGGATCTAGACAGGACAACGGGATTTCTGAAAACTTGTTGTAAACAATTGCAAAGTATCGCTTGCAAGAAAATTCAAGGGTTTTGGTAATGCTTGCGAGTCCAAATACAACGATATTTATAGGCACAGCTAACCTCCTCCGCACCCCTTAACGACTATATAAGCATTAAATGCGGTATCCGTTGGCCAAATCCGATGAATATTTCAGTCCTTTCCTTCATTAACTCGTTTAAAACGGCTATTTTTGCTTTAAATGCTTAAGCGATCCTTGGAAAAGTACTGTATGATGACTAAATTTGTGACCCAAATTCTAATGGTTACTTTTTTGGAGTGTTGCATCGAACTGGACGGTGGGAATCACTAATCCAGCGCAGTTACTTCGCAGTGCCTAATATCTTGCTTCTAAACTTAGCCTCTTTTCTGGATCTTCGCAGTTGCATTTTGGCCTTCGCAACTGCGCGGTTCCTCTTTTCTTTTTCTCTTTTTCTTTTCTTCTTCTTCTTTTTTTTTTTTGGCACAGCTTTGCTTCTTAACAAGTTTTGCGTAGTATATACATTTTCTTTATCACACTTCGTGTACAGACTCTTTCCCATTTCTAGTGCCCAATTTCAACTGCACTTGACACTTAGAAATTTCCTCATTTTCTGATCATCAAGGGTTCTACGAAGTAGGACTATCCCGATAGGGTTTTAGTCTGCTTCCATTGACTAGGCCGGGAAAGCTATCTCCTGCTAACGTGGCTAATTGGATTGCTCCACCATTAGTTACATGTAAACCAATATATGGACCAAGCTAATGCATTTTAAACTTTCTAGGAAACTTCATAAATTTGCTATCATACAGGAGGACTAGATCACCTACCTGAAAGGTCTTGTTTTTGATATGGTGATCATGCCATGCTTTTCTCTCTCTTTCTACAGTTGTTGGTGAAATCCTGTGATGAAGCAATCTTCCTCCAGGCCAATCAAGTGTAAAAGCCTTTATTCTAGTGCGTCACGATCCGCCATGCCTGTGAATGCAGCTATTCTCAAGCTGGGAACAATGTACTCCATTGGAATTATTGCTTCCTGTCCATAGGCCAGCCTAAAAGGTGTGTGGCTAGTCAACTTTTTTCAAGTAATTCTGTATGCCCATAAAAAAACTAGAATGCGTAGGTCCCAGTCATCCCTATTGACATTGCATATTTTTGTCAGTGCATTCTCCAGTACCTTATTAAACGCTTCAACAGTTCCATTTGCTTGTGGTTGATATGGCGTACTTCGCTAATGATGAATGTGGAACTATTCTCTCAATGCCTCAATAGTTCTGTTCAGAAAGTGAGTGCCTTGATCACTCATCTAGATCTTCGAGCATCCAAACATTGTAAGGATATTCTAAAAAATGAACGACGCGGCAGTAACTATGCTACAATCCTTCAATGGCTTCGCTTCTGCCCATCTGGTGAGGTAATCAGTTGCAGTAATAATGTACCTCGCACCAGTTCTATTTCCCGGTGGGTTTATAGGTCCCACAAAATCAATGGCCCATTTCTCAAATGCCTGTAATGTCAACTGTGGATTCAATGGAATTTCATCTCTTCTCGGCGGCCTTCCTGTCCTCTGACAAACATCCTAGCTCTGGCAATGTTCCATTGCATCTTTGTGAATAGTAGGCCACCATAGTCCTGCTTGCAATATCTTCTGCATAGTGGCTTATCTTGCGTAGTGACCTCCTGCTGCTCTTGAATGTGCATCAACCAGTACAAATGGCTTCTCATGCTCTAACACACACCTATGCAACACTTCATCTGACCCCAATTTGTATAGCTGTCCAAAAATTATGGTGAAGTTTGCTGCTCTTACTACCAAATGCTTCTTCTACTACATAGAAAACACAATGGGTGCCAACCCAATAGTTAAAAAGTCTATGATATATTTATAGTATTCATCGACAATCTGAATAGAAAACAACTGCGCATCAGGAAAATTGTCTTCAAGGTTTGTAGGTTCTTCACCTGACTCGATCCTTGAGAGATGATCAGGTCCTAAGTTCAATCTTCCAGGATTAACCACTATGTCAAAGTCATACTCCTAAAAGAGTAACAACCATCTACAGATTCTCCCCCCTAACACTGGCTTGTTGACCAGGTATTTAAAAGCAGAATGGTTAGTGAACATAGAGAAGTGCGCACCAAGCATATAGTGCCTGAACTTCTATAGTGCATATACCATAGCAAGGCTTTCTTTCTCAGTGGTGGTATAATTCTTCTCAGCAGATGAGAGCTTCTTGCTTGAAAATGAAATGGGATGGTCAATACCTCGCTCTCCTGGTTTTGCTAATACAACACCCAATTCTATACATGAAGCATCAACATGCACATGAAACGGCTTCTCCCAGTATGGAAAAACTAGGACCGACGCAGTTACCATTTTATCTTTTAACGTGTCGAAGCCTTGTTCACATTCTGCATTCCAGATGAACGGCGTATCTTTCTTTAACAACATCTCCATAGCCATGTTTATCTATGCATAACCCTTTATAAACTTCCTATAGTAACCGGTATGCCCCAATGTGGTGCGCAGCTGCTTTACTGAATTTGGTGTTGGCAAGTTTACAATAACTGCGATCTTCACAGGGTCAACCATCAAGCCCTGCTTGCACACAATGTGTCTCAAAAGAATTCCATAGGGTACGCAAAAGATACACTTCTTTAGGTTTAATGACATTTGATGTTGTCTGCACTTTTCTAGCATCGATATGAGGTTTGCGCAATGGTCCTTCATGTTGATGTATATGTAACTTCGGAATGTATTTCATCCGTGTATTTTATATATATTTATTGTACCCTTATAAGAGATGTGTTATTCCTCTATAAGGAAGTGTCGTCATGTGGATTGACAAGTGTCGCAAGTGTGTGTACTTGCCAATGGGTTATTAGACCACCATGTGGGGTTGGCCCTGAATTATATATAATATAATGTGGATTTATCTAGATAGACAAGTCGGCCCCATAAGGTCACTGGGCAAAAAGGTTAGTATAAATAGAGATCAGAGATCTCTATTTTAGACACTTGGAAAAGTAACTCACTCTCACTTGAAAAGTGGCGCACTAGTGAGGAGGAGGATCATCTTCTATCAGGAGACTATCTCAATGTTATTTGGTTGTACTTTGGTTGAGCCATTTATCTCTCTATCTCTGAGGAAGTTGTGGGGTTTTTCACCTTAGGGTTTTCCCCACGGAAACTCTGTGTCTCTTGTCTTTATGCTTTTGATTCTTGTGATGCTTGTCATATTGTGATTGTCATGCATTGATATACTGTAGATGTTATTCTCTCAGCAAAGATCCTAGAGTATTGTGAATTAATGCTCAAAATTTAACATGGTATCAGAGCTAACCTGAGAAGAAGACATTTTGCAGTGACGGAAGCTTGAGTTCCTTGTTTATGTGAAAATCCTCACAGCAGATCTAAGAGATGATGTATCTCACAAGAGAATAATTATGATTAAGCAAGAAAATAGAAGAAGAGTGATACATGCAGTATAATGAGCAACAGAATAATATGGTATAGTAGAACTCAGATAGAAGCAATAATACTTCGGTCATACTAAATTATTAATCACAAATGGACATATAAATAATACAATGCATGCGAATGCCTAAGGTGGCAATTCGAATTAGCCTTCATGGAGTGATCAAAGGATCACTGGAGTGTCATCAGAGCACAACTAGGTGTCCTCATGATCATCGAAGCGCAACTGGAAGTCTTCATCATCATCAGTGGAGTCATCAATGCTCAAGTAACTGTCAACCATCAGTCAAACTAACTCTGGTAGGTGTAACTCAGTGTAACTAAGTGTAACTCAATGTAACTAAGAGTAACTGAATGTAACTGAGTGTAACTCAATGTAACTGAGTGTAACTGACTGTAACTGACTGTAACTGAATGTAACTGAGTGTAACTGAGTGTAACTCAATGTAACTGAGTGTAACTGACTGTAACTGACTGTAACTGAGTGTAACTGAACTGGTAGGTGAAGAAGGGCGAGTTGCTCCCTAAAATCAAGGAAGAAGGGCACACTAAGCAACTGGAGGGCTAAAACTGAATATTGAGAAGCTCCTGGGGGCTGGCTAACTGAGGGCTAGGTGCTGGACTGATGACTGGGATGCATGCAAAATGCATACAAACCCTAGAATGCATGCAAACCCTAAAAGGTGCATGCATGACTGAAAATGTAAATGATCAAAATACTGGTGGGACTAGGATGGAGTATAGGAATATCCTAACAGTTTATTGTGTTTCTCTCCACAGATTTTTTAAAATAAGTATAGTAGATTGACTCTACTCATCAAGGCGCATCTATCTGTCCAATCAAAACTCAGTTTCGAGCATTTTCAGATTTGGCCCTAAACATTAGGGTTTCCACAAAAATAAGAATTTTTGGAATCTGAAGACACAGCTGGAAGCTCCTTGCCAAAATCAAAGTTTAGAGATTTGGATCAAGATTTTTGGCTTGGTAGATCTCCGATAAACTCAAACCCTAATTCAAGGCTCTCCCGAGTGAACCTGGGAGGACAAAAAGGCAATTCTGAATGACAAGACTTTGCTGATCTCAAATTCTGAATGCACCAGGCTGATCAGCTCACCAAGGCACATCTTTCTATCCTTTCAAAAATTTGAAATTCACATTTTGAATTTTTAGGGTTTCTCTGACAAACCCTAATCCAGGACTAGATCCAGTTTTCAGCACTTCAAGTGGTAAGATCTAAATCTTTTCTATTTCCATTTGAAGTACTCTTTAAGATGTCTCTCCACACCAAGCTTGAGGATAAGCTTGATGGGGCTGATAACTTCCGAGCTTGGAAGTATAGGAATGGGTTAATCCTGGAAGAAAATGAGTTGGACTCATATGTGAAAGAAGACATCCCTATCCCAGAGGATGAAGAGGCCAAGGCTTTGCACAATAAGAACTTGGTCAAGGCAAAGAGAATCATTGCTGATTCTATCAAAGACCATCTCATACCCCATGTGTCTTCTCTTAAGACACCCAAGGAGATGTTTGACTCTTTGACCAAGCTGTTTGAAGGGAAGAACATAAATCGAAAGACGACCCTGCAGAACCAATTGAAAGGAGTAAAATTTCAGAATGGAGAAACCATTCAATCTTATTTTTCAAGGGTCTCCCAGATCAAGGAACAACTAGAAGCAGTGGATGAAATGGTGGAGAATGGTGAAGTGGTGATGACCACTCTAAATGGCCTACCTAGGTCATGGGATTCCTTTATCCAAGGAATTTGTGCAAGGAAGAAGTTGATCTCCTTCAGTAGACTACGGGAAGAATGCTCACAAGAAGAAGCAAGGCTTGTGGCACGAGAAGAAAAGATGGGAAATGAAGATCAAGCTCTCACAGCTCACACCAAGAAAGGGAAGTTCAAGAGAGAGCCATCTCACCCCAAGAAATATTCACATCACTTCAAAGAAAGAAGAATATGCTTCACCTGTAATGAGAAAGGACATATTGCCATAAATTGTCCCAAGAAGAAGAAGGACAACAACAACTCCAACAAGAAGAAGAAGGGTAGAAAAAGAAGGTTTCATGCTCATGCTACTGAGGATGATGAACCCCCAAAGAAGAAGGCTAGGGCAGAAAGTGATAGTAATGATGACTCATCAAGTGAAGAAGAGTATGTTCTGATCTCTGCTCTCACAAGTACCATCTCCCATGGTTTTAATGATTGGTTGATTGATAGTGGGGCTTCCAAACACATGATTGGGTTTAAGGAATATTTTGTGAATCTATCTGAACATGAATCATCCCATAAGGTGAAACTTGGGGATGATTATCAATACCCAATCAAAGGAAGTGGTGAAGCCTCCTACAACCGAGATTCTGGAAAATCCTTGAAGATGAAAGAAGTACTTTATGTACCTAGGCTCAAGAAGAACTTACTCTCCATCTCTGCAATGGATGCAAAATGTATGAGGGTTGCATTTGTGGATGGACAAGTCCTAATGTGGTCAAAGGGAAAGACCATAGATGATGCAGTAGTGATTGGAGAGCAAGAGGGAGGCTTGTATAAATTGAAGGGACAACCTGAACATGCCATGGTGCATGAATCCATGGAGCCAAGTGAAATTTGGCATAGAAGACTAGCTCATATGCACTATATAGCACTTCCACTTGCAAGCAAGGCAGTAGAGGACCTTCCTGAAATCAAGACCAAACATGAAGGTGTTTGCAAATGATGTGCAAAAGGTAAGAACATTAAGAAGGCTTTCCCAAGCAGTGAAAGCAAGGCAAAAGATATCTTGGAAATCATCCACTCAGATGTATGTGGCCCTATGTCATCCAGTTCCCTGAGTGGGTATGTTTACTATGTCTCATTTATTGATGACTTCTCCAGGAAGACTTGGGTATACTTCTTGAAGAGCAAAGATGAGGTGCTTGATAAATTCAAGGAATTCAAAACCTTGATCGAGAATCAAACCGACAAGAAGATCAAAACATTCAGATCCGACAATGGTGGAGAATTCACCTCAAGTGACTTCAAGAAGCTTTGTAGTGACTCGGGGATTAAGAGGGAGTTGACTGCTCCTTATAATCCTCAACAAAATGGAGTTGCAGAAAGGAAGAACATAACTATCATGGAAGCAGTAAGGGCAATGCTCCATGACCAGGATCTACCTATGCATCTATGGGCAGAAGCAGCTAGAATAGCTGTATATGTGCAGAACAGAACACCCCACAAGATATTGGACAACAAGACACCAAAAGAGGTCTTTTCCGGTAAGAAACCTGAAGTCAGCCATCTCAGAATATTTGGTTGTCCAGTATACACTCATGTCTCGAAGGAAAAGAGAACTAAACTAGATCCTTCAGGAAAGAAGGGTATCTTTGTGGGTTACAGTGAAAGCTCGAAGGCTTACAGAATATACTTTCCACTGTTCAAGAAGATTGATGTCAGCAGGGATGTAACATTTGATGAAAACTCAGCATTCATCAAATCAAGGAAGGCACCCATCGAAGTTTATGAAGAACCTAAGGAAACAAGATTTCAAGACACTACTATGACTGAAGCAGTTTCAGAAGTTGTTCGTGAGCTTGAAGATACACAAGAACCTGTAGATCCACCCCGTGAGGATAACTCTCACAAGAGGAAACCTGCATGGGCTAGAGAGCTCATTCAAGATGCAGAAAGATTTTCCATTCCAGAAGAAGAACACAGAGCAAAGAAGAGAACCAGATCACAGACCAGCTATGTTGCCTTTCTCTGTGACATTATGAACAAAGAGCCTTCCAGTTATGAAGAAGCAGCGGAAAAGAAAGAGTGGAAGGATGCCATGGTTGAGGAATACCAATCAATAATGAAGAATGATGTTTGGGATGTTGTCCCAAGACCTAAAGAGAAGTCTGTTGTAAGTTCTAAATGGATCTTCAAAATCAAGCATGCTGCAGATGGCAGTGTCGAGAAATACAAGGCAAGATTCGTAGCTCATGGCTTCTCTCAAAAAGAGGGAATAGATTATGAAGAAACCTTTACACCTGTAGCTAGGTATATTTCCATCAGAATAGTACTTGCTCTGGCTGCAGCTATGAAATGGAAAATACACCAGATGGATGTCAAGACTGCTTTCTTGAATGGTGTAGTTGAAGAGGAAGTATATGTGGAACAACCACTCGGTTTCGAAATACATGACAGGGAGTCATATGTGTGCAGGTTGAAGAAAGCCTTGTATGGCTTGAAGCAAGCTCCCAGAACTTGGTATGGTAGGATGGATAGTTTCCTATCTAGTTTGGGATTTACCAAAAGTAAAGCGGATTCCAACCTTTACTACAAGGTTGTGGAAGGGAATCCTGTGATTCTACTCCTGTATGTGGATGACTTTTTTGTAACAGGAGATGATAGACTGATTGCAGATACTAAGAGGAAGCTTGCTGCTGAATTCGATATGAAAGATTTGGGAATGATGCACTATTTCCTAGGTATGGAGGTGTGGCAAAGTGCAGGTGGGATCTTCCTTGGTCAAGGAAAGTACATAGTAGATACCCTGAAGAGATTTGGGATGATGGATTGCAAGGCCATGGCCACACCTATGGCATCGAATCTGAAGCTTCTATGTGATGCTTCATCTGAGCTGATTGATGTCTCCATGTATCGTCAGATGATTGGGTCCTTGATGTACCTGACGAACACGAGACTAGACATTTGCTTTGCTTTGAACACATTGAGCCAGTTCCTGACGGATCTGAGGAGTGTTCACCTAATTGTTGTAAAGCATGTTCTGAGGTACCTGAAGGGTACAGTGGATTATGGGCTCAAGTATGAAGCGAATCAAAAGTTTAACCTGCAAGGTTATGTTGATTCAGATTGGGCTGGCAGTGCTGCAGATAGGAAGAGCACATCTGGGTGCTGCTTCAGTATGGGATCAGGTGTGATCTCTTGGTTTAGCAGGAAGCAGTCCTGCGTGACACTGAGTACAGCTGAGGTAGAGTATGTTGCAGCATGTTCAGCTCGCTGTGAGGCAGTATGGCTACGAAAGCTACTGTTTGAGTTATTTGATCTCCCGGTTGATGCTACTAGTATCTTCTATGATAACCAGAGTTGTGTGAAGTTGTCCGAGAACCCAGTGTTTCATGACAGGTCGAAACACATAGAGATCAAATATCACTATATCAGGGATATGGTGCAGAGAGGAGCCGTGAAGCTCCTGCATGTTGCGACGGACGAGCAGATTGCAGATGCGATGACAAAGACACTAGCCAGGGTGAAGTTCGAGTACTTCAGAGAGAGGCTTGGTGTTCTTCAGATCAAGGACACTTCGAGGAAGAAGTGATGGACACATTTGTTGAAGCCATTCCAAGCATGTTGGAAGGAGGATCCTTCACATGGCTGTGGATGTAAGCGATGGATGATGAGCATGAGGATGATGTTTTGGTTTCTGCTTGGATATGATCAGTTGGATCATTATATGTATATATGTATGCATCATGTTGGATGCTGGATATGATCAGTTGGATCATTTATATGTATGTACGCATCATGTTGGATGCTGGATATGATCGATTGGATCATGTGTATGTATTTTGTATATGCATCATGTTGAATGCTGAATATGATCAGTTGGATCATTTATGTATGTATGCGTCATGTTGGATGCTGGATATGATCAGTTGGATCATTTATGTATGTACGCATCATGTTGGATGCTGATGGATACATTGTGTGGATCATGTATCTTTGTATGATCAGGTAGATCATGTATGTTGATGGATACATTGTGTGGATCATGTATCTTTGTATGATCAGGTAGATCATGTATGTTGATGGATACATTGTGTGGATCATGTATCTATGTATGTATCAGGTAGATACATTGTATATGTTGATATGTATCAGGTAGATACTTGGTGTGCATCAGATGGATGCATTGTATGATCAGGATGATCGTGGATGATGAGCTTCTCCAGATGACATGCAGTAGGATGTTGCAGTGATGATGATCAGGATGATCATGTGTACATCAGGATGATGTAGGATGAGTATCAGGAAAATGTCCGCGAAGCCGCGGTGTGCAGCGCGGAAATAGGCCGCGAAGTCGCGGTAAACCGCGCGGAAAAGGGCCGCACAGTCGCGATGGGAAGCACGGTAAATGACCGCGAAGCCGCGATGTGCAGCGCGGAAATTGGCAAAAAAGCCGCGGTGAACCGGGCGAAAAAAAGGCCAAAAGCCGCGATGGACCGCGCGACTGTCAGGCTAAAAACCGCGAGGCGAAAGCCGTGCATGGAAGCCGAAAAATGAACCCGAAAATTGAGAATTTCGGGCTGTTAATGGCAAAAGATGGGGCCAAAACTTAGAGCAACAATGGATCTGCTGTCTAAGATGGCAGATCTATGGATCTAAAGGTTAAAAACTAATAAAAAACTAAAATTAAATGCAAAACTAGAGATCTATTGTTCAAAACCCAGCGGAGTCGCCAAAAACTGTTGGCCCGGTTTTGCAACCAGGCTTAGTGCTATGGGCACCTGCTAACTAGTAGCAGCAGTTTCAATGGAATTAAATAACAATAAGCTAAACTAAACTAAACTAATCATGGATATATGTAAGAATCTAAGCAAATAATTTAAACATTTAAAAACAAGAAAAAGAAAATCTTTAAAGAATGAATTTGTATTGAAAAATGGGAGGCAAGCAAGTGCTTGCGATAATACCTTCAATGGTGAAGGTTGATGTTGAGAAACTCCCAAGATGAGTAGCTCCAAAATCCAAGAGGTCTCCTTCTCCAAGGTTGCTTCAATGGCTAAAATGCTCAAGGGAGATTTCAGCAGCATAAGGATGAGATAATGGATGGATGTGAAATGAGGAGCCCCTACCACCTTTTTATAGGTTTTGGTGGTGGGGAATACCATTTGTGGTTTTGTGGAAACCAAATGGTATTGACCAACATGGTTTAGGTACTTTTCCCTCCTTTTTCCTTTTTTGAATAAAAATAATATTTTAATTCCCTTTTTAATATTTTTGGGAATTTGGACCCTTTTTGAGGGTTTTTTATGCTTTTCAGGAAAAATAATCTTTTTTAATGGAAAAAGGGGTGTACTCAGGTCTTTTGGTGACCTTTTGTTGGTTTCAGAGGCTCCGATGGTGAAAAAGTGGACAAATGGGTCATGTGAATAGGGAAATGAGCTAGTGAGCACTTTTTAGGTGTTAACAGATTGCCCCCTGATGTGTGAGGGCAGGAGCTCATCGTATGGCCAATAGACATCATAGTTCTTTTGTCGTTTTTTCAGGGGTTTGGGAAGGAGAAGAGACCGATTGGAGACTGGAGCCACGGCCCTTGGAAGCTGTAAGAAACAAAAAATATTACATGGCCTCAATATGAATGAGGTATAATCTCTGATAATGGACGAGGCGGGCATTCCCATGCTCGTATCAAGACATATACATAACAATTAGTCCCAAGAAGGGGGATCTAATACATAAAGAATCTACTGGTACATCATAATGGTCCAGGGGGAACATTATTTTGGGATATACTCTTGATCATAACTGATCTCAATAACTGATACACTGGAATAACTGAGGAACTGCTAAAACTGAAGGTGTCCAACATCTATAGGGATTCAAAGACTATGAGTCATCTCTGAGAAATAATGTAACTGTATAATCAAGGGAGTATGAGACTGGGGTACATTTGAATACTGTCGCCATGCGCAACCCGGATATCTATAGAAAAAGTGCAACTGGTGTTATCCGTAGGAATACTCTCAAATGTGGAGGAGTCAGGAGGTATCCGGGGTCTTCGACTAATAAGTGGAACGGGCGAATACCCTGTGCGAGTCTCAACGATGCGATCAAGGTGTTGAAGTCGAGCATGTGAGAAACAATCATTTGGAGAGGCACTGAAGATTCCTCTCGAAATGATTCGTAGGAACTCATCATAAATGGTGATGAGTCCAAGACACAGGGACCTCTAGGTCTATCCTCTGGAATCAATGTGGTTGTCGTCGATAGAGGGAGACCAGCAACTAACAAGGCAATGATGTTTCCTTGATAGGAGCACGAGGTGTAAAACTGAAGTGTTGTAGTACTGATGGTAGGACTGACATACTTGTGGGAATGGGAAATAACTGGGTCAAAAAATGGGTAGACTCAAACTTCCTTTGTTCAGAGAATGATGACATGGTTGACCTGGCAGCGTAGGGAACTGACTTGTAGGTGTGGGGATCATTGCCTTGACTGAATGGTATATATTGAATCTGGGGGGGAGGACGAGCTGATAGGTCGTCGAGGAATTATCAAGGTGACATACTGCAGAATACTCTGAACAAAGGCGACCAAAATGGGGAAGGTGCCGAATGAGTATATGTGATCTGTCGTGGCGCCAAGAGGCACCATTGATTCCTTCTTCGTAGTTTTAATGAGCTCCAAGAAGGGATAAAAGTGTGCTCTGAAATGGTACGGTCCTGTGGATTTTGTGAGCCCAGGACGACTCATGCTCATGGTTGCTTTCATGTTTAGAGAGTTTGAAAACGGTAAGTGGACTCTATTGGTGTTTCTTTTTCGTAATTTTAGTCTCCAAGGCCTGAAAAAGCATAAAATGATGCGGATGGAGAACTCTTCTAGCCGATGTGACTAGAGTATACCTTTTTCGTAATTAGTCTACGAGGCCCGGAAAAGGGGTAAACTTATACCAGGTAGACGCCCTTTTAGATACGTTTAACGAGCATGAAAGGAAACAAGGTTGCTCGGCAATCTTTTCATTGTTTGTAGGAGTCAGAAAAGAGCTTAACAGAAACTCCCTAAGTGCCTTTTTCGTAAAAGGGGTTGCTCGGCCCGAAAAAGGGGTAAAATTATACCAAACAAACATGGATTGATGGGGGCGAGAAAAGGTCTCAAGCATCGTCATTGGTGCGGAAAACTGGATCCGACGATATAAGGCACGTCGAAAACGGAGAATGGCCGATGTGGCACACAAACCGAGGTGACGAGGGAGCATGGAAGAAATGGCCGAAAAATCGAAAGGTGAGAGCGATAAATGATCTCAAGCATCATCACAAGCGCGGAAAACTGAATCCGACGATATAAGGCATGCCCCGAACTGAGAACGACCGATGTGGCACGCAAACCGAGGTGACAAGGGGGCATGGAAAAAATGCCCTGAGAATCAGGACATGACAGCAAGAAATGATCTCAAGCATCATCACGAGCGCGGAAAACTGAATCCGGTGATATATGGCACGTCCAAAACGGAGAACGGCCGATGTGGCACGCAAACCAAGGTGACGAGGGGGCATGGAAGAAATGGCCGAAAAATCGAAAGGTGAGAGCGAGAAATGATCTCAAGCATCATCACGAGCGTGGAAAACTGAATCCGACGATATAAGGCATGCCCCGAACTGAGAACGGCCGATGTGGCACGCAAACCGAGGTGACAAGGGGGCATCGAAAAAATGCCATGAAAGTCGGGACGTGACAACGAGAAATGATCTCAAGCATCATCACAAGCGCGGAAAACTGAATCCGGTGATATATGGCACGTCCAAAACGGAGAACGGCCGATGTGGCAGAGTGGAAAAGGCTCCATCTCTGGTCATGCAGAGAAAAACAAATATTTAGGTTTTTTGAATTTTTTGTGAACAAAGAAAGTATGCCTATACTAAAATGGACGATGGTGTCCATCAGATTTTCTATGGGTAAAATCTTTTAAGGTACAACCCGTTGCGTGGGTTGCGTAGGGGATTGCCTTCTGAATCGGTCAGAATGTATGCCCCCTACCCAAGGCAGGTGTGTATGATATAGGGGCCTTGCCACATAGATACGAACTTTCCCTTCCCGGTTTTATCATGAGCCTGATCGTAAGCAAGGACAAGGTCTCCCTCAGAAAAGGTTCTCGGGTGGACGTGTTTGTCGTAACTTAGTTTCGATCGTTGTTTAGCTGCTTCCATGTTTTGAATGGCTGTGCACCGATCTTCATCGGCCTGCTCTAGGAGTAGTAAACGTTGCTCGATCGGGGAAGTGTCCGGTAGGAGTTCAACGACGATATGTAAGGCTGGGATCTGGCACTCAATAGGGAGGATGAATTCGACATCGTGAATTAAATGGAAAGGGGTAAAACCGGTGGCGGTTTTGGTTGAGGTGCGGTAGGCACATAGTGCCGGGAAAAGCATGTGGTGCCAATTGAATTTGTGCTTGTCTACAGTACGTTGGAGAATGGTCTTCAAAATTTTATTGATCGCTTCGACTTGGCCGTTTCCTTGGGGATAGTAAGCGGAAGAGAAATGGTGTTCAAATTTCAACATGGTTGATAATTCCTTCCAGACGGCATCTTCGAAGTGAGAGCCGTGGTCAGAGACTAGTTGCTGTGGTACTCCGAAGCGAGCGATAACATGGTTGAAGAAAAATCATGCTGCAGTGTCGGCTTTGCAATTATAGGTCGGCATGGCTTCTGCCCACTTGGTAAAATAATCTACAGCCACAACGATGTGTTTGTGACCGCCGGCTGACGTGGGGTTGCAGTCGAGGAAGTCGATGGCCCATTTGCAGAATGGTCCAACAGTGATGACTGGATGAAGGGGGGCGGGGGGGGGGTTCTTGCTTTGGGGGAAAATAGCTGGCAGTTCTGGCAATGCTTGACTGCGGTGATGCAATCAGTAAACAATGATGGCCAAAAATAACCGGCCCGAATGATTTTCTGGGCGGTGGCCATACCGGAGAAATGGCCTCCGCAGGCACCGCTATGACAATCATTGAGGACTTGTTCTGCTTCACTATGGGATAGGAAGCGGCGTAAGATTGTATCAACGCCGCGTCGGTAAAGTACATCCCCTAACAAAAGGTATCGGGGGGCGTGGTGTCGTATGCGATGGCGTCCATCACGATCGATGTGTGGTCGAAATTTTT
Organism: Larix kaempferi; assembly: GCA_027924585.1. Classification (NCBI taxonomy): domain Eukaryota; kingdom Viridiplantae; phylum Streptophyta; class Pinopsida; order Pinales; family Pinaceae; genus Larix; species Larix kaempferi. Next base: position 15,662,273 of record BSBM01000378.1, read on the forward strand.
GCGTACGAAGGTAAGTCAAAATGTCTCCGTACCAAGGGTCGTCGAACGAAATGATGAAGATCTGCTCGTCAATCAGGTCCGTTTGGATAAAGAGTGATGTTGAAGAGGATGGGAGGTCGGTGATGAGGTGAGCAAGCGCGAGGGCTTTGGTGCTTTTGGGAGTTCTGAAAGTGAGGTCATATTCCTGGAGGATAATGACCCATTTAGCAACACGACCTTGTAGGAGCCGTCGGGTGAGGAGATAGACCATAGGGTTGGAATCGGCCACGACCGTTGTCACGTCCCCTCCCATCCAACCAGCTAGATGGAGAGGATCGTGACGGTTAAACCGGGCATCTAGCCCCCATATACATTCATTAAGCAAGCATTCAAATTCAAATGAATAAGAATATATACATACACAAATGCATAACATATGTGATATTAAACTGGGCGTCTAGCCCTATGAAACATTTAATCATAAGCATGAACATAATATAACAGAGATAGATGGGACTGTATGGTTTTAAGAAAATCACAGCGGAATATTAAGAATTTCACATCCATCATACATTTAAGGTGTTCATCAAATAAGTAATTGCAATTTAACACAAGAGAATACTTATCTTATACAAAAGTAGTCCCACGCAACTGGCTATGCAACTGCAACGTTCCACCCAACCGTAGGCCAGTGTGCTCCTCAATCTCTCAGCACCACTGCCACCCCCGAGCTGGGCATGATCTCTACAAGGAACAAGGGAACAACAGACTCACACATAGCCAAGCATACACCAAGATGAGCCAAGCCAATCTGCAATTGGGTTTATCAGGCTGCTAGGAGATGGAAGGGAAGAGTTGCTAAGCTAGTGAGCTCCAGCACAGAGCTAGGGATAACCTTGCAAGATCTATCTAGCTTGGTACCCACAATACCTACACACCCAGCACAAGGAAGTATTCTTTTCACTGCTGTACAGTCCCTCAAGCCATACCTTCCCTATCTAGTGCTCTCAGGGTATGCATAGAAGAGTAACCAAAGCCCTCTTGATCTTCTTGAGAGGTTGCCTCCCCCACTAGGTTTATCAAGCCACTTCTATCCACTACCACTCCAAACATCAATTCACAGGTTCAAACCAAAACGAGGATGCACATAACAGCAGAACCCCACTTGCTGGGCATGAGAAAAACGTTTTCCACAGTGGGATGCATGAGATGGGGTTTTCAGCTAACTCAGAAAACGTGGGAACCCACAAAAACGAAATGGGAAGTTGGGAAACAACCCTGTGGAGTCAATCCGTTTTTAGAAAAACGTCCTTGGGCAATTCGGGGCAAAAACGACCTCCATATAGTCCCCAAAAAACGTGGCCCTTCTCTCCCAGGCTGCTATATATACAAAAACGAACTTCCAGGCATGGAAAAATGCAGGAATTTGCTGAAAAACGTGAAGGGAAAGACCCAGATAGCTCCTACTGCGTGAATGAATGAAGACTGCCCATTCCCCATGGCTTTGGGCACCATTTCGTGGGTGGTTTCTTTCCCCACAAGCAAAAACACGATTTTCCAAGTTGATGGCTTGCCCATGCACGAAAATGGCTTGCCCATACTCTTTCATTCCCAAGGCATTAACTGCCTTAACCAATTTCTTGGAAAAAAATTAAATGATTGGGTACATGAGACAAAATGGGTAGTTGGTGGTTTATGGGTTTCCCCATTGACACATGGATTAATACCATTGGCTCAAGGGTTTGAATAGTTTCCCTCCCTTTTCCTTGTAGAATCATGCCCCATCTCTTTTGTTGCATTGCATAGCCGGTTGTGAGTTTTTTCATTGAAATTCATAATTACATGATGTTTTATTTACATCGTGCCTATCTCGCACAAGAACCATAGGCATCTATTTTAATTGCCGATACATAAACGCTAAATCAATGGTGGGGCCTTGGCCTTGAGCTCCTCACCATGATTAAATATCAGTATTTACATCATTTACAAAAGGGGGTCAAAATGGGGACGTGACAACCGTGGTATGACTAAGTAGAATGTAGTGTCGCAATTTTTGTACGGAAAAGACTACAGCTAGGGCTAATCTTTCCTCGTATGGGTAATGCAGAGGTGGGACAGACAAGGTCTGGCTGACATAAATCACATGCTCTTGGTGGGAGGCATCTTCTTGGACCAAAACTCCTGACACAGCATGTTCAGATGCCGAGACATAAAGGGTGAAGTCTTGAGAGAAATTTGGTGGGGATATCAAGGGGGATTGTGTGAGAGCTTTCTTGAGGGCTTCGAATGCCGTGTCTGCTTGCTCATCCCAAACAAAGGGTATGTGGGTACGAAGTAAGCGTAAGAAACCGTGAACTTTGGTTGCATAATCAGGAACGAAGCGCCTAAGGAAATTGGACCCCCCCTGTAGACTTTGGAGCTGCCGAAGCGTGCGAGGAGGCGGAAGTTCTAAGATGGATTTGACTTTTAGGGGATCGACAGTGATTCCGTCTTGGGAAACAATGAAACCCAACAACCAGCCTACCGGGATGCAAAAGACACACTTGTGTGGGTTCAAGCGGATTTTATATTTGTGACAACGCAGGAAAAATTTCTGAAGGTCATTAAGGTGGTCTGATCGTTTTCGAGAACGAGCTGTGAGGTCGTCAAGATAGACTCGCAGGATATGGACCAAGTCGTGAAAGCAATAGGTCATGGCTCGTTGGAAAGTGGCACCAGCATTTTTAAGGCCAAATGGCATGACGCGATAGGCAAAGGTGCCCCATGGGGTGGTGAAGGCAGTCTTGTACTGATCCTCCTTGCGGATGTGAATCTGGTTATATCCGGAAAACTCGTCCATGAAGGATAGGACTTCATGGCCCGCACACTCATCAATGAGTTGGTCAATGAATGGCGTGGGGAAATTGTCTTTTGGACAAGCGTGGTTTAAATCACGGAAGTCAGTGCATACTCTAAGGGAGCCTTGCTTTTTGTTGACGGGAACGGGGTTTGACACCCAGGTGGTGTACGGAATAGGATAAATGAATCCTGCTTTGCGAAGTTTCTCGACCTCGGCTTTAACAACGGGGAGTTTGGAAGGATGAATGGGTCGCTGTTTCTGGCGAACAGGGGGTACCTCAGGCCATGTATCAATGTGGTGTTCGATGATGGCGGGGTCGAGACCAGGCATCTCGGTATAGGACTAGGAAAAGACATCACGGAACTCTTGAAAGAGCTTTTTGTACGCCTGAGTTTCTGTTTGAGTGCAAGATGCGCCCAGCGAGATGAGCTCAGGTTTCCCTGGTGTTGTGGAAATGTCTATCTGTATAGTGGGGGAAATGTTTGACATGTTCCCTTCTTCAAAGGCATCCGGTGCTGGGATGGGGTCCTTTAACCAATCGACCTTAGTGGGTATGAAATCTTTCGATTCGACTGATAGCTGGTTAGATGCGGTGGATGTAGATGCTTCCGGGAGGAAGTACGAGCGATGATGCATATCATCCCAAGGATAGTCGGGTGTAGTGAGTGTCTCCAAAATTTGCTCATCAGTATTGAAGTAGTCAGACCATAAATCGAGGGGTTCTAGTTTGAAAGTTGTTGAAATCATATATATTGTATTGACTTCTTCCGACGAGGATGATGGCGGGGGGTAGATCTCCTCGATTCGGGTAGGAGATATCTCCAAATCGACATTGTTTAACTCGTATAATGCTGCTCTATAGTCAGGGAGATCGGGACAATGGTGAGAGTAGTGGCCGTAAACACTGCATATGGCACAAGGATGGTTGGTACGCAGTGATTTGTCGCGAGGTTGAGGTGGTGGCTCAAGTCTAACGACTGGGATGCCGACGTCATCGTCCAACATATTCATATGCTCTTGGAGTGATGGTAACTGTGGGAATTGATGAGTTGGATGGCCTATCTCATCGCACAACGAGCATTTAGGGGGAGCTCGAAACACCGGTGGGGGTTTAACTGCCTTAGGAGGTGGTATAGCAGTGTATGGTTGTGGACCTCTGCCCCCAGTGGGCTTGATAGGAGGGGGAGGATTCGTTGACGATGAAGGGATATTGAGGCTAGGAGGGGGTTTCGTTGACGACGAAGGGATTGCGACACCAGGAGGAGGTTGATTTGTGGTAACAATAGGTTGTACCGGTTGGAGGATGACGTTTGGTGTCGGCGGTCGAACGGGAGGTGAAATATACCACACGGGTAATCCCAATGTTAACCCGGGTAGACTAAGGGTAGCCATAACTGGGGCGCTTACTACACCCGAAGGAGGAAATAGAAAGGGGATGGTGTGGATGGGTGTAACACCGATGTGACAGGGGATCAGCGGTGGTTGACTACCTGATGTTTGTGTATTCTGTGAAAGAGTACAGAGGTTTGCGACGTGGGTCTCCGGTGACGGTGGTGGAATGGCCTGGAATGTAGAGGTCATTAGTGTATCTGAGTAAAGTCCGGGTCCCAAAGAAGAGATAAAGGAGGTAGTTGCACTAGAAGTTGGTTGTTCAATCATGGGAAGAACATTTTCGGGTGCTGTGGGGGCATTGGGATCATAGTATGTGAGTTGGTCGATTTTGACCACGCGTCCCTCGTGGGGGAACATCATGGTGCGAAAAACGGATGAGGCGACCGCTTTCATGGCGTACATGTAACTGCGGCCAAGTAAAAGGTTATAATCGAGCTGGGCATTAATGACCTCTATGTCAATGAGCACAGTTTTCCCACCTAATTGGACGGGGACCTTGGGTAGTAAACCTTGAGGCTGAGTTGACCGGCCGTCGTAGGCCCGCAATGCAGTGGTGGATTGCTGGAGAGTAGGGGATCCCAATTTCTTCCAAACAAATGTGGACATGACGCATGTGGAGGCACCCTCGTCGATGATACATCGATGGATGATAAGATTCCGAATAGAAACAGAAACTTGGACTGCTATAGTGGAAGGCAGACGTGGTTCGGACTGGTCCAAATCAAAGGTCATTAATTTCGTATCATTGGGTCAATCGCCCCAATGGCGGAGAGTAAATTCTTGCGCTGCGTAGGACAGTTTTTCAAGACTTCTAACGCGGATATGGCTGCGGGAAATTGAGCTAGGTCATCTACGATGTTGTAATTTGATGCAGCCCGTGCATTGGGGTTGTTGTTGATACGGCGGAGTGGGAAACGAGGTGCTTTAGATGCGCCATCGAGTGGAAGAGGTGGTATCCGTAACATCTGATCGGTGGGATGAGCGTTAGTATCCTTATCGGCGGGGGGGATTCGGAGGTAGGGCCATACTGATTCCGACGGGTTTGGATATTGACGTCGGCAGTGGACATCATCAATAAGTGGTGAGTGCCTGAATCAAATGCTATGAATATTATATGTATGTTAATTAAAGTTATTAATTATTAAGTGAAAGGGTGTAACCCTTCACTATACATGCTCAAGCTTATAAAAGCGAGCCTCATTGTAATTTATTAATCATCCATTATCGATTAGATGTTATTATTTTATCAAATGGAGTTATTTTCCATTGGAGGATTATTCGCTTGAATAATCACTGAGTATATCCGGACACGGATATAGCATTGGTATCAGAGCCCTTTCCTTGGGCATCCAATTCAGGCTTTTATCCATTTAGTAGAGTTTCTCTACATTGCTGGTCTTTGACCAAGAAGTTGGGCCCTTGGCCATCCTCCACCATTCTTCTTCCCACCGCGCCTCCTGCACATTCATTCAGAATTGGCTGTTGAAAAAGAGTCCACTGCTGCTCCTCACCACCCTTGGGCATCTCTCCACCTATAGCTGCCGTGCTGCTCCGTCCATCTCCCATCTGCTCGCTCTCTTTAGCCCCGTCCACGCTCCACTCGCAGCCCCGTCACCTCCTCCATTCTCCATTTCCTGCATACATTGCCCCGTCACTCCTCACTTCCCGCGACCTGCAATCTCCCTCCTCCTCACCTCTCGCAGCTGTTAAAATTCAATATGCTAAGATAGAGAATAGCAACATTACATTCCATTTCACAATAATAGCATATACAGGATCACTGAAGAAACAACAAGCATAGCATAAACACAATAGACAGAGATTTATCCTGGGAAACCCTCATGGGGTAGAAAACCCAGCAAAGCTTCCTCAATATAGATGACCAGAAATATACAAAGATGAAACCCTGAGACATGATCTCCTTCTCCACAATAGCAGACCTCTCCTCCACAAGTGCGCTATCCTCAAGTGAGTGAATGTATGTATAATGAGGAACACACCTCCTCTATTTATACACTTCTCTGATATGTATTTTACACAAGTACATGTAGGCTCATATTTAACCATTAGGTTAAATACCCCATTATAACTGACTGGGCCGACCCCTCTAGGGTGGTCTAATAACCCTTTGACCCACATAACACATTTAGGTCCGACCCCCACTAGGGAAGTCTAATAACCCGAGTTACCACATTCCGACGGAGGAATAAACATCTCCGGATATACAATAATATCTTCACGGAGTAATGAATCATCTCCGGAATAGTAAAGTACAAATATAATATTCTTTGAAGTTACAATATCTCAACACTCCCCCTTAACGAGAAGGATATTATAACAGCATCTGCCCGAGCAAGGAGTCATCAACATCATACATGATACATCTATAAATCATTGGAAGCTTTCTCAACATCATTAGTAACTCAAGAAGTTACTGGAACATCTTCAATACTGGAACATCGACATCTTCAGTATTGAGTCTTTATCTTCTGTAGCACTTGAACAGCTACAACAATATCATCATCTGGATCCTCACGATACACGATCATCAGCATCATCATCTCACGATCAACAGCATCGTCATCACACAATCATCAGCATCGTCATCACACGATCATCAGCATCGTCATCTCACGATCATCAACATCGTCATCACACGATCATCAGCATGGTCATCACATGATCATCAGCATCGTCATCTCACGATCATCAACATCGTCATCACACGATCATCAGCATCGTCATCACACGATCATCAGCATCGTCATCTCACGATCATCAGCATCGTCATCACACGATCATCAGCATCGTCATCACACGATCATCAGCATCGTCATCACACGATCATCAGCATCGTCATCTCACGATCATCAGCATCGTCATCACACGATCATCAGCATCGTCATCACACGATCATCAGCATCGTCATCACACGATCAGCAGTACAAGTATTCATGCCAATACAAGTAACCACATCATCAATACAAGTATCCATACCGATACAAGTAACCACATCATCAATACAAGTATCCTACCGATACAAGTAACCACATCATCAATACAAGTATCCTACCGATACAAGTAACCACATCATCAATACAAGTATCCATACCGATACAAGTAACCACATCATCAATACAAGTATCCTACCGATACAAGTAACCACATCATCAATACAAGTATCCTACCGATACAAGTAACCACATCATCAATACAAGTATCCTACCGATACAAGTAACCACATCATCAATACAAGTATCCTACCGATACAAGTAACCACATCATCAATACAAGTATCCTACCGATACAAGTAACCACATCATCAATACAAGTATCCTACCGATACAAGTAACCACATCATCAATACAAGTATCCTACCGATACAAGTAACCACATCATCAATACAAGTATCCTACCGATACAAGTAACCACATCATCAATACAAGTATCCTACCGATACAAGTAACCACATCATCAATACAAGTATCCTACCGATACAAGTAACCACATCATCAATACCATCACTTTCTCGGAGACCATTCGTCTACGGATCAATTCAGGGACCGAAGTCTGGGGATGATACAATCCCCATCACGTACATTTTGAACTAGCAGTTCCGGGATGATGCAATCCCTATCACGTACATTTTGAACTATCAGTTCCGGGATGATGCAATCCCCATCACGTACATTTTGAACTAGCAGTTCCGGGATGATGCAATCCCTATCACGTACATTTTGAACTATCAGTTCCGGGATGATGCAATCCCCATCACGTACATTTTGAACTAGCAGTTCCGGGATGATGCAATCCCTATCATGTACATTTTGAACTATCAGTTCCGGGATGATGCAATCCCCATCACGTACATTTTGAACTATCAGTTCTGGGATGATGCAATCCCCATCACGTACATTTTGAACTATCAGTTCCGGGATGATGCAATCCCCATCACGTACATTTTGAACTATCAGTTCCGGGATGATGCAATCCCCATCACGTACATTTTGAACTATCAGTTCCGGGATGATGCAATCCCCATCACGTACATTTTGAACTATCAGTTCCGGGATGATGCAATCCCCATCACGTACATTTTGAACTATCAGTTCCGGGATGATGCAATCCTCATCACGTACATTTTGAACTATCAGTTCCGGGATGATGCAATCCCCTCAACTGTCCTCTAAGGACTTCATTCTCGGAGACCTCACGTCTACGGCTCTCTTTAGGACTAAGAGTCCAGGGATGATCCAATCCCCTCAACTGTCCTCTAAGGACTTCATTCTCGGAGACCTCACGTCTACGGCTCTCTTTAGGACTGAGAGTCCAGGGATGATCCAATCCCCTCAAATGTCCACTAAGGACTTCATTCTCGAAGACCTCACGTCCACGGCTCTCTTTAGGATTGAAAGTCCAGGGATGATCCAATCCCCTCAATTGTCCACCAAGGACTTCATTCTCGGAGACCTCACGTCTACGGCTCTATTTAGGACTGAAAGTCCAGGGATGATCCAATCCCCTCAATTGTCCATCAAGGACTTCATTCTCGGAGACCTCACGTCTAAGACTCTCTTTAGGACTGAAAGTCCAGGGATGATCCAATCCCCTCAATTGTCCACCAAGGACTTCATTCTCGGAGACCTCACGTCTACGGCTCTCTTTAGGACTGAAAGTCCAGGGATGATCCAATCCCCACCTGTCCACTAAGGACTTCATTTTCGGAGACCATACGTCTACGGATCACTTTAGAACAAGTGTTCAAGGATGATACAATCCATACATGTATTCTCATTAATATATCTCATCATCAAAAGCATGTATTCTCATCAATACATCTATCATCAAAAGCATGTATAAGTAAAACTAAGTATTCTAAGTATAAGAGTCCTAAATCTAAATATTTCTAAGTAACTGGGTGTAGAGAACAGGTTACCTCATCATCGACCTTGTTGTTCGATGAGACCAACTTATCATCAGTGACTATACTACTCCCCCTTTCGAGGAGGGTCCTTTTGAACTACACCAAGCTTGTCTCAGAAGTATTCAAATTTCACTCGAGACAGAGGTTTGGTTATTATGTTGGTAACTTCTTCACTTGAGGTAAAGGTTTGGTTAGTACAATGGTAACCTGTTACAAATTCAAACTTTATAGTTCCTTTCCGCATCATATCTTGTTTGTTCCCTATGTTATTTGACTTATCATGGAACACTAGATTCTATGTCATCTTGATACAACTCTAACTATCACATAGGATCTCAGTTGGTTCTATCTCTAAGTCAAACAATCCTAAAGCCAAACTTCTTCACAACTAGCAGAGCAAGAAGCCATATATTCCGCTTGTGCTGAGAGCCACACTAGACTGCTTCCAGCTAAACCACGAGATCATGGCTAATCCCAGACAATGACATCCTCTCGATGTGTTCTTCCTATCTGATACACTTCCTGCCCAGTCAGAATCTGAATAGCCAACTGAAGTCATGATCTTCAAGATAGCATAGATCAAATTCTATCGTGTCCTTTATGTGCCTCATCACATGCTTTGCAACTATCAGGTAAACACATCTAGTTTCCACTAGATACTGACTCAAGGTGTTCATAACAAAGCATATATCTAACCTAGTATATGTTAGATATATCAAAGACCCAATAATTTGTCTGTTCAGAGTTATATCCACTAACTCTAGTGAGTCATCTGCTAAGAACTTCAAGTTGGAATTAATGAGAGTGGCCATTCCAACACATCAATTCCTTTTAATATTTCTCAGCACACTTTCCCTGGTTGAGAAAGATTCCTTCTAAGCCTTGCCATACTTCCAGACTTAGGAAGTAATGCATCAATATGAGATCTTTCATTTTTCATTTCTGCAGCCATCTTCTTCTTTCTTTTCATGATCTGTTTCTCATTCCCTATAAGAAAGATATCATAATAATAGCCTTAAGGTAAAGGTTAGGAACAACTTTACTTTTGGTAAAGCCCAAGCTTATTAAGAAACTGTCAATTCTCCCTTTGTGACTGAACATCATTCACACTCCGCATTGAATGATTTTATGCATATCTATCTGTGCCATCTCTCGATAGATGGGTCTACTGATATGAGCCTCAATATTATTCGAACTCTGTGGTGAGTTCCATGTCATCTATGTATAAAAACCATATTCAACCTTGTAGCAAAGGTTGAGATCCACATCACTCGTGGTGATCATTAAGCTCATCAATTGATTATCGATCCAGGGTACCCATACAGAACCTAAATCACACTTCTTCTTTGATTACACCATTAAGAGAATGGTTTTATCTATCCAATTGGAACAAACATCTCATCATGATTCTCTTTCTCTTTTCTAAGAGAATCTTCTAGCCACAAGCCTTCTATCATTTGATTTGTAAATCTTTTGTTGAACATCCATTGCTTGTTCAGTGTTCATCATTCATCATGATCTTTCCTACAAATCAAAATCAAGTACAAGATTAGTAATACTTCATAATCATCAAATCATATTGACATGATAATCTATTATGCATACAGATATCATTTACATAGTTATGCAACTATCTTGTCCAATACTTTGGCACAACACTTTCCCATATCCTGTATGCATACAGTGGCTATCTAGATGCCTTCCATCTCCATCAGAACATACTATCGAGAGTGTGCACAACTCTCAGCATGTCAGCAAAGAGGTTTCATTCTAGACAAGCAACAATGGAATGTTTGTCCAACTTACCAATCATATGCATATTAGTAGTATATTGTTCAATGTTCTATGAATATTTACACTCAGCATGATACATTATAGGAATACAAATATGCATACAACCTATTACAGGCAATATCATTTACTGTTTCAAATAACAACTCAAATACTTATCTTTTATGTTTGTGTGGTTGCCTCCCGCTTGATCTTCAAGTGTCATCCTCATGATCTCATACACAAACATACACCCATTAGTGTGTTCTAAATGTTATCAAAACATTATAGTTCTAAATAATCTTGAAAATGTATAGTCATGATTATAGTTAATAAACATTAGTATTCAAGATTTCAGGGAAGTCTTATTTTACTCATGCATATCATCAATCAAGATAAAAGACATAATATGCATAATCCCTTGATTACTAACTTTATGAATAAGCATAACCAATCATACCAAGTATACTTATATAAGGGATCCCAATACAAGGTAAGATTCTTAACATGACATAGGAAAACATACCTGGATTAGTATACCTGCTTAGTTATGTACAACATACCTAAACAATCTCTTCAATGATTTAGAGATCCTGAGCTAGACCATGCATGTCTCATAGGTTAAGCATAATATAACAAAGTCATACATACCTCGTAAGTAGAACAAAGATTATGGATGAGTCTTTGTCTTCATGTTTTCATGGTCATGGAACCTGATTTTTCTTTTGTGATGTACCTGTATCTTGTTAGCAGCCAACATCAACCTCACACAACATCATAATGCATTAGTACAATCATATAGCCCTAATCAATGAATGTCTTTGATCATATACTGTTACTAGGGTGATAAGACAATTCTAACATTAATCAAGATTTTACTAATAAATAATATGAAGACAAACACATCATGAACTTAATCAAGAATTAGATTTCAAGACATACCTGAGCCTCCTTAAGTCATACCTGTCGAGACTTCTTGTAGTCTTCTTATGTAAGGCCTTAGCCTCAACTCCCCCTGAAACTTGATCTGGAGCTTAATTAGGGTTTTCTAGAGAAACCCTAAAGATTCAATCTTTGACTTTCACACTTCTCAATGGATGAAAGAATATGTCTTGCTGAGCTGATCAAACTAGCATACTTCAATTTTTGGAATTTCCAAAATTTGACCCCTCAAAATTGCCTTTGAAACTTCTGGATCTTCTGGACAGGAACCCGAACTAGGGTTTGATGAAGCCCACCCTTCTGCCCAAACAAAAGGTTCGATCCAAGGCTCTAAACTCTTATTTTTCTTAGGAGTTTCCAGCCATGGTTACAGACTTAAAAAATTCCAACTTTTGCTGAAGCCCTAATTTTCCATCTTTCCGATCAAAATCCCGAACTAGGGTTTGATCAAGCCCGGTCTTCCACCCAACCAAAAAATTCGATCTTGGTCTCTAAATTTCGATTTTCCTGAGTAGCATTCATCCGTGGACTCCGATTCCAAAAATTCTAACTTTCTCCGAAACCCTAAATTCCGGAAGCCATGAATAAAGGTGCTCGAAAAATAATTCTGTTTTGACAGAAATATGCACCTGATTGTTTCTGATATAACTCTGAAATTTTTGCTCCACAGGGTCTGAAACATTTTTTCCTGCAGTAGCCTGACCTGTCATCTTTCCATCCTGACAGGTCTGACCTCAATTGGATTTTCTGAGAGAGAGTTATGCCAAGTGTCGCAACGTGACCTGTTTATGGGATAAAACAGGAGAGAGAACTTGTACGGCCTGCCACGTGTCACTGGTTCACCTTCGGCCTCTGAAAAAGTTTCTTAAGATATATCAACCTGTTATCTTTCCATCCTGATAGGTCTGACCTCAATTGGACTCTCTGAGAGAGAGTTATGCCAAGTGTCGCAACGTGACCTGTTTATGGGATAAAACAGGAGAGCGAACTTGTACGGCGTGCCACGTGTCACTGGTTGAATTTCGGCCTCTAAAAACGTTCCCTGATATAGTACAGTCTGTGTAATACCTGTCACTTTTTACGAAATTTCATTTGGATCTTCCTAGCCCAAGATATGACCTTTTTCCCAAGGTCACCTGATTTTGACTCAGATCTGGAAGAGGCAGAAACCCTAACTTGTACTGATCATAACTCATAAAGTACAACGAATCTGAGGGTGCCCTTTGGACACAAGGTACCTGGAGATTTAATATTCATCCTGTAACAATTTCAGATCTGCAAACTTCGCCAAAACGGATTTATAGCGAAAGTTCTACGATGACTGGTTTTTGCTATGTAAAACCCTAACCTTCAAATTGTCGTAAGTAAAGCAAGTGTCGTTAGTGCCATACCTTGTCTTCCTTCAGGTTAGCTCTGATACCATGTTAAAATTCAATATGCTAAGACAAAGAATATCAGAATTACATTCCATTTCACAATAATAGCATATACAGGATCACTGAAGAAACAACAAGCATAGCATAAACACAATAGACAGAGATTTATCCTGGGAAACCCTCATGGGGTAGAAAACCCAGCAAAGCTTCCTCAATATAGATGACCAGAAATATACAAAGATGAAACCCTGAGACATGATCTCCTTCTCCACAATAGCAGACCTCTCCTCCACAAGTGCGCTATCCTCAAGTGAGTGAATGTATGTATAATGAGGAACACACCTCCTCTATTTATACACTTCTCTGATATGTATTTTACACAAGTACATGTAGGCTCGTATTTAACCATTAGGTTAAATACCCCATTATAACTGACTGGGCCGACCCCTCTAGGGTGGTCTAATAACCCTTTGACCCACATAACACATTTAGGGCCGACCCCCACTAGGGAAGTCTAATAACCCGAGTTACCACATTCCGACGGAGGAATAAACATCTCCGGATATACAATAATATCTTCACGGAGTAATGAATCATCTCCGGAATAGTAAAGTACAAATATAATATTCTTTGAAGTTACAATATCTCAACAGCAGCACCCTCCAGTCACACCTACACAACCAACGTCCTCTTTCACTCCCGTGCCCACCCTCACCATCAACGCCCACATTCCATGCTAAAATCATTCGCGCGCCTCCATTTTCATCCCATCTTCGTGCGGTCCCCCTCCACATCCCCAGCTGCTCCAATTGCTACCTCTCCACACTCTCTTCCAGCGCCACTCCACCTCCGCCTCTATCGCCGCCACCACCCCCATGCCTTCCCTCCATCAACTTCTCCTCTATTGCGTCCCGTACCCCCACTCCACCGATCGCACTTCCTCGCCATGTCCTCCTCTGTACGCCCTCCTTCACTCGCCTTCTCACACCCCCTCATTCCAACTCGTCAGCTCTCTTCCAACTCTGCGCACCACTCAACCTTCCACTCACCCACAACACCAACGGTTGCCCCTTCTTCATTCCTCCACCACTGCGCTCTCCACAACCCAGATCCCCGTCAGCTTCCCATCCAACCTTCGCGGCCTCCTTCTATCCAGCTCACCATCCACCGCCACACCCACACCCACACCCACACCCATACCCATTGCTCCGGCCGCTGCTCCTCCACGGGCCATTGAACCCTAATTTAAAACAAAAAAATTAAATATTAAACATTATAATATATTATTATATTTGTTTAAATATTTTAATTTTTGAAAAAATATATATATATAAAACTATATATAGTTTATATAAGAAATCAATAATAATATTATTAATTAACTAATTAATAATTATTATTTATTATTGAAATAATAATTATTTTTTTTTAAAAAAAGAAAAAGTTATTTGATCTCATAATAAAGAAGTCAAGATTTGGTGATAGTTATCGAAGAAAAATAAAATAAAAATCAATTCTTTTGAAATAAGAATTGTTTGAAGAAACAAAGCAAACTCAAGTCAAAGAAGACCAAGTCAAAGGAGACATTAAAGACAAAGTCCAAGCAAGACTCCTTATTATCAAAGAAATCGAAGAACACTTATCATCGAAGAAATCAAGTCAAGGACAATCATTTATCATTGAAGGAGTCAAAGTAAAGGAAGGCTCATCAAGGAGTCGAGACACGTTAACGACAAGGACGACCAAGTTTAAGAAAGACTCATCAAAGAAATCAAAGAAGATCATTCCACCGTCGAAGAAGAAAGAAACCATGGAAGCCGATTTGCGAGAAAAATTAGAAGCCAAGTTAAAACGATATCAAAAAGACAATGAAGAATTACAAGACATTAATAGACAATCAGAAATAAAGATTGAACTACATAAGATACAAGAACGGTTCAATGAACACACAATGTCCACCCAGAAAAATCACATAGAAAAATTATGTGCGCAAATCAAGGAATTAAAAGATGAAAGTAATTTCAATCAAAGATTGAAAAATCAAGATATAAAGAAGGAAATAAATAATTACGAAGCATAAATAATACGCTTAAACAAAATCGTTAGCGACAAAGATGAAGAACTAATGCAGTTACGACATAAATTAGAAAGTCAAGAATCAGAGATCGGCCAGTGTTGACAACAGATAAAAGTTCTTCAACAACAAAATGACGACTCTAAAAAGACACATAAGTCAGAGATCGCGAAGAGTAATAAAGCATTATCTAACAATGCTGAAGAAATTTTTAGACTAAGAAATCATAACAATATACTAGTCACAAAAATTAAGAAGTTGAAAAATAGCCGGAAGATAGAACAATCTATGGACGACATTGAAGGGAAACTTCTAGACAAGTAGGAAGAAAATAGTTGTATCAGAAGTCATAATGAAGATCTTAAGGAACAACTTAAGACATCTGAAGATGATAGAAAATCGCAAGTCAAATTGATTAAGAAGTTTCAAAATGATAATAGGCAGTTAGAAAACAAGTTGGAAAAGATACAGAACAAAAACTTAAATCCTCAAGAGATGAAAATACAACTTCCAACTCAGATCAATGCTCTAAAGGCGACATTCGTAAACGAAAATGACATCGTGAAAGTCCCTTATTGACACCCCAACCATAAAAACCGATATTTGAAAAAGTGGGAAAAGTCGAAAGATAATGGTACTAATGTGATCAAATCTCCTGACGACACATTAGTAGGAAATCCCATCAGTCCACAACAAGTCAATTTGGGATGGATTGATCCGTCGATGTATCGGAAGTTATGCTCTACACTTAGCAGTTCGTATCGACATGTTTCATCAGCCATGGCATCGCAAAGAACAATGCAACAAAATTATAAGGATTTGAGGACAAAGCCTTTCTAAGAGAGTGGCAATGCTATGAATATTATATGTATGTTAATTAAAGTTATTAATTATTAAGTGAAAGGGTGTAACCCTTCACTATACATGCTCAAGCTTATAAAAGCGAGCCTCATTGTAAATTATTAATCATCCATTATCGATTAGATGTTATTATTTTATCAAATGGAGTTATTTTCCATTGGAGGATTATTCGCTTGAATAATCACTAAGTATATCCGGACACGGATATAGCATCAAACATGGGTTGATCAGGAGCGGCGTAAGTGATTTGTTGTGGTTGCACATTGCCCTGTGGGGGGGCTAACGGCTGAGTGTTTACCACTCCTTGTGTTGGAAAAGGGTTTTGTAGCACCAAAGGTTGTTGTTGAGGTGGTGGAGGGTTGGGTGGCGGCTGAGGAGCCGCCTGCCCTTGTCGATGGGCGTCATCTGTCCATAGTTGCCGAGCTCGCTCCAGATGTGGGCAAGCGTGTGTATAGTGGCCATAGACACCGCAAATAGAACAAGGATGGTTTGTTCGTAAATTAGCGTTTTTGGCTTGCTTAGGTGGCCGATCAGGATTCTGATGAGCAGGCATCGCGTTATTGTTTTGCGGGGGATGGTTAGGTTGTGGAGCTTGGTTATGGTTTTGGTTGTTTCCACGGTTACGTCCTCTTCCGCGGTTTGGTTGCCCACCCTGGTTGCGTTGGTTATTTTGGTATTGGGGTTGATGTTGTTGTGCGTACACATTCCCTTGAGCATTGGGGGGATTCTGGGGAGCCGCAGGTGTGGGAGCAGGTTGCGGTGGGTAGTATGCAGGTGGAGCTGGAGGTGGTCCAGCTGCCTGTTGGGGTTGTTGGTATCCCTGAGCTGTTGGAGGTGTGAGATTAGCTGCTGCAGCTGGTTGTGGGTAATGCATCTGCTGTTGTGGGAACTCCATGGGGGTATGTGTGGTAGGTTGAGTATAGTATGTAGGAGGTACATATGCTGATGGCGCTTTCCCATAGCAATGTTGTGGACAAGAGGGTCCATGAATGTGATGGGTCTGATTTGTTGGAGCATAAGAAGTTGTGGCTCCGGAACTGGATGTAGCCCTGGAGAGGTCTGGGGCGGGCATGGTGCTCACCGTGATGAAAGGTTTAGGTTGGGATGTGATTTGCACAATAATGCCATCGACGGCATGAGATGCCCCCGGCGCGTCACTGCGTGAAGAGTCGCATCGTGGGGCGTCTGGTATGATTGTGTATAGATAACCCGACTGGGTGTAGATGAGATCAAACTACTGGGCTTTAAGGATGGCCTCTTCTTCAGACTGGGGTCTTTCAGATGAGCGGGAGGAGGGATTTTAGAAACCAATATAAAAATATATGGTCGTCTAATTTGATTTTGCAGAGGCTTTGGCGTCGACGCCACTCATGAATGTGGTCAGTGATATGGGTGGCCGTGTTCTGTCTACAAGACAGTAGGATCTCGACTCCCGCATCATAGCGGACAGGTAACTGGAAAAACTGCAGGAAGGTCGAGGCAAGGGAGGTAAAGGTGGCATGCGTCCCATGGGGTTGCTCAATATACCACTTGGCTGCAGAGCCAGTGAAGGTGCGCTGTAAAAGTCGGAGGCGGATTGAGTCGTCCACTATGGAGTTGGAGGAACACCATAAATGGAAGGACATGATATGGTTCTGGGGGTCTTCACCTGCCTTGCCCTCAAACTTAGGGATGTCGGAGGGGAATTTGGTGGGCATGTGAGGCCACGCAGGATCATGTCTGATGGGGTCATTTGTGAGCCTAGATAAGTCTGGTAGGTTCAGACTCGCCATGTATGGTAAGCTAGCAGATGTGGTGACTGGAACTGGGATATGCCTAGTCATTGTGGTGTGGGGTCCAGTAGCACCTAAAGGTATGCTAGGTATGGAGGGTATGTGCCCTCCAATAGGTGTAGTCTGGTATGGGCCAGTGCCTCCAAGTGCAACATGGGTTACACTTGGGTTAGGAATAGCAGTGGGGATTCCTGGGATAGGGTTTGTGGGAACCAGAGGGGGTGTGACCCCTATGTTGGGCATGCCCATAACAGGTGGTGGACCTGTGTTGGGAATTCCTATAACAGGAGATGGCCCTGTGTTGGGCATTCCTAAATGTGGAGTGTTGCCCATATTGGGCATACCCAGGGGGTGGTTGTTGCCATGGACGACACTGTAGTAGAAGGGTCTGTAGACGTCTCTCCTATGGTGCTGGTAAAGAGTGGATCAAATGGAGTTCCATCCATAATGGTGGTTGGTGGTAACTCTATGGGGTTTTCGGATTCTACCTCCAAATCTAATGTGAAGTGAGGTGTGTCAGAATCGGATGACTGTCCAGCTGATTGACGATGTGTCGAATCAAGGGACAAGGCTCTGCGTCCGTGACGTGGAGAGCCAAGTGGACTAAACTCTGGGAGTTCGCCCTGTAGACGACGAGAGCGTCTAAAATTCTCAATGGTGAGAATTAGGTTTTTGTGTGAAAAATGTGTTTAAGTATCAGGTGGTGATATATATATAAAAGACTCAAAACCCTAATGCAACCAAGGGTGCAAGAAGGGGAGTGAAAAAGAAGGCTCTCAGGCCAAAAAATCAACCTCAGAAAAGGCACTTATTCTAGCAGCTGTGCTACAATAAGTGGAGGAAAGCAACAAATGGTCAGAGTACCAACATGCAAACGACTTCTAGAAAAAATAGGTGTAACTAGACCAAAGGTGGGTTGAATCATGCAAACACCTAACTAAAAGTATTGTGACTCAAACAATCGATATCCTCTGCAAGGTGATGAAATCCAAGTCAGACAATATGATTGTTGAGACAACGGCTAGATATCCCCCTACCGGGAGGGACACCGGGTAATCAATCCTAAAGATAGGCTACTAGGATACTCCGTTCATGACGCGTCGAGAAAAGGTAAATCTGCCGTTTGGTCCTTTGATCGCAATATCCCAATACAGGGATATCCCGAGAACTGCGAATGGTAGCCCTTCGGTTACTGAATGGATTTCGGTATTCCACTCAGGCTTTCGGAACCATCCTCGCGACTTCAACCCTCCTAAGGGAGAGGCCTTCCCACAAACCGGTTGTGACCGTGCCAAAAAGTACTAAGAGATTTTAGCTCCCTAATTGGACAACTTCTATGTCTCAGATGTAATAACTGAGGGGTGTTATTGGAACACCTATCCCCCCAATACTACCTAGCTACAAAAGTTCTTTTAGTGTTCCCCAAGTGGGGTTAAAAGTGTGTTGAAATTAGGGTACGTTTTAAGGCTTAGTTCAATTAAGTGACCGAGTGAGTGCACGTGAGGTATTGTAAACTGAACTTGAAAAAAGGAAATGCTTTATAGGAAATTTTCACAAAACAAAGGAGCTTTGGAAAATAAAAAAGCAAATATTTATGACTTTTTCAAAATAAATGGAAATTAAATGCTTTTGCAAATGTCAACTCAAAAAACAATGGATCTTTTGAAGTATGAAAGCAAATAATAGACTTCTTTTAAAGAAATAATGGACTTCTTCTTTCAAGGAAATTGCTAAGGGCAAGTTTTTAAAACAGGAAAAATTTTAATCTAGATAAAAATGCAAAAATAAGTCCTTCTTTCACTTTCTTGAAAATTTTTAAAAAGATTTCTAGATATGCATTTTTAAAGAGTAAAATTTTTTCAAGGCTGTAAAATATGCAGAATCTAATACTGTAAAAATGTGCTATGTGGACAGAAAGTACAGTAAAAATTAATTTTTAAAATCGAAATGGCCGAATGAAAAATTAAGCAGCACAGGTTTTACAAGAAAAATCGCGATGGACCGCGCGGGTTTTGGTCGCACAGTCGCGATGGACCGCGCGGGTTTCGGTCGCACAGTTGCGATGGACCGCGCGGAAAATGTCCGCGAAGCCGCGGTGTGCAGCGCAGAAATAGGCCGCGAAGTCGCGGTAAACCGCGCGGAAAAGGGCCGCACAGTCGTGATGGGCAGCACGGTAAATGACCGCGAAGCCACGATGTGCAGCGCGGAAACTGGCAAAAAAGCCGCGGTGAACCGCGCGGAAAAAAGGCCAAAAGCCGCGATGGACCGCGCGACTGTCAGGCTAAAAACCGCGAGGCGAAAGCCGTGCATGGAAGCCGAAAAACGAACCCGAAAATTGAGAATTTCGGGCTGTTAATGGCAAAAGATGGGGCCAAAACTTAGAGCAGCAATGGATCTGCTGTCTAAGATGGCAAATCTATGGATCTAAAGGTTAAAAACTAATAAAAAACTAAAATTAAAAGCAAAACTAGAGATCTATTGTTCAAAACCCAGCGGAGTCGCCAAAAACTGTTGGCCCGGTTTTGCAACCAGGCTTAATGCTATGGGCACCTGCTAACTAGTAGCAGCAGTTTCAATGGAATTAAATAACAATAAGCTAAACTAAACTAAACTAATCATGGATCTATGTAAGAATCTAAGCAAATAATTTAAACATTTAAAAACAAGAAAAAGAAAATCTTTAAAGAATGAATTTGTATTGAAAAATGGGAGGCAAGCAAGTGCTTGCGATAATACCTTCAATGGTGAAGGTTGATGTTGAGCAACTCCCAAGATGAGTAGCTCCAAACTCCAAGAGGTCTCCTTCTCCAAGGTTTCTTCAATGGCTAAAATGCTCAAGGGAGATTTCAGCAGCATAAGGATGAGATAATGGATGGATGTGAAATGAGGAGCCCCTACCACCTTTTTATAGGTTTTGGTGGTGGGGAATACCATTTGTGGTTTTGTGGAAACCAAATGGTATTGACCAACATGGTTTAGGTACTTTTCCCTCCTTTTTCCTTTTTTGAATAAAAATAATATTTTAATTCCCTTTTTAATATTTTTGGGAATTTGGACCCTTTTTGAGGGTTTTTTATGATTTTCAGGAAAAATAATCTTTTTTAATGGAAAAAGGGGTGTACTCAGGTCTTTTGGTGACCTTTTGTTGGTTTCAGAGGCTCCGATGGTGAAAAAGTGGACAAATGGGTCATGTGAATAGGGAAATGAGCTAGTGAGCACTTTTTAGGTGTTAACAGATTGCCCCCTGATGTGTGAGGGCAGGAGCTCATCGTATGGCCGATAGACATCATAGTTCTTTTATCTTTTTTTCATGGGTTTGGGAAGGAGAAGAGACCGATTGGATACTGGAGCCACGGCCCTTGGAAGCTGTAAGAAACAAAAAATATTACATGGCCTCAATATGAATGAGGTATAATCTCTGATAATGGACGAGGCGGGCATTCCCATGCTCGTATCAAGACATATACATAACAATTAGTCCCAAGAAGGGGGATCTAATACATAAAGAATCTACTGGTACATCATAATGGTCCAGGGGGAACATTATTTTGGGATATACTCTTGATCATAAATGATCTCAATAACTGATACACTGGAATAACTGAGGAACTGCTAAAACTGAAGGTGTCCAACATCTGTAGGGATTCAAAGACTATGAGTCATCTCTGAGAAATAATGTAACTGTATACTCAAGGGAGTATGAGACTGGGGTACATCTGAATACTGTCGCCATGCGCAACCCGGATATCTATAGAAAAAGTGCAACTAGTGTTATCCGTAGGAATACTCTCAAATGTGGAGGAGTCAGGAGGTATCCGGGGTCTTCGACTAATAAGTGGAACGGGCGAATACCCTGTGCGAGTCTCAACGATGCGATCAAGGTGTTGAAGTCGAGCATGTGAGAAACAATCATTTGGAGAGGCACTGAAGATTCCTCTCGAAATGATTCGTAGGCACTCATCATAAATGGTGATGAGTCCAAGACACAGGGACCTCTAGGTCTATCCTCTATAATCAATGTGGTTGTCGTCGATAGAGGGAGACCAGCAACTAACAAGGCAATGATGTTTCCTTGATAGGAGCACGAGGTGTAAAACTGAAGTGTTGTAGTACTGATGGTAGGACTGACATACTTGTGGGAATGGGAAATAACTGGGTCAAAAAATGGGTAGACTCAAACTTCCTTTGTTCAGAGAATGATGACATGGTTGACCTGGCAGCGTAGGGAACTGACTTGTAGGTGTGGGGATCATTGCCTTGACTGAATGGTATATATTGACTCTGGGGGGGAGGACGAGCTGATAGGTCGTCGAGGAATTATCAAGGTGACATACTGCAGAATACTCTGAACAAAGGTGACCAAAATGGGGAAGGTGCCGAATGAGTATATGTGATCTGTCGTGGCGCCAAGAGGCACCATTGATTCCTTCTTCGTAGTTTTAATGAGCTCCAAGAAGGGATAAAAGTGTGCTCTGAAATGGTACGGTCCTGTGGATTTTGTGAGCCCAGGACGGCTCATGCTCATGGTTGCTTTCATGTTTAGAGAGTCTGAAAACGGTAAGTGGACTCTATTGGTGTTTCTTTTTCGTAATTTTAGTCTCCAAGGCCTGAAAAAGCATAAAATGATGCGGATGGAGAACTCTTCTAGCCGATGTGACTAGAGTATACCTTTTTCGTAATTAGTCTACGAGGCCCGGAAAAGGGGTAAACTTATACCAGGTAGACGCCCTTTCAGATACGTTTAACGAGCATGAAAGGAAACAAGGTTGCTCAACAATCTTTTCATTGTTTGTAGGAGTTAGAAAAGAGCTTAACAGAAACTCCCTAAGTGCCTTTTTCGTAAAAGGGGTTGCTCGACCCGAAAAAGGGGTAAAATTATACCAAACAAACATGGATTGATGGGGGCGAGAAAAGGTCTCAAGCATCGTCATCGGTGCGGAAAACTGGTACCAACCGAGTGGACTCCAGAGCTCATTACGAGGCTCAAAGCAATAGATAGCCCATTTTCGAGAGCAGTTGAATTTTGGGTTGACAGTATACTAGAAGGCTTCATGACAGAGTTTGTTGTGGACACCCTGAAGTCCTACAGCATAGCTGAAGCATAGTTTTTCAAATGTTTCAGAGGTAAGTACCTCAACAATTTGAGTTTATACATTAAAATGCTTTTAGCTGAAAAATGTGTTTTAAAAATGTAGTAAAGATTCCTAGAAGTTTTGAATATGTATTGGTCAATAGCATCTATAGTGATTTTGACGAAGAAACACATAATTTGAGAAGTGGAAAAATATATAAATCTACTACTAAGAAGACTTCCAGTGAACATGGACTCGGCATCGATATTGAATTACAAACCACACCTGATAGCCAAACCGCACCCCTATCTTCTACCTATCAGCCTATTACATCGCAGAATCCACCCGTTTCAAGTATCGCACATCCTATTTCTCAGAATATATCAGTTCAGAACCCTCCAGTTGCTAATATTCCCAATCCTCAGAACGTCAATACCAGTAACACCATGGAAGTGAGCACTCAGCCTATTCTGACTCAGACCATTCCGAATCCGACTATATCGACTCAGAATATTCCACTTCAGAACATTCCGCGCAATACAAACTTTACTTTTTCCACTCAGAATAGTGAGTAGAACCTTGTACTACCTAGGAGAAGGATGACTGATGAGATTAAGTTGTTGATATTCAAAGGAACGGGTCTAGAAGACCCTGGGAAACACTAGTTTTTATGTGAATCCGTATGGAGTGTTAAGCAAGTTCAGGATGATGTTGTGAAGATAGCGTAGCTCATCACCACATTTAGAGATAGAGCCTTGAATTGGTTCATGAAGTATTCTGTTGGACATCATCGAACCTTAGCAAAGATTAAGGTTGCACTACTAAGTGAGTTCAAGAAACCGAAGTTAGAATCCCAATGTATAACAGAACTAAAGGAAATTAAGCAAAAACCTAATGAAACGGTTTGGGAATTGACCAGAAATTTATGACACTGTTGGACCAAGTAAGTTTCGTCATAGCACCGCAACAGCACTGAGAATGGTTTATCGCCACATTGTTGCCCCATATCAGACTGTCTTTGATGCAGCAGAAAGTAGCTTCACAGGAAAAATCCCTGGATATCACAATGAAGTTGGAAGCTTCACCAATTGGAGAGACTAGCACTGGGATGTCTCAGATTCAGACCCAGTTAGCTACCCTCACATTACAACTATAGGATATGAAGAAGGGAAAACAAGAGAGACAAGAAGTCTGGTGTACAGGATGCAAAGGCGAAGGGCACACTAGAGAGCATTGTCCTTTGTTTCAAGAATACCTTAACAGTGGAGCATCGAACCCCCTGAATCAGAATCAAGCACCGTGGTGTGAAATCTGTAAAACTAGAGGCCACAGGCCTGAAGACTGCTACTTAATTCAGAAGTATGTACACACCCCTAAGAATCTATATTGCAATTTCTGTAAGTTAGTTGGACATGATAAATCCAATTGTAGGGCATATGAGCTCATGTAGGAAAGAAAGCGAGACATGGAGCATATGTGTGATAATGGAGTATACAGAGTCCAAGAAGCAACTTCGCAGAAGCAAGATAATGCGCAGTATGATCAAGGCGCATATAGATGCTGTGGAGGATTCCATGGAAGAGGAAGAAATACTGACCAGGAAAAGGAAGGGGAAGAGGCCAGATGATCTACTACAACTGTGGCCAGGTAGGTCACTTATCTAGAGACTGTACCAATGAATGTACTACTTGTAATTACTGCAAATCTTTTGATCATGTTATTGAGGTCTTCCCAGTGTTAGCAGCAAAAATGCAGAAGAGAAAGCAAGATGCACCAAACCCGAACATTCAGTTGATCACATCAGAGATAAGGGTTACGAATCCAAGTATCAATATAATGACGTGAAGTGGCGCTATGACAAGAAGAGATAGAGGAGCAGAATATTCAACTTCTGGAGGCTTTGAAACTAAGCAGACCCCTCTCGAAACGATATGGATTAGAAAAGCTACTGGGAAGACACCTGCCTTCAATCTAGAGAAAAATAAAGAAGTGTTTGAAGAAGCACGGGACATTTTTGAAGAACAAGCACCTAGGTCACCAAGAGTTCCGTTGCACAGTGAAATACCACATATAGAGGATATGTCGGTGGCTTATGAAAAAACGTGCCACGCAGCAGAGACAGGAACCTCTGTTGCATAGTTCCTACCAAGCTGCATGAAATTACTGAAGAGCCCAGATGTCGTAGCGGAATCACAAAAATTATTAAATCAGTATGAACCACGAAATGAGATGGAAACTGCTGAGAGCGTAGTTCATCACATCAAGAAACACAAAAGAACAGGACGAGAAATGAGGCTCATTGCGCAGATAGGAGACTGTGAGATGGATGAGATCATCCTTGATATGGGATCTGAAGTAAATGTCTTGACTAAGAAGACAAGGTAGCAGATGGGACGACCAAAGTTGTTATGGTCGCCTATAAAATTGAGAATGGCCAACCAAGAGAAGGTCATATGTTTTGGAAGGTTATCCAATGTTATTGTTGACATTGATGGAGTGCGAAGTCATGCAGACTTCGAGGTTATAGAGATTGTGGATGATAGTTAGCCTTATCCAGCACTATTGGGTATAGACTGGGAAATGGATAACCTCGCCATTATAAACCTGAAGACTAAGAAGATGATCTTCGAAGGACAACATCTCAGGGCCATCGCACCATTGGACCCTTCAAACGGAGAAAGATACAGTGAGCCGATTCAGGAAGAATCCATAGCTCAAGACCTGGACCGCATCTACAAAATGACTATGAATGATGCTGACTACATTAATCCCACTTCGGATGGAACACTCAGTTTACGATGTGACATTTCTTGCATCTCAGACTCTGACGTAAGACTAGAGAACGGGAAAGGTTGTATGCATGAAGTATCTGCAAGAAGATGCGTGCAGATCACAAAATCACGACGTTGGATTGGAAAAGAGGTAAGTCCAATCCCCACCTATGATGGTTCATCTAATGTTTACTCATTTATCCAAGAATATACTGTATCAGTTGTTGCTGAACATTGCATACCAGCACTAGATATGGCACTGCACGAGACACCTGCCAGATGGTGGGGTACGCATAAGAAGACATTGACCACATGGGAGCAGTGTAGTCGCATGATGCAGATCAGGTTCGCTGAGAAGGTTGTACTACCCTTTGAAAATTATAATGGACAAATGGATCCAAGGGATCATATTGAAATCTATTCACAAGCATAGGAGGAGAGATCACAGACAGAGTGGGTTAATTTGTTTGTGCACACATTGGAGGAAAAGACTCCAAAGAACTGGTACCTAGACATCGATTTGCGTAGAGAAACTATAGATTGGCCTACCCTGACTGTGAACTTCTAGAAAATTTTCAGTTTTGAAGACGACAATCTGAGTATAAATGAAGCTTTGCAGATCATTAAAGAGAGAATATTTAGAGTAGAATTCCCAAGTACAAATGAGGCATTGGAAGAACTCAAAGAAAGAGTGTTTGAAGATATAAAAATACCTATGAATCTATAGCCAGAATGGGAAAGAACGATAGAACATGCCCTTGAATGCTATAACCTTGCTCAAAATGGAGAAGAAGAAGAAGAAAGCGATGAGGAGGATCCGTGCAATGTCAATATTCCTGAATTCAAAGGTGCACGTGATGTAGAGGGACCTCCCCTAGAAATTCCAGACATGATTGGACCTATGAAAACAAGGAAAGTTAACATTGGCACAAGCGAAGAGCCAAAGTTCGCATCTATTGGAGACTCCTAGGATGATCAGACGGTCGTGGAGATCTCAGATCTACTACACGATATCAGGATTTATTTCCGACGAAGTTTACATAAATGAAAGGTATTTTAGGAGACTTAGGGGTCATGAAGATACCTCTCAAGCCAGGTGTGAAGCCTGTTAAGAAAAGGCCTTATAGACTGAATCTTAGATATAAATAAAGAGTCAAGTCATAACTTGATAAGATGCTCGATGCGGGGATAATTGAGTCGGTGGAAGAATCCAAGTGGATAAGCCCGATGGTTATCCAGGACAAGAAAACTAAGGGTTAGATCAGGATCTGTGTGGATCTCAAGAAGTTGAATGATGCTTCGCTACATGACCCATTTTCCACTTCTTTTACAAATGAAGTCTTAGATAATGTTGGAGGAAATGAGGCATACTCTTTTACTGATGGATTTTCTAGATACCATCAAATAAGAATTGATCCAATAGATAGGCATAAGACCACTTTTTCCACTGAATGGGGGTCGTTCTAGTATACAGTAATGCCCTTTGGTCTGAAGAACGCACTTGCCATCTTTTCTATAGTTGTTGTTGCAACATTTAAAGATTTCATGCACAAATTTTTAGAAGCATATTTTGATGATTGGACTGTCTTTGGTTTGTTGAAAAATCATTGTGAAAACTTGAGAATGATGTTAGCTAAGTGCACGAAACACCAAATTTCATTGAATTTAAAGAAGTGTGTTTTATGTGTGCCTTATGGTATTCTGTTAGGACACATTGTGTACAGACAAGGCTTGATAGTTGATCCTGCAAAGATCGCAGTTATAGTGAACCTACCAACACCGGGTTTAGTAAAGTAGTTGCGCACCACGTTGGGGCATATGGGTTACTACAGGAAATTCATCAAAGGTTATGCATAGATAACTGCACCAATGGAGAAATTGTTAAAGAAAGACATGCAGTTTATATGGAATGTGGAATGTGACCAAGGCTTAGACACATTAAAAGAGAAAATGGTAACTGCACCGATCCTAGTTTTTCCAAACTGGGAGAAGCAGTTTCATGTCCATGTTGATTCTTCATGTATAACATTGGGTGTTGTATTAGCACAACTAGGAGAGGGAGGTATTGACCATCCCATTGCATTTTCGAGCAGGAAGCTCTCATCTTCAGAAAAGAATTATATGACCACTGAGAGAGAGGGTCTATCTATGGTCTACGCACTATAGAAATTCAGGCATTATTTGCTCGGTGCGCACTTCTCTATGTACACTAACCATTTAGCTTTGAAATATCTGGTCAACAAGCCAGTGTTAGGGGGGAGAATTTGCATATGGTTGTTACTCTTTCAGGAGTATGAAGTTGAAATTATAGTTAATCCAGGAAGACTAAACTTAGGACTTGACAATCTTTCAAGGATTGAGTCAGGAGAGGAACCCACCAATATTGAAGACAGTCTTCCTGACGCGAAGTTATTTGCTATACAGATCGCATATGACTACTACAAAGACATTGTTGATTTCTTGACTACTAGATTAGCACTGATAGATTTCACTACGCAGCAGAAGAAGCAACTAGTAGTACGAGTAGCAGACTTCACCATAATTGCAGGACATCTATACAAATTGGGATCGGATGAAGTGCTGCGCAGATGTGTACTAGAGCACAAGAAGCCATTCATTCTGGCTGAGGCACATTCAGGTGTATCAGGATGCCACTATGTAGGAAGAGCCACTGCGCAGAAGATATTGCAAGCAGGGCTATGGTGGCCTACTATCCAGAAAGATGCAAAGGAACATTGATAGAACTGCGATGTCTGTCAAAGGACAGGAAAGCCGTCGTGCAAAGATGAAATGCCTTTGAATCCACAATTGACACTTCAGGAATTTGAGAAATGGGCCATCGACTTTGTGGGAATGATCAACCAACCAGGAAAAAGGACTGGTGCGAGATGCATCATCATTGCTACTGATTATCTCACCAGATGGGCAGAAGCAAAACTAGTAAAGGGCTATAGCACAGTTACTGCCGCGCAGTTCATTTTTTAGAACATCCTTACAAGGTTTGGATGCCCGAAGATCTTGATGAGTGATCAGGGAACTCATTTTCTGAACAGAACAATTGAAGCCCTGACTGAAGAATTCCATATTCACCATCAGAGGAGTAAGCCATATCATCCGCAAGAAAATGGAATTGTGGAAGCTTTCAATAAGGTACTAGAGAATGCGCTAACTAAGATATGCAATGTGAATAGGGATGACTGGGATTTGTGCATTCCAGTTGTATTATGGGCGTACAGAACTACTTGCAAAAAATTGACTGGACACACAACTTTTAGTTTGGCCTATGGAAAGGAAGCAGTGATGCCTATGGAGTAAATTGTTCCCATCTTGAGAATAGCTACATTTACAGGAATGGAAGATCGAGAGGCACTAGAAGAAAGGATTCTACACTTGGTTGGATTGGAGGAAGATCGCTTCATCACAGGATTTCACTAGCAAGTGCATAAAGATAGAGAAAAAGCATGGCATGATCGCCATATCAAGAACAAGTCCTTTCAAGTAGGTGATCTAGTCCTCCTGTATGATAGAAAATTTATGAAGTTTCCTGGAAAGTTTAAGATGCATTGGATTGGTCCATATACTATTGTACATGTTACTAACAGTGGCGTAGCTAAGTTAGCCACGTTAGCTGGAGACAATCTACCTGTATTAGGCAATGGAAGTAGGCTAAAACCCTATCGGGATAGTCCTGCTTCACAGAACCCTCTGTAGAGTGAAGCCAAAAAAGAGAGAGAGAGAGAGAAAAGAAAAAGAAAAGAAGAAGCACAGAGCACGAAGCTCAAAAAGGTAGCTACGCAGATCCAAGAAAGTAGAGAAGATCCAAAGCTCATAATCGAGAACTGCACAGTACGAAGATGAAAAGGTAGCTGCATAGATCAAGTTGAACAAGACAATTATAAAGAATGAGAAGTTGCGACGCGAGGCATGTCATGCAAACGTAGCTCGACATCTAAATATCGAAAAGCACATGTGTACATCAGAACCACTTGTCAGAACCGCCAGTGCATCACGATGGAACACGTTAGTTGTGTCAACTGTCGGCCGGTTAGTAGGTCGTTATCCAAAATGGAGGCACCAGCAAGATCAAGCATTAACGATGGATATGACCATTTGGGAATAATAAAGTGCGAAGTGACCAAAATCTCACCAGGATCCGACTGACAAGCTGGCAATTAAATGCTTACTTAAACTGATTTAACAACTTTGCAGTACCGGCACCTTTTGGCAATTAAGGAAACATCACTAGTTCAGGCATGATGATTGATCGACAAGACTGAGATCTCACAGGAGATCTGGCGAAAGGACGAAGCAGTAACTACTCCATTAACGGTTGATCAGCAGGGCGTATAAATAGTCCTCAACCTAGCACTTATACGTTTTTCCGGGAACTCTATTTCGTCTACGTGCGATTTCAGAGCTTCCATAACCAGAGAGACGAACAGTCTACAGGTGCATGTTCGAGCTAGTTACCAGTGCCGAAGTGCTAAAAATATTCATACGGTCGGGTTTCCAGGGAGTCATGTCAGCTCCAGCTATGAAGCCTGCAAGGGAGAAAGGTGCTTCATCTCAAAGATTTGCAAGATAGGCTGATACGAAGAAGGACAAGCATATAGCTATAGACCAGGAAGGGTCGAAGACAACGAAGCAAAAGAAACTAGTCTTGTTCCATGAGCGACCCATCCATCTCATCCACGCATATTGAACACCTCAAAAAGATTATGCACGACGTGTCCAACTACAGAAAAATCTTGCTTATGAGATTCCAATCCCACCCATGTCTAGTAAGGTGATGGTTGTAAAAGACCTTCTGGGGAAGGTACGAGACTGCAAGTTCAGAGACCACGACTTGCTAGAAGGAGCATAGTTGAAGCTGAAGAAGCTCCCATAATTTCAACCGGACCAGTACATGCATCAGTAGGTTAACGCCCAATCCGGTGTTGAAACTTTGTTTTTCCAATATTGGATCAAAGGGCTCGAACCATCGGGATTGCTACACCTGTTGCGCATCCCGCACTTTGACAGGAGCCCAGAGCTCAATGCGGCAGTGCACGTTTTGTTATCTTGCATACATGAAGGATTTTTATGGCTAGACGAGCGCATCGATATCAATATCGATAAGATACACTACATTATGCTTCTAAATAAGAGGGGAAATGACCCTTTGCAACTAATGGGAGGGAAAGAAAAAGAAAAAGAGCTCGCCGCCTTAGTCACAAAGGAATTTGGTGTCATCCGGAGCAAACGTGGCTTCCCCACCAAAGATATCAATGATGAAGCTACCAAATTTGTAGTCCAACTGCTCGCAGGGAAGATACTGTGCAAGAGCAGACTGCCTGAGGTGCCGGCCGCAGCAATCTGGCTCGCATCTAAGACATTGAGAGGCACATCCTACAACTAGGCACAGTACCTATTGAATGAGTTTTTAGCAGATGTCGAAGAAACTCAGGAAAAGGGAACCCCGTTCCACTATAGTTGGTTATTAGCACTGATTGCCTTCGTCAAATGGAAAGAACCGACTGGCTACCAGGGTGTCCTAGTTTTCAAGGGGCAATACCAGGGGACACGCTTCACCAACTTATGGGCAAACTTGAAGGCCTCGAGGTAGTGCCAAATAAATGATGTATTTTACACATACTACGATCAACTATGTGACGTAATGTTGATGTATATGTAACTTCGGAATGTATTTCATCTGTATATTTTATATATATTTATTGTACCCTTATAAGAGATGTGTTATTCCTCTATAAGGAAGTGTCGTCATGTGGATTGACAAGTGTCGCAAGTGTGTGTACTTGCCGATGGGTTATTAGACCACCATTTGGGGTCGGCCCAGAATTATATATAATATAATGTGGATGTATCTAAGTAGACAAGTCGGCCCCAGTAGGTCACTGGGCAAAAAGGTGAGTATAAATAGAGATAGGAGATCTCTATTTTACTCACTTAGAAAAGTAACTCACTATCTATTTGAAAGTGACACACTAGTGAGGAGGAGGAGGATCATCTGCTAGGATACTATCTCAGTGTTATTTGGTTGTATTTGGGTTGAGCCATTGCTCTCTCTATCTCTGAGGAAGTTGTGGGGTTTTTCACCTTAGGGTTTTCCCCACGGAAACTCTGTGTCTCTTGTCTCTATGATTTTGATTCTTGTGATGCTTGTCATATTATGATTGTCATGCATTGATATACTGTAGATGTTATTCTCTCAGCAAAGAACCTATAGTATTGTGAATTAATACTCAAAATTAACATGGTATCATAGCTAAATTGAGAAGAAGACATTTTGCAGTGACGGAAGCTTGTGTTCCTTGTTTATTGGGTTTCTCTCCACAGATTTTTGAAATTCAGTATAGTAGATTGGATCTACTCATCAAGGCGCATCTATCTGTCCAATCAAAATTCAATTCCGAGCATTTTCAGATTTGGCCCTAAAAATTAGGGTTTCCACAAAAATAGGAATTTCTGGAAACTGAAGGCACAGCTAGAAGCTCCTTGCAAAAATCAAAGTTTAGAGATTTGGATCGAGATTTTTGGCTGGGTAGATCTCCGGGAAACTCAAACCCTAATTCAGGGCTCTCCCGAGTGAACCTGGGAGGACAAAAAACCAATTTTGAAGGGCAAGACTTTGCTGATCTCAAATTCTGAATGTACCAGGTTGATCATCTCTCCAAAGCGCATCTTTCTATCCTTTCAGAATTTTGAAATTCACATTTTGAATTTTTAGGGTTTCTCTGACGAACCCTAATCCGGGACCAGATCCAGTTTTCAGCACTTCAAGCGGTAAGTCCTAAATCTTCTCTATTTCCATTTGAAGTTCTCTTAAAGATGTCTCTCCATACCAAGCTTGAGGATAACCTTGAAGGGGCTGATAACTTCCGAGCCTGGAAGTATAGGGTTGGGTTAATCCTGGAAGAGAATGAGTTGGACTCATATGTGAAAGAAGACATCCCTATCCCAGAGGATGAAGAAGCCAAGGCATTACAAAAGAAGAACTTTATCAAGGCAAAGAGAATCATTGCCGATTCTATCAAAGACCATTTCATACCCCATGTGTCTTCTCTTAAGACACCCAAGGAGATATTTGAATCTTTGACCAAGCTATTTGAAGGAAAGAACATAAATCGGAAGATGACCTTGCGGAACCAATTGAAAGTAGTGAAATTTCAGAATGGAGAAACCATTCAATCTTATTTTTCAAGCGTCTCCCAGATCAAGGAACAACTAGAAGCAGTGGATGAAATGGTGGAGAATGTTGAAGTGGTGATGACCACTCTAAATGGCCTACCCAGGTCATGGGATTCCTTTATCCAAGGAATTTGTGCAAGGAAGAAGTTGATCTCTTTCAGTAGACTACGGGAAGAATGCTCACAAGAAGAAGCAAGGCTTGTGGCACGAGAAGAAAATATGGGGAATGAAGATCAAGCTCTCACAGCCCACACCAGGAAAGGAAAGCTCAAGAAAGAGCCATCTCACTCCAAGAGATCTTCACATCACTTCAAAGAAAGAAGAGTATGCTTCACCTGTAATGAGAAAGGACATATTGCCATAAATTGTCCCAAGAACAAGAAGGACAACAACATCTCCAACAACAAGAAGAAGGGTGGCAAAAGAAGGTTTCATGCTCATGCTGCCGAAGATGATGAACCTCTAAAGAAGAAGGCTAGGGCAGAAAGTGATAGTAATGATGACTCATCAAGTGAAAAAGAGTATGTTCTGATCTCTGCTCTCATAGGTACCATCTCCCATGGTTGTAATGATTGGTTGATTGATAGTGGGGCTTCCAAACACATGACTGGGTTCAAATAATCTTTTGTGAACCTATCTGAACATGAATCACCCCATAAGGTGAAACTTGGGGATGATTATCAATACCCAATCAAAGGAAGTGGTGAAGCCTCCTACAACCTAGATTCTGGAAAATCTCTGAAGATGAAGGAAGTACTTTATGTACCTAGGCTTAAGAATAATTTACTCTCCATTTCTGCATTGGATGCAAAAGGTATGAGGGTTGCATTTGTGGATGGCCAAGTCCTAATGTGGCCAAAGGGAAAGACCATAGATGATGCAGTAGTAATTGGAGAGCAAGAGGGAGGCTTGTATAAATTGAAGGGACAACCTGAACATGCCATGGTGCATGAATCCATGGAGCCAAGTGAACTTTGGCATAGAATACTTGCTCACATGCACTATAGAGCACTTCTAATTGCAAGAAAGGCAGTAGAGGATCTTTCTGAAATTAAGACCAAAAATGAAGGTGTTTGCAAAGGATGTGCAAAAGGTAAGAACATTAAGAAGGCTTTCCCAAGCAGTGAAAGCAAGGCAAAAGACATCTTGGAAATCATCCACTCAGATGTATGTGGTCCTATGTCATTCAGTTCCCTGAGTGGGTATGTTTACTATGTCTCATTTATTGATGACTTCTCCAGGAAGACTTGGGTATACTTCTTGAAGGGCAAAGATGAGGTGCTTGATAAATTCAAGGAATTCAAAGCCTTGATCGAGAATCAAACTGACAAGAAGATCAAAACATTCAGATCCGACAATGGTGGAGAATTCACCTCAAGTGACTTCAAGAAGCTTTGCAGTGATTCAGGGATTAAGATGGAGTTGACTGCTCCTTATAATCCTCAACAGAATGGTGTTGCAGAAAGGAAGAACAGAACTATCATGGAAGCAGCAAGGGCAATGTTGCATGACCAGGATCTTCCTATGCATCTATGGGCAGAAGCAGTGTTGGCTGCTTTACTGGGCAGACCCGGGTTTAAATGAAGCGCAGCAACAAACCCCTTGGCGCACTGGCCCTCTCGGCAACGAGCTGCGCAGCAGCTCGAGGTCTCACCCGAAGTGGCTATGGGGGGCTAAGGAATCAGATTTCCTTAACCGTGGTGACGCGGAGATTGCTCTTCCTCTTCCGGTTCCTCAGATATCGGCGGTCGGACTTTCCCGCAGGCCGCTCGGCGCAACTGCGCGGATTCCTTCCTCGGTAGGCCCACTGCGCGGTTTCTCCTCTCTAGCGCAGAAGGCAACTATTCCTTGCGTCGACGCGTTAAGTACTTCCTCGCCCTGCGCATCCAGCGCAGTAACACATTCCTCGCTCGCTGCAGCGACAGCGCTTTACTACTTCTTCGGTACTTAACACTTATAGCTATCAAGGGACCTTTCCAACTCACTTAAACAGTCGCAAAGATAATACAAGAGTCTTGCATATACAGGTAATGAACTTTAAACAGTTAATCATTCATGCAAACATTATAACAAGAAGACATATGTGAAGCTCATCTCCTCGAGGAAAACCACGTCCACGGGAGTTTATATTAACCAGAAAACCATAGAGTTATACAATACGCTGCGCACACAGCTGCAGCCTTAGATCTTTACAGGAAACTCCACGCACACAGCTGGGAGCCCTTCTCTCAATCTAGTCTCTTATCTCAGAGATTACAAAGGCACAGACATCTACTCAGACTGTCTGGCAACTCAGGGATTAGCTCCTCGGCTATCCGATTCTACTCTAGTTCTACACACTCGGTAGAAAACATAACAAAGGATAATCAACACATGATCTATCCTCGAGACTGTCTATCTAACACTCTAACCATCTAACTATCCCAAAAGTATCTAACCTCTTCTTCTTTATCATGTATTCATATATATAGGTGGCCATGACGGTCACACCTTTACAAAACTGTGGGCCTTTCCCAACAGTGATTCCCAAAAACCCTAACCACGCACATGGCTAGGTGTACTGTAGGCGCCGCTTGCAGTCACGTCGCCGCTTCCTGCAGGCTCCTTGACTTCCGGCGCGGATTGTGGGTATGGGCGATTGTCCTTCGCCTTCAATGCTCTGGTCCGTTGCTCCTCCTTGATCCGAGCAACCATTAATTCTGTACTTAGCCCTTAAATGAGGGTAGCTGAACCCTCTACTCCATCGCCTTATTTATTATGGTAGCTGAGCCACCTTCATTCTTTGATGACGTGCGCCCGAGCTCCGCGATTTCCGGTCCGTGATCCTCGCTGAGCTTGTCCATCTGGCACCGTACTGCGCACCGTCTCCTTCTTGCCCAAAACTTAGTGCTTGTCCCAAAATTAGCACTTTCCTTTCATACTTGTGCTTTTTCCCCAAAATTCACAGCTTTACCGCAGCTACGACCTAGTCTCCAACAGGCCCCTAACACTCACTTGTGGCTCGCCCTCTAGCCACTCGCACTAGCGTGTGGTCGCTTGATTTGCGCATCTGCTTTTGCTTGTGTCTCCGTGAATGTTTTCTTCCACTGCGCAATAGCGTGGTCCAATTCATCAACACACTCCACAGCTGTCTGCACCGTTTCTGCGGTGGCTTCTTCTTGCGTTATGGTCTCAATCACCTCTTGAGATTCAGCAATCTCTTTGATTTTTGCCTCGACCTGAGCAACGATTTCAGCATACTCATCCATGAATGGATGAATGCTGTTGGTGAGCTTCTCATCTTCAGTTCTGAGCTTGTGCAGTTGCTGCTGCATTTTGCGCACTTCGCCCATTTTCTTCATTTTTGGTAAGCCTGTTAAGGGCTTAGCTTCTTCAGTCAGAACGGCTAGGGACTGTTTGTTGAAATATTGTAACTTCAAAGAATATTATATTTGTATATTATTTATTCCGGAGATGTTCCATACCTCCGATGTGATTATACTATAAATCCGGAGATGTTTATTCCTCCGAGTTGGTTGTGGTAACTAGGGTTATTAGACCCACCATGTGGGGGTCGGCCCAGTTAGTTGTAGTGGGGTATTTAACCTATTGGTTAAATACGAGCCTACGTGTACTTGTGTAAAATACATATCAGAGTAGTGTATAAATAGAGGAGGTGTGTTCCTCATTATACTCACTCACTCACTTGAGAAAGGCGCATTTGTGGAGGAGAGGTATGCTATGGAGGAGAAGGATCTTATGCTTAGGGTTTGCATCTTTGTGTATTGCTGGTCATCTATATTGAGGAAGCTTTACTGGGTTTTCTACCCCATGAGGGTTTCCCAGGATAAATCTCTGTCTCTTGTGTTTATGCTATGCTTGTTGTTTCTTCAGTGATCCTGTATATGCTATTATTGTGAAATGAAATGTAATGCTGCTATTTTCTGTCTTAGCATATTGAATTTTAACATGGTATCATAGCTAACCTGAAGGAAGACAAGGTATGGCACTAAAGACACTTGCTTTACTTACGACAATTTGAAGGTTAGGGTTTTTCATAGCAAAAACCAGTCATCGTAGCACTTTCGCTATAAATCCGTTTTGGCGAATTTTTCGGATCTTAAATTGTTACAGGACGAAGCTAAAATCTCCAGGTACCTTGTGTCCAAAGGAAAACCTCTAATTCGTTGTACTTTGTGATTTATGATCTGTACAATATAGGGTTTCTGCCTCTTCCAGATCTGAGTCAAAATCAGGTGACCTTGGGAAAAAGGTCATATCTTGGGCTAGGAAGCTCCAAATGAAATTTCGTAAAAAGTGACAGGTAGTACACAGTCTGAAATATCTCAGAAAACTTTTTCAGAGGCCGAAGTTGAACCAGTGACACGTGGCACTCCGTACAAGTGCGCTCTCCAGTATTATCCCATAAACAGGTCATGTTGCGACACTTGGCATAACTCTCTCTCAGAAAATCCAATTGAGGTCAGACCTGTCAGGATGGAAAGATAACAGGCCGAGCTATCTCAGAAAACTTTTTCAGAGGCCGAAGCTCAAACAGTGACACGTGGCATGCCGTACAAGTTCGCTCTCCTGTATTTTCCCAAAACAGGTCACGTTGCGACATTTGGCATATCTCTCTCTCAGAGAATCCAATTGAGGTCAGACCTGTCAGGATGGAAAGATAACAGGTCAGGCTATCTCAGGAAACTTTTTCAGACCCTGTGGATCAAAAATTTCGGAGTTACACCAGAAACAATCAGGTACATATTTCTGTCAAAACAGAATTATTTTTTGGTACCTTCATTCATGGCTTCCGGAATTTAGGGCTTTGAAGAAAGTTGGAATTTTTGTAATCGGAGACCACGGCTGGATGCTACTCATCAAAATAGAAATTTAGAGACCAAGATCAGAATTTTTGGTTGGGAAAAAGGCCGGGCTTGATTAGACCCTAGTTCGGGACTTTGATCAGAAAAGCGGAAAATTAGGGCTTCTGTAAAAATGGGAATTTTTGAAATCTGTGACCACGGCTGGAAGCTCCTCAGAAAAATAGAAGCTTAGAGCTTTGGATCAAACCTTTTGATGGGGCAAAAGAGTGGGCTTCATCAAACCCCAGTTCAGGGTCACGTACAGTGAATCCGAAAGTTTCAAAGGCAAAATTGAGGAGTAAAACTTTGCAGTTTTCAAATTCTGAATATATCAGTTTGATCAGCTCATCAAGGTGCATATCTCTATCCTTACGGAAGTTTGAAATTCAAAGTTTGAATTTTTGGGGTCTCTCTGACAAACCCTTATCCAGCTCCAGGTCCAGTTCTTGCAAATCAAGTGGATAGGGTTAATCCTAGAAGAAGATGGATTGGTCACCTACATAAGTGAAGGAGTTAATGTTTCAGAGGGAGATGAGGCTAAGGCTTTACATAAGGAGATTACAAGCGATCTCAACAGGTATGGCTCATCGAGGTATGTTTTGAGATTTGTTCATGATTAAGTTTATGGTATGTTTGTCTTCATGTTATTACAATTAGTACAATCTTGATTTTAGATTTGTTGTATCACCTTAACAAAAGTATGAATGCATGATAGAATATATTCATTGGTTAGGGTGTTGACACTTATGATTGTACTAATGCATTATGGTGTTGTGTGAGGTTGAGGTTGTCTGCTAACAAGATACAGGTACATCACAAAAGACAAATCAAGCTCCATGATCATGAAAACATGAAGACAAAGACTCATCTATAATCTTTGTTCTACTTACGAGGTATGTATGACTTTGTTATATTATGCTTAACCTATGAGACATGCAGGTTCTAGCTCAGGATCTCTAAATCATTGAAGAGGTTGTTTAGGTATGTTGTACATAACCAAGTAGGTATACTAATCCAGGTATGTTTCCCATGAATCTTACCTTGTGTTAGGATCCCTTATATAAGTATACTTGGAATGATTGGTTATGCTTATTCATAAAGTTAGTAATCAAGGGATTATGCATATTATATCTTTTATCAATGATATGCATGAGTAAAAGAAGACTTCCCTGAAATCTTGAATACTAATGTTTATTAACTATAATCATGACTATACGTTTTCAAGATTATTTAGTACTATAATGTTTTGATAGCATTTAGAATATACTAATGAGTGTATGTTTGTGTATGAGATCATGAGGATGACTCTTGAGCATGCACAGTGGTACAGAATGAATAGAAGTTCAAAAGACATACAGAAGATCAAGCGGGAGGCAGCCACACAAACATAAAAGATAAGTATTTGAGTTGCTATTTGAAATAGTAATGATATTGCCTGCATGCATATTTGTATTCCTAGAATATATAATGCTGAGTGTAAACATTCATAGAGCATTGAACAGTATACAACTAATGTGCATATGTTTGGACAAACATTCCATTGTTGCTTGTCTAGAATGAAACCTCTTTGCTGACATGCTGAGAGTTGTGCGCAATCTCGATAGTATGTTCTGGTAGAGATGGAAGGCATCTAGATAGCCACTGTATGCATACAGGATATGGGAAAGTGTTGTGCCAAAGTAATGGTCAAAATAGTTGCATCACTATGTAAATGATATCTGTATGCATAATGGATTATCTTTTGATGATTATGAAGTATTACTAATTATGTACTTAATTTTGATTTGTAGGAAAGGTCATGAAGAATGATGGACGCCGTACAAGTGGTGGATGTTCAAACAAGAAGATTTACAAATCAAACAAAATATAGAAGGCTCATGGCTAGAAGATTCTCTTAGAAAGGGGAAGAGAATCACGACAAGATGTTTGCTCCAAGTATGGTGTAATTAAAGAAGAAGTATGAATCAGGTTCTGTATAGGTACCTAGGATCGATAATAATTTAAGCTTAATGATCACCATGGGTGATGTGGATCTCAACCTTTACTACAAGGTTGAATATGATACACATATGACATGGATGCAAGAAGGAACTCACCACAGAGTTCGAATGATATTGAGGCTCATATCAGTAGACCCATCTAACGAGAGATGGCACAGATAGATATGCAGAAGATCATTCAATGCAGAAATGAAAAATGAAAGATCTCAATTTGATGCTTTACTTCCTAGGTCTGGAAGTATGGAAAGGCTCAGAAGGAATATTTATCAATCAGGGAAAGTATGATGAGAAATATGACTTGAGGTGTTGGAATGGCCACTCTTATGGATTCCAGCTTGAAGCTGTTAGGGGATAACTCATCAGAGTTAGTGGATATAACTCTGTACAGTCAAATTATTGGGTCTTTGATATATCTAACATATACTAGGTTAGATATATGCTCTGTTATGAACACCTTGAGTTAGTATCTAGTGGAAACTAGATGTGTTTACCTGATAGTTGCAAAGTATGTGATGAGGCACATAAAGGACACGATAGAATTTGATCTATGCTATCTTGAAGATCATGACTTCAGATGGCTATTCAGATTCTGTTTGGGCAGGAAGTGTATCAGACAAGAAGAACACATCGAGAGGATGTTATTGTCTGGGTTTAGCCATGATCTCGTGGTTTAGCTGGAAGCAGTCTAGTGTGGCTCTCAGCACAAGCGGAATATATGGCTGCTTGCTCTGCTAGTTGTGAAGAAGTTTGGCTTTAGGATTGTTTGACTTAGAGATAGAACCAACTGAGATCCTATGTGATAATTAGAGTTGTATCAAGATGACATAGAATCTAGTGTTCCATGATAAGTCAAATAACATAGGGAACTAACAAGATATGACGCAGAAAGGAACTCTAAAAGTTTGAATTTGTAACAGGTTACCATTGTACTAACCAAGCCTCTACGTCAAGTGAAGAAGTTACCAACCAAACCTCTGTCTCGAGTGAAGTTTGAATACTTCCGAGACAAGCTTGGTGTAGTTCAAAAGGACCATCCTCGAAAGGGGGAGTAGTATAGTCACTACTGATGAGATTGTCTCATCAAACAACAAGGTCGTTGATGAGGTAACCTGTTCTCTACACCCAGTTACTTAGAAATATTTAGATTTAGGACTCTTATACTTAGAATACTTAGCTTTACTTATACATGCTTTTGATGATAGATGTATTGGTGAGAATACATGCTAGATGTATACATGTTTTGGTGTGATGTATACATGTTTAGATGTATTAGTAAGAATACATGCTAGTTGTGATGTATACATGTTCTGATGTGATGTGTACATGTTTTGATTAGTGATGTATACATGTTTTGTTGTACACATGTTTTGATGTGATGTGTACATGTGTTGATTAAGTGATGTATACATGTTTTGATGTACACATGTCTTGATGTGATGTATACATGTTTTGATGTGATATATGATTGTACCTGTATGGATGAGAATACAGTTGAGGGGATTGGATCATCCCTGGACTTTCAGTCCTAAAGAGAGCCGTAGACGTAAGGTCTCCGAGAATGAAGTCCTTAGTGGACAGTTGAGGGGATTGGATCATCCATGGAATTTCAGTCCTAAAGAGAGCCGTAGACGTGAGGTCTCCGAGAATGAAGTCCTTAGTGGACAGTTGAGGGGATTGGATCATCCCTGGACTTTCAGTCCTAAAGAGAGCCGTAGACGTGAGGTCTCCGAGAATGAAGTCCTTAGTGGACAGTTGAGGGGATTGGATCATCCCTGGACTTTCAGTCCTAAAGAGAGCCGTAGACGAGAGGTCTCCGAGAATGAAGTCCTTGGTGGACTTGAGGGGATTGGATCATCCCTGGACTTTCAGTCCTAAAGAGAGCCGTAGACGTGAGGTCTCCGAGAATGAAGTCTTTAGTGGACAGTTGAGGGGATTGGATCATCCCTGGACTTTCAGTCCTAAAGAGAGCCGTAGACGAGAGGTCTCCGAGAATGAAGTCCTTGGTGGACTTGAGGGGATTGGATCATCCCTGGACTTCCAGTCCTAAAGAGATCCGTAGACGTGAGGTCTCCGAGAATAGAGGATAGGACTGCATCGTCCCTGGACCTTAGTTCAAAATGTACGTGATGGGGATTTCATCATCCCGGAACTGATAGTTCAAAATGTACGTGATGGGGATTGCATCATCCCGGAACTGATAGTTCAAAATGTACGTGATGGGGATTGCATCATCCCGGAACTGATAGTTCAAAATGTACGTGATGGGGATTGCATCATCCCGGAACTGATAGTTCAAAATGTACGTGATGGGGATTGCATCATCCCGGAACTGATAGTTCAAAATGTACGTGATGGGGATTGCATCATCCCGGAACTGATAGTTCAAAATGTACGTGATGGGGATTGCATCATCCCGGAACTGATAGTTCAAAATGTACGTGATAGGGATTGCATCATCCCGGAACTGATAGTTCAAAATGTACGTGATAGGGATTGCATCATCCCGGAACTGCTAGTTCAAAATGTACGTGATGGGGATTGTATCATCCCCGGACTTCGGTCCCTGAATTGATCCGTAGACGAATGGTCTCCGAGAAAGTGATGGTATTAATGATGTGGTTACTTGTATCGGTAGGATACTTGTATTAATGATGTGGTTACTTGTATCGGTAGGATACTTGTATTGATGATGTGGTTACTTGTATCGGTAGGATACTTGTATTGATGATGTGGTTACTCGTATCGGTAGGATACTTGTATTGATGATGTGGTTACTTGTATCGGTAGGATACTTGTATTGATGATGTGGTTACTTGTATCGGTAGGATACTTGTATTGATGATGTGGTTACTTGTATCGGTAGGATACTTGCATTGATGATGTGGTTACTTGTATCAGTGTGGATACTTGTATTGATGATATTTACACTTGTATTGGCATGAATACGTGTACTAATGATGTGGATACTTGTATTGTTATGGATACCTGTATTGATGACGATGTTGATTATCGTGTGATGACGATGCTGATGATCGTGTGATGACGATGCTGATGATCGTGTGATGACGATGCTGCTGATCGTGTGATGCGATGTTGATGATCATGTGATGATGATGCTAATGATCGTGTGTGACGATGTTGATGACCGTGTGATGACGATGCTAATGATCGTGTGTGACGATGCTGATGATCGTGTGATGACGATCTTGATGATCGTGTGATGACGATGCTGATGATCGTGTGATGACGATGCTGACAATCGTGAGGATTCAGATATTGATGTTGCTGTAGCTATTTGAGTGCTACAGAAGATAAAGACTCAGTACTGAAGATGTTGATGTTCCAGTATAGAAGATGTTCCAGTAACTGCTTAAGTTACTGATGATGTTGAGAAAGCTTCCAATGATTTATAGATGTATCATGTATGATGTTGATGACTCCTTGCTCGTGCAGATACTGTTATAATATCCTTCTCGTTAAGGGGGAGTGTTGAAATATTGT
Source organism: Larix kaempferi (assembly GCA_027924585.1). Lineage (NCBI taxonomy): Eukaryota > Viridiplantae > Streptophyta > Pinopsida > Pinales > Pinaceae > Larix > Larix kaempferi. Next base: position 15,705,578 of record BSBM01000378.1, read on the forward strand.
AACTTCAAAGAATATTATATTTGTATATTATTTATTCCGGAGATGTTCCATACCTCCGATGTGATTATACTATAAATCCGGAGATGTTTATTCCTCCGAGTTGGTTGTGGTAACTAGGGTTATTAGACCCACCATGTGGGGGTCGGCCCAGTTAGTTGTAGTGGGGTATTTAACCTATTGGTTAAATACGAGCCTACGTGTACTTGTGTAAAATACATATCAGAGTAGTGTATAAATAGAGGAGGTGTGTTCCTCATTATACTCACTCACTCACTTGAGAAAGGCGCATTTGTGGAGGAGAGGTCTGCTATGGAGGAGAAGGAGCTTATGCTTAGGGTTTGCATCTTTGTGTATTGCTGGTCATCTATATTGAGGAAGCTTTACTGGGTTTTCTACCCCATGAGGGTTTCCCAGGATAAATCTCTGTCTCTTGTGTTTATGCTATGCTTGTTGTTTCTTCAGTGATCCTGTATATGCTATTATTGTGAAATGAAATGTAATGCTGCTATTTTCTGTCTTAGCATATTGAATTTTAACACTGTTCTGCGGCTTGCACCTGTTCTGACAGACCAACTTTAAAGGGGAGCTTCACAAGCTCCGTCCAAGCTTCCATAGCTTGGTTCATCAGGTTCTCGGCTTCCTGTATTCTATCTTTCATCTATGTGGAAGCTCTGCTCAGCGCTTCAAATTGTACCTGCGCATCATCCGTAAACTGCGCGGCAACTCGAGCTTCTAGCTCAGCGATTTGGGTTCTATGGTCCTCGGCCATATCAACTATTTCTTGCTCCAGGGTTTTCACCCTTCCTCCGATAATTTGAACTTTTGCAACCAGAGGGAGGTCTGGTTGAATCTCGCAAGTCGGCAACTCCTGGGCAATCTCATTCACTGCATTTCTGATGCCGATGTCTTGCGCCTCATAAAGTGCAAGTTTCTCAGATACATTCTTATGGATTGCCTTCAGCTCTAACTCCTGCGATTGCAGTCGTTGATTTTCCTGGAATGTAAAGAGCTCTCTAGCTCTCAGCTCAACATAAACTTTCTCATGCACGAGCTGTAGAGTCTCTATAGGAATTAATGACAAATTGATTTCAACGGGCCCAACGGCGCTTACCTGTAGTGCAGCTAGCGGATCTGGAAGTGTCATGCTGGTAGGCGGAATATGCACGACAGTATGCCTTTTTATGAGTTCTTCAACTCGCTCGGCACTTGGAATTTCTTGTGGCGCCTGAGAAGTAGATGCTGGCGCATGGGTCTGCGCAATCCTTCCTGCGAGACCTTTTATTTCCACAAACTGTAGGTCTAGAGCACTTCTGATGTGAGCGTGCGTGTTCCTCATCTCACGAAATTTCTCTTTCAGATACTGGTCGATCCCCGAGGGAATAGCCTCAGCGGGATGTGACACGTTTTGCTTCTTGGCGGCCGGTTCTGTGGAGCCTTCGTCACTTCTTTGTTCCGGGGCTTCCTTACCCTTATCCTTCTCTTTCGCAGCGGTGGTTGGCAGCGCAGATGCGAGATCGGCGGCCTCCCTCCACTCATCCGACCAAGACTTGATGGTTTCTTCAACATCCTCGGTGGTCATTCTGTAAAGGCCTAGCGCCCATTCGTCTGGAATGCCGCAAGGGCGGAGGTAAAGTTGATGTATGTCGGCTGTAAAAGCCAACTTTCCGTCATATAATGTGGCTGTCTCCTCGCTCAGCCTTTGCATTTCTTGAATGGTATCTCGGAGGAGATAGTAGTATTCGCAAAAGACAGCGCGATTCATCTTGCGCTTCGCGGGATTAGGGGAATCCCAGAGGTTTATGTAGCGCATGCTGGCAACCTCTCCTGCGCGGCGCGGAAGGAACTGAGTATTCGGGGGCTCCTTCCACCCAACGAGAGCGCATAAAATTAGAAGCCAAGAAAAATGGAATGATTGGGCTGCATTGTCCTGCACATTCAGGCAATCAGCCAAGAAAGAATTCAACAGAAAGAGAGACCAGTTGTACTGCTCTCCCTCCGCAGCTGCGATGGCGAGCTCCACGACAGCTCCAGTAACTTCCTTCGGTCGGCACTTTGTGAGAAGTCTGCCTGCAAGCAGAATTCCTGTAAATCGAAGTGCCTCATCTTCTACTGTAGTGAGGTCGTAAGCCCGACCTCCTCTTGTCAAGTTATACTTCTGCACCAGCCGTGCAGCCAATTTTCTGTCCTTGTCCTTTCCCACAAAATGAATATTGGGATCCTTACCAGCCTTAGATAGACCAGTAATGCGGTGAATTAAATCAACATTTAGATCAATTGGCCTCCCGAGCCAAAGGTAACCTCCATGAACGCAGGATAGCAGTGTTTTAACGACTGCGTTCACTTCATTGCTACGCCCAAAGTGTGGTAGCTTCAACAGATTCAGGAGTCCAGGGCGCTCAAGATTTGCTGCAAATCCCTTCGGGATAAACTCGTCAACCTTTCTGGTGGGATTATGCACTATATTCAGATATCGGTCTAGCTGGAACTGAGGATATGTCTTATAGTCTCCGAGGTTGAAATCAGAGAACTTGACCAGTGGAATGTTTCCCAATAGTTGCCCTTCTACCCGCACACTAGCCAGTAGTAGCGGTAACGGAATGGGATACTTTGCATTCTTCGGGATCTGTACTTCTGGCGCATCATCTGGACGCGGCGGAATATAGTTTGCCATGGTCGCCAACGGCTCTGGAACAGGTTCTTCTGGTTGCGATGGCGACGCTCTTGTAGCCGGAGATTGTCTGGGATCCTGATAACCAGGATGTACATAAGTCGAAGCCGTGACTGGAGTAGTCATGCCGAAATCTAAGCCTCGGCGCAGGAATTGACGAACAACTTCTTCAGTTGACAGGTTCTCCGTCGTGAATCGATGTAGGGAACAAAAACTTTAGACAGCAAATGGCGGACCTGCGTAGGATATGGATGCTGAAAACAAGGGAAAATACTCTGCACACTCGGCTCTGAAAACAATAACTTAGATTCATAAACAAGATAGCAACTCGAGGAAAGTAACCCAAAAATTATAGAAGTGTGAGGTATTTATAGCCAGAAGTGATAGTAAATGCGACCAAGTGGGGTTACTTAGCTATAGGAGGCTATACATGAGTTGACAACACGCTATCCTCCTCGCCTCAGTGGTGCATTTATTGTGATGGACGGGCTCTGACAGCCTTCCGGGAGAAGCTAATGCTTTCGGCGCCAGAGTTAAATGCAAATCTTTCGGAGATCAAGCCGAATCCGTCAGAGCGGCTAGACTTAAATAACGGAGTTGTCCTTCATTTATTCAGACGCGGCTACATAACTGCTGTAATTCAAAATTTTCGGCGGGTCATTTCAACTTAGGGAACTGTGCCTCTAGGGGTCCACAAGGAGAACTCTTCAAGCGGTGAATTTACACAGGGAGCTCCGCAAGATCGATAGTTCAACGGTCCGGGGAGAAGCGTCGCAAGAGCGCAACTATGTTGGCTTCAACCAAACTTCAGACATGCGCGGATGTTTCTAGGAACTGCGCAGGAAGCCGGAGACTAAGTGTCTCGCAACTTCCATGTAGACTGAATGCGGTGCCTCTTTCAACTACACTGGGCATCTGCATTTCTTTTAGCCATAGATTAGGTCGACAGAGCGGAGTGGCCGTCGCGATAAAGCTTGAGCCGACTCCCATTGATCATTGTGGGTAGTAATTCTCCATCCAGCTTTGCAAGCTGAACTGCGCCTCCTTCTGTTATTTTTATCACCTGAAAAGGGCCTAACCAATGTACACGAAACTTGCCCGGAAACTTGATGAATTTACTATCATAAAGGAGTACCAAGTCTCCTTCTTCAAAGTGTTTATGCTTAATGTGCCTGTCATGCCAAGCTTTCTGTCTTGCCTTCTGTACCTGTTGATGGAATCCAGCCAAAAGTCGGTCTTCTTCTAAGGCAAGCAGTTGCGAAAGTCTTTCATTCATAGTATCAGGATCTGTCATTTCTGTGATTTGCGCAATTCTGAGGCTGGGAATAATGTATTCCATGGGCATAACTGCTTCTTGTCCATACACCAAGCTGAAAGGTGTGTGACCTATTAGTTTCTTGCAAGTGGTTCTGTAAGCCCATAATACAGCTGTGACTCTAAGGTCCTAATCATCTCTTTGTTGGTTACAGATATTCGTCAGGGCATTCTCAAGGATCTTATTGAATGCTTCCACCGTACCATTAGCTTGAGGATGGTAGGGTGTACTCTTATGGTGATTAATCTGAAATTCTTCAGTAAGGGCCTCTATAGTCTTATTGAGGAAATGTGTACCCTGATCACTCATGAGGATCACTGGGCATCCAAATCTAGTGATAATATTCTCAAAAATGAATTGTGCGGCCGTAGCAGCGTCGCAGTTCTTAACTGGCTTCGCCTCAGCCCATCTGGTTGTTAGTTTTAAACCAAATAGACAAGCAAGATCTCTGATAGAAACACAATCACAAGATAACACACAATATATCCTGGGAAACCCTCATGGGGTAGAAAACCCAGTAAAGCTTTCCTCAATAAGATGATCAACCAAAATACAAGATGTGCTCCTTCTCCTCTTGACTCCTTAGCAGATCTCCTCAACTAGTGCGCACCCTTTCACAAGTGAGTGAATGATCTAATGAGGAGTTCACCTCCTCTATTTATACTTGAATCTCAACTGACTAAAAGACCTGTTGGGGCCGACCTCTCCTGGAGAAGTCTAATAACCCCTAAAATGTAACTACCGGGCCGACCCACATGTGGTGGGTCTAATAACCCTAGTTAATACTAATCATCGGAGGAATAAACATCTCCGGATACATGATAGGGTTGCCTCGGAGGGATGGAACATCTCCGGAATAATAAAGTACAAATATAATATTCTTTGAAGTTACAATATTTAACACTCCCCCTTAACGAGAAGGATATTATAACAGCATCTGCAGGAGCAAGGAGTCACTACATATGATACATCTATAAATCATCGGAAGCTTTCTTCAATTCGACTTCATCAGTAACTCAAACAGTTACTGGTACATTAATATCAACATCACGATCTTTAGCATCGTCTTCACATGGTCAGCTGCATCATCGTCATACGATCAGTAGCATCGTCATCACATGATCAGCATCGTCATCATACGATCATCAGTATCGTCACCATATGATCAGCAGCATCGTCATCACATGATCAGCAGCATCGTCATCACACGATCAGCAGCATCGTCATCACACGATCAGCAGCATCGTCATCACACGATCAGCATCATCGTCATCACACGATCAGCAGCATCGTCATCACACGATCAGCAGCATCGTCATCACATGATCAGTAGCAGTATCCTACAACAACAGTACGAGTATCCCACCGATACAGATAATCACATCATCAATACAAGTATCCTATTGATACAGATAACCACATTATTAATACAAGTATCCTACCGATACAAGTAACCACATCATCAATACAAGTATCCTACCGATACAAGTAACCACATCATCAATACAAGTATCCTACCGATACAAGTAACCACATCATCAATACAAGTATCCTACTGATACAAGTAACCACATCATCAATACAAGTATCCTACCGATACAAGTAACCACATCATTAATACCACTACTTTCTCGGAGACCATTCGTCTACGGATCAATTCAGGGACCGAAGTCCGGGGATGATACAATCCCCTTCACGTACATTTTGAACTATCAGTTCTGGGATGATGCAATCCCCATCACGTACATTTTGAACTATCAGTTCCGGGATGATGCAATCCCCATCACGTACATTTTGAACTATCAGTTCCGGGATGATGCAATCCCCATCACGTACATTTTGAACTATCAGTTCCGGGATGATGCAATCCCCATCACGTACATTTTGAACTATCAGTTCCGGGATGATGCAATCCCCATCACGTACATTTTGAACTATCAGTTCCGGGATGATGCAATCCCCATCACGTACATTTTGAACTATCAGTTCCGGGATGATGCAATCCCCATCACGTACATTTTGAACTATCAGTTCCGGGATGATGCAATCCCCATCACGTACATTTTGAACTATCAGTTCCGGGATGATGCAATCCCCATCACGTACTTTTTGAACTAAGGTCCAGGGACGATGCAGTCTTATCTTCTATTCTCGGAGACCTCACGTCTACGGCTCTCTTTAGGACTGAAAGTCCAGGGATGATCCAATCCCCTCAAGTCCACCAAGGAATTCATTCTCGGAGACTTTACGTCTACGGCTCTCTTTAGGACTGAAAGTCCAGGGATGATCCAATCCCCTCAACTGTCCACTAAGGACTTCATTCTCGGAGACCTTACGTCTACGGCTCTCTTTAGGACTGAAAGTCCAGGGATGATCCAATCCCCTCAACTGTCCACTAAGGACTTCATTCTCGGAGACCTTACGTCTACGGCTCTCTTTAGGACTGAAAGTCCAGGGATGATCCAATCCCCTCAACTGTCCATTAAGGACTTCATTCTCGGAGACCTTACGTCTACGGCTCTCTTTAGGACTGAAAGTCCAGGGATGATCCAATCCCCTCAACTGTCCACTAAGGACTTCATTCTCGTCCATACAGGTACAATCATATATCACATCAAAACATGTATACATCACATCAAAACATGTGTACATCAGAACATGTATACATCACTTAATCAAAACATGTACACATCACATCAAAACATGTGTTCATCAAAACATGTATACATCACTAATCAAAACATGTACACATCACATCAAAACATGTGTTCATCAAAACATGTATACATCACTAATCAAAACATGTACACATCACATCAAAACATGTGTTCATCAAAACATGTATACATCACTAATAAAAACATGTACTCATCACATCAAAACATGTGTTCATCAAAACATGTATACATCACTAATCAAAACATGTACACATCATATCAAAACATGTGTACATATACATCAGACATGTATTCTCACTAATACATCATATCAAATCATCTAGCATAAATGATATATAAGAGTTCTAGATCTAAATAATTATAAGTAGCTAACAAAACAAAAAATAATTGACAGAAATACTATACTACTCCCCCTTTCGAGGAGGGTCCTTCTGGACTATACCAAGCTTGTCTCGGAAGTGTTCAAACTTTACTCGAGACAGAGGTTTAGTCAAGATATCGGCAACCTGATCTTCAGTGCTTACATACTCGAGCTTGATGGCTCCTCTCTGCACCATGTCTCGTATATAGAAGTAACGGATCTCAATGTGTTTTGACTTATCATGGAACACAGGATTTTCAGTCATCTTAATGCAGCTTTGATTATCACACATAATCACAGTAGGATCCATCTCTAAGTCAAAGATTCCAGATAAGAGTTTCCGAAGCCACACCGCTTCACAGCTGGCAGAGCAAGCAGCTATATATTCTGCTTCAGCGGTACTGAGAGCCACACTAGATTGTTTCTTGCTGAACCAGGAGATCATGGCAGATCCAAAACCATAACATCCACCTGAAGTACTTTTTCTGTCTGAGACACTGCTTGCCCAATCAGAATCTGAGAAACCATGCAACTTGAGTTCATTGTCTCTAAGATAGTAAAGACCATAGTCCACTGTACCTTTTAGGTACCTCATGATATGCTTTGCAGCTATAAGGTGAACCTTTCTAGGTTCTACTTGAAACTGACTTAGGGTATTTACAGCAAAGCATATATCAGGCCTAGTATTTGTCAAGTACATCAAAGATCCAATGATTTGTCTATATAGGGTTATGTCCACTAGTTCTGATGAATCATTGGCTAGCAGTTTTAGGTTGGAGTCCATGGGAGTGGCCATAGCTTTACACTCCAACATATCAAATCTTTTGAGGATCTCCACAGTATACTTACCTTGATTTAGAAATATCCCTTTTGGCTCTTGCCACACTTCTAGGCCTAAGAAGTAGTGCATTAATCCGAGATCTTTCATTTCGAATTCTGAAGAAAGCTTCTTCTTGCTTTCAATGATTTGTTTCTCATTTCCTGTTAGAAATAAATCATCTACATATAATAGCAATATAACAGGTTCATCATTCATTACCTTAAGATAGAGATTGGGGTCAGCTTTACTTTTGGTAAAGCCCATGCTTAATAAGAAGCTGTCAATTCTCCCATACCAAGCTCTGGGAGCTTGCTTCAAACCATATAATGCCTTCTTCAGTTTGCATACATGGGTCCTTCCGTCTTTGACCTCAAAACCTTGAGGTTGTTCTATGTATACTTCTTCTTCAATTACACCATTCAGGAAGGCTGTCTTAACATCCATTTGATGCAATTTCCATTTCATCATAGATGCAAGTGCCATGATAGTTCTAATCGAAGTATACCTAGCAACAGGTGCAAATGTATCTTCATAGTCAATTCCCTCCTTTTGAGAGAATCCTCTGGCTACAAACCTTGCCTTGTATTTTTCAATGCTACCATCTGCAGCATGTTTTATTTTGAAAATCCATTTGGAAGAAACCACACTTTTATCTCTTGGTTTGGGGACTATATCCCAAACATCATTTTTCATTATTGACTGATACTCTTCAGTCATTGCTTCTACCCATTCTTTCTTTTGAGCTGCTTCTTCATAGCTAGTAGGCAGTTGATCCACAAGATCACACATCAAGGCCATATAGTTGGACACTAGCTTTGGTTTCTTCCTTTCTCTAGTGGAGCCTTCAGGAGCACCATATCTTTCAGCTCCTTGTATAATATCTCTAGCCCATGCTGGTCTTCTTTTCCTAGATAATTCTGCAACAGGGGGTTCTTGTGGTTCCAGCATGTCATGATCCTCTGTTATGTCCTCCTCAGGGATGTGAACAGTCTCTGAGACTCTGGGAGATGTATCTTCTTCATAAACTTCTTCAAGTTGACATTTTCTAGATTTCTTAAGAGCTGCTTCCTCATCGAAGGTTACATCTCTACTTATTTCTATATGATGAAAGCCTGGTATGTAAATCCTGAAGGCTTTGGATGATTCACAATAGCCAACAAAAATTCCTTTCTTACCAGAAGGATCCAACTTGGTTCTCTTTTCCTTTGGAATGTGGATGTACACAGGACACCCAAATATTTTAAGATGGCTTACCTCGGGCTTCTTTCCAGAAAACACTTCTTCTGGAGTCTTGAAATCAAGAGCACTATGAGATAATCTGTTTTGAACATATACTGCTGTTCTGGCTGCTTCAGCCCACAGATACATGGGAAGATCCTGGTCATGTATCATAGTCTTCACAGCTTCCATGATGGTTCTATTTTTCCTTTCTGCAACCCCATTTTGTTGGGGATTGTAGGGAGTGGTTAGTTCTCTCTTGATTCCAGCTTCCTTACAGAATTCTTCAAACTCTTTTGAAGTATATTCTCCACCATTGTCTGTTCTGAGAATCTTGATTTTCTTTTCTGAGAGATTTTCTATTAGAGCCTTGAACTCTTTGAATTTCCCAAAAACTTCATTCTTACCCTTTAGAAAGTATATCCAAGTTTTCCTTGAATGATCATCAATGAAAGAAAGATAGTATTCAAACCCACTTAGAGAGGTGGTGGGCATTGGACCACACACATCTGAGTGTATTAACTCCAAGATCCCTTTGGTCTTTGTTTCACTCTTTGGAAAGGGGTTCTTGACATTCTTGCCTTTCTTACATCCTTTGCATGAGCCATTATGATCAACCTTTAAATCTGGTAGTCCTATGACCACCTTGCTTACATAAGGTAAGGATTTGTAGTTAATGTGAGCTAGTCTTCTATGCCATAGCTCACTGGGGCTAGAGGTTTCATGAACAAAAGCAGCTTCTGGATGACCCTTGAGTTTATATAAACCTCCTTCCTCTTCACCAATAACAATTGAATCCTTAATGGATTTGCCTTTGGACCACATTAACACTTGTCCATCAATGAATGCAACTCTATAGCCTTTCTTGTCTAAAGCTGAGATTGAAAGCAAATTCTTCTTTAATCCTGGAACATATAGAACTTCCTTCATCTTCATGGGAGTTCCAGAATCGAGTTTGTAGTTTGCTTCACCAATTCCCTTAATGGGATATTGATAGTCATCTCCTAGAGATACCTTTTGGGGAGAATTCTTTTCTTCAAGATTTGAGAGAGTCCTCTTCTGTCCAGTCATGTGCTTTGAAGCACCACTGTCAATAAGCCATGTACCTTCACCAGGGGTTATGGATCCAGAGAGTGCGGAGAAGAGAACATATTCTTCTGCATCTTCTTCTGTGTTTCTTCTTGACCTCTTTTTGAAGAAGGTCCTTTCTTCTTCTTCCCCTTCATCTCTAGGCCTTTTATTGTGAGACCTTTCTTCCTCTATTTCTTCTTCTTCACTATCATCCTCTGCAAGATGTGCTTGATGTCTTTTGAAGTGATTACCCTTTTTCTTCTGTAGAGGGCAATCTTTAGCAATGTGTCCTAATTTGTGACAAGAGTAGCACTGAAAAGAAGAGTAATCCCTTCTTTGAGTAGATCCTCTTTTCTTTTGAAATCTGTGAGGAGGATGAGACTCCTTGAGACCACCTTTCTTGAAGTAGGATTGACTCCTTCTTCTTTTGGTATGGGTAGCCAAGGCTTGGTCATCTTCTTTGAGCAAGGCTTCTCTATTTGCAACCCTAGCCTCCTCTTGTACACAATCCTCCCAAACTACATCAAACTTCATACTTTCTTTTCTGGCACACATAGTTTGAATGAATGACTCCCAAGGTCTAGTGAGACCATTTAGAGCTGTCATCACAAGTTCATCTTCATCAAGGGTATCACCAATGGCATCTAGTTGTTCTTTGATTTGATAGACTCTTGAGAAGTAGTCTTGAATGGATTCTCCTTTGTTCATCTTGGTACTCTTCAACTGAGTCCTTAGATTCATCTTCCTATTGATGTTCTTTCCTTCATACATTCTTCCTAGGGCATCATACATTTCCTTTGGAGTCTTCTTGGAAGACACTTGGGGAATCAAGTGGTCTTTAATGGAATCAGCTATGATTCTCTTTGCCCTAATCAGATCCTTCCTGTGTTTCTCTTTGGCTTCATCTTCTTCTGGTTCTGCAACTTCCTCCTTGACATAATGAGCAAGATCATTCTCCTCAAGAATTAGACCAATTCTGTATTTCCATGCTCGGAAATTCTCTATGCCTTCTAGCTTGTCTTCAAGCTTAGTATTTGGAGCCATATTCTCTTGGGGGAGTCCAAGAGACAGAGTAGACTTACCTGGAAAGTTACCTTTTACTTTTCCGGAATCTGGAACAGAATTTTATCGCACTTTTGGTAGAATTAGGGTTTGAAATTCCCGGAGTTCTACCCAACCAAAAAGTTCGATCTATAGCTCAAAAGATGCTCTTGAGAAGGGCTACCCAGCCATGTAATCAGAATTCAAAAATTACAACTTTTTTCTGAAACCAAAATCTGACGTATCGCACTTTTGGTAGAATTAGGGTTTGGATTTCCCGGAGTTCTACCCAACCAAAAAGTTCGATCTATAGCTCAAAAGAAAGGTATTGAAAAGGGCTATCCAGCCATGCAACCAAAAATCAATAATATAAACTTTGGGCTGAAACCCTAACTTCACCAAAGAGAGAGAAAGAGGTATTCTTACCTTGTGAAAGATGTCCTATTCAGTTTGGCTCTGATCCCATGTTAGTTTTAAACCAAATAGACAAGCAAGATCTCTGATAGAAACACAATCACAAGATAACACACAATATATCCTGGGAAACCCTCATGGGGTAGAAAACCCAGTAAAGCTTTCCTCAATAAGATGATCAACCAAAATACAAGATGTGCTCCTTCTCCTCTTGACTCCTTAGCAGATCTCCTCAACTAGTGCGCACCCTTTCACAAGTGAGTGAATGATCTAATGAGGAGTTCACCTCCTCTATTTATACTTGAATCTCAACTGACTAAAAGACCTGTTGGGGCCGACCTCTCCTGGAGAAGTCTAATAACCCCTAAAATGTAACTACCGGGCCGACCCACATGTGGTGGGTCTAATAACCCTAGTTAATACTAATCATCGGAGGAATAAACATCTCCGGATACATGATAGGGTTGCCTCGGAGGGATGGAACATCTCCGGAATAATAAAGTACAAATATAATATTCTTTGAAGTTACAATATTTAACACTGGTGAGGTATTCAGTAGCTGTAATGATATATCTTGCGCCAGTTCTTTTTCCTGGTGGGTTAATAGGTCCTACAAAGTCAATGGCCCATTTATCAAAAGCACGCAGTGTGATCTGGGGTCTTAGCGGCATTTCATCTCTTCTTGAGGGTTTTCCTGTTCGCTGGCACACATCGCAACATTTACAGAATTCCTTAGTATCCTTGTGCAATGTCGGCCACCAAAGACCTGCGGCTAATATCTTTTGCGCAGTCGGCTTTCCTGCGAAATGGCCTCCTGCGGTACCTGAATGCGCTTCTGCGATGATAGAGTTCTTTTCATGTGGTAAGATACATCTGCGCAAAACTTCGTCAGGGCCCAACTTATAAAGCTGGCCTGCTATCAAAGTGAACTCTGCGGCTCTGACAACAAGTTGCTTTTTCTGCTGGATTGTAAACTCAGCCGGTGCTTGCCCGGTAGTGAGAAACTCAAGAATATCAGAATAATATTCGTCTGCTGCTTGAATAGAAAACAACTGTGCGTCAGGCAGATTGTCCTCCAGACTTGTAGGTTCCTCTCCTGACTCTATCCTGGATAGATGGTCAGGCCCTGCATTCAATCTGCCTGGCTTTACAATAACCTCGAAATCATATTCTTGAAAAAGCAGTAGCCATCTGCAAATTCTTCCTCCTAACACTGGTTTATTGACCAAATATTTCAAAGCAGAATGGTCAGTATACATTTTAAAATGAGCGCCTAACAGGTAGTGTCTGAATTTCTGTAGGGCATAGACCATAGCTAATCCTTCCCTTTCTGTAGTGGTGTAGTTCTTCTCAGCTGTAGATAGCTTTCTGCTGGAGTAAGCAATCGGGTGGTCAATACTTCCTTCTCCAGACTGTGTAAGCACAACCCCCAATGCTATGGAAGAAGCATCAACATGAACATGAAAAGGTTTTCTCCAGTCCGGGAAAACTAGAATAGGCGCTGTGATCATCTTTTCTTTAAGTGTGTCCAAGCTCTGTTGGCATTCCTCTGTCCATTGGAACTTCGAATCCTTTTTCAGCAATCTTTCCATAGGCGCTGTGATCTTTGCATAACCTTTGATGAATTTTCTGTAGTATCTTGTATGTCCCAATGTAGTGCGCAATTGCTTAACTGAGTTGGGCGCAGGTAAATTAGCAATGATGGCAACCTTCGCAGGATCCATCAGGAGTCCTTGTCTGCATACAATATGTCCCAACAAAATACCAAAGGGCGCACAGAATATACATTTTTTCAAGTTAAGGGAAATCTGATGCTGTCTACATTTTTCTAACATCATGCGCAGATTTGCAATATGGTTCTTTAATAGGCCAAATACAGTCCAGTCGTCAAAATAGACTTCTAAGAACTTGTGAATGAATTCTTTAAAAACAGCAACAACAACTCTAGATAAGATAGCAGGTGCGTTTTTAAGACCAAAGGGCATTACCGTATACTGGAATGAGCCCCATTCAGTTGCAAAAGTAGTCTTGTGGCGGTCGTCCGGATGGATTCTGATCTGATGATATCCCGAGAAACCATCAGTGAAAGAGTAAGCCTCTTGTCCTCCAACATTATCAAGTACTTCATCTGTGAAAGGAGTGGGAAATGGATCGTGCGCTGATGCATCATTGAGTTTGCGCAAGTCGACACAGATTCTTATTTCACCTTTCGTTTTCTTTTCTTGGACCACCATAGGACTAATCCAATCGCTTTCCTCTACTGGCTCAATAATACCTGCTGCGAGCATCTTATCAATTTCTTCTTTGACTTTTTCTTTATAGCGCGGGTTCAACCTGTATGGGCGCTGCTTTACTGGCTTGGCGTCTGCTTTCAGAGGTATGCGCATCACTCCTAAGTCTTCTAGGATGCCTTTCATTTCTATGAACTTGGTGGGAAAGATATCCTGGTAGTCACGTAATAATTCTGAAACATGTCCAACAGTTTCATCATCCCAATAATCTCCTATAGAAGCAAACTTTGGTTCAGCTTCTGTACCAATGTTAATCTTCTTGAGCTTGATGTGTTCTGTGATGGCAGGAATATCAAGCTTAGGACCTTTAATATTGCGTGTCCCTTCTGATTCTGGGATATTGATGTTGCGAGGATCGTCCTCCTCATCTTCAGTGGTGAAGTTATAACATTCCAGGGCATGTTCTATCTGGACAGCCCAATCTGGTTGGGAATATTCTGATAACGGGCATTCTTCAAATATCTTCTTTTTAATACACTGCAAAGCTTGATCAATACTCGGATGTTCTGACTCAAAACTGAAGGTAAGTTGAAAGCTTTCTATCATAAGAGGCCAAGTGAGAGTGCCTCTGCGCAATTCTGTGTCAGTATACCAATTTCTTGGAACTGTATCCAATGTGTGGATGAATAGGTGAACCCATTCATCTTCTGGAATATCTGACCATTGCTGAATGCATGCTTCAATGTGTGACCTGGGGTCACTCTGTCCCTCGTATTTGCGTAGGGCTTCAGCTGTGGTGTCCTGAAATCTGCGCAGTATCAATTTGCGACAGTCTTGCCATGTGTGAATATTCTCCTTATGCGCAGCCCACCATCTTGCGGGTGTAGCGCGCAATGCTACATCTAATGCCTGTATGCGCTGCTGTTCTGGAAGCTTTTGTTCATATTCATGTATGAATTTAGTTACTTCAGTTAAACCATCAAAAATTGGAGTGCTAGTTAATTCTGTGCCAATCCATCGAATGGATTTAGTCATCATAGCGCAACGCCTTGCAGAAACCTCATGTAAACGATTCTGCCAGTTTTCCAATCCTGCATCTAAGTCTGATGTGCACGAGCTATCGCATCGCCAGCTGTTATGGCCATCTGCTGTGGGGTTGACATAATCACTCTGGTTAGTGGTCATTTGGTACAAACTTTCCATGTGGCGCGCTTCCTCTTCTGCGCGAATGGGTTCTATATACCTTGGTCCTTGAATAGGATCAAGTGGTGCGATGACCCTAATCTAGTCATCCTCAAAGGTCATCTGTCTTTTCTTCAAATTAATGACAGCCAATTTATCAAATGCCCAGTCTATTCCTAAAAGTGCTGGGTATGGTCTACTATCATCCATGATTTTGATTACTTCAAAATCTGCAGAGCTTCTTACTCCTTCAATATCAATAGGTACATTGGGTAATCTGCCCAATGGAGAGACTCGTTGCTGATTCGCGAGTCTTAGCTGGATAGGGGATCTTGTAAGCTGAGGGCTTCCCATCTGTTCCCATGTCTGCATAGTGAGAACATTGGCTTCTGAACCCAAATCTAACACGACTTCGTCCATTTCAAATGCTCCAATCTGCGCTGTAAGCCTCATCTCTTTTCCAGTTCTAATGTGACTCCTAATCTGGTGAACAGCACACTGCGGTGTGTTCGTCGAAGCAGACTGTTGGCACTGATCCAACAGGTGTTGGAGTTCTAGAGTTGCCTTTTCATTGCGCAACAATTTTAAACATTGTCGCAGGAACGCATGAACACTGCCTAGTGCATGCTCCTCGTCAAGTCTTTCAGCTATAGTGGCTTGTTCTTGTACCAGGTTGTCTTGTCTTAGCACTTGTGATCTAATATTGTTCTGCGGAATTGCGGCAGAACTTGAAGCTCTCGGATCTGAGAAATACTCTTGAGCTTGCTTGAATGCTTCTTTTTGCTTCTGCAGGTTAAGTGGGGCTGGTTTAATATTAGCGCGGCGCACCCATTGCGTCGCTTGCTTTCCCATTCCCATCTCTTGCGCACCAGTGGTTGTTCCACTGCGTGTCACTATATTAACTATAGGGTCTGGTTCTCTTTTTTCTGCTCCAATCAACTGAATATTCTGATTGACCTGTGGGGTCTTTGCTTGCATCTTAGCCTGTAACTGAGGGCATTCTTCAATGATATGGTCAGAAGATTTACAATACCTGCAAAGGGTTGTAGGATTTTGGCAATCCCTGGCAAAATGACCTTGTGCTCCGCAATTATAACAAGTGATCTGTCCTCTTCCGCGACCAAAATTTGTTGTACGTCCGCGTCCCCTGTAATTTCCTGCTCGGGCGTCGCGAGTTTGGTCATACGGTGGACCTGCTGTGGGTCCTTGTGTCTCTGCTTGTACCCTATAAACATCATGCTTTCTTTCTATCATAAGATCATATGCTCTACAATTGTTCTCATCATGACCTACTGATTTACAGAAATTACAATATAGGTTCTTTGGAGTTTGTACATATTTCTGAAGTAAGTGACATTCTTGTGGTCTATGACCTCTAGTTCTACAGATTTCACACCAAGGCCCCTGTGCCTGTGGTAAAGGGTTAGGTGCTCCAGTTGCAATATAGTCTATGAAAACGGGGCAATGGTCCTTTGAATGACCTTGAGCTTTACATTTTGTACACCAAATTTCTTCCTTAATCTCCTTTCCTTTCTTAATATCATGCACTTGTAGGGTTAAGTTTGCTAATTGGTTCTGCAACTGCACAACATCGTTGCTTGTTCCTGCAATTGGCGAAGCTTCTAGTTTCATAGCCATCTCTAGAGCTTGTTCCTGAGTATTGAGATTATGTTGCATAAGAGGAAGTCTAATGTGTGGGAGCAACGCAGCAATGAACCATTCTTTATGCTGTTGTGGTGCAAACTCGAAGCTTACTTGATCTATCAAGGCTTTGAACTTCTGGTCAAAGTCCCATACTGATTCTGTAGGTAGCTGTTTGATGTCTTTGAGCTCTGTTATACACTGTGATTCTGATTTAGGTTTCTTGAATTCCCGAATCATAGCATTTCTTACATCAGCAAGCGTTCTATTCTGTGCTGCTGAGTATTTCATGAACCAAGTCAAGGCTCTTTCTCTTAGTGTGGTTGCTAACTGAACCAGTTTAACAGCATCATCATTAATTTGCTTAATTGTCCAAATGGCTTCACATAAGAACCAGTGCTGCTCAGGGTCTTCTATCCCTGTTCCTCTAAAAGTTGGTAGCTTCATGTCATCACCCATCCTTCTTGTGCTAGGTTGAGGTGAGGGTGCTGTAGTAGTGCTTCTGGACTGGTTAAATAAAGGTGGTACAGAGGTACTAGAAGTACCGTGTGGGCTACTAGAAGGTGTTACTGCGGGGTTATACTGAGCTTTGTCTGGCTTTTGCGGTGTAAAAGGGTAATAAGGGATATGAGCACTCCCTTGTCTTTCTATATGGCTTGGTCCAAGGACTTGGCTATCATCTGGGCTAGACTCAAAAGAATATTGGTCAAGGCCTACTTTATACCGTTTTCCACTACGAGTGCAACCAATAAGTTCAGGATCACTATCAGAATCTACGGACATTACTTGTCTATGCTATTCATCAGAAGCAATATATAGCTTTCCTTTTTCATACAGAAGCATTTTAATCCATAAGTTCAGAGAATTTAAGAACTTACCTCTGTGTACTTGGAAGAAATTCCTCTCAGCTTCACTGAAACTCTTTCTTGTATCTACTGCAAACTCGGTGATGAAACCTTTTAGTAGACTATTCAACCAAAAGTCTACTGCGCGGGACACAGGATTGTCTATCCGCTTCACAATACTGACTAGCTCAGGCGTCCAAGCGACTGGTCGATCAATATGCACAGTAGGTCTAGAATCTGCTAACTTGGCTATCCAAGCGTGTAACTCCAGTGCGAATGTAACAAAGAAAATTTCGTGAAGGTCAGTATAAATATACTTCTGTAACCAGTCTTCTGTTTGGAGCGTAGAACTTCTATTTTCTTGTTCAGCGAACTCTTTAGCCTTTAAATCAAACCAGTCTCCAATTTCTTTAGCTGTAGGATTCCAGTAACACATTTGTCAACTGAGCAAGTCTCAGTGTAACCGAACCTTTTGCTGGCTTCAGCAACGATCTCAGATGTCGTGGAAATAGTAAATTTCACAGCAGCAAGTCGCAAGGCAACGTAACCATTTGTTGGCTCAACAACTGGGTTCAAAGCAACGGAAGTGACGTGATCAAAAAGTCATAAGGCAATGGAACCATTTGTTGGCCTCGATCTCGCGCGTCGCCTAAATAACAAGTCTCACAACAACAAGTCGCAAGGCAACGGAACCATTTGTTGGCTCCTTTCTTTCTCTGGGTTGCGCGTCAATCTCGCACATCACTGGAATAAGAAGTCTCGCTCACGTGGCAACGGAACCATTTGTTGGCTCCTTTCTTTCTCTGGGTTGCGTGGCAATCTCGCACATCACTGGAATAAGAAGTCTCGCTCACGCGGAAACGGAACCATTTGTTGGCTCCTTTCTTTCTCTGGGTTGCGCATCAATCTCGCACATCACTGGAATAAGAAGTCTCGCTCACGCGGCAACGGAACCATTTGTTGGCTGCTTTACTGGGCAGACCCGGGTTTAAATGAAGCGCAGCAACAAACCCCTTGGCGCACTGGCCCTCTCGGCAACGAGCTGCGCAGCAGCTCGAGGTCTCACCCGAAGTGGCTATGGGGGGCTAAGGAATCATATTTCCTTAACCGTGGTGACGCGGAGATTGCTCTTCCTCTTCCGGTTCCTCAGATATCGGCGGTCGGACTTTCCCGCAGGCCGCTCGGCGCAACTGCGCGGATTCCTTCCTCGGCAGGCCCACTGCGCGGTTTCTCCTCTCTAGCGCAGAAGGCAACTATTCCTTGCGTCGACGCGTTAAGTACTTCCTCGCCCTGCGCATCTAGCGCAGTAACACATTCCTCGCTCGCTGCAGCGACAGCGCTTTACTACTTCTTCGGTACTTAACACTTATAGCTATCAAGGGACCTTTCCAACTCACTTAAACAGTCGCAAAGATAATACAAGAGTCTTGCATATACAGGTAATGAACTTTAAACAGTTAATCATTCATGCAAACATTATAACAAGAAGACATATGTGAAGCTCATCTCCTCGAGGAAAACCACGTCCACGGGAGTTTATATTAACCAGAAAACCATAGAGTTATACAATACGCTGCGCACACAGCTGCAGCCTTAGATCTTTACAGGAAACTCCACGCACACAGCTGGGAGCCCTTCTATCAATCTAGTCTCTTCTCTAAGAGATTACAAAGGCACAGACATCTACTCAGACTGTCTGGCAACTCAGGGATTAGCTCCTCGGCTATCCGATTCTACTCTAGTTCTACACACTCGGTAGAAAACATAACAAAGGATAATCAACACATGATCTATCCTCGAGACTGTCTATCTAACACTCTAACCATCTAACTATCCCAAAAGTATCTAACCTCTTCTTCTTTATCATGTATTCATATATATAGGTGGCCATGACGGTCACACCTTTACAAAACTGTGGGCCTTTCCCAACAGTGATTCCCAAAAACCCTAACCACGCACATGGCTAGGTGTACTGTAGGCGCCGCTTGCAGTCACGTCGCCGCTTCCTGCAGGCTCCTTGACTTCCGGCGCGGATTGTGGGTATGGGCGATTGTCCTTCGCCTTCAATGCTCTGGTCCGTTGCTCCTCCTTGATCCAAGCAACCATTACTTCTGTACTTAGCCCTTAAATGAGGGTAGCTGAACCCTCTACTCCATCGCCTTATTTATTATGGTAGCTGAGCCACCTTCATTCTTTGATGACGTGCACCCGAGCTCCGCGATTTCCGGTCCGTGATCCTCGCTGAGCTTGTCCATCTGGCACCGTACTGCGCACTGTCTCCTTCTTGCCCAAAACTTAGTGCTTGTCCCAAAATTAGCACTTTCCTTTCATACTTGTGCTTTTTCCCCAAAATTCGCAGCTTTACCGCAGCTACGACCTAGGCTCCAACAAGCAGCTAGAACAACTGTATATGTGCAGAACAAAACACCCCACAAGATATTGGACAACAAGTGTAATGTCCCCATTCAAATAAATGCATAGTAAGACAATCCCATCAATCCTACTAGTTTCCTAGGTTGGATGGGCACATGTGGGATGGTAATAAGGAAACTAATAAATGATATTTAGACATTAGAAGGGTTCAAGCATTTAATAAATATGATGAATAAATAAATTCAAGAGAAATTCTAGGTGTCAAGTGGTTTTGGAGACATATGGAGGTGGTGGGACCCACACTAGCTTGATTTTTCAATGACACATGGCAGCTCTCTCTTGCCAATTCGAATTCATGGGAAGGTGAACACTCTTGGGTGATTTTGTAAGTCATAACACATGGCATTGAGCATATTAGTTCGAAATGGGAAGGAATAGTAGCCTCCATGGGAGAGGAAGAGTCAAATTGGAGACTAGTGGACACATGGGCTAGATTCCCTAGTTTTATGACAACAATAATGAAGCATCTATGACATTTTATGACAAAATTAAGACCTGACTTCTTACACCTGACCATTATGACATGTCAGCCCCAAAAATAGGCTCAAGAAGGCGCTCATGGAGTTGGAGGAATCTAAAGAGACTCAAATTCGAATTTGGGAGAAGATGGAAGGTTGGAACTAGGAGACAAGTGGCAAATGAGGAATATTTTCTAAATGGAAAATTATTGAATCTATTGAGAGGATTTAGACCCCTTGAAGGATAATGTTGGTTATAAAATGTATAAATCAAGTATGAGAATGGCTTTTGATGATTTGAGAAAAATTGCATTTGTGAAGAGAGAGCTAGTGGATGACTAGTTTCTTGCCTTAGCCAATTTCGAGGGTGAAAGATTCCCATCCAAGTTGGTGTTTGGAGAGGCCACTCAGGTCTTTCATGGTGCTTTAATGGAGTTTGTATTTATAGGTAGCAGCTACAAGAAGTTTCATGGTTTGTTTTAGTGCAGCACTTTCTCTCCACTGTTTCCAGTTTTGAAGGCATATTCGTGCTCCTTGAGGGAGGGCGTTTTTGGTGAGCACTTGTGCTTCTTGAGAGAGACTCTCATTACATATTTATGATTGTAATAGCTTCATATCATCTATTATTCATATTCAGAAAGTCTCAGGTTGAAATACCCACTGGTTGTATGCAAAACTATTGATTAATGAGCAAACAATGTCCATTTCCCCAATGCATTGATGTATGACACTATAATGTTGATTATTTCGAATGGATGGATGATTCTCTGATATATTTGTGATAAATATACTTCCATGTATGTCTTATACAAGTTTCATGTACTGTACTTGAGCATTTGAAGCATTTTTACTCAGTTTAGTTGTATTGGGAGGTGAAATAGTGCCATTTCCCCAGGGGTCGAATTGGGGGTTTTTGCTGTTGAATGTGAGAGAGTTAGAACAGTATTAAAAATCAATTAATGGTGCATATGAGACCTTAATAACATAATTAACACATTATATACCTATGTTCATAAATTTGTGGGAGTTTGGAGGCATTTGGAAGGCCATTTGTAGTGTTACCCGAGGGGGATTTGATGCACAAATTACTAGTCAAAATTACATATATTGATCAGAATAAAAATCAAGTTTGCAGCAGTATTTGGAGGGCCATAAAACATCCCTGAAACTTATATTCAAGTCTAAATACCATTCATACACTCCTACATAATATTTGGGAGCATTTGGGTTGATTTGGAGGTCAAAACAGTAAAACTAGTCAAAGGTCGAAATTGGGAAAAAAAGTGGAAAATTGGGCATTTTAATAAAATTTGAAAAAGGGATATTACAAGTGGTATCAGAGCATGGTCTTGGCGCCTGATGGTATTAACAAGAATCCAAACAAATAAAACACCACCCTTTGAATCAGTAGTTGAAGAAGTTTTGGTTGAAGAAGAGATAGTAGCAGAAAAAGTGTTTTTTTCTAAAACAATGGGTAGAGAGGAGGAGGAAAAATTAAGACATAAGGAGGAATTTATTGAAGCCTTAAAACCATGTTTTGAAGGACTTACCATGGTTATGCTAGATATGAATAAACAAATGATGAAAGGTTTCGAATTGTTGGGTAACCAACTTTCAGGCAAAGGGATGATAGGAGATAATAGTGGTTCACACTCATGGGAAAAGATGAAAGGGAATGAGCATATTTTCTCAAGTACAGGACCTCATAATAGACCTGATGAATTTCAAAGCACACAAAGGCATACTGCACCTAAATTTCTCACACCCAAAGAAGAGCCCAATCTTGAATTGGATTACAAGAAACTAGTAAATGATTGGAATGATTTGAATGAAGAGTGTAAAAGAGGTGTACCACTCAGTGACTACATTGATGCTATGCAAAAGATTAAAATGAAGGGAGACAATAGGAGTCCATTCTATAACAAAGAATTGAATAGTGCTATTGGAAAAATGTCACTTCCTACTTTTGATGGTTCTTCTCAAAATTCTGCTAACACTTGGGTGCAAAAATTGGATGTATATTTTCAGCTGAATCCTATGTTGGAAGATGATGCATTAAAAATGGCCATTTTGCATTTGGAAGGAGATGCCAATGAATGGTGGTTTCATGGGTTGAAAACCTTGGGTCATAATCAGGTTAAAACATATGGAGAATTTGTTGACAGGGTACTAGAAAGATTTGAACAAAAAGATCCAGAATTGCCTTTCAAAGAACTAGCTCAATTGAAGCAAACTGGGTCCCCTACCGAATATATGTTGGACTTTCAAAAATTATCAGTCAAGGTGGCTGATCTATCTATGGGAATATTAGTATTGCGGTTCACTGAAGGTTTGGCTGAACCCTTAAGAGGTTTGGTCAAAGCCCACAAGCCAACTACATTAAAAGATGCAATGAGCTTGCTAGGGATCTCCAAAATGTGCTTCCTAGAACGAGATTTCCTCCTAAACCTAGCTATAAATTTGAAAAGAAACCTTGGAAAAGAGAGCCATTTGAGAGGAATAAAAAAGAGGGACTAAACAGGGATGAACTTAGAAAAAAGAAACTATGCTTCACATGCTTCCAACCATGGACACTGGGGCACAAATGTACCAAAGGAAAGGCTCAATACATAGAAGTATTTTCTGATAATGAGGGGTATGATGGGGGCATGGATGAAGATGGACATATTTCAGATCAAGAAGAGGAATATGAGACAGCAGTAGAAGAGGAAAGACAAAAAGAAAATCAGCCTTCACCGGACAAAGCAAGAATGGCAGTGCTTTTAGCAGTACCTCGCTATCATACTATCCGATGCAAAGGTGTGGTACAAGGACAAAGAACTTCAGTTTTGGTAGATCGAGGAGCCACTCATAACTTCATTGATGCAGAGATGGTAGAGAAAAGAAAGATACCTATTGAACCATTTGATGGCTTCATAGTTGTCATTCCCGGTCACAACACAATGTAATGCAAAACATGGGTTCCAAAGCTGCAAGTCACTGTAGGTAACTATACTTTTGTTGATAGTTTTTATGTGGTTGATGTTGCTGATACTAATGTGGTTTTGGGAGTGCAATGGTTGTATTCAATAGGAGAGCATACAGTAAATTATCAAATTCCCGAAATGAAATTTCAAGATTCAAAAGGAGTACAAAGAGTTGTGAGAGGGCAACACACTTATCCAAATCAAGTAGTGACTTGCAATAGCATGAGATCTATATTGAGGCATGGGGATATAGAATGGGCTACTTAATGTCATATTACATCTCCCAAGCCAACTATAAATATTGTCAAACACCCAAAGGAGATAGAGAAACTTTTGCAAAAATATGAAAAGGTTTTTAGAGACCTTCCACATGGTAGGCCACCAGATAGGGGGGTTGAGCACAGTATTGTTTTGGAGGAGGGTACTTCACCCATTCAGATACCATATTATAGACATCCTAAAAGGTTTAGAGATGAGATTGAAAAATCTATCCAAGAACTCCTAGAGTTGGGGATCATTAGACCAATCTCTAGCCCTTATGCTTCTTCAGTAGTGCTAGTGAAGAAAAAAGATGGAACATTGAGAATGTGCATAGATTTTAGAGCCTTGAACAAAAAGACTATCAAGAATAGGTATCCTATTCCTAGGATTGATGAGCTCAGGGATGAGCTACATGGGGCCAAATACTTCTAAAAAATTGACCTTAGATCAGGGTATCACCAACTTCGAATGAAAGATGAAGATGTGCAAAAGACCGCTTTTCGATGTCATTTTGGCCACTTTGAATTTCTTGTCATGACTTTTGGGTTAACTAATGCTCCAGCCACCTTTCAAGCATGTATGAATAGGATATTTTGCAAGCAACTAAGAAGGTTTGTTTTGGTTTTCTTTGATGATATTCTCATTTATAGTAAAACATGGGAAGAGCATTTGCAACAGTTAGAGATTGTGTTGAAAATCTTGCAAGAAGAGTCCTTATTTGCTAAATTATCAAAATGTGAGTTTGGGATGAAAGAACTACTGTATCTTGGGCACATTATTGGGCTAGAAGGAGTGAAGGTACACATGGAAAAAATCAGGGCTATCTTGGAATGGCCATCACCAAAAAATATTACCGAATTGAGAGGCTTTATTGGCATATGCACCTACTACAGAAAATTTGTGAAAGGGTTCTCCAAGTTGACTTCTCCACTCACTGATTTGACTAAGAAGTATGCTTTCAAGTGGGATGAAGAGGCTGAAAAATCATTCCAAAAAATGAAAGAGGTAATGAGTAGTTGTCCCATACTTGCACTTCCTGATTTTACTAAACCTTTTGTTGTGGAATGTGATGCTTCAGGTGGAGGAATAGGGGCTGTCCTAAAGCAAGGCCAACACCCCATAGCCTTTGAGAGTAGAAAGTTGCAGCCTCATGAAAAAATTTACTCCATCTATGATAAATAAATGCTGGCCATTATGCATGCATTGGCCAAATTCAGACAATACTTGGTGGGCAGCAAGTTTGTGGTGAAAACTGACCATAATAGTCTAAGACACTTTCTCACCCAAAAAGATATAAATGAAAGGCAACAAAAGTGGGTAATAAAGATTCAAGCTTATGATTTTGATATTGAATATGTCAAAGGAAAGAATAATATAGTAGCAGATGCTTTGTCAAGAAGGCCTTCCTTTTCTCTCATGTATATTGCTAAGGATTGGAAAAACATGCTACTAGTTGAATATGCCAAAGACAAATTTGCTCGTGATGTGTTGGATGGAATCAAAGGGGATGATAATTATAGGATTTTGAATGGGCTGATAAATTATAAGGGAATAATTTATTTAGTTCATAACTCCAAGCTCAAGTACCTAATTTTGCAAGAAGCACATGATTCCCCACTAGCGGGCCATCCGGGGATCTTCAAAACTTATAGACAGTTGAGGAAAATATTTTTTTGGAAGGGGCTGAAGGAAGATGTTCAGAAGTATGTGAATGAATGTAAAGCATGTCAACAAAACAAATCAGAACTTAAATGTCCAGCCGGCCTATTACAACCATTGCCCATTCCTGAGAAAAAATGGGACAATATTTCCATGGATTTCATCACCAGATTGCCTAAATCCTTAGGTAAGGATTGCATCTATGTGGTAGTTGATAGGTTGACAAAATTTGCTCATTTCTTTGCTGTTACATCATCTTTTAGTGCTGCACAAGTGGCTGATATTTTTTTCAAATAAATCTTCAGATTGCATGGGCTCCCCAAGAGCATTGTCAGTGATAGAGATAGTAGATTCATGGGTGCTTTTTGGCAAGAAATTTTTAGATTGGTAGGCACTCAATTGACTCCAAGTACCAGCTATCATCCACAAACTGATGGACAAACAGAGAGGGTAAACCAATGGTTGGAAGGATACCTAAGAAACTATGTAGGAGGGCAGCAAAAAGCATGGGCAAAATGGCTACACTTGGGTGAGTTTTGCTACAACACCACTTATCATATGTCAATAGGAATGTCTCCTTTCAAAGAATTATATGGTTATGATGCACTTACATTTGCTGACATTATATTTGGTGATAGTAGAGCCCCAAAGGCTAAAGATTGGGTGGAAGAGAGCCAAGAAATTTTAAAGCTCTTGAAAGACAATTTGCAGGTTGCTCAAAATCAGCAAAAATAATATGCTGATAGACATAGAGAAGAGAGAACCTTTCAAGTCAATGATTTAGTATATTTAAGGTTGCATCCCTATAAACAAACATCTCTCAAAAAGAATGGAGCAGAAAAATTAAAACCAAGGTACTATGGGCCATACAAGGTAGTGCGGAAGGTTGGAGAAGTAGCATATGAACTAGAACTTCCGGAAGGGAGTAAAATCCACAATGTATTTCATGTTTCTTGTCTTAAGAAAGCTCTTGGTCAGCAAATCATCACTTCAGAAATACTTCCTCCTTTGGATGATGAAGGTCAGCTCACACTTGTTCCGGAAAAGATTTTGAAGACACGGGAAAGAAGGTTGAGGAGTAGAATCATCAAAGAATATTTAGTGCAATGGAAGGACTTACCAAATGAAGATGCCACATGGGAAGAGGAGAAGATTTTGCAGCATCCAAATTTGAAATTGCTTGAGGACAAACAATCTTGGGTGGGGAGGACTGTAATGTCCCCATTCAAATAAATGCATAATAAGACAATCCCATCAATCCTACTAGTTTCCTAGGTTGAATGGGCACATGTGGGATGGTAATAAGGAAACTAATAAATGATATTTAGACATTAGAAGGGTTCAAGAATTTAATAAATATGATGAATAAATAAATTCAAGAGAAATTCTAGGTGGCAAGTGGTTTTGGAGACATATGGAGGTGGTGGGACCCACACTAGCTTGATTTTTCAATGACACATGGCAGCTCTCTCTTGCCAATTTGAATTCATGGGAAGGTGAACACTCTTGGGTGAGTTGGTAAGTCATAACACATGGCATTGAGCATATTAGGTCGAAATGGGAAGGAATAGTAACTGTTCGAGTACACAGGGTACTACCAAAGGACCGAACACCAAGAGCAACCACTTCACACAAACAGATCACAGATCAACACATCGATGTTTTGACGTGGTTTAAACCCTCTTGAGGGAAATACTCCACGGCCCCGGCCAAATAGCTTCTACGGGACAATTTATTATGCAAAGAAAGAAAGTTACAAATGAGCTTCTCATAATCGATCAACTAAACAATGACCCTCCATGCTATTTAAATAGAGATCATGGACCAATCGGGTGTTAAGCCATGGATCAAGGTTAGGTTTGATCTAAGAGAAGTTGAGCCGTCGGATCACTCTATGTCGGAAACATATCGTGACTGTCGGATTAAGTATTTACAAATGCATACTAATGCATACTAAAGAAACACATTATCCCTAACGGATATATTACACAAGTTGATCTTAACTAACTCCTAAGTGTCTAAATATCCTAACATCCCCCCTTAAGAACAACTTGGGATAAGATTGAAGGATTTACAAAAGTGACACTATTAAGAGAAGGAAGGAGGCATTAGAGCCTATCCCCCCTTAATGACAAGTTCCTGAACTCCTAACATAGATCGAAGTTTAGAAAACTTCGCTTCTGTAAGAGACTTGGTGAAGATGTCTGCAACTTGATCATCTGTAGGGCAAAAGAGCACTTCAAGAATACAATCATGAACAAGATTTCTGATGAAGTGCATATGTAGCTCAATTTGTTTGCTGCGTTGATGTAGAACTGGATCTTTGGCAAGCTTGATGGCACTTTGATTGTCGCACCAAAGTGGAGTAGGCTGCTGCTGCTCGAATCCAAACTCTGAAAGGATCTGTCGAAGCCATAAAGCTTCCTGACTGGAATTAACTGCTGCTCGATATTCTGCCTTTGCTGAAGAAAGAGCAAGAGCTTGTTGTTTCTTACAAGCCCAAGTAATAGGTCCAGATCCCAGACTGAAAACATAACCTGCAGTAGACTTTCGATCATCAGGATCGCCAGCCCAATCTGAATCAGTGAAACCAACCAACAAAGGTTTCCCCCCTGTACTGTAATGAATCCCAAACTGAACTGTACCTCGAATATATCGAAGTATTCTTTTAGCTGCTTTCCAGTGACTTTCATGAGGTGTCTGCATATAACGGGCAACTCAACCAACGACAAAGGAAAGGTCAGGATGGGAATGAATCAAGTATAAGAGACTACCAACAAGCTGACGATACAAGGTGGCATCGACTTCAGGTGAAGTACAAGTGGCAGAAAGTTTGACTCCAGACTGGAAGAGAGAAGGGGCTGGTGTACAATCTTCCATGTGAAAGCGACGAAGAAGGTCACAAGCATACTTAGACTGAGAAAGAAAGATTCCTTCTTTGGTTTGCAGGACTTGGAGACTAAGAAAATAATGCAAATGTCCTAAGTCTGACATTTCAAAATTTTGTTTAAGACTGGATTTCACATGGGTTATAAGCTTAGGGTCACTACCAGTAAGAATAAGGTCATCAACATATAGAACAAGTATGATGAGATGGTTTCCTACTTTCTTGGTATAGACATTGGGGTCAGAATGGCATCTAGAAAAACCAGTGTCAAGGAGAAAGTTATCCATTTTGGCATACCAAGCTCTAGGAGCTTGCTTAAGGCCATATAAGGATTTCTTAAGGCGACAAACAAGGCTAGAGTTATTCTGAACATAGCCAGGAGGTTGTTCCATGTAAATTTCCTCCTGTAAATCACCATGTAAGAAGGCAGACTTGACATCCATTTGATGGACTTCCCAGTTGTGTAAGGCTGCAAGGGAAAGAACAAGGCGGATGGAGTTCATTTTGGCGACGGGAGCAAAGGTTTCATTGTAGTCAATCCCTTCAACTTGAGAAAAACCTTTGGAAACTAACCTTGCCTTAAGTATTTCAACACTTCCATCTGATGCATACTTAGTTCTGTAGACCCATTTACATCTGACAAGTTTTCTTCCTTTTGGAAGAGGTACAAGATCCCAAGTATCGTTCGCCATTAAGGAACGATATTCTTCATCCATGGCTGCATCCCAATCTGGATTCCCTGAAGCTTCTGCAAAAGTTTCTGGATCATGATTCTCGAAAACTTGAGCCAAAAGAGAAGAGGCTCGCTGAAACTGAGAACGTGTTCGACGTTGATCTCTAGGATCACCGGCAAGATCACCAGCTGCTTCACATGTTGAATGGACCCATCGAGGAAGCACTTGTGCTGGTGCAACTGGAGGAACATGAGCAGGTGGAGGTGGATTTTCATCCTCACTGTCATCATCAGAAACTGAAGTTGGAAACCTGTCAAGGAAGATGGAAGAAGAAGAAGAAGGCACAAACGCCGAATCAGGCTCGCAGGCCAAAGATGGCACAATCGCCGAGTTAGGCTCGCAGGCCAAGATATTTTCATCAAATTTAACATCTCTTCTAATGATTACATCATGAGAATGTGGTTGAAGAATTCTATAACCTTTTACATCTTCAGAATATCCAACAAATATGCACTTTTCACTTTTAGGCTGCAATGCTTTCCGTTTTTCATCCGGAATGTGAGCCCATGCTTCACTACCAAACACATGAAAGTGACTTACATCAGGTTTAATTTTACTCCATGCTTCTTCTGGTGTTATACCTTGTAATTCTTTTGTGGGGGTGCGATTAACTATGTAATTTGCACAATTTATGGCTTCAGTCCAAAATTGAAGACTTAGTCCCTTAGATTGGATCATACAATTAGCCATTTATTTTAAAGTGCGGTTCTTCCGCTCAGCTACACCATTTTGTTGTGGTGTATATGGAACAGTGTGCTATTGTTGGATGCCTTGTTCAGTGCAGAAAGTAGTGAACTATTTGTTAACATATTCTCCTCCATTGTCAGATCTTAACTTAATAATTTGATGACCAGATTGTTTTTCAACAAGGGCCTTGTAGGCCAAGAACATGTTAAATACATCGCTCTTAAGTTTTAGGAAATAAACCCAAGTGCGTCTAGTGTAATCATCAATGAAAGTTAAGAAATACTTGAAACCAGAAAAGGAAGCAGATGGAAGAGGACCACACAAGTCACTATGCACAAGCTCCAAGGGAACCGAGGTGTGCCAAGAGGCACGTTTGTCAAAACTGTCCTGATGATGTTTTCCGAGTACACAACCGGAGCAAACACCATCTCTGCAAGATACCATCGGAAGACCTGTCACCATATTTTCTTTACATAGTTGTTGCAATGAGCGATAATTTAAGTGACCAAATCGCTCATGCCAAAGTTTGCTCAAGTTATCACTATGAGCAACAAAAACTGAAGGGAAAGGGGATGACCCAAAGTTGTTAAACTTGTACAACCTGGTAATATCATCAACAATTTCAGTAGCTAGGACCTGTTGAGGATCTTTAAAATCATTGATTACAACTTGGTGAGGTGTAAAGGTCACAGTTTTACCTTCACCAGAATGAGTGTTCTGATAGACTGATAACAAATTGCAAGAAATTCTTGGAACACATAGTACATCACTAAAATGACCATTATCTATTGGAACTGTTCCAGCTCCTACAACACTTAGAGATCTATCATCACCAACAAATATTTGTTTGGTGTTACATTCATGCATAGTAGAAAAGATGGCTTGATCTTTAGCCATATGATAAGATGCTCCAGAATCAATGAGCCATTCATTTGAAGTAGAAGAAGAAGATGCATTATAAGAATAACCAGAAGCACAAAGTGCATGTCCATGAGAGGTAGATTCTGAAGACGAATCTAGGCTGATGTGGTGCTTCTTCATTGCTGCTTCCAAGGCTGCCATCTTCTTGAAACACTTAGATTCATCATGATTATCTTTCCCGCAATAGTTGCAATGAAGCTCAGTCTTCTTACCTTTTGGCTTGGATCCTTTGTCATTTTTTAAAGAAGGAGCTGATTGAGAGGGTTTGGGACCCTTGTTTGACTTATTATTGCGAAAATTTTGTTTCTTGGGAGGCTTGGACTTTTCTTTCTGTTGGGACAATAAGGCTTTCCCATATGTATCTGCATTGTTGATTATTCCAAGATGAATGAGTTTATCTTGTTCTCTAATCAGGGAATCACAAAAGGATTCAAGACTAGGCTCTTGATAGCTAGCTGCATTCAAGGATACTTTCATGGAGTAAAATGTAGATACAAAAACAAAATATGCAGGTCCAAGTTTGGAAAGAATATGATAAATGCACTGTTTGTCTTCCCTCTCAATCTTACATTCTGCACATAAGAGTTTAAGAGTTTTGTACTTAGATAAATAATCTTGAATGCATGAAAA
Organism: Larix kaempferi; assembly: GCA_027924585.1. Taxonomy (NCBI): domain Eukaryota; kingdom Viridiplantae; phylum Streptophyta; class Pinopsida; order Pinales; family Pinaceae; genus Larix; species Larix kaempferi. Next base: position 15,736,699 of record BSBM01000378.1, read on the forward strand.
GTCACTTGGATTTAAAGAAATCAACTCATTTTCGAGTTGATGACCTCGAATTTCATTGTGTTTACCAAACACAGTTTCCAACTTGTCCCAAGTAGCATTAGGTTCATCAATTCCAGATATATGGAATCGCAAATCAGTAGAGATTGACATCCCAATCAATCCACGAGCTTCATCACATCTATTTGCCCATTTTATTTTCTTATCATCATCAGTGGGTTCTTTTTCTTTCCCTGTGGTAATTCTGAAAAGTCCCCTACTTCGTAGAACATCCTCCATACGAGATTTCCATGAGAAATAGTTGGAACTGTTAAGTAGAATATCACAATGGGCGGCCATATTTGTAAATTAATGGCTGTAAAAGCAGAAACCAATAGTCTGGATGGGAAGAGCTCGAAAAAATAGGCGGCTTAAAAAAAATGGCACTGAAAACTGACTCTGTATGATGAAGTTATGCTTGAACAAAGAAACTGTTGAAAATGTCCCCAATAGTGACGTGGCAGCTAGAGAATGTCCAGCAAAAAAAAGAACCCCCCTCTTCCCAAGATGAACCTTTTGACAATCACTTTTCAAGAAAGTTGCTTTAAGTGAACCACTTTTGTAAAATAAGTGATTGCACTTTTACAATGATATTACTTTTAAATAGTGCAACAATAAAAAAAACTTAAGTGACTCACTTGTATTTTTATTTTTTATTATTTAAGTGAGATGCACTTTTACAATAAAGTAACTTGAAATTAGAAATTGCATGCACTTTTTCTTTTAAAAGTAACTTCCTAAGACTTGAACTCAAGACCTATTAAGGAATAAAGCAACTTTGAACTAAGTGAGCTAGATTAAAAGGTATGTAAAATATGGGAATGAGGAAGGGTTTTTTTTTTTACTCTTCTTGCTCGGTTTGCGTGCTTGCCCTTTTTCCTGCAAAACAAACCACAAAACGAAACAAAAACAACTTTTCCACACTTGTGGAGTTAGATCTTGTTAGCTTTCCCGGAAAGTCTACGTTTTCTCTCTGTTTCTGATTTGCCGAGATCGCGCAAGGTGCACGGCAAAGAGCATACGCAGCCAAGAAAAACCCTTTCCCTTTTTGTTTCTGATTTGCCGAGATCGCTCAAGGTGCACGGCAAAGAGCATACGCAGATGGGGAAAACAACAATCCGAACAAAAAAAAAGCTAACAGTAAAAAAAATATAAAATATGAGATTTTTCTTTTCAAAAAACGAAATAAAAAAATGCGTCACTGTAACATTATACCTTCAGATCTGATGAAATACGCGTTTCTGGAGCAACCGGGAACCGTTTTCGATCAAACAAAAACTATTTCCCAATGGAAACAATGCTCCAGACGCAACGGAACACCTCCCACAGCCCAGAAATGTACATAAATACCAGAACTAGAAACCCTTTCGAGTTTCGGCAACATCAGTTCAAGATCTAGATCATAACCGGAAGTGGTACTTCATAAAAGCTCTGATACCATGTTCGAGTACATAGGGTATTACCAAAGGACCGAACACCAAGAGAAACCACTTCACACAAACAGATCACAGATCAACACACCAATGTTTTGACGTGGTTTAAACCCTCTTGAGGGAAACACTCCACGGCCCCGGCCAAATAGCTTCTACGGGACAATTTATTATGCAAAGAAAGGTTACAAACGAGCTTCTCATAATCGATCAACTAAACAATGAACCTCCATGCTCTTTAAATAGAGATCATGGACCAATCGGGTGTTAAGCCACGGATCAAGGTTAGGTTTGATCTAAGAGAAGTTGAGCCGTCGGATCACTCTATGTCGGAAACATATCATGACTGTCGGATTAAGTATTTACAAATGCATACTAATGCATACTAAAGAAACACACTATCCCTAATGGATATATTACACAAGTTTATCTTAACTAACTCCTAAGTGTCTAAATATCCTAACAGTAACCTCCATGGGAAAGGAAGAGTCAAATTGGAGACTAGTGGACACATGGGCTAGATTCCCTAGTTTTATGACAACAATAATGAAGCATCTATGACATTTTATGACAAAATTCAGACCTGACTTCTTACACCTGACCATTATGACATGTCAGCCCCAAAAATAGGCTCAAGAAGGCGCTCATGGAGTTGGAGGAATCTAAAGAGACTCAAATTCGAATTTGGGAGAAGATGGAAGGTTGGAACTAGGAGACAAGTGGAAAATGAGGAATATTTTCTAAATGGAAAATTATTGAATCTATTGAGAGGATTTTGACCCTTGAAGGCTAATGTTGGTTATAAAATGTAGAAATCAAGTATGAGAATGGCTTTTGATGATTTGAGAAAAATTGCATTTGTGAAGAGAGAGCTAGTGGATGACTAGTTTCTTGCCTTAGCCAATTTCGAGGGTGAAAGATTCCCATCCAAGTTGGTGTTTGGAGAGGCCACTCAGGTCTTTCATGGTGCTTTAATGGAGTTTGTATTTGCAGGTAGCAGCTACAGGAAGTTTCATGGTTTGGTTTAGTGCAGCACTTTCTCTCCACCGTTTCCAGTTTTGAAGGCATATTCGTGCTCCTTGAGGGAGGGCGTTTTTGGTGAGCACTTGTGCTTCTTGAGAGAGCTTCTCATTACATATTTATGATTGTAATAGTTTCATATCCTCTGTTATTCATATTCAGAAAGTCTCAGGTTGAAATACCCACTGGTTGTATGCAAAACTATTGATTAATGAGCAAACAATGTCCATTTCCCCAATGCATTGATGTATGACACTATAATGTTGATTATTTCGAATGGATGGATGATTCTCTGATATATTTGTGATAAATATACTGCCATTGATGTCTTCTACAAGTTTCATGTACTGTACTTGATCATTTGAAGCATTTTTACTCAGTTTAGTTGTATTGGGAGGTGAAATAGTGCCATTTCCCCAAGGGTCGAATTGGGGGTTTTTGCTGTTGAATGTGAGAGAGTTAGAACAGTATTAAAAATCAATTAATGGTGCATATGAGACCTTAATCACATACTTAACACATTATATACCTCTGTGCATAAATTTGTGGGAGTTTGGAGGCATTTGGAAGGCCATTTGCAGTGTTACCCGAGGGGGATTTGATGCACAAATTACTAGTCAAAATTACATATATTGATCAGAATACAAATCAAATTTGTAGCAGTATTTGGAGGTCCATAAAACATCCCTGAACCTTATATTCAAGTCTAAATACCATTCATACACTGCTACAGAATATTTGGGAGCATTTGGGTTGATTTGGAGGTCAAAACAGTAAAACTAGTCAAAGGTTGAAATTGGGAAAAAAAAGTGGAAAATTGGGCATTTTAATAAAATTTGAAAAAGGGATATTACAACAAGACACCGGAAGAGGTCTTTTCTGGTAAGAAACCTGAATTCAGTCATCTTAGAATATTTGGTTTTCCATTGTACACTCATGTCCCAAAATAAAAGAGGATTAAACTAGATCCTTCAGGAGAGAAGGGTATTTTTGTGGGTTACAGTGAGAGCTCGAAGGCTTAGAGAATATACTTTCCAGGGTTCAAGAAGATTGATGTCAGCAGGGATGTAACATTTGATGAAAACTCAGCATTCATCAAATCAAGGAAGACACCTACTAAAGTTTATGAAGAACCTAAGGAAACAAGATTTCAGGACACTCCCATGACTGAAGCAGTTCCAGAAGCTGTTCGTGAGTTTGAAGATCCACAAGAACCTATAGATCACAAGAGGGGATAACTCTCACAAGAGGAAACCTGTATGGGCTAGAGAGCTCATTCAAGATGCAGAAAGATTTGGTATTCCAGAAGAAAAACACAGAGCAAAGAAAAGAACCAGATCACAGACCAGCTATGTTGTTTTACTCTGTGACATTATGAACAAAGAGCCTTCTAGTTATGAAGAAGCAGCAGAAAAGAAAGAATGGAAGGATGTCATGGTTGAGGAATACCAATCAATAATGAAGAATGATGTTTGGGATGTTTTCCCAAGACCTAAAGAGAAGTCTGTTGTGACTTCTAAATGGATCTTCAAAATCAAACATGCTGCAGATGGCAGTGTGGAGAAATACAAAGCAAGATTCGTAGCTCGTGGATTCTCTCAGAAAGAGGGAATAGATTATGAAGAAAATTTTGCACCTGTAGCCAGGTATACTTCCATCAGTACAGTACTTGCCCTGGCTGCAGCTATGAAATGGAAAATACACCAGATGGATGTCAAGACTACTTTCTTGAATGGTATAGTTGAAGAGGAAGTATATGTGGAACAACCACTTGGTTTTGAAATACATGACAGGGAGTCATATGTGTGCAGACTGAAGAAAGCCTTGTATGGCTTGAAGCAAGCTCCCAGAACTTGGTATGGTAGGATGGACAGTTTCGTATCTAGTTTGGGCTTTACCAAGAGTAAAGCGGATTCCAACCTTTACTACAAGGTTGAGGAAGGGAATCCTGTGATTCTACTCCTGTATGTGGATGACTTATTTGTAACAGGAGATGACAGACTGATTGCAGATACTAAAAGGAAGCTTACCGCTGAATTCGATATGAAATATTTGGGAATGATGCACTATTTCCTAGGTATGGAGGTGTGGTAGAATGCAGGTGGGATCTTCCTTGGTCAAGGGAAGTACACAGTAGATATCCTGAAGAGATTTGGGATGATGGATTGTAAGGCCATGGCCACACCTATGGCATCGAATCTGAAGCTTTTATGTGATGCTTCATCTGCGCCAGTTGATGTCTCTATGTATCGTCAGATGATTGGGTCCTTGATGTACCTGACGAACACAAGACCAGACATTTGCTTTGCTGTGAACACATTGAGCCAGTTCCTGACGGATCCGAGGAGTGTTCACATGGTTGCTGTAAAGCATGTTCTGAGGTACCTGAAGGGTACAATGGATTATGGGCTCAAGTATGAAGCGAATCAAAAGTTTAACCTGCAGGGTTATGTTGATTCAGATTGGGCTGGCAGTGCTGCAGATAGGAAGAGCACATCTGGGTGTTGCTTCAATATGGGATCAAGTGTGATCTCTTGGTTTAGCAGGAGGCAGTCCTGCGTAGCATTGAGTACAACTGAGGCTAAGTATGTTGCATCCTGTTCAGCTAGTTGTGAGGCAGTATGGCTACAGAAGCTACTGTCTGAGTTATTTGATCTCCCGCTGGATGCTACTAGTATCTTCTGTGATAACCGGAGTTGTGTGAAGCTATCCAAGAACCCAGTGTTTCATGACAGGTCGAAACACATAGAGATCAAATATCACTATATCAGGGATATGGTGCAGAGAGGAGCTGTGAATCTCCTGTATGTTGCAATGGACGAGTAGATTGCAGATGTGCTGACGAAGCCACTAGCCAGGGTGAAGTTCGAGTACTTCAGAGAGAGGCTTGGCATGCTTCAGATCGAGGATACTTCGAGGAAGAAGTGATGGACACATTTGCTGAAGCCATTCCAAGCATGTTGGAAGGGGGATCCTTCACATGGCTGTGGATGTAAGCACTGGATGATGAGCTTCAGGATGATGTTCTGGTTTCTGCTTGGATATGATCGGTTGGATCATGTGTATTTATTTTGTATACGCATCATGTTGGATGCTGGATATGATCGGTTGGATCATGTGTTTGTATTTTGTATATGCATCATGTTGGATGCTGGATATGATCGGTTGGATCATGTGTATGTATTTTGTATGTACGCATCATGTTGGATGCTGATGGATACATTGTGTGGATCATGTATCCTTGTATGATCAGGTAGATCATGTATGTTGATGGATACATTGTGTGGATCATGTATCTTTGTATGATCAGGTAGATCATGTATGTTGATGGATACATTATGTGGATCATGTATCTTTGTATGATCAGGTAGATCATGTATGTTGATGGATACATTGTGTGGATCATGTATCTTTGTATGATTAGGTAGATCATGTATGCTGATGGATACATTGTGTGGATCATGTACCTATGTATGTATCAGATGGATACTTGGTGTGCATCAGATGGATGCATTGTATGATCAGGATGATCGTGGATGACGAGCTTCTCCAGATGACATGCAGCAGGATGTTGCAGTGATGATGATCAGGATGATCGTGGATGACGAGCTTCTCCAGATGACATGCAGAAGGATGTTGCAGTGATGATGATCAGGATGATCACGTGTACATCAGGATGATGTTTGATGAGTATCAGATGATACTTTGTGGCCATGGATCAGGTTGTGCAAGTAATCATGCAATTTGTGCCCTGGGAGATTTGCAGATGGTCCTTTGAGGTTTTTCCTATGGCATGTAATTCGGTGCCCTGGGACATCTAGCAAATGCTCTTGCAAGGTTTTGCTTGGAAGGACATGCAATTTGTGCCCTGGGAGATCTGCAGATAGTCTTTCGAGGTTTTGCCTATGGCATGTAATTCGGTGCCCTGGGATATCTGGCAGATGCTCTTGCGAGGTTTTGTCCTATGGCATGTAATTTGCTCCTGGGAGATCTGGACAGGATGAAAAAGGCCTCATATGATTCAGCTAGGTTTTGCCATAACCACATGTAATTTGCTCCTAGGAGATCTGGACAGGATGAAAAAGGCCTCAGATGCTTCAGCCAGGTTTTGTGGTGAGATCACATGTAATGTGCTCCTGGGAGATCCGACAGGTAGAGCCATGTGCTCGTAACATCCTGGGATGCTTCAGCCAGGTTTTGTGATGGGTCACATGTAGTGTGCTCCTGGGAGATCCTATAGGTAGAGCTGTGTGCTCGTAATAGCCTAGGATGCTGCATCCAGGTTTTGTGACGCACGTAATGAGTCCTGAGGATTCCACAGTATGGCCATTGATGATGAAGACCTGTAGATGGCGGGCCTACATCCAGTATGAAAAAGGACTGGCTCTGTAGAACTTCCTATGACGAGTAGAGTCAGAGATTGGTTGAGATAGCAGCAGTAGTGACGATGATGATGACGATGCATCGATGACGAAGATCCAGAGAAGAAGACTTGTCTAGCAGATCTGTGTCGAGAAATACCTTCCTAGTTAAGAGGGAGTGTTGATGTATATGTAACTTCGGAATGTATTTCATCTGTATATTGTATATATATTTATTGTACCCTTATAAGAGATGTGTTATTCCTCTATAAGGAAGTGTCGTCATGTGGATTGACAAGTGTCGCAAGTGTGTGTACTTGCCGATGGGTTATTAGACCACCATTTGGGGTCGGCCCGGAAATATATATAATATAATGTGGATGTATCTAAGTAGACAAGTCGGCCCCAGTAGGTCACTGGGCAAAAAGGTGAGTATAAATAGAGATAGGAGATATCTATTTTACTCACTCGGAAAAGTAACTCACTATCTATCTGAAAGTGACGCACTAGTGAGGAGGAGGATGATCATCTGCTAGGAGATTATCTCAGTGTTATTTGGTTGTATTTTGGTTGAGCCATTGCTCTCTCTATCTCTGAGGAAGTTGTGGGGTTTTCACCTTAGGGTTTTCCCCACGGAAACTCTGTGTCTCTTGTCTCTATGCTTTTGATTCTTGTGATGCTTGTGATGTTTGTCATATTATGATTGTCATGCATTGATATACTGTAGATGTTATTCTCTCAGCAAAGATCCTATAGTATTGTGAATTAATACTCAAAATTAACACATAATTCGGCGCACAGTACGTGTGTCGCAGCTGCTCACAGATACTTGCAAGGGGATAATGAGATTCATGGCAGATAAGCATAGATCGTACATTTCAGTCCATGTCTAACTCGGATACAGAGTTATGGTATCCATTATTTTATCGGCTAGATGCAAAGAAAATTGAGCAGATGCTGGAGGAATGGGAACCAGAATGGAAAGTGTCCCAGCCAATGGACATTGAGTCCGACTATGAACAAAAGAGAGATGAAGAAAAGAACGAAGAGAAAGATGATGAGACGGACGAAGAGACAGATGAATACAAGGATGAAGATAAAAGTGAAGATAAGGAAGAAGTAACAGCCACACCTGTAGTGGGGGCTTACACTCCGAATTGTGCAAAAGGGCACCTACTAAGGGCAAGGAACCCTTAGCAGCAGGTCAATGGAAAATGGTAAAAACTATCTAAACATGAAAACCATAAACAATCTGAGCTAGCATGTGCATAAGATAAAACATGATTTCAAAACATGGAATAACAAACTTTCAAAACAAGATAACAAAGAATCTTTTAACCTTTTGTATTGATGGGAAAGCTAGGGCTTGAAAAGAATTTACCTCGAAGAATGAGGCTTTTGAAGCTCTAACGGTGGTATAGTGTGCTCCAGAGTTCCTTTGGTTCCGTACTCTCCTCCTCAATGCTTTAGTGGTGGCTAAAGCTTCTATCTTATGGGAGGCCAAAGCTCAAAAGGTGATAGGCTATGGCTTAGACAAAAATTTCAGTAGCATAAGGGTAGAGTAGGTGAGGGATCTGGAAATGAGGGGCCTCCATCACCTTTTATAAATTTAGATTAGGGTTTTTGGGATTTTTAGGGTTTTTGCCTTCTTTTTATATTTTTTTTATTTTCTTTTGAGTTTATTCCCAATTATTTTGATTTTTTGGAAAAATTGACCCTCTTTTGGGGTTTTGGTATGTTTTTGAAGGAATTTAAAATATTTTGGTTGCCATTTGGGTTTTATGGGGTTTTGGAGGCTATAATGATAGGAATTTTGGTCAATAGAGGTATGTGTCTAAAGGAATGAGCGAGTGAGCACTTTTTGGGTGTTAACATATTTTCCCCTGATGTGTGAGGGTAGGAGCTCATCATATGGCCGATAGACATCATAATTTCTGTGATTTTCCCAGGTGACAAGCATTGTGATGGAGGAGAGCAGGAACTGGGTGGAAACCGGAACACAAGATCTCTACGAACTGCCAAGAACTAAAAATATATGTCTCACTGAGGAGTATATTAACATATGGATGAGGCGGGCATACCCATGCTTGTTGTCAAAATATAATAATGAGGTCCGAAAAGGGGACCTGAATAATACATGGAAAACTGCTGTGTACATCATACTAGTCCAAAGGAGACGAAAATCTGAGACATACCCATGGTCTGACCATGCTTGATCTGGAGAACTAGTGTATGGAAATGACGGCATCCATATAATATCCAAACATAGCCTGCATATCCATAGGAACATATAACTAGGTGTTCTGAATTGACTCACAGTTATGCTAGAGTCGGGGGACATCCGGGGTCTTTGACTAATAAATGAAAGGACCAATACCCTGCATGAATCTCAACGATGTGATCAAGGTGTTGATGTAGATCATGTGAGAAACAATCATTTGGAGAGGCACAAAGGACTCCTTTTAAAATGATCCGTAGGAACTCATCACTGATGGTGATGAGTCCAAGGCATAAGGACCTCTGGGTCTATCCTCTGGAATAGATTGGCTGTCATCGACAAAGGGAGACCAGTAACTACCAAGGAAATGATGTTTCCTTGATAGGAGCATGAGGTGTACCACCCATAGGTGATAGTACTCAGGGTGGAAATGACATACTGTGGGGGGTGGGGGACAACTGAGGTCGCAGAGTGGGGGGGGGAGACTCAGACTTCCTTTGTTCAGAGTATGATAGCAAGGCTGACTTGGAAGCATATGAAACTGACTTCATGGGAGGGGATCATAGATGAAGGGACCAGGGATTGTGACTGCAATGGGGGGGGAACTCAAAGCGTGACACATCGCAGAATACTCTGAACAAAGGCGACCATACTAAGGAAGCTTCCATGATAGTGTGATTAGATATGATCTGTCGTGGTGCTGAGAGGCACCGTTGGGTCCTTCTTTATGTGTTAAGGAGCTCAAAGAAGGGATAGAAGTGTGCTCAAAGATGGTACTGTCATGTGGATTTGTACGAGCCCAGGATAGTGCATGCTCATGGTTTATTTCAATTTTAAGGAGTCTGAAAGGGATAAGAAGACTCTGAAGTGGTGGAATGGTATAGTCATGTGGATTTGTACGAGCCCAAGATGGTGAGTGCTTGTGGTTGCTTTCAATTTTAGAGAGTCTGGAAGCAGTAAGAAGACTCCAAGGGGGTTCTTTTTCGTTTGTTAGTCTCCACATCCCGAAAAAGAATAAAATGATGCAATGAAGAACTCTTCTATCCAATGTGACTAGAGTATTCCTTTTTCATAATTAGTCTACAAGGTTCAGAAAAGGGGTAAAGTTAAACCAGGTAGATACCCTTTCAAATATTTTTAGTGAGCATGAAAGGAAGCAAGATTGCTCGACGATCTTTTCATTGTTTTAGAAGTCAGAAAAGAGCTTAACAGATACTCCCTAAGTGCCTTTTTCGTAAAGGAATTGAACAACCCGAAAAAGGGGTAAAATTATACCGAACAAAATTAATGGTGAGGCAAGGAGGAAGTGTTCAATTAAGGGGCAAGTATGGGAATCAACAATCGTGGTAGGGGGAAACACTGATGGGGCCTCCTCGTGGGTTCGTGAATGGTAGAAAAACAATGCCATAATTGTAGTATGGATGGAGCAGAGGGATCATGTGTAAGTTGTGATGCACTAATTTGTAAGATCTGACAGCGATCGATGTGGCACGCAAATCGAGGTAGCACAATGTGTGGACACAATGTCAGAAAAGTTTTTGGTGAAAGTGAGAAATGATCTCAAGCATCATCACGAGTGCGGAAAATTGAATCCAACGATATAAAGAACGTCAAAGACAGACGACGGCTGATGTGGCATGCAAACCAAGGCGACGAGGGGCATGTGGAAAATGCCCGAAAAAGGGGTCGGTGAGCACGAGAAATGGTCTCAAGCATCATCACGAACATGGAAAATTGAATCCGGTGATATAAAATTCATCAAAAATGGACGATGATCGATGTGGCATGCAAACCGAGGCGACGAGTGGCATGTGAAAAATGCCCGAAAAAAGGTGCCGGTGAAATCAGGAAACCGACTCCACCACCATGAAGTTCTTGATGCACCTAATCCATTTGTATCAATGGTTTGGGAAACATACCTTACTTGATCCCATAATGGAAAAACAAAAATAAGTCCAATGTCTATAAATAGTAAGTGGACCCTCATAATAGGTGTCATTTGTGATTGGTGAGTTTGACAGGAGATTGGAGGAGCCCAGAGGTGAAAACTAAGATTACGAGAGTTTGGACCAGTGGATTTGCATTCTGAGAGTTGCAGGTAAGTGCTTATGGCCTTAGCCTTTTCATTTAAGTGTTTTTGTTGGGGTTTGGGTCTGTGGGGGGTGTACCGGGCATTAATTGTTGCCAATGTGGCAAAGCACGCGCTCTGGAGGGTTTTGTGCAGTCTGGACTGCGGTTATGGGAGGGGTAGCTGTGATCGCAGTGCGCGCGTATCCTTCTCGAAAGCTTAGTTCGGAGTGTGGCGAGGGCCTCCAGATGCACGGTTTGCCGCGCGGGTATGACCATCTTATTCGTGGTTTGAAGTGCAGTATTCCTGGGGGAAAACGCGCTTCAGGGCGCAACTAAGGGGGGCATAGTTACGCTCTGAAGCACAGCTTTCTGAGAGGAAAGCGCGGTGCATAGCGCAACTATGGGCCTTACAAGTGTGATCTGGAATTGCGTGTTTCAAGGGGAAAAACACATTCCAGAGCGCATCTATAGGGCCAAAACTTGTGTTGGGATCAGTGATGGATTTGGGGGTATGGGAGGTTGATGTGGTTCTAATGGATTTTGTTGTTGTTATTAGCAGGATGTCAGTGGTAACTTGGAGAGAGCGGGAGGTTCCAGGTACCATTCGGTGGTGCATTCGAATAGACAGGGGAGTTTGGGAGGCCCTAGCTGACTGTGGGCTCCTGAAGTTTGCGTAGATCCCATTGATGTGTTTAGCACCACTATTGCTGAACAAGTTGATTGAGTTATGGGACTCAGATATCTATGATTTTATGATTCAGGGCAAGCGACTAGATCTGACCCTGATGAATGTATATTTGTTGACTAGACTGTCCAGGTTGGGCATGGTTGCTGATACCCAACCAAGGAGGCCGGGGAATATATCGATGGAGACTTTATTGGACAGATATTGTCTGCCGGTAGTGGAGGTGAGTGGCTTTGCAATTATACTTTGTGATCTGGAGAGTCCCACTACCCAGGATATTGTAGCGATGGTGGTACGTATTTTAGGTTTGCATGGCCCTCACCAGATCTCGGGAGGGCAGATGTTGTTGGTAGAGAGCGTCCTTAATGGGACGTATTATGCTTGGGGGAAGATGTACTTGACAGCTGTCTGGTGAGAGCTGAGTAAGGTTAGGCATCTGGGGAAGGGGTTCTATTAACCGTCTTTCTTATGTGCATTTTTCTTTGAGCGGATCCCCACACTGCGACCTCACAGAGAAGTGCAGGAAGCACCACCGACAGAGCCGTGGATGCGGCGATGGGGCGAGATGATGACTTGCACGGGTGGAGGGCTAGTGGGATGTTTTTTCACAGAGGAGTTGCTTAGACAGTGGGTGCAGATACTAGTATTTATTGAGGACTACCCATACCACCAGATGGACTTTCATGGGGACCCAGAGCTGCCGAGACCTCCTAGTTAGGCTTGGAAAGTAGATGGTACATCTATTTTTGTTTTGTTTGTTTTCTATACAGAGTATTATGTTGTAGCAAGTTGGTATTTCTTGACATTTTGATGTTTTTCGTTGCAGATGTGGGACCTTGACCATCGCCGTGGCATCAGTCACAGAGAGGCTGTATACAGGGGGTCGATCCAGCAGGTCATGGACATGGGCGTCGTCGGAGTGCCGCATTTACCTTGGATGTTTTGTGACAGGGGATTGATAGACTCCTAGAGGGGATAGAGAGAGACGGCTGGCAGCATCTAGATCAGGAGTTGATTGACATATGTTATGATGCTCCACAGGAGTGGAGGCCCATCATGCGGCATATTGCAATGGCCACACAGACTGTGATAGATTTTGCTCGAGGGGATGCACCCTATCTTGGGGAGGATGATGAGGATGCAGATGAGCCTTAGGAGGATGACCTAGAGGAGGAGGATCCCGTGGAGGAGGATCTTTAGGAGGAGGATCTTGAGGAGGAGATGCCCGAGGAGGAGCAGGGGGAGGATGAGCTAGCGGTGCAGGAAGCTCCGCAGGGGGCGAAGTCATATGGGGTTGATGATGATGAGGACTATTGAGAGGAGTCTGACTAGGCAGTTGATAGGGCTGCCCCCACAGCTTTGAGCATGTGGGATTTTTTGTAGATACGGCTTATGATATTTACCAAGGATGTTGTTGGGGCTCCTCGATGTGTTTATATGTATATTTGGGTACAGTGGGTACTTATGACATTTTCATGATATATATATATATATATTTATCGACACGTGGATGCCTTTTGTGATGATGCTTGCTTTTTTTGCACGTGGATGCACATATCATGATGTTTGTATTATATGCACGTGGATGCAGTTGTGATGATGCACATGGATGCAATTATGATGGTTCTTTTTTTTATTTGTATGGTTTTTTAAATGCCTAGATGATGCTATTATGTACATGTGGGTGGTATGGTTATCTATTTATGATTGATGATCTACATATTTTGATTGGTATGCCAGTCTAGAATATTGTTAGACATTTGGTCTTCTACACTATTTTGATTTCGTGGGACATGAGTGAATGTAATGGATTCAAACTGTCTAATCATTTGTTTAGTGTGCAGGAAATTTCTAAAAAGGCAGGGATCCTGTACCTGGTAATGGTTGTTGAGTTGGGCGACAAGCAGTTGGGAGTCAATAAACACATGAAGGTGACGTCACCGATATGGAGGGCGGTGGTCAGTAGACCGGCCACAACATCGTACTCAGCCTGGTTATTTGTAGTAGCACATATGCACACTCCATCAAGGTGGATTAGCTCGTGTGAAGGGGAATACAGGACCCAAGCTGCAGAGGCGAGGTTCAGGGACGAGCGACTTGCGCCATCGGTGAAACCGACATGTTTTGGTGGAAGGGGATCCATCTGTGATCATGCAAGGAAAACAAAATGTGAATTCTTATGGAAAAAATAAAAACAAAAACAAAAAGGAAATGAAACTGTACAATAGGGACTGGCGGGTCCCCAAAAAGGTGTTATGGGTAGAATCGTTTAAGGTACAACCCATTTCGAGGGTTGCGTAGGGGGGTCCCTTCAGAATCGGTGAGGATGTATGCCCCATGTCCCAAATAGGTATGTATGATATATGGGCCTTGCCACATGGATTCAAATTTTCCTTTCCCGGTCTTATCGTGTGCTTGGTCATAGACGAGGACAAGGTCTCCTTCCCGGAAATTGTGTGGGTGAACATGTTTGTCGTAGATTTCTTTCAAGTGGTTTTTAGTAGCCTCAATGGTTTGGAGGGATTTTCGGCGATCCTCATTGGCTTGTTCTAGGAGGATGAGGTGTTGTTCGAGTGGGGAGGTGTCGGGTAAGAGTTCGACAACGATGTGGAGGAGGGGAATCAGGCACTCAATGGGGAGGACCGATTCAATGCCATGTACCAAGTGGAAAGGGGTGAACCCCATGGCAGTCTCCGTGGATGTGCGATAAGCCCACAGTGCTGGGACTAACATGCAATTCCAGTTGGACTTATGGCGATCTATGGTGTGCTGAAGAATGGTATTCAATATTTTATTGACGGCCTCTACCTAGCCATTCCCTTGAGGGTAATAGGAGGAAGAGTATTGATGCTTGAATTTCAGAAGGATAGACAGCTCCTTCCAGACGGATTCCTCGAAGTGTTTTCCGTGGTCATACACAAGTTGTTATGGGACACCGAAAGGAGTAATGACATGATTAAAAAATAAACGAGCTGCGATGTTGGATTTGCAGTTGAATGTGGGCATGGCCTCGGCCCATTTGGTGAATTAATCTATGGCTACAATGATATATTTGTGGCCACCCACCGATGAAGGGTTACACTCCATTAAGTCGATGGCCCATTTACAGAAAGGACCAACAGTGACGAATGGATGAACGGGAGCGGGTGGGGTCCTTACCTTGGGTGCAAAGAGTTGGCAGTTACGGAAATGCTTAACTGCAGTGATGTAGTCGGTAAAGAGGGAGGGCCAAGAATATCTGGTGCGGATAAATTTTTGGGCGGTGGTTATCCCTGAAAAGCATTCGCCACAGGCTCCACTGTGGAAGTCATTAAGGACTTGTTCGGCCTCATCGCAGATGAGGCAGTGGTGTAGAATGGTGTCTATACTACGACGGTATAACACATATCCTAGGAGAAGGTAACGTTAGGCGTGATGGCATATGCATCAGCGCCCATCACGGTCAAGGTTGGGTCAAAATTTCTGAGCGTGAAGGTACACCAAGATATCGCCGTACCAAGGGTCATCTGAGGAGATGATAAATAAATGGTCGTCAGGGAGATTGGTATTGATAGGGGTTGAACTAGACAATGATGACAAGTTCGTCATTAGTTGTGCCAACACAAGGGCCTTGATGCTCTTTGGTGTTGTAAACGTGAGGTCATACTCTTGGAGAATAATGACCCACTTAACCACACGGGATTGTAGGAGGCGGCGACTTAAAAGGTAAACCATAGGATTAGAGTCGGCCACCACAGTAGTTGGGCTCATTAACATATAGTGATGGACCTTTTGTATGGAGAAATCGACGACCAGGGCCAACTTCTCTTCTTGGGGGTAACGAAATTGCGGGCTAGATAGGCTCTGGCTCACGTAGTAGATTACATGTTCTTTCCGTGCACCATCTTCTTGAACGAGTACCCCAGAGACGACATATTCAGATGCCTAAACATACATGATAAAATATTTCAAGAAATTTGGGGGGGGGGGAGATTAATGGGGCGTTAGTTAAGGTTGTTTTGAGAGCTAAAAAAGCTGCTTCAGCTTGCTCGTCCCAGAAAAATGGAATGTGGGTGCAGAGTAGGCGGAAAAAACCATGAATTGTGGTGGCATATTCAGGAATGAAGCGGCGTAGGAAGTTGGCTCTCCCTTGTAGACTCTATAACTAATGTATATTGCGGGGCGCCGGGAGGTCCAATATAGCCTGGAATTTTAAAGGGTCGACGGTTATCCCTTTCTGTGAAATGATGAATCCTAACAACCGGTTTACAACAACGCAAAAGACGCACTTGAGGGGATTCAAGAAGACTGTTGATGTATATGTAACTTCGGAATGTATTTCATATATATTATTGTACCCTTATAGAAGATGTGTTTGTTATACCTCTATATTCCACAGTGTCGCATCTCCACCACAAACAGAGTTGACGACACTTTCCCCACTGTTTTAAACCATCCAGAAAAGACAGATGATGAGTCAACCTTGAAGGTGAATCTATCCTGACAATTTCTGACCCACCTAAGACTTTATCTACACACACTACTGCGCCTTGCTAATTTGTCAAAACGCGGTACTAGACACTACCGCGCTATGCTTTTTCCCCAAAACGCGGCAGTACCGCGTTGTGATAAGACTGCAGAACGCGGTACTCTTTTAATAGCCTTTTTCCCTTGGCTTGTGGGATTTTGGATTTTCGAAGATAATGGAAGATTGAGGTCCCTGATTCTATCTCAACTCATCTCCTTCGATTAGAAACCCTGATCCACTTATCTCTCCCTAGATCCACCCATCTCTCTTGTTGGTTAACCTCACCATTTACTATAAAAGAGAGGCATTCCATTGGGAAAAGGAGAGGACTCTTGAGAGTACCAAACTTATGGTCTTACAGTATTGTGGAGATAGCTAGAGGAGAAGACACTTGGAGCTGGAGGATTGGCTTGGACATCAAGCACCTTTTGTAAGTATTCTTCAGGTTGTAATGGAATAACTTGTCTTGTTTTCCCAAATCATTTATGTTAATTTTGTTTTAATGATATGATTTGTACCTTTCATAGATTTAGATTCTAACTCATGTTTCAGGTTGCTAGAGAATAGTGCATTCTTGTGTCTTGGTTCCATTTTGACAGGTTCATTTGTGAGGGCTTGGAGATTGGAACAACTACAAAAACAAGCGTCTGGATAGAAGGTCAGTTGAACTTCTTCTACTCTTTCTAGCATTTTAATCTTGAGGTGTTTATTAGATCTAGGGATTCAAGGTAGCATTTGTTTTGACTTGTTTCTTGCTTTAAAGTTAGTTTAAAGTCTGCTTTAAAGTTACGAGAGTTTTGTCTTATCCGTAGGACAAAATTCTACATAACAAGAATGGCGACTCCGTTGGTTTTGATTACTACTTAATTGATTCAATTCATAGTCATTTATCTTTGCATTGTGAGATTTTGTTGCACTTCAAACTAGTTTGAATATTGGTCCTTTTTGACCTTTATTCACTCCTCCTCGCAGTATTTATCTCCCTGTTTGATCACTGAGTCCCCTGGGTGGGAAACAACCCTGAAAACTTCATTTCATTTTCTCAAGTTGCACTTTTTCCTTACCTTGCCACAGTACCGCGCCCTCTGAACGGCTTCCAGTGCGGTAGTACCGCGTTCTACGCCTTAATACCAGAGCGGTATTGTCCTAGTGCCGCGCTCCAGTCAGACCATCACCCGCGGTAGTGTCTGCAAATTTGTAAATTTTTTTTAATACTTGCTTGGTTTCCAGAGTCTCTCTCTGCCTTAGATAGTGTTTACTGTTGCCTATTAGCATCCTGACCAATTTTCAGTCTGCATGGTGTGCTTATTACCCAGTTTGTGAGCTTGATTGTTGATTGAATTAGTGGCACTTTTGACATATTGGTCATTTTTCCAGTTTGATTACATTGGTTTGATTTTTTCACCCCAACCAACTCAACACCACTGTTCTCTGTTACTGAATCCTGTAGCTTTTACAGTCACATTATTGTTATCATTTTTTCAGTAATTAAAATATTATCATTTGAGAGCAATTTTGTTGTTTAAATTGAAAAAGTCTACCAGCATTATTTTGCATTAGGAAATGGATCATTGATTTTGCCACAAAAAATTCTAATAGTTGAAGCATCGTAGATTGTAGGATCAGTGTATTTAAAGGAGTGTTTACTTCAGTTTGGCTTTGTTTATAAATCAAAAAAGAAAAATCTCAGAAAAATCTCTTACTCTGATGTTTGCTTGTGAAAAATTTCATGCATATTTGATCGAAGAACCTCTATCTTTACCCTAGCTAGATTTCATCGAAGACAAAGGCTTATTTTTTATTCATTCTCATTTGCATGGTTTGAGTCGTCATAACACCATCAAGTTTCATGTCCACTACCTGATTGAGTAAGACAGCCACTAAAATTAATCACCCTAACTAAACCAACTTTAACCTCACTTGAGGAAATCAAAAGAATTTGGTAGTTAGGTAGGACACCGGGGATAGGCATCAAAATAATTCCCCCTTGTCATTCTCATATGAGACATAGTCGTTGTCTTTAGGGAACTAAAATCCTCTAGTAATTATTGACACGGTCACAGCTAGTTTGTGGAGGGGCCTCCTGACTATTTTTAACTTTCAGGGGTTAAACGGCCGCGAGATTGAGAACCGGATAGACTCTGTGGAATACTGCACTCCACTTAGCCCTAAGGCAACATCGATTGCTGTCTTCTTCGGAAGGCTGAAGTGCCCAAAACCTTTTCCGACGTGTCATGAACGAGGTAGATTAGTATCTATTCTACTAGGGCTCTTTTACCCAGGATCCCTTTCGGTAGAGGGATATCATTCTTATATCGGTCTCTCATGTTGTATTGTTCGACTTGGATTTCATCACCTTGCGAAGGATACAGCTTGTTGAGGTCTCCAACTCTTAGTTAGGAGTTTGCTTGGTGTCTCATTTTCATAGAGGGTCATTTTTTCTTTGTAGGGACTGCTTGTTGGCATTCTGGCCATTTTTTGTATTAGCTCGCTTATTGAGACAGCGGTCTCAGTATAGATTTTAGAGCTTACCTTTTTTTGGCCTGTGAGCCTTGCTTTTTCTAGCTCCTCTTCTGCACACTCGGTTGCATTAGAGTTTTTGAGTTCTTTGTTTATGATACTGCCCCCAATTTTCATTTTCCTGTCATCATGTCAGATCAACCACGAAGATCACGAAGACAACAGGGCCTAATCCCTCCACCACCACCACCGCCACGGACTTCTGGTCTGCCTGCATCACGCATTCCTGCTCCTCCTGGCCGCGGTGTTGGTCGAGGAAACATTCCACCACCGATACGTACAACATCTTCAGTTACGCCCGTAACTGCTACACACAGCACCGTCTCAGAATCTATTGCAGCTTCTGCAACCACTAGCATGTCTGAGACTTCCACTGTCACCTCACCCACTGTCATTCCAGATTTATCTGTTACAGTGGACACAGTTACAGCAGCTGAACCTAGCACAACCCATAGTACTAGACCAGAGGTCATCCTTCTACCGGATGCCAACACTTCCCGTCCATCAGAAACTTTTCACGATGATATAGACAGATCTATTGGCACCACAGAAGGGTCCGACCAGGACATACCTGGCTTAATTTCAGTCCCAGGTGGATACGTTGAAATCGTTGAAGATACTCGTCTACCAGACACACCTTTTGAACCTGATTATGGCTTCATTACTTCCCAGGAGGAACTTCCGCCTGTTATTACTACGTCACCCAGTGTCCATCCTCAGGAGACAAGTTCTTCTAGCAACGTACCTCATACTTTACATCTACCCAACCTCCCACCGGGACATGAAATCATGGCTTCCATCCAGTCTATTATGGTTAGCCTAGCGAACTCTCCGTTAGCATCGGCACAATTTAGACGCAGCACAGAGCAAATGCTTTCAACAGCGTCTAGATATCCCCCCGTTTCTCGTCCTTCTGACTATAGGGTTCCCAATGTCCCGTCTAGCACAGAATTTCATCACTCCTTTGCAGACGGCTCAGGACCTTCGGACTTTACTATACCTAGGTTCCCACCGGATCCCAAAAATCTTTTCCAGGATATGAACTCGGACCCAGTTCTCATTGGTCCTCCTATCATTGAACACGTTATGGACAACGCCGACACCCCTGGGCTAAATTCCCCACATTTGCTGTCATCAGCAATGTTTGGTGCATGTTCTATGAGGGATAACCCAGTTTTTTCTCTGTCCTCACCTGTCCAATATGGACGACCTCCTCCGCAAATCGGTACTTTTGGCACCGTTGGCCAATCCATGCTATCATATTTGGCTAGCGGCGGAAGAACACCTAGTCATACTACTGGATCTTCTGTTTCGACCGGAGGATCACCTTCAGCCACCATTTATACTATTTCAGGAGGTGGACAACCGACCGCAATGGTCCCTAACTCCAACATACAAACCCTCCCTGCTGGGCCATCAACCCAATCAGCTGGGGGGCAACCTTTTGTTGGGAACCCCATTGTTGGTCAACAACCTCCTCCCATAGGGTCATCAACACAACCAGTTGGAGGACAACCTTTTGTGGGGAACCCCGTTCCTACTCAACAGCCTCCTCTCATAGGGTCATCCAACCCATCTGCTAGCGGACAACCTATTGGTTCTATCCAACAACTATCCCAACCAACAACATCTACTCAGCATGGTATGTACACCACACCTGGCAGTGGGCAACCTTATTCCAGTATTCCAACCGGACCTCATTCTCAACCTCCCCCGTCAGGCATGCTTCCTTCTTGGGATCATCAAATCCCACAGAGTGGGGGGTACTCACTTTTTGGAAACTGGAACCAAGCTGGGGGGCAATCTCAGATTTCCCCCAACTTGAATTCTGGCTTCCCTTACCCTTCAGCAGCTACAACTCCATGGAACCCATCACTTCAATTTCCACTCGCTCCTCAAGCAGGAACGAGCCTTCCATGGACACCACCGTCGCAGCCACCTCCCAACCCTGCTATGGGAAATCCTCCACTTACACAATATAGTGGTAACATCCCTGGAACACAACAATTCCAAGGAACTTTTTCCCAACAAGGAACAGCAACCATTCCTGGGTATCAACAACCTCAGGGTACCATACCCACTCAGCAGAACACTTACCAACCGGCTGCTTACAATCAACTGGTTAACCAGATGGCTCACTATCCGCAGAACTTCCAGCAGTATCCCGCGGGAAACACATATGGGTATAACACACAGCAGCATGCTATGCAGGGCCCTCCAGGGTTCTCTGCACCACATGGTTATTACTCATACCCGCATACCAACCGTCAACTTCCCTTTTTGGCCACACTTGACTTACCTGATTTGTCGAGGCTTATAAACGATCCTATATGGCATGAACCTCATTGGCCACCTATTCCAGCCAAACTACCATCGTACATTCCCAAGTTCGATGCTAAGCCCGGGGAAGACCCCAAGAACCACGTGATGACCTTCCATCTTTGGTGTTCATCCAACTCCTTGATGGATGATTCCATCCGACTTCGGCTCTTCCAACGTACGCTTACCGGAACGGCAGCAAAATGGTACATCGAGCTGCCACAACACTCTTTTCGTGATTTCAACACTTTGGCTATGCATTTTCTGACTCATTTCCAGCTCCCCATCCGGTATGAGACGGGAACAGAATTGTTAACTTCACTGCGTCAAACCACTTCTACACATATTTCGGATCACATCCATGAGTGGCGACGATTCCGTAGGCTAATAAAGGCACCTATTCCGGATCAGCTACTTGCTAATTGGTTTACAAAATCCTTTTTGCCTCCCATAGCCAGAGATATCGCTATGCGCGGACCGGTTACAGAAGAACAAGCCATCTCGGCAGCCCAGTACATGGATTTGGTATACACTCAATCCGGTACTTTACATGAACTTCTTCCACACGCCTCCCGCGTTCACACTGATCCAACGAAGCCTACCATTGAACCCCCCATTGATGGTATTGTCGGTTCAGTCAAGACACAGCCTGCTACCAACTCGATGGGACAACAAGCTTCTGCTTCCCCCGCTTTTACCCAGGCTGTTTAAAAAACAACTACTTCTCCTGCTGTTTCCTCCGAACTGAACGCAGTCCAATCTACGTCACAACCATCCGGGGGAAAGAAGAAAAACAATCGTGGTAAACCCAAGAAAAACCAGCAGGAGAACCCCAAGCCACAACCCACCCAGAATGACTAGAAACCACGTCGGAAAGCTAAGTTTCCCTGCTTGATTTGTCAAGATGATCATTATACGCGTTACTGTCCCTACAAGGATGAGGTCAACAAGTTCGTTAAAGGATCCTCTCTCCCAGCAGTGTTAACTGACCCTTTCCCCCAACAGCAACAGCAAATGGTTGCCCAAGAATCCCCACAAGGGGGCAACCCGACCAATCCCACCCGCGGAGAGACGTCCACAAACCGCGAAATCCTGATGACTAGTAACGAAGAGGTTCATATCACCACTCGTTCAAAGATGTGTGACAACCCTCCAAGTTCAAACAAACAATCGGAGATAGCCAAAGGAAAATCTCGCGTTGAAGATATGATTCCTATTCCCCCCCCTAACGGTCATCTCCATATCGAGAGGCCGCTGCTGGACACAGTGTTACGCCCACCCAAGGGCACCATACGAAAGGCGACATTCAATCCAAATGCACGAGCTGCCCAAAACTACATCATTGTTGAAGATTTGGCTCAAGCACCTTGCGCCATGTCGACTCTCGAGGTTCTCCAACACTGCCCTACGCAGCGTACAACCCTACTTTCAGCACTGGGGGCAATGGACCCGGATACTTCAAACTCCATCATGTTTAACTTGGAGCACGCCAAACCTAGGCTTTCTCATCAGTTATCCTTCCAGGTACATACAAAAATCCGTGGAAATACCATCCATCGCACAGTATTAGACCAAGGTGCTTCCACGTCGATCATGTCTTTGAACTGTTGGAGAGCCTTAGGCTCACCCGAGGTCACCACTTCTCCTACTACTCTCAGGGAGTTTGATGGACACGGTTTTCAACCTTATGGACTCATTCCCTCAATTGGTGTTGAACTAGGGGGCAAAATAGTATCCGTACACGTTGAAGTCGTAGATGCACCATTGGACTACAATCTCCTCCTTGGACGGAACTGGTTTTATGCCATGACCGCCATAGCATCTACAGTCTTCCGGATTGTGCAATTTCCTCATGAAGGGAAAATTGTCACTATTGATCAATTGGATTACTGTATTCCATACTCCCATCCAAACTCCGCCAACACCGTCCCGTTATTGGATCAACCACGGTACCGGTTCCAAGACGTTGGTGTTGGTCTCATGAAGGATTCATCCCTCATTGGAGTTTTTCCAGAGCTTGGAACCCATGTTCAACCAATTACCATGATTTCATCGAGTATCACCCCGTCCAATGATTCATGGGTGATTCCGAGGCCCTCTCAGATTGAAGACTACGACAACTCTATGCCTCTAAACATAAACCTCGCAGCATACAGCGCGATCCAATCAGCCACCGATTGGGTCGACTATTCTACTGATAACACCGTGGCCCAGCTCTCGGCTGAAACTCATCCATACCCACCACTTTTTGATCCTCTCAATTTGATTTTTCCCACCGACGAATCAATTATGGAGGTTATGTGCGGTGATGAGCCACCATGGGGAGATTTTCATCATCGATCTTCATTCCCCACTATTCAGCCACTTGAGCCTGATACAAAACCCAGCACTTCACTTGGGATGGTTCAAACCAAGTTCCCCACTTCCCTCGACGAGGTATTTTCAGAAGGAAACTTGGCCAATCTTATGGCAACCACTCCCATCGATATTTCAGTGAAGCCTGGTATCGTGGAAAATGTACACATCGGCAAAACATGTACTCCCCTCGAAACGGAGTTCTATAGTGCCCACTTTAAAAATTTCCACGATGTTTTCGCTTGGAGTTATGAAGAGATGCCAAGGATAGACCCCTCGATCGTGGTCCACGAAATCCCAACTTTCCCTGGCGCCCGACCTATTCTGCAGAAACTTCGACCCGTCCATCCTCGTAAGGCAGCCGCCATTAAAGCAGAAGTTGAAAAACTTTTGCGTGCTGGTTTTATCTATCTTGTCCCGTTGACAGAATGGGTATCCAACATCGTTCCCGTAGCCAAGAAACAGGGAACGATTAGGGTCTGTGTTGATTACCGTGATTTGAACAAGGCTTGTCCAAAGGAAAACTACCCAACTCCGTTCATCGACCAGATCATCGATAACTGTGCCAGAAGTGTCATCTTTTCATTTATGGATGGCTTTTCTGGCTACAATCAGATCGATATCCTCCCAGCCGACCAACACAAAACGGCCTTTATCTGCCCTTGGGGGATCTTTGCATATCGAAAGTTACCTTTTGGCCTGAAAAATGCCGGGGAAACTTTCCAACGGGCGATGTCATACGCATTTCATGACATCAAACATATTGTAGAACCATATCTTGATGACCTCCCCGCTCACTCTCGAACTCGGGAAGACCATCCAGACCACCTAAGCGCCATTTTCGAAAGGTGCCGTCGCTACAATATACATTTGAACCCGCATAAATGCGTCTTCTGTGTAGAAGCCGGAAAACTGTTGGGATTCATAGTCTCCAAAGATGGGATACGTCTAGATCCCGCAAAGGTAGCAGCTATCTTAGCCCTAACTTCACCCACCAATATTCCAGAACTTCAATGTTTGCAAGGGCATGCAAACTTTCTACGCTGTTTTATCTGCAATCTGTCCGAGATAACAAAAGGCTACATGCGGCTTCTCAAGAAAAATGTTCCCTTCATCTGGGATGATGAATCCCAACGCTCCTTTGACAATCTAAAGGCAGCCTTAACTAAAGATCCTGTGATTCAACCCCCCGATTACACACGGGACTACATTCTTTATCTCGCAGCCTCGATTTCCACCATTGGTATGGTGCTGGTCCAGGAAGACCAAAACGGCATAGAACATGTGGTATACTATCTCAGTAAGAGTCTTCTTGACTCCAAAACCTGCTATTCACATGTTGAAAAACTGGCTCTGGCAACAGCATTTTCTGTCCAGAGATTCCGCCACTACATCTTACTCCGCCGGACCACTATTATAGCCGACTTTAACCCAATGTATTACATCCTCACATGTCAGGTGCTTGGGGGCAAATACTCTCGTTGGATCGTCATCCTTCAGGAGTTTGACTTGGAGTTTGTCAAGGCTAAGTCCAAGAAGTCTTTGGTCTTCGCGGAGTTAACTTGTAACTTGCCCCGTGCTACTGAGCAACCCGAGCCCATTGATTCTCTTCCTGACGAATCACTGTTCCTCATTAGCACGTCTGATCCATGGTATGGGGATATTCTCTTATATCTCCAAACCCAACGCTTCCATCCCGATCTCACCCGCGATGAACGGCGACGTATCAGACATCACGCAAAATACTACCTTATAGTGAACGATACTCTGTATCGTCATGGTGTCGACACTGTCCTTCGACGCTATTTGACCTTAGATGAGGCAGAGCGCGTTCTCAACGACTGCCACGCTGGAGCATGTGGTGGTCATCTCTCTGGGATGGCTACGGCCCATAAAATTCTGCGAGCGGGATACTTCTGGCCCTCAATTTTCAAAGACTGCATTGAAACAGTCAAGAAGTGTCCGCCATGTCAATTCTTTCATAGCAAAACACGCTCGCATCCTGCTCCACTCCATCCTGTCATTGCCGTCGGCCCCTTTTCCAAATGGGGCATCGATTTCATGCACTGTAAGCCCACTTCAGCCGGGGGGCATAGCTATGTCATAGTAGCGGTCGACTATTTTACAAAATGGGCTGAAGCGATGCCTACGTATGCTGAAGACGGCAAAACAACAGCACAGTTCATATTCAATCATATTATAGCTAGATTCGATGTCCCACAGTCTATTGTGACCGATTACGGTTCCCATTTCAGGAACCATATGATCGAAGAACTAAGTGCCAAACTGGGTTTTCGCCATGAAAACTCAACCCCGTATTACCCACAAGCTAATGGCCAAGTTGAAGCCATTAACAAAGTCCTGAAACGAATGATTCAGCGTATTGTAGGTACCCAGAAATCCAATTGGCACTCAACTCTGTTCTCAGCACTGTGGGCATACCGAACCGCAGTGAAAAGTGCTACGGGGTTTACACCATTCCAACTGGTGTATGGCCTAGAAGCCATTCTGCCGATTGAATGTGAAATTCCATCACTCAAAATAGCCATAGAGCTACTTCTACACACTACTTCCAAAGAGGAACGATTTCTATACCTAGCTAAGCTAGATGAAACCCGCCGCGACGCTGCTCTGGCTAATGAAGCTCACAAAAAATGCGTCAAAGCTCAATACGAAAAATCCGTTCAGACTCGGATATTCAATGAGGGTGACCTCGTACTTACATATGATCAGATGCATGACAAGCTTGGAAAAGGTAAACTTGAATCTATGTGGTACGACCCCTTCATTGTAAAACGTGTCTTAGAAAAAGGAGCCTATGAACTAATCGATTGTGATGGTACACCATTGGCACGGCCCCGCAATGGGCTATACCTCAAACGTTTCTACGCATGAGGTTACCCTACGTGGGTTACTTGTTGTACATAATGTACTTAGTTTTCTTTTGATTTCTTTTTGGTGTGCGCGTGGACCTCATGTATCCACTCTTACTTTGGCTCGTGACTTTATGCGCAGATGTCTGCCTACTTTGGATTCGCCGACGGTGCAAGCCGACATACCCAGAATCTTGCTTCCGCAGCATGGGTAATCTATTCCCCCACTGGCGAGTTGATTTCTTCAGGAGCCAATTGTTTAGGTCCTGCAACCAATAATATCGCGGAGTACCATGCAGTCATTGGTCTCTTGACAGAGGTTGCTTCACTCGGGATTGACTCCTTATCGGTCTTTTTAGACTCCCAACTCATGGTTTCTCATCTAAACTGTGTTTACACAGTTCGCGATCCTACGCTACTTCGTTTATTTCAAAGAGTACGCCTCTTGGAACGATCATTTAATTTTATTACATATCATCACATACCGAGAGAATTCAATTGTATTGCTGATTCATTGGCTAATTACATTTTGGATTGGCATCTTGCCCATACATAAACACATCATAAAAAATAAAATGCACAAGTCATTGTAAATATTTAGATCATAAATAGGTCCATATCACTGTATATATAAAAAGTGTTCTTCCCAAAATACATAAAGTTTGTGTCAAAGACAAAATTTGGGACCAAATCCCATATATACAAAATTTGGTTCTCAAAGCCTACATATCGTGTACATGCCGCAAAAAGATCAAAAGACCATCTATGGAGACCTAGGAGACCTATCATGTCCCTCATCGGACTCCTCCCACTGCTGGTGGTAACATACTATAGCCCGAACCACCTTGTGAAGAAGTCGACTGATACGACCAGGCACACCTACGGTATGCCGCTGGAGGTGGTAAGGGACGTCATCCATCCTCATAGCAGGGATGCCATGAGTCAATCCCTGCAAGTTCCTCTCAATGTCCCGAACACCTCCTGCCTCATCAAGAACAGCTTGACGATCGACACCACCATGACGTAGCGGAGAGTACCTAGCTGGTCTCTGTGGCCCACGATCTGTAACATGCATGAGAATATACATTAGGCATCTTTTACACATTCTAAAAAAGCAATAAAAATTAAATATTCAAAAAGAAAAAATACATATCCATGAAGGTCATACCAGAGTCATCCCAGTCATCATCCTCTGGCAATGCCAAGTTGATGTCCTCACGAAAATCTACCCCGGAGTAGGGATAGTCATCAATCATAACTATCTGCTCCTCTAGCCAAGAGAAGAAGTCCTCTCCAAAGGCTAGCCGCTGAGGTCCCCCGAGGCGTCCAGCATAGTCACTCCATCGAGCCATCCATGGCTCGGTAGGTGGATAAGGGTGCATAGATATCTGTGGATGCAGTAGTGGCACCCTCGCCAGAAAGAAAGTAACCAGGATGCTCCCATAGCCAAACTGGGTATTTTTCCCAGTCCTACACTTGTGCACTTGTTCTTTCATGTTGGACAACACTGCCTCACACCAGTTGAAAACTGTTCCTCCCATGCACTCTGCCGCAAGATTCACTTGTGTGCGGGATTCCTGATGTGGACTCATGCTTCCTGCTGCACGCATGATAGTAAATAGTACGGTTTTCACAGGAAGATTTATGACCTCCTTTATGGCCACCTTCCCACTTTTCTTACTCGAACCCACCTGGCAATACCGAGCAATCAAGTCATCTGTGCTTGAGTCTGAAGCTGAGTATCCAGTAAAGTTCACCCGGGCCCCTCTTTTCGAGAGGCCCATGAGGAAGTAAATATCCTCGAGTTGGATTTCAAGCACATGCTCTCCCACTCGGAAATCTCTAATGTTAGGGTCCCACAATTGGATAAGATGAGTAAGGAGCTTGGGTTGCTGACGAATCCCTTTGGTTTTGAAGAACTTTAGAAAACCACATTCTCGCAATGCGGTCACGGTTGGTAAGTCATTTTCGGCTGCAAAATCATCCGCTTCGTGCTCTCTCTCTTTCCAGTTTACCATTTTGCTTTGAATAAGTTGCAAATCCCTGCAAAAGGTCAAACAAAGCAATTAGTAACTATTTAGCAACTTAGTTCCAGCAGAAAATTGGAGAAAATTTGATTTTTTAAACTCAAATTTCACCTTTGCCGTGTCTGAGGGATATTCTACCGCGTGGTAGTCCACACTACCGCGCCTCGGTTTGGGCATACAGAGCGGTACTGTGAGACAGTACCACATTTTTCGATAGAGCCCCCACGCGGTAGTGTGAAGGGCGATTCTTGCCTAAAAGGGCTCACTAAAAAATCAAATTTTTCCTGGTGAAAGCAAAAATTTCTTGCATAAAATGAAAGAGGGGCTCAAGCACTCTTACCTGGCGCAGACGGCTATCGAAATGGTGTCCCAGAACTCCCGGTATGGATCCTTGAAATCTTGCTCCTAAATGGGTGAAAATGTCTCCTTTGGGTAAAAAACACAAATGAATAGTAATTTCTATTTTTTACCGTTCCTTATATAACATTTTTTCACATTTTTTTTAATTAATTACTATTTTGAATAGTTGAAATAAACCCTTGTTCACATTTGCTAATGCCCAGTTTTTGAGCATTTATTGACAGGATCCTCGGTAAAAATGCGATACATTTACACTGGTGTTTATTCATGGTTTGACCTTCATTTCGAGCCCACTTTATCTTTTTCGTGCTCTGGATTTAAAACTTGAAAAAGATTCCAAGTGCTTTTACACCCGTGTCGTGCTTGTCAAACTCGAGTAAACGGTGTTGAGTACGGTCAGCTTTACTCATGCTCGTTAAACAATGAGGAAAGTATTATCCTGGTTGTATTTTATTCTTTTTTCGGACCAGAATAATTTAAAATTACGAAAAAGATCATAGGAGTCCATAGTTAAGCTCTTTTCAGACTCCTTAAAATTGAAAAGATTTCCAAGTGATCTTGACTCTTTCACACTTGTAAAAGTATTTGAAAGGTCGTCTATTCGGTGATAGGTTACCCCTTTTTCGGCCCGTCTAGACTATTTACAAGAAAGGTATACCTCAGTCAATCTCGGCTAGGAGAGTTCTCTCGGGAATTGTTTTACACTTTTTCGGGATCGAGGGACTAAATTTTACGAAAAAGTACATTATGGAGCTTCCTTTAAGTTTTTCAGGCTCTCTAAATATGAAAAACTACCGAGTTTTCCTTCCTTGGACTCGTTAAAATGTTAACATCGAAGGACCCACTTTGGGACGAACCCCTCCTTTCTCAGGTTCTTAAAACATGTGAGATTGGACTCATACATGAGATGAGCTACACCAAGCATCTGTTATCCTCTTCAAGCTCGCAAAACAAGAAAGAGGTACTCGTCCATCATGTCGGGGAAATATGGGGGGATAAGTCAAGTTTATTTATGGCAGCTTGTGAGTCGTTACCTTTGAACATGGCATGTGTCTGTCTCTTGTCTATATTTGGGGATCCATTTTTTCACTGAGTTATGGTCATCATCACGAGTCGTCTCCCTGGCCACGATCCTACTCATCCGATGTCTATCCTCTATTTGTCAATAATCCCTGCTGCCAAGTCTTGTTACATGCCATTATATGTTCAAAGGGTTGCGTTGTTCAGAGTCGTTCATTATGTCAGGCCTCCGCTGTGTTAGTACATACTCCATTGTTTCATCATCTTATCGTTCGTGCCGATTTCATGTCGATGATGTGGGAAACATCATGGCCCACCTTCGACGAGTCTATTCCTGTCGACACCAAATCACTATCCAGGAATTAGACTTAGGAATCAACCATTAGTACCTTGGTACCTGTATGCCTCAATGGTAGGTTTCCTCATGTTTGACAGTAGGTTCACATCATTGGTCTCTGATCAATCAATCTCTCGGATGCTCGACATCAACTCATTCATTCGCATTTCGTTGAGATGTACTATTGATACCTTGGGAATCATCGTCATCATTGGTGATCTCCCTCACATTTGTTAACGGTCCACATCATTGACCGGTAATCAAATGGTTTCTACCATGTTCGACTTCAACACCTTGTAATCACATGGTTAGATTTGTATCTTTTGCGATCGGGTAGAAGACCCTGAGCGCATCGTTGTATCTTGATTGCATCCAGGTTGCGATGGGGATGTCCTTTGTATTGTCACACAGATCCACTTATTGTATTGGTCGTGGCTGTGTCATTATTGTCTCATGGATCTACGCTTGTTCATAGTAGCCATGGTCTGTCCACAGTCTATATCATTTCAGTACTCATGGATCTGCAATGTATTGGTCGGCAGCCATGCTTTGCGTCATTTGTTTCCGAGCATGGGAATGCCCGCCTCCGTGGTATATCTAACACTTTGTTTCTGTTTCAGCTCCTTGTCGCTCTCCTCGATGCTATCTCTACACATTATGTTCGTAAAGTCTTTCGGCCATCAGTCCCTTCTGACCTCACACTTTAGGGGGCATCTGTTATACCTCTATATTCCACAGTGTCGCATCTCCACCACAAACAGAGTTGACGACACTTTCCCCACTGTTTTAAACCATCCAGAAAAGACAGATGATGAGTCAACCTTGAAGGTGAATCTATCCTGACAATTTCTGACCCACCTAAGACTTTATCTACACACACTACCGCGCCTTGCTAATTTGTCAAAACGCGGTACTAGACACTACCGCGCTATGCTTTTTCCCCAAAACGCGGTAGTACCGCGTTGTGATAAGACTGCAGAACGCGGTACTCTTTTAATAACCTTTTTCCCTTGGCTTGTGGGATTTTGGATTTTCGAAGATAATGGAAGATTGAGGTCCATGATTCGATCTCAACTCATCTCCTTCGATTAGAAACCCTGATCCACTTATCTCTCCCTAGATCCACCCATCTCTCTTGTTGGTTAACCTCACCATTTACTATAAAAGAGAGGAATTCCATTGGGAAAAGGGGAGGACTCTTGAGAGTACCAAACTTATGGTCTTACAGTATTGTGGAGATATCTAGAGGAGAAGACACTTGGAGCTGGAGGATTGGCTTGGACATCAAGCACCTTTTGTAAGTCTTCTTCAGGTTGTAATGGAATAACTTGTCTTGTTTTCCCAAATCATTTATGTTAATTTTGTTTTAATGATATGATTTGTACCTTTCATAGATTTAGATTCTAACTCATGTTTCAGGTTGCTAGAGAATAGTGCATTCTTGTGTCTTGGTTCCATTTTGACAGGTTCATTTGTGAGGGCTTGGAGATTGGAACAACTACAAAAACAAGCGTCTGGATAGAAGGTCAGTTGAACTTCTTCTACTCTTTCTAGCATTTTAATCTTGAGGTGTTTGTTAGATCTAGGGATTCAAGGTAGCATTTGTTTTGACTTGTTTCTTGATTTAAAGTTAGTTTAAAGTCTTCTTTAAAGTTAAGAGAGTTTTGGCTTATCCGTAGGACAAAATTCTACATAACAGTGTTATTCCTCTATAAGGAAGTGTCGTCATTTGTATTGACAAGTGTCGCAAGTGGATTAACTTGCGGATGGGTTATTAGACTACCTGATGTGGGTGTCGGCCCAGAATATATGTAACTGGGGTTATTAGGCTGAGTTAGACAATTCATCCCCATAAGTAATTAGGTAGGTCAAGACAAGTATAAATAGAGAGTTGGGATTCTCTATTTTGATCATCTCAAAACTCACTCTTCTCTCACTCAGAAAGTGGCGCACATTAGAGGAGGAGGATCAGCTGCATATTAGGAGACTATCTATTGTATTTGGTTGTACTTTGGTTGAGCCATTGCTCTATCTATCTCTGAGAAAGTTGTGGGGTTTTTCACCTTAGGGTTTTCCCCACGGAAACTATGTGTGTCTATTATCTCATGCTTTTGATTCTTGTGATGCTTGACATGCTTGATATGATTGTTATGCATTGATATACTATACATGTTATTCTCTCAGTAAAGATCCTATAGCATATTGAATTAATGCTAAAAATCTAACATGGTATCAGAGCTAACCTGAGAAGAAGACATTGTGCAGTTGCGGAAGCTAGGGCTTCTTGTTTTTGGGTTTCTCTCCACAGATTTTGGGAAATAAATATGATGGATTGACTCTCCTCAGCAAGGTGAATCTATCTGTCCAATCAGAATTCAATTCTGAGCACTTTCAATTTTTGCCCTAAAAATTATGGTTTCCTCAAAAATAGAAATTTCTTAAATCTGAAGACACAGCTGGAAGCTCATTGTAAAATCAAACGCTTAGAGCTTTGAATCAAGATTCTTGGTTGGGTAGATCTCGGGGAAACGCAAACCCTAATCCGACACCAAATCCAGCTTTCAGCAAACAAGTGGTAAGACCTAAATCTTTTCTATTTCCATTTGAAGTACTCTTTAAATATGTCTCACCAGACCAAGCTTGAGGATAAGCTTGAAGGAGCTAATAACTTTCGAGCATGGAAGTATAGGATTGGGTTAATCCTTGAAGAAAATGAGTTGGATACTTATATAAGTGAAGAGGTCCCTGTCCCAGAGGCAGAAGAGGCTAAGGCTCTTCACAAGAGGAATTTGGTTAAGGCAAAGAGGATCATTGCTGATTCTATTAAAGATCATCTCATTCCCCATGTGTCATCCCTAAAGACACCAAAAGAGATGTTTGATTCCTTGACCAAATTATTTGAAGGAAAGAACATAAATCAAAAGATGACCCTGAGGAATCAATTGAAGAATATCAAGATCCAGAATGCAAAGACTTTGTAGTCATATTTCTCAAGGGTCTCCCAGATAAAAGAACAACTTGAAGCTGTGGGTGAATTTGTAGAAAATGGAGAAGTGGTGATGACCACTCTTAATGGCCTCCCTAGGTCATGTGATTCCTTCATCCAAGGAATTTGTGCTAGAAATAAACTTATCTCTTTTGGTAGACTTTGGAAAGAATGCTCACAAGATGAAGCTCGAATTGTAGCCAGAGAAGAGAATATGGGGAGTGAGGACCAAGCACTCACATCTCACTCCAAAAGGCATGGTGACAAGAAAGCTCACCATCATGGCAAGAAAGGAAAATATCAGAATCAAAGAAGTAGTCCCAGACATCAAAGGGACATGACCCATGTCCGTTTCTATACATGTGATGATAAGGGACACTATGCAGAGGATGATGAACCTCCCAGGAAGAGGGCTAGAGAAGATAGTGAAGATTCTTCAAGTGATGAAGAATATGTTTTGATTTATGCTCTCACTGGAACCATTACTCACGGAAGTAATGATTGGATCATAGATAGTGGGGATTCTAAACATATGACAGGATTCAAAGAAACCTTTTTGAATCTATCTGAACATGATTCACCCCACAAGGTGATGCTTGGGGATGACTACCAATACCCTATCAAAGGAAGTGGTGAGGCCTCCTACAATCTAGAATCTGGGAAGCCTTTAAAGATGAAGGATGTTTTGTATGTACCTAGGCTCAAGAACAACCTACTCTCTATATCCGCATTGTATGCAAAAGGTATGAGGATTGCATTTGTGGATGGCCAAGTTCTAATGTGGCCAAAGGGAAATACCATAGATGATGCAGTAGTGATTGGAGAGCAAGAGGGAGGATTGTACAAATTAAAGGGACAACCTGGACATGCTATGAAGACAAAGATTCATCCATAGTCATGGATCACATAGAGGTATGTATAATTTTTTTTTTGTAAAGGTTAACTAATTTGTTATGCAGATCATTGAAGAGAACAAGAACACATTGCTAGACATAACTAGCAAATATGATGACCAGGTATGTTTTTGTTATATATATCGTATACTTTTGTATGATTGATAATGATTACTCTTGAAGTTACAAGTTTGAGTAATCTAGGGCTTATGCATATTATGTTTCTTACCTTAATTGATGATATGACTAACCAGAAGAGTCATAGGTTTGAGTAATCATGGGTTTAGGTATATTATGTTTATGACTAACCATATGAATGCTTATTATTTTTGTTTGAAATGATCCTGACTATACATGCTTGAGATTATTGTGTTTTGATAATATTAAGATTATACTAATGAATGTTTGATTATGTATGAGACCTTGAGGATAACACAATGATGTAACTAATAAGCATGCATAGGGATCGAGAATGAATATAAGTTCAAGAATAGGTAATCTAGGAAGAAAAGATCAAGAGGGAGCACACTCCAGTGGTTTCTGCAAGAATGCAGATATTCAGAGGGAGTTGATCATCTCTCTATATTCCACAACAGAAAGGTGTAGAAGAAGCTACTTCAGAATAGGACTCCAACAACTCCTGCAAGGAAGCAAAGATTCAGACGGAGTCCACCCAACAAACAAACAAAGATAAGTATTTAAATTATCATTTCTTGTATATCTGATTGTTTAAATTCAATGATGTATATACTTATGATTCCTAGACTTAGGTTGTGTATTATTCATATTAGAATAGTTGCATGACTGTATGACATATTTCTTTATGTATAAGAATTTGTTCTAAAAAATTTGAGATGTTTCTAATCATGCAATTTAACTTGTCTTGTAGGAAAGATCGTATACCATCACCTACAAAAGAAGGACTACAACATTTGTTCCAGAAACAAAGCTATCTATTGAAGATATTAAAGAACATGAAGTTCCTAGGATTTGGGATGCAGTATTGGAAGAATGCCATGATTTGTCGATTATGAAGAATGATGTTTGGGATGTGGTCCCAAGACCAAATGGGAAGTCTGTGGTAACTTCCAAATGGATCTATAAGGTCAATCATGCTACAGATGGTAGCATTGAGAAATACAAAGCTAGGTTTGTAGCTCGTGCATTCTCCCAGAAAGAAGGAATTGATTATGAAGAGACTTTCACTCCTGTGGCCAGATACACTTCCATTAGATCAGTACTTGCTCTGGCTGCAGTGATGAAATGGAAGGTACACCAGATGGATGTCAAGATAGCCTTTTTGAATGGTGTAGTTGAAGAGGAAGTGTATGTGGAGCAACCACTTAGGTTTGAGACACATGATAGAGGAACACATGTGTGCAAACTAAAGAAAGCCCTGTATGGTTTGAAACATGCACCCAAGACCTGGTATGGTAGGATAGATGGCTTCCTATCCAGTTTGGGCTTTACCAAGAGTAAAGCAGATTCCAACCTTTACTACAAGTTTGAGGAGGGAAATCCAGTGATACTACTATTGTATGTGGATGACCTGTTTCTGACAGGTGAGGATAGAATGATTGCTGACACAAAGAGGAAGCTAGCTACCGAGTTCAAGATGAAGGACTTGGATATGATGCACTACTTTCTTGGTATGGAGGTGTGGCAGAGTGCAGATGGAATATTCCTTGGACAGGGGAAGTGCGTAGTAAATATCCTGAGGAGTTTTGGGATGATGGACTGCAAGGCCATGGCCACACCTATGGCATCGAACCTGAAGCTTCTGTGTGATGCTTCTTCTAAGCCGGTTGATGCTATGTTGACTGCTTTTCTGGGCAGACCCGGGTTTTAATGAAGCGCAGCAACAAAACCCCTTGGCGCACTGGCCCTCTCGGCAACGAGCTGCGCGGCAGCTCGAGGTCTCACCCGAAGTGGCTATGGGGGGGTTAAGGAATCAGGTTTCCTTAACCGGGGTGACGCGGAGATAGCTCTTCCTTGAATGGTTCCTGTGAAATCGGCGGTCGGACCTTCCCGCAGGCCGCTCGGCGCAGCTGCGAGGATTCCTCCCTTGGCAGGTCTACTGCGCAGTTTCTCCTCTCTAACGCAGCAGGTAACTATCCCTTGGGTCGACGCGCTAAACACTTTCTCGCCCTTCACATCCAGCACAGTAACGCAGTCTGCTCTCGCCGCAGCGACCGTGCGTTACTACTTCTTTAGTACTTAAGACACTTATAGTTATCAAGGGATCTTTCCAACTTGCTCAAACAGTCACAAAGATAAGACAAAAGTCTTGCATACACAAATAATGAACTCTAAATAGTTATCATTCACGCAAACATTATAACAAGAAGATATAAGTGAAGCTCATCTCCTCGAGGAAAACCACGTCCTCAGGAGTTTTATATTAACCAGAAAATGATAGAGTTATACAATATGCTGCGCACACAGCTGCAGCCTTAGAACTTACAGGAAACTCCACGCACACAGCTGGGAGCCCTTCTCTCAAGCTTGTCTCCTCTCTATGGAGATTACAAAGGCACAGACGTCGACTCAGACTGTCTGGCAACTCAGGGATTAGCTCCTCGGCTATCCGATTTCCTCTCTAGTTCTACACACCGGGTAGAAAATACAGTGAAGGATAATCAACACATGATCTATCCTTTAGACTGGCTCTCTAACAGTCTAGCATCTAACTCTCTAACTCTCCAAAAGGAAGGAACTAGGGGAAGGGAGGAAGAAGCCTCTACCCATTACAATGATTCATCTATATAGGTAGCCATGACGGTCACACCTTTACAAAACTGTGGGCCTTTCCCAACAGTGATTCCCAAAAACCCTAACCACGCACATGGCTAGGTGTACTGTAGGCGCCGCTTGCAGTCACGTCGCCGCTTCCTGCAGGCTCCGTGAATTCCGGCGCAGATTGTGGGTATGGGCGATCGTCCTTCGCCTTCAATGCTCTGGTCCGTTGCTCCTCCTTGATCCGAGCAACCATAACTTCTGTACTAAGCCTTTAAATGAGGGTAGCTGAGCCCTCTACTCCATCGCCTTATTTATTATGGTAGCTGAGCCACCTTCATTCTTTGATGACGTGCGCGCGAGCTCCGCAATTTCCGGTCCGTGATCTGCGCTGAGATCATCCATCTGGCACCGTACTGCGCACCGTCTCCTTCTTACCCAAAACTTAGTGCTTGTCCCAAAATTTAGCACTTTCCTTCCATACTCGTGCTTTTTCTCAAAATTCGCAGCTTTTACTATAGCTGCGACCTTGGCCCCAACAGGCCCCCAACACTCACTTGTGGCTTGCCCTCGAGCCACTCGCACTAGCGCGTGGTCTTTGGATTTGCGCATCTGCGTTTGCTTGAATCTCCGCGAATGTTTTCTGCCACTTCGCAATAGCGGAGTCCAATTCCTCAATACACTGATCAGCTGTTTGCACTGTTTCTGCGGTTGTTTCATCTTTAGTGAGTGTATCAATGATCTCTTGAGACTCGGCAATCTCTTTGATTTTTGTCTCAATCTGGCCAACGATTTCAGCATACTCATCCATGAATGGCTGAATGCTGTTGGTGAGCTTCTCATCTTCAGTTCTGAGCTTGTGCAGTTGCTGCTACATTTTGCGCACTTCGCCCATTTTCTTCATCTTTGGCAAGCCTGTTAAGGACTTAGCTTCTTCATTCAGAACAGTGAGAGACTGTTCTGCAGCTTGCACCTGTTCTGATAGTCCCACTTTAAAAGGGAGGTTCACAAGCTCTGACCATGCTTCCATAGCCTGGTCCATCAGGTTCTTGGCTTCCTGTACTCGACCTTTCATTCGTGTGGAAGCTCTGCTCAATGCTTCGAATTGTACCTGCGCATCATCCGTAAGATGCGCAGCAACGCGAGCTTCTAGCTCAGCAATCTGGGTTTTATGGCCTTCTGCCATAGCAACTATTTCTTGCTCCAGGGTTTTCACCTTTTCGCCTATAATTTGAACTTTTGCAACCAGAGGGAGGTCTGGTTGAATCTCGCAAGCCGGCAATTCCTGGGCAATCTCTTCTATTGCGTTTCTGATGCCGGTGTCTTGCGCCTCATAGAGTGCAAGCTTCGCAGAGATATTCTTATGACTTTCCTTCAGCTCTATCTCCTGCGATTGCAGTCGTTGGTTTGCCTGGAAAGTAGAGAGCTCTCTAGCTCTCAACTCAAGAGAAACTTTCTCCTGTACAAGCTGTAGGGTTTCTATAGGAATCATAGACAAATTAATTTCTACAGGTCCAACTGTGCTTACCTGCAGTTCAGCTAGGGGATCTGGAAGTGTCATGCTGGTAGGCGGAATATGCACGACAGTGTGCCTTTCTGTGAGTTCCTCAACTCGCTCATCAGTTGGAATTTCTTGTGGCGCCTGCGAAGTAGATGCTGGCGCATGGGTCTGCGCAATCCTTCCTGCGAGACCTTTCAATTCTACAAACTGTAAGTCTAGAGCACTTCGGATGTGAGCATGCATGTTCCTCATCTCACGAAATTGCTCCTTCAAGTATTTGTCGACCTCCGAGGGAATGGCCTCAGTGGGATGCGACACTTTCTGCTTCTTTGTGGCTGGTTCTGTTGAGCCTTCATCGCTTCTTTGCTCAGGGGCTTCCTTGCCCTTATCTTTTTCTTGCGCAGCGGCGGGTGGCATCGCAGGTGCGATGTCAGCTGCTGCTCTCCATTCGTCCGACCACGACTTAATGGTTTCTTCGACATCTTCTGTGGTCATCCTGTAAAGACCTAGCGCCCAGTCACCTGGAATGTCGCAAGGCCGAAGGTAGAGTTGATGGATGTCGGCAGTAAAAGCCAACTTCCCGTCATACAATGTGGCTGTCTCCGCGCTCAGCCTTGGCATATCTTGTATGGTATCTCGGAGGAGATAGTAGTACTCACAAAAAACAGCGCGATTCATCTTGCGCTTCGCGGGATTAGGGGAATCCCAGAGGTTGATGTAGCGCATGCCGGCAACCTCTCCTGCGCGGCGTGGACGGAACTGAGTATTCGGGGGCTCCTTCCACCCGACGAGAGCGCATAGAATTAGAAGCCACGAAAAATGGAATAATTGGCCTGCATTGTCCTGCACATTCAGGCAATCAGCCAAAAAAGAATTCAGCAGGAAGAGAGACCAGTTGTACTGTTCTCCCTCCGCAGCTGCGATAGCGAGCTCTACGACAGCTCTAGTAACTTCTTTTGGTCGGCACTTGGTGAGAAGTCTGCCTGCAAGCAGACTTCCTGTGAAGCGAAGTGCCTCATCTTCAACTGTCGTGAGGTCATAAGCCCGACCTCCTCTTGTCAAGTTATATTTCTGGACCAGCTTTGCAGCTAATTTTCGGTCCTTCTCCTTCCCCACAAAATGGATATTGGGATCCTTACCCGCCTTAGATAGACCGGTGATGCAGTGTATCAGATCAACATTTAGATCAATTGGCCTCCCGAGCCAAAGGTAACCTCCATGAACGCAGGATAGCAGTGTTTTAACGACTGCGTTCACTTCATTGCTACGCCCAAAGTGCGGTAGCTTCAACAAATTCAAGAGTCCAGGGCGCTCAAGATTTGCTGCAAATCCCTTCGGGATAAACTCATCAACGTTTCTGGTGGGATTATGGACGATATCCAGATATCGGTCCAACTGGAACTGAGGATATGTCTTATAGTCTCCAAGGTTAAAATCAGAGAATTTAACCAATGGAATGTTTCCCAATAGTTGGCCTTCTATCCGCACACTAGCCGGTAGTGGCGGTAGCGGAATTGGATATTTTGCATTCTTCGGAATTTGTACATCCGGCGCATCATCTGGACGCGGCGGAATGTAGTTCACCATAGACGCGAGCGGCTCTGGAACAGGTTCCTCCGGCTGCTGCTGAGATGCTCTTGTGCCTGGAGATGTTCTGGGATCAGTAGCACCAGGGTGTACGTAGGTCGACGGCGTCACCGGAGTGGCCATGCCGAAATCTAAGCCTCGGCGTAGAAATTGACGAACAACTTCTTCAGTCGATAAATTCTCCGTTGTGAACCAATGTAAATAACAAAACTGTGGACAGCAAATGGCGGAACTGCGTAGGGTATAGACTCTGAAAACAAGGGAAAATAGTCTGCACACTCGGCTCTGAAAACAATAATGCAGATCTTCAAACACACTTATGCAACTCGAGACAGTAACCCGAAATTGATACAAGTGTGAGGTATTTATAGCCAGCGGGGTTAGTAAATGCGACCAAGTGGGGTAACGTAGCTATAGGCGGCTACAGATGAGTTGACAACACGCTATCCTCCTTGCCGTAGCGGTGCATTTAGTGTGATTGACGGGTTCTGACAGCCTTCCGGGAGAAGCTAATGCTTTC
Source organism: Larix kaempferi (assembly GCA_027924585.1). Classification (NCBI taxonomy): domain Eukaryota; kingdom Viridiplantae; phylum Streptophyta; class Pinopsida; order Pinales; family Pinaceae; genus Larix; species Larix kaempferi. The sequence goes on from BSBM01000378.1 coordinate 15,777,060, forward strand.
GGCGCCTGAGTTAAATGCAAATCTTTCGGAGATTAAGCCGAATCCGTCAGAACGGGTAGAATTAAATAGCGGCCTTATCCTTCATTTATTCAAACGCGGCTACATAACTGCTGTAATTCAAAATTTCCGGCGGGTCATTTCAACTTAGGAAACCGTGCCTCTATGGGTCCACAACAAAACTCTTTTCAGCGGCAAATTATGAAAGGGGACTTCGCAAGAGCGATAGTCCAATGGTCCACAAAGCAAAACTTCGCCAGAGCGGACTGCTAAGCTTTGCTCAAGCAATTTTTATTCAGGATGCGCGGATATTTCAAGGAACTGCGCAGGAAGCTGGAAACTGAGGGTGTGTCGCAGCTTCCGTGTAGACTAAATGCGATGTCTCTTTCAACTACACTGGGCATCTGCATTCTTGAGTAATATATTATGTCGACAGGGCGGAGTGGCCGTCACAATAAAGCTTAAGCCGACTCCCGTTTATCATTGTAGGTAGTAGTTCTCCATTCAGCTTCGCAAGCTGAACTGCGCCTCCATCTGTTATTTTTATTACCTGAAAAGGGCCTAACCAATGCACACGAAACTTGCCTGGAAACTTGATGAATTTACTATCGTAAAGGAGTACCAAGTCTCCTTCTTCAAAGTGCTTATGCTTAATGTGCCTGTCATGCCAAGCTTTCTGTCTTGCCTTCTGTACCTGTTGATGAAATCCGGCCATAAGTCTGTCTTCTTCTAATGAAAGCAGTTGCGAAAGTCTTTCATTCATAGTGTCAGGATCTGCCATTTCTGTAATTTGCGCAATTCGGAGACTGGGAACAATGTATTCCATGGGCATAACTGCTTCTTGTCCATACACCAAGCTGAAAGGTGTGTGACCTGTTAATTTCTTGCAAGTGGTTCTGTAAGCCCATAATACAGCTGTGACTCTAAGGTCCCAATCATCTCTTTGTTGATTACAGATTTTTGTCAGGGCATTCTCAAGAATCTTATTGAATGCTTCCACCGTACCATTAGCTTGAGGATGGTAGGGTGTACTCTTATGGTGATTAATTTGAAATTCTTCAGTAAGGGCCTCTATAGTCTCATTGAGGAAATGTGTACCTTGATCACTCATGAGGATCACTGGGCATCCAAACCTAGTGATAATGTTCTCGAAAATGAACTGCGCGGCAGTAGCAGCGTCGCAGTTCTTAACTGGCTTCGCCTCAGCCCATCGGGTGAGGTACTCAGTAGCTGTAATGATATATCTTGCGCCAGTTCTTTTTCCTGGTGGGTTAATAGGTCCTACAAAGTCAATGGCCCATTTATCAAAAGCACGCAGTGTGATCTGGGGTCTTAGCGGCATTTCATCTCTCCTTGAGGGTTTTCCTGTGCGCTGGCACACATCGCAACATTTACAGAATTCCTTAGTATCCTTGTGCAATGTCGGCCACCAAAGTCCTGCGGCTAATATCTTCTGCGCAGTCGGCTTTCCTGCGAAATGGCCTCCTGCGGTACCTGAATGCGCTTCTGCGATGATAGAGCTCTTTTCATGTGGTAAGATACATCTGCGCAAAATTTCGTCAGGGCCCAACTTATAAAGCTGGCCTGCTATCAAAGTGAAGTCTGCGGCTCTGACAACAAGTTGCTTCTTCTGCTGGATTGTAAACTCAGCCGGCGCTTGTCCGGTAGTGAGAAACTTAAGAATATCAGAATAATATTCATCCGCTGCTTGGATATAAAACAACTGTGCGTCAGGCAGATTGTCCTCCAGACTCGTAGGTTCCTCTCCTGACTCTATTCTGGATAGATGGTCAGGCCCTGCATTCAATCTGCCTGGCTTTACAATAACCTCAAAATCATACTCTTGAAAGAGCAGTAGCCATCTGCAAATTCTTCCTCCTAAAACTGGTTTATTGACCAAATATTTCAAAGCAGAATGATCAGTATACATTTTAAAGTGAGCTCCTAACAGGTAGTGTCTGAATTTCTGTAGGGCATACACCATAGCTAGTCCTTCCCGTTCTGTAGTGGTATAGTTCTTCTCAGCCGTAGATAGCTTTCTGCTGGAGTAAGCAATTGGGTGGTCAATACTTCCTTCTCCAGACTGTGTAAGCACGATTCCTAATGCTATGGAAGAAGCATCAACATGAACATGAAAAGGTTTTCTCCAATCCGGGAAAACTAGAATAGGCGCTGTGATCATCTTTTCTTTAAGTGTGTCCAAGCTCTGTTGGCATTCCTCTGTCCATTGGAACTTCGAATCCTTCTTCAGCAATATTTCCATAGGCGCTGTGATCCTTGCATATCCTTTGATGAATTTTCTGTAGTATCCTGTATGTCCCAATGTAGTGCGCAATTGCTTAACTGAGTTGGGCGCAGGTAAATTAGCAATGATGGCAACCTTCGCAGGATCCATCAGGAGTCCTTGTCTGCATACAATATGTCCCAACAAAATACCAAAGGGCGCACAAAATATACATTTTTTCAAGTTAAGGGAAATCTGATGCTGTCTACATTTTTCTAGCATCATGCGCAGATTCGCAATATGGTTCTTTAGTAAACCAAATACAGTCCAGTCATCAAAATAGACTTCTAAAAACTTGTGGATAAATTCTTTAAAAACAGCAACAACAACTCTAGAGAAGATAGCAGGTGCGTTTTTAAGACCAAAGGGCATTACCGTATACTGGAATGAGCCCCATTCAGTTGCAAAAGTAGTCTTGTGGCGGTCGTCCGGATGGATTCTAATCTGATGATATCCCGAAAATCCATCAGTGAAAGAGTAAGCCTCTTGTCCTCCAACATTATCAAGTACTTCATCTGTGAAAGGAGTGGGAAATGGGTCGTGCGCTGATGCATCATTGAGTTTGCGCAAGTCGACACAAATTCTTATTTCACCTTTCGTTTTCTTTTCTTGGACCACCATAGGACTAATCCAATCGCTTTCCTCTACTGGCTCAATAATACCTGCTGCAAGCATCTTATCAATTTCTTCTTTGACTTTTTCTTTGTAGCGCGGGTTCAACCTGTATGGGCGCTGCTTTACTGGCTTGGCGTCTGGTTTCAGAGGTATGCGCATCACTCCTAAGTCTCCTAGGATGCCTTTCATTTCTGTGAACTTGGTAGGAAAGATATCCTGGTAATCACGTAATAAATCTGAAACATGCGCAACGGTTTCATCATCCCAATAATCTCCTATAGAAGCAAACTTTGGGTCAGCTTCTGTACCAATGTTAACTTTCTTGAGCTTGACGTGTTCTGCGATGGCAGGAATATCAAGCTCGGGACCTTCAATATTGCGCGTCCCTTCTGATTCTGGGATATTGATGTTGCGAGGATCGTCCTCCTCATCTTCAGCGGTGAAGTTATAGCATTCCAGGGCATGTTCTATCTGGACAGCCCAATCTGGTTGGGAATATTCTGTTACTAGACCTGGTTCAAATACCTTCTTTTTAATACACTTCAGAGCCTGATCAATGCTTGGATGCTCTGACTCAAAGCTGAATGTAAGTTGAAAACTTTCTATCATAAGAGCCCAAGTAAGAGTGCCTTTGCGCAATTCTATTTCAGTATACCAATTCCTTGGAATTGTATCTAATGTGTGGATGAATTGGTGAACCCATTCATCTTCCGGAATATCTGACCATTGCTGAATACATGCTTCAATGTGTGACCTGGGGTCACTCTGTCCTTCATATTTGCGTAGCGCTTCGGCTGTGGTGTCCTGAAATCTGCGCAGTATCAATCTGCGACAGTCTTTCCATGTATGAATATTCTCCTTGTGCGCAATCCACCATCTTGCGGGTGTAGCGCGCAATGCTATATCCAGTGCCTGGATGCGCTGCGGTTCTGGAAGCTTTTGTTCATATTCCTGTATGAATTTAGTTACTTCAGTTAAGCCATCAAAAGTTGGAGTATCAATTAATTCTGTGCCAATCCATCGGATGGATTTAGTCATCATGGCGCAACGTCTTGCAGAAACCTCATGTAGACGATTCTGCCAGTTTTCCAATCCTGCATCTGAATCTGATGTGCACGAGCTATCACATCGCCAGCTGATATGGCCGTCTGCTGTGGGGTTGACATAGTCACTGTGGTTAGTGGTCATCTGATACAAGCTTTCCATGTGGCGCGCTTCCTCTTCTGCGCGAATGGGTTCTATATATCTTGGTCCTTGAATAGGATCAAGAGGTGCGATGACCCTGATCTGGTCATCCTCAAAGGTCATCTGTCTTTTCTTCAGGTTAATGACAGCCAAATTATCAAGTGCCCAGTCTATTCCTAACAGCGCTGGGTATGGTCTACTATCATCCATAATTTTGATTACTTCAAAATCTGCAGAGCTTCTTACTCCTTCAATATCAATAGGTACATTGGGTAATCTGCCCAATGGAGAGACTCGTTGCTGATTTGCGAGTCTTAGCTGGATAGGGGATCTTGTAAGCTGAGGGCTTCCCATCTATTCCCATGTCTGCATAGTGAGAACATTGGCTTCTGAGCCCAAATCTAACATGACTTCGTCCATTTCAAATGCTCCAATCTGCGCTGTAAGCCTCATCTCTTTTCCAGTTCTAATGTGACTCCTAATCTGGTGAACAGCACGCTGTGGTGTGTTCGTCGAAGCAGAGTGTTGGCACTGATCCAACAGGTGTTGGAGTTCTAGAGTTGCTTGTTCATTGCGCAACAATTTTAAACATTGTCGCAGGAACGCATGAACACTGCCTAGTGCATGCTCCTTATCGTCATCAGGTCTTCCAGCTGTAGTGGCCTGTTCTTGTACCAGGTTGTCTTGTCTTAGCACTTGCGATCTACTATTGTTCTGCGGAATTGCGGCAGAACTTGAAGCTCTCGGATCTGAGAAATACTCTTGAGCTTGCTTAAATGCTTCTTTTTGCTTCTGCAGGTTAAGTGGGGCTGGTTTAATGTTAGCGCGGCGCACCCATTGCGTCGCTTGCTTTCCCGTTCCCATCTCTTGCGCACCAGTGGTAGCTCCACTGCGTGTCACTATATTAACTGTAGGGTCTGGTTCTTTTTTTTCTGCTCCAATCAACTGGATATTCTGATTTACCTGTGGTGTCTTTGCTTGCATCTTAGCCTGTAACTGAGGACATTCTTCAATGATATGGTCAGAAGATTTACAATATCTGCAGAGGGTTGTAGGATTTTGGCAATCCCTAGCAAAATGACCTTGTTCTCCGCAATTATAACAAGTGATCTGTCCTCTTCCGCGACCAAAGTTTGTTGTGCGTCCACGTCCCCTGTAATTTCCTGCTTGGGCGTCCCGAGTTTGGTCATAAGGTGGACCTGCTGTGGGTCCTTGTGTCTCTGCTTGTACCCTATAGACATCATGCTTTCTTTCTATCATAAGATCATATGCTCTACAATTGTTCTCATCATGACCTACTGATTTACAGAAATTACAATATAGATTCTTTGGAGTTTGTACATATTTCTGAAGTAAGTGGCATTCTTGTGGTCTATGACCTCTAGTTCTGCAGATTTCACACCAAGGCCCTTGTGCCTGTGGTAAAGGATTAGGTGCTCCAGTTGCAATATAGTCTATGAAAACAGGACAATGGTCCTTTGAATGACCTTGGGCTTTACATTTTGTACACCAAATTTCTTCCTTAATCTCCTTGCCTTTCTTAATATCATGCACTTGCAAGGTTAAGTTTGCTAATTGGTTCTGTAAATGCGCAACATCGTTGCTTGTTCCTGCAATTGGCGAAGCTTCTAGTTTCATAGCCATTTCTAGAGCTTGTTCCTGAGTATTGAGATTCTGTTGCATAAGAGGAAGTCTAATGTGTGGGAGCAGCGCAGCAATGAACCATTCTTTATGTTGCTGTGGTGCAAACTCGAAGCTTACTTGATCTATCAAAGCTTTGAACTTCTGGTCAAAGTCCCATACTGATTCTGTAGGTAACTGTTTGATGTCTTTGAGCTCTGTTATACACTGTGATTCTGACTTAGGTTTCTTGAATTCTCTAATCATGGCATTTCTTACCTCAGCAAGCGTCCTATTCTGTGCTGCTGAGTATTTCATGAACCAAGTCAAGGCTCTTTCTCTTAGTGTGGTTGCTAACTGAACCAGTTTAACAGCATCGTCATTAATTTGCTTAATTGTCCAAATGGCTTCACATAAGAACCAGTGCTGCTCAGGGTCCTCTATCCCTGTTCCTCTAAAAGTTGGTAGTTTCATGTCATCACCCATCCTTCTTGCACGGGTTTGAGGTGGAGGTACCGTAGCAGTGCCTCTGGGATGGTTAAACAAAGGTGGTACAGAGGTACTAGAAGTAGCGTGTGGGCTACTAGAAGGTGTTACTGTAGGATTATACTGAGCTCCGTCTGGTTTTTGCGGTGTAAAGGGGTAATACGGGATATGAGCACTCCCTTGTCGTTCTATATGGCTTGCTCTAGGGACTTGGCTATCGTTTGGGCTAGACTCAAAAGGATATTGGTCAAGGCCTACTTTATATCGTTTTCCACTACGAGTGCAACCAATAACTTCAGGATCACTATCAGAATCTACGGACATTACTTGACTATGCTATTCATCAGAAGCAATACATAGCTTTCCCTTTTCATACAGAAGCATTTTAATCCATAAGTTCAGAGAATTTAAGAACTTACCTCTGTGTACTTGGAAGAAACTCCTCTCAGCTTCACTGAAACTCTTTCTTGTATCGACTGCAAATTCGGTAATGAAACCTTCCAGTAGACTATTCAACCAAAAGTCTACTGCGCGGGACACAGGATTGTCTATCTGCTTCACAATACTGACTAGCTCAGGCGTCCACGTGACGGGTCGATCAACATGCAGCGTAGGTCTAGAATCTGCTAACTTGGCTATCCAAGCGTGTAACTCCAATGCAAACGTAACAAAGAAAATTTCGTAAAGGTCAGCATAAATATACTTCTGTAACCAATCTTCTGTTTGAAGCGTAGGGCTTCTATTTTCTTGTTCAGCAAACTCTTTAGCCTTTAAATCAAACCAATCTCCAATTTCCTTAGCTGTAGGATTCCAGTAACACATTTGTTAGCTGAGCAAGTCTCAGTGTAACAGGACCTTATGTTGTCTTCAGCAACAGTCTCAGATGTCGCGTGACTAGTAAGTCTTACAGCAACAAGTCGCAAGGCAAAGGAATCATTTGTTGGCTCAATCAACAGGGTTCAAAGCCATGGAAGTAATGTGATCAAAAAGTCATAAGACAACAGAACCATTTGTTGGTCACTAGGCAACGGAACCATTTGTTGACTGCTTTTTCTCGCGCGTCACTGGAATAAGAAGTCTCGCTCATGCGGCAACGGAACCATTTGTTGACTGCTTTTTCTCGCGCGTCACTGGAATAAGAAGTCTCGCTCACGCGGCAACGGAACCATTTGTTGACTTCTCTCTCTCAAGCGTCACTGGAATAAGAAGTCTCGCTCACGCGGCAACGGAACCATTTGTTGACTGCTCTCTCTCGCGCGTCACTGGAATAAGAAGTCTCGCTCACGCGGCAACGGAACCATTTGTTGGCTGCCTCAATCTCGCGCGTCGCCAAAATAGCAAGTCTCACAACAGCAAGTCGCAAGGCAACGGAACCATTTGTTGGTTGCCTCAATATCGCGCGTCGCCAAAATAGCAAGTCTCACAACAGCAAGTCGCAAGGCAACGGAACCATTTGTTGGCTGCTTTTCTGGGCAGACCCGGGTTTTAATGAAGCGCAGCAACAAAACCCCTTGGCGCACTGGCCCTCTCGGCAACGAGCTGCGCGGCAGCTCGAGGTATCACCCGAAGTGGCTATGGGGGGGTTAAGGAATCAGGTTTCCTTAACCGGGGTGACGCGGAGATAGCTCTTCCTTGAATGGTTCCTGTGAAATCGGCGATCGGACCTTCCCGCAGGCCGCTCGGCGCAGCTGCGAGGATTCCTCCCTTGGCAGGTCTACTGCGCAGTTTCTCCTCTCTAACGCAGCAGGTAACTATCCCTTGGGTCGACGCGCTAAACACTTTCTCGCACTTCACATCCAGCACAGTAACGCAGTCTGCTCTCGCCGCAGCGACCGTGCGTTACTACTTCTTTAGTACTTAAGACACTTATAGTTATCAAGGGATCTTTCCAACTTGCTCAAACAGTCACAAAGATAAGACAAAAGTCTTGCATACACAAATAATGAACTCTAAATAGTTATCATTCACGCAAACATTATAACAAGAAGATATAAGTGAAGCTCATCTCCTCGAGGAAAACCACGTCCTCAGGAGTTTTATATTAACCAGAAAATGATAGAGTTATACAATATGCTGCGCACACAGCTGCAGCCTTAGAACTTACAGGAAACTCCACGCACACAGCTGGGAGCCCTTCTCTCAAGCTTGTCTCCTCTCTATGGAGATTACAAAGGCACAGACGTCGACTCAGACTGTCTGGCAACTCAGGGATTAGCTCCTCGGCTATCCGATTTCCTCTCTAGTTCTACACACCGGGTAGAAAATACAGTGAAGGATAATCAACACATGATCTATCCTTTAGACTGGCTCTCTAACAGTCTAGCATCTAACTCTCTAACTCTCCAAAAGGAAGGAACTAGGGGAAGGGAGGAAGAAGCCTCTACCCATTACAATGATTCATCTATATAGGTAGCCATGACGGTCACACCTTTACAAAACTGTGGGCCTTTCCCAACAGTGATTCCCAAAAACCCTAACCACGCACATGGCTAGGTGTACTGTAGGCGCCGCTTGCAGTCACGTCGCCGCTTCCTGCAGGCTCCGTGAATTCCGGCGCAGATTGTGGGTATGGGCGATCGTCCTTCGCCTTCAATGCTCTGGTCCGTTGCTCCTCCTTGATCCGAGCAACCATAACTTCTGTACTAAGCCTTTAAATGAGGGTAGCTGAGCCCTCTACTCCATCGCCTTATTTATTATGGTAGCTGAGCCACCTTCATTCTTTGATGACGTGCGCGCGAGCTCCGCAATTTCCGGTCCATGATCTGCGCTGAGATCATCCATCTGGCACCGTACTGCGCACCGTCTCCTTCTTACCCAAAACTTAGTGCTTGTCCCAAAATTTAGCACTTTCCTTCCATACTCGTGCTTTTTCTCAAAATTCGCAGCTTTTACTATAGCTGCGACCTTGGCCCCAACATGCTATGATGTATTATCAGATGATTGGGTCCTTGGTGTACCTGACAAATACGAGGCCAGACATTTTTTTTGCGGTGAACACCTTGAGCTAGTATCTGATAGATCCGAGACATGTTCACTTGATAGCTGCAAAGCATGTTCTGAGGTACCTGAAGGGTACAGTGGATTATGGGCTCAAGTATGAGGTGAATCAAAAGTTTAACGTAGAGGGTTCTGTTGATTCGGATTGGGCAAGCAATGCCATTGATCGAAAGAGCACTTCGGGGAGTTGCTTCAGTATGGGATCATGTGTGATCTCTTGGTTTCGAAGGAAGTAGTCCTGTGTGGCATTAAGTATAGCTGAAGTAGAATATGTCGCAGCTTGTTTAGCTAGTTGTGAGGCAGTATGGCTTAGGAAGCTATTGTCTGATTTGTTTGATCTCCAGTTGAGTGCTACCTGTATATATTGCGACAACCAGAGTTGTGTGAAGTTGTCAGAGAACCCAGTGTTCCATGACAAGTCGAAGCACATTGAGATCAAGTTCCACTATATCAAGGATATGGTGCAGATAGAAGCTGTGAAGCTCTTATATGTTTCGACAGACGAGCAGATAGCCGATGTGTTGACCAAGCCGCTTGCCAGAGTGAAGTTTGAATACTTCAGAGGGAGACTTGGTGTACTTCAGATCAAGATGCCTTCCAGAGGGAAGTGATGAGTCCGGAGACACAGATGCACACTGGGCCATTCTTGCATGGTGGTAGGTTGGTCCTCCCATGGCAAGATGTAAGGGCCAGGCCATTCTTGCATGGTGGTAGGTTGGTCCTCCCATGGCAAGATGTAAGGGCCAGGCCATTCTTGCATGGTGGTAGGTTGGTCCTCCCATGGCAAGATGTAAGGGCTGAGCCATTCTTACATAGTGGTAGGTTGGTCCTCTTATGGTGAGATGTAAGGGCTGGGCCATTCTCACATGGTGGTAGGTTGGTCCTCCCATGGTGAGATATAAGTGTTGGACCCATTCTGACATGATGGTAGGTTGGTCCTCTCATAGTCATGATATAAGTGTTGAAGCCTTTCTGACATGATAGTAGGTTGGTCCTCTCATGGTCATTGATGTAAGTGTTGGGCCTTTCTGACATGGTGGTAGGTTGGTCCTCCCATGGTCGTTGATGTAAGTGTTGTACCTTTCCGACAAGGTGGTAGGTTGGTCCTCCCATGGTCGTTGATGTAAGTGTTGTGAGCCTTTCCCAGATGGTAGTAGGTTGGTCCTCCCATGCTAGTGAGTGTAAGTGTTGTGTGTGTGCATCTGGGTTGTGCTCCGTGGACCACGTGGTGATTTGAAGACATTGATGTGACAGTTTGGTACACAGGTTTTGTAGAGGCATGAAATCAATCCTGAGATGCTCTTGTAGGTTTTGCCGAGGCAATGTAATTAGTCCTGAGAGATCTTGCAGGTTTTGCAGAAGCAATGTAATCATTCCTGAGGCGTACCTACTTGATGGCTTGCTCGCGGATGATGATGATGATCGGGTTGATAATGTGATGATATACATCAGGTGGATGTATGTTGAGTATCAGGTGGATACTTTGTGGTCGTGGACAGGTTGTGCAGTGGCATGTAAAAGATCCTAGGAGATTCGAGAGGTTGAGCTGTGTTCTTGTAAAAGGCCTGGGATGCTCTTGCGAGGTTTTGCAGACGCACGTGATGAGTCCTGAGGATTCCACAGTATGACCAGTGATGATGAAGACCTACAGGTGGTGGGCATACATCCAGTATGAAAAAAGAATGGCTCTATAGAACTTCCTATGACGAGTAGATTCAAAGATTGGACGAGATAGTAGCAGCTGTGACGATGATGATGATTCGATGATGATGCATTGATGACGATGATCCAGAGAAGAAGACTTTTTCCCGATGATCTGTGTTGAGAAATACCTTCCTAGTTAAGAGGGAGTGTTGATGTATATGTAACTTTAGAATGTATTCCATATATATATATATATATATTTATTGTACCCTTATATGAGATGTGTTATTCCTCTATAAGGAAGTGTCGCCATTTGTATTGACAAGTGTCGCAAGTGGATTAACCTGCTGATGGGTTATTAGAATACCTGATGTGGGTGTCGGTCCAGAATAAATGTAACTGGAGTTATTAGGCTGAGTTAGACAAGTCGGCCCCATAAGTAATTAGGCAGGTCAGGACAAGTATAAATAGAGAGTCGGGATTCTCTATTTTGATCATCTCAGAACTCACTCTTCTCTCACTCAGAAAGTGGCACACATTGGAGGAGGAGGATCAACTGCATAGTAGGAGACTATCTATTGTATTTGGTTGAGCCATTGCTCTATCTATCTCTGAGGAAGTTGTGGGTTTTTTCACCTTAGGGTTTTCCCCACGGAAACTCTGTGTGTCTATTGTCTCATGCTTTTGATTCTTGTGATGCTTGACATGCTTGATATGATTGTTATGCATTGAGATACTGTAAATGTTATTCTCTCAGTAAAGATCCTATAGCATATTGAATTAATGCTAAAAATCCAACACAAACTTGGTATTTGCGACAACACAGGAAGACTTGCCGGAGGTCATTTAGGTGATTAGATCGTTCCTTTGATCGAGCTGTAAGGCCATCTAGGTAAACTAGGATGATGTGAGTTAGACGGTGGAAGCAGTATGTCATGGCATGTTAGAAAGTGGTTCCTGTGTTCTTTAGACCAAATAGCATGACCCAATAGGAAAAGGTGCCCCAAGGGGTAGTGAAAGCAGTTTTATATTGGTCTTCTTTCTGGATGTGTATTTGGTTATATCCGGAAGAGCCATCCATGAAAGAAAGGACTTCGTGTCCCGCACAAGCATCGATGTGTTGGTTGATGAAGGGTGTGGGCAAGTTGTCTTTAGGACATGCATGATTAAGATCATGGAAATATGTACAAACACGGAGAGTGCCCTGCTTTTTATTGATAGGTACGAGGTTGGAAACCCAAGTGGTGTAAGCGATGGGGTAGATAAACCCGACTTTCTGCAGCTTCTCAATTTAAATTTTGACTGTAGGGAGTTTGGAGGGGTGAATTGGTCTTTTCTTTTGGTGGACAGGTGGGACCTCCGGCCATGTATCAATCTGGTGTTCAACGATGGTGGGGTCCAGGCCGAGAATCTCGGTATAAGAGCAGGCAAAGACATCATGAAACTCTTGAAAAATCTTTTTGTATTACCCAACTTCGTAATCCGTACAAGAGGCATCTAATCTGATGAGTTCGGGTGCGCTAGGTGTGACGGAAATATCCACCTGTATGGTAGGTGATATATTGGCCATGTTTCCCTCCTCGAAGGCATCTAGGGAAAGAATAGGGTTCTTAACCCAGTCGACCTTCTCTGGGAGAAAGTCCTTTGTTTCGATTGAGAACTGAGTGGTTGTGGAAGTGTGTCTCGAGTATCTCCTCATCCCTCCGAAAGTGATATGTGGCCAAATCGGTTGAGGAGAGGTCGTCTGCAGGGGGTGATATGCTTTTATCTGATGTGGAGATCATGTAGATGGTGTTGATCTCTTCTGAGGAGGAATATTTTGGAGGGTCAATTTATTCAATGGTCATGATAGATGATTCTAGCTTGGACTAGGACAATTCGTGGAGTACCAATCTATACTCCAAAAGGTCATGGCAGTGGTGCGAGTAGTGACCGTATATTCCACATATAGCATAGGCGTGGTTGGTATGCAGTGCCTTGTTGCACTGGTGGACTAGTGGGTTTAGTACAACCACCGGAATGTTAGGGTCATCATCCAAAGTCTTCATGTGCTGTTGAAGATCGGGTAATTGTGGGAAGTTGTGGGTGGCGTGGCCTATATCATCACACAGGGAGCACTTAGGGGGTGTTCGTGGGGATGGTTGAGGTGCCACCGGTTTTCTTGCCGGTGGGGCAATATAGCTTTGCGGGCCTCTTCCCCCAACATTTCTAGTTATTGGAGGGGCCGGGTTCATAGTAGATGTGGATTCCACGATGAGTGGGTGGTTAGGTAGGTTCGCAACACCGGGGGGTGGTCGATTGGAAGTGCTAACAAGTTGAATAGGTTGGAGGACAACCTGTAGTGTTGGAGGAGGAGTAGGGGTGGGTAAATACCACACGGGTAGACCTAGGGTTAACCCATGGAGGTTAAGAGTGGACATAATTGGGGGTACTTATAACTCCAAAAGGTGGGAATAAAACAGGCTCGTATGGATCGGTTTTGCTCCAACGTGACTTGGTACCGATGGTGGCTGTGGTAGTAAGGCTTGCTGCGGGTTGGGTGTAGTTGGGTTGGATGAAATGGTGCATAAATCAGATATATCGGTTATCCGTAAAGGGGGTGGAATGGATTGGAACATGGAAGTCATTGGTGATTCCAAGTAGATCCTGGGTCTTACTATTGAGATGAGCGATGTAGGTGTATTCTGAACAGGTTGTTCAATCATGGGAAGGACATTCTCAGGGGCAGCGGGGGCGTTAGGATCGTAGTATTTTATTTGATCTATCTTGACCACACGTCCCTTGTGGGGAAACATCATGATGCGGAAGACAGATGAAGCAATGGCTTTCATGGCATACATGTAACTACGTTCAAGTAAGAGGTTGTAATCAAGCTGGGCATTGATAACCTCTATGTCGATGAGAACTGTTTTTCCACCTAATTGAATGGGAACATTAGCCAAAAGACCTTGCAGTTGAGCTGAACAACCATCATAAGCTTGTAATGCGGTGGTGGATGGATGTAGTGTAGGAGATCCAAGTTTCTGCCAGACAAATGTCGACATCACGCAGGTGGAGGCACCTTCATCGATGATGCATCGATGAATTACCAGGTTTTGAATGGATATAGAAACCTGAAAAAACTAATTTCGAAGGCAAACGTGGTTCAACTTGGTCTAAGTTGAATGCCATCATTTGTGAGTCATTAGGGTCTATCGTACCGATGGTGGATAACAACAATTTCCTTTGTGTTGGACAGTTCTTTAGAACTTCCAAAGAAGACATAGTAGCGGGGGACTATGCTAGATCTTCTACAATATTATAATTTGACGCGGCATGAGCGTTAGGATTGTTGTTAATCCGTCGTAGTGGGAAGAAAGGGGCTTTAGGGACCCCATTGCCATGTGGAAGGGATATGCGTAATGACTGATCTGTGGGAAGAGTGTTAGTAGCAGTATCAATGGGGGTGGTTTCAGGGTTGGGTCCATATTGATTTCGACGCGTTTGGAGATTGACATTGGTCGATGACATCCGGAGGAGATGATGAGTACCCAAATCCATCGGTTGGTTTGTCTGTGTAGCATATGTGATTTGCTGAGGTGGTTGTGCAGTTCCTTAAGGGGGACCCAGTGTGTTAACACCCAAAAAGTGTTCACTACCTCATCTACCACATTATATGGCTCATTTGTCCATTTTCCTACCACATTTCCCTTAAAATCCCAAAAAATCCCATTTAAAAGCCTCCAAAAGGCCTAAAATGCCTCCAAAAGGCCACAAAACCCTCAAAATAGCCTAAAAAAGGCTAAAAAACCCCTTTTTCCTCCAAAAATAGCAAAAATCCCCTAAAAAGGGAATAAAAAATATAAAATAATGAGGAAAAGGAGGAAAAAACCCTATACAGCTGCCCAAAACCATGTGTTTCCCAAAACCATGGGTCAGCACTCCACCACCAAAAAACTATAAATAGGTGATGGAGATCCTTTATTCCATATCCACAATCAAACATACCCTTACTCTGCCAAAATCTCTCTCGAAACCCTAGTTCACCATTGAACTACTTTCACCTTGAGAGCCACCTTTGGCCCATTTCCACCATTGGAGAAAGAGAAGGAGCACATTGGAGCTTGGAGCAACCCTCTTGGACATTGCAAGGAGCTTCATCAACCTTCACATTGAAGGTAATATCAATACAAAACCATTATTTAAATTTGTTGTTTATTTTTCATGCATGTGTTTTAGATTAGTTTCCATTTCTGTTTAGCTTAATTATTTACATTTACTGAACTGCTACTAAGGAGTCCATTCTCCTTAGTAGGTGCTCATTTGCACAAGCTAGGGGTAAAACCCTAGCTACAGTTTTTGCGACTCCCCTAGATTTTGAATTTCTGGTTTCGTTTTTAAAATTTTTTTCTTTTCAGCTGTCCCTTTCGGCCGCCACACACCGCGCTTTTTCCCTCTGCAGTCGCGTCCCGACCGCGTCTTTCAGGCCTTTACCTGCGACCCGACCGCGGCTCTCAGACGGTTTTCGACGCCCTGCCGACGGATTCAAGTCTGTTACCTGCGATCCGGCCGCGGCTAATCAGCCTGTTTGCTGCGATCTGACTGCGCCTGTCGGCCATTTTCCCGCGTCCCGAATGTGGCTTTCAGCCTCTTTCCCACGTCCCGACTGCGTCTGTTAGCCTTTTTTGCCACGACCCGACTGCGTCTTTTTCCCTATTTCCTGCGTCCCGACTGCTTCTGTTGGCCTGAAAGCCGCGACCTGACCGCGTCTGTTTCCCTCAAACCCGCGGTCTGCCTATTCTGCTTCGCCACAGACCCGCGGTCTGATTTCTGTGTTTTTCTTATTTTGAGCCCAGCCCCTTTTTGCTGCAATATTTTCTGCATCTGAATAGCCCCCTGTCCTACCTGCAGTCCCACTTCCTTACAACCTTTCTGCAACATAATTTCTGTTCCCTTTACAGAATCTTTTAAAAATTTCAGTATTTTTTAATTCAGAAAATTTTGCAAGTTAAAGTTTCAATTCCAGCATTATTGATAGTTATAAGTTGCCCCCCTTGTGGCACTTCTATTTTGGGTTCATAACCTCACAAGCACACACTCTGTCACATAAATCAAGTGAGCCTTAAAAAGTACCTAACTAAACCAACATTCTAACCCCACTTGGGGAACACAAAAGAATCATTGTAGTTAGGTAGGATCGGGGGGATAGGCTTCCAATAACACCCCTCGGTTACTTTCACTTGAGACATAGTTGTTGTCCAAATAGGGAACCAAAATCCCCTAGTACTTTTTGGCACGGTCACGACTAGTTTATCAGAGGGCCTCTCCCTTAGGAGGGTTGAAGTCGGGAGACTGGTTCCGGAGGCCTGAGTGGAATACCGCACTCCATTCAGTAACCGAAGGGCTACCTTTCGTGGTTCACGGGATATCCCTGTATAGGGGTATTGCGGTAAACGGACTAAACGGAAGATTCACCTTTCTGGACGTGTCATGAATGGGGTATCTTAGTTTCCATTCTTCTAGGATTGACTACCCGGTATCCCTCCCGGTAGGGGGATATCATAGCCACTTGGATTTCCTACTCATATTGTCTGACTTGGATTTCATCACCTTGCAGAGGATATGTTTAGTTGAGTCAGAATACTTTTAGTTAGGTGTTTGCATGCTCCTTTACCTCCCTTTGGTCTAGTGAGTCCACCATTTTTTCTTTTTAGGAAACCTGCTGCTTGTTGGTATTCTGACCATCTTTGTTGATACTCCACCTACTGTAGCACAGCTGTTGCAGTGGGTGTTTTGAGTTGGTTGTTGGCCTGAGTGCCTTGTTTTTTAGCTCTCCTTCTGCACACTCGGTTGCATTAGACTTTTTTGAGCTGTTTTTCTACTCACCTCAACCCACAGAGATTTGACACCATCCGTCACCATTGAGTCCCCGAGACATTCTCGGCACCTCAGGGGCGAGCCCCCACAGCATGGTTCTCTTGACACCACACGTCATAGATTCCGATCATCATCCGTTAATACCACTCATCACAGATCTAGAGCCTTGTCACTTGACTCCACTCGTCAACGACATAGGACTCCGTCACCAGATATTGACGCTCCTTACTTTACCTCTGATTCTGACGAAGAGTCTGAGAACCCTATTTACACTGCCCCTACTAGCCCCATGGCTGGCACGACTTCCACTCCTTTTGTTATAGGGACCATTGGTGGCATATCCACCACTACACCTGTTTTGGGTATGCCCTCCATGGGACCCTCGTCTACCGTTCCCCTCACGGTACCTATTCCCATAGCCGGAATCCCTATCCCCACTACATCAGTGGCTCACACTACCCACGGTGGTGCCAGACCATCCTCCACCACCTTAGTTCCCCCACTTGGGGGCACCATCCCAAATCCTGTCCCTCCACTTGGGGGCATTGGCCCCAGTTTGGTCCAACCCACTACTGTGTCACATCCTTCTTCCAGTTTTCCATTCATGGATAGCCTCAACCTACCTGACCTGTCCAGATTGACCAACGATCCTATTCGACACGACCCTACGTGGCCTCATATGCCCACCAAGCTCCCCTCTGACATCCCTAAGTTCAAGGGTAAGGCAGGTGAGGACCCACAAAACCATATCATGTCTTTCCACCTATGGTGTTCCTCTAACTCCATAGTAGATGAATCTGTTCGCCTCCGTCTCTTACAGCGCACCTTCACTGGCTCTGCAGCCAAATAGTATATCGAGCAACCTCATGGGACCCATGCCACCTTTGCTTCCCTTGCCTCGACCTTCCTGCAGTTCTTCCAGTTGCCTGTCCGCTATGACGCGGGCGTTGAGATCCTCCTACCCTGCAGACAAAACACAGCTACCCATATCACGGATCACATCCATGAGTGGCGTCGACGCCGTAGCTTATGCAAGATCAAACTAGACGACCGTATCTTCCTAGATTGGTTCCTCAAATCCATTCTCCTTGTTATTGCTAAGGATGTAGCATCAGAAAGACCCCAGTCTGAAGAAGAGGCCATCCTTAAGGCACAGCAGTTCGACCTCATTTATGCCCAGTCGGGTTACCTTTATACCATTATACCTGACGCCCCTCACGGCCAGTCCTCCCAGCATGATGCGTCGGGGGCATCCCACGCTGCAGACGGTATCATTGGCCGTGTTTCTTCGCATCCTCAACCATTTTCTATTACACGTCCTTCCCCTGGCCCTGACCTGTCACGGGCTACCTCACAGTCTGGAGCAACCAACTCATATGCTCCCATGGCACATCACCATCACCATGGACCCTCATGTCCTCCTCAGTGCTTCGATCATGCGACTCCCGCTTATGCCCCCCCAGTCACACCTCATCCTTACTATTATCAGCAGGCTGCCCCAGCTCCTGCGCCTTCACAAGCCCAACTTGCTTATTATCCGCCACAGACAGCCCCTGCGGCAAATGCACAACCCGCTCCGCAGCCATATCAGCAACCCCCTCAAGTTGCTGCCCTTGCTCAGCCTCAACCTGCATATCATCCCCCGCAGCCTGCTCCCGCACCTGCGCAACCTCAGAATCCACTTGTTGCCCAAGGGAAAGTCTATGCCCAACAAAATCCACAGCAAAACCAGAACAACCAACGCAACCAGGGCCAACAGAACCGCGGAAAGGGCCGTAATCGTGGGAACAACCAACCTGCAGACCAAGCTGGTCAACCGGCTAACCCCCCCGACAACAACAATGCGGCCCCCGCTAATCAAAAACCTGATCGCCCGCCCAAGCAGGCTAAAAACCCCAATTTGCGCACAAACCACCCTTGTTCTATTTGTGGGGTCTATGGACACTACACGCATACTTTCCCACACTTAGAGTGAGCTCGGCAGCTCTGGGTTGACGATGCCCACCGCCAAGGGCATGCGGCTCCTCAGGCGCCACCTAACCCCCCTCAGCCTCAGCAGCCACCTTTGGTTCTGCAAAACCCCTTACCAACCCAAGGCGTGGTAAACACTCAGCCGTTGGCCCCTCAAGCTAACACGCAACCCCAACAACAGCAAATCACTTACGCTACTCCTAATCAACCCATGTTTGACTCAGGTACCCACCACTTGTTGATGATGTCATCCGTTGACGTCAACCTTCAGACCCGTCGGAACCAATATGGCTCCACCACTGACTTACCTCCCACAGATAAACCTAATACCGCTCATCCCACCGATCAAGCGTTACGTATCCCTCCACCTCCACTAGATGGCGCTCCCAAAGCCCCTCGTTTCCCACTTCGCCGTATCAACAATAACCCCAATGCGCGTGCTGCGTCAAACTACAACATTGTAGACGACCTAGCCCAATCTCCCGCAGCCATGTCTGCGTTAGAAGTCTTGAAGAACTGCCCTTCCCAGTGCAAGACTTTACTCTCCGCCATTGGGGGGATTGACCCAAATGATTCGAATTTGATGGCATTTGATTTAGACCAGTTTGAACCTCGCCTGCCTTCCTCCTTAGCATTCCAAGTTTCTGTTTCCGTTCGGAATCTTGTCATCCATCGATGAAGGTGCCTCCACATGCGTCATGTCTACGTTCGTGTGGCAGAAGTTGGTATCCCCCACTCTCCAGCAGTCCACTACTGCGTTACACGCCTACGACGGTCGTTCGGCTCAACCCCAAGGCCTCCTAGCCAATGTCCCTGTCCAGTTAGGTGGTAAAACCGTCCTTATTGACATCGAGGTAATCAATGCCCAATTGGATTATAACCTTTTACTTGGTCGCAGCTACATGTATGCCATGCGGGCGATTGCCTCTTCCGTCTTTCGCACCATGATGTTCCCCCATGAGGGACACGTGGTTAAGGTTGACCAACTCACCTACTATGATCCCAGTGCTCCCGCGGCACCTGAAAATGTTCTCCCCATGGTTGAACAACATGTTTCGCGTGCCACCACCTCGTTTGTTTCCTCTACGGGACCTGGAGTCTGCTCAGACGCGCCGATGACCTCCACCTTTCAATCCATTCCTCCCCCGTCATCTACACCCTAAGTGTCTGACTTATGTACCTTGTCCCACGACAACCAACTACCTAACAATCAACCACCCTTGTTGCCAAAACCACCATTGGTACCTAGCCACATTGGTGTTACACCTATCCATATGATCCCCTTCCTAGTCCCTCCATCGGGAGTAGTAAGCACCCCGGTCATGGCTACCCTTAGCCTCCCTGGGTTAACTCTGGGATTACCCGTATGGTATCTTTCGCCTCCCGTTCGCCCGCCGACACCAGACGTCGTCCTCCAACCGGTGCAACCCATGGCTACTACCTCTCATCCCCCTCCCGGTGTCTCTACCCCTTCGTCCTCCACGACTCCTCCTCCTACTCCCAAACCCACTGGGGGCAGAGGTCCACACCCTTACACTACTGTACCACCTCCCAAGACAGTCAAAAACCCTCCAGTATTTCGTGCTCCTCCCAAATGCTCATTGTGCGACGAGTTGGGCCATGCGACCCACCAATGCCCACAGTTACCAGCATTGCAGAAGCATATGCAGATGCTCGACGATGACCCCAACATCCCGGTTGTCGAACTAAACCCCACCCCTAAGCCCAAAGACAAATCCCTGCGTACCAACCACCCCTGTGCCATATGCGGTGTTTACGGGCATTATTCCCATCATTGTCCCGATCTCCCGGATTACAGAGCGACTCTCTATGAGATGAAGAATTTGGATCTTGAGACAGCACCACCCACCATTGAGGAGCTCTACCCCCCGGTTTCTCCCCCTTCTGGAGAGGTTAATATCATTTATATGATCTCTTCAACCACTCCCCCCTTGTCAACCGATTTGACGACGCAAACTTTCCGTACCGATGAGGATATTCTTGAGGCCCTCACTACCCCGGAGTATCCCTGGGATGACATGCACCATCGTTCGTATTTCCTTCCAGAAGCATCTTCCTCCAGCACCACTACCCAATTTGCGGTTGAATCCAAAGACTTCCTCCCCACCAAGGTAGACTGGTTCAAGGACCCTATTCCTGCTCCTGACTCCTTCGAGGAAGGTAACATGGCCAACATCTCACCCATCATCCAAGTTGATATCGCTGCCCCAGGACGTGCCCCTGAACTCATCACTTTAGGAGCATTCTGCAGTAAACAAGAGATTGAGGACTACATAAACCTTTTCAGAGAATTCCGTGATGTCTTTTCCTGGTCCTATACCAAGATGCCTGGTCTTGACCTCGCCATTATATAGCACCACATCGACACATGGCCTGATGTACCCCCCGTCCGTCAGAAACAACGTCCGATTCCTCCCTCAAAGTTCCCAGGATGTGGCCCTGACCTCATTACTTTAGGAGCCTCCTGCAGCGAGCAGGAGATTGAGGACTACAAACAACTCTTCCACGAGTTCCGTGATATCTTCACCTCCCCCCTCGAGCAGCGTCTGCTGACACTTGAACAAGCTGATGAAGACCGTCGTGCCAATCTCCAGAACATTGAAGCTGCCAAAAACCGCTCCAAAGCCGGTTACGACAAACATGTTCACCCTCGAACTTTCCATGAAGGGGATCTGGTCCTTGCCTATGGCCAAGCCCATGACAAAACTGGAAAAGGGAAGTTTGAATCCATGTGGCAAGGCCCTTACATCGTGCAGACCTGCCTAGGCACGGGGGAATACATCCTCGCCGACTCTGAAGGCCATCCTTTGCGCAACCCCCGTAATGGGTTGTATCTTAAGCGTTATTTCCCATAAATGACACCGCGACCTCGTTGGTCCGCATTGTACAGTTTGCTATCTTTTTGTTTTTCACATTTTTACCATCATCTTACATTCATTCTTTCTGCATGATTACAGATGGACCATCTTCCACCTTGTTACACTGGCTTCGCTGATGGCGCAAGCCGCTGGTCTCCCAACCTGGCTTCTGCAGCATGGGTCTTGTACTCCCCTTCCAACGAGATGATTCACCTTGACGGAATATGTATAGGCGCTGCTACCAATAACCAGGTGGAGTATGATGCTGTGACCGGTCTCTTGACTGCCGCCTTCCAAATGGGCATATGTCACCTTCATGTGTTCCTTGACTCCCAGCTACTTGTCTCCCAACTCAACAATTGCTACCAGGTGCGTGATCCCTGCCTTTATAGAAAATTCTTGCGCGCAAAACAACTCAGCCGACAGTTTGAATCCATCAAATTCACACATGTCCCCAGAGCCCAAAATAGTGTCGCAGACCAAATGGCCAACAACATCCTAGATTGGCATATCAATCACACCATGTAACATCATGCATCACAAACCCATAACATCTCATAAAAATATATAAAAACCCAAAAAGATTGCATCGCATCCACATTTGCATCCATGTACATACACCACATTCATATCCATAGGGGCATCCACGTTCCTAAACATACGTATATAATGTCGCATCACATAAAATACACAAGGGGCATCCACGTTCCTAACATCCTAACCTACTTGCATCCACGTGCAATGTAAACATATCACAATATCATACAAAAAAGGTGCATCCACGTGCATATATATATATATCAAAAAATATACATGTTCAGTACTATACATGTCCTGAGTACCCCGGTACTCAGCTATACAAAAAATGGCTAGACATCCCTAACAGCCTCATCAACATACATGTCGTAGCTACAAAACTCGGGGGGAGTCCCCTGTACTCCCTAATGGGAGTCGTATCCTGCATCACTGCCTGCATCGGCTACCAATGAGTCCTCCCCTCGCTCCTCCTCCGGCAAGTCCTCATCTCCTACGGGCTCCTGTGCCCGTGCCCGGTCCACCAAGATCGCCACCCGGATCGCGATGGATCTGAACTCCCGGGGCGCCATCATGCAATCCTGAACTACATCAGGATTGACATCCCGCTATCCCTCGTCGGTCACCCCTATCAACAACCGATCTAGTAGTGCCCGCACCGACTCCAGTGTCCCCTCCGCATCACGGCGACGGACCTCACCTCGCCCAGGCAGAGCTGGGACGGCCACAATACCCCTCCGTGCCACATGTCCTGGAGGCGGCCTCGGGCCCACATCTGCAAGATCACCCATATGTCAGTCACAGTATATCAATCTACTATCATATAAATAAAACTTGACATACATAACATGCAAGAAAAAACACATACGCACCGTCGGGACCCCATGCCTGTCCTGGCGCTCGTGGCGCCTCCGGATCTCCCGTGAAATCCATGTCCCGATACGGGAAGTCGTCCAGTGTCAGTGGTATCTGGAGCCACTGCAGGTACAAATCCTGCGTGAAATATCTGCCCACGTCGCCGCCACCACGGCGGCACATCATCTCGCCCCACCGCACCATCCGCGGCTCCCTCATACCTCCTTCCCTGATCGGCACCCGTGGCCGCAGTGTGGGTACCCTCTCCATAAAGAAGGCACACAAGAAGGAACCAAAACAAAAACCCTTTCCAGCTTCCTTCGCTGACGTCAGCTGCCGCTGAACGCAGGTCAGGAACATCTGGCCCCACGCGTAGTACACCCCGTCCAGTATGCGCTCTATCATCTGCATCTGGCCCCCAGACACCTTTTCAGGTGACTGGGAACCCAATACCCGCACCACACATGCTGCAATGGCCTGCACCGCCGACTCCTGTAGGTCCCTCACCAGGAGTGCATTCCTATGCACCCTCGCCTCAGGAACACAGTATCTCTCCAACATGTCCTCCATGTCGACATCCGCGGCGACCCGCGGCTGTGTGTCTGCTACCCTGCCTAGACAAGGCAACCCCATCAGAAAATATACATCGGTCAGGGTAAGGTCCACCCTCTCACCCTGTACCCGGAAATCCTGTATGTTTGGCTCCCAGAAGCTGATCAGCCGGTTCAGTAGCAATGCTGCTAAACGTATCATGGGTATCTGTGCGAACTTCAGTAGTCCGCACAGTCCCAACACAAATCGCACATGGCGCTCCTCTCGGATGACGGTCATGATCTCGTCGGGAATCTCCCGCTCTCTCCATAGAGCCTGCGGCATCCTGTCAATCACACAAAGGAAACTCATCAAACTCATGTCCCATAAATAAGTCCTTTTCCCTCTCCCGGAAGACCCTAAAAGCTCGGCCCAAAACCGCGGCTTTCGGGCTTCCTGCCGCGGTTTCCGACCGCGGTTGTCAGGCCTATAGCCGCAGTACTTAACCGCGCCGGTTAGCCCTAACCTCACGGTTTAGCACCGCGTGTTCCTCCTTGGAACTCGCGGTACTGGACCGCGTATCCATACAGGAATCACACGGTCGCCAACCGCGTGGTTCACCCCGAAACTCGCGGTCGCCAACCGCGGTTTCGACCCCCCTAACCCGCGGTCCACCCCACGTGGACCGTACAAATCAGCCCTGGGACCCACTACCCAACCCCTGGCCCTAAAAAATATGCAGGTATGAGTTTAACGGAATGCCTGTATCTCCCGGATCTGAAATCGGCTGGTCGGATCGTCCAGAAATGCCACCTAAGCTCTGGTCCACTGTGATCACAAGTCAAAGTCAAACAAGTACAAATGACACATGTCATGTTGGACCCACCACTATTTATAGTCAGTTGACTTTTTCTTGTTTTGGCCATTCTGACCCCATACGGAGTCCATTTTTTGCACCGTTACCACCATTGGAATCAGCACGCCAAGACCGTCATGATGGTCATCTCGTTGCATTATTTTTTACCCGTCATTTTTTGCCCATTTTTTCAGACACCACTAGTCGCCTCGGTTTGCGTGCCACATCGGTCGTTCTCCGTTTTTCACATGTTTTATATCATCGGATTCATTTTTCTGAGCTGGTGATGATGCTTGAGATCATTTCTCGCTCTCACCCCCAGATTTTTTGGGTATTTTTTCCAAAACGCCCTCGTCGCCTCGGTGTGCGTGCCACATCGGCCGTTACCCGTTTTTGACATCCTTTATATCGTCGGATTCATTTTTCCGAGCTCGTGATGATGCTTGAGATCATTTCTCGCTCTCACTTGGTACAATTTCCACATTGTGTCCCGACACCTTGTTGCCTCGGTTTGCGTGCCTCATCAGCCGCTATCGGATTGTTCCACATTTTTACATGAGCCATTCACTCCTGTCATACTACAAATGTTTCGTTATTTTGCCACCATTTCATCTACCCCGCAAGGAGGCCCACCAGTGTTCCCCCCTACTCTCGTTCTTGATCATCATTACTGATCCTTGATTGTACACTTCCTCCTTGCCAGGCCATTCCTTTGTTCGGTATAATTTTATCCATTTTTCGGGCCGGACAAGTCCTTTACGAAAAAGGCACTTAGGGAGTTTCCGTTAAGCTCTTTTCTGACTCCTAAAAGAATGAAAAGATCACCGAGCAATCTTGCTTCCTTTCATGCTCGTTAAAGTACCTGAAAGGGCGTCTATCTGGTATAAGTTTAACCCTTTTCCGGACCTGGTAGACTAATTACGAAAAAGGAATACTCTAGTCACACCGGCTAGAAGAGTTCTTCATTGCATCCTTTTATGCTTCTTTGGGCCTTGGAGACTAAATCTACGAAAAAGCAACCCCCTGGAGTCTTCTTATTTGCTTTCAGACTCTCTAAAATTGAAAGCAACCACGAGCATGAACTGTCCTGGGGTCGTAAAATCCACACGACAGTACCATTCCATCATTTCAGAGTCTTCTTATCGCTTTCAGACTCCTTAAAATTGAAAGCAACCACGAGCATGAACTGTCCTGGGCTTGTAAAATCCACACGACAGTACCATTCCATCATTTCAGAGTCTTCTTATCGCTTTCAGACTCCTTAAAATTGAAAGCAACCACGAGCATGAACTGTCCTGGGCTCGTAAAATCCACACGACAGTACCATTCCATCATTTCAGAGTCTTCTTATCGCTTTCAGACTCCTTAAAATTGAAAGCAACCACG
Organism: Larix kaempferi; assembly: GCA_027924585.1. Taxonomy (NCBI): domain Eukaryota; kingdom Viridiplantae; phylum Streptophyta; class Pinopsida; order Pinales; family Pinaceae; genus Larix; species Larix kaempferi. The sequence goes on from BSBM01000378.1 coordinate 15,802,756, forward strand.
AGCATGAACTGTCCTGGGCTCGTAAAATCCACACGACAGTATCATTTTACACAAACTTCTTCTAGTTCCTTAACCCATGAAGAAGTCCCCCCCCCGTGCCTCCTGGCACTATGATCGATCATCTCGGCAACACCCCCAATCAGGTCGCCTTTGTTCAGAGTATTCTGCAGTCTCCTGCCATTTTACACCAGCTTGAGTCTCCCTCAGACCAGTCACCCTCCCCTATCCAACACAGCTATGATCCCTTTCCCCTTAGTCAGTTTCATATGCTGCCAGATCATTCCCATTATCATACTCTGAGCAAAGGAAGTTTGAGTCCACCCACTCTACTTGCCCAGTTGTCACCCCCAGTTTGTCAGTCCTGCCCTCAGTACTATCACATTTTGGTTCTTCACCTCGCGCTCCTGTCAAGGAAACATCATTGGCTTGATAGTTGCAGGTCTCCCTCTGTCGACGACAGCCCCTCTATTCCAGAGGATAGGCCTAGAGGTCCCTACGCCTTGGACTTATCACCATCTGTGGTAAGTGCCTACGGACCATTCTGAGAGGAGTCATCATTGCCTCTCCGAGTGGTTGTTTCTCACATGCTCGACTTTAGCACCTTGATCGCATCGTCGAGAATCGCGTAGGGTTATATCCTTTACATTATGTGTCGAAGACTCCGGATTTCCCCCGACTCTAGCACATTGGTGAGTCCCTTCGGAACGACCAGTTATATGTTCTTGTGGATGTCCGGGCTGCGTTGGCATTTGTATTCCGAAGCCATCCAGTTACATGTTTCCTTGAGTACCTAGTTTCAGTCCCAAATCTGTTCCAGTTCAGTATACCATTGAGGTGATGGTTCCCAGTCATTATGATCCAGTAGCTCATCAGTTCCTCTGGTACCCCAGTCAGCTGCACTATTGATGTTCTAGTGCACTAGTTCTTCAGTTACCACATGATCAGCTCAGCAGTATGTCCCAGATTTGGTGTCCCCTCTGGACTCTTATGATGTACCCAGTGGCTATGTATCTTACAGGTCCCCCCTTTTCGGGCCTCACAGTTCTATTTTATGTATCTTGATACGAGCATGGGTATGCCCGCCTCGTCCATATATTGAGATTATTCCTCAGTCAGTATTTGAGGTCATGTATATTTCAGGTCCCCTTTTTGGACCCCATTATTATTGTTATGTTATATCCTGATACGAGCATGGGAATGCCCGCCTCGTCTATATGATCAGATGATTCCTCATCCATTATTGAGGTTATGTACTTTTAGTTCTTGCAGTTGTTCGGGATCGTTGTTCCGGGCTTCAGTTTGTTTCTTCTCTTCTCTCCACACCCCAGGAAAATCATTCATGACTTATGATGTCCATCGGCCATACGATGAGCTCCTGCCCTCGCACATCAGGGGGCAATCTGTTAACACCCAAAAAGTGTTCACTACCTCATCTACCACATTATATGGCTCATTTGTCCATTTTCCTACCATATTTCCCTTAAAATCCCAAACAATCCCATTTAAAAGCCTCCAAAAGGCCTAAAATGCCTCCAAAAGGCCACAAAACCCTCAAAATAGCCTAAAAAAGGCTAAAAAACCCCTTTTTCCTCCAAAAATAGCAAAAATCCCCTAAAAAGGGAATAAAAAATATAAAATAATGAGGAAAAGGAGGAAAAAACCCTATACAGCTGCCCAAAACCATGTGTTTCCCAAAACCATGGGTCAGCACTCCACCACCAAAAAACTATAAATAGGTGATGGAGATCCTTTATTCCATATCCACAATCAAACATACCCTTACTCTGCCAAAATCTCTCTCGAAACCCTAGTTCACCATTGAACTACTTTCACCTTGAGAGCCACCTTTGGCCCATTTCCACCATTGGAGAAAGAGAAGGAGCACATTGGAGCTTGGAGCAACCCTCTTGGACATTGCAAGGAGCTTCATCAACCTTCACATTGAAGGTAATATCAATACAAAACCATTATTTAAATTTGTTGTTTATTTTTCATGCATGTGTTTTAGATTAGTTTTCATTTCTGTTTAGCTTAATTATTTACATTTACTGAACTGCTACTAAGGAGTCCATTCTCCTTAGTAGGTGCTCATTTGCACAAGCTAGGGGTAAAACCCTAGCTACACAGTGGTTGGGTATTTACCACTCCTTGCGTAGGCAACGGATTTTGCAGTACCATGGGAGGTGGCGGGAGCTTAGGTTATGCACTAGGAGAAGCATGTCCTTGGCATTGGGTGTCGTCTGTCCAAAGTTGACGGGCACGCTCTCGGTGAGGACAATTGTGTGTGTAGTGTCCATAGAACCCACATAGGGAACTAGGGTGACTTGTTCATAGATTGGGATTCTTTCCATGACGAGGTGGTCTGTCAGGGTTTTGGTCAGGTGGGGCGGCATTGTTGTTATTTGGGGGGTTTGGTTGTTGACCGCCTGGATCCTAGGGTTGGTTGTTCCTACGGTTATGTCCTCTACCTCTATTTTGTTGGCCTTGCTGGTTACGTTGAGCAGACTAATTTTGCTGTGGGTGTTGTTGGGAATAAACTTGCCCTTGGGGGTTGGGAGGGTTTTGTGGCTGAGCAGGTGGGGGTGCTTGCTGAGGGTAGTAACCGGGATGTGCTTGAGGTTGAGCTGGTGCTGGTGGGGTCAGTGGTGGGTGATGAACTAGAGGAGCTTGTGGTTTCGCAAGTGGGGCTTACAGGGGATAGTAAACCCGCTAAACTTGTGAATGTGCGGGTAGAGCCGGATGGTGATAAAAAGTGGACTATCCCGCGGGAGGATCACAAGGTGGGGGTGCATGGCCATAACACTGTTGTGGGCATGATGGTCCATGAGTATGAGGAGGTCGAATGACTAGGGCATATGATGTAGTCACTCTAGAATGGGACGTGGCATGCGAGAGATCGGGGCCACTAGTAGTAGGCATAGTCATGTACGATTGGGTACGTGATGCCACATGTTCGATGATGTCGTCGGTGGCATGGGATGCTCCCCACGCATCACTTCGGGAGGAGTCGACATGAGGGCCATCGGGTAGGATAGAGTATAGGTAGCCAGATTGGGTGTAAATAAGATCCAATTGTTGGGCTTTGAGGATGGCTTCTTCCTCGGATTGAGGTCACTCGGATGCCACATCCTTTGCGATGGTTGGTATGAGAGACTTCAGGGACCAATCTAAGAAAATATGGTCGTCCAACTTGATCTTACATAAAGTATGTTGTTTATGCCACTCATGGATGTCATCCATGATGTGGGTGGCCGTATTCTGTCTACAAGATAAGAGGATCTCTACACTGGCATCGTAACGAACAGGTAGTTGGAAGAATTGTAGGAAAGTGGAGGAAAGGGATGTAAATGTAAGATGAGTCCTGTGAGGTTGGTCAATATACCACTTAGATGTTGTTCCAGTAAGGGTTCGTTGTAGTAATCAGAGGCAAATGGAGTCGTTCACAATGGAGTTGGAGGAACACCATAAGTGGAAAGACATGATATGATTTTGGGGGTCTTCTCCTCCCTTTCCCTCGAATTTGGGTATGTTCGAAGGGAGTTTGGTGGGCATAGAAGGCCACGCAGGATTATGTCATATGGGATCGTTAGTTAATCTAGCCAAGTCAGGGACGTTAAGATTGTCCATGAATGGAAAAATAGCAGGAAGATGTGTCGGGGGTGGCGGGAGAAGTGTGTTTGCCGTGGCAGCAATGGTGTGGCCACTTCCCCCAATGTGCGGGGAAACAGTATGGGCCATAGCGGCAATGGTGGGGCTGTTGCCCCCAATGTGTGGGGCAATGGTATGGGCCATGGTGGAAATGGTGGGGCCGTTGCCCCCAAGGTGTGGGGCAATGGTATGGGCCGTAGCGGTGATGGTGGAGCCGCTACCCCTAAGATGTGGGGCAACGGTATGGGACATGGTGGCAATGGTGGGGCTGCTGCCCCCAAGTATGTTACCAATCACCAGTGGATTTGTATTGGTGACCAATCCACTACCCATAAGGATGGATGTGGTGGCGGGAATGTTAGGCGTAGGGTCTATAGATGACATGATAGGGATGGATGTTGATGTGGTAGTCGGGTGAGTGGTGGATCCACTGCCAACCATCCCACCAAAAAAGGTGTTGGACGTCATACCATCCAAGGGGCTAGATGGAGCAGTGTATGTGTTTTATTCCGGTTCCGAGTCGGATGTGCTATAAGGAGTGTCCAGATCAGGTGACGAGGCTCTATGTCTATGGTGAAGAGAGCCAAGTAAACCATGCTGCGGGGGTTGGCCCTGTTGGCGCCGGGACTGTCTTTGGGAGTCAATGATGACGATGAGGGTATTCCGAGTGAGATGTGGTGAGTGAAAGGCTAAAAAATCCTAGTGCAACCATGTGTGCACAAGGAGAGCGTAAAAACAAATATGGCACTCAGGCCAACAACAATGCTCAAAATGCTTATTGTAACAGTTGTGCTACAGCAAACGGAGCGGCAATAAAACTGGTCAGAATATCAACAAAAAAGGCCCCTAAAAAATGAAAAAGGTATACTCACTAGACTCAGGGGAGGTAAGGGAGCATGCAAATGCCTAACTAAAAGGTATGCTGGCTCAAACCAGATGTATCCTTTGCAGGGTGATGAAATCCTAGTCAGACAATATGAAAAGTAGAACCAAATGGGTAAGGATGTCCCCCTACTAGGAGGGACACTGGGTATAGAAAATCCTAGAGGAATGGCTACTAAGCTACCCCGTTCATGACATGTCCAGAAAGGTGAATATGCGGCTCCAGTACTATCACCGTGTGGGCCTAAAAGGAAAACCGCACATGGACAACAAGTAGGTAGCCTTCAGTTATTGAATGGATTGTGGTATTCCACTTAGGCCTCTGGAACCATTCTCGCCACTTCGACCCTCCTAAGGGAGAGACCTTTCCGACAAATTGGTCATAACCGTGCCAAAAAGTACTAGGGGATTTTGGTACCCTAAGTTACAACAACTATGTCTCAAGTGTAACTGACATAGGGGTGTTGTTTGGATACCTATCCCCACTATCCTACCCAACTACAATGTTCTTTTTGTGTTCCCCAAGTGGGGTTAAACATTGGTTGAGTTAAGTAGTTTTTTAGGGCTCACTTGACTTAGGTGACAGAGTGTGTGCATTAATAATATTGGCAGCTAACTAGCGAGTAAAAAAGATGACATTTAAATGCTAGAAAAATGAAAAAATGATGGAAGCAGGTTGCTTGAATTTGTATTTTATTTTTTAAAACAAATAAAATAGTGAAAATTAAAAATCAGAGTGCGTCTATGGGGTCGCTCTACGCGGTGTGCAGCACGAGTTTCGGGTCGGTTTGTGTGGTGTGCAACGTGGAATTAGTGCGCCGAGTAATGCGGTGTGTAGTGCTAAATTAGCATGTCGGGCAGTGCGGTGTGCAATGCAAATTTTTGGTCGGTTTGTGCGGTGTGTAGCAGTGGTTTCGGCACGGATAGCGTGGCATGCAGTGCAAGTTTCGCGCGCCGTGCAGTGCGTAGTGCAACACAGTTTTCGTGTCGGGCAGTGCGCTGTGCAACACACAGGTCAGGGGAAAGATGTGGTGTGCAACACGTAGGGTTGGCGGAGCACTACGGTTTGTAGCGTGCAGGTTGGTGGTATGCTGCGGTGTGCAGCATGGAATCTAGGTCAGTCACTGCGGTATGTAGCGCGAAATCGGTAGTGGGGGTGTTGCAGTCTGGGCCGCAAAGGTGGAAGGGTGGTGAGCGGCAGGGGCCACGGAGGTGGCGAGGTGGTGAGCGACCGGGGCCACGGTGGGGAGGCTAGGCGGCAGCGTCGCTTGTGTATAGAGTGGGGACTACAGGAAGGCCTGTGTAGACCGTGGTGTGGACCACGTGCAGGGGATTGGTATCCGCGGTGTGAACCATGCACAGGGGATGGGTAGCCGCGGTGCGGTTGAACCACTCACGGATGTAGAGAAACTGCGCTATGGAATGCAGCAAAGGGATAAATAGCCTAGCTACAGACCGCATAAAAAGTGTGGACAGCTGCAGTGTGGATCGCATCTGTGGACAAAAAAGAAGCAATTTTTTGCATGAAAAATGATGCAAACTGGTTGCAGCCGCACATAAAAACTCGCACGCCTGTAACTAAGCAAATAAGACCAAAAAACATAACTCTTAACAAATAAAAATAAAAAACTAAAACTGTCAGAGATAGGATCAGATAGCGGAGTCGCCAAACTGTAGCAAGGGTTTACACCCTGGCTCGTGCAAAAGGGCACCTACTAAGGGAAAGGAACCCTTAGCAGCAGGTCAATTGAAAATGGTAAAAACTATCTAAACATGAAACCATAAACAATCTGAGCTAGCATGTGCATAAGATAAAAAAAAATGATTTCAAAACATGCAACAACAAACTTTTAGAACAAGATAACAAAGAATCTTTTAACCTTTTGTATTGATGCGCAACCTAGGGCTTGCAAAGAATTTACCTCGAAGAATGAGGTTGTTGAAGCTCTAACGGTGGTATAGTGTGCTCAGGAGTCCCTTTAGTTCCGTAATCTCCTCCTCAATGCTTTGGTGGTGGCTAAAGCTTCTATCTTATGGGAGGCCAAAGCTCAAAAGGTGAATGGCTATGGCTTAGACAAAAATTTCAATAGCATAAGGGTAGAGTAGGTGAGGGATCTGGAAATGAGTGGCCTCCATCCCCTTTTATAAATTTAGATTAGGGTTTTGGGGCTTTGTAGGGTTTTTTCCCTCTTTTTTTCTTTTTTGATTTTCTTTTGAGTTTATTCCCAATTATTTTGATTTTTGGGAAAACTTGACCCTCTTTTGGGGTTTTGGTATGTTTTTGAAGGAATTTAAATATTTTGGTTCCCATTTGGGTTTTCTGGGGTTTTGGAGGCTATATTGATAGGAATTTTGGTCAACAGAGGTATGTGTCTAAAGGAATGATCGAGTGAGCACTTTTTGGGTGTTAACAACACCTATTGTGGAGGAAAAAGACCCTATGTAGAACAAGCCAGAAGACAGGTCGGGAGAGAAGAGAAAGGCGACTCGAATCCCATCATCGGCAAAAGGAATGCAAGAAACAAAAGGCTAATAAGCCAAAGCTGGTACCAATGCTGAGCATAGATGATTGAGAGACCATCACAACGAAGGTGCAAACATTATGGGAGGAGACTTGAGCAAAGAAAGAGGCCAAATAAGAATAGATGCAACTAAGCATCATTTAGGCAGTGGAATCAGTCAAGACAATGGTCGTGCAGATGGGGCTAGGGAAGCGGACATCATACTCCAAAGGGAAGTCAAGAGGAACAAGCGCACAGAAAAGGAAATATCATGTAGTGAGCGCATACCCTAGGGTAGCACATATAGAGCCGACGCAATTTATTTTTCCAAATGATAAGGTGCGCGAAGCTACAAAAGACTCAACACATTTCGAACTCAACATCGGGCCATTAGCACTCGAGGACTTAAACAATTTGCATATACAAATTGTGGAGGAAATCCATGAAAGAGGCATTGCCTCATATGACTAGAGCACCCAGATGCGAGAAAACATTGACGAGCTAAAGCAAGAATCAACAAGGAATACAAAAGAATTATCCGAGGCTCAATAAAAAGACCACAAGCTCAAAGAGACCGTATGCACGGTATGCGAAAAGATTGCAGAATGCGCAGAAGAGGAAAATGTTGAGGATACAATAGTAAATATAGGGGCCAAGGTGGAGTCCCTCACAACAGAGATGATGGAGATGGAAACATCCTATAAAGGGAATATTGTGGACTTGGAGTATCGAAAACCCACTACACCACCAGATCAGTGCGAAGCCCCAAGTGAGGAAGTGAAAGAAACAATAGATAGCATCTCGTCTAAAGTGACCAGGTGTCAAGATTTACTTGAGAAAGTAAGCACATTTTTGACAGGGTTAAATGAAGATCTAGGGCTCCAGAAGATCAAAGCTGATCTGGAACAAACAAAACAAGAGATCGATGCTACAAACACAGAGTTAAATACCTTTCCTGCATAGCAGAAGCTGCCAAAATTTAAGGAAGTAAAGGCACTCCAGAAGTAGTTGACGACACTAAGGGAAAAGGAAGCCGCCACTTCTGCGCAGCTCCAGGATATAGAGGAGGAAGGATTACAACGAATGCAGCAGTTTGATGAGAATTTTTTGGAACTTCAAACAGTGGAAGGCATAGTTAAAGAAAAAGCCCAGGAAAAGGTCTCACAGGTGCAGATGGAAACCATTAGAGAATTTGAGAAAAAGGCAAAGGAAATGGTTGAGGAGATCGCCGTTACATTGAGCAACTTCACTACAAATCTAAGCACCGCTGAAGATACACAAGATAAGTCCACTAGCAGGAGTGGATCGGGGATGATCCACAAGTAAGTGATAGGGGCCTATTGGGCCTGGCCTAAGTGGGCATGATTTTGTTGAAGTGCAGTTTTGGGAACTGCATAGTTCGAGCTACAGAATCAGATGACATAGTTTTGGGGTGTGCACAGTTCAGATCGAAATTTGTGCACAGTTTAGTTGGTGCGCAGTGCCAGCGCGGCAACCATTTTGGTAAAGAGTATAGAGGAAGGTCGAGCCGGGAGAGTGACCATTTTTTGGAAAGGAGCAGAGCGAAGAAAGAGGAAAGCGACCTGTCAGGAGAGTGGCGGCAAGTAGTTAAGGGGATAAGCCACTAAGTAATGGCGACAGACAGGATAAATGGGTAGAAAGTGATAGGCCATGATCCGGTTGTAACCGTTTGTTGATGAATGCGACTGTCAGAAGAGCATTAGAGCCATGAGTGGCCCATCAAAGCGGTCGGAGCGAGTGGAGCAAGCTATCGACGACGACGGCGGGCAGGGTGGCAGGTAGCCGCACCAGTTTTGGGAAACCTTAGGGTTTTTCCCATGCATTATAAAGACATGACCTACATGAGTGATCTATAAAAGGGCACAATTTTGTAAGGGAAAGGGTTGGAAAATCTCGTGTCTTCATTTGTAAAATATTCTAAGTGTTGATTGCCATTGTAAAGGCTCTACAAGATGTGTGCATAGAGGCCTATTGAGATAGAAGAGAGTCTGCAGCTGAGTGTGTAGACTGGAAATATTGTACCCTTCCCAAGATAATATAAAAAAATTTCCTGTGGATGTAGCTCCCATCTTGGGGGTGAACCACGTTAAATTCTGTGTCGTGTGATTGTTACATGTTTTGCACCCGGTTATTTGCTTACAATGAATGTCTAAGATCTTTCTTATCAGTTTATGTGTTTTACTTTTATATGTATTCACCATAAAGAATGAGATGAGAATAATATGTTAAGTAATGCATATGTGGATGAAGGTTAGATGCACAAGTATCTCTAATTCTGTGAATGCATAAGTCAGTCAGATAAATACTTAAGTGAGTAGAGTTTGTGGTGAGTAATTTGCTCATAGTGTAGCACCGAAAGTGCGCAGTATTTTGTGTTCTGTCATATTGCATAAGCCATAAGATAAATAACCTAAGACAACAATTGAATCGATAAGACACGAATTATGGCTTGTTGAAGATAGTTAAGTCTAGAGCGGAAGCACAGTTGTCAGCCACGTTGTCCTATTTCCAAACATCTATCGAACCACGCAGTCCTTGGATGTGCAAGTTGTGCAATCCTCATGGCTTGTAGAAGTATTGACCGCGAAGGGGTTAAACTTCGCGCAGGCCTCAGTCTGTAGCGCAAACTCAGCAGCGCACTGCTCATTAGATATGTTTAAGCGCTCATTGCATGGTTGTGGAAACCAGATTCCACAACCCCCCATACCTTCTCCTTGGGTGAGACCTCAGTCTATTCGCAGATTGTTGCTGAAAGGGACGGTGAAAAGGGGTTTTGTTGTTTCCTTGAACCGCAAAGAACCTGGGTATTTTTAGAAAACCTCAAGACACTTATGTAAGCCAACAACGATTCAATGGTTATGTTCAGGAAGTGAGTTCCTTGATCACTCATTAATATTTTTGGGCATCCAACTTTGGTAAGGATATTTTCAAAGATGAACTGTGCGGCAGTAACTGCATTACAGTCCTTTACTGGTTTAGATTTTGCCCATCTGGTGAGATAATCTGTAGCGATGATAATATATCTCGCACCAGTTCTATTCCCCGGTGGGTTAATAGGTCCCACGAAATCAATTTCCCATTTATCAAAGGCTTGTAAAGTTAGTTGTGGTATTAATGGAATTTCATCTCTGTGCGATGGATTTCTAGTTCTTTGGCACACATTGCAACTTCGACACTGTTCTTTTGAATATTTATGGAGTGTAGGCCACCATAGTCCTGCTTTTAATATTTTCTGCGTAGTTTCTCTGCCTGCGTAGTGGCCTCCAGACAATCCTGAGTGTGCATCAGCTAGTATAAATGGCTTTTCATGTTACAACACACATCTGCGCAATACTTCATCTGGTCCTAACTTGTATAGCTATCGTGCGATGATGGTGAAGTCTACTGCTTTAAATACCAGCTGCTTCTTCTACTACGTAGTGAAATCTGTAGGTTCCAACCCTATAGTCAATAATTTTACAATGTATTTGTAATAATCATCTGTGATCTGGATGGAAAATAACTGTGCATTGGGTAGATTGTCGTCAATATTTGTAGGTTATTCACCTGACTAAATTCATGAGAGATGGTAAGGTCCTAGGTTCAGTCTTCCTGGCTTAACAATGATTTCAAAGTCGTACTACTGAAAGAGTAGCAGCCATAAGAATATTATCCCCCCTAACACTGCCTTATTGACCAGGTACTTTAAAGATGAATGATCCGTGTACATGCAGAAGTGCGCACCCAACAAATAGTGCCTGAATTTCTGTAGTGTGTACACCATAGCTAGACCTTCTCTTTTTGTGGTGGTGTAATTATTTTCGGATGAAGACAACTTTCTTCTTGAAAATGCAATGGGGTGATCAATGCCTCCTTCACCTGGTTGAGCAAGCACAATGCCCAACACTATAGATGAAGCATCGACATGTACATGAAATGGTTTATTCCAATATGGAAAAATGAGAATCAGTGCAGTGACCATTTTCTCTTTTAATATATCCAATCCTGTCTGGAATTCTTCGCTCCATACAAACTTCGCTTCTTTCTTTAGAAGTTTCTCCATTGGTGCGGTTATCTGCGCATAACCCTTGATGAAATTTTTGTAGTATCATGTATGTCCCAGTGTAGTTCAAAGTTGCTTTACTGAATTTGGTGCCGATAGATTCACAATGACTGCGATCTTTGCAGGATTAACCATCATACCTTGCTTGCACACAATGTGTCCCAGTAGAATTCGATAGGGAACACGGAAAATACATTTCTTCAAGTTCAACGAGATTTGATGTTGTCTACACTTAGCAAAAATCATTCTGAGGTTTTCATAATGGTTCTTTAGTAAACCAAATACAATCCAATCATCAGAATAGACTTCTAAGAACTTATGGATAAAATCCTTGAATGCAGAAACAAAAACTCTTCAAAATATATCAGGTTCATTCTTCAAACCAAATGGCATAACTGTGTATTGGAATGATCCCCATTTAGTATCAAATGTAGTTTTATGTCTATCTGCTGAGTCAATTCTGATCTGATGGTATCCATAGAATCCATCAGTGAATGAGTAGGCCTCATTTCCTCCAACATTATCTAGTACTTCATCTGTGAATGGAGTAGGAAATGGGTCGTGTAGCGATACATAATTGAGATTCCTAAGGTCCATGCAGATTCTAATTTCACCTTTTTTCTTCTTATCCTGGATAACCATAGGCTTTATCCATTCTGATTATTCCACTGGCTCAATGATTCCTGCATCAAGCATCTTATCGACCTTTTCCTTCTCTCTTTCCTTATTTGGGATTCAGTCGATAAGGTCTCTGCTTGATGGGATTCACACCTAGCTTGAGAGGTACCTTCATGACTCCCAAGTCGCCTGTTAGGAACCTATGTCAACCCTTCTCTTTACTATGTTAGTATATTGTTGTTGGACGCATATGCTTTGTAAGTCATCTCGTAGTATTTGTTGATCCGTAGTTTATATTAGCCCATAGTATTGACCCATAGTGTTGGACGCATATGATTTGTAATTCGTCTCGTAGTATTATATGTCCCATGGTTTTGACTCATAGTATTGGGCATAGAATTAGTATATAAGTGTGTGTTGAGGTCATTGAAGGCACCGTGAAGTTAATTGTATTGAGCTTGCTCAAAGGAGGTTGCCCCCTCGAAGTGGCCCGTGATCAATATAAAAGTGATTATGTTCTGTTATTTTTGATATCTCGTGTATTTGCATTAATTAATTATTGCAGGTTCATCACATCTGGTATCAGAGCACTTTCTTGGGCTCATTGGGTGAAATTTCTGCCAAATTTTTTTTCGCATCTGTTGCAGCTTCGTATTTGGGAATAATCCCTATCCGCTTAACTGTGGGAAGTAATTGGGCATAAGCCCTAAAACGCATTGTGAGGAGTACCATAGGAACCCCAAAGTAGCGGTCCCATTGAGAGGACCTGCCAGGGAAAAGGGCAATGACCCCTACCTGATTGACTAGTTCCCACCTGTGAGGTAAACCAAGAGCTGTCGTTTGTGGCAAAGCGGTTATCAGTTTTACCTAAGCGTGGAGTGAGGGGTACTGCCCCAATACGCAAGCCGTCAGACAACATTGGTGGCTGAGTGAATCACTTGAACTGTTAGGAATCCATACATACCTGGGGTCCATATCTATTTTCAGTTGAACTGTTGTCGATCACTTCCGCTCCAGATCCAGCCGTTTCATATCTATTCTGAAAGTCTTTCTAGATCCAGTCGTCATTTTAGATCCATCTGTTTTCGATCCCTTCCACGCCGTTGCAGATCCATATTTTTTGGATCCCTTCCGCGCCGCTGTTGTCGATCCATTTCTGAAAAAAAAATAAAAAATAAATATAAAAAATTAGTTTTTCTCCATATCTCCCTCATTTTCACTCTGTTTCCCTTGAAATTTTTGTGGAACCCCTGGCATTCCATTCTGCATCTTTCATTCCTGAGGACCCTATCCCCAATTCCCCTTCCCAAAGCCCGAAATCCCACATTTGTCTTTTTTTAGGGTTTGCCATAACTTTCTCAGATTTCACCCAATCACCTTCAAATTTTACCACAGAGTTCCTTTTTGAATTCTGCTTGTTTGTCCCTCTCTGCAAAATTTTCTCATTCTATCACCTCGCTTCTGAAATCCCCCTTTTTGCTTTCTTGTCCTTTCGACAGTGTCCAAAATATAGTCAAACCCCAATTACCCATCAGATTGTTTCCCCAATCCAAATTTCCCTTTACTAAATCAGCTTATGTTTGTGTTTTTCTACCCATTCCACCAAAAAAAAACCTGGTTATGGTTGTCACCCATGCAGGAGCACACACCATGGAGGAAGCACTTGCATCCATCTAAACCAAACTCCAAGATCTGGATGAAAAATTTCTCAGCCTCCATCTTCAGCATTCAGCCATGAACAATACCAGACAACCAGAATCTTTTGCACCCACCAGGTTCTCTTTTTCCAGCAATTTTTGTGGGCCGAAGCTTGATTTTCCTCACTTCAATGGTACTGATTCGACTGGATGGATATATCGAGTAGAACAATATTTCAGTCTGCATAATACTTCTGATTCCCAGAAAGTTCCACTTGCATCCTTTCATTTGGAACAGGAAGCCCTTCAATGGTACCGTTGGTACATCAAAGCTCATCTCGAGCCAAACTGGACAGATTTTTTCCAACTCATTTTGCACGATTTGGTCCTAGTGCTTTTGATGATTTCATAGGAGCACTCACTAAACTTCACCAAATTGGCACATTGAGAGAGTATTAGACAGAATTTGAGAAATTGACCAATCACACAGAAGGATTGTCTGATGAATTCTACAAGAGTTGTTTTATAAGTGGTCTCAAGGATGAAATCCGATTAGAGGTCAAAATGTTTTGTCCCAACACAATGATGGAAGTCCTAGGGTTGGCTAAGCTGGTTGAGGACAAGATCGCAGCTCAACAACACTCCAAACCCACCTTTGTTCCCTTCAGAAATATGGGTTCCCAATGACCTCCCATCATGCCTTCTCCTCAACCAACTCCTATCAAGCATTTGTCTGAAATAGAAATGCAGGCACGCCGAGAAAAAGGGCTTCGCTATAATTGTGATGAGAAATTCACTCGAGGACATAGATGTGTTCACCAAAAGCTCTATCTCTTGGATGTGGATTCTCCGCTTGCCTTAGAACTTGGTGAAGAAGCTACAGATACAGTAGATGATGAGGTCGACATTCAACACCCTCCTATTGACACCCCATCTCAGGACGACCCACCCGAGATCTCTCTCCATGTTGTAACCGGCGTCACCACCCCACAAACAATGTGGGTCAGGGGATACTTCAAGAAGCTCCATCTTACCATACTCATCGATTCTGGTTGCAGTCATAACTTCATTGACCCTCGGATTGCCAAACAGGCTGATTGTCTTGTCCATCCTTGCTCCAACTTTGAAGTCATGGTTTCCAATGGGGGCACCTTACCTTGCAAGGGGAAGTGTCACAATGTGTGTATCTCTATGGAATATTATAATCTACGCTCTGACATGTTTGCCTTGTCCTTAGGTGGATGTGATGTGGTTTTGGGCGTTCAATGGTTACGCACACTTGGCCCCATCTTATGGGATTTTGTTGAACTTTGGATGCAGTTTAAAGTCAATGGGGCACAACACAAATTTATGGTCTTACAACCAGGGTCTCTCTGCATCATTAGTTCACATCACCTGGAAAAAATCCTTAAGAAGAATTCACATGGTGTCATCGCTCAGCTCAATTCCATTCAGATGCACCCATCAACAGTCTCCACTACTTCCTTGGATAGATATGCAGGTATCTTTGCTGAACCAATGCACTTATTTCCTTCAAGAGACCTTTCCGGTAAGAATTTATCCACATCTACCTCTCAGCAGGAAATGATGGCTATTTTGCATGCAGTACAGAAGTGGCAGCCATACCTATTAGGGAATTATTTCTGCATCAAGACTGATCTCCAGAGTCTGAAAAATTTTATGGAATAATGGGTCTCCTCCCCAACACCCCTGAAATGGGTTATCCAACTCATGGGTTATCCCTATGTGATCACTTACAAGAAGGGTAAGGACAATATGGTGGACGATGCTCCTTCTCGCATAATTAATGACCCAGTTTCTCTTACAGCTCTTTCTCTGCTTGTTCCAAATTGGTTGCAATATGTTCAACAGGGCTCTCTCTTCTATGAACTCCATGCTTCTTCATCAACAAGGCACTCTGGGTTCTACAAAATGTATGACCGGGAACAATGTAACTTCTTTTGGCAGGGACTAAAAATGACAATTCACCAGATGGTGGCTGACGATGATACTTTCCAAGTCAACAAGGGTTAAATGACACTCCTTTCGGGATTACTCAAACCCTTTCCCATCCCTACACAGCTTTGGCCAACTATTTCTATGGATTTCCTAGCAGCTCTCTGGTGGTACAATACCACATCTCAAAGGACACCATATGAAGCAGTCTATGGAAAAACACCGCCAGTTCTTCTTCCATACACCCTTAGCAGCTCCCCAATTCAGGAAATTGACTCGGTTCTTCGAAACCGCGATCAGATTCTTCTCATTCTGCAGGACACTCTTCACATGGCCATAATTCACCTGAAACAACAAGCCGATCAACACCGTTCTGAGTGCATTTTCCATGCAGCTGACAAGGTTCTTCTTCATCTACATCTTTCCAAGCAATCCTCCTTGACACTCCAAAGGCGTCAGTGGCCTGAAATGAAACCCGAGGATGCTACCGGGGAACCACTCCTTTAGATTTTGCAGCAATTTCTCCAACCAAAGCTTTGAGGACAAAGCTTTTTCTAAGGGAGAGGGGATGTTAGGAACCTATGTCAACCCTTCTCTTTACTATGTTAGTATATTGTTGTTGTACGCATATGCTTTGTAAGTCATCCCGTAGTATTTGTTGATCCATATTTTATATTATGTAATGTCCCTTATTAGGAATTTTATTAAAATTGCAATTTTCCACTTTTTTTCCCTAGTTCGACCTTTGACTAGTTTTGATCTCTAAGTCCCAAATTTGCCCCAAATGATCCCAAATCTTCTGAGAAGATATATGAATGATATTAGAACATAAATATGTGTTTTAGGGATGCCTTTGGACCTTTAAAATACTTCTGCAAATCCTCTTTCAATTCTGATCAATGTAGGTAACTTTACTAGTGATTTTCTTTTGACTAGTATTGGTCTCTAGGTCTCAAATTGACTCCAAATGCCTTCAAATATTCAAGGAAGGTGTATGAATGATATTAGAACTTGAATATGATTTTTATGGATGAAATATGTCCACCAAAATACCTCTACAAACTCTCTTAAGATTCTAGACCAATTATGCAATTTTACTAGTAATTTGGGGTTCAAATCCCACTGGGGTAAGTACTGAGAATGGCTTCCCAAATGCCTCCAAACCCACTCAAATTTATGAAAAGAAGTATTTAATGTGTTAATTATTTTATTAAAGTCTCATATGCACCATTAATGGATTATTACAACTGTTCTCACCCTCTCCCATTCAACTGCAAAAATCCCCAATTCGACCCTTGGGGAAATGGCACTATTTCACCTCCCAATACACCGAAACTGAGTAAAAATGCTTCAAATGCTCAAGTATAGTACATGAAACTTCTAGAAGAAATCCATGGCAGTATATTGATCACAAATATATCATATAATCATCCATTCATTCGAAATCATCATCAATACATTGGCTCACAACAAGGTAGTGGGGAAATGGCATTGTTCTTCCATTAAAAATGAGATTTATACATTTCTACTTGGAATTTCGACCTGAAATTTTTTGGAGATGAATAACAGAGTATTTAATTCATATTACAAAATAAATGGGGCATTAAAAGCTTCCCCAAAGAGTACAATAGCTCACCAAAAATGCCCTCCCTCAAGGATCAAGAATATGCCATCAAAACTGGAAATGGTTGAAGGAGTGAGCTTCAATAGAAGAAACCATGAGCTGCCCTGTAGCTTACACCTGCAAATAAAGACTCCATTAAATCTTCAAATGAAATGTCTGAATGGCCTTTCCAATTACCAACTTGGATGGAAATCTTTGACCCTCGAAATTGGCTAAGGCAAGAAACTAGTCATCCACTAGCTCTCCCTCTTCACAAATGCAATTGCAAATTCTACAAATGATCAAAATCCATTCTCATACTTCATTTCTACATTTTATATCCAACATTATCCTTCTAAGGGTCGAAATCCTCTCAATATATTCAATAGATTTCCATTTAGGAAATATTCCACATTTGCCACTTGTCTCCTAGTTCCAACCTTCCATCTTCTCCCAAATTTGATTTTGAGTCTCTTTGGCTTCTCCAACCCCCAAATTCACCTTCCTTGAGCCTATTTTTGGGTCCGACATGTCATAGTGGTCAGATGTCAGAGTTCAGGTCTACAATTTTTCATAGTTGTCATAGATGCTCCATCATTAGTGTCATAGGGACTAGGAAATCTAGCCCAAGTGTCCACAAACTTCCACTTTGACTCTTTATATTCCATGAAGGTTACCAATAATTCCCAATTCGACCTAAGATGCTCAATGACATGTGTTATAACTTACCAAATCACCCAAGAGTGTTCACATTCCCATTAATTCGAATTTGCAAAAGACAGATACCATGTATTATGAAAAATCAAGCTAGTGTGGGTCCCACATCCTCCATATGTCTCCAAAACCATTTGTCACCTAGGATTTCTCTTGAATTTCTTTATTCACTCTATTTATTAAATAATTGAACCCTTCTAATGTCTAAACATCATTTATTATCCCCCTTATTCCAAATCCCAAAGCTTCCACCCCAAACCTAGGAAACTAGTAATTTTCCTCCTTGGCAATTATTTGACCCTTAACATCAATTTTACAAACTCTAATGAATATCGCTAATGTGATTAGGCCATTGTGACCCAATTCCAAATTTGGGACATGAAATATTAGCCCATCGTATTGACCCATAGTATTGGATGCATATGCTTTGTAAGTCATCCGATAGTATTATATGTCCCATGGTTTTGACTCATAGTATTGGGCATAGAATTAGTATATAAGTGTGTGTTGAGGTCATTGAAGGCACCGTGAAGTTAATTGTATTGAGCTTGCTCAAAGGAGGTTGCCCCTCGAAGTGGCCCATGATCAATATAAAAGTGATTATGTTCTGTTATTTCTAATATCTTGTGTATTTGCATTAATTAATTATTGCAGGTTCATCACATCTGGTATTAGAGCACTTTCTTGGGCTCGTTGGGTGGAATTTCTGCCAATTTTTTTTTTTGCATCTATTGCAGCTTCGGATTTGGGAATAATCCCTATTCGCATAACTGTGGGAAGTACTTGGGCGTAAGCCCTAAAAATCATTGTGAGGAGTACCACAGGAACCCCAAAGTAGTTGTCCCATTGAGAGGAGCTGCCAGTGAAAAGGGCAACGACCCCTATCTGATTCACTAGTTCCCACCTGTGAGGTAAACCAAGAGCTATCATTTGTGGAAAAGTGGTTATCAGTTTTACTTGAGCCGTGGAGTGAGGGGTACTGCCCCAATACGCAAGCCGTCAGACAACATTGGTGGCCGAGTGAAACACCTGAACTGTTAGGAAGCCGTACATACCTGGGGTCCATATCTATCTTCAGTTGAACTGTTGCCGATCACTTCCACTCCAGATCCAACCGTTTTAGATCTATTCTGAAAGTCATTCCAGATCCAGTCATCGTTTCAGATCCATTTATTTTCGATCCCTTCCACGCCGTTGCAGATCCATCTTTTGTGGATCCCTTCCGCGCCACTGTTGTCGATCCATTTCTAAAAAAAAAAAAAAATAGATCGTGCCCTTAGGTCACATCTGTTACAATGCATGTGGGACAAAAACCCTAAGGTTACCCAAAATGGTGCAGTTACCTTGCTAACCAAATTTGTTAGGCTGTGGTCGCTTTCAACCCTTCTGTCAAGTGCATGCCGATGAGTCTCTTTCATCCCACTGTTCCTTCTCTAACGGTTTCGTGCTCTTGGTTCACTTAGTGCTGCCTTTTCTCATGCGAACGATCGCTTTCCTTCTTCGCCACTCCTCACTTGCCTCTTGGGAATCTCAGAGAATCTTCCCCAAAATAGATCGCCAATCGATCTTACCAGAACTTATACTTTTTTCCTTCCAAAACTCTGCCATATTGCATCTTCGCAGTGCTAGACTTTGTGGTGCTGTGACTCTTACTTTGTTGATACTGCACTGCACTGTTACTTCACAGCTTCAAAACTGACTTGCCCCAAAAATGACTTAACCTGGGCCGCTCCCAACACCTGGTAAAGCATTAATTCTCTATTTGTTTTCACCACTTGTATATAATTTCCTGTGACTGAATACACGTATTCCATGAGTTGATGGTAGATTAATTGGGAAGGTTTTTAAAAGTTTTTCCTAAAGTTAGATGAAGAACTTCTTAATGCTTTTCGTTGAAACTATTGATAAGGGAATAGGTTCCTAATTGAATGATAAGATCCATGTTTCTTGCAACCTTTAGTTTTTTATTGAATTTCCCTTTGCTTGTTATTAGAGTTTGAATGTTTTGATTGATTAAACTAAAGTTACATGCTACTAGGCATAGTTATCTCTTTTTGTAGTTGCATATATTGTGCAATACCCTCATAAGTTTGTATGGATCCCTGGGTTGATGATTAAAGTAAAGGTTTAGATACACCACTCTTGATATTGTCTTGTCCCAATGAGATATAGTATTATTGATCATTGATAAAGCATGTCAACCACCATGATGGAATCATGTTGCTTTCATGTCCTGGAAAACTTAGTGATGAATTCAATGGTCACCACATCCCATTTCTACTCAGGTATTGGAAATGGTTGAATCAATACTACACTCGGGGGGTTCACTTAGTGAATTTGTTACATAAAACGATCGTTCAAATGATATTAAATAATATCCCTAAATTCAAAAAATACTCGAAAATGCCTCCCAAAATTGTATTGTTGAACCCCCCCTCCCAATACACCTTTCCAATTGAAAAAACCCCCAGTTTTACTAGATATTGTAGGTATCCATTTTTATCAACCCAAATACCCCCTTTATATCATATTATCAATTTGTAACAAACAAGAGCCTTAATGCACCCTAGTATAAGCAAACACGAGGCTAAATAAAAGGATAGTATAATGCTAATGTTAGGAACCCATGTCTTTACTTTGTTAGTATATTGTTGGTGGACGCATATGCTTTGTAAGACGTCCCGTAGTATTTGTTGATCCATAGTTTGTGTTATTTTTGTTGGGCGCATATGCTTTGTAAGTCTTTCGTAGTAATTTTTGACCCATGGTTTTGGCCCATAGTATTGGCGCCTAGACTTAGTATATAAGTGGGTGTTGAGGCCAATGAAGGCACCGTGAAGTTACTTGTATTGAGCTTGCTCAAAGGAGGTTGCCCCCTCGAAGTGGTCTATGATCAATAAAGTGATTTCAAGTTCTGTTATTACTGATATCTTGTGTATTTTCATTAGTTAATTGTTGCAGGTTCCTCACATCTGGTATCAGAGCACTTTCTTGGGCTCGTTGGGTTAAATTTCTGCCAATTTTTTTTTTGCATCTGTTACAGGTTCAGATCTGGGAATAATCCGTATCCACTTAACTGTGGGAAGTACTTAGGCATAATCCCTAAAAATCATTGTGAGGAGTACCACAGGAACCCCAAAGTAGTTGGCCCATTGAGAGGACCTTCCAGCGAAAAGGGAAACGACCCCTACCTAATTGACTGGTTTCCACCCGTGAGGTAAACCAAGAGCTATCGTTTATGGCAAAGCAGTTATCAGTATTACCTAAGTCATGGATTGAGGGGTACTGCCCCAATACGCACGTCGTCAGACAACATTGGTGGCCGAGTAAATCCACTGAACCATTAGGAAGTCGAGCATACGGGGTCCATATCTATTTTCAGCTGATAAATCACAGATTTCCACTGTTCAGAACTATCATCGATCACTTCCGTGTTGTTTCAGATCCATCTATTGCTGATCACTTACGCGCCATTTCAGATCTGTCTGTTGCTGACCCCTTTCACACCGTTTCAGATCCATATGTACCGATCCCTTCCTCGTCATTTTAGATCCATCTGTTTCTGATCCCTTCCGCGTTGTTGCAGATCCATCTATTTTCGATCCCTTCTCGCCGTAGCAGATCCATTCTGGAAAAAAAGAGTATAAATTTTAGTTTTTTCGCCATATCTCCCTTGTTTTCAATCCGTTTCCATTGAAACTTCCCTGACACCCCTGTCATCCCATTCTGCATCTTTCATTGTTGAGGACCCTATCCCAAATTCCACTTCCCAAAGCCAGAAATCCCACATTTGTCTATTTTTAGGGTTTCCCATAACTTCTTTAATTTTCACCCATTCGTCTTCAAATTTTGCCACCATGCTCATTCCTTATTTCTGCTTCTTTGTCCCTCTCTGACAAATTTTCCCATTCTTTCACCCTGATTCTGAAATCCTCATTTTCTGCTTCCCTGTCCATTCGAAAGTGTCCAAAATCTAGTCAAACCCCAATTACCCATCAGATTTTTTCCCATCTTGAGCATTCAACCATGAACAACAAACGACCGTCCGAGTCTTCATCAGAAAATGGGTTCTCTTCTTCCGGCAATTTTCGTGGTCTGAAGCTTGATTTTCCTCGCTTTAATGGTATTGATTCGACTGGCTGGATCTATCATGCATAACAGTATTTTAGTCTGCATAAAACTTTTGATGTCACCAAATTTCCACTTGCATCCTTTCATTTGGAACAGGAAGCTCTTCAATGGTACCGTTGGTATATCAAGGCTCATGAAGAGCCAAAATGGCCAGATTTTTGCCAGCTCCTTTTGCAATGATTTGGTCCTAGTGCTTTTGATGACTTCACAGGAGCCCTCACTAAACTGTTCAAGTACACAGGGTACTCCCAAAAGACCGAACACCTAGAGCAACCACTTCACACAAACAGATCACAGATCGATACACCGATGTTTTGACGTGAGTTGGCTGCTTTCTTGGGCAGACCCGGGTTTTAATGAAGCGCAGCAACAAACCCCTAGGCGCACTGGCCCTCTCGGGAACGAGCTGCGCAGCAGCTCGAGGTCTCACCCGAAGTGGCTATGGGGGGGTTAAGGAATCAGATTTCCTTAACCTTGGTGACGCGGAGATGGTTCTTCTTGTTCCGGTTCCTCAGATGTCGGCGGTCTGACTTTCCCGCAGGCCCCTCGGCTCAACTGCGCGGCTTCCTCCCTCAGCAGGCCCGCTGCGCAGTTTCTCCGCTCTGGCGCAGAAGGCAACTATTCCTTGCGTCAACGCGTTAAGTACCTCCTCGCCCTGCGCGCGCCCAGTGCAGTAACGCATTCCTCGATCGCTGCCGCGACAGCGCTCCACCACTTCTTCAATACTTAACACTTATAGCTATCAAGGGACCTTCCCAAACTCACTTAAACAGTCGCAAAGATAATGCAAGAGTCTTGTATACATAGGTAATGAACTTAAACAGTTAATCATTCACGCAAACATTATAACAAGAAGAAATATGTGAAGTTCACCTCCTCGAGGGAAACCACGTCCACGAGAGTGTTATATTAACCAAAAACGATAGAGTTATACAATATGCTGCGCACACAGCTGCAGCCTTAGATCTTTCCAGGAAACTCCACGCACACAGCTGGGAGCCCTTCTCTCAATCTAGTCTCTTCTCTATAGAGATTACAAAGGCACAGACGTCAAATCAGACTGTCTGGCAACTCAGGGATTAGCTCCTCGGCTATCCGATTTCCACCCTAGTTCTACACACTTAGTAGAAAACATAGCAAAGGATAATCAATGCATGATCTATCCTTGATACTGACTATCTAACAGTCTAACCATCTAACTATCCCAAAAGTATCTAACTCTTCTTCTTATCATGTATACATATATATAGGTGGCCATGACAGTCACACCTTTACAAAACTGTGGGCCTTTCCCAACAGTGATTCCCAAAAACCCTAACCACGCACATGGCTAGGTGTACTGTAGGCGCCGCTTGTAGTCATGTCGCCGCTTCCTGCAGGCTCCTTGACTTCCGACGCAGATTGTGGGTATGGGCGCTTGTCCTTCGCCTTCAATGCTCTGGTCCATTGCTCCTCCTTGATCCGAGCAACCATAACTTCTGTACTTAGCCTTTAAATGAGGGTAGCTGAGCCCTCTACTCCATTGCCTTATTTATTATGGTAGCTGAGCCACCTTCATTCTTCTATGACGTGCGCGCGAGCTCCGCGATTTCCGGTCCGTGATCCTCGCTGAGCTTGTCCATCTGGCACCGTACTGCGCACCGTCTCCTTCTTTCCCAAAACTTAGTGCTAGTCCCAAAATTAGCACTTTCCTTTCATACTTGTGCTTTTTCCCAAAATTCGCAGCTTTACCGCAGCTACGGCCTAGGCTCCAACAGGCCCCTAACACTCACTTTTGGCTCGCCCTCGAGCCACTCGCACTAGCGTGTGGTCGCTTGATTTGTGCATCTGCTTGTGCTTGGGTCTCCGCGAATGTTTTCTTCCACTGCGCAATAGCGGAGTCCAATTCATCGACACACTCCACAGCTGTCTGCACCGTTTCTGCGGTGGCTTCTTCTTTAGTGATGGTATCAATCACCTCTTGAGATTCAGCAATCTCTTTGATTTTTGCCTCAACCTGACCGACGATTTCAGCATACTCATCCATGAATGGCTGAATGTTGTTGGTGAGCTTCTCATCTTCAGTTCTGAGCTTGTGCAGTTGCTGCTGCATTCTGCGCACTTCACTCATTTTCTTCATTTTTGCTAAGCCTGCTAAGGCCTTAGCTTCTTCAGTCAGAACAGTGAGAGACTGTTCTGCGGCTTGCACCTGTTCCGACAGACCAACTTTAAAAGGGAGCTTCTCAAGCTCCACCCAAGCTTCCATAGCTTGGCTCATCAGGTTCTCAGCTTCCTGTATTCTGTCTTTCATCTGTGTGGAAGCTCTGCTCAGCGCTTCAAATTGTACCTACGCATCATCCGTAAGTTGCGCAGCAACGCGAGCTTCTAGCTCAGCGATCTGGGTTCTATGGCCCTCAGCCATAGCAACTATTTCGTGCTCCATGGTTTTCACCCTTCCTCCGATAATTTGAACTTTTGCAACCAGAGGGAGGTCTGGTTGAATCTCGCAAGCCGACAATTCCTGAGCAAGCTCATCTACCGCGTTTCTAATGCCAATGTCTTGAGCCTCATAAAGTGCAAGTTTCTCAGATATATTCTTATGGCTTGCCTTCAATTCTATCTCCTACGATTGCAGTCGTTGATTTTCCTGAAATGTAGAGAGCTCTCTAGCTCTCAACTCAAGAGAAACTTTCTCATGCACTAGCTGTAGAGTCTGTATAGGAATTAGAGACAAATTGATTTCAACAGGCCCAACGGCGCTTACCTGTAGTGCAGCTAGCAGATCTGGAAGTGTCATGCTGGTAGGCGGAATATGCACGACAGTATGCCTTTCTATGAGTTCTTCAACTCGCTCGGCACTTGGAATTTCTTGTGGCGCCTGCGAAGTAGATGCTGGCGCATGGGTCTGCGCAACTCTTCCTGCGAGACCTTTCAATTCTACGAACTGCAAATCTAAAGCACTTCTGATGTGAGCGTGCGCAGTGCGCAGCTCGCGAAATTTCTCGTGTAGGTACTGGTCGATCCCCGAGGGAATAGCCTCAGCGGGATGCGACACTTTTTGCTTCTTGGTGGCCGGTTCTGTGGAACCTTCATCACTTATTTGCTCCGGGGCTTCCTTTCCCTTATCCTTCTCTTTCGCAGCGGCGGTTGGCAGCGTGGATGCGAGATCGGCGGCCACCCTCCACTCATCCGACCAAGACTTGATGGTTTCTTCAACATCCTCGGTAGTCATCCTGTAAAGGCCTAGCGCCCATTCATTTGGAATGCCGCAAGGGCGGAGGTAAAGTTGATGTATGTCGGCAGTAAAAGCCAACTTTCCTTCATATAATGTGGTTGTCTCCTCGCTCAGCCTTGGCATTTCTTGAATGGTATCTCTGAGGAGATAGTAGTATTCACAAAATACAGCGCGATTCATCTTACGCTTCGCGGGATTGGGAGAATCCCAGAGGTTGATGTAGCGCATGCCGGCAACCTCTCCTGCGCGGCGCGGAAGGAACTGGGTATTCGGGGGCTCCTTCCACCCAACGAGAGCGCATAAAATTAGAAGCCAAGAAAAATGGAATGATTGGGCTGCATTGTCCTGCACATTCAGGCAATCAGCCAAGAAAGAATTCAGCAGGAAGATAGACCAGTTGTACTGCTCTCCCTCCGCAGCTGCGATGGCGAGCTCCACGACAGCTCCAGTAACTTCCTTCGGTCGACACTTTGTGAGAAGTCTGCCTGCAAGCAGACTTCCTGTAAATAGAAGTGCCTCATCTTCTACTGTAGTGAGGTCATAAGCCCGACCTCCTCTTGTCAAGTTATACTTCTGCACCAGCTGTGCAGCCAATTTTCTGTCCTTGTCCTTTCCCACAAAATGAATATTGGGATCCTTACCAGCCTTGGATAGACCGGTGATGCGGTGAATCAAATCAACATTTAGATCAATTGGCCTCCCGAGCCAAAGGTAACCTCCATGAACACATGAAAGCAACATCTTAACAACTGCATTGACTTCGTTGCTACGCCCAAAGTGCGGTAGCTTCAACAAATTCAACAAACCTGGCTTCTCCAAGTTTGCTGCAAATCCCCTTGGGGTAAATTCATCGACCTTTCGGATGGGATTGTGAACTATCGTCAGATATCGATCTGGCGCAAACTGGGGATACGTTTTATAGTCTCCCAGATTGAAATCAGAGAATTTGACCAGTGGAAGGTGTCCCAACAGTTGCCCTTCTACCCGCACGCTAGCCGGTAGTGGCGGTAACGGAATGGGATACTTTGCATTCTTTGAGATCTGTACTTCTGGCGCATCATCTGGACGCGGCGGAATATAGTTCGCCATGGTGGCCAACGGCTCTGGAACAGGTTCTTCTGGCTGTTGCTGAGATGCTCTCGTGCCGGGCGACTATCTAGGATCAGTCCATCCAGGGTGTACATAAGTCGAAGCCGTGACTGGAGTAGTCATGCCGAAATCTAAGCCTCGGCGCAGGAATTGACGAACAACTTCTTCAGTCGACAGGTTCTCCGTCATGAACCGATGTAGGGAACAAAAACTTTGGACAGCAAATGGCGGACCTGCGTAGGATATGGACGCTGAAAACAAGGGAAAATACTCTGCACAACTCGGCTCTGAAAACAATAACTTGGATTCTTAAACAAGATAGCAACTCGAGGAAAGTAACCCAAAAATTATACAAGTGTGAGGTATTTATAGCCAGAGGTGATAGTAAATGCGACCAAGTGGGGTTACGTAGCTATAGGCGGCTATACATGAGTTGACAACACGCTATCCTCCTCGCCGCAATGGTGCATTTATTGTGATTGACGGGCTCTGACAGCCTTCCGGGAGAAGCTAATGCTTTCGGCGCCTGAGTTAAATGCAAATCTTTCAGAGATCAAGCCGAATTCGTCAGAGCAGCTAGACTTAAATAGCGGACTTATCCTTCATTTATTCAGACGCGGCTACATAACTGCGGTAATTCAATGTTTGGCGGCGGGTCATTTCAGCTTAGGTAACTGTGCATAAAGGGGTCCATGCTGATAACTCCTCAAGCGGCGGCTTTGACATAGGGAACTCCGCAAGAGCAATGGTTCAATGGTCCAAAAAACAAAACTTCGCCAGAGCACAAAGATAAGCTCGTTTCAAACAAATTTTATTCAGGATGCGCGGATATTTCAAGGAACTGCGCGGGAAGCTGGAAACTGAAGGTGTCCCGCAGCTTCCGTGTAGACTGTGAATGCGATGTCTCTTTCAACTACACTTGACATTTGCACCTTTTTAGCAATATGTTAGGTCGACAGAGCGGAGTGACCGTCGCGATAAAGCTTGAGCCGACTCCCGTTGATCATTGTAGGTAGTAATTCTCCATCAAGCTTTGCAAGCTGAACTGCGCCTCCTCCTGTTATCTTTGTCACCCGAAAAGGGCCTAACCAATGTACACGAAACTTGCCCGGAAACTTGATGAATTTACTATCATAAAGGAGTACCAAGTCTCCTTCTTCAAAGTGCTTATGCTTAATGTGCCTGTCATGCCAAGCTTTCTGTCTTGCCTTCTGTACCTGTTGATGGAATCCGGCTAAAAGTCGGTCTTCTTCTAAGGCAACCAGCTGCGAGAGTCTTTCATTCATAGTATCAGGATCTGTCATTTCTGTGATTTGCGCAATTCTGAGACTGGGAATAATGTATTCCATAGGCATAACTGCTTCTTGTCCATACACCAAACTGAAAGGTGTGTGACCTGTTAGTTTCTTGCAAGTGGTTCTATAAGCCCATAATACAGCTGTGACTCTAAGGTCCCAATCATCTCTTTGTTGATTACAGATCTTCGTCAGGGCATTCTCAAGAATTTTATTGAATGCCTCCACCGTACCATTAGCTTGAGGGTGGTAGGGTGTACTCTTATGGTGTCTAACTTGGAATTCTTCAGTAAGGGCTTCTATAGTCTCATTGAGGAAATGTGTACCCTGATCACTCATTAGAATCAGTGGACATCCAAATCTAGTGATAATATTCTCAAAAATGAACTGTGCGGCCGTAGCAGCGTCGCAGTTCTTAACTGGCTTAGCCTCAGCCCATCTGGTGAGGTATTCAGTAGCTGTAATGATGTATCTTGCGCCAGTTCTTTTTCCTGGTGGGTTAATAGGTCCTACAAAGTCAATGGCCCATTTATCAAAAGCACGCAGTGTGATCTGGGGTCTTAGCGGCATTTCATCTCTCCTTGAGGGTTTTCCTGTTCGCTGGCACACATCGCAACATTTACAGAACGCCTTAGTATCCTTGTGCAATGTCGGCCACCAAAGACCTGCGGCTAATATCTTTTGCGCAGTCGGCTTTCCTGCGAAATGGCCTCCTGCGGTACCTGAATGCGCTTCTGCGATGATAGAGCTCTTTTCATGTGGTAATATACATCTGCGCAAAACTTCGTCAGGGCCCAACTTATAAAGCTGGCCTGCTATCAAAGTGAAGTCTACGGCTCTGACAACAAGTTGCTTCTTCTGTTGGATTGTAAACTCAGCCGGCGCTTGCCCGGTAGTGAGAAACTCAAGAATATCAGAATAATATTCGTCTGCTGCTTGAATAGAAAACAACTGTGCGTCAGGCAGATTGTCCTCCAGACTTGTAGGTTCCTCTCCTGACTCTATCCTGGATAGATGGTCAGGCCCTGCATTCAATCTGCCTGGCTTTACAATAACCTCGAAATCATATTCTTGAAAGAGCAGTAGCCATCTGCAAATTCTTCCTCCTAACATTGGTTTATTGACCAAATATTTCAAAGCAGAATGGTCAGTATACATTTTAAAATGAGCGCCTAACAGGTAGTGTCTGAATTTCTGTAGGGCATACACCATAGCTAGTCCTTCCCTTTCTGTAGTGGTGTAGTTCTTCTCAGCTGTAGATAGCTTTCTGCTGGAGTAAGCAATCGGGTGGTCAATACTTCCTTCTCCAGACTGTGTAAGCACAACCCCCAATGCTATGGAAGAAGCATCAACATGAACATGAAAAGGTTTTCTCCAGTCAGGGAAAACTAGAATAGGCGCTGTGATCATTTCTTCTTTAAGTGTGTCCAAGCTCTGTTGGCATTCTTCTGTCCATTGGAACTTCGAATCCTTTTTCAGCAATCTTTCCATAGGTGCTGTGATCTTTGCATAACCTTTGATAAATTTTCTGTAGTATCCAGTATGTCCCAATGTAGTGCGCAATTGCTTAACTGAGTTGGGCGCAGGTAAATTAGCAATGATGGCAACCTTCGCAGGATCCATCAGGAGTCCTTGTCTGCATACAATATGTCCCAACAAAAGACCAAAGGGCGCACAAAATATACATTTTTTCAAGTTAAGGGAAATCTGATGCTGTCTACATTTTTCTAACATCATGCACAGATTTGCAATATGGTTCTTTAATAGGCCAAATATAGTCCAGTCATCAAAATAGACTTCTAAAAACTTGTGAATGAATTCTTTAAAAACAGCAACAACAACTCTAGAGAAGATAGCAGGTGCGTTTTTAAGACCAAAGGGCATTACCGTATACTGGAAGGAGCCCCATTCAGTTGCAAAAGTAGTCTTGTGGCGGTCGTCCGGATGGATTCTGATCTGATGATATCCCGAAAAACCATCAGTGAAAGAGTAAGCCTCTTGTCCTCCAACATTATCAAGTACTTCATCTGTGAAAGGAGTGGGAAATGGATCGTGCGCTGATGCATCATTGAGTTTGCGCAAGTCGACACAGATTCTTATTTCACCTTTCGTTTTCTTTTCTTGGACCACCATAGGACTAATCCAATCGCTTTCCTCTACTGGCTCAATAATACCTGCTGCGAGCATTTTATCAATTTCTTCTCTAACTTTGTCTTTATACTGGGGGTTCAATCTGTACGGGCGCTGTTTTACTGGCTTGGCGTCTGCTTTCAGAGGTATGCGCATCACTCCTAAGTCTCCTAGGATGCCTTTCATTTCTGTGAACTTGGTAGGAAAGATATCCTGGTAGTCACGTAATAATTCTGAAACATGTCCAACAGTTTCATCATCCCAATAATCTCCTATAGAAGCAAACTTTGGTTCAGCTTCTGTACCAATGTTAATCTTCTTGAGCTTGATGTGTTCTGTGATGGCAGGAATATCAAGCTCAGGACCTTCAATATTGCGCGTCCCTTCTGATTCTGGGATATTGATGTGCGAGGATCGTCCTCCTCATCTTCAGCGGTGAAGTTATAACATTCCAGGGCATGTTCTATCTGGACAGCCCAATCTGGTTGGGAATATTCTGATAACGGGCATTGTTCAAATATTTTCTTTTTAATACACTTCAAAGCCTGATCGATGCTTGGATGTTCTGACTCAAAGCTGAAGGTAAGTTGAAAGCTTTCTATCGTAAGAGGCCAACTGATAGTGCCTTTGCGCAATTCTGTTTCAGTATACCATTTCCTTGGAACTGTATCCAATGTGTGGATGAATAGGTGAACCCATTCATCTTCCGGAATATCTGACCATTGCTGAATACATGCTTCAATGTGTGACCTGGGGTCACTCTGTCCCTCATACTTGCGTAGGACTTCGGCTGTGGTGTCCTGAAATCTGCGCAGTATCAATCTGTGACAGTCTTGCCATGTATGAATATTCTCCTTATGCGCAACCCACCATCTTGCGGGTGTAGCGCGCAATGCTACATCCAGTGCCTGTATGCGCTGCTGTTCTGGAAGCTTTTGTTCATATTCATGTATGAATTTAGTTACTTCAGTTAAACCATCAAAAATTGGAGTGTCAGTTAATTCTGTGCCAATCCATCGAATGGATTTAGTCATCATAGCGCAACGCCTTGCAGAAACCTCATGTAAACGATTCTGCCAGTTTTCCAATCCTGCATCTGAGTCTGATGTGCACGAGCTATCGCATCACCAGCTGATATGGCCATCTACTGTGGAGTTGACATAGTCACTGTGGTTAGTAGTCATTTGGTACAAACTTTCCATGTGGCGTGCTTCCTCTTCTGCGCGAATGGGTTCTATATACCTTGGTCCTTGAATAGGATCAAGTGGTGCGATGACCCTAATCTGGTCATCCTCAAAGGTCATCTGTCTTTTCTTCAAATTAATGACAGCCAAATTATCAAATGCCCAGTCTATTCCTAAAAGTGCTGGGTATGGTCTACTATCATCCAGGATTTTGATTACTTCAAAATCTGCAGAGCTTCTTACTCCTTCAATATCAATAGGTACATTGGGTAATCTACCCAATGGAGAGACTCGTTGCTGATTCGCGAGTCTTAGCTGGATAGGGGATCTTGTAAGGTGAGGGCTTCCCATCTGTTCCCATGTCTGCATAGTGAGAACATTGGCTTCGGAGCCCAGATCTAACATGACTTCGTCCATTTCAAATGCTCCAATCTACGCTGTGAGCCTCATCTCTTTTCCAGTTCTAATGTGACTCCTAATCTGGTGAACAGCACACTGCGGTGTGTTCGTCGAAGCAGACTGTTGGCACTGATCCAACAGGTGTTGGAGTTCTAGAGTTGCCTTTTCATTGCGCAACAATTTTAAACATTGTCGCAGGAACGCATGAACACTGCCTAGTGCATGCTCCTCGTCAGGCCTTCCAGCTGTAGTGGCCTGTTCTTGTACCAGGTTGTCTTGTCTTAGCACTTGCGATCTAATATTGTTCTGCGGAATTGCGGCAGAACTTGAAGCTCTCGGATCTGAGAAATACTCTTGAGCTTGCTTGAATGCTTCTTTTTGCTTCTGCAGGTTAAGTGGGGCTGGTTTAATATTAGCGCGGCGCACCCATTGCGTCGCTTGCTTTCCTATTCCCATCTCTTGCGCACCAGTGGTTGCTCCACTGCGTGTCACTATATTAACTGTAGGGTCTGGTTCTCTTTTTTCTGCTCCAATCAACTGAATATTCTGATTGACCTGTGGGGTCTTTGCTTGCATCTTAGCCTGTAACTGAGGGCATTCTTCAATGATATGGTCAGAAGATTTACAATACCTGCAGAGGGTTGTAGGATTTTGGCAATCCCTGGAAAAATGACCTTGTGCTCCGCAATTATAACAAGTGATTTGTCCTCTTCCGCGACCAAAATTTGTTGTGCGTCCGCGTCCCCTGTAATTTCCTGCTCGGGCGTCGCGAGTTTGGTCATACGGTGGACCTGCTGTGGGTCCTTGTGTCTCTGCTTGTACCCTATAAACATCATGCTTTCTTTCTATCATAAGATTATATGCTCTACAATTGTTCTCATCATGACCTACTGATTTACAGAAATTACAATATAGATTCTTTGGAGTTTGTACATATTTCTGAAGTAAGTGACATTCTTGTGGTCTATGACCTCTAGTTTTACAGATTTCACACCAAGGCCCCTGTGCCTGTGGTAAAGGGTTAGGTGCTCCAGTTGCAATATAGTCTATGAAAACGGGGCAATGGTCCTTTGAATGACCTTGGGCTTTACATTTTGTACACCAAATTTCTTCCTTAATCTCCTTGCCTTTCTTAATATCATGCACTTGCAAGGTTAAGTTTGCTAATTGGTTCTGCAACTGCGCAACATCGTTGCTTGTTCCCGCAATGGGCGAAGATTCTAGTTTCATAGCCATCTCTAGAGCTTGTTCCTGAGTATTGAGATTCTGTTGCATAAGAGGAAGTCTAATGTGTGGGAGCAGCGCAGCAATGAACCATTCCTTATGCTGCTGTGGTGCAAACTCGAAGCTTACTTGATCTATCAAGGCTTTGAACTTCTGGTCAAAGTCCCATACTGATTCTGTAGGTAGCCGTTTGATGTCTTTGAGCTCTGTTATACACTGTGATTCTGATTTAGGTTTCTTGAATTCTCTAATCATAGCATTTCTTACATCAGCAAGCGTTCTATTCTGTGCTGGTGAGTATTTCATTAACCAAGTTAAGGCTCTTTCTCTTAGTGTGGTTGCTAACTGAACCAGTTTAACAGCATCATCATTAATTTGCTTAATTGTCCAAATGGCTTCACATAAGAACCAGTGTTGCTCAGGGTCTTCTATCCCTGTTCCTCTAAAAGTTGGTAGCTTCATGTCATCACCCATCCTTCTTGTGCTAGGTTGAGGTGAGGGTGCTGTAGCAGTGCTTCTGGGCTGGTTAAATAAAGGTGGTTCTGAGGTACTAGAAGTACCGTGTGGGCTACTAGAAGGTGTTACTACGGGGTTATACTGAGCTCCGTCTGGTTTTTGCGGTGTAAAGGGGTGATAAGGGATATGAGAACTCCCTTGTCTTTCTATATGGCTTGCTCTAGGGACTTGGCTATCATCTGGGCTAGACTCAAAAGAATATTGGTCAAGGCCTACTTTATATCGTTTTCCACTATGAGTACAACCAATAAGTTCAGGATCACTATCAGAATCTACGGACATTACTTGTCTATGCTATTCATCAGAAGCAATACATAGCTTTCCTTTTTCATACAGAAGCATTTTAATCCATAAGTTCAGAGAATTTAAGAACTTACCTCTGTGTACTTGGAAGAAATTCCTCTCAGCTTCACTGAAACTCTTTCTTGTATCTACTGCAAACTCGGTGATGAAACCTTTCAATAGACTATTCAACCAAAATTCTACTGCGCGGGACACAGGATTGTCTATCCGCTTCAAAATACTGACTAGCTCAGGCGTCCAAGCGACGGGTCGATCAATATGCACAGTAGGTCTAGAATCTGCTAACTTGGCTATCCAAGCGTGTAACTCCAATGCAAACGTAACAAAGAAAATTTCGTAAAGGTCAGCATAAATATACTTCTGCAACCAGTCTTCTGTTTGGAGCGTAGAGCTTCTATTTTCTTGTTCAGCGAACTCTTTAGCCTTTAAATCAAACCAGTCTCCAATTTCTTTAGCTGTAGGATTCCAGTAACACATTTGTTAACTGAGCAAGTCTCAGTGTAACAGAACCTTGTGCTGGCTTCAGCAACAATCTCAGACGTCGCGGAAATAGTAAGTCTCACAGCAGCAAGTCACAAGACAACGGAACCATTTGTTCTCCTCGATCTCGCGCGTCGCCGAAATAACAAGTCTCAAAACAGCAAGTCGCAAGGCAACGGAACCATTTGTTCTCCTCGATCTCGCGCGTCACCGAAATAACAAGTCTCACAACAGCAAGTCGCAAGGCAACGGAACCATTTGTTGGCTGCTTTCTTGGGCATACCCGGGTTTTAATGAAGCGCAGCAACAAACCCCTAGGCGCACTGGCCCTCTCGGCAACGAGCTGCGCAGCAGCTCGAGGTCTCACCCGAAGTGGCTATGGGGGGGTTAAGGAATCAAATTTCCTTAACCTTGGTGACGCGGAGATGGTTCTTCCTGTTCCGGTTCCTCAGATGTCGGCGGTCTGACTTTCCCGCAGGCCCCTCGGCTCAACTGCGCGGCTTCCTCCCTCAGCAGGCCCGCTGCGCAGTTTCTCCGCTCTGGCGCAGAAGGCAACTATTCCTTGCGTCAACGCGTTAAGTACCTCCTCGCCCTGCGTGCCCAGCGCAGTAACGCATTCCTCGATCGCTACCGCGACAGCGCTCCACCACTTCTTCAATACTTAACACTTATAGCTATCAAGGGACCTTCCCAAACAAACTTAAACAGTCGCAAAGATAATGCAAGATTCTTGTATACACAGGTAATGAACTTAAACAGTTAATCATTCACGCAAACATTATAACAAGAAGAAATATGTGAAGTTCACCTCCTCGAGGGAAACCACGTCCACAGGGGTGTTATATTTACCAAAAACGATAGAGTTATACAATATGCTGCGCACACAGCTGCAGCCTTAGATCTTTCCAGGAAACTCCACGCACACAGCTGGGAGCCCTTCTCTCAATCTAGTCTCTTCTCTACAGAGATTACAAAGGCACAGACGTCAACTCAGACTGTCTGGCAACTCAGGGATTAGCTCCTCGGCTATCCGATTTCCACCCTAGTTCTACACACTCAGTAGAAAACATAGCAAAGGATAATCAACGCATGATCTATTCTCGAGACTGACTATCTAACAGTCTAACCATCTAACTATCCCAAAAGTATCTAACTCTTCTTCTTATCATGTATACATATATATAGGTGGCCATGACGGTCACACCTTTACAAAACTGTGGGCCTTTCCCAACAGTGATTCCCAAAAACCCTAACCACGCACATGGCTAGGTGTACTGTAGGCGCCGCTTGTAGTCATGTCGCCGCTTCCTGCAGGCTCCTTGACTTCCGGCGCAGATTGTGGGTATGGGCGCTTGTCCTTCTCCTTCAATGCTCTGGTCCGTTGCTCCTCCTTGATCTGAGCAACCATAACTTCTGTACTTAGCCTTTAAATGAGGGTAGCTGAGCCCTCTACTCCATTGCCTTATTTATTATGGTAGCTGAGCCACCTTCATTCTTCTATGACGTGCGCGCGAGCTCCGCGATTTCCGGTCCGTGATCCTCGCTGAGCTTGTCCATCTGGCACCGTACTGCGCACTGTCTCCTTCTTGCCCAAAACTTAGTTCTTGTCCCAAAATTAGCACTTTCCTTTCATACTTGTGCTTTTTCCCAAAATTCGCAGCTTTACCGCAGCTACGGCCTAGGCTCCAACAACATGGTTTAAACCCTCGAGAGGGAAACACTCCACGGCCCCGGCCAAGTAGCTTCTATTGAGCAATTTATTATGCAAAAAAAGAAAGTTACAAATGAGCTTCTCATAATTGATCAACTAAACAATGACCCTCCATGCTCTTTAAATAGAGATCATGGACCAATCGGGTGTTAAGCCACGGTTCAAGGTTAGGTATGATCTAAGAGAAGTTGAGTTGTCGGATCACTCTATGTCTAGAACATATCATGACCGTCGGATTAATTATTTACAAATGCATACTAATGCATACTAAAGAAACACACTTTTCCTAACGGATATATTACACAAGTTGATCTTAACTAACTCCTAAGTGTCTAAATATACTAACATCCCCCCTTAAGAACAACTTGGGATAGGATTGAAGGATTTACAAAAGTGACACTATTAAGAGAAGGAAGGAGGCATTAGAGCCTATCCCCCATTAATGACAAATTCCTGAAGTCCTAACATAGATCGAAGTTTAGAAAACTTCGCTTCTGTAAGAGACTTGGTGAAGATGTCTGCAACTTGATCATCTGTAGGACAAAAGAGCACTTCAAGAACATGATCATGAACAAGATTTCTGATGAAGTGCATATGTAGCTCAATGTGTTTGCTGTGTTGATGTAGGACTGGATCTTTGGCAAGCTTGATGGCACTTTGATTGTCACACCAAAGTGGATTAGGCTGCTGCTGCTCGAATCCAAACTCTGAAAGGATCTGTCGAAGCCATAAATCTTCCTGACTGGCATTAAATGCGACTTGATATTCTGCCTTTGCTGAAGAAAGAGCAAGAGCTTGTTGTTTTTTACAACCCCAAGTGACAGGTCCAGATCCCAGACTGAAAACATAACCTGCTTTAGACTTTCGATCATCAGGATCGTCTGCCCAATATGAGTCAGTGAAACCAACCAACAAAGGTTTCCTCCCTGTACTGTAATGAATCCCAAACTGAATTGTACCTTGAAAATATCGAAGTATTCTTTTAGCTTCTTTCTAGTTACTTTTATGAGGTGTTTGCATACAACGGGCAACACAACAAGTTGACGATACAAGGTGGCATCTACTTCACGTGAAGTACAAGTGGCAGAAAGTTTGACTCCAGACTAGAAGGGAGAAGGGGCTGGTGTACAATCTTCCATGTGAAAGCGACGGAGTGTTAAATTTTGAGTATTAATTCACAATACTATAGGATCTTTGCTGAGAGAATAACATCTACAGTATATCAATGCATGCCAATCATAATATGACAAGCATCACAAGCATCACAAGAATCAAAAGCATAGAGACAAGAGACACAGAGTTTCCATGGGGAAAACCCTAAGGTGAAAAACCCCACAACTTCCTCAGAGATAGAGAGAGCAATGGCTCAACCAAAATACAACCAAATAACACTAAGATAGTCTCCTAGCAGATGATCCTCCTCCTCCTCACTAGTGCACCACTTTCAGATAGATAGTGAGTTACTTTTCCGAGTGAGTAAAATAGAGATCTCCTATCTCTATTTATACTCACCTTTTTGCCCAGTGACCTACTAGGGCCGACTTGTCTACTTAGATACATCCACATTATATTATATATAATTCCGGTCCGACCCCAAATGGTGGTCTAATAACCCATCGGCAAGTACACACACTTGCGACACTTGTCAATCCACATGACGACACTTCCTTATAGAGGAATAACACATCTCTTATAAGGGTACAATAAATATATATAAAATATACAGATGAAATACATTCTGAAGTTACATATACATCAACACTCCCTCTTAACTAGGAAGGTATTTCTCGACACAGATCTGGTAGACAAGTCTTCTTCTCTGGATCATCGTCATCATCATCGTCACTGCTGCTGCTATCTCAACCAATCTCTAACTCTACTCGTCATAGGAAGTTCTACAGAGCCGGTCCTTTTTCATACTGGATGTAGGCCCGCCATCTGCAGGTCTTCATCATCACTGGCCATACTGTGGAATCCTCAGGACTCATTACGTGCGTCACAAAACCTGGCTGCAGCATCCCATGCTATTACGAGCACACAGCTCTACCTGTAGGATCTCCCAGGAGCACATTACATGTGACCCATCACAAAACCTGGCTGAAGCATCTGAGGCCTTTTTCATCCTGTCTAGATCTCCCAGGAGCAAATTACATGTGGTCATGGCAAAACCTGGCTGAAGCATCTGAGGCCTTTTTCATCCTGTCCAGATCTCCCAGGAGCAAATTACATGCCATAGGACAAAACCTTGCAAGAGCATCTGCCAGATATCCTAGGGCACCGAATTACATGCCATAAGCAAAACCTCGAAAGACTATCTGCAGATCTCCCAGGGCACAAATTACATGTACTTCCAAGCAAAAACTCGCAAGAGCATTTGCCAGATGTCCCAGGGCACCGAATTACATGCCATAGGCAAAACCTCGAAAGACCATCTGCAAATCTCCCAGGGCACAAATTACATGCTTACTTGCACAACCTGATCCACGGCCACAAAGTATCATCTGATACTCATCAAACATCATCCTGATGTACACATGATCATCCTGGTCATCATCACTGCAACATCCTGCTACATGTCATCTGGAGAAGCTCGTCATCCACAATCATCTTGATCATACAATGCATCCATCTGATGCACACCAAGTATCGATCTGATACATACATAGGTACATTATCCACACAATGTATCCATCAGCATACATGATCTATCTGATCATACAAAGATACATGATCCACACAATGTATCCATCAGCATACATGATCTACCTGATCATACAAAGATACATGATCCACACAATGTATCCATCAACATACATGATCTACCTGATCATACAAAGATACATGATCCACACAATGTATCCATCAGCATACATGATCTATCTGATCATACAAAGATACATGATCCACACAATGTATCCATCAGCATACATGATCTACCTGATCATACAAAGATACATGATCCACACAATGTATCCATCAACATACATGATCTACCTGATCATACAAAGATACATGATCCAACCGATCATATCCAGCATCCAACATGATGCGTACATACATACATATAATGATCCAACTGATCCTATCCAAGCAGAAACCAGAACATCATCCTGATGCTCATCATCCAGCGCTTACATCCACAGCCATGTGAAGGATCCCCCTTCCAACATGCTTGGAATGGCTTCAGCAAATGTGTCCATCACTTCTTCCTCGAAGTATCCTCGATCTGAAGCATGCCAAGCCTCTCTCTGAAGTACTCGAACTTCACCTTGGCTAGTGGCTTCGTCAACACATCTACAATCTGCTCGTCTGTCGCAACATACAGGAGCTTCACAGCTCCTCTCTGCACCATATCCCTGATATAGTGATATTTGATCTCTATGTGTTTTGACCTGTCATGAAACACTGGGTTCTCGGATAGCTTCACACAACTCTGGTTATCACAGAAGATACCAGTAGCATCCAGCGGGAGATCAAATAACTCAGACAGTAGCTTTTGTAGCCATACTGCCTCACAACTAGCTGAACAGGATGCAACATACTTAGCCTTAGCTGTACTCAATGCTACGCAGGACTGCCTCCTGCTAAACCAAGAGATCACACCTGATCCCATATTGAAGCAACACCCATATGTGCTCTTCCTATCTGCAGCACTGCCAGCCCAATCTGAATCAACATAACCCTGCAGGTTAAACTTTTGATTCGCTTCATACTTGAGCCCATAATCCACTGTACCCTTCAGATACCTCAGAACATGCTTTACAGCAACCAGGTGAACACTCCTCGGATCCGTCAGGAACTGGCTCAATGTGTTCACAGCAAAGCAAATGTCTGGTCTCGTGTTCGTCAGGTACATCAAGGACCCAATCATATGGCGATACATAGAGACATCAACTGGCTCAGATGAAGCATCACATAAAATCTTCATATTTGATGCCATAGGTGTGGCCATGGCCTTGCAATCCATCATCCCAAATCTCTTCAGGATATCTACTGTGTACTTCCCTTGACCAAGGAAGATCCCACCTGTATTCTGCCACACCTCCATACCTAGGAAATAGTGCATCATTCCCAAATATTTCATATCGAATTCAACGGCAAGCTTCCTTTTAGTATCTGCAATCAGTATGTCATCTCCTGTTACAAATAAGTCATCCACATACAGGAGTAGAATCACAGGATTCCCTTCCTCAACCTTGTAGTAAAGGTTGGAATCCGCTTTACTCTTGGTAAAGCCCAAACTAGATAGGAAACTGTCCATCCTACCATACCAAGTTCTGGGAGCTTGCTTCAAGCCATACAAGGATTTCTTCAGTCTGCACACATATGACTCCCTGTCATGTATTTCAAAACCAAGTGGCTGTTCCACATATACTTCCTCTTCAACTATACCATTCAAGAAAGCAGTCTTGACATCCATCTGGTGTATTTTCCATTTCATAGCTGCATCCAGGGCAAGTACTGTTCTGATGGAAGTATACCTGGCTATAGGTGCAAAAGTTTCTTCATAATCTATTCCCTCTTTCTGAGAGAATCCACGAGCTACGAATCTTGCTTTGTATTTCTCCACATTGCCATCTGCAGCATGTTTGATTTTGAAGATCCATTTAGAAGTCACAATAGACTTCTCTTTAGGTCTTGGGACAACATCCCAAACATCATTCTTCATTATTGATTGGTATTCCTCAACCATGGAATCCTTCCATTCTTTCTTTTCTGCTGCTTCTTCATAACTAGAAGGCTCTTTGTTCATAATGTCACAGAGTAAAGAAACATAGATGGTCTGTGATCTGGTTCTTTTCTTTGCTCTGCGTTCTTCTTCTGGAATACCAAATCTTTCTGCATCTTGAATGAGCTCTCTAGCCCATACAGCTTTCCTCTTGTGAGAGTTATCCTCACGGGGTGGATCTATAGGTTCTTGTGGATCTTCAAACTCACGAACAACTTCTGCAACTGCTTCAGTCATGGAAGTGTCCTGAAATCTTGTTTCCTTAGGTTCTTCATAAAATTCAGTAGGTGCCTTCCTTGATTTGATGAATGCTGAGTTTTCATCAAATGTTACATCCCTGCTGACATCAATCTTCTTGAACCCTGGAAAGTATATTCTGTAAGCCTTCGAGCTTTCACTGTAACCCACAAAAATACCCTTCTTTCCTGAAGGATCTAGTTTAGTCCTCTTTTCCTTTGGGACATGAGTGTACACTGGACAACCAAATATTCTGAGATGACTGACTTCAGGTTTCTTACCAGAAAAGACCTCTTCTGGTGTCTTGTTGTCCAATATCTTGTGGGGTGTTCTGTTCTGCACATATACAGCTGTTCTAGCTGTTTCTGCCCATAGATGCATAGGAAGATCCTGGTCATGCAACATTTCCCTTGCTGCTTCCATGATAGTTCCGTTCTTCCTTTCTGCAACACCATTCTATTGAGGATTATAAGGAGCAGTCAACTCCCTCTTAATCCCTGAATCACTGCAAAGCTTCTTGAAGTCACTTGAGGTGAATTATCCACCATTGTCGGATCTGAATGTTTTGATCTTCTTGTCAGTTTGATTCTCCATCAAGGTTTTGAATTCCTTGAATTTATCAAGCACCTCATTTTTTCCCTTCAAGAAGTATACCCAAGTCTTCCTGGAGAAGTCATCAATAAATGAGACATAGTAAACATACCCACTCAGGGAACTGGATGACATAGGACCACATACATCTGAGTGGATGATTTCCAGGATGTCTTTTGCCTTGCTTTCACTGCTTGGGAAAGCCTTCTTAATGTTCTTACCTTTTGCACATCCTTTTCAAACACCTTCATTTTTGGTCTTGATTTCAGGAAGACCCTCTACTTCCTTGCTTGCAATTGGAAGTGCTCTATAGTGCATGTGAGAAAGTCTTCTATGCCAAAGTTCACTTGGCTCCATGGATTCATGCACCATGGCATGTTCAGGTTGTCCCTTCAATTTATACAAGCCTCCCTCTTGCTCTCCAATTACTACGGCATCATCTATGGTCTTTCCCTTTGGCCACATTAGGACTTGGCCATCCACAAATGCAACCCTCATACCTTTTGCATCCAATGCAGAAATGGAGAGTAAGTTCTTCTTGAGCCCAGGTACATAAAGTACTTCCTTCATCTTCAGAGATTTTCCATAATCTAGGTTGTAGGAGGCTTCACCACTTCCTTTGATTGGGTATTGATAAGCATCCCCAAGTTTCACCTTATGGGTTGATTCATGTTCAGATAGGTTCACAAAAGATTCTTTGAATCCAGTCATGTGTTTGGAAGCCCCACTATCAATCAACCAATCATTACAACCATCGGAGATGGTACCTGTGAGAGCAGAGATCAGAACATACTCTTCTTCACTTGATGAGTCATCATTACTATCACTTTCTTCCCTAGCCTTCTTCTTTGGAGGTTCATCATCTTCGGCAGCATGAGCATGAAACCTTCTTTTGCCACCCTTCTTCTTATTGTTCGAGATGTTGTTGTCCTTCTTGTTCTTGGGACAATTTATGGCAATATGTCCTTTCTCATTACAGGTGAAGCATACTCTTCTTTCTTTGAAGTGATGTGAAGATCTCTTGGAGTGAGATGGCTCTTTCTTGAACTTTCCTTTCCTGGTGTGGGTTGTGAGAGCTTGATCTTCATTCCCCATCTTTTCTTCTCGTGCCAGAAGCCTTGCTTCTTCTTGTGAGAATTCTTCCCGTAGTCTACTGAAAGAGATCAACTTCTTCCTTGCACAAATTCCTTGGATAAAGGAATCCCATGACTTGGGTAGGCCATTTAGAGTGGTCATCACCACTTCACCATTCTCTACCATTTCATCCACTGCTTCTAGATGTTCCTTGATCCGGGAGACCCTTGAAAAATAAGATTGAATGGTTTCTCCATTCTGAAATTTCACTGCTTTCAATTGGTTCCGCAAGGTCATCTTCCGATTTATGTTCTTTCCTTCAAATATCTTGGTCAAAGATTCAAACATCTCCTTAGGTGTCTTAAGAGAAGACACATGGGGTATGAGATGGTCTTTGATAGAATCAGCAATGATTCTCTTTTCCTTGACCAAGTTCTTCTTGTGTAATGCCTTGGCTTCTTCATCCTCTGGGATAGGGATGTCTTCTTTCACATATGAGTCCAACTCATTCTCTTCCAGGATTAACCCAATCCTATACTTCCAGGCTCGGAATTTATCAGCCCCTTCAAGCTTATCCTCAAGCTTGGTGTGGAGAGACATCTTTAAGAGTACTTCAAATGGAAATAGAGAAGATTTAGGACTTACCGCTTGAAGTGCTGAAAACTGGATCTGCTCTCGAATTAGGGTTCGTCACAGAAACCCTAAAAATTCAAAATGTGAATTTCAAAATTCTGAAAGGATAGAAAGATGCACTTTGGAGAGCTGATCAACTTGGTACATTCAGAATTTGAGATCAGCAAAGTCTTGCCCTTCAAAATTGTCTTTTTGTCCTCCCGGGTTCACTAGGGAGAGCCCTGAATTAGGGTTTGAGTTTCCCGGAGATCTACCCAGCCAAAAATCTCGATCCAAAGCTCTAACCTTTCAATTTTTGCAAAGAGCTTCCAGCTGCACCTTCAGTTTCCAGAAATTCCTATTTTTGTGGAAACCCTAATTTTTAGGGCCAAATCTGAAAATGCTTGGAACTGAATTCTGATTGGACAGATAGATGCGCCTTGATGAGTAGATCCAATCTACTATACTGAATTTCAAAAATCTGTGGAGAGAAACCCAATAAACAAGGAACACAAGCTTCCGTCCCTGCAAAATGTCTTCTTCTCAGTTTAGCTCTGATACCATGTTAAATTTTGAGTATTAATTCACAATACTATAGGATCTTTGCTGAGAGAATAACATCTACAATATATAAATACATGACAATCATAATATGACAAGCATCACAAGCATCACAAGAATCAAAAGCATAGAGACAAGAGACACAGAGTTTCCATGGGGAAAACCCTAAGGTGAAAAACCCCACAACTTCCTCAGAGATAGAGAGAGCAATGGCTCAACCAAAATACAACCAAAATAACACTGAAATAGTCTCCTAGCAGATGATCCTCCTCCTCCTCACTAGTGCGCCACATACAGATAGATAGTGAGTTACTTTTCCGAGTGAGTAAAATAGAGATCTCCTATCTCTATTTATACTCACCTTTTTGCCCAGTGACCTACTGGGGCTGACTTGTCTACTTAGATACATCCACATTATATTATATATAATTCCGGGCCAACCCCAAATGATGGTCTAATAACCCATTGGCAAGTACACACACTTGCGACACTTGTCAATCCACATGACGACACTTCCTTATAGAGGAATAACACATCTCTTATAAGGGTACAATAAATATATATAAAATATACAGATGAAATACATTCCGA
The DNA here is from genome assembly GCA_027924585.1 of Larix kaempferi. Classification (NCBI taxonomy): domain Eukaryota; kingdom Viridiplantae; phylum Streptophyta; class Pinopsida; order Pinales; family Pinaceae; genus Larix; species Larix kaempferi. Next base: position 15,846,449 of record BSBM01000378.1, read on the forward strand.
AGTTACATATACATCAACACGGAGAAGGTCACAAGCATACTTAGATTGAGAAAGAAAGATTCCTTCTTTGGTTTGCAGAACTTGGAGACCAATAAAATAATGCAAATGTCCTAAGTCTGACATTTCAAAATTTTGCTTAAGACTAGATTTCACATGGGTTATAAGCTTAGGGTCACTACCAATAAGAATAAGGTCATCAACATATAGAACAAGTATGATGAGATGGTTTCCTACTTTCTTTGTATAGACATTGGGGTCAGAATGGCATCTAGAAAAATGAGTGTCAAGGAGAAAGCTATCCATTTTGGCATACCAAGCTCTAGGAGCTTACTTAAGGCCATATAAGGATTTCTTAAGGCAGCAGACAAGGATAGAGTTATTCACCATGTAAGAAGGAAGACTTGACATCCATTTGATGGACTTCCCAGTTATGTAAGGCTGCAAGGGAAAGAACAAGGCAGATGGAGTTCATTTTTGCGACAGGAGCAAAGATTTCATTGTAGTCAATCCCTTCAACTTGGGAAAAACCTTTGGAAACTAAAATTTTCTTAAGTCTTTCAACACTTCCATCTGATGCATACTTAGTTCTGTAGACCCATTTACATATGAAAAGTTTTCTTCCTTTTGGAAGAGGTACAAGATCCCAAGTATCGTTCGCCATTAAGGAACGATATTCTTCATCCATAGTTGTATCCCAATCTGGATTTCCTGATGCTTCTTCAAAGGTTTCTGGATCATGATTCTCTAAAACTTGAGCCAAAAGAGAAGAGGCTCGCTGAAACTAAGAATGTGTTCGACGTTGATCTCTAGGATCACCAGCAAGATCACCAGCTGCTTCACATGTTGAACGGACCCATTGAGTAAGAACTTGTGCTGGTGCAACTAGAGAAACATGAGCAGGCAAAGGAGGATTTTCATCCTCACTGTCATCATTAGAAACTAGAGTTGGAAGAAGAAGAAGGCACAATTGTCGAATCAGGCTCACAGGCCAAAGATGGCACAATCTCCAAGTTAGGATCGTAGGCCAAGATATTTTCATCAAATTTAACATCTCTTCTAATGATTGCATCATGAGAATGTGGTTGAATAAGTCTATAACCTTTTACATCTTCAAAATATCCAACAAATATGCACTTTTCACTTTTAGGATGCAATGCTTAAAGTTTTTCAACAAGCCCATGCCTCACTACCAAACACACGGAAGTGACTTACATATGGTTTAATTTTACTCCATGCTTCTTCTAGTGTGATACCTTGTAAAGATTTAGTGGGGGTGTGATTAACTATGCAATTTGCACAATTTATGGCTTCAGCCCAAAATTGAAGACTTAGTCCCTTAGATTGGATCATACAATTAGCCATTTCTTTTAAAGTGCGGTTCTTCCGTTCATCTACACCATTTTGTTGTGGTGTATATGGAATAGTGTGTTGTTGTTGGATTCCTTGTTCAATGCAGAAAGTAGTGAACTTTTTGTTAACATATTCTCCTCCATTGTCATATCTTAACTTAATAATTTGATGACCAGATTTTTTTTCAACAAGGGCCTTGTAGGCCAAGAACATGTTAAATACTTCACTCTGAAGTTTTAGGAAATAAACCCAAGTGCGTTTGGTGTAATCATCAATGAAAGTTAAGAAATATTTGAAACCAGAAAAGGAAGTAGATGGAAGAGGACCACACAAGTCACTATGCACAAGCTCTAAGGGAACCGAGGCGTGACAAGAGGCATGTTTGTCAAAACTGTCCTGATGATGTTTTCCGAGTACACAACAAAAATAGACACCATCCCTGCAAGATACCATCGGAATACCTGTCACCATATTTTCTTTACATATTTGTTGCAATGAGCGATAATTTAAGTGACCAAATCGCTCATGCCAAAGTTTTCTCAAGCTATCACTATGAGCAACAAAAAATGAAGGAAAAGGTGATGACCCAAAGTTATTAAATTTGCACAACCTGAAAATATCATCAACAATTCTGATAGCTAGGACCTATTGAGGATCTTTAAAATCCTTGATTACAACTTGGTGAGGTGTAAACATCATAGTTTTACCTTCACCAGAATGAGCAATTCGATAGACTGGTAACAAATTGCAGGAAATTCTTGGAACGCATAGTATATCATTGAAATGACCATTATCTACTGGAACTGTTCCAGCTCCTACAACACTTAGAGATCTATCATCACCAAGAAATATTTGTTTGGTGTTACATCCATGCATAGTAGAAAAGATGGCTTGATCCTTATCCATATGATAAGATGCTCAAGAATCAATGAGCCATTCATTTCAAGTAGACGAAGAAGATGCATTATAAGAATAACCAGAAGCACAAAGTGCATGTCCATGAGAGGTAGATTCTGAAGGCGAATCTAGGCTGATGTGGTGCTTCTTCATTGCTGCTTCCAAGGCTTCCATATTCTTGAAACACTTAGATTCATCATGATTATCTTTCCCGCAATAGTTGCAATGACGCTTAGTCTTCTTGCTTTTTGGCTTGGATCCTTTGTCATTTTTTAAAGAAGGAGCTGACTGAGAGGGTTTGTGACCCTTAAGTTTCCAATTCCTGTTGTTGATGAGCTTCTTGATGAGCTTCATGGGGCTCACTTTTTATCCAAGTTGGATCTTCGTTCTGGGTATCATCAAATTCAGGTTCATGGGGATGATATCCCTAAAACAGCTTTCGGCACACATGATGGCCATTATGAGTTTTTGGTCATGCCCTTTGGCCTCACTAATGCTCCTTCCACATTCCAAGCATTAATGAATAAAATATTTCGACCCTACTTGCGGAAATTCTTTCTGGTATTCTTTGATGATATCCTCATCTATAGTAAAACATGGGATGAACATCTCCAGCATCTGGATCTTGTCATGCAACTTTTCTCTGACCATCATCTCCATGCCAAGCAGTCTAAATGTGTTTTTGGACAGAAGGAAGTTGAGTATCTCGGGAAAATTATCTCAGCACAAGGGGTTCGCGTGGATCCTGCCAAAATCGATGCCATGAACAATTGGCTACATCCTCAGACACTCAAGATCCTTCATGGTTTTTTGGGGTTGACTGGCTACTACCGCAAGTTTTTCAAGGATTATGGGAAGATTGCAGCTCCATTAACTGCTCTATTGAAAAAGGATGGTTTTACATGGACACATGTTGCTCAGTGTGCATTTGACAAACTAAAACAAGCTATGTGTACTACACCTGTTCTAGCTATGCCCGATTTTTCCAAGCCCTTCACTATTGAGAGTGATACTTGTGGCAATGGACTTGGTGTTGTTCTCCATCAAGATGAACACCCCATTGTGTTCACCAACAAATCCTTTTCAGGTAAGAATTTAGCTGCCTCTACCTATGAGAAGTAAATGATGTCTATTTTGCATGCAGTACAGAAGTGGCACTTATACCTATTAGGGAATCATTTCTGCATCAAGACTGATCACCAGAGTCTGAAATATTTCTTGGAATAGAGTGTCTCCTCCTTGGCACAACAGAAATGGGTTAGCAAACTCATGGGTTATGACTATGAGATCACTTACAAGAAGGGTAAAGACAATATTGTGGCAGATGCTCTTTCTCGCACACTTGATGCCCAAGGTTCTCTTTCAGCTATTTCTATGCCTATTCCAAATTGGTTGCAATATGTTCAACAGGGTTATGTCAATGACTCTTCCTTATCTCAAATGATCCAACGCTTGACCAACAACCCTTCTGTTGTACCACATTACTCTTGGGATGGTGCTTCTCTGAGATACAAGGGTCGTCTGGTGCTTCCCCAGAGCACAGATCTTCAACAGGCTGTCTTCTATGAACTCCATGCTTCTCCATCGGGAGGGCACTCTGGGTTCCTCAAAACGTATGAACGGGCACGACGTAACTTGTTTTGGCAGGGCATGAAAAGGACAATTAAACAGATGGTGGCCGAATGTGATACCTGCCAGCGCAATAAGGGTGAAACAACACTCCTTCCAGGATTGCTCGAACCCTTGCCCATACCTACATGGATTTGGACAGATATTTCTATGGATTTCATTGAAGGGCTCCCTAAATCTGGCGGGAAGACAGTGATTCTCATTGTGGTTGATCGCCTCTCCAAATATAGTCATTTTTGTGCTCTCAGCCATCCCTATACATCCTCTTCAGTCGCTCAAATTTTCCTGGACCAGATCTTTCATCTTCATGGCATCCCTTCTTCCATTGTCTCGGATCGTGATGCGACTTTCACCAATCATTTTTGGACTGAACTGTTTCGCCACATTGGCACCAAACTGAAGATGAGTTCAGGGTATCACCCACAAACAGATGGTCAGACTGAAATTATCAATAAATGCTTGGAAACGTATCTTCGTTGCTTCACCTTTGAACAACAACATCAGTGGGAAAAGTGGCTCCCTCTCGCTGAATGGTGGTACAATACCTCTTACCACACTACCTCTAAAATGACCCCATATGAAGCAGTCTATGGTTAGGCACCTCCAGTTCTTCTTCCATACACCCCCACCAGTTCACCAGTTCAGGAAGTTGACACGGTCCTTCGCAACAGTGATCAGATTCTTTTCATTTTGCGAGACAATCTTCACATGGCAAGAAATCGCATGAAGCAACAAGCTGATCAACACCGTTCTGAGCGCACTTTTCAAGTCGGCGATATGGTTTTTCTTCGTCTCTAGCCATACAAGCAGTCCTCCCTGAAACTCAAAGGGCATCATAAGCTCGCTGCAAAGTTCTATGGGCCATATCGGATTCTTCAGAAGATTGGGTCCATTGCTTATAAATTGGAACTTCCTCCTTCTTCCCGCATTCATCCAGTCTTTCATGTCTCTTGTCTGAAGAATTTTCTTGGCACCAACATCAGTGGACAAACAATTTTACCCGAACTGGATAATGAAGGATCCATCCTTTTGGAGCCGGAGGCCATCCTTAATCGACGCACTCGTCAGCTTCGCTCTCGCTCTATCACAGAGGTCTTAATTCAGTGGCACGACATGCAACCAGAGGATGCTACATGGGAACCACTCCTTCAGATTCAACAACAAATTCCACATCTAAAGCTTTGAGGACAAAGATTTTTTTAAGGGGGAGGGGATGTTAGGAACCCATGTGTTTACTTTGTTAGTATATTGTTGTTGGACGCATATGCTTTGTAAGTCGTCCCGTAGTATTTGTTGATCAATAGTTTATGTTATTGTTGTTGGCGCATATGCTTTGTAAGTCTCCCGTAGTATTGTTGATCCATAGTTTGTAGTGGCCCATGGTTTTGACCCATAGTATTGGCGCCTAGACTTAGTATATAAGTGTGTGTTGAGACCTATAAAGGCACCGTGAAGTTATTTGTATTGAGCTTGCTCATAGGAGGTTTCCCCCTCGAAGTGGCCTGTGATCAATATAAAAGTGATTCTGAGTTCTGTCATTTCTGCTATTTCACATATTTTTATTAATTAATTGTTGCAGGTGCATCACACTATAGGATATTACTGGGATGAAGAAATGGTTGCGTAGATAGCTGATTTACTGTGTGAATACGAAGACTTGTTTCCTACAATTTTTTCTGAAATGAAAGGAATTTTGGGTGACTTAGGGGTTATGAAAATACCTCTGAAGCCGGATGCAAAGCCCATAAAGCAGAGACCTTATCGACTCAATCCCAGATACAAAGAAAGATTAAAATCAAAGGTCGATAAGCTGCTGGATGTAAGAATCATTGAACTGGTAGAAGAATCAGAATGGATAAGTCCCATGGTTATCCAAGACAAAAAGAATAAAGGCGAAATCAGAATCTATGTAGATCTTAGAAAACTAAATGATGCATCACTACATGACCCATTTCCTACTCCTTTCACAGATGTGTGAAATTTCCCACATAAGATCCAAAGAGATGATGTAAATCTCACAATGAAAGAATTTAGGAATAATAGAAGAAGAGACAAGCGATAGAACTTAGATCCAAAGAAACTATAAGTGAGGCAGAATAATTACACATGTTACATTAAACTGAATAGTGAACAGGTAAATATACAATGTTGAGTATGAGGATTCGAATTCACTAGGAGGAATTCGAATTGGCCTTCATGCACAGATCCATAATTAGTGGAGAGTCATCAATGCCTAACTAGGAGTCCGCCTTCTCATCAGTGAAGTCATCAATGCACAAGTAATGGTCAACCGGGAGTCAAACTGAGTCTAATTGAATGTGGTTTGTGTAACTGGCACATGGAAGCACTAATATAGTTAAGGAGGCTCAGTGGAGGGTGCCATGGGAGTTAACTGGAGTCAGAATGGTCAATCTAGTCTCACTGGAGGTCCAACAGAGTGATAAACTAAGTAAAGAGTCAGTTAATCCTTAAATAGAGGAAATAACTGAAGATAACTCAATATAACTGAATATAACTTGACTGGTAGGTGAAGAAGGCGCCCTTGTCATGCAGTGGATCAAAGGAGGGCGCATTAGTCACTAGGAGGGCTAGAAATGATCTGAAAGAAGCTCTGGGGCTAGTTTGTTGAGGACTAGGTGCTGGGACTGATAACCTAGAATGCATGCAAACCGTAATTTTGCATGCATGACTGAAAATGAAAATGACTGGAAAGCTAGTAGGAATAGGATGGAGTATAGGAATATCCTAACACCCCCCCTTAATCCATCCTAGGCCCTGGTAACTAGGACCAAAGGTCACCCATACAATAAATGAAATGATAATAAAATACATAACTGTCCATAAACTAAGGAAATGGGAAAAACCTCATGGGAAAAATACCCCCTCAAAGGAACAATAAATAACTCAAAGAACCATCATGAAGAAAAGAAAAAAGCTTTCATCAGTGAAAACTTTTGCAAAAGACTTGGCAAGCTGATCCCATGTAAGAAGGTCTCCCATTGTGTGGAGGATGAAGCAAGTCTTTCAGGAACTTTTTCTGTATCTGGAGCGAATGGAACATGAGTAGTCTTCCCAAAAGATGGAAGAGAGAACCCCATCATCATGTTGCATCTCTCATGGAGAGATGGATGGCATAATGCAAGGTTGGCATGATGCTGAAGTCTAGTAGTTCTGTAAGCAAATAAATCATCAACTATGTTCTCAGTAGTAGCAAGGACTGTGTGAGAACATATTTCTCTTGAATCTGGACTGATAATAGGTGTTGGTTCCGAATCTTCTTGACCATGATCTCAACATCAAAATCTTGATCTTCTTCTTCACTAGAAGAGGAGTCACAGGAAGAGGAGTCACTGTGATCTTCATCAGAATCTAAATGAGTAGTTGGAGAGAAAGGCATGAAGTGTGAGAACTCATATGCCTTTGAGGCATGATTAGCTATCTCATTCGCTATAACCTTTCCAGTGGATATTTCTGTAATTTCTACTGTGTTTGGACCAAAAATTACTTGTTTTGGAGATCCTATATGAGTCATTTGATATACTGACAACAAATTAGCTGTAAGAGAAGGAACAAATAAGACATTTTTGAACTTACCATGCTCCATATGAACTGTACCCAAACCTTTGGCAGAAATTTGAGAGTTGTCTCCCATGTGAATGGTAGTCCCATCTTGGAGATCCAAAGAGGAGAAGGATTCTTCTTGTGCAATCATGTGGTTGGAGGCTCTAGAATCTATGAGGAGGGCTTTTGTCTTTGAAAAACCAGCCATCAATGCATGGCAATCATCAGATCCACTTCCAAAATCAGTCATCTTTGCTTCTTTTGGAACAACAATTTGGTTTTGTTCAAGAAGCTTGGTTAGAAGATCAATCTTCTTGTGCATGCAGGCATGCTCAGGATGGTTTCCTCTCTTACAGTACGTAGAATTAGGTCTCTTTTGTTTGTCATTCTTGGATCTTGAAAGTTTCTTTCCTTTGCCTTTTTGTCCCCCTTTTGCATTCACTCCACTTGATTCACCATCTAAAAGAGCTAGATCTCTGTAGGTTTTGATGGCACGCATTTGAAACAGTTTGTTCTCTTCTTGAATGAGAGATTCAATAAAGTCATTTAAAGTGGGAAATTTCCATCCAGGGATGGACATTCAAACAGAATGAAAGGTAGATCCAAAGAGAGAAAATTGAGATCCAAGTTTGCTCAATATAGAGAGTATCAATAGTTCATCACTTTTAGTGATGCCACATTGCTTGCAATGCAAAACCAAATTCTGAAATTTGGACAAGAATTCTTGGATGCTCTCGAAATTGCTAGGTTGAAGGGAAACCAATTCATTCTCAAGAATGTAGCCTCTTAGTTCCTCTTGTTTGCCAAAAAGACTCTTCATTTTTATCCATAACTCATTTGGAGACTTCAATCCATCAGTATGAAACAATATATCATTAGATATATGAAGGCATATGCATCCAAAGGCTTCATCCATTTTTTTTAGGTGCTGGACTCTCTTTTCAGCTTGATGTGGTATGGCATCTTTTTCCTCAACTATTCTAGTGAACCCTCTTGACTACAAGAGTACTACCATCTTAGCCTTCCATTCAAAGTAATTGAAGTGAGTGAGAATTATAGGAGAAGAAGGAGCATTCGAATTGCTCATCTTGACTGGTTGAACAAGTGCAAAATAGAAATGGCTGAATCTGCTGCTGCAACTACTAGAACTTCGAAATACCTGCAAAAAAACTCTCAAGAATGGAGGTAGAATATACTCTCAAGGCTCTGATACCATGTGAAATTTCTCACATAAGATCCAAAGAGATGATGTAAACCTCACAATGAAAGAATTTAGGAATAATAGAAGAAGAGACAAGCAATAGAACTTAGATCCAAAGAAACTCCGATTGAGGCAGAATAATTACACATGTTACATTAACCTGAATAGTGAACAGGTAAATATACAATGTTGAGTATGAGGATTCCAATTCACTAGGAGGAATTCAAATTGGCCTTCATGCACAGATCCATAATCAATGGAGATTCATCAATGCCTAACTAGGAGTCCACCTTCTCATTAGTGAAGTCATCAATGCACAAGCAATGGTCAACCGGGAGTCAAACTGAGTCTAACTGAATGTGGTTGGTGTAACTGGCACATGGAAGCACTAATATAGTGAAGGAGGCTTAGTGGAGGGTTCCATAGGATTTAATTGGAGTCAGAATGGTTAATCTAGTCTCACTGGAGGTCCAACAGAGTGATAAACTTAGTAAAGAGTCAGTTAATCCTTAAATCAAGGAAATAACTGAAGATAACTCAATATAACTGAATATAACTCGACTGGTAGGTGAAGAAGGTGCCCTTGTCATGCAGTGGAGCAAAGGAGGGAGCATTAGTCACTGGGAGGGATAGAAATGATCTAAAAGAAGCTCCAGGGTCTAGTTTGCTGAGGACTAGGTGCTGGGACTGATGACCTAGAATGCATGCAAACCCTAATTTTGCATGCATGACTGAAAATGAAAATGATAGGAAAGCTAGTAGGACTAGGATGGAGTATAGGAATATCTTAACAAGATGAAATATTAGACAATGTTGGAGGAATGAGGCATATTCTTTCACTATTGGATTTTTTGGATACCATCAGATCAGGATTGACGAAGCAGATAGGTGCAATACCACTTTTGACACAGAATGGGGCCCGTTTCAATACATAGTTATGCCCTTTGGTTTGAAGAACGCACCTACCATTTTTTCAAGAGTAGTAATTGCTACAATTAAAGATTTCATCCATAAATTCCTAGAAGTGTATTTTAATGATTGGACTATATTTGGGTTACTCAAGAACCATTTTGAAAACTTAAGACTGATGTTAGCAAAATGTAGACAACATCAGATTTCCCTGAACTTCTTTTGTGTTCCCTATGGAATTCTGCTGGGACACATTGTTTGCAAACAGGGGCTGATGGTTGATCCAGCAAAAATCATAGTTATTGTGAATCTTCCAGCACCTAACATAGTAAAGAAACTAGCACCACATTGGGGCATACAGGTTATTACAGGAAGTTTATCAAAGGATATGCGCAGATAACTGCGCCCATAGAAAAAATGTTGAAGAAAGAAGCAAAGTTGATATGGACTGAATATTGCCAGAAAGGATTGGACACACTGAAGGAAAGGCTGGTAACTGCACCTAGCTTAGTCTTTCTGGATTGGAGCAAACAATTCCACGAACATGTTGATGTTTCATCCATTGCACTTGGTGTGGTGCTAGCGCAACCAGGAGAGGGAGGTATTGACCATCCTATCGCATTTTCAATCAGGAAGCTATCCTCAGCTGAAAAAATTTATACAACAACAGAGAGAGAAGGATTAGCAATGGTATACGCACTGCAAAAGATCAGACACTATATTATGGGTGTGCACTTCTCAATGTTTATTGACCATTCAACATTAAAATACCTGGTTAATAAACCAGTGTTAGGGGGGATAATTTGTTCGGACTCTTATTCTTGCATTCTTAGTGTCCAATTTCAATTGCACTTGACACTTAGAATTCTCTTCTCTTCTTATCACTGAGGGCTTAGCGAAGTAGGAATATCCTTGTAGGGTTTTAGTCTACTTCCATTAATGAGACCTGGTAGGTTTTCTTCCATTAATGTGGCTAGCTGAACTGTGCCACCGTTAGTAACATGCATAACAATATATGGCCCTAGCCAATGCATTTTAAATTTTCTAGGAAACTTCATGAATTTACTATCATAGAGAAGGACAAGGTCTCCTACCTAAAAAGACTTGTGCTTGATGTGGCGATCATGCCATGCTTTTTCTCTATCTTTCTTCACTTGTTGGTGAAAGCCTGCAATGAAGCGATCTTCCTCCAGTCCAACCAAGTGTAGTATCCTTTCCTCTATTGTCTCTTCATTTTCCATGCCTGTGAATGTTGCAATTCTCAAACTTGGTACTATGTATTCCATCAACATCACAGCTACTTGTCCATATGTTAACCTTAAAGGTGTATGGCCTGTCAACTTCTTGCAAGTTCTCCTGTATGCCCATAACACAGCTGGTATTCTCAGATCTCAATCATCCCTTCTTACTTCGCATACCTTTGTCAATGCATTTTCCAATACCTTGTTGAAGGCTTCAATAGTGCCATTAGCTTGTGGATGATATGGTGCACTTTTCTGATGGTAAATTTGGATTTCTTCAGTCAGGGCTTCAATAGTTTTGTTTAAGAAGTGTGTTCCCTGATCACTCATTAAGATATTTGGGCATCCAAACCTTGTTAGGATGTTCTCAAAAATGAACTGCATGGCAGTAACTATGCTACAGTCCTTCACTAGTTTTTCCTCTGCCCATCTGGTGAGATAGTCTGTAGCTGTGATAATGTATCTCAAACCAAAACATTTCCCTAGTGGGTTGATAGGTCCCACGAAATCATTAGCCCATTTATCAAAGGCTTGCAATGTCAACTATGGCCTTAATGGAATCTCATCTCTGTGAGATGTCTTTCCCATTCTTTGAAAAACATCACAACTTCGACAATGTTCCTTTGAATCCTTATGGAGTGTATGCCACCATAGTCATACTCTCAATATTTTCTGCTTAGTAGCTCTCCCTACCTAGTGGCCTCCTGACACTCTGGAATGTGCTTCAGCTAGTATCAATTCTTTCTCATGTTCTAGCACACATCTGTGCAATACTTCATCCGGTCCTAGCTTGTATAATTTCCCTGCAATTATGGTGAAGTATGTTGCTTTAACTACCAGTTGCCTCTTCTGCTGCGTAGTAAATTATGTAGGCGCCAAACCTGTAGTTAGAAATTCTAGAATGTCTTTATAATAGTCATTTGATTTCTTAATAGAAAATAACTCTCCATTTGGTAGATTATCTTCCAGGTTTGTAGGTTCTTCGCCTGACTCGATTCTGGAGAGATGGTCAGGTCCTGAGTTCAGCCTGCTTGTCTTAGCAACAATTTCAAATTCATACTCTTGAAAGAGTAGAAACCATCTGCAAATTCTGTTAGGATATTCCTATACTCCATCCTAGTCCTAGCAACATTTCCATTGTTTGCATTTTCAGTCATGCATGCAAATATTAGGGTTTGCATGCATTCCAGTCATCAGCACCAGCACCTAGCCCTTAGTGAGCTAGTTCCGAGAGCTTCTTTCCTTGCAGTTTTAGCCCTCCCAGTGACAATTGCACCCTCCTTTGCTCCACTGCATGACAAAGGCACCTTATTCACCTACCAGTCCAGCTATATTCAGTTATCTTCAATTACTTCCTTGATTTAAGGATTAACTGACTCTTTACTGACCTTATCACTCTGATGGACCTCCAATGAGACTAAACTGCCTGTTATAACTCTAGTAAGCTCCTACTGCATCCTCCACTGAGCCTCCTTCATCCAGTTAGTGTCTCCATGTGCTAGTTACTTTAGTTACACATGACACACTCAGTTAGACTCATCTTGACACCTAGATGACTAGTTCTTGTGCATTGATTGCCACCACTGATTGATGATGAGGACTCCTAGTTGGAGCCAAGCTACACCATTCAGTAATTTGAATGGCCTACTTAGTCAATTCGAATTGCTCACTCATTGTCAGGTGACTGTATTGTATTGTAATTATTCACCCTCATTGGGACAATGAGCACTGATGCATGCTTTGCACAGTTTTACACCTATTTTCTATGTTCATCTGTTGTGATTGATTTACTTGTTCATTAGATCTGTTGTTACTAATTTTACATGGTATCAGAGCCATGGCAGGAACAAGATTTGTCCCATTCAAGTATCAGAACATTCACGTTGCAAAGTGAAAAAAAAAGAGAAGAAGAAGAAGAAAAAGGGAAATGCGCAGTTAACTACGCGTATCATAGAACCACTAGTGCAGTTCGACGGAAAAGATAACTGTCACATTTGTTGGTCGGTTAGTTATCTATTATCCAGAATGTTGGCACCGAAAAATCTTGCATTAAAAGAAAATATTTTCCGTTAAAGCACAATGAATGATGGAAAAGACTGGAATTTTAGCAAGATCCAGCACCAGACACGACAGTTAAGGCCTCATTTAACCGATTAAACAGCCTAGCGACACTGACATATCTTAGCCATTAAGGAAATATTACCCGATTAGATGAAATTAATAATGGAAAAGAATGAGAGTACATCCGATTTCCAGCCAATGGATATGGCATTCAGTGACCAAGTAACCGGTAACCGATGAGTATATGTCCAGCGATGTCTATACATAGTTATCATCTAAGCAATTGCATATTTTTACCGTGATTTTCTATCTTGTCTGTGTGTGAGCCCAGAGCTTTAACAATCAGCAAGCTGAGCGTTCTGCAAGTGAATGAGCGAATGAGTCACCATCGACGAAGTCCTAAAAAATATTAAAGCAGTCGGATCTGCAGGGAGTAATGTCAACACCTTCCCAAAACCATGCAGTGGAGAAGGGTACTTCATCCCGGAGCTCCACAAGGCATGCCACGAAGATGAAAAAAGACAAGCACCTGGCTACAGAGCAGGAGGGGGTGAAGGAAGCAAATGTGCCAAAGCCATAGACACCAGTCACAACTCAGGAGTGGCTGATTCACCTCGTGCATGAATATATCCCACCACGATGAGATGATGCACCAATTATCGACTGTAACAATAAAATAATATAAATTAAAATCAAATATAATTAATATTAATAGTCATTCCCTTTGGTGAAAAGGTGCAAGACAAGCTTACTTAATCCAACCAATTGTATTCATTTTAGCATCTCTTACATTACCTTTTATACAATTTTCTACATTACGTTCGCCCTACAGCTATCTTGCTCTTCCATTTGTATCAGAGCCTCTCGGCTCTCGACACCAGACCACCACCTTCCACTCCAACCTCCGCTGCCCTCCACTTCTGCTCACCTCCCTCCTACACACCTTCTTCTGCATGCGTTCCCGTCGTTTTCCCTTCTCCCTCTCAGCTCCACCTTGCTCCCCTTACCACTCCAACCCCGCCATTCTTCAGGCCGCGTAGCTGCCCATCCGTCCTATCCTGCGCATACACCTTCCACCTCTACCTCTTCCCTCTCCCTCGCGCACCTCCCAACCGCACCTTCCCCACACCACTGCCAGACCACGCCACCTCCATCACCTTGCTACTCCATCCTCTCCTCCACCTACATGCTACTCCCACCTCTCGTGCACCTCCCTCCTCTGCTGCACTTCCTTTCCTTGCTACCACCGCCACCACTGCTACCACCTTCCCATCACCTCCCTTCTTCATCCCTCCAACCACTCCACCCCATCTACATCCCTCCCATCCACCTGCTCTTCCATCCGCCGCGTCCTTCTCCGCGCTACACCCTCCGCTACATCTACTACGAACACCACCACCTAGTTTGCAGCTGTCCGCACTACCCTTCACACTCCTCGCGAGCCACCACGCCCAGCCACCATCGCAGTTCCACCTCTCGCCTAGCCACCATCGCAGCCACCTCCACTTCATTGCTCGCCATTACACCACAATCTGTTGGTTCACAATTTTAATACTTTTTAATATTAATAATATTTATTATTATTATTATTTATTATTATTATTTATTATTATTATTTATTATTATTATTATTAATTTAAAAAATATATATATAATAATAATAATAATTATTATTATTATTCTAATTAGTTTATTAAAAAAAATAAAAAATAAAAAATCGTGGCGAGCTGGCTTCGTATAGCAAATAAAAATAAATCCATGTTCAACGCTGAGAAGATTCCACCAATCACTAGATCAATGAGTAAAATAAATGCTCGGTTCGATTTAATCAATGAGAATATTAACAAGAACTGTGAGGAACTCCAGGATAAGATCAAACAAACCAGTGACAATTTGGCAGCGACTTGGACACAAATCACGTCACAAATAGAGAACATCGTTCTCACTCTACAAGATGACCAAAAGAAAAATCAGGCAGTTTTAAACGCCATCTTGGACAGATTACCATTACCAAAATATCCGCATCCAAACTCTCCCAGAACACCGGACCAGTCGGATCCTTTCAACATGTCATCCTCATAATCATATACACAAGGACGCCAAATACGGGTGAAAGTTGAGCTACCCAAATACGACGGGGATGAACGAAAATGCATAGCGTGGATTAAAAAAGCCGAGGAATACTTAGACATCCATAATATCCATTACGAAGAGGAGAAAATTAAATATGCCTCCATGCATCTAGAAGGAAACGCTTACAACTGGTACTTATGGTGGAAGAAAACTGCAAGAATCTGTTCTCATAACTGGGTTAGTTTCAAGAACGACCTCATCAAAAGATTCCAAGGCATTGAAGAAAAAGACTTCTTTGCCAAAATCACAAGGTTACAACAGAAAAGCAGTGTCGATGAGTACACCCGTGAGTGGGAAGCGTTGTCGACTCAAGTTCCAGAGTTAACCGATGACCAACTATTATAGACCTACATACACGGTCTTAAACAACACATCTGTGATGAACCAGAGTTACATAATATCTCAACCATGGAGAAAGCATGACGTAAATCCAGGATTATTGAAAGCAAATCCGTTCATACAAATTTCGACCAAAACAACCTCGAAAAGAACCCCCTCTAATCAACATACACAGGAAATCCAAGATATACACCGCCTCAACTTAGGGAAGGAACGAAGCCCAGTTTAGAGGCCCAGAGAATAAAGGAAGGGAAATGTAAGTTATGTGGAGACAAATGGGATCCTAAGCACAGATGCTTACAAAAGAAATTGTATTCTTGTGACACAGAGTTGGAAGTCAAGGAACCATTTGAGAATGACGCAAAGAGTCAACAAGACTACCACACAGAAATTGAGGACGACACCCCACAAATTTCATTATCCGCTATTACCGGAATCTCCCAACTGCAAACATTAAAGCTTAGAGGACATATAAATAATAATAACGTCACAGTTCTCATCGACTCTGGCAGCACCCATAACTTCATTAATGTCAACCTTGCTAAGGTATTTAACCTATTTGTTTTTCCAGTACCTAACATGAAGGTTATGGTAGTAGATGGCAAGAAGATTGATAACATAGGGAAATGTCACCAAGTCAAGTTACAAATACAAGAGTATAACTTAGAATTAGATTTTTTTGTGGTACCACTGGGAGAAGTCGACGTAGTATTAGGAATACAATGGTTACAAACCTTGGGTACATACTCCGAAAATCACCAAGAACATTTTATTGAATTCCATGCGTTCAGTAAAACACATAAATTATATGGGTTCCAACCACCTTCGACACAGCTGGTTACATCATATCAGATGGAAAAGCTACTTCGGAGGGACGCACTAATGCTCATACTTCAATGTCAAGAAATGAAGCTTCTAACAAGTAAAGGAGATAGGGTCAAACAACCAAAGATACAAAAGATTATTCAAAAACATCGTAAGGTGTTTCAAAAGCTACCTATGGAGCTCCCACCAAACAGAAAAATTGAACACATAATCGAAATAGAACCAGGGACAAAACCCGCCAGTAACAAACCATACAGGTGTCCACATCAGAGACGATGCGACAGTTCACGTAATCATTGTCGTCAAATAAGCTTTGAGGATAAAGCTTCCCTTAAGGGGAAGGCAATGTAACAATAAAATAATATAAATTAAAATCAAATATAATTAATATTAATAGTCATGCCCTTCGGTGAAAAGGTGCAAGACAGGCTTACTTAAGCCAACCAATTGTATTCATTTTAGCATCTCTTACATTACATTTTATACAATTTTCTACATTACGTTCGCCCTACAAATATCTTTCTCTTCCATCGACCTTGACAAGAATGTCGTCTATGAGATTTCGTTGCCGCCCATCTCGACTCATGTGAAGGTTGAAGGAAACCTTCTAGGGAAATTGCAGGATTGTAAGTTCGTAGATTGTGATTTGCAAGAAGGAAATAAACCCAAGCCAAAGATGTACCCACAGTTTGAACCAGACCAGTATATGCATCGCCAGGTTGATGAGCAGTCAGGAGCCAAAAATTTGCATGTGCAGGATTGGCTCAAAGCACTTGAACCGTCCGGATTGCTCAACTTACTACACATCCCATATTTCGATCGAAGCCTGGAGCTTTCTGCAGTAGTGCACAGATTGCTTTCATGCACGCACTCAGGATATCTATGGTTGGACTGAAGAATCGATATAAACATTGATTTGATATATTCGATCACAATGCTAAACAAGAGAGGCACAGATCCTACAAATGAGATTGTAGGGAAGAAACAAGATAAAGAAATCACCTTAAGGATCAAGGAAGAGTTTGGCCCGCTGAAGTGAAAATGTGGCTTTTCTATAGCCTGTATCAAGGACGACGCCATGCGATTCATAGTTCAACTCTTAGCGGGGAAGCTACTAAGGAAATATCGGCCGCGATAGTCCTCCTCGCTTCACAAGCAAAGAATGGGACCCCATATAACTGGGTGAAGTATCTGCTAAATGAGTTCTTGGATGATGTCCAAGAAACTCAAGACAAGGGAATTCCATTCCATTATAGTTGGATCTTAGTGCTAATTGCATTCGTCGGCTGGAAAGAGCCGAATTTCTACCAAGGCCTTCCAGTCTTCACAGGGGAATGCTAGGGAACACGTTTTGCTAACCTATGTGAAAATGCAAAGCCCGCTAGGCAGCGGAAAAATAATGAGATGTTTTAGGCATATTACGAGCAGTTGTGTGATGTTATTCAACGAACACCCCACATCTCATAGCAAGTGACAAATGCATACAGAGGGAATCTGAGGTTCAGGGCCAATATGCATGCTACATACATTCAGCCAAGGGTTGATGCGGAGACCGAGTTATGGTATCCAGGGTTCTATCAACTGGATGTTGTGAAAATAGACCAGATGATTGAAGATTGGCCGGCGGAATGGAAGGTGGACCAACCAGTCGATGTCAAGTCCACCTCCGAGGAAGCCAAAGATGCGGACATTGAAAAATACAAGGACATGGAAAGCGTGCAACAAGATGAGGCTGAAGGATAGGATAAAGGGAAAAGGAAAGCGAAAGAAATTCCGGGATCAACGAAAGTGCATCGGAAAAAGCACAAATGCAATAAGCCGAATTTAAAGCCAATACTGCAGGAAGATGAATGCACAACAATCACAGTAAAGTTCCATGATTTCTGGGAAGACATGCTTGTTGCAAAGCAAGCCAAACAAGAAGAGGCACAAGTAAGCCTTGTGCAGAACCTCGAAGCAATAAAGACTATGGTTGCCAAGATTGGACAAGTCCAGCAGGACTTGGTTTGAGATTAGATTCCGAAGGAAGGATGGGTGGGTCAAGTACGCGCAAGAAGAAGTCACCTGCGTTGAACCTGCAACCTTGACTGGTGCAGTTCGAACCAGCGAACATTCTATTTCCAAATGATTGGCTAGCTAAGGAAGCAAAGAAATTGGAACACATCGACCTTAATTTTGAGATATTACCAATTGAGGATCTGCACAACCTCCACATGACAATCATGGAGGAAATTCAAGAAAGAGGCCTCGCCTCCCATGATCATACTATTAAGCTACAGAAGAGCTATGATGAGCTGAAACTGGAGTCAGCCCGAAACAACAGAGAGCTGTTTGATGTGATGGAATATTGGTCAATACTAAGAGGGGGGGTGAATTAGTATTGATAATTTTTTCTTTTCAACCACTTATTTAACTTTTGATCAAAAACATGGAAACAACGGAAACAGGGATTTATCGTGGAACCCCAAATGGGTAAACCACCAAAGCTTTTCTATTATCTGCAAAATTGTTTTTACAAGTTACAATAGAATTCGATCGGTACCAACCAATCAGGATGCACCCACACCCTTGATTCACCAGGACCAACTAGTAGGAGGCTACGACCCCCTGTTTAGTCAACTATGAGTGATAAAGAAGCAACAACTCCCTTTCGTAGGTACTGACATGCCCTAGCACCACCATGCCGCCTTTAAGATATTAAGTCTCCACAAGCTTATAGGACTGCATCTCTTCCTTTGGCCTTACTTCTTCTTCAAGTACTGAGATGAAGAATTGAGAGACAATTTCAAATGATGTTTGTTTTCGAAATATATACTTCTCCAAAGGTCATGTGTATTTTTTTAAACAACACACCTTCTCAAAACAATACACCTCCAAAAAAAATGATATTACAATAAAAATCATTTTTTTTTATTTTTAATATATAACTATATATATTATTGTTTTAATTAACCCTTAAAAAATGACTTTATATTAAAATTATTTTTATTATTAAAACTAAACACATTTTTTATTTAATTAATTAAAACTTTGTGTTTTACGAATTCCCATTTAACCTTCATGTTCACAAATGCTTTAGCCACGTCTGATGATTCCTATGCCACATCGACGCCACATCTTCTACCATATCAGCTTCACAGTATGCCATGTTCGCAACACCTCCCTGCCACGTCGTTATCCATTGCCACGTGTACCAAAAGGATAGGGGGCCTGACAGGTCGTCCCGAGCGCCGAGCTAGTGATCTTCTCATGGAGTCCAAACACCCAGCGCCCCCGCCTATCCTTTGCACTACACGTTGTAATGTCCCCATTTTGACCCCCTTTGTATTAAATCGTAAATGATGTAAATATTGTAATTAATCATGGTGAGGAGCTCAAGGCCAAGGCCCCACCGTTGATTTAGCGTTTCATGTATGGGCAATTAAAAATAGATGCCTACGGTTCTTGTGCGAGATGGGCACAATGTATATAAGACAACATGTAATTATGAAATTTCAATGAAAAAAAAAAAAAAACCCACAACCGGCTATGCAATGCAACAAAGAGATAGGGCATGATTCTACAAGGAAAAGGGAGGGGAAACTATTCAAACCCTTGAGCCAATGGTATTAATCCATGTGTCAATGGGGAAACCCATAAACCACCAACTACCCATTTTGTCTCATGTACTCAATCATTTAATTTTTCCAAGAAATTGGTTAAGGCAGTTAATGCCTTGGGAATGAAAGAGTATGGGCAAGCCATTTTCGTGCATGGGCAAGCCATCAACTTGGAAAATCGTGTTTTTGCTTGTGGGACAAGAAACCACCCACGAAATGGTGCCCAAAGCCATGGGGAATGGGCAGTCTTTCATCATTCACGCAGTTGGAGTTAGCTGGGGTCTTTCCATATACGTTTTTCATCAAAATCCTCCATTTTTTTCCATGCCTGGGAGTCGTTTTTGCATTACATAACAGTTGGGAGAGGAAGGCCACGAATTGGGAACTATGAGGGAGGTCGTTTTTGCCCCTGAATGCCCAGGGACGTTTTTCTAAAAACGGATTGACTCCCCAGGGTTGTTTCCCCACTTTCCATTTCGTTTTTTTTTGTGGGTTCCCACGTTTTTCTGAGTTAGCTGAAAACCCATCTCATGCATCTCATTGTAAAGACGTTTTATCTTGCCCCATAATGGTGTTCTGTTGTGTGTGCATCCTCGTTTTTGGTTTGAACCTGTGAATTGAAGTTTGGAGTGGTAGTGGATAGAAGTGGCTTGATAAACCTAGTGGGGGAGGCAACCTCTCAAGAAGATCAAGAGGGCTTTGGTTATTCTTCTATGCATACCCTGAGAGCACTAGATAGGGAAGGTATGGCTTGAGGGACTGTACAGCAGTGAAAAGAATACTTCCTTGTGCTGGGTGTGTAGGTATTGTGAGTGCCAAGCTAGATAGATCTTGCAAGGTTATCCCTAGCTCTGTGCTGGAGCTCACTAGCTTAGCAACTCTTCCTTTCCATCTCCTAGCAGCCTAATAAACCCAATTGTAGATTGGCTTGGCTCATCCTGGTGTATGCTGGGCTATGTGTGAGTCTGATGTTCCCTGGTTCCTTGTAGAGATCATGCCCAGCTCGGGGGTGGCAGTAGTGCTAAGAGATTGAGGAGCACACTGGCCTACGGTTGGGTGGAACGTTGCAGTTGCATAGCCAGTTGCGTGGGACTGCTTTTGTATAAGATAAGTATTCTCTTGTGTTAATTTGGCAATTATCATTTGATGAATAATGGAATGAATGCTGGGTGTGCTATTGAATTAAATTCCGCTGTGTTTTTCTAAATTTTATGCATACCATATGATCTTATATAATTCTGCACAGATCTTTATTTCATGGCTGTCACTGAATCTTGAATGTGTGTTAGAGATCAACAGCATTTATTTGATTACCGTCGTTTTCCATAGCATGCACAGATACAGCTCTTTGCATCAATGATCTTAATTCAAACGTTTTGGGGCTAATTGCCCGGATTGAGCATTATGATCCTCTCTATCACGCCGGTATGATAGAGGGGACATTACATTATGGTATCAGAGCTGCGTTGCAGCATTGGGCCTCTATGGGCCAAATCTGATAGCAATTATAAAGATACATAAAAAAAAAATTCTTAAGTCTGTTTTGGAAATTTTTGTTTTAAGACTGTTCTGGAAATTTTGTTTTGAGCCGTTTCGGGAAGTCATTCCGAAACTTCGGAAAGGTTTCGCGAACCTTCCCGCAATTGCGGAAGAGTTCGGCGAACCTTCCCGAAATTGCGGAAGGATTCCGCGAACCTTCCCGAAATTGCGGAAGAATTCAGCCAATGGCTCCGAAACAGCGGAGAAAAATGTTTTTAAGTGAAAAAAAATTTCTAAGTATCGGAAATTTTCGGAAAGAATTCTCTTTCGAAATTGCGGAAGGAATTCTCTTCCGAAATTTCGGAAGGATTCCGCGAATCGTTCCGAAACGCGGAAGAGTTCGGCGAGTCGTTCCGAAGTTGCGGAAGACTTCGGCGAATCGTTCCGCAACTGCGGAAGACTTCGCCGAATCGTTCCGCAACTGCGGAAGACTTCGGCGAATCGTTCCGCAACTGCGGAAGACTTCGCCGAATCATTCGGGAAAAATCACCCGAAATCGGGGAAGCATGCCAGCGGAAGCATTCCGCGAACGGCTCCGGTACTGCGGAAGCCTTCGCCGAATGGCTTCGCAATTGTGGGAGCATTCGCCGAATGGCTCCGCAACTGCGGAAGCCTTCGCCGAATGGCTCCGCTCGGCAAATCGCCCCGCCAATGCGGAAGCGTTCGGCGAACTGCTCCGCAATTGTGGAAGCGTTCGACGAACTGCTCCGCAATTGCGGAAGCCGTTGCCAAACCACGTCACGCGGAAGCCCTCGCTGAACCGGCCCGCAATTGCGGAATCCTACAGTCAACCGGCCCGCAACTGCGGAAGCCTACGGCCAACCGCCCCGCAACTGCGGAATCCTACGGCCAACCGCCCCACAAGGGGGCAAGCCCCCTTGACCCCCTTTTTCTTTTTTTTTCTTTTTTCTTCTTCCCTCATATGTCGTGTTTGTGATTTAACGAATTGTCAATGTAATGTTTTCCCATGTGCATGAAGTAATTGTGAATTCTGTGAATATAATGCAGCTAACAATTGTGCTGATAAACACATTTCAGAGAGCCACAGTTACAACAGGGTAACACCCTAGTTAATACAGTTGGAAAATTTTGGATCTTGGTTGGGCCAAGAAAATGAACATCATGAATGATGCACAGGATCCCTATGAGCCTGAAACCGATGCCATGGGGGAAAACATACAGGTTGAGAATGCTGAAACAGAATCTAATGGGAGGAGAAATCAAGAGACCCCTCCAGATGTTGCAGCCACCATGAGAAGCCTAAGGGTGGAGTTGCAAAGCTGTAGGGAAGATAATGAAAGGATGATTAAAGCTCAGGAAGAACAAAATCAGCTGAACGCAGCCATGCTGCAGAGTTTAACAGACATCCAAAGGAAAATAAACTCTGGGCATCAGATCTCAAATCCCGAAAGGGGTGGGAGTAGCTCTAGAAGAAATTCCCGAAAGAGGGCCAGTAGCCCAAGAAGAGTTTCTACAGACAGAACATATACTCCAGAAATCTCTTCTAATGAATCATCTGACTCTGAAGAATCCATTGAGGGTTCAATCTCTTCATCTCACATGAGTAAGAGGAAGAAACACTACAAGAACAATTCACATGGGGAATTTAAGAAGGCAAAACCTCCTACATTTGATGGAGAAGTAAAGTCTGGTCAAGAAGCTGAAGCTTGGCTTCTTGGGATGAGAAAGTATTTCCAAGTCCAAGACTATTCGGGAAATATGAAGGCAAGGGTAGCCATCTTCAACTTGAATGGAAGAGCATCTATATGGTGGGAACACACCAGGCAAGTGAAGAGGATCAATGAATGGAAGATTGGGTGGAAGCAGTTCAAGAAATACTTCAAGCAGAAGTACCTCTCTGATAGGTACTATGATGATAAGATCAAAGAGTTCCATGAGCTGAGATTGGGACAATCGACCATGGAAGAATATGCAAACAAGTTCTTGGAGCTGCTGAGGTATGTCAGGTATATTCGAGATGATAAGGTAAAAATTCAGCGTTTCCTAAGTGGACTGCCCCAGTCATATAAAGATAGAATTGAGTTTGATGAACCTCGAACTCTAGAGGAGGCCATAAGAAAGGCCAAGTACTGCTTTGATCAAAACAGAAGCAAACCAGAATTCCATAAGGCATGGAAAGATAAGAAAAATGAGAAGTTTGATCAAAGGAAGAAGGGGTTCAAGCCTCCTCAATTCAGGAATCAGCAAAGGCAGCCATCACAGGTTGTGACTAAGCCAACTAGGATGATGGGGGACAAGCCAAGAGATCCAAAGGAGCCAAGAGAACCACTTCAATGTTGGGGTTGTGGAGGAGACCACATGCTTAGGAACTGTCCACATAGGAATGGGAATGCAAATCAAGTTCACAACATCCAAGGAGCTGGAACTGTGGGTCAAGTGGCGAGGACAATCCCTAGAATCTATGCAGCAGTAGAAGACCGCCAGGCAGATCATCAATCAACCGTGGTTGAAGTTGAAGGTAAGATTGCTAAGCAATCTGTCTCTATTTTGATTGATCCTGGATATACTCACAGTTATGTCACTCCTAGAATTGTTGAGGTTTGTGCTTTCAAGAAATTAAAGCATAGTAAATCATGGTTAGTTCAATTAGCCACTGGAACCAAGAGAAAAGTTAGTGAAATAGTAGAGAAATGTCCATTAGAGATGGATGGGCTATTCACCTATGCAGATCTGAATATTTTGCCACTGGGTTCCTATGATATTCTCATTGGAATGGATTGGTTAGAAGCACACAGGGTTAAACTTGACTGCTACAATAAGACATTTGAATGCATGGACGAAGAAGGAAACCCGAGGGTTGTAAAAGGCGTTCCAAAGGTAACTTCTGTTAGACAGGTTTCGGCCATGCAGCTGAAGAAGTTCTGTAGGAAGGGATGTCAACTGTATGCAGCTCACGTTTTAGAGGCAGCAGAGAATGAAACTCTTAAATTGGAGGACTATCATGTATTGCAAGAATTCAGGGATGTTTTTCCTGACGAGATTCCAGGACTCCCTCCAAAGAGAGACATTGACTTTACAATTGAACTTGTGCCAGGAGCGGCACCAGTGTCTAAGACACCCTACAGGATGAGTACCCCGGAATTGCTAGAATTAAAAATGCAATTACAAGAGTTGCTGGAAAAGAAATATATTAGGCCAAGTGTGTCCCCGTGGGGAGCACCTGTTCTATTTGTGAAAAAGAAAGATGGAACACTCAGGTTATGTATTGACTACAGGCAGTTGAACAAAGTCACAGTGAAGAATAAATACCCATTGCCCCGAATTGATGACCTTTTTGATCAAATGAGAGGAGCAAAGGTATTTTCAAAGATTGACTTGAGGTCTGGTTACCATCAGGTAAGAATCAGAGAAGAAGATATTCATAAGACAGCCTTTAGAACGAGGTATGGACACTATGAGTTTGTAGTGGTACCATTCGGTCTCACAAATGCACCAGCTACATTCATGTGTCTCATGAATAATGTTTTTAGCAAGTATTTGGACAAGTTTGTTCTTGTATTCCTAGATGATATTCTCATCTATTCCAAGAATGAAGAAGAGCATGAAGAACATTTGAGAATGACAATGCGATTACTAAGGGAGCATAAGCTATATGAAAAGTTGAGCAAATGTGACTTCTATAAAGATAGAATTCATTATTTGGGTCACATCATCTCCGACGAAGGAATATCTGTAGACCCTGAGAAGATTGAAGCCATTATGAATTGGCCAACTCCAAGGAATGTGACTGATGTGAGATCTTTTATGGGCCTTGCTGGTTACTACAGGAGGTTTATCGAAGGATTCTCCAAGGTTGCTAACCCGATCACTTCTTTGCAAAAGAAGGGGATAAAGTTTGAATGGTCACCAAGATGTGAGGAAAGTTTTCAACGGTTGAAGAATCTTCTTACAAGTGCACCTATTTTGAAGATTGCAGACCCGGAAAAAGATTTTGTGGTGTGTACCGATGCATGCAATCAAGGACTTGGAGGAGTTCTTATGCAAGACAACCACGTGATATGCTATGAGTCAAGAAAGTTGAAGGAGCATGAGAAGAACTATGCTACTCATGACATAGAACTTGCAGCCATAGTACATGCCTTGAAGATGTGGAGGCATTACTTA
Organism: Larix kaempferi; assembly: GCA_027924585.1. Classification (NCBI taxonomy): domain Eukaryota; kingdom Viridiplantae; phylum Streptophyta; class Pinopsida; order Pinales; family Pinaceae; genus Larix; species Larix kaempferi. The sequence goes on from BSBM01000378.1 coordinate 15,871,858, forward strand.
ATGGGAAGAAAATTCGAGTTAAGGACAGACCATTGTGGACTGAAATATTTGTTTGATCAGCCAACTTTAAATGCTAGGCAAGCTAGATGGTTGGAATTTTTGTGTGAATTTGATTTTGAGATCAAACACGTAAAAGGGAAAGAAAACAAGGTGGCCGATGCACTCAGCAGGAAGCTACATGAAATGCATGTGGCAGCGCTTAGTACCTGCCAGCCAGATTTGAGGCAACAGATTGTCAACCATATGGTTGAGGATGAAGTGTATGAGCAGATAAAGGGCAAATTGCAGCAGCAAAACCTTGAAAAGAGGTATGAGGGCTATCGTTTGGAAGAAGGCGGACTTCTTACTTATAAGAATAGAGTCTATATTCGAAATGCAGCAGAGTTAAGGAGAATGGTTATGGATAAGATCCATAAAGCTCCATACTCTGGTCACCCAGGATATCAGAAAACAATTGCTACAGCAAGAAAATATTATTTCTGGCCAGGCATGAAGAAGGATGTTGCTGAATACATTTCTAAGTGCATGGAATGTCAACAAGTGAAGAGTGAACACCAACATCCAACAGGTTTATTGCTTCTAGTGCCAATTCCAGAATGGAAATGGGAAGTAATATCCATGGATTTTATTACAGGATTGCCAATGACTAAGAGACAACATGATTCCATCATGGTCGTGGTGGACAAGTTAACAAAGGCAGCACATTTCATACCAGTTAAATCTACACATAAAGCCGATGCCATTGCTGATATTTTCATGAAGGAAATTTTCAGATTACATGGGTTGCCTAAGGCAATAATTTCTGATAGGGATACCAAGTTCACTTCCAATTTTTGGAAAGGACTCTTTGCAGATTTGGGTACACAACTAAGCTTTAGTACCGCATACCATCCTCAAACAGATGGGCAAACCAAAAGAGTAAATCGGGTGCTTGAAGACATGCTCCGCATGTATGTAATGGACAAACCATCCAAGTGGGAGGATTATCTACACTTGGTAGAATTTGCGTATAACAATGGACAACAAGCATCGTTGGGAATGAGTCCTTATGAGGCTTTGTACGGCAGAAGATGTAGGACACCAGTGACTTGGGACAATCCAGTGAACAGAATTGTACTTGGGCCAGAATTGCTTAAGGAAATGGAACAAGAGGTTGCAAAGATCCGACAAAATTTAAAAGCAGCCCAGGATAGACAGAAAAGCTATGCAGATAAGCATAGAGTGCATAGGGAATTCAATGTTGGGGATCATGTGTATCTTAGAGTGAGATCAAGGAAGAGCTCCTTGAAGCTTGGGAGTTGTGCCAAGCTATCACCTAGATATTGTGGGCCATTTGAAGTACTTGAAAGAATAGGACCAGTTGCATATAGAATTGCATTGCCTGCTAGCACTAAAGCTCATAATGTTTTTCATGTCTCTTTGCTAAAGAAATATGTACATGATCCTAACCATGTGATTAATTGGGATGTGATCCAGGTGGAACCCGAGGGAGAATTCCAAACCGATCCATTGTGCATCCTAGACAAGAAAGTAACATTGCTCCGGAACCGAGCCATCGGACAGGTAAAGGTGCAATGGAAGCACTACGGTCCCGATGAGGCTACATGGGAGCTGGAGGATGCCATGAGGGTGGCATATCCATTTTTGTTCAATTTTGATGAGCACTGAGGACAGTGCTAATGTAAGGGGAGGGGAATGTAATGTCCCCATTTTGACCCCCTTTGTATTAAATCGTAAATGATGTAAATATTGTAATTAATCATGGTGAGGAGCTCAAGGCCAAGGCCCCACCGTTGATTTAGCGTTTCATGTATGGGAAATTAAAAATAGATGCCTACGGTTCTTGTGCGAGATGGGCACAATGTATATAAGACATCATGTAATTATGAAATTTCAATGAAAAAAAAAAAAACCCACAACCGGCTACGCAACGCAACAAAGAGATAGGGCATGATTCTACAAGGAAAAGGGAGGGGAAACTATTCAAACCCTTGAGCCAATGGTATTAATCCATGTGTCAATGGGGAAACCCATAAACCACCAACTACCCATTTTGTCTCATGTACTCAATCATTTAATTTTTCCAAGAAATTGGTTAAGGCAGTTAATGCCTTGGGAATGAAAGAGTATGGGCAAGCCATTTTCGTGCATGGGCAAGCCATCAACTTGGAAAATCGTGTTTTTGCTTGTGGGGCAAGAAACCACCCACGAAATGGTGCCCAAAGCCATGGGGAAGGGGCAGTCTTTCATCATTCACGCAGTTGGAGTTAGCTGGGGTCTTTCCATATACGTTTTTCATCAAAATCCTCCATTTTTTTCCATGCCTGGGAGTCGTTTTTGCATTACATAACAGTTGGGAGAGGAAGGCCACGAATTGGGAACTATGAGGGAGGTCGTTTTTGCCCCTGAATGCCCAGGGACGTTTTTCTAAAAACGGATTGACTCCCCAGGGTTGTTTCCCCACTTTCCATTTCGTTTTTTTTTGTGGGTTCCCACGTTTTTCTGAGTTAGATGAAAACCCATCTCATGCATCTCACTGTAAAGACGTTTTATCTTGCCCCATAATGGTGTTCTGTTGTGTGTGCATCCTCGTTTTTGGTTTGAACCTGTGAATTGAAGTTTGGAGTGGTAGTGGATAGAAGTGGCTTGATAAACCTAGTGGGTGAGGCAACCTCTCAAGAAGATCAAGAGGGCTTTGGTTACTCTTCTATGCATACCCTGAGAGCACTAGATAGGGAAGGTATGGCTTGAGGGACTGTACAGCAGTGAAAAGAATACTTCCTTGTGCTGGGTGTGTAGGTATTGTGAGTGCCAAGCTAGATAGATCTTGCAAGGTTATCCCTAGCTCTGTGCTGGAGCTCACTAGCTTAGCAACTCTTCCTTTCCATCTCCTAGCAGCCTAATAAACCCAATTGTAGATTGGCTTGGCTCATCCTGGTGTATGCTGGGCTATGTGTGAGTCTGCTGTTCTCTGGTTCCTTGTAGAGATCATGCCCAGCTCGGGGGTGGCAGTAGTGCTGAGAGATTGAGGAGCACACTGGCCTACGGTTGGGTGGAACGTTGCAGTTGCATAGCCAGTTGCGTGGGACTGCTTTTGTATAAGATAAGTATTCTCTTGTGTTAATTTGGCAATTATCATTTGATGAATAATGGAATGAATGCTGGGTGTGCTATTGAATTAAATTCCGCTGTGTTTTTCTAAAGTTTATGCATACCATATGATCTTATATAATTCTGCACAGATCTTTATTTCGTGGCTGTCACTGAATCTTGAATGTGTGTTAGAGATCAACAGCATTTATTTGATTACCGTCATTTTCCATAGCATGCACAGATACAGCTCTTTGCATCAATGATCTTAATTCAAACGTTTTGGGGCTAATTGCCCGGATTGAGCATTATGATCCTCTCTATCACGCCGGTATGATAGAGGGGACATTACACACGTCAAATGAGTTAGTGAATACCAGTGTTTATAAAGCCATAAGATCCTCATTTCACTGTCAATGTGGGACTAAATCCCAAACAAAACAAATCACAACCGTTTATTTGATAATCCAACGGCTGCTGAGTCTCCACCATGTAATTTCTTCCTACCAGTTTCGCGTTTTTGTGCAGTGAATTCCTAGAGACATCCATGGTCTAAGAATCGGATTTGAACACATTGTAGGAGATTCCACAAGAACACTAAAACCCTATCTCTTTTTCCACAGCTTCACGGATTTCAGCTACTAACTGACTTCCAATCATAATCAAATCTTTGTCTTCAGAATAAACACTCTTCAACTCATTTTCAATTCCAAAAGTGATATTACTTGCAGAAGCATTACTCTCTTCATATATATTTTTTTTAGAAACTGGACATGGACTCGTGTCTCTGACGTTACTTACATTTAGAATGACTTTAGCTTCTGCAAAACCCTCCTTCACTAGTTCATTTGTTGAATTGTTGTAAATTACAAAACCTATGAAGTTGTTCTGAACTGCCCCTAATGCAGCACGTTTTATGGTCTTAGATGTGATATCTAATCCACATTCGTCCAATCTTGACCCCTCAAGCGTGCCAAACCGCCTGAGCACATTCATTCTTTACAGGTAAATATTGATACATTCTGGATGACTGTTCATAATGACATTTTTAACTTTCTGACTGTTCTTATGGTGATAATCAACAAGGGTAGTAAAAAACCGATGTGACTTTGAAGATAAATAAGATGGCATAAATTTCATCTTATGTAGTAATCGTCCTTGAGAATGTAAGATTCCCTTTCCATGACGTAAAAATATATGAGCCTGATCATGCCCTGTATCTTGAACATTTAGATCAAGCACTTCATTCCCTATAAGTAATTTAAAATTGCCATCTGACCATCTCACAAAGGGACCATTGCTTTCATAAGAAATGTTATCATTATGATTCTAAACCTTCCTCCATCGCACTATATTATCCTCTCTGATTACTGAGAAATCGACCTCCTTCTAATTCCCATCTTATGAGCTTTCAAGCTTTTAATATTTTTAAATCTCTATCCACACGATTCTGTTGGATGTTGAAACTGAAACTCTAGATTTTGTGGTATCATGATTGGGAAGTGGCATACTGAGGCATCGAGTCAACGAGTCCATTTCAAATTGGCAATTGTCAACGAGTCATCTTCCACAGAAATGCTATAATTTAACTTCATCATTTCACCTGTCTGGATATTGTTGTTAGCTTTTCAAGGATAGTAACTTGTACCCTTCTTTGAGGTTAGAGAATTCATGCAGCAGTGTGTCCCAATAGAGCATATGTTTCACTGATATTTTAGACCTCTGGCGTGCATAAATGGTCTCTGGCAGCAAGCGTGCATTGCTGCTTCATTTCTTTCTTTTGTCATGGCTATTTTCCACTGCCATTTATGATTGCCATCAATGACAACAATCTATCATATATCTTTGCTGACCTGCCACTGCCATATTGCCAACAATATCCCCCTTTGGCATTGATCGCAATATCACTTTCATTTCTCCCCCTTTGACATCAAGACAAAGGGCTAATAGGCTCCCCCTGACAGCAATCACTGTATCCCCCTATCCAGATGCATCATATTTTTTTTTGTTTTAATTTGGAGAGGGAATTACGCCCAACTTTTTCCTGAGATGCTCAAACACATCCCTGTTCAAAGGCTTAGTAAATATGTCTACCACTTGTTCCTGTGTCGGAATATATTCAAGTCTGATATTCTTGCTTGCAGCTTGCTTTCTCAAATAGTGATATTTTGTAGGGATATGTTTTTCCTTGGAGTGTTGGACATGTTTTTTGGACAAACTTATGGCACTTGTGTTGTCACAATGGATGATAGTGGGTTCTTCAAACACAACCTTAATATATTGTAGAGTTTGTTTCATCCATTCGACCTGTGTGCAGCACTTTGCTGCTGCAATGTACTCTGTTTCAGTGGTGGATAGGGAGATTGAGATCTATTGTTTACTTATCCAAGAGACAAGTGATTCACCCAAGAAAAAGGCTCCTCCACTTGTTCTCTTCCTATCATCTACACAGCCATCCCAGTATGCATCTGAATAGGCTTTTAGGGAGAATGTGTTCTTGCTAGGGTACCATAATCCAATATCTATGGTTCCTTTTCAATACCTGAAGATTCTTTTTATAGCTTGAACATGGCTCTCTTTTGGTGCAGCTTGAAATCTAGCCACCATTCCAACAACTTGCTTGACATCTAGTCCGTAGGCTGTTACATATAGTAGAATCCCAATCATGGATAGATAATGTTTTGGATCTACATCCTTGGATTCATCTTCTTTGCTTAATTTGCATCCTACTGTCATAGGCGTACAAATAGGCTTGCAGTCCTCTAGCTGAAATCTCTTCAACATATCTTTAATATACTTGGACTGATGAATAAAGATTCCCTTTTTGCACTGTACTATTTGCAATCCTCGAAAGAAATGCATTTCACCAAGAAAAGACATTTCAAATTCTTGTTGCATTCTATTAGCAAAATACTCACTCAACTTTTCATCATCGCTCCGGAATATAATATCATCGACATACACTTCTACAATGATCAAGATATCATAAATAATTTTACAATAGAGGTTACGATCCGTTGATCCTCTTTTGAAGCCTTTTGTTTGTAGATATGAGTCCAACCTTGCATGCCATGCTCCGGGTGCTTGTTTTAACCCATATAGTGCTTTCTTTAGTTTACAGACATAGTCTCTTTTATCAGATAATTGAAATCCTTCTGGCTACTCAATATACACTTCTTCTTCTAAGTTTCCATTGAGAAAAGATGACTTGACATCCATCTGATATACCTTAAATTTTTTGTAACTGGAAAAAGCTAATAACATCCTAATTGCCTCTAGTCTGGCCACAGGTGCAAAGGTTTCTTCAAAATATACTCCTTCAACCTGAGCATATCCTTTGCATACTAATATGGCTTTGTTCCTGATTAGTTGCCCATCTTCATTTACTTTGTTTTTAAACACCCATTTAGTTCCAATAACATTCTTATTTTTTGGTCTTGGAACGAATTCCCAAGTTTGATTTTCTTCAATTTGGTTCAATTCTTCATCCATAGCTTTGACCCAATTCTCATCTTTGCATGCCTCTTTAATTGAGCTGGGCTCAATACGTGACAGTAGTGCTATCTCTGTTTGATACTCAAATTTTCTTCTTGTTATTACTCCTGCATCTTTATCTCCAATGATCTGGTCTTCAGGATGATTCTTTTGAATTATTTTGCAGGGTGTCTTGGTGTCTCTTCTAGGGGATTCTTCTTTTTCTTCTCGAGTATATATTTCATCTTCTTGTATGTCTTCTTTTTCTTCTACATATGTTTGTGTATCAACTGGCTCCTCATCATCCTCGCTTTCATCATTGAGTATACTTTCTTGATGTTTAAACTTCTTTGTTTTTTGATCATCTACCTTAACATTAGCACTCTCTATAATCTTATGTAATCTAAGATTATAGCATCTGTATGCTTTCTTGATGGAAGCATATCCAAAGAAGATACCTTCATCAGATCTAGCATCAAATTTTCCAAGATCTTCATCGAGTCTTTTGATGTAACATTTACTACCAAAAACCTTGAAGTACTTTACAGAAGGAACTCTCCCAAACCATAACTCATAAGGAGTCTTGTTACTATTAGTATTGAGTTGTCCTTTATTCAAAATGTGCACTGTTGTGCTTACAGCTTCTCTCCAATACCCATCACACAACTTTGCTTCATTGAGCATAGTTCTTGCAGCCTCCTGAACTATTCGATTCCTTCTCTCAGCAATCCCATTTTGGTGAGGTGTTCTGGGAGCTGAGAATTGTCTCTTAATTCCATGATTTTCACAGAAGAGATCAAACTCTATTGAGGTGAACTCACCACAATTGTCTGATCTAAGACATTTGATTTTTGCCTCTGTTTGATTTTCAACAAGATTTTTAAAAGCTTCAAACTTGTTAAATGCTTCTGATTTTTCCTTGAGAAAAAATACCCAAGCCATTCTAGTAAAATCATCAATGAATAGCATAAAATAAGACTCTCCTTGCAAACGTTTGGTTCTTGTAGGTCCACAGAGGTCAGTGTGAACCATCTCTAAAGGTTTTGAGGTTGAATATTCTTTTCTCCTAAACCTTATTCTAGTTTGTTTCCCTAGTTGACAGTGCCTACATATGGGATTTGAAGGTTTTATAATCTTTGGCAAGTTTCTTACTGCCCCATGGTTACTGACTTTTACTAAATTGTCAAAGATAATGTGTCCCAACCTCCTATGCCATAGCCAACTTTCATCCACTAAATTCATATGAAATTCCTCATCCAGTTTTGTATTTAGTATATATACATTCTCAGGAGTTCTAGATGCAGTACCAACCAATTTTCCAGAGTCCTTTCTCCTAATCTCACATTTCTTGGAATCGAAGATACAAATGTGTCCCTGATCACAAGTTTGGTTGACACTTAGTAAGCTAGGTTTCATATTTTCAACCAACAATACATTCTTGGCTTTGGCCTTTCCTGAATTCACAGTGCCTTTCCCAAGAATGTTACTTGAAGCATTGTCACCAAATGTAATTCTCCCATTATGTTTCTTTTTCTTCAAAAACTTGTTGTTATCTCCTGTCATGTGCTTTGAACACCCACTGTCAACATACCAGGGATCTCCTTTATCTTGGACTTTTAAGGAAATAACACATTTCTCTTCTGATGCCTTCTCTCTCTAAAGCTTCTTTTGCTCTTTAATGTCCTTTGGCCTTTCTGAGATTTCCATTAATCTACAGTTTCTTGCTTTATGCCCATAGTTATGACAATTGAAGCATTCTAAATATTTTTCTTGTAGAGCTGTAAATGAGTTATAATTTCTGCTCTTTGCTTGACTAACTGTTTGATTGTTTTTGAAGTTATAATTTTTACCGTTCAATCTTTTGTTCTCATATGATCTACAATTCACAGCTCTGTGTCCAAAGTTGGAGCATGCAAAACAGTATCCAAGGAAAATATAAGGATATATGTTTTGATAAATATTCTTTGGAGTTGTCTTGAGTTCCTTCTTGATGGGTGGAAGTGGTCTTCTGGAGTTATGAGCATTCCTTATCTTTTCTTCTTCTTCCTTCTTGACTGTACTACGAAGAGCTGCTGCATAATATTTTGGTCCAACTTGATTTTCTTTTTTAGAATAACCTAATCCATTTTTCTTACTCGGATTTCTTTGTGCATTTATAATTTCATCTAATATTTTAGAATTGTTTTCATATTTGTTTTGAACAAATTTTGTATCGAGTTCTTTCCTTAAGTGAATTAATTATGCTTCCATTTTTTCACAAATTAATTGCTTTTCTCTTAGAGATTCCTATAGCTTCTCTTCTAGCCTATTTTCTTCTTGAATTTTCTGTTTCAGATTGCTCATGATTTTCTTCATCTCCTTTTGTTTTTGTTCGTGCTCTTCCTGCTGTTCAACTATAACCCTTTTCAACTGTCTATATTTATTTTTGTATCGTTTCATTCCATTCAGAGCACTGAATAGTTCTTTTTCCATGTTAACCTATGTTTCATCTTCTGACTCTTTTTCATGCTTACTTTCTTCTAGATCACTAGATTCTTCAATACCTAGAAAGAGGACCTCATCATCACTCTCACTCGCCTCAGATGAACTGTTGTCTTCTTCTTCTTCTTTTGAATAGTAGTTCTTTTTGTATTTTTTCTTATAGTCGAATTTTCCTTTTTTTCTTGTATTGTTTACTCTTGTCATCTTCATCCTCAGAGTCTTTCTTGGGATAAGGACACTTGGATTGAAAGTGCCCAATTTTTCCATAGTTAAAACATTTGAAGGGAAGCTTTCCTTTATACTTTCTTGACCCCTTCTGAAGTTTCTTGATAAAATTGGCTTCCTCCACATCATGTTCTTCATTGTGGTCGATCTGAGTGTTTTGCTTTTGATTCTTTATTTTCTTGGTCACTTTGAAGGTTGCTTCTCCTTTTGAAGTATCATTTTGTCCCGTTCTCATCTCATATGTAGTGAGAATTCCATGTAGTTGATCCATTGTCAAGAGATCAAGATCATCTCGTTCCTCTAAGGTGGATATTTTTTAGTCATACTTCATGGTTAGTGTCCTTAGCACTTTTTTAACCACTTCTTTTTCTTTTAATTTTCCTCCAAGACCTCTAATGGCATTGACTACCTCATGTATTCTTAGAAAGTATTCCCCAACAGTCTCTTCCTCCATTTTAAGACTCTCAAACTGCCCCCTATATGTCTGAAGCTTGAATTATTTGACGTTAGATTCACCTCCATAGATAATATTTAACTTATCCCAGGCGTGCTTGGCAGTCTTGCATATCATAACTTTTGTAAAAACAATGTTTGTCAATCCACTCAAGATTGCATTTAGGGCTTTGGCATTACTCTCATATTCGCTTAGTTCCTTTGGAACTGTAGGTGCTTGGTCTCCTATCTTATACACCTCTTGAGTTTCTTCCCATACCTTCCATCCAAGGGACATCAAATGGCACCTCATCCTCACACTCCAGTATGCATAATTTTCTTTTATAAAGAGTGGGGGTTTGTTAGTGGCTAACCCATTTTGTTGATCCATAGTGGTATTTGAATAAGATATTCCTTCCGGTGGTTAAATGTAATGTCCCCTCCCATCATACCAGCATGATAGAGAGAACGTGATGATAAAGCTGGGCATCTAGCCCCATGAACTTTTAAATAAGCATTCACATAATATAAAAAGACATATGGAAATGTATAATTATAAGAAAACAAAAGGGAAGTAATTTCAATTACACATCCATCATACATTCAAGATATTCATCAAATAAATAATTACAAAGTTAACACAAGAGAATACTTATCTTATAACAAAGTAGTCCCAAGCAACTGGCTATGCAACTGCAATGTTCCACCCAACCATAGGCCAGTTTTGATCATCAATATCTCAACACACTGCCACCCCCGAGCTGGGCATGATCTCTACAAGGAATCAGGGAACAACAGACTCACACATAGCCCAAAGATACACCAAATCAGCCAAGCCAAGCTACAGTTGGGTTTATCAAGCTGTTAGGTAATGGAAGGAAGAATTGCTAAGCTAGTGGGATCATACATAGAGATATGGGCACCCTCTGCAAGATCTATCTAGCTTGGTCCCCACAATACCAACACACCTAGCACAAGGAAGTATTCCCTTCACTAATACACAGTCCCTCAGGCCATACCTTCCATTCTAGTGTTCTTCAAGGTGTGCATAGAAGAGCAACCAGCCCTTTTGATACTCTTGAGAGGTTACCTCCTCACTAGGTTTATCAAGCCAATTCTGGTCCACTTCCACTCCTAATTCTTGCTCATAATTTCCAACCAACACAGGGATGCACCCTACAACAAAACACAAGTGCTGAAAAACGTGGGAAACCAAAACGAACTGGTAGATGGGGAATAAACCCTAGGAGAGCAAATTCGTTTTCAGAAGAAAAACAAATTTGCATTTTAGGGGCAAAAACGACCTCTATAAACCCCCAAAACGTGACTCCCTTTCTACCAGCCACTGTGTAACACAAAAACGAGCTCCCAGCTATGGAAAAATGCAGGAAATTGGTAAGAAACATGATGGGGAAAGCCCAGCTAGCTCAGATTGCGTATGTGAGGAAAGACTATGGGTTCATAATGGCTTTGGGCACCATTTCGTGGGTGTTTTCTTGCCCCAGAAGAAAAAGTACGTTTTTCCAGGTTGATGGCTTGCACATGCATGAAATTGGCTGCCATACCTCTACATTCCCAAGGCATTAACTGCCTCAACCAATTTCTGGAAGAATTAAATGATTGGTTGCATAACCCAAAATGGGTAGTTGGTGGTTTATGGGTTTTCTCATTGACACATGGATTAACACCATTGGCTCAAGGGTTTGAATAATTTCCCTCCCTATTCCTTGTAGAAAACATGCCCCCATCTCTTTGTCGCATTGCATAGCCAGTTGTGGGTTTTTCATTAAAATTCGTATTTACATGATGTCTTAATTTACATTGTGCCTATCTAGAACAAGAACCATAGGCATCTATTTTTTTCTTTTTAATTGCCGATACATAAAACGCTAAATCAATGGTGGGGCCTTGGCCTTGAGCTCCTCACCATGATTAAATAAAAATATTTACATCATTTACGATTTAATGCAAAGGGGGGTCAAAATGGGGACATTACATTAAACCATGGTGAAGGAACCTCGCTCGGATACCAATTGATTGAATATTGGTCAATACTAAGAGGGGGGGCGGTGAATCAGTATTGATAATTTTTTCTTTTTAACCACTTATTTAACTTTTGATCAAAAAATGGAAACAAAAGAAACAGTGATTTATCGTGGAACCCCAAATGGGTAAACCACCAAAGCTTTTCTATTATATACAAAATTGTTTTTACAAGTTACAATAGAATTCGATCGGCACCAACCAATCAGGATGCACCCACACCCTTGATTCACCAGCACCAACTGGTAGGAGGATACGACCCCCTGTTTAGTCAAATACGAGTGATATTAGCATCCTACTAGTTGGTGCTGGTGAGGCAACAACTCCCTTTCGCAGGCACCGACTTGCCCTAGCACCACCCTGCCGCCCTATTGGCTGCTTTTTGGACAGACCCGGGTTTTAATGAGGCGTAGCAACAAAACCCCTTGATGCACTGGCCCTTGTTGATGTATATGTAACTTCGGAATGTATTTCACATATATGTATATTGTATTCCTATAGAGATGTTATTATTCCTCTATACGGAAGTGTCGTCATTTATATTGTAAGTGTCATAACTTATACTTGATGGGTTATTAGACCACCTTGTTTGGGGTCGGCCCTGTATAAGTCATGTGGGTCAAAGGGTTATTAGACCACCCTATTGGGGGTCGGCCATGTGGGTCAAAGGGTTATTAGACCACCCTATTGGGGGTCGGCCCAGTCAGCATTATATTATGTGGTTAAGTTCGAGCCTACATGAGTTAGGTAAAAAGGCAAGTCAAGTCAAGTATAAATAGAGTGCGGGAGGCACTCTATTTACTCACTCACTTCTCACACATGCACTCAAGGAGGAGTGGCGCACTTATGGAGGAGGAGGATCTGCTGCTAGGTTATGGCTATCTCTCTTGGTTGGTTGTATCATTGCTCTATCTATCTCTGAGGAAGTTATTGGGGTTTTTCACCTTTATGGTTTTCCCCAAGTAAATCTTTATGTCTCTTGTGTGTTTGCATTATTGTCTCCATGATTGATATACTGTAGATATGCTGTACATGTTGTTCTCTCAGTTAATATCCTAGATCATATTGAAGTAAATTCAGAAAATTTAACATGGAATCAGAGCTAGCCTGAAAGAAGGCATGATATGGCATGTATGACACTTGTTGCACTTACGATGCTAGGGCTTGATATAGGAAAAACCAGTCATCGTAGCACTTTCGCAATAAATCCGTTTTGGCGAAGTTTTCGGATCTGAAATTGTTACAGGACGAATATTAAATCTCCAGGTACCTTGTGTCCAAAGGAAAACCTCTAATGCATTGTACGTTGTGATTTATGATCTGTACAATATAGGGTTTCTGCCTCTTCCAGATCTGAGTCAAAATCAGGTGACCTTGGGAAAAAGGTCATATCTTGGGCTAGGAAGCTCCAAATGAAATTTCGTAAAAAGTGACAGGTAGTACACAGTCTGCAGTATCGCAGAAAATTTTTTCAGAGGCCGAAGTTGAACCAGTGACACGTGGCACTCCATAAAAGTGAGCTCTCCTGTATTATCCCATAAACAGGTCATGTTGCGACATTTGGAATAAATCTCTCTCAGAGAGTCCAATTGAGGTCAGACCTGTCAGGATGGAAAGGTAACAGGCCGAGCTATCTCAGAAAACTTTTTCAGAGGCCGAAGTTAAAACAGTGATACGTGGCATGCCGTACAAGTTCGCTCTCCTGTTTTATCCCAAAACAGGTCACGTTGCGACATTTGGCATAACTCTCTCTCAACGAATCCAATTGAGGTCAGACCTATTAGGATGGAAAGATAACAGGTCAGGATATCTCAGGAAACATTTTCAGACCCTGTGGATCAAAAATTTTGGAGTTACACCAGAAACAATCAGGTACATATTTCTGTCAAAACAGAATTATTTTTTGGTACCTTCATTCATGGCTTCCGGAATTTAGGGCTTTGGAGAAAGTTGGAATTTTTGTAATCGGAGACCACGGCTGGATGCTACTCATCAAAATATAAATTTAGAGACCAAGATCAGAATTTTTGGTTGGGAAGAAGGTCGGGCTTGATTAGACCCTAGTTCGGGACTTTGATCAGAAAAGTGGAAAATTAGGGCTTCTGTAAAAATGGGAATTTTTGAAATCTGTGACCACGGCTGGAAGCTCCTCAAAAAAATAGAAGCTTAGAGATTTGGATCAAACATTTTGATTGGGAAGAAGAGTGAGCTTCATCAAACCCCAGTTCAGGGTCACGTCCAGTGAATCCAGAAGTCTCAAAGGAAAAATTAAGGAGTGAAACTTTGCAGTTTTCAAATTCTGAATATACCAGCTTGATCAGCTCATCAAGGCGCATATTTCTATCCTTTCAGAATTTTGAAATTCAAAGTTTGAATTTTTGGGGTTTCTCTGACAAACCCATATCCAGCTCGAACTCCAGTTCTTGCAAATCAAGTGGATTGGGTTAATCCTAGAAGAAGATGGATTGGTCACCTGCATAAGTGAAGGAGTTCCTGTTTCAGAGGGAGATGAGGCTAAGGCCTTACATAAGAAGATTTCAAGCGATCTCGACAGGTATGACTCATCGAGGTATGTTTCGATATTTGTTCATGATTAAGTTTATGGTATGTTTGTCTTCATGTTATTACGGTTAGTACAATTTTGATTTTAGATTTGTCGTATCACCTTAACAAAATGCATGATAGAAGATATTCATTGGTTAGGGTGTTGACACTTATGATTGAACTAATGCATTATGGTGTTGTATGAGGTTTATGTTGTCTACTAACATGAAAGGTACACCAAGAAAGACAAATCATGTTCTGGTCCAAGAACATATGATCAAGATAACATGAGGACAAAGATTCATCTATCGTAAATGGATCTCATAGAAGATCCATTTACGAGGTATGTATAACTTGGTTTTGTAATAGTTAACCTATGAGATATACAGGTTACTAGCACAAGTCATTGAAGAAGAACAAGAAGACATCATGTGAGTATGTTAGACATAAATAGCTAGCATGCTAATCCAGGTATGTTTTTCCTATATCAAGATAGAATCCTACCTTGTGTTAGGATCTTATACTGTTGTTGATAATGATTATTCATGAAGTCATAGGTTTGAATAATCATGATTGTATGCATATTATGTTTCTTACCATAATTGATGATATGACTAACCAGAAGAATCATGATGGTATAGGTTTGAATAATCACAGGTTTTATGCATTTTATATCTCTTATCTTGATTGATGATTCAACTAACCTGAAGAGTCATAGGTTTGAGTAATTACAGGTTTAGACATGTTATGTTTCTTATGATTTGAATAACCATAAGAATCCTACATAAACCTTGAATGCTAATGCTTATTATTTCTGTTTGAAATGATCATGACTATACATGCTTGATATTATTGTGTTTTAATAGTATACTAATGATTGTATGATTTTATATGAGATCACAAGGATAACACATTCATGATACTAATAAGCATGCATAGGGACCAAGGATGAATATGAGTTCAAGAACAGGTAATCCAGGGAGCAAAGATCAAGAGGGAGTACACTCCAGTGGTTTATGCAAGGATGCAGATATTCAGAGGGAGTTGACCATCTCTCTACATCCCACAACAGAAAGGTGTAGAAGAAGCTACTTCAGATTAGGACTCCAGCAACTCCTGCAAGGAAGCGAAGACTCAGAGGGAGTCCACCCAACGAACAAACAAAGATAAGTATTTGAATTGTCATTTCTTAAATAATACTGTTCAATAATGTATATACTGATGTTCCTAGAATTAGGTTGTGTATTATGCATATTAGAATAATTGCATTGATGAACAGTATACTCCTAATATGCATGGGTAAGTAGCCTGTGGCACTGTACAACATTCCATTGCTACTTATCTAGAATGAAACCTCTTTGCTGACATGTTGGGAGTTGTGCACACTCTTAACAATGTTCTGGTAGAGATTGGAAGGCATCTAGAAAGTTACGGAATATGGATAAATGTTGTATTGAAGCATTGGCTAAGATAATTGCATGACTGTATGGCATATTTCTTTATGTGTAAGAATTTGTTCTGAAAATTATGAGATGTTTCTAATCATGCAATTTAACCTGTTTTGTAGGAAAGACCGTATATCTTCACCTACAAAAGGACTACAGCATTTGTTCCAGCAACAAAGATATCTATTGAAGATATTGAAGTTCCCAGGATCTGGGATGAAGAAATGGAATGCCATGATCCATCGATCATGAAGAATGATGTTTGGGATGTAGTCCCAAGATGTGAAGGGAAGTTTGTTATGACTTCCAAATGGATCTATCAGATCAAGCATGTTGCAGATGGCAGCAGTGAGAAATATTAAAGTGATGAAATAGAAGATGCACCAGATGGATTTCAAGACAGCATGGTGTAGTCATATATGTGTGCAGAACTTGGTATGGTAGGATAGACAGCCTTCTATCTAGTTTGGGCTTTACCAAGAGTAAAGCAAATTCCAACCTTGACTACAAGGTTGAGGAAGGCAATCCAGTGATACTACTTTTGTATATGGATAACTTGTTTGTTACAGGTGAAGATAGATTGATTGCCGACATGCAGCGGAAGCTTACTGCCGAGTTCGAGATGAAGAACTTGGGGATGATGTACTATTTTTTTTTGACATGGAGGTGTGGTAGAGTGCAGATGGAATCTTCCTTGGACAAGGGAAGTATGCAGTAGAGATCCTAAAGAGGTTCGGGATGATGGATTGCAAGGCCATGGCCACACCTATGACATCGAATCTGAAGCTTCTATGTGATGCTTCATCTGAGCCGGTTGATGTCTACATATCGTCAGATGATTGGGCCGGCAGTGCTGCAGATAGGAAGAGCACATCTGGGTGCTGCTTCAGTATGGGATCAGGTGTGATCTCTTGGTTTAGCAGGAAGCAGTCCTGCGTAGCACTGAGTACAGCTGAGGCAGAGTATGTTGCAGCCTGTTCAGCTAGTTGTGAGGCAGTATGGCTATGGAAGCTACTGTCTGAGCTATTTGATCTCCCGTTGGAGGCTACTGGTATCTTCTGTGATAACCAGAGTTGTGTGAAGCTGTCCGAGAACCCAGTGTTTCATGACAGGTTGAAACACATAGAGATCAAATATCACTATATCAGAGATATGGTGCAGAGAGGATCTGTGAAGCTCCTATATGTTGCGATAGATGAGCAGATTACAAATGTGCTGATGAAGCCGCTAGCCAGAGTGAAGTTTGAGTACTTCAGAAAGAGGCTTGGCGTTCTTCAGATCGAGGACACTTCGAGGAAGAAGTGATGGACACATTTGCTGAAGCCATTCCAAGCATGTTGGAAGGAGGATCCTTCACATGGCTGTGGATGTAAGCGCTGGATAATGGGCATCAGGATGATGTTCTGGTTTCTGCTTGGATATGATCAGTTGGATCATTTATGTATGTACGCATCATGTTGGATGTTGGATATGATCGGTTGGATCATGTGTATGTATTTTGTATGAACGCATCATGTTGGATGCTGTTGGATACATTGTGTGGATCATGTATCCTTGTATGATCAGGTAGATCATGGATTTTGTTGGATACATTGTGTGGATCATGTATCTTTGTATGATCAGGTAGATCATGGATGCTGATGGATACATTGTGTGGATCATGTATCTTTGTATGATCAGGTAGATCATGTATGTTGATGGGTACATTGTGTGGATCATGTATCTTTGTATGATCAGGTAGATCATGTATGATTGATGGATACATTGTGTGGATCATGTATCTATGTGTGCATCAGATGGATGCATTGTATGATCAGGATGATCGTGGATGACGAGCTTCTCCAGATGACATGCAGCAGGATGTTGCAGTGATGATGATGAGTATCAGATGATACTTTGTGGCCGTGGATCAGGTTGTGCAGGAAAGCATGTAATTTGTGCCCTGGGAGATTTGTAGATGGTCTTTCGAGGTTTTGCCTATGGCATGTAATTGGGTGCCCTGGGACATCTGGCAAATGCTCTTGCGAGGTTTTGCTTGGGAGGACATGTAATTTGTGCCCTAGGAGATCTGCAGATAGTCTTTCGAGGTTTTTCCTATGGCATGTAATTCGGTGCCCTGGGATATCTGGCAGATGCTCTTGCGAGGTTTTGTCCTATGGCATGTAATTTGCTCCTGGGAGATCTGGACAGGATGAAAAAGGCCTCAGATGCTTCAGCCAGGTTTTGCCATGACCACATGTAATTTGCTCCTGGGAGATCTGGAGAGGATGAAAAAGGCCTCAGATGCTTCAGCCAGGTTTTGTGGTGGACCACATGTAATGTGCTCCTGGGAGATCCGACAGGTAGAGCTGTGTGCTCGTAAAGCCTGGGATGATTCAGACAGGTTTTGTGGTGAGATCACATGTAATGTGCTCGTGGGAGATCCGACAGGTAGAGCCGCGTGCTCGTAACAGCCTGGGATGCTTCAGCCAGGTTTTGTGATGGGTCACATGTAATGTGCTCCTGGGAGATCCTACAGGTAGAGCTGTGTGCTCGTAATAGCCTGGGATGCTGCAGCCATGTTTTGTGACGCACGTAATAAGTCCTGAGGATTCCACAATATGGCCAGTGATGATGAAGACCTGCAGGTGGTGGGCCTACATCCAGTATGAAAAAGGACTGGCTCTGTAGAACTTCCTATGACGAGTAGATTCAGAGATTGATTGAGATAGCAGCAGCAGTGACGATGATGATGACTCGATGACGATTATCCAGTGACGATGATCCAGAGAAGATGACTTGTGCTAGAAGAACTGTGCTGAGAAATACCTTCCTAGTTAAGAGGGAGTGTTGATGTATATGTAACTTCGGAATGTATTTCACATATATGTATATTGTATTCCTATAGAGATGTTATTATTCCTGTATACGGAAGTGTCGTCATTTATATTGTAAGTGTCGTAACTTATACTTGATGGGTTATTAGACCACCTTGTTTGGGGTCGGCCCTGTATAAGTCATGTGGGTCAAAGGGTTATTAGACCACCCTATTGGGGGTCGGCCCAGTCAGCATTATATTATGTGGTTAAGTTCGAGCCTACATGAGTTAGGTAAAAAGGCAAGTCAAGTCAAGTATAAATAGAGTGCGGGAGGCACTCTATTTACTCACTCACTTCTCACACATGCACTCAAGGAGGAGTGGCGCACTTATGGAGGAGGAGGATCTGCTGCTAGGTTATGGCTATCTCTCTTGGTTGGTTGTATCATTGCTCTATCTATCTCTGAGGAAGTTATTGGGGTTTTTCACCTTTATGGTTTTCCCCAAGTAAATCTTTGTGTCTCTTGTGTGCTTGCATTATTGTCTCCATGATTGATATACTGTAGATATGTTGTACATGTTGTTCTCTCAGTTAAGATCCTAGATCATATTGAAGTAAATTCAGAAAATTTAACAGCCCTCTCGGCAACGAGCTGCACAGCAGCTCGAGGTCTCACCCAAAGTGGCTATGGGGGGGCTAAGGAATCAGGATTCCTTAACCTAGGCGACGCGGAGACTGCGATCTTCTCCCTCCCTTTCTCGTAAAGGGGATTCCCCAAAGCGGAACGTCTTACTCTTCCGCTGACTTCTCAGTGCAACGGTGCTGAAGTTCGCACTTACCATCCTAGCTGGGCGGTATCCCAGCTCCTACGCACGAGGCAAGTACCCTCTGCATCGGTACTCTATGTATTGTTTCTGCTTGCACACCCAGCGCGATAACGCATTCCTAAGCGCTGCGGCGATAGTGTTCCTATCGACTCCTTCAATAGTGCGCGAATATAACTTCTAAGGGAGTTTCCAGGACTTGCTTTATATACTCATTCATAAAGACAATGAAACATTCATGTAAACACTGATAGAGAACTAAAACATACATTCACGCAACACAACATCATAATAACGAGAATTATGTAGTTCACCACCACGGGGAAACCACGTCCACAGGAAGTGTATCTTATATTAATCAGAAATGGAATTACACAATATGCTGCGCACACAGTTGCAGCCTTAGATCTTTCTAGGAAACTCCACGCACATAGCTGGGAACCCTTCTCTTGATCTAGTCTCTTCCTCTACAAAGATTACAATAGTTCAGATGTCAACTCATACTGTCTACAACTCAGGGATTAGCTTCACATCTATCCAGATCTAACTCTTGTCTTCTAACAACACAATAGAAAACAAACAACAACCAACCAACCAACAACAACAACAACAACAACCCTTTTCTCTTATCAATTATACATATATATAGGTGGCCTTGACATGTCTAGGTGTACTGTAGGCGCCGCTTGCAGTCACGTCCCCGCTTCCTGTAGGCTCCGCGATTTCCAGTGTAGATTGCAGGTATGGGCGCCGCTTCATCATTCACTGTTCCTTGTCCTTCGCCTTCAATGCTTTGGTCCGTTTCTTTTCCTTGATTAGAGCAACCATAACTTTTGTACTTAACCTTAATGAGGGTAGTTGAGCCCTCTCTTCCGTCGCTTCATTTATTGTGGTAGTTGAGCTCTCTCCTTGGCCACATTCATTCTCTTTTGACATGTGCGCGCGAGCTCCGCGATTTTTGGTCCGTAATCTGCGCTGAGCTAGTCTATCTGGCACCATACTATGCACCGTTTACTTCTGCCCAAAAATTGGTGCTTATTCAAAATTAGCACTTTCCCTTCAACACTTGTGATTTTTTTCTTCAAAATTCGCAGCTTTACCATAGCTGCGGCCTAGGATCCAACAGGCCCCTAACACTTACTTGTGGCTCATCCTCGAGCCACTCGCACTAGCGTGTGGTCATTTTACTTGCACATCTTCCTTTTCTTGGGTCGCAGCAAATGTTTCCTTCCACTGCGCAATAGCGAAGTCCATTTCATCGATGCACTCCACAGCTGTCTGCACCATTTCTGCAGTGGCTTCGTCTTCAGTTATGCCATCAACCATCTGTTGAGATTCTGCAATTTCTTTAATCTTTGCCTCGGCTTAGGCAGCAATTTCAGCATACTCATCCATAAATGGCTGAATGTTGTTGGTGAGTTTAGCATCTTCATCCCTGAGCTTGTGCAGTTGCTGTTGTATTCTGCGCACTTTGCTCATTTTCCTCATTTTTGCTAAGCCTTCTAAGGCCTTAGCTTGTTCAGTCAGAACCGTTAGGGACTGTTCTGCGGCTTTGACCTATTCCAAAAGACCGATTTTGAAAGGGAGCTTCTCAAGCTCAGTCCAAGCCTCCATAGCTTGGGTCATCAAGGTCTCGGCTTCATCTGCTCTGCTCTTCATTTGTGTGGAAGCTCTGCGCAGCGCTTCAAATTGTTCCTGCCTATCATCTGTAGAGTGCGCTGCAACACGAGCTTCCAACTCGGCGATCTGCGTTCTATGGTCTTCATCCATAACAACTATTTCCTACTCTAGGGCTTTCACCCTTCCACCAATAATTTGAACTTTCTCAACCAGAGGAAGGTCTGGTTGAATCTCGCAAGCCGGCAGCTCCTGGGCAATTTCATCAACTACATTTCTTATCCCAGTGTCTTGTGCTTCATAAAGTGCAAGCTTCTCAGAGATGTTCTTATAGCCTGCCTTCAGCTCTATCTCCTGCGATTGCAATCTTTGGTTTGCATGGAATGTGGAGAGCTCTCTAGCTCTCAGCTCAACAGAGACTTTCTCTTGCACTAATTGCAAGGTTTCTATCGGAATCAAAGAGAAATTTATTTCAATAGGCCCAACTGCGCTTACCTGCAGTGCGGCCAAAGGATCCAAAAGTGTCATGCTTGTAGGCGGGATGTGCACGACAGTATGCCTCTCTGCAAGTACCTCAACTCGGTCGGTACTTGTAGTTGCTTGTGGCACCTGCGAAGTAGATGCTGGCGTATGGGTCTACGCAACTCTTCCTGCGAGACCTTTTAGCTCCACAAACTGTAGGTCCAAAGCACTTCTGATGTGAGCGTGCGTGGTCCGCAGCTCGTGAAATTTATCTTTCAAGTACTGGTCGATCCCCAAGGCAATGGTCTCAGAGGGATGCGACACCTTTTGCTTCTTGGTCACTGGTTCTGTTGAACCTTCATCACTTCTTTGCTTAGGCGCTTCCTTGCCCTTATCCTTCTCTTGTGCCGCAGGAGGTGGCATCGCGGATGCGATTTCGGCAGCCTCCCTCCATTCATCCGACCAAGACTTGATAGTTTCTTCAATATCTTCAGTAGTCATCCTGTAAAGGCCTACGGCCCATTCTTCTTGAATTCCGCAAGGGCGGAGGTAAATTTCATGCAAGTTGGCAGAAAAAACCAACTTCCCTTCATATATTTTTGTTGTCTCCTCACTCAGCCTCGACATTTCCTGAATGGTATTTTTGAGGAGATGGTAGTATTCACAAAATACAGCGCGGTTCATCTTGCGGTTCATGGGATTGCTAGAATCCCATAGCTTGACATAGCGCATGCCTGCAACCTCTCCTGCGCGGCCCGGAAGGAACTGAGTGTTGGGGGGCTCCTTCCACCCGACCAAGGCGCATAAAATTAAAAGCCAAGAAAAATGGAACAACTGACCGGTGGTGTTTTGGATGTTCCGGCAGTCTTCCAAGAAATAATTACGGAGGAAGAGAGACCAGTTGTACTGTTCTCCCTCCGCAGCTGCGATAGCGAGCTCCACGACATCTCTAGTAACTTCTTTAGGTTTGCACTTTGTGAGAAGTCTGCCTGCAAGCAGACTGCCGGTGAATCTAAGTGCTTCATCCTCAACTATAGTGAGGTCATAAGCCCAACCTCCTCTTGTCAATTTGTATTTCTGCACCAACTGTGCAGCCAATTTTCTGTCCTTATCTTTTCCAACAAAATGAATATTGGGGTCCTTACAAACCTTAGATAGGCCGGTAATACGATGGATCAAGTCGACATTCAAATCGATTGGCCTCCCCAGCCAAAGGTAACCACCATGAACGTAGGATAGCAGTTCCTTAACAACTGCATTGACGTCATTGCTACGCCCGAAGTGCGGTAGCTTCAACAAGTTCAACAGTCCCGGTTTCTCTAAGTTTGCTCCAAATTATTTCGGGACGAATTCATCAACTTTTCTGGTGGGATTGTGGACTACCGTCAGATAGCGATCTGGCGCAAACTGAGGATATATTCTGTAGTCTCCCAAGTTGAAATCAGAAAACTTGACTAGTGGAAGGTGTCCAAGCAGGGACCCTTCTTGTCGCACACCTTCCGGCAGTGGTGGCAGCGGAATCAGATACTTTGCATTCTTCAGAATATGCACCTCTGGTGCATCATCTGGACGCGACAGATTGTAATTCACCATAGTGGCCAACGGCTCTGGAATGGGCTCGTTTGGCTGCTGCGGCTGAGACGCCCTCGTTCCTGGAGATTGTCTGGGATTAGTCCAACCAGGGTGCGTGTAAGCCGAGGTCGTCACCGGGGTAGTCATGCCGAAATCTAAGCCTCTACGCTTAAATTGATGAACAATTTCTTCAGTGGAGAGGTTCTCCGCCGTGAACCGGTATAGACAACAAGGACTTGAACAGACAAATGGTGGAACAGCGTAGGATACGAACACTGAAAACAAGGGAAGCACTCTATACAACTCGACTCTGAAAACAATAACTTAGATTCTCAAACAAGACACTATGCAACTTGAGAAAAGTAACCCGAAAATATACAAGTGTGGGGTATTTATAGCTAAAGGCGATAGTAAATGCGGACAAGTGGGGTTACTAGCCGTAGATGCCTATGCATGAGTTAAAAATCCCCCTACCCCCGCGCCTCTGCGGTGCATTAATTGTGATGGACAGGCTCTGACAGCCTTCCGGGAGAAGCTAAAGCTTTCGGCGCATGACATAAATGTGAATCTTAGGGAGATAAAGCTGACTCTGTCAGAGCGGATACAATTAAATGGTGAGCTTATCCTTCATTAATATTCAAAGCGGCTATAGTATAACTGTAATTCAAATTTTTCGGTGGGTCATTTCGGCATAGGTAACTGTGCATATAGAGGGGTCCACAACGAGAACTCCCCAAGCGGCAACTTGACACAGGGAACTCCGCAAGAGCGACAGTTTGACGAGCCAAAAAAAAAACACTTCGCAAGAGCACAAAATTAGGGTTGCTCAAAAAAACTTTATTGACATGCGCGGATGTTTCAAGTAACTGAGCGGGAAGCCAGAGACTGAAAGTGTCTCGCGACTTCCATGTAGACTGTGATAATGCGATGCCTCTTTCAACTACACTGGACATCTGCACTACTTTAGCAATGTATTAAGTCGACAGGGCGGAGTGGCTGTTGCGATAAAGCTTGAGCCAGCTCCCGTTGATCATTGTAGATAGAAATTCTCCATTAAGCTTCACAAGATGAACTACTCCTCCTTCTGTTATCTTTATGACCCGAAAAGGGCCTAACCAATGTACACGAAACTTGCCTGGAAACTTGATGAATTTACTATCATAGAGGAGTACCAAGTCTCCTTCTTCAAAGTGTTTATTCTTAATATGCCTGTCATGCCAAGATTTCTGTCTTTCCTTCTGTACTTGTTGATGGAATCTGGCTAAAAGTCTGTCTTCTTCTAAGGCAAGCAATTGTGAGAGTCTTTCGCTCATAGTATCAGTATCTGCCATTTCTGTAATTTGCGCAATTCTAAAGCTGGGAACGATGTATTCCATGGGCATAACTGCTTCTTGTCCATACACCAAACTGAAAGGTGTGTGACCTGTTAGTTTCTTGCATGTGGTTCTGTAAGCCCATAATACAACTGTGAATCTAAGGTCCCAATCATCTCTTTGTTGATTACAGATCTTCGTCAAGGCATTCTTGAGAATCTTATTGAATGCCTCCACTGTACTATTAGCTTGAGGGTGGTAGGGTGTACTCTTATGGTGACTAATGTGGAATTCTTCAGTAAGGGCCTCTATAGTCTCATTCAGGAAATGTGTACCCTGATCACTCATTAGAATTAGTGGACATCCAAACCTAGTGATAATGTTCTCAAAAATGAACTGCGCGGTAGTGACAGCATCGCAGTTCTTAACTGGCTTTGCCTCAGCCCATCTGGTAAGGTATTCGGTAGCTGTAATGATGTATCTTGCACCGGTTCTCTTTCCTGGTGGGTTGATAGGTCCTATAAAATCAATGGCCCACTTATCAAAAGCACGCAGTGTTATCTGGGGTCTTAGCGGCATTTCATCTCTCCTTGAAGGTTTTCCTGTTTGCTGGCACACATCGCAACATTTGCAGAATGCCTTAGTATCCTTGTGCAATGTTGGCCACCAAAGACCTACGGCTAAGATCTTCTGCGCAGTCGGCTTTCATGCGAAATGGCCTCCTGCGGTTTCTGAGTGCGCTTCTGCGATGATGGAGTTCTTCTCATGCGGTAGGATACATCTGCGCAAGACTTTGTCGGGGCCCAGCTTATAAAGCTGTCCTGCTATCAAAGTGAAGTCTGCATCTTTGAAAACAAGTTGCTTCTTCTGGTGGATTGTAAACTCAACTGGCGCTTGCCCGGTAGTGAGAAATTCAAGAATATCGGAATAATATTCATCGGCTGCTTGAACCGAAAACAACTGCGCATGGGGCAGATTGTCCTCCAAGTTTGTAGGTTCCTCCCCTGACTCTAGCCTAGATAAATGGTTAGGTCCTGCATTCAATCTACCTGGTTTCACAATAACCTTGAAATCATACTCCTGGAAGAGCAGTAGCCATCTACAAATTCTTCCCCCTAACACTAACTTATTGACCAAGTATTTCAAAGCAGAATGGTCAGTATACATTTTAAAGTGTGCACCCAATAGGTAGTGTTTGAACTTCTGTAGGGCATACACCATAGCTAGTCCTTCTCTTTCTGTAGTGGTGTAGTTCTTCTCGGTTGTGGACAGTTTTCTGCTGGAGTAAGCAATGGGGTGGTCAATACCTCCTTCTCCCAGTTGTGTCAGCACAAACCCCAATGCTATGGAAGAAGCATCTACATGAACATGAAAGGGTTTTCTCCAGTCTGGAAAAACTAGAATAGGCGTAGTGATAATCTTTTCTTTAAGTGTATCCAAGCTCTGTTGGCATTCTTCTATCCATCGGAATTTTGAATCCTTTTTCAGCAATCTTTCCATAGGTGCAGTGATCTTTGCATAACCTTTGATAAATTTCCTGTAATACCCTGTATGTCCCAATGTAGTGCACAATTGTTTGACTGAGTTGGGCGCAGGTAAATTAGCAATGATGGCAACCTTCGCAGGATCCATCAGGAGTCCTTGTCTGCATACAATATGGCCCAACAAAATACCAAAAGGAGCACAAAAGATACATTTTTTCAAGTTTAGGGAAATCTGATACTGTCTACATTTTTCTAACATCATGCGCAGGTTCCCTATATGGTTCTTTAGTAAACCAAACACAGTCCAGTCATCAAAATAGACTTCTAGAAATGTATGAATGAATTCTTTAAATACAGCAACAACGACTCGAGAGAAGATAGCAGGAGCATTTTTAAGACCAAAGGGCATTACCATATACTGGAATGAGCCCCATTCAGTCGCAAAAGTGGTCTTATGGCGGTCGTCCAGATGGATTCTGATCTGATGGTATCCCGAAAAGCCATCAGTGAAGGAGTAAGCCTCTTGTCCTCCAACATTATCAAGCACCTCATCTGTAAAGGGAGTAGGAAATGGATCATGCGCTGATGCATCATTCAGCTTGCGCAAGTCGACACAGATTCTTATTTCTCCTTTTGTCTTCTTCTCTTGTACCACCATAGGACTAATCCAATCACTTTCCTCTACTGGCTCAATAATACCTGCTGCGAGCACTTTATCAATTTCTTCTCTAACCTTTTCTTTATATCGCGGGTTCAATCTGTACGGGCGTTGTTTTACTAGCTTGGCGTCTGCTTTCAGAGGTATGCGCATCACTCCTAAATCTCCTAGGATTCCTTTCATTTTTGTGAACTTGGTAGGAAAGATATCCTGGTAGTCACGTAATAAATTTGAAATATGGCCAACAGTTTCATCATCCCAATAATCTCCTATAGAAGCAAACTTGGGTACGGCTTCTGTACCAATGTTAATCTTTTTGAGCTTGATGTGTTCTGTAATGGCAAGGATATCAAGCTGAGGACCTTCGACTTTGCACGTCCCTTCTGATTCTGGAATTTTGACGTTACGAGGATCATCTTCCTCTTCTCTAGTGGTGAAATTATAGCATTCCAGGGCATGTTCCATCTGGACAGCCCAATCTGGTTGGGAATATTCTGGTAATGGACATTGTTCAAATACCTTCTTTTTAATACACTTTAAAGCGTGGTCGATGCTTGGATGTTCTGACTCAAAGCTGAAGGTAAGTTGAAAACTTTCTATCATAAGAGGCCAAGTGATAGTGCCTCTGCGCAATTCTGTTTCAATATACCAGTTCCTTGGGACTGTATCCAATGTGTGGATGAAGAGGTGAACCCACTCATCCTCCAGAATATCTGACCATTGCTGAATACATGCTTCAACGTGTGACCTGGGGTCACTTTGTCCATCATATTTGCGCAACACTTCTACTGTAGTTCCCTGAAATCTACGCAGTATCAATCTGCGACAGTCTTGCCATGTGTGAATATTATCTTTATGCACACCCCACCATCTTGCGGGTGTAGCGCGCAGTGCTACATCCAATGCTTGTATGCACTTCTCATCTAGAATTTGTTGTTCATATGTATGTATGAATTTACTTACTTCAGTTAAACCATCAAAAATTGGAGTGTCAGTCAATTCTGTGCCAATCCATCGAATGGATTTAGTCATCATGGCGCAACACCTTGCAGAAACCTCATGTAAGCGATTCTGCAAGTTTTCCAATCCTGCTTCTGAATCTGATGTGCACGAACTATCGCATCGCCAGCTGATATGGCCGTCTGTTGTGGGATTGACATAGTCATTATGACTAGCAGTCATCTGATACCAACTTTCCATGTGGCGCAATTCTTCTTCTGCCCGAATGGGTTCAATATACCTTGGTCCTTGAATGGGATCAAGCTGTGCAATGACCCTAATCTGGTCATCCTCAAAGGTCATCTATATTTTCTTCAAATTAATGACAGCCAAATTATCAAATGCCCAGTCTATGCCTAAAAGTGTTGGGTAAGGTCTACTATCATGCAGAATTTTGATTACTTCAAAGTCTGCAGAACTTCTTACTCCCTCAATATCAATAGGTACATTGGGTAGTCTGCCCAATGGAGAGACTCGTTGCTGATTCGCAAGTCTTAGCTGGATAGGAGATATTGTAAGATGAGGGATACCCATCTGTTCCCATGTCTGCATGGTGAGAACATTAACTTCTGAGCCCAAGTCTAAAATGACTTCGTCCATTTCAAATGCTCCAATCTGCGCTGTGAGCCTCATTTCTTTTCCAGTTCTAGTATGACTCCCAATCTGGTGAACAGCACGCCGCGGTGTGTTCATCGAAGCAGATTGTTAACACTTATCCAACAGGTGTTGAAGTTCCATAGTTGCTTTTTCATTGCGCAACAACTTTAAGCAGTTTATCAGGAAAGCATGGACATTTCCTAGTGCATCTTCATCATCAATCCTTCTAGATGTAGTGGCTTGTTCTTGTACCAGGTTCTCTTGTCTTAGCACTTGCGATTTGGTATCATTATGCGGAATTGCGACAGAACTTGAAGCTCTTGGATCTGAGAAGTACTCTTGAGCTTGCTTGAATGCTTCTTTCTGCTTCTGCAGGTCAAGCGGGGATGATTTAATATTAGCGCGATGCACCCATTGCGTCGTTTGCTTTCCATTTCCCAACTCTGGCGCACCAGTGGTTGCTCCACTGCGCGTTACTATATTAACTGTAGGATCTGGTTCTCTTTTTTCTGCTCCAATCAGCTGAATATTTTGATTGACCTGTGGCGTCTTTGCTTGCATCTTAGCCATCAACTGAGGGAATTCTTCAATGACATGATCATAGTATTTACAATATCTACAAATGGTTGTAGTATTTTGGCAATCCCTTGCAAAATGACCTTGAGCTCCGCAATTATAACAAGTGATATGTCCTCTTCCTCGACCAAAATTTGCTGCGCGTCCGCGACCCCTATAATTTCCTCCTCGGTCGTCGCGAGTTTGGTCATACTGTGGACCTGCTTTGGGTCCTTGTGCCTCTGACTGTACTCTATAAACATCATGTTTTCTTTCCATCATAAGATCATATGCTTTGCAATTGTTCTCATCATGGCCTACTGATTTACAGAAATTGCAATATAGATTCTTTGGAGTTTGTACGTATTTTTGTAATAAGTGACATTCTTGTGGTCTGTGACCTCTAGTTCTACAGATTTCACACCAAGGCCCTTGTGCCTGTGGTAAAGGGTTATGTGCTCCAGTTGCAATATACTCTATGAAAACGGGACAATGGTCCTTTGAATGACCTTGCGCTTTACATTTTGTACGCCAAATTTCTTCTTTAACTTCCTTGCCTTTCTTAATATCATGCACTTGCAAGGTTAAGTTTGCTAACTGGTTCTTCAATTGTGCAACATCGTTGCTTGTTCCAGCAATTGGTGAAGCTTCTAGTTTCATAGCCATCTCTAGAGCTTGTTCCTGTGTAGTGAGATTCTGTTGCATCAAAGGAAGTCTAATGTGTGGAAGCAGCACAACAATGAACCATTCCTTATGCTGCTGCAGTGCAAACTCAAAGCTTACTTGATCTATCAAGGCTTTGAACTTATGGTCAAAGTCCCATACTGGCTCTGTAGGTAACTGCTTTATGTCTTTGAGCTCTGTTATACACTGTGATTCTGATTTAGGTTTCTTGAATTCTCTAATCATAGCATTTCTTACATCAGCAAGCGTCCTATTCTGTGCTGATGAGTATTTCATGAACCAAGTTAAGGCTCTTTCTCTTAGTGTGGTTTCTAACTGAACCAGTTTAACAGCATCATCATTAATTTGCTTAATTGTCCAAATGGCTTCACATAGGAACCAGTGTTGCTCAGGGTCTTCTATCCCTATTCCTCTAAAAGTTGGTAGCTTCATGTCATCACCCATCCTTCTTGCGCGAGGTTGAGGTGGGGGTGTTGTAGCACTACCTCCGGGATGGTTAAACAAAGGTGGAACTGAGGTACTAGAAGTACCATGCGGGCTACTAGAAGGTGTTACTGTGGGGTTATACTGAGCCCCGTCTGGCTTTTGCGGTGTAAAAGGGTGATAAGGGATATGAGCACTCCCTTGTCTCTCTATATGGCTCGCTCTAGGAACTTGACTATCTTCTAGGCTAGACTCAAAATAATGTTGGTCAAGGCCTACTTTATACCGTTTTCCACTACGAGTGCAACCAATAGTTCAGGATCACTATCAGAATCTGCGGGCATTACTTGTCTATGCTATTCATCGGAAGCTATGCATAGTTTTCCTTTTTCATACAGAAGCATTTTAATCCATAAGTTCAGAGAATTTAAGAACTTACCTCTGTGTGCTCTGAAGAAACTCCTCTCAGCTTTGCTGAAACTCTTTCTCGTATCTACTGCAAACTCGGTGATGAAGCCTTCCAACAGACTATTCAACCAAAATTCTACTGCGCGGGACACAGAATTATCTACCCGCTTCAAACTGCTGACGAGCTCAGGCGTCCAAGCGACGAGTCGGTCAACATGCACAGTGGGTCTAGTATTTGCTAGCTTAGCTACCCACGCATGCAACTCAAGTGAAAATGTGACAAAGAAAATTTCGTGAAGGTCAGTATAAATATGCTTGTGCAACCAGTCTTCTGTCTGAAGCCTAGAGCTTCTATTTTCTCATTCAGCGAACTCTCTAGCCTTTAAATCAAACCAGTCTTGAATTTCTTTAGCTGTAGGATTCCAGTAGCACATTGCCTTCAAAGTAGTAGGGTCAAAGTCGGCAATGGAAGCATTTGTTGGCTCCATAAGTCATAAGGAAACAGAACCATTTGTTGGCTTAAGCAGTATCTTGCACGTCACCGAAATAACGAGTCTCACAGTAACAAGTCACAAGGAAACGGAACCATTTGTTGGCTTAAGCAGTATCTCGCACGTCGCCGGAATAATGAGTCTCACAGTAACAAGTCACAAGGCAACGGAACCATTTGTTGGCTTCTTTTTGGACAGACCCGGGTTTTAATGAGGCACAGCAACAAAACCCCTTGGCGCACCGGCCCTCTCGGCAACGAGCTACACAGCAGCTCGAGGTCTCACCCGAAGTGGCTATGGGGGGGCTAAGGAATCAGGCTTCCTTAACCTAGGCGACGCAGAGACTGCGATCTTCTCCCTCCCTTTCTCCTTAAGGGGATTCCCCAAAGCGGAACGTCTTACTCTTCCGTCGAATTCTCAGTGCAACAGTGATGAAGTTCGCACTTACCAGCCTAGCTGCGCGGTATCCCTGCTCGTACGCACGAGGCAAGTACCCTATGATTCGGTACTCTATGTATCATTTATGCTTGCACGCCCAGCGCAATAACGCATTCCTAAGCGCTGCGGTGATAGTGCTCCTATCAACTCCTTCGATAGTGTGCGAATATAACTTCTAAGGGAGTTTCCAGGACTTGCTTTATATACTCATTCATAAAGACAATGAAACATTCATGTAAACACTGATAGAGAACTAAAACATACATTCACCCAACATAGCATCATAATAACAAGAATTATGTAGTTCACCTCCACGGGGAAACCACGTCCACGGGAATTGTATCTTATATTAATCAGAAATGGAATTACACAATATGTTGTGCACACAGCTGTAGCCTTAAATCTTTCCAGGAAACTCCATGCACACAGCTGGGAGCCCTTCTCTCGATCTAGTCTCTTCCTCTATAGAGATTACAATAGTTCAGACGTCAACTCAGACTGTCTGCAACTCAGGGATTAGCTTCACAGCTATCTAGATCTAACTCTTGTCTTCTAACAACACAATAGAAAACAAACAACAACCAACCAACCAACAACAACAACAACAACAACCCTTTTCCCTTATCAATTATACATATATATAGGTGGCCTTGACGGTCGCACCTTTACAAAACTGTGGGCCTTTCCTAGCAGTAATCCCCAAAAACCCTAACCGCGGACATGGCTAGGTGTATTGTAGGTGCCGCTTGCAGTCACGTCGTCGCTTCCTGCAGGCTCCGTGATTTCCGGTGCAGATTGCGGGTATGGGCGCCGCTTCATCATTCACTTCTCCTTGTCCTTCGCCTTCAATGCTTTGGTCCGTTGCTCTTCCTTGAATCAGAGCAACCATAACTTATGTACTTAGCCTTAATGAGGGTAGCTGATCCTTCTCTTCTGTCGCTTCATTTATTGTGGTAGCTGAGCTCTCTCCTCGGCCACATTCATTCTCTTTTGACGTGTGCACGCGAGCTCCATGATTTTCGGTCCGTAATCTGCGCTGAGCTCGTCTATCTGGCACAATACTGTGCACTGTTTACTTCTGCCCAAATATTGGTGCTTATTCAAAATTAGCACTTTCCCTTCAACACTTGTGCTTTTTTCCTCAAAATTCGCAGCTTTACCATAGCTGCGGCCTAGGCTCCAACACGCCCTTAAGATATTAAGTCTCCAAAATCTTCTAGGAATGCATCTCTTCCTTTGGCCTTACTTCTTCTTCAAGTACTGAGATGAAGAATTGAGAGACACTTTCAAATGATGTTTGTTTTCAAAATATATACTTCTCCAAAGGTCAGGTGTATTTTTTTAAACAACACACCTTCTCAAAACAATACACCTCCAAAAAAAATGATATTACAATAAAAATCATTTATTTTTATTTTTAATATATAACTATATATATTATTGTTTTAATTAACCCTTAAAAATGACTTTATATTAAAATCATTTTTTTTATTAAAACTAAACACATTTTTTATTTAATTAATTAAAACTTTGTGTTTTACGAATTCGCATTTAACCTTCATGTTCACAAATGCTTTAGCCACGTCTGATGACTCCTATGCCACTGTTAAATTTTGAGCATTAATTCACAATACTCTAGGATCTTTACCGAGAGAATAACATGTACAGTATATCAATGCATATCAATCATAACAAGCATGTCAATCATCACAAGAAGCAAAAGCATGAGAGACAAGAGACACAAAGTTTCCGTGGGGAAAACCCTAAGGTGAAAAAACTCCACAA
This sequence comes from Larix kaempferi, assembly GCA_027924585.1. Lineage (NCBI taxonomy): Eukaryota > Viridiplantae > Streptophyta > Pinopsida > Pinales > Pinaceae > Larix > Larix kaempferi. The sequence continues at coordinate 15,904,700 of BSBM01000378.1, forward strand.
CTTCCTAAGAGATAGAGAGAGAAATATCTCAACCAAAGCATAACCAAAATACATAGAGATAGTCTCCTAGTAGCAGATGATCCTCCTCCTCACTAGTGCGCCACTTTCTGAGTGAAGGAAGAATGAGTTTCCCAGTGATCCAAATAGAGATATCCCGATCTCTATTTATACTTGTTCTGTTTGCCCAGTGACCTTATGGGGCCGACTTGTCTAGCTAGGTACATCAACCATATATTACATAAAATAAGGGCCAAACCCACACATGGTGGTCTAATAACCCATCGGAAAGTTCACACACTTGCGACACTTGTCAATACACATGACGACACTTCCGTATAGAGGAATGACACATCTCTATAGGAGTACAATAATATATAAATTAAATACATGGATGAAATACATTATGAAGTTACATATAAATCAACACTCCCTCTTAACTAGGAAGGTATTTCTCGACACAGATCTGCTAGCACAAGTCTTCTTCTCTGGATCATCGCCATCGATGCATCGTCCTCAAATCATCGTCATCATCACTACTGCTGCTATCTCAAACAATACATGTATCTACTAGTCATAGGAAGTTCTACAGAGCCAGTCCTTTTTCATAATGGATGTAGGCCCACCACCTACGGGTCTTTATCATCACTGGCCATACTATGGAATCCTCAGGACATATTATGTGCATCACAAATCCTGGTGGTAGAATCCCAGGTTGTTACGAGCACACAGCTCTACCTGTCGGATATCCCAGGATCATATTACATGTGACCCATCACAAAACCTGGCTGAAGCATCCCAGGCTATTACGAGCACACAACTCTACCTGTTGGATCTCCCAAAAGCACATTCCATGTGATCTCACCACAAAACCTGGCTGAAGCATCCCAAGATGTTACGCGCACACAGCTTTACTTGTCGGATCTCCCAGGAGGACATTACATGTGGTCCACCACAAAACCTGGCTGAAGCATCTGAGGCCTTTTTCAACCTGTCCAGATCTCCCAGGAGAAAATTACATGTGGTCATGGAAAAACCTAGCTGAAGTATCTGAGGCCTTTTTCATCCTGTCCACATCTCCCGGGAGCAAATTACATTCCATAGGACAAAACCTTGCAAGAGAATCTCAAGATGTTACGGGTACACAACTCCGACCTGAAGATATCCTAGACATGCTCATCTGTACAACCTGATCCATGGCCACAAAGTAGCATCCTGATACCCACCATACATCATCCTGATGTACACATGATCATCCTGATCATTATCACTGCATCGTCCTGATGCATGTCATCCGAAGAAGCTCATCATCCACGATCATCCTGATCATACAATGCATCCACCTGATGCATACCAAGTATCTACCTGATACATATCATCAAATACAATGTATCTACCTAATACATACATAGATACATGATCCACACAATGTATTCATCATCATATATGATCTACCTTATCATACCTGATACATATACAGATACATGGTCCAAGCATCCAACATGATGCATACATACATAAATGATCCAACTGATCATATCCAGCATCTAACATGATGCATACATACATAAAAGATCCAACTGATCATATCCAGCATCCAACATGATTTGTACATACATAAAAATGTAAATGATCCAACTAATCATACATAGCAGAAACCAGAACATCATCCTGATGCTCATCATCTAATGCTTACATCCACAGCCATGTGAAGGATCCCCCTTCCACCATGCTAGAAATGGCTACCGCAAATGTCTCCATCACTTCTTCCTCAAAGTGTCGTCGATCCGAAGAACACCAATCCTCTCTCTGAAGTACTCGAACTTCACTCTGGCTAGTGGCTTCATCAACACATCTGCAATCTGCACATCTATTGCAACATACAGAAGCTTCACTACTCCTCTCTACACCATATCCCTGATATAGTGATATTTGATCTCTATGTGTTTCGACCTGTCGTGAAACAATGGGTTCTCAGACAGCTTCACGCAACTCTGGTTATCACAGAAGATACCAGTAGCATCCAATGAAAGATCAAATAACTCAGAAAATAGCTTCCGAAGCCATACTACCTCACAACTAGCCGAATAGGCTACAACATACTGTGCCTTGGCTATACTTAGTGCTACGCAAGACTGCTTCCTACTAAACCAAGAGATCACACCTGATTCCATACTGAAGCAGCACCCAGATGTGCTCTTCCTATCTGCAGCACTGCCTGCCCAATTTGAATCAACATAACCCTGCAGCTTAAACTTTTGATTCGCTTCATTCTTGAGCCCATAATCAACTATCCCCTTCAGGTACCTCAGAATATGCTTTACAGCAATCAGGTGAACACTCCTCGGATCCGTCAGGAACTGGCTCATTATGTTCACCACAAAGCAAATATTTGGTCTCGTGTTCGTCAGGTACATCAAGGACCCAATCATCTGATGACACATAGAGACATCAACCGGCTCAGATGAAGCATCACATAAAAGCTTCAGATTTGATGCCATAGGTGTGGCCATGGCCTTGCATTCCATCATCCCGAACCTCTTCAGGATATCTACTGCATACTTCCCTTGTCCAAGGAATATTCCATCTGTACTCTGCCAAACCTCCATACCTAGAAAATAGTGCATCATCCCCAAGTCATTCATCTCAAACTTGGCAGCAAGCTTCTGCTGTGTGTCGGCAATCAATCTATCTTCACCTGTAATAAACAGGTCATCCACATACAAAAGTAGTACTACTGGATTGCCTTCCTCAACCTTGTAGTAAAGGTTGGAATCCGCTTTACTCTTGGTAAGTACCAAACTGGATAGAAAGATATCTATCCTACCATACCAAGTTTTGCAAGTATATGACTCCTTGTCATGTGTCTCAGAACCAAGTGGCTGCTCCACATACACTTCTTCTTCAACTACACCATTCAAGAAAGCTGTCTTGAAATCCATCTGGTGTATCTTCCATTTCATCACTGCAGCCAGAGCAAGTATGGATCTAATGGAAGTGTATTTGGCTGTAGGAGCAAAAGTCTTTATGCTACCATCTGCAGCATGCTTGATCTTGTAGATCCTCTTGGAAGTCACTACAGACTCCCCTTTAGGTCTTGGGACTGCATCCCGAACATCTTCATGATCGACTGGTACTCCTCGATGATGGCATTCTTCCCAGATCCTGGGAACTTCAATATCTTTAATGTTTTCAATAGATAACTTTGTTGTTGAACAAATGTTGTAGTCCTTCTTTTGTAGGTGATGGTATACGATCTTTCCTACACAAGTTAAATTGCATGATTAGAAAACATCTCATATTTTTTAGAACAAATTCTTACACATAAAGAAATATGTCATACAGTCATGCAATTATCTTAGTCAATGTTTCAATACAACATTTATCCATATCCCGTAACTTTCTAGATGCCTTCCAATCTCTACTAGAACATTGTTAAGAGTGTGCACAACTCCCAACATGTCAGCAAAGAGATTTCATTCTAGATAAATAGCAAGGGAATGTTGTATAGTGCCATAGGCCACTTACCCATTACATGCATATTAGTAGTATACTGTCATTAATGAAATCATTCTAATATGCACAATACATATCCTAAGTCTAGGAACATAAGCATATACATCATTAAACAAACAAATATGCAAGAAATGATAATTGAAATACTTATCTTTGTTTGTTTGTTGGGTGGACTCCCTCTGAGTCTTTGCTTCCTTGCAGGAGTTGCTGAAGTAGCTTCTTCTACACCTTTCTGTTGTGGAATGTAGAAAGATGGTCAACTCCCTCTGAATATCTGCATCCTTGCAGAAACTACTGGAGTGTGCTCCCTCTTGATCTTTGCTTCCTGGATTACTTGTTCTTGAACTTATATTTATTCTCGATCCCTATGCATGCTTATTAGTATCATCATTGTGTTATCCTCAAGGTATAATCAAACATTCATTAGTATAATCTTAATATTATCAAGACACAATAATATCAAGCATGTATAGTCAGGATCATTTCAAACAGAAATAATAAGAATTCTTATGGTTAGTCATAAACATAATATACCTAAACCCATGATTACTCAAACCTATGACTCTTCTGGTTAGTCATATTCATCAATTAAGGTAAGAAACATAATATGCATAAGCCCTAGATTACTCAAACTTGTAACTTCAAGAGTAATCATTATCAATCATACAAAAGTTTACGATATATATAACAAAAACATACCTGGTCATCATATTTTCTAGTTATGTCTAGCAATGTGTTCTTGTTCTCTTCAATGACCTGCATAACTCATTAGTTAACCTTTGCAAAAAAAAATTATACATACCTCTATGTGATCCATGAATATGGATGGATCTTTGTCTTCACAACATGTTCAGGTTGTCCCTTTAATTTGTACAATCCTCCCTCTTGCTCTCCAATCACTACTGCATCATCTATGGTCTTTCCCTTTGGCCACATTAGAACTTGATTATCCACAAATGCAACCCTCATACCTTTTGCATCCAATGCAGAGATGGAGAGTAGGTTCTTCTTGAGCCCAGGTATATACAAAACATCTTTCATCTTCAAAGACTTCCCAGAGTCTAGATTGTAGGAGTCCACGCCACTTCCTTTGATAGGGTATTGGTAGTCATCCCCAAGTTTCACCTTGTGGGGTGACTCATGTTCAGATAGATTAGCAAAGGATTCTTTAAAGCTAATCATTTGTTTGGAAGCCACACTGTCAATTAACCAATCATTATAACCATGAGAGATAGTACCTGTGAGAGCAAAGATTAGAACATACTCTTCTTCACTTGATGAGTCATCATCACTTTCTGCCCTAGCCTTCTTCTTTGGAGGTTGTAGCTAGGGTTTTCACCCTAGCTTGTGCAAATGAGAACCTACTAAGGAGAAGGGCCTCCTTAGTAGTAGTTCAATAAACAGTAAATAAAAGCAGTAAAACAGTATGAAATTTAACCTAGCATGAGCATTAACATAAATAATAAAACATGAAAATATGGTAAATATCTCTCTTTTTGTATTAAAAAATACCTCAGATGTAGAGGTTGGTGGAGCCTTTGCAGTAGTCCAAGAGGGTTGCTTCCAAGCTCCAGTGTTGTTCCTTCTCCTTCTTCCAAAGTTTTTTTGGAAATGGGGCCAAAAGGGTTCTCAAGAATTAGCTCCAAGTGGAGAGCTAGGGTTTCAAGGGAATTTTCAGCAGTGTAAGGATAGCGATGACTGTGAATGTGAAATGGGGAGCTTCCATCACCTATTTATAGGTTTTTAGTGGTGGAGTGCTGACCCATGGTTTTTGGCACCATATGGTTTAGGTCTGTTGTATAAGGTTTATGCTTCCTTTTTTCCCTCTTTCCTCTTTTTTGTATTTTTTATTCCCTTTTTAGAGGTTTTTTGCTATTTTTAGAGGAATTTAACTTATTTTGGGGGGGAAATGGGGTTTTTGGCTTTTGGGAGGTTTTTTAATGGGTTTTTTGGCCTTTTGGAGGTTTTTTAATGGGTGTTTTTGCCTTTGGAGGCTTTTTAATGGGTTTTTAAGGTTTTGAAGGCAAATATGGTAGGAAATATGGACAAATGAGTCATGTAATGAGGGAGATGAGGTAGTGAGCACTTTTTGGGTTTTAACAGATTGCCCCCTGATGTGTGAGGGTAGGAGCTCATCGTATGGCCGATAGACATCATAAGTCTTTTATGGTTTTCTTGGGATGTGGAGAGGAGAAGAAACAAACTAGATCCCGGAACAACGGTCCCGAACAAACTGCAAAAACTTAAAGTACATGACCTCAATAATGAACGAGGAATAATCCAAACATATGGACGAGGTGGGCATTCCCATGCTCGTATCAAGATATAGAACAATAACAAGGGGGTCCAAAAAATGGGGACCTGAAATATACATGGCCTCAAATGAGGAAGAATCTCAATATATGGACGAGGCGGGCATACCCATGCTCGTATCTAGATATATATAAAAAATAACAATGAGGCCCAAAAGTGGGGGCCTGAAGGATACATGGAGAACCACGGTGTACATCATAAGGGTCCAGAGGGGACACAAATCTAAGACATATTGCTGGGCTAACCATGTCTGAGCTGAAGAACTGATACACTGGAATAACAACAATGCTGCTGAGTGTGGTACCAGAGGAACTAATGAGCTGCTGGATCATAGTGACGAGGAGTCATACCCTCAATGGTACATTGAACTGGAACTGAACTGGGTACTCAAGGAAGCATATAACTGCATGGCTTCCAAATACACTCGCCTACACAACCCGGACATCCACGGGAACATATAACTGGGCGTTCCGAGGGGACTCACCAATGTGCTAGAGTCGGGAGAGATCCGGGGTCTTCAACCAATAAATGAAGGGATATATACCCTATGTGATTCTCAACGATGTGATCAAGGTGTTGAAGTCAAGCATGTGAGAAACAACCACTCGGAGAGGCACTAATGACTCCTCTCAAAATGGTCCGTAGGCACTCACCACAAATGGTGATGAGTCCAAGGCACAGGGACCTCTGGGTCTATCCTCTGGAATAGATGGGCTGTCGTCGACAGAGGGAGACCTGCAACTAGCAAGGCAATGATGTTTCCTTGATAGGAGCACGAGGTGGAGAACCGGAGTCTGAGAGTATTGATGGTAGGAATGACATACTATGGGGGTAGGGAATAACTGGGCAAGTAGAGTGGGTGGACTCAAACTTCCTTTGTTTAGAGTATGATGGTGGGGATGATAGGGCAGTATATGAAACTGACTGGTGGGAGACAGATCATAGCTGTAATGGACCAAGGATGGTGACTGGGATGAGTGATACTCAAGTTGGTGTAAGATGACAGGAGACTGCAGAATACTCTGAACAAAGGCGACCTTATTAGGGGTGTTGCCGAGCTGATCGATCATAGTGCCAAGAGGCACGGGGGGAACTTCTTCATGGGTTAAGGAACTAGAAGAAGTGTGTTCAAAATGGTACTGTCGTGTGGATTTATACGACCCCATGACAGTTCATGCTCATGATTGCTTTCAATTTTAAGGAGTCTGAAAGTGATAAGAAGACTCTGAAATAATGGAATGCTACTGTCGTGTGGATTTGTACGATCCCAGGACAGATCATGTTCATGGTTGCTTTCAATTTTATAGAGTCTGAAAGCGATAAGAAGAATCTAGGGGGTTGATTTTTCGTGTGTTAGTCTCCAAGGCCTGAAGAAGCATAAAAGGATGAAACGAAGAACTATTCTAGCCAGTGTGACTAGAGTATTCCTTTTTCGTAATTAGTCTACCAGGTCCGGAAAAGGGTTAAACTTATACTAGATAGACGCCCTTTCAGGTACTTTAACTAGCATGAAAGGAAACAAGATTGCTCGGAGATCTTTTCATTGTTTTAGGAGTCAGAAAAGAGCTTAACAGAAACTCCCTAAGTGCCTTTTTCATAAAGGACTTGTCCGGCCCGAAAAAGGGATAAAATTATACCAACAAAAGTAATGGTCAGGCAAGGCGGAAGTGCTCAATCAAGGAACATTGATGATGGCCAAGAACGAGGGTAGGGGGGAACACTGGTGGGCCTCCTTGGGGGATAATTAATGGTGGAAAAATAATGAAATAATTGTAGTATGAATGGAGTGAATGGCTCATGTAAAAAAGTGTAACAATCTGATGGCAGCCAATGTGGCGTACAAACCGAGGCAGCAAGGTGTCGGGACACAATGTTGAAATTGTACCTGGTGAGAGCGAGAAATGATCTCAAGCATCATCACGAGCTTGAAAAACTGAATCCAATGATATAAAAAGCGTCAAAAATGGGTAACGACCGAGGTGGCACGTGAACCGAGGCAACAGGGGGTGTTTTGGAAAAAATACTCGAAAAATATGGGGGTGAGAGTGAGAAATGATCTCAAGCATCATCACAGGCATGGAAATATGAATCCGATGACATAAAGTATATCAAAAAATGGAGAGCAGCCGAAGTGGCACGCAAATCAAGGTGACTAGTGGTGTCTAGAAAAATGCTCAAAAAATGATGCAGAAAAAATAAGAAAACGATTCGACCATCATGACGGTCTCGTCGTGCTGATTCCAGTGGTGGAAAAGGTTCAAAAAATGGACTCTGTATGGGTTTAGAATGGCCAAAACAAGAAAAATTCAACAGACTATAAATATTAAGTGGGTCCAACCTGACAAGTGTCATTTGGACTTGTTGACTTTGACTAGAGATTAGAGTGGACCAGCGTTGAGTTGGTGTTTCTAAACGATCCGACTAGCCATTTGCAGATCTGGGAGTTGCAGGTATGTCGAGAAACTCATACCTGCATTATTTATTGGGTTTGGGGGGGTAGTGGGTCCCAGGGGGTTTTCTGTACGGTCCACGTGGGGTGGACCGTGGGTTTGCAGGGTGGAATTGAGGTCGAGGACTACGGGTTCCAGGTCTGAGCATGCGGCTAGGGACCGTGAGTTCTGGGTCGGAATACGTGGTACTGGACCACGAGTTCCGAGGCTGGACTCGCGGTTTAGGACCGCACATTCAACTCCTATGGCATGGTCCCGGACCGCGACTGTAGCCCTGATAGCCACGGTCTGATATCACGGCAAGGGGCCCTAAAGCCACAATTCAGATCAAGCTTTCGGGTTTCCCAAGGGGGGGGAAGGGTTATTTCCTTGACATGGTTCTGATGAGTGTGCATTGTGTGATTGACAGGATGTCGTTAGTGCTATGGCGAGAGTGGGAGGTACCGGACGACATAGTGGATGTCATCCAGATGGATCGGCATGTGCGGTCTACTTTGGGTTTGTGCAGGCTGTTGAAGTTCGCACAGGTTCCCATGATGCGTTCAGTAGGGCTACTGCTGAACAGGTTAGTAAGCTTTTGGGACCCTGACATACATGCATTCAGGGTGTAGGGAGAGAGGGTGGATCTCACCCTCGCAGATGTATATTTCTTGATGGGGTTGCCCTGTCTGGGTAGGGTGGCTGATACACAACCACGAGTGTCCGCAGACGTGGACATGGAGGATATGTTGGAGCGGTACTGCATTCCTGAGGCTACAGTGCATAGGAATGCACTTCGGATTATGGATCTACGGGAGCCATTAGTACAGGTGATTGCGGCATGCGTGGTTTGGGTTTTAGGGTCCCAGTCGCCTGAGCGGGTGTGAGGGGGCCAGATGCAGCTGGTGGAGTGGGTGTTGAGTGGCATATACTATGCCTGGGGCCAGATGTTCCTCACCAATGTTCAGGGTCAGCTAACCTCGGTGAAGGAATCTGGAAAAGGATTCTGCTATGGATCTTTTCTGTGTGCCTTCTTCATGGAGCAGGTACCTACACTACGGCCACGGGTGCTGATCAGGGCAGGAGGACTCAAGGAGCCGCGCATGGTGCGGTGGGGAGAGATGATGCGATGACGAAGTGGAGGTGAGGTTGGTAGGTACTTCACCCAGGAGATCTACCTACAATGGTTGTAGATGCTGCTAACACTGGATGATTATCCATATAGAGAGATGGACTACACAGGAGATCCGGAGGCACCACGGCCTCCAGGGAAGGCGTGGGGACTAGATGGTATGTATTGATTTGCTTGATTGTTGTTGATGTCAGATTTTGTGTATGATAGGTTTGAGATATTGCTATGTTGTTACTGACTGATGTATGATCTGTAGATGTGGGACCGAGACCACCACTAGGACATATAGACCGTCAGGGTCATGTAGCAATACCATCCCTTCCAGGCCGTGGGGAGGTGCATCGACGGGACATTGAGGGGACTTTGGAGTCCGTACGGGTGCTGCTCGATTTTTTTCTAGTTGGAGTGACTGATGATGGGTGGGGGGACTTGGATCAGGAGGTGATTCAGGACTGTCTTGGGGCGCCACAGGATTTTCGATCGATCGCGATCCGGGTGGCCATTTTGGTGGAGAGGGGTCAGGCACATGATCTAGCAAGGGATGAGGAGCTGCTGGAGGAGGAGTGGGGTGAGGACTCGGAAGCTGCTGATGTAGGAAACAATGGAGGGTATGACTCTCAGTAGGGAGTACAGGGGACTCCTCCCTGATGTGTATGGACACTCGGGGTTTTTTGTAGCTTACGGCTTGTATTCTATGAGGCTTGTCGATGTATATACATTTTTTGTATAGCTGAGTGCTGAGGTACTCAAGACATGTGTAGAACATTGACATTTATTTTTTGATATATATATGCACATGGATGCATCTTTTGCGATTATGATGGAATGTACGCACGTGGATGCGCTTGTGGTTTGTTATGTGTTTGTACTGCACGTGGATGCACGTAGTGTAGGATCATGGGCATGTGGATGCCCCTTGTGTATTTGTATGTTATGTATTGCACATGGATGCAACATTATGTATGTAGGATAGGCATGTGGATGCCCCTATATAGTAATGTGTTTATGTTATTGCACATGGATGCAAATATTTATGTGATGATAGGCACATGGATGCCCCTTGTTGGAAATGCAATCTTTTTGGGTTTTTATATATTTTTCGATGAGATGATATGGGATGAAGGTGCATGATGGATGCTTTACATGGTGTCATTGATATGCCAATCTAGGATATTGTTAGCCATTTGATCTGCAACATTATTCTGAGCTCTTGGGACATGGGTGAATGTTATGGATTCAAATTGTTGGCTGAGTTGTTTTGTGCATAGGAATTTTCTAAAGAGGTAGGGATCACGCACCTGGTAGCAGTTGTTGAGCTGGGAGACAAGTACCTGGGAATCAAGGAACACATGAAGGTGACATATGCCCATCTGAAGGGCAGCAGTCAGGAGACCGGTCACAACATCATACTCCGCCTGGTTATTGGTAGCAGCGCCTATACACATTCCGTCAAGGTGAATTAACTCATGTGAAGGGGAATATAAGACCCATGCTGCAGAAGCCAAGTTTGGAGACCAGCGGCTTGCTCCATCAACGAAGCCAATGTAATGAGGTGGAAGATGGTCCATCTGTGATCATGCAAAAATGATGAATGTAAGGTTGCGGTAAAAAAGGTGAAAGACAAAAAGAAAGCAAATTGTACAATACAGACCAATGGGGCCGTGGGTTTGTTTAAGGATAAAAGCTTTTAAGATACAATCCATTACGGGGGTTGCACAAAGGGTGACCTTCTGAGCTAGTTAAAATGTATGCCCCATTTCCGAGGCAAGTATGCACGATGTAAGGGCCTTGCCACATGGATTCAAACTTTCCTTTATCGGTCTTGTCATGGGCTTGGTCATAGGCAAGAACGAGGTCTCCTTCGCGGAAAGTTCGTGGGTGGACATGTTTGTCGTAACCAGCTTTGGAGCGGTTCTTGGCGGCCTCAATGGTTTGGAGGGTGGCACGACGGTCTTCATCAGCTTGCTCCAGTGATAGCAGACGTTGCTCGAGTGGGGAGGTGTCTGGGAGAAGCTCGACGGCGATGTGTAAGGTAGGTATCTGACACTCGATGGAGAGGACAGACTCTACACCGTGAACTAAATGAAACGGGGTAAAACCGGTGGTGGTCTTAGGTGATGTACGGTAAGCCCATAATGCAGGGAAAAGCATGTGATGCCATTTGGACTTATGCCGGTCATTAGTGCGTTGGAGGATGTTTTTTAAAATTTTGTTAATGGCCTCTACTTGGCCGTTCCCTTGGGGGTAGTAAGAAGAGGAATACTAATGTTTGAACTTCAGTAGGGTGGATAACTCACTCCAAATGGAATCTTCAAAATGTGAACCATGGTATGAGACCAGTTGTTTGGGGACCCCGAATCATGTGATAACATGGTTAAAAAAGAAACCAACAGTGGTGTCAGCTTTACAATTGAAGGTGGGCATGGCTTCAGCCCATTTGGTGAAGTAGTCTACAGCAACAATGATGTACTTGTGGCCGTTGGCGGATGAGGGTTTACATTCCATGAAGTCAATGGCCCATTTACAAAAGGGGCCAATGGTGACAACTGGGTGTAATGGAGCGGGTGGTGTCCGAGCCTTAGGGACAAAAAGTTGGCAATTATGGCAATGTTTGACCGCTGTGATGCAGTCGGTAAAGAGTGTGGGCCAGAAGTATCTGGTGCGGATGACCTTTTGGGCTATGGACATTCCATAGAAATGCCTGCCGCAGGCACCGCTATGACAGTCATTGAGGACTTGTTCGGCTTCCTCGTGTGTAAGATAACAATAGAGAATCGTGTCAACCCCTCACCGGTAAAATACATCGCCCAAGAGGAGATATCGAGAGGCCTGGTGACGGATACGACGGCGTCCATCACGATATATGTTGGGTCGAAACTTCTGTGTGTGAAGGTATAAAAAAATATCACCGTACCATGGGTCATCAGACGAGATGATGAACAAGTGATTTCCGGGTAACTCATCGAAGATTTGTGGGGATGGAAAAAGGGATGGGAGATCGGTGATGAGTTGGGAAAGTGCGAGGGCTTTAGTGCTCTTAGGGGTTGTGAAAGTGAGGTCATAGTCTTGGAGGATAATTACCCATTTAGCAACGTGACCTTGCAGGAGGTGCCAGTTCAAGAGATAGACCATGGGGTTGGAGTCGGCGACAACTATGGTATGACTGAGTAAAATGTAATGTCGCAATATTTGGACGGAAAAGACCACAACAAGGGCTAGTATTTCCTCATATGGGTAACGTAGGGGTGGTCCAGACAAGGTCTGGCTGACATAATAAATGACATGCTCCTGGAGAGCAACATCTTCTTGGACAAGGACTCCAGACATAGCATGATCGGATGCCGAGACGTAAAGGATGAAGTCTTGAGAGAAATTCAGAGGGGAGATCAGAGGGGCTTGCATGAGAGCTTTCTTTAGGGCTTCCAATGCAGCTTGTCCTTGGTCATCCCAAACAAAGGGTATGTGGGTACGAAGCAGGCGTAAGAAGCCATGAACGGTGGTTATGTAATCAGGGACGAATCATTGGAGAAAATTAGATTTTCCCTGCAGACTTTGGAGCTGCCGGAGCGTGCGAGGAGCAGGAAGGTCTGTGATGGCTTGGACGTTCAGGGGATCAACAGCGATTCCTTTATGGGAAACAATGAAACACAACAACCGGCCTGCCGGAACACAAAAGACACACTTGAGTGGGTTCAAGCGGATTTGATATTTGCGACAACGCAGAAAGATTTTCCGGAGGTCGTTAAGTTGGTCTGATCGTTTCCGGGAACGAGTTGTAAGATCATCAAGATAGAATAGGAGGATATGGACCAAGTCGTGAAAACAATAGGTCATGGCCCGCTGGAAGGTGGCACCATTATTTTTAAGGCCAAAAGGCATGACGCGATAGGCAAAGGTGCCCCATGGGGTAGTAAAGGCAGTCTTGTACTGATCTTCCTTGCGGATCTGAATCTGGTTGTATCCAGAAAAACCATCCATGAAAGATAGGACTTCATGCCCCGCACACGCATCGATGAGTTGGTCAATAAATGGCATGGGGAAGTTGTCTTTGGGACAGGCTTAGTTTAAATCATGGAAGTCAGTACATACTCTGATGGTGCCTTGTTTCTTGTTAACAGGGATGGGGTTAGAAACCCAAGTGGTATATGCAATAGGATAAATGAATCCTTCTTTGCGAAGTTTCTCAATCTCTGCTTTAACGACGGGGAGCTTTGAGGGATGAATGGGGCGCTGTTTCTGGTGAATGGGGGTTACATCTGGCCATGTGTCAATGTGGTGTTCTATAATAGCGGGGTCAAGACCAGGCATTTTAGTGTAGGACTAGGAAAAGACATCACGCAACTCTTGGAAAAAAAAATTGTACTCTCCGATCTCATGCTCACTGCAGGAGGCTCCTAATGTAATGATTTCAAGAACACCAAGTGGATCAGAGATATCAATGTGGATGATGGGTGATATGTTGGCCATGTTACCTTCCTAAAAGGCATCAGGAGTGGGAATGGGATCCTTAAACCAGTCGACTTTGGTGGGGAGGAAATCTTTGACTCAACCGCAAATTGGGTGGCTGTGGTAGAGGAGGAGTCCTCCATGAGAAAATAGGAACGATGGTGCATATCCTCCCAGGGGTAATCTGAGGTAGTGAGAGCCTCTAGAATCTCCTCATCATTGCGGAAACTTTGAGTTTTCAAATCGGTTGACAAGGGAGTGGTAGTAGAAGATATCATATAGATGGTATTAATCTTGTTGAATGATGGGGATACTGGGGGGTGGATCTCCTCAATTGTGGGGGGCACCGTCTCAAGGTACAAATTATTCATCTCGTAGAGAGCTACTCTATAATCTGGGAGATCAGGACAGTGATGTGAGTAATGGTCGTAAATACAGCATATTGCACAAGGGTGGTTGGTATGCAGTGATTTATCATGAGGCTTAGGGGCTGGATCAAGTTGGAAAACCGGGATTTTGGGGTCGTTGTCAAGCATTTGCATGTGCTCTTGTAATGCAGGTAATTGTGGACATTGATGGGTAGGATGGCCTAACTCATCACACAATGAGCATTTAGGAGGAGCACGAAATACGAGGGGGTTTTTAACTTTTTTGGGCGGGGGTACAGCAGTGTATGGTTGTGGGCCTCTGCTCCCAGTGTTCTTGTCAATGGGGGGTGGATTGGTGGATGAGGAAGGAGTAGAGACACCGGGGGGTGGTTGACTAGTAGTGGAGATGGGTTGCACTAGTTGTAGGATGACATTGGGTGTTGGTGGGGGAACGGGAGGAAAAATATACCACACGGGTAGTCCTAAGGTTAACCCAAGGAGGCTGAGAGTAGCCATAACCGGGGTGCTTACTACTCCTGAGGGAGGGAATAGGAAGGGGATTGTGTGAATGGGTGTAACACCAATATGACTAGGTACCAATGGTGGTTTGGGTAACAAGGGAAATTGATTGTTGGGTGTTCGTGCATTGTGGGAAAGGGTACATAAGTCAGATATTTCGGTCGCTAGTGACGGGGGTGGAATGGATTGGAATGTTGAGGTCATCGGAGTATCTGAGTAAACTACGGGTCCCAGAGAGGAAACCAACGAGGTAGATGCACCACAAATAGGTTGTTCAACCATGGGGAGAACATTTTTGGGTGCAGCGGGGGCATTGGGATCATAATAGGTGAGTTGATCGACCTTGACCACGCATCTGTCATGGGGGAACATCATGGTACAAAAAATGGATGAGGCAACCGCCCGCATGGCATACATGTAACTGTGGCCAAGTAAGAGGTTATAATCAATTTGGGCATTGATGACCTCTATGTTAATGAGCACTGTTTTACCAGCCAACTGAACGGAGACATTAGCTAAGAGACCTTGGGGTTGAGCTGAATGACCATCGTAGGCTCGCAACATAATTGTGGACTGCTGGAGAATAGAGGATCCCAACTTCTGCCAAACGAATGTGGACATAACGCATGTAGAGGCACCTTCATAGATAATGCACCGATGGATGATAAGATTCTGAACGGATACAGAAACTTGGAACGCTAAAGTGGAAGGCAGGCGTGGTTCGGATTGGTCCAAATCAAAGGCCATCAGTCGTGAATCATTTGGGTCAATAGCACCAATGGTGGAGAGAAAAGTCTTGCGCTATGAAGGATAGTTTTTTAAGACCTCTAACGTAGACATGGCTGCAGGGGACTGGGCTAAGTCATCTACAATGTTGTAATTAGATGCAGCGCGAGCATTGGGATTATTGTTGAAGCGGCGAACTGGGAAGCGAGGTGCTTTGGAGGTGCCATCTAGTGGAGTTAGAGGGATACATAACGATTGATCAGTGGGATGAGCATTAGTGTTTTTGTCGGTGGGAGGGGCTTTAGGAGTGGAGCCATATTGGTTACGACGGGTTTGAAGGTTGAAAACGGTGGATGACATCATTAACAAATGATGGGTACCTGATTCTAACATGGGTTGATCAGGAATGGCATAAGTGATTTGTTGTTGTGGTGGCGTGTTTCCTTGAGGGGGAGCCAACGGCTGAGTGTTCACTACGCCTTGGGTCGGTAAAGGGTTTTGTAGCACCAAGGGTTGATTCTGAGGTGGTGGGGGGTTGGGCGGCACCTAAGGAGCCGTGTGCCCTTGGCGGTGGGCATCATCAGTCTGAGTTTCCGAGCTCACTCCAAATGTAGGAAAGCATGTGTGTAGTGGCCATAGACCCCGCAAATAGAACAAGGATGGTTTGTTCGCAAATTACGATTTTTGGCTTGTTTGGGCGGCCGGTCAAGGTTCTGGTTGGCAGGTGCTGCGTTATGGTTGTTTGGGGAATTGGGAGGTTGACCACCTTGGTTTGGAGGGGGGTTGTTCCCACGGTTACGGCCTTTTCCATGGTTTTGTTGGCCCTGTTGGCGCTGGTTATTTTTGTTCTGTTGGGCATACACTTGCCCTTGGACACCAGGTGGGTTCTGGGTTGTGCAGGTGCGGAGCAGGCTGCGGTGGATAATAAGTAGGTGGAGGCGGCATAGGTGCTGAACCTTGTGGGGGTTGTTGATATGTCTGCGGAATGGGTTGTGGGTTTGCCGCAGGGGTTTCCTGTGGTGGGTAATAAGTAGGTTGGGCTTGAGAGGATACAGGAGCTGGTGCAACCTATGGGTGGTAATATGGCTGAGGTGAGACTAGGGGGGCATAAGCGGGAGATGCATGACTAAAGAACTGAGGTGGACATGAGGGTCTGTGGGAATGGTGATGATGTGCCATGGGAGCATACGAATTGGTTTCTCCAGAATGGGATGTAGCCCGTGAAAGGTCGGGTTCAGGTCTAGGACGTGCTATGGAAAAGGGCTGGTTATGTGAGGCTACACGTCTAATGATTCCATCTGTGGCATGGGATGCCCCCGGCGCATCGTGTTGGGAGGAATCATCGCAGGGGGTGTCAGGGATGATGGAATATATGTAACCAGACTGGGCGTAAATAAGGTCAAATTGTTGGTCTTTGAGGATGGCCTCTTATTTAGACTGGGGTCGTTCGGATGCCACATCCTTAGCAATGAGAGGAAGGAGAGATTTTAGAAACCAATATAAGAATATACGGTCATCTAAATTGCTTTTGCAGAGGCTATGGCGTCGACGCCACTCATGAATGTGGTCCGTGATGTGGGTAGCCATGTTCTGTCTGCAAGACAGTAGGATCTCAACTCGTGCATCATAGTGGATAGGTAACTAAAAGAACTGCAGGAAAGTCAAGGCAAGGGAAGTAAAGGTGGCATGGGTCCCATGGGGCTGCTCGATGTACCACTTAGCTGCAGAGCCAGTGAGGGTGCGCTGTAACAGACAGAGGCATACAGAGTTGTCCACTTTGGAGTTGGAGGAACACCATAGATGGAAGGACATAATATGGTTCTAGGGGTCTTCACCTGCCTTGCCCTCAAACTTAGGGATGTTGGAGGGGAGCTTGGTGGGAATGTGAGGCCACACAGGGTCGTGTTTGATGGGATCGTTAGTCAGTCTCGCCAGGTTAGGAAGGTTGAGACTAGCCATGAATGGAAAACTAGTAGAAGGATGTGACATACTAGTGGTTGTGACCATTTTGGGGCCAATGCCCCCAAGTGGAGGGACTGGGTTTGGGATGTTGCCCCCAGGTGGAGGAACGAATGTGGTATGGGGCGGTCCTGCACCGCAAAGGGTAGTGTGAGTCACTGGTGGAGTTGGGATAGGTATGCTAGCTACTAGAATGGGTATAGTGATCGGAATGGTAGATGTGGGCCCCATCGAGGGCATACCCAAAGCGGGTGTGGTAGCTAGTGTGGTGGTGGATGCTCCACCAATGGTCCCTACAAAGAAAGGGTTGGAAGTCATGCCAACCATGGGGCTGGTTGGTGCAGTGTAAGTGGGGTTCTCGGACTCTGCCTCAGAATCCTAGGTAAAATAAGGGGCGTCAGTGCCGGGGGACGGAGCTCTGCGTCTGTGACGAGTGGAGTCGAGTGATGAAGCTCTATGTCTATAACGAGTGATGTCAAGCGAACCGTGCTACGGGGGCTCACCCCGAAGGTGTCGAGAATGTCTCGGGGACTCAATGGTGACAGACGATGTCAAGCATATGGGGGTTGTGTGGAGTGAAAAATATCTCAAAAACCCTAATACAACCGAGTGTGCAGAAGGAGAGCGCAAAAAATATGGCACTCAGGCCAACAACCAACTCAAAACACTTACTATAATAGCTGTGCTACAATAAGTGGAGTATCAATAGAAATGGTCAAAATACCAACAAGTAGCAGGTTTCCTAGAAAATAAAAATAGTGGACTCGCTAGACCAAAAGGAGGTAAGGGAGCATGCAAACACCTAGCTAAATAGTATTCTGACTCAACCAGACATATCCTCTGCAAGGTGATGAAATCCAAGTCAGACAATATGGATAGTAGAGCCAAGTGGCTAAAGATATCCCCCTACCGGGAGGGACACTGGGTAGTCAATCCTAGAAAAAAGGCAACTAAGATACCTCGTTCATGACATGTCCAGAAAAGGTGAATCTGCAGTTTGGTTCTATCGCCGCTGTATCCCCATACGGGTGATACACTGAGAACTACGAAAGGTATCCTTCGGTTACTGAATGGGGTGCGGTATTCCACTCAGGCCTCCAGAACCAGTTTGGCTACTTCAACCCTCCTAGGGGAGAGGCCCTCTGATAAACTAGTTGTGACTATCCCAAAAAGTACTAGGGGATTTTGGTTCCCTAATGGACAACAACTATGTCTCAAGTGTAAGCAACCAAGGGGTGTTATTTGGATGCCTATCCCCCCGATCCTACCTAACTACAAGATTCTTATGTGTTCCCCAAGTGGGGTTAGAATGTTGGTTGTGTTAAGTAGTACTTTAGTGCTCACTTGAATTAGGTGACAGAGTGTGTGCGTGTGAGATGATGAACCCAAGTAAAAGTGCCACGGGGTGGGCAACTTTCTAACTAAAAATAACAATGCAGAAATTAAACTTTGAAATGCAAAATTTTCTCTTTCAATTACAATGTTGAAATTAAAAAAAAAAATTCTGTAAATGGAACAGAAATAATACTGCAGAAAAACACTGTAGGGAAGTATGGCTGTAGGTAGGACACATGGATGTGCAGGTACAGAATATATTGTAGCAAAGTAATGGGTTCAAACAGGGAAAAAGTGCAAAAAACAGACCGCGAGTCTATGGCGAATCGGCGCGGTCGGAACGCGGGAAACAGGACGACAGTCACGGGCAGATCGCGGGAAAAAGGCCAAAAATCACAGGTGGATAGCAGGGGAATGGCTGAAAGCTGTAGGCAGACCACGGGAAAAAAGGCATAAAATCACAGGCGGATAGCAGGGCAATGGCTGAAAGCCGCAAGCAGACCATGGGTAACTGGTAAGCAGCTGTGGTCAGATCATAGAAAATAGGCTGAGAGCCGTGGTCAGATCGTAGAAAACAGGCTGAGAGCCGTGGTCAGATAGCATGTAACAGACTGAAAACCGTCGATAGATCACGAGAAACAATCTCAAAGCTGCGATCGGATCACAGGTAAAAGTCGGAAAGCCACGGTCGGATCGCAACTATGGGGAAAAAATACACGGTTTACGGCAGCCGAAAGGAAAAAAACAGAAAAATATTGCAGAAAATTAAAAACGTTTAAAACTATAACCATAAATTCAAAGGAACACTAGGGGAGTCACCAAAACTGTAGCTAGGGTTTTCACCCTAGCTTGTGCAAATGAGTACCTACTAAGGAGAAGGGCCTCCTTAGTAGCAGTTCAATAAACAGTAAATAAAAGTAGTAAAATAGTATGAAATTTAACCTAGCATGAGCATTAACATAAATAATAAAACATGAAAATATGGTGAAGATCTCTCTTTTTGTATTAAAAATTACCTCAAATGTAGAGGTTGGTGGAGCCTTTGCAGTAGTCCAAGAGGGTTGCTTCCAAGCTCCAGTGTTGTTCCTTCTCCTTCTTCCAAAGGTGTGTTGGAAATGGGGCCAAAAGGGTTCTCAAGAATTAGCTCCAAGTGGAGAGCTAGGGTTTCAAGGGAATTTTCAGTAGTGTAAGGATAGGGATGATTGTGGATGTGAAATGGGGAGCCTCCATCACCTGTTTATAGGTTTTTAGTGGTGGACTGCTGACCCATGGTTTTAAGCACCATATGGTTTAGGTCAGCTGTATAGGGTTTTTGCTTCCTTTTTCCCCTCTTTTTCCTCTTTTTTTGTATTTTTTATTCCCTTTTTAGAGGTTTTTTGCTATTTTTGGAGGAATTTAACTTATTTTGGGGGGAAAATGGCGGTTTTGGCCTTTTGGAGGCTTTTTTAATGGTTTTTTTTTCCTTTTGGAGGCTTTTTAATGGGTTTTTTGACCTTTTGGAGGCTTTTTAATGGGTTTTTAAGGTTTTGGAGGCAAATATGGTAGGAAATATGGACAAATGAATCATGTAATGAGGGAGATGAGGTAGTGAGCACTTTTTGGGTGTTAACAGAGGTTCATCATCTTTGGCAGCATGAGCATGGAACTTTCTTTTGCTGCCCTTCTTCTTGCTGGAGTTGTTGTTATCCCTTTTGTTCTTGGGACATTCTGAAGCAAAGTGACCCTTCTCATTGCATGTGAAACATCTTAGATCCTTCTTATTCTTTTGTTGGTTGTGATAGGATTTCTTGTAGTGAGAGTGATCCTTCTTGGGCTTGCTTCTTTTGGTGTGAGCTGCGAGAGATTGATCTTCACCTCCCATCTTTTCTTTTTGAGCTACAAGCCTAGCTTCTTCATGAGAGCATTCCTCCCACAGTTTACTGAAAGAGATCAATTTCTTTTTTGCACAGATTCCTTGAATAAAGGAGTCCCATAACCTAGGTAGGCCATTCAGAGTGGTCATAACAACTTCACCATTGTCCACTTCTTCATCCACAGCTTCAAGTTGTTCCTTGATCTGAGAGACCTTCGAGAAGTAAGATTGAATGGTCTCTCCATTCAACATCTTGACCCCTTTCAATTGATTCCGCAGATTCATCTTTCGATTTATGTTCTTCCCTTCAAATAACTTGGTCAGGGAGTCAAACATCTCCTTGGGTGTCTTTAGAGATGACACATGAGGTATGAGATGGTCTTTGATAGAATCAACAATGATTCTCTTTGCCTTAACCAAGTTCTTCTTGTGCAATACCTTAGCCTCTTCATCCTCTGGGATAGGGACCTCAGAGCTGATGTAAGAGTCTAATGCATTTTCTTCCAGGATTAACCCAATCCTATACTTCCAGGTTTGGAAGTTATCAGCCCCTTCAAGCTTATCCTCAAGCTTGGTGTGGTGAGACATCTTAGAGAGTACTTCAAATGGAAATAGAAAAGATTTAGGTCTTATCACTTGCTTTACTGAAAACTGGATCCGGTCCCGGATTAGGGTTTGTCGAAAAAACCCTAAAAATTCAAAATATGAATTTCAACTTTCTGAAAGGATAGAAATATGAGCCTTGATGAGCTGATCAGCCTGGTGTATTTAGAATTTGAGATCTACAAAGCTTCACCCTTCAAAAATTCCTTTTTTTCTTCCTGGGTTATTTGGGGAGGACCCTGAATTAGGGTTTGAGTTTCCTGGAGATCTACCCAACCACAAATCTCGATCCAAAGCTCTAAACTTTGATTTTGCAAGGAGCTTCCAGCTATGTCTTCATATTCCAAAAATTCCTATTTTTGTGGAAACCCTAATTTTTAGGACCAAATCTGAAAATGCTCATAATTGAATTTTGAGTGGACAGATAGATTCTCCTTGATGAGTAGAGTCAATCTACTATACTGATTTTCCAAAATATGTGGATAGAAACCCAATAAACAAGAAACCTTAGTTTCCATCACTGCACAATGTCTTCTTCTCAGGTTAGCTCTGATACCATGTTAAATTTTGAGCATTAATTCACAATACTCTAGGATCTTTACTGAGAGAATAACATGTACAGTATATCAATGCATATCAATCATAAAAATCATGTCAATCATCACAAGAAGCAAAAGCATGAGAGACAAGAGACACGGAGTTTCCGTGGGGAAAACCCTAAGGTGAAAGACACCACAACTTCCTCAAAGATAGAGAGAGAAATAGCTCAACCAAAGTATAACAAAAATACATAGAGATACTCTCCTAGTAGCAGATGATCCTCCTCCTCACTAGTGCACCACTTTCTGAGTGAAGGAAGAATGAGTTTTTGAGTGATCCAAATAGAGATCTCCTGATCTCTATTTATACTTGTTATCTTTTCCCAGTGACCTTATGGGGCCGACTTGTCTAGCTAGGTACATCAACCATATATTACATAAAATAAGGGCCAACCCCACACATGGTGGTCTAATAACCCATCGACAAGTTCACACACTTGCAACACTTGTCAATACACATGATGACACTTCCGTATAGAGGAATGAAACATCTCTATAGGAGTACAATAATATATAAATTAAATACATGGATGAAATACATTCCAAAGTTACATATACATCAACAGCCACATCGACACCATGTCTTCTACCATATCAGCTTCACGGTCTGCCATGTTTGTAACACCTCCCTGCCACGTCGTTATCCATTGCCACATGTACCAAAAGGGTAGGGGGCCTGACAGGTCGTCCCGGGCACCGAGCTAGTGATCTTCTCGTGGAGTCCAAACACCCAGCACCCCCGCCTATCCTTTGCACTACACGTCAAATGAGTTAATGAAGACTGGTGTTTATAAAGCCATAAGATCCTCATTTCATTGTCAATGTGGGACTAAATACCAAACAAACCAAATCACAACTATTGATTTGATAATCCAACGGCTGCTGAGTCTCCACGATGTAATTTCTTCCTACTAGTTGTGTGTTTTTGTGCTGTGAATTCCTAGAGACATCCATGGTTGCATAAATGGATTTGAACACATTGTAGGAGATTCCACAAGAACACTGAAACCCTGTCTCTTTTTCCACAACTTCACGGATTTCATCTACTAACTAACTTCCAATCATGATCAAATCCCTGTATTCAGAATAAGCACTCTTCAACTCTTTTTCAATTCCAAAAGTGATCTTACTTGCAGAAGCATTACTCTCTTCATTTATTTATTTTTTAGAAACTGGACAGGGACCCGTGTCTCTGAAGTTACTTCCATTTAGAATGACTCTAACTTCTGCAAAACCCTCCTTCACTAGTTCATTTGCTGAATTGTTGTCAAGTACAAAACCTATGAAGCTGTTCTGAACCACCCCTAATGCAACACGTTTTATGGTATCAGATGTGATATCTAATCCACATTCGTCCAATCCTGACCTCTCAAGCGTGCCAAACCACTTGAGCACATTCATTCTTTACAGGTAAATATTGATACATTCTGGATGAGTGTTCGTAATGACATTTTTAACTTTATGGCTCTTCTTATGGCGAGAATCAACAAGAGTAGTCAAAAACTGATGTGACTTTGAAGATAAAGAAGATGGCATAAAACTCATCTTATGTAGTAATCGTCCTTGAGATTGTAAGATTCCCTTTCCATGACGTAAAAAGGTATGAGCTTGATCATGCCCTGTATCTTGAACATTTAGATCAAGCACCTCATTCCCTATAAGTAATTTCAAACTGCCATCTGACCATCTCACAAACCGACCATTGCTTTCATAAGAAATGTTACCATTACGATTCTGAACCTTCCTCCATCGCACTATATTATCCTCTCCAATTACTGAAAAATCAACCTCCTTCTAATTCCCATCTTATGAGCTTTCAAGATTTCAACATTTTTAAATCTCTGTCCACACAATTATGTTGGTTGTTGAAACTGAAACTCCAGATTTTGTGGTATCATGATTGGGAAGTGGCAGACTTACGCATCAAGTCAAGGAGTCCATTTCAAATTGGCAATTTTCAATGAGTCATCTTCGACAAAGATGTTATAATTTAACTTCATCATTTAAACTATCTGGATATTGTTGTTAGCTTTTCAAGGATAGTAACTTGTACCCTGCTTTGAAGTCAGAGAATTCATGCAGCAGTGTGTCCCAACAGAGCATATGTTTCACTGAGATTTCAGACCTCTGGCATGCATAAATGGTCTCTGGCAGCAAGCGTGCATTGCTTCTTCATTTCTTGCTTTTGTCATGGATATTTTCCACTGCCATTTATGATTTCCATCAATGACAACAATCTGTCATATATCTTTGATGCCCTACCACTGCCATATTGCCAACAATATCCCCCTTTGGCATTGATGGCAATATCACTTTCATTTCTCCCCCTTTGACATCAAGACAAAGGGCTAATAGGATCCCCCTTACAGCAATCACGGTCTCCCCCTATCTAGATGCATCATATATTTTTTGTTTTAATTTGGAGAGGGAATTACGCCCAAATTTTGCCTGATACGCTCAAACATATCCCTGCACAAAGGCTTAGTAAATATGTCTTCCACTTGTTCCTATGTCGAAATATATTAAAGTCTGATATTTTTGCTTACAGCTTGCTCTCTCAAATAGTGATATTTTATAAGAATACCTTTTTCCTTGGAGTGTTGGACAAGGTTTTTGGATAAACTTATGGCACTTGTGTTGTCAAAATGCATGATAGTGGGTTCTTCAAACACAACCTTAATATCTTGCAGAGTTTGTTTCATCCATTCAAACTGTGTGCAACACTCTGTTGCTGCAATGTAATCTGCTTCAGTGGTGGATAGGGAGATTGAAATCTGTTTTTTACTTATCCAAGAGACAAGTGATTCTCCCAAGAAAAAGGATCCTCCACTTGTGCTCTTCCTATCATCTACACATCCAGCCCAGTCTGGATCTGAATAGGCTTTTAGGGGGAATGTGTTCTTGCTAGGGTACCATAATCCAAGATCTATGGTTCCTTTTAAATACCTGAAGATTCTTTTTACAGCTTGAACATGGCTCTCTTTTGGTGCAGCTTGAAATCTAGCCACCATTCCAACAGCTTGCTTCACATCTGGTCTGGAGGATGTTACATATAGTAGACTCCCAATCATGGATCTATAATGTTTTGGATCTACATCCTTGGATTCATCTTCTTTGCTTAATTTTCATCCTACCGTCATAGGTGTACAAACAGGCTTGCAGTCCTCTAGCTGAAATCTCTTCAACATATCTTTAATATACTTGGACTGATGAATAAAGATTCCCTTTTTGCACTGTACTATTTGCAATCCTAGAAAGAAATTCATTTCACCAAGCAAAGACATTTCAAATTCTTGCTTTATTATCTTAGCAAAATCCTCACTCAACTTTCCATCATCGCTTATGAATATAATATCATCAACATACACTTCTACAATGATCAGGATATCATCAATAAATTTACAATAGAGGTTACAATCTATTGATCCTCTTTTCAAGCCTTTTGTTTGCAGATATGAGTCCATCCTTGCATACCATGCTCTAGGTGCTTGTTTTAACCCATATAATGCTTTCTTTAGTTTATAGACATAGTCTCTTTTATCAAATAATTGAAATCCTTCTGGCTGCTCAATATACACTTCTTCTTCTAAGTTTCCATTGAGAAAAGATGACTTGACATCCATATGATATACCTTAAATTTTTTGTAACTGGAAAAAGCTAAGAACATCCTAATTGCCTCTAATCTGGCCACAGGTGCAAAGGTTTCTTCAAAATATACTCCTTCAACCTGAGCATATCCTTTGCATAATAATCTGGCTTTGTTCCTGATTACTTTCCCATCTTCATTTACTTTTTTTTTAAACACCCATTTAGTTCCAATAACATTCTTATTTTTTGGTCTTGGAACCAATTCCCAAGTTTGATTTTTTTCAATTTGGTTAAATTCTTCATTCATAGCTTTGACCCAATTCTCATCTTTGCATGCCTCTTTAATTGAGCTGGGCTCAATACATGATAGTAGTGCTATCTCTGTTTGATACACAAATTTTCTTCTTGTTTGTACTCTTGCTTCTTTATCTCCAATGATCTTGTCTTCAAGATGATTTGTTTGAATTATTCTGGAGGGTGTCTTGTTGTCTCTTCTAGGGGATTCTTCTTTTTCTTCTCGAGTATCTATTTCATCTTCTTATATGTCTTCTTTTTCTTCTACATCTGTTTGTGTATCAACTGGCTCCTCATCATTCTTGCTTTCATCATTGAGTATACTTTCTTGATGTTTAAACTTCTTTGTTTTTAGATCATCTACCTTAACATCAACACTCTCTATAATCTTATGTAATCTAAGATTATAGCATCTCTATGCTTTCTTGATGGAAGCATATCCAAAGAAGATACCTTCATCAAATCTAGCATCAAATTTTCCAAGATCTTCATCGAGTCTTTTGATGTAACATTTACTACAAAAAACCTTGAAGTACTTTACAGAAGGAACTCTCCCAAACCATAACTCATAAGGATTCTTGTTACTATTAGTCCTTAGTTGTCCTCTATTCAAAATATGCACTGTAGACATTTCGGGCGTAGATGACGGCGGAGGAATGGATTGAAAGGTGGAGGTCATCGGCGCGTCTGAGTAGACTCCAGGCCCCGTAGAGGAAACAAACGAGGTGGTGGCACTAGAAACAGGTTGTTCAACCATGGGGAGAACATTTTCCGGTGCCGCCGGAGCACTGGGATCATAGTAGGTGAGCTGGTCAATCTTAACCACGCGTCCTTCATGGGGGAACATCATGGTGCGAAAGACAGAAGAGGCAACCGCCCGCATGGCATACATGTAGCTGCGGCCAAGTAGAAGGTTGTAATCCAATTGGGCATTGATTACCTCTATGTCAATAAGGACTGTTTTACCACCTAACTGGACTGGAACGTTGGGGAGAAGGCCTTGGGGCTGGGCCGAACGACCGTCGTAGGCACGTAACGCAGTGGTGGACTGCTGGAGAGGAGGGGATCCTAGCTTCTGCCATACAAATGTAGACATAACGCATGTGGAAGCACCCTCATCGATGATGCACCGATGGATAACAAGATTCCTAACGGAGACTGTAACTTGGAAGGCTAAGCTGGAAGGTAGGCGTGGTTCAGACTGGTCTAAATCAAACGCCATCAAGTGTGAATCAGTTGGGTCAATCCCCCCGATGGCGGAAAGTAACGTCTTGCGCTGGGAAGGGCAGTTCTTCAAGACTTCCAACGCAGACATGGCTGCGGGAGATTGGGCTAGGTCGTCTACGATGTTGTAGTTTGACGCAGCGCGCGCGTTAGGGTTATTGTTGATTCGGCGAAGTGGGAAACGAGGTGCTTTCGCAGCGCCGTCTATGGGCGGCGGAGGTATACGTAACGCCTGATCGGTGGGATGGGCGTTAGTAGGTTTATCCGTGGGAGGGGCTTCAGAGGTGGAGCCATATTGGTTCCGACGGGTCTGTAGGTTGACGTCAGCAGATGACATCATCAGTAAGTGGTGGGTACCTGAGTCAAACATGGGTTGATCAGGAGCAGCGTAGGTGATCTGTTGTTGTTGGGGTTGCACGTTAGCTTGAGGGGCCAACGGCTAAGTGGTCACCACGCCTTGGGTCGGTAATGGGTTTTGCAGCACTAAAGGGGGTTGCTGAGGTTGGGGGGGGTTGGGTGGCGCTTGGGGGGCCGCATGCCCTTGGCGATGGGCCTCGTTAACCCAGAGCTGCCGAGCTCGCTCCAAGTGTGGGCAAGCATGGGTGTAGTGTCCATAGACCCCGCAAATAGAACAAGGGTGGTTTGTCCGCAAATTGGGGTTTTTGGCCTGCTTGGGCGGGCGATCAGGGTTTTGATTAGCGGGGGCCGCATTATTGTTGTCAGGGGGATTAGCCGGTTGACCAACTTGGTCTGCAGGTTGGTTATTTCCCCGATTACGGCCCTTGCCGCGGTTCTGTTGGCCCTGGTTACGTTGGTTATTCTGGTTTTGCTGCGGGTTATGTTGGGCGTAAACTTGCCCTTGGGCAGCAGGTGGATTTTGAGGTTGCGCAGGTGCAGGAGCAGGCTGCGGAGGATGATATGTAGGTTGAGGCTGAGCAGGTGCAGCAACTTGAGGGGATTGCTGATAGGACTGCGGAGCAGGTTGTGGATGTGCCGCAGGGGCTGCCTGGGGCGGATAATAAGCTGGTGGGGCTTGTGAAGGCGCAGGAGCCGGGGCGGTCTGCTGATGGTAGTAAGGCTGAGGGGCGACTGAAGGAGCATAAGCAGGAGTCGCATACCCAAAGCACTGAGGTGGACACGAAGGTCCATGGGAATGGTGATGTGTCATGGGAGCATACGAGTTGGTTGCTCCAGACTGTGAAGTAGCCCGCGACAGGTCGGGGCCAGGGGTAGGACGTGCTATAGAAAATGGTTGGGGATGCGAAGAAACACGGCCAATGATACCATCTGCAGCGTGGGATGCCCCCGGCGCATCATGATGGGAGGACTCGCCGCGAGGGGCGTCAGGTATAATGGTATAAAGGTAACCCGACTGGGCGTAAATGAGGTCGAACTGCTGTGCCTTAAGGATGGCCTCTTCTTCAGACTGGGGTCTTTCTGGAGCTACATCCTTAGCAATGACGGGAAGCAGGGACTTGAGGAACCAATCGAGGAAGATGCGGTCATCTAATTTAATCTTGCATAAGCTACGGCGTCGACGCCACTCATGGATGTGGTCCGTGATATGGGTAGCCGTGTTTTGTCTACAAGATAGAAGGATCTCAACGCCCGCGTCATAGCGGACAGGCAACTGGAAGAACTGCAGGAAGGTAGAGGCAAGGGAGGCAAATGTGGCGTGGGTCCCATGAGGCTGCTCAATATACCACTTGGCTGCAGAGCCAGTGAAGGTGCGCTGTAAGAGACGGAGGCGAACAGAGTCATCCACAATGGAGTTAGAGGAACACCATAGGTGGAAAGACATGATGTGGTTCTGTGGGTCCTCACCGGCCTTACCCTCGAATTTAGGGATGTCAGAGGGTAGTTTGGTAGGCATATGAGGCCACATAGGGTCGTGTCGAATAGGATCATTGGTCAATCTGGCCAGGTCAGGTAGGTTGAGGCTAGCCATGAACGGCAAACTGGAAGAAGGCTGTGACACAGTAGTGCTGTGGACCAAGTTGGGGCCAGTGCCCCCAAGTGGAGGGACAAGATTTAGGGTGGTGCCCCCAAGTGGGGGAACTGAGGTAGTGGAGGATGGTCCAGCACCACCATGGGTAGTGTGAGCCACTGATGTAGTGGGGATAGGTATTCCCGCTGTGGGAATAGGTACCGTGAGGGGAACGGTAGATGGTTGCCCCATGGAGGGCATACCAAAAACAGGTGTAGTAACTGGTGTAGTGGTGGATGTGCCACCAATGGTCCCTATGGCAAATGGAGTGGAAGTCGTACCAGCCATGGGGCTAGTAGGGGCAGTATAAATAGGGTTCTCAGACTCTTCGTCAGAATCAGAGGTAAAGTAAGGTGCGTCACTATCTGGTGACGGAGACCTACGTCGCTGACGGGTGGAGTCAAGTGACAAGGCTCTAGATCTGTGATGAGTGGTATCAACGGACAATGATCGGAATCTATGACGAGTGGTGTCGAGAGAACCGTGCTGTGGGGGCTCGCCCCTGAGGCGCCGAGAATGTCTCGGGGACTCAATGGTGACAGATGGTGTCTAAATCTCTGTGGGTTGAGGTGAGTATAAAAACAGCTCAAAAATCCTAATGCAACCGAGTGTGCAGAAGGAGAGCTAAAAAGCAAGGCACTCAGGCCAACAACCAACTCAAAACACCCACTGCAACAGCTGTGCTACAATAGGTGGAGTAACAACAAAGATGGTCAGAATACCAACAAGCAGCAGGTTTCCTAAAAAAGAAAAATGGTGGACTCACTAGACCAAAGGGAGGTAAAGGAGCATGCAAACACCTAACTAAAAGTATTCTGACTTAACTAAACATATCCTCTGCAAGGTGATGAAATCCAAGTCAGACAATATGAGTAGGAAAGCCAAGTGGCTATGATATCCCCCTACCGGGAGGGACACCGGGTAGTCAATCCTAGAAGAATGGCAACTAAGATACCCCGTTCATGACACGTCCAGAAAGGTGAATCTGCCGTTTAGTTCGTTGACCGCAATACCCCTATACAGGGATATCCCGCGAACCGCGAAAGGTAGCCCTTCGGTTACTGAATGGAGTGCGGTATTCCACTCAGGCCTCCGGAACCAGTCTCCCGACTTCAACCCTCCTAAGGGAGAGGCCCTCTGATAAACTGGTCGTGACCGTGCCAAAAAGTACTAGGGGATTTTGGTTCCCTAGTTGGACAACAACTATGTCTCAAGTGAAATAACCAAGGGGTGTTATTGGAAGCCTATCCCCCTGATCCTACCTAACTACAATGATTCTTTTGTGTTCCCCAAGTGGGGTTAGAATGTTGGTTTAGTTAGGTACTTTTTAAGGCTCACTTGATTTAATGTGACAGAGTGTGTGCTCGTGAGGTGTTGAACCCAAAAACAGAAGTGCCACAAGGGAGGGCAACTTCCAATCTATCAATAATGCTGAAATTGATTCTTTTAATTTGCAAAATTTTCTGAAATAAAAATACTGAAATTTTAAAAAGATTCTGTAAAAGGAACAGAAATTATGTTGCAGAAAGGCTGTAAGGAAGTAGGCTGCAGGTGGGACAGAGGGCTGTTCAAATGCAGAAAATATTGCAGCAAGAGGGGCTGGGCTGAAAAACAGAAAAAGAGCAGAAATCAGACCGCGGGTCTGTGGCGGGTCAGAACAGGCCGACCGCGGGTTTGAATGAAACAGCGGCGGTCAGGTCGCGGCTATCGGGCCAATAGTTGCAGTCGGGACGCAGGAAACAGGGGAAAAGGCACAGTCGGGTCGCGGCTATCGGGCCAACAGTGGCAGTCGGGACGCAGGAAAACTGGAAAAAGACACAGTCGGGTCACGGTAAAATGGCTAACAGGCGCAGTCGGGACGCGCGAAAGAGGCAGGAAGCCGCAGTCGCGATGCAGGAAAAAGGCCGACAGGCGCAGTCAGATCGCGGCAAACAGGCTGATTAGCCACGGTCGGATCGCAGGTAACAGACTTGAATCCGCCGGCAGAGCGTCGGAAGCAGTCTGAGAGCCACGGTCGGATCGCGGGTAAAGACCTGAAAGGCGCGGTCGGGACGCGACTGCAGAGGAAAAAGACGCGGTATGCAGCGGCCGAAAGGGACAGCCGAAAGAAAAAATTTAAAAAAGGAAACCAGAAATTCGAAAACTAGCGGAGTCGCCAAAACTGTAGCTAGGGTTTTACCCCTAGCTTGTGCCAATGAGCACCTACTAAGGAGAATGGACTCCTTAGTAGCAGTTCAGTATATTAAACTAATTATGCAATAAACAAAACATTAAATTATTTCTAATACAAGCATGAAGCATAAATACCAAAATGAAAGAATGTCTTTGTATTGATGTTACCTTGAGTGTCAAGGTTGGTGAAGCCCTTTGCAGTGTCCAAGAGGATGCTCCAAGCTTCTGAATGCTCCTTTCTCCTTCTCCAATGTTGGGGATGGGCCAAAGGTGGCTCTCAAGGTGAAAATAGTTCAAAGGTGAACTAGGGTTTCGAGAGAGATTTTGGCAGAGTAAGGGTGCTTGTGATTGTGGATATGGAATAAGGGATCTCCATCACCTATTTATAGTTTTTTGGTGGTGGAGTGCTGACCCATGGTTTTGGGAAACACATGGTTTTGGGCAGCTGTATAGGGTTTTTTCCTCCTTTTCCTCATTATTTTATATTTTTTATTCCTTTTTAGGGGATTTTTGCTATTTTTGGAGGAAAAGGGGGTTTTTTAGCCTTTTTTAGGCTATTTTGAGGGTTTTTTTGGCCTTTTGGAGGCATTTTAGGCCTTTTGGAGGCTTTTTAATGGGTTTTTTGGGATTTTTAATGGAAATATGGTAGGAAAATGGACAAATGAGTCACATAATGTGGTAAATGAGCTAGTGAGCACTTTTTGGGTGTTAACAGATTGC
This sequence comes from Larix kaempferi, assembly GCA_027924585.1. Lineage (NCBI taxonomy): Eukaryota > Viridiplantae > Streptophyta > Pinopsida > Pinales > Pinaceae > Larix > Larix kaempferi. Next base: position 15,936,480 of record BSBM01000378.1, read on the forward strand.
CCCCTGATGTGCGAGGTCAGGAGCTCATCGTATGGCCGATGGACATCATAAGTCATGAATGGTTTTCCTGGGATGTGGAGAGAAGAGAAGAAACAAACTGAAGCCCGGAACAACGATCCCGAACAACTGCAAGGACTAAAAGTACATAACCTCAATAATGGATGAGGAATCATCTGATCATATGGACGAGGTGGGCATTCCCATGCTCGTATCAGGATATAACATAATAACAATGGGGTCCAAAAAAATGGGGACCTGAAATATACATGACCTCAAATACTGACTGAGGAATAATCTCAATATATGGATGAGGCGGGCATACCCATGCTCGTATCAAGATACATAAAAAACTGTGAGGCCCGAAAAAGAGGGACCTGAAAGATACATAGCCACTGTGTACATCATAAGGGTCCAGAGGGGACACAAAATCTGGGACATACAGCTGAGCTGACCATGTCTGTGCTGAAGAACTGATACACTGGAACAATCAACAGTGCTACTGAGTGTGGTACCAAAGGAACTGATGAGCTGCTGGATCATAGTGACTGGGGTCAAACTCTCCATGGTACACTGAACTGGAACTGATCGGGAACTGAAACTGGGTACTCAAGGAAGCATGAACTGGATGGCTTCCGAATACAATCGCCAACGCAGCCCGGACCTCCACGGGAACATAGAACTGGGTGTTCCGAAGTGACTCACCAATGTGCTAGAGTCGGGGGAAATCCGGGGTCTTCGACTAAAAACTGATGGGATATAATCCTACGCGATCCTCAACGATGCGATCAAGGTGCTGAAGTCGAGCATGTGAGGAACAACCACTCGGAGAGGCAATGATGTCTCCTCTCGGAATGATCCGTAGGCACCTACCACAGATGGTGATAAGTCCAAGGCGTAGGGACCTCTGGGCCTATCCTCTGGAATAGAGGAGCTGTCGTCGACAGAGGGAGACCTGCAACTATCAAGGCAATGATGTTTCCTTGACAGAAGCGCGAGGTACAAGACCGAAATGTGATAGTGCTGATGGCAGGACTGATAAACTGTGGGGGGACAACTGGGCAAGTAGAGCGGGTGGACTCAAACTTCCTTTGTTCAGAGTATGATAATGGGAATGATCTGGCAGCATATGAAACTGACGAAGGGGAGAGGGATCATAGCTGTATGGGATCTGGGTAAGTTACTGGGCTGAGGGAGACTCAAGCTGGGGTACAATGGCAGGAGACTGTAGAATACTCTGAACAAAGGCGACCTAATTGGGGGTGCTGCCGAGATGATAGATCAAAGTGCCAAGAGGCACGGGGGAAAACTTCTTCATGGGTTAAGGAACTAGAAGAAGTGGGTGTAAAATGGTACTGTCGTGTGGATTTTACGAGCCCAGGACAGTTCATGCTCGTGGTTGCTTTCAATTTTAAGGAGTCTGAAAGCGATAAGAAGACTCTGAAATGATGGAAATGGTACTGTCGTGTGGATTTTCCGAGCCCAGGACAGTGCATGCTCGTGGTTGCTTTCAATTTTAGAGAGTCTGAAAGCAAGTAAGAAGACTCCAGGGGGTTGCTTTTTCGTAGATTTAGTCTCCAAGGCCCAAAGAAGCATAAAAGGATGCAATGAAGAACTCTTCTAGCCGGTGTGACTAGAGTATTCCTTTTTCGTAATTAGTCTACCAGGTCCGGAAAAGGGTTAAACTTATACCAGATAGACGCCCTTTCAGGTACTTTAACGAGCATGAAAGGAAGCAAGATTGCTCGGCGATCTTTTCATTCTTTTAGGAGTCAGAAAAGAGCTTAACGGAAACTCCCTAAGTGCCTTTTTCGTAAAGGACTTGTCCGGCCCGAAAAAGGGATAAAATTATACCGAACAAAAGAAATGGCCAGGCAAGGAGGAAGTGTTCAATCAAGGAACAGTAATGATGACCAAGAACGAGGGTAGGGGGGAACACTGGTGGGCCTCCTTGCAGGGTAGATGAAATGGTGGCAAAATAACGAAACATTTGCAGTATGACAGGAGTGAATGGCTCATGTAAACATATGGAACAATCCGATGGTGGCCGATATGGCGCGCAAACCGAGGCAGCAAGGTGTTGGGACACAATGGTGAAATTGTACCAAGTGAGAGCGAGAAATGATCTCAAGCATCATCACGAGCTCGGAAAAATGAATCCGGCGATATAAAGGATGTCAAAAAAACGGGTAACGGCCGATGTGGCACGCAAACCGGGATGACAAGGTGTCATGTCACGATGTCAATAAAGGTTCTGGTGAGAGCGAGAAATGGTCTCAAGCATCATCACGGGCACGGAAATATGAATCCGGCAATGCAAATGGTGCGAAAAATGGAGGTCATAATACTAGGTGTATCATGATGGCCTGCGGGGGCAGAATACTAGGGGTATCAAATCAAATCAAATCTACAAGTGATATGTGACCTCAAAAATGGTTGAGATCACAAGTGTGAAAAAGTGAGCAAGGTTAATGACTTTCCCCCATGCTATGTGCATGGGGTTTGTGATTATGGATCACAGATGTGTGGGTTTGAACAATGGGTTCATTGACATGCTGAGATAGATGTGATGGGGAAGGTTCAAAATGATTGATCATGCCCCCTATCCCAGGGTCGAGGGATTCTATTATGCCCCTTGACTCATAGGTGTCAAGGTGGTGCTCTATGAGGGCAGGGTCAAGACCGGGCACTTCGGTATAGGACCAGGCAAAGACATCATGGAATTCTTTGAAAAGGTGTGTGTAGTCCTCAATCTCTTGTTTACTGCAGAATGCTCCTAAAGTAATGAGTTCAGGGGCACGACCTGGAGCAGCAATATCAACTTGGATGACAGGTGAGATGTTGGCCATGTTGCCCTCCTCGAAGGCATCAGGAGCAGGGAGAGGGTCCTTGAACCAGTCAACCTTGGTGGGGAGGAAGTCTTTGGATTCGACCGCGTATTGGGTAGCGGTGCTAGAGGAAGACGCTTCTGGGATGAAATAGGAACGGTGGTGCATATCATCCCAAGGATAATCCGGGGCAGTTAGGGCCTCAAGAATCTCCTCATCAGTACGGAAAGTCTGTGTCGTCAAATCGGTTGACGAGGGGGTAGTGGAAGTGTTGGTTGAAGAGATCATGTAGATGATATTAACCTCTTCAGAAGGGGGAGAGACCGGGGGGTAGATCTCCTCAATGGTAGGTGGTGCCGTCTCAAGGTCCAGATTGTTCATCTCATAAAGAGCCGCTCTATAATCCGGGAGATCGGGACAATGATGTGAATAGTGCCCGTAAATACCGCAGATGTCGCATGAGTGGTTGGTACGTAGGGACTTATCTTTAGGCTTAGGAGTAGGGTTGAGTTCGACAGTTGGGATGTTGGGGTCATCATCGAGCATTTGCATGTGCTTCTGTAATGCAGGTAACTGTGGGCATTGGTGGGTCGCATGGCCCAACTCGTCACACAGCGAGCATTTGGGAGGAGCACGAAACACTGGAGGGTTCTTGACTGTCTTGGGAGGTGGGACAGCAGTGTAAGGTTGTGGACCTCTGCCCCCAGTGGGTGGAGGAGGAGGAGGAGGTGTCGTGGAGGACGAAGAGGTAGAGACACCGGGAGGTGGCTGAGTAGTAGTAGCCATGGGTTGCACCGGCTGGAGGACGACATCAGGTGTCGGCGGGCGAACGGGAGGCGAAAGATACCATACAGGTAATCCCAAGGTTAACCCAGGGAGGCTAAGGGTAGCCATGACCGGGGCGCTTACTACTCCCGATGGAGGGACTAGAAAGGGGATCGTATGGATCGGTGTAACACCAATGTGGCTAGGTACCAATGGTGGTTTTGGCAAAAAGGATGGTTGATTGTTAGGTGGTAGGATGTCATGGGACAAGGTACATAAGTCAGACATTTCGGGCGTAGATGACGGCGGAGGAATGGATTGAAAGGTGGAGGTCATCGGCGCGTCTGAGTAGACTCCAGGCCCCGTAGAGGAAACAAACGAGGTGGTGGCACTAGAAACAGGTTGTTCAACCATGGGGAGAACATTTTCCGGTGCCGCCGGAGCACTGGGATCATAGTAGGTGAGCTGGTCAATCTTAACCACGCGTCCTTCATGGGGGAACATCATGGTGCGAAAGACAGAAGAGGCAACCGCCCGCATGGCATACATGTAGCTGCGGCCAAGTAGAAGGTTGTAATCCAATTGGGCATTGATTACCTCTATGTCAATAAGGACTGTTTTACCACCTAACTGGACTGGAACGTTGGGGAGAAGGCCTTGGGGCTGGGCCGAACGACCGTCGTAGGCACGTAACGCAGTGGTGGACTGCTGGAGAGGAGGGGATCCTAGCTTCTGCCATACAAATGTAGACATAACGCATGTGGAAGCACCCTCATCGATGATGCACCGATGGATAACAAGATTCCTAACGGAGACTGTAACTTGGAAGGCTAAGCTGGAAGGTAGGCGTGGTTCAGACTGGTCTAAATCAAACGCCATCAAGTGTGAATCAGTTGGGTCAATCCCCCCGATGGCGGAAAGTAACGTCTTGCGCTGGGAAGGGCAGTTCTTCAAGACTTCCAACGCAGACATGGCTGCGGGAGATTGGGCTAGGTCGTCTACGATGTTGTAGTTTGACGCAGCGCGCGCGTTAGGGTTATTGTTGATTCGGCGAAGTGGGAAACGAGGTGCTTTCGCAGCGCCGTCTATGGGCGGCGGAGGTATACGTAACGCCTGATCGGTGGGATGGGCGTTAGTAGGTTTATCCGTGGGAGGGGCTTCAGAGGTGGAGCCATATTGGTTCCGACGGGTCTGTAGGTTGACGTCAGCAGATGACATCATCAGTAAGTGGTGGGTACCTGAGTCAAACATGGGTTGATCAGGAGCAGCGTAGGTGATCTGTTGTTGTTGGGGTTGCACGTTAGCTTGAGGGGCCAACGGCTGAGTGTTCACCACGCCTTGGGTCGGTAATGGGTTTTGCAGCACTAAAGGGGGTTGCTGAGGTTGGGGGGGGTTGGGTGGCGCTTGGGGGGCCGCATGCCCTTGGCGATGGGCCTCGTCAACCCAGAGCTGCCGAGCTCGCTCCAAGTGTGGGCAAGCATGGGTGTAGTGTCCATAGACCCCGCAAATAGAACAAGGGTGGTTTGTCCGCAAATTGGGGTTTTTGGCCTGCTTGGGCGGGCGATCAGGGTTTTGATTAGCGGGGGCCGCATTATTGTTGTCAGGGGGATTAGCCGGTTGACCAACTTGGTCTGCAGGTTGGTTATTTCCCCGATTACGGCCCTTGCCGCGGTTCTGTTGGCCCTGGTTACGTTGGTTATTCTGGTTTTGCTGCGGGTTATGTTGGGCGTAAACTTGCCCTTGGGCAGCAGGTGGATTTTGAGGTTGCGCAGGTGCAGGAGCAGGCTGCGGAGGATGATATGTAGGTTGAGGCTGAGCAGGTGCAGCAACTTGAGGGGATTGCTGATAGGACTGCGGAGCAGGTTGTGGATGTGCCGCAGGGGCTGCCTGGGGCGGATAATAAGCTGGTGGGGCTTGTGAAGGCGCAGGAGCCGGGGCGGTCTGCTGATGGTAGTAAGGCTGAGGGGCGACTGAAGGAGCATAAGCAGGAGTCGCATACCCAAAGCACTGAGGTGGACACGAAGGTCCATGGGAATGGTGATGTGTCATGGGAGCATACGAGTTGGTTGCTCCAGACTGTGAAGTAGCCCGCGACAGGTCGGGGCCAGGGGTAGGACGTGCTATAGAAAATGGTTGGGGATGCGAAGAAACACGGCCAATGATACCATCTGCAGCGTGGGATGCCCCCGGCGCATCATGATGGGAGGACTCGCCGCGAGGGGCGTCAGGTATAATGGTATAAAGGTAACCCGACTGGGCGTAAATGAGGTCGAACTGCTGTGCCTTAAGGATGGCCTCTTCTTCAGACTGGGGTCTTTCTGAAGCTACATCCTTAGCAATGACGGGAAGCAGGGACTTGAGGAACCAATCGAGGAAGATGCGGTCATCTAATTTAATCTTGCATAAGCTACGGCGTCGACGCCACTCATGGATGTGGTCCGTGATATGGGTAGCCGTGTTTTGTCTACAAGATAGAAGGATCTCAACGCCCGCGTCATAGCGGACAGGCAACTGGAAGAACTGCAGGAAGGTAGAGGCAAGGGAGGCAAATGTGGCGTGGGTCCCATGAGGTTGCTCAATATACCACTTGGCTGCAGAGCCAGTGAAGGTGCGCTGTAAGAGACGGAGGCGAACAGAGTCATCCACAATGGAGTTAGAGGAACACCATAGGTGGAAAGACATGATGTGGTTCTGTGGGTCCTCACCGGCCTTACCCTCGAATTTAGGGATGTCAGAGGGTAGTTTGGTAGGCATATGAGGCCACATAGGGTCGTGTCGAATAGGATCATTGGTCAATCTGGCCAGGTCAGGTAGGTTGAGGCTAGCCATGAACGGCAAACTGGAAGAAGGCTGTGACACAGTAGTGCTGTGGACCAAGTTGGGGCCAGTGCCCCCAAGTGGAGGGACAAGATTTAGGGTGGTGCCCCCAAGTGGGGGAACTGAGGTAGTGGAGGATGGTCCAGCACCACCATGGGTAGTGTGAGCCACTGATGTAGTGGGGATAGGTATTCCCGCTGTGGGAATAGGTACCGTGAGGGGAACGGTAGATGGTTGCCCCATGGAGGGCATACCAAAAACAGGTGTAGTAACTGGTGTAGTGGTGGATGTGCCACCAATGGTCCCTATGGCAAATGGAGTGGAAGTCGTACCAGCCATGGGGCTAGTAGGGGCAGTATAAATAGGGTTCTCAGACTCTTCGTCAGAATCAGAGGTAAAGTAAGGTGCGTCACTATCTGGTGACGGAGACCTACGTCGCTGACGGGTGGAGTCAAGTGACAAGGCTCTAGATCTGTGATGAGTGGTATCAACAGACAATGATCGGAATCTATGACGAGTGGTGTCGAGAGAACCGTGCTGTGGGGGCTCGCCCCTGAGGCGCCGAGAATGTCTCGGGGACTCAATGGTGACAGATGGTGTCTAAATCTCTGTGGGTTGAGGTGAGTATAAAAATAGCTCAAAAATCCTAATGCAACTGAGTGTGCAGAAGGAGAGCTAAAAAGCAAGGCACTCAGGCCAACAACCAACTCAAAACACCCACTGCAACAGCTGTGCTACAATAGGTGGAGTAACAACAAAGATGGTCAGAATACCAACAAGCAGCAGGTTTCCTAAAAAAGAAAAATGGTGGACTCACTAGACCAAAGGGAGGTAAAGGAGCATGCAAACACCTAACTAAAAGTATTCTGACTTAACTAAACATATCCTCTGCAAGGTGATGAAATCCAAGTCAGACAATATGAGTAGGAAAGCCAAGTGGCTATGATATCCCCCTACCGGGAGGGACACCGGGTAGTCAATCCTAGAAGAATGGCAACTAAGATACCCCGTTCATGACACGTCCAGAAAGGTGAATCTGCCGTTTAGTTCGTTGACCGCAATACCCCTATACAGGGATATCCCGCGAACCGCGAAAGGTAGCCCTTCGGTTACTGAATGGAGTGCGGTATTCCACTCAGGCCTCCGGAACCAGTCTCCCGACTTCAACCCTCCTAAGGGAGAGGCCCTCTGATAAACTGGTCGTGACCGTGCCAAAAAGTACTAGGGGATTTTGGTTCCCTAGTTGGACAACAACTATGTCTCAAGTGAAATAACCAAGGGGTGTTATTGGAAGCCTATCCCCCTGATCCTACCTAACTACAATGATTCTTTTGTGTTCCCCAAGTGGGGTTAGAATGTTGGTTTAGTTAGGTACTTTTTAAGGCTCACTTGATTTAATGTGACAGAGTGTGTGCTCGTGAGGTGTTGAACCCAAAAACAGAAGTGCCACAAGGGAGGGCAACTTCCAATCTATCAATAATGCTGAAATTGATTCTTTTAATTTGCAAAATTTTCTAAAATAAAAATACTGAAATTTTAAAAAGATTCTGTAAAAGGAACAGAAATTATGTTGCAGAAAGGCTGTAAGGAAGTAGGCTGCAGGTGGGACAGAGGGCTGTTCAAATGCAGAAAATATTGCAGCAAGAGGGGCTGGGTTGAAAAACAGAAAAAGAGCAGAAATCAGACCGCGGGTCTGTGGCGGGTCAGAACAGGCCGACCGCGGGTTTGAATGAAACAGCGGCGGTCAGGTCGCGGCTATCGGGCCAATAGTTGCAGTCGGGACGCAGGAAACAGGGGAAAAGGCACAGTCGGGTCGCGGCTATCGGGCCAACAGTGGCAGTCGGGACGCAGGAAAACTGGAAAAAGACACAGTCGGGTCGCGGTAAAATGGCTAACAGGCGCAGTCGGGACGCGCGAAAGAGGCAGGAAGCCGCAGTCGCGACGCAGGAAAAAGGCCGACAGGCGCAGTCAGATCGCGGCAAACAGGCTGATTAGCCACGGTCGGATCGCAGGTAACAGACTTGAATCCGCCGGCAGAGCGTCGGAAGCAGTCTGAGAGCCACGGTCGGATCGCGGGTAAAGACCTGAAAGGCGCGGTCGGGACGCGACTGCAGAGGAAAAAGACGCGGTATGCAGCGGCCGAAAGGGACAGCCGAAAGAAAAAATTTAAAAAAGGAAACCAGAAATTCGAAAACTAGCGGAGTCGCCAAAACTGTAGCTAGGGTTTTACCCCTAGCTTGTGCCAATGAGCACCTACTAAGGAGAATGGACTCCTTAGTAGCAGTTCAGTATATTAAACTAATTATGCAATAAACAAAACATTAAATTATTTCTAATACAAGCATGAAGCATAAACACCAAAATGAAAGAATGTCTTTGTATTGATGTTACCTTGAGTGTCAAGGTTGGTGAAGCCCTTTGCAGTGTCCAAGAGGATGCTCCAAGCTTCTGAATGCTCCTTTCTCCTTCTCCAATGTTGGGGATGGGCCAAAGGTGGCTCTCAAGGTGAAAATAGTTCAAAGGTGAACTAGGGTTTCGAGATAGATTTTGGCAGAGTAAGGGTGCTTGTGATTGTGGATATGGAATAAGGGATCTCCATCACCTATTTATAGTTTTTTGGTGGTGGAGTGCTGACCCATGGTTTTGGGAAACACATGGTTTTGGGCAGCTGTATAGGGTTTTTTCCTCCTTTTCCTCATTATTTTATATTTTTTATTCCTTTTTAGGGGATTTTTGCTATTTTTGGAGGAAAAGGGGGTTTTTTAGCCTTTTTTAGGCTATTTTGAGGGTTTTTTGGCCTTTTGGAGGCATTTTAGGCCTTTTGGAGGCTTTTTAATGGGTTTTTTGGGATTTTTAATGGAAATATGGTAGGAAAATGGACAAATGAGTCACATAATGTGGTAAATGAGCTAGTGAGCACTTTTTGGGTGTTAACAGATTGCCCCCTGATGTGCGAGGTCAGGAGCTCATCGTATGGCCGATGGACATCATAAGTCATGAATGGTTTTCCTGGGATGTGGAGAGAAGAGAAGAAACAAACTGAAGCCCGGAACAACGATCCCGAACAACTGCAAGGACTAAAAGTACATAACCTCAATAATGGATGAGGAATCATCTGATCATATGGACGAGGTGGGCATTCCCATGCTCGTATCAGGATATAACATAATAACAATGGGGTCCAAAAAAATGGGGACCTGAAATATACATGACCTCAAATACTGACTGAGGAATAATCTCAATATATGGATGAGGCGGGCATACCCATGCTCGTATCAAGATACATAAAAAACTGTGAGGCCCGAAAAAGAGGGACCTGAAAGATACATAGCCACTGTGTACATCATAAGGGTCCAGAGGGGACACAAAATCTGGGACATACAGCTGAGCTGACCATGTCTGTGCTGAAGAACTGATACACTGGAACAATCAACAGTGCTACTGAGTGTGGTACCAAAGGAACTGATGAGCTGCTGGATCATAGTGACTGGGGTCAAACTCTCCATGGTACACTGAACTGGAACTGATCGGGAACTGAAACTGGGTACTCAAGGAAGCATGAACTGGATGGCTTCCGAATACAATCGCCAACGCAGCCCGGACCTCCACGGGAACATAGAACTGGGTGTTCCGAAGTGACTCACCAATGTGCTAGAGTCGGGGGAAATCCGGGGTCTTCGACTAAAAACTGATGGGATATAATCCTACGCGATCCTCAACGATGCGATCAAGGTGCTGAAGTCGAGCATGTGAGGAACAACCACTCGGAGAGGCAATGATGTCTCCTCTCGGAATGATCCGTAGGCACCTACCACAGATGGTGATAAGTCCAAGGCGTAGGGACCTCTGGGCCTATCCTCTGGAATAGAGGAGCTGTCGTCGACAGAGGGAGACCTGCAACTATCAAGGCAATGATGTTTCCTTGACAGAAGCGCGAGGTACAAGACCGAAATGTGATAGTGCTGATGGCAGGACTGATAAACTGTGGGGGGACAACTGGGCAAGTAGAGCGGGTGGACTCAAACTTCCTTTGTTCAGAGTATGATAATGGGAATGATCTGGCATCATATGAAACTGACGAAGGGGAGAGGGATCATAGCTGTATGGGATCTGGGTAAGTTACTGGGCTGAGGGAGACTCAAGCTGGGGTACAATGGCAGGAGACTGTAGAATACTCTGAACAAAGGCGACCTAATTGGGGGTGCTGCCGAGATGATAGATCAAAGTGCCAAGAGGCACGGGGGGAAAACTTCTTCATGGGTTAAGGAACTAGAAGAAGTGGGTGTAAAATGGTACTGTCGTGTGGATTTTACGAGCCCAGGACAGTTCATGCTCGTGGTTGCTTTCAATTTTAAGGAGTCTGAAAGCGATAAGAAGACTCTGAAATGATGGAAATGGTACTGTCGTGTGGATTTTCCGAGCCCAGGACAGTGCATGCTCGTGGTTGCTTTCAATTTTAGAGAGTCTGAAAGCAAGTAAGAAGACTCCAGGGGGTTGCTTTTTCGTAGATTTAGTCTCCAAGGCCCAAAGAAGCATAAAAGGATGCAATGAAGAACTCTTCTAGCCGGTGTGACTAGAGTATTCCTTTTTCGTAATTAGTCTACCAGGTCCGGAAAAGGGTTAAACTTATACCAGATAGACGCCCTTTCAGGTACTTTAACGAGCATGAAAGGAAGCAAGATTGCTCGGCGATCTTTTCATTCTTTTAGGAGTCAGAAAAGAGCTTAACGGAAACTCCCTAAGTGCCTTTTTCGTAAAGGACTTGTCCGGCCCGAAAAAGGGATAAAATTATACCGAACAAAAGAAATGGCCAGGCAAGGAGGAAGTGTTCAATCAAGGAACAGTAATGATGACCAAGAACGAGGGTAGGGGGGAACACTGGTGGGCCTCCTTGCAGGGTAGATGAAATGGTGGCAAAATAACGAAACATTTGCAGTATGACAGGAGTGAATGGCTCATGTAAACATATGGAACAATCCGATGGTGGCCGATATGGTGCGCAAACCGAGGCAGCAAGGTGTTGGGACACAATGGTGAAATTGTACCAAGTGAGAGCGAGAAATGATCTCAAGCATCATCACGAGCTCAGAAAAATGAATCCGGCGATATAAAGGATGTCAAAAAACGGGTAACGGCCGATGTGGCACGCAAACCGGGATGACAAGGTGTCATGTCACGATGTCAATAAAGGTTCTGGTGAGAGCGAGAAATGGTCTCAAGCATCATCACGGGCACGGAAATATGAATCCGGCAATGCAAATGGTGCGAAAAATGGAGGTCATAATACTAGGTGTATCATGATGGCCTGCGGGGGCAGAATACTAGGGGTATCAAATCAAATCAAATCTACAAGTGATATGTGACCTCAAAAATGGTTGAGATCACAAGTGTGAAAAAGTGAGCAAGGTTAATGACTTTCCCCCATGCTATGTGCATGGGGTTTGTGATTATGGATCACAGATGTGTGGGTTTGAACAATGGGTTCATTGACATGCTGAGATAGATGTGATGGGGAAGGTTCAAAATGATTGATCATGCCCCCTATCCCAGGGTCGAGGGATTCTATTATGCCCCTTGACTCATAGGTGTCAAGGTGGTGCTCTATGAGGGCAGGGTCAAGACCGGGCACTTCGGTATAGGACCAGGCAAAGACATCATGGAATTCTTTGAAAAGGTGTGTGTAGTCCTCAATCTCTTGTTTACTGCAGAATGCTCCTAAAGTAATGAGTTCAGGGGCACGACCTGGAGCAGCAATATCAACTTGGATGACAGGTGAGATGTTGGCCATGTTGCCCTCCTCGAAGGCATCAGGAGCAGGGAGAGGGTCCTTGAACCAGTCAACCTTGGTGGGGAGGAAGTCTTTGGATTCGACCGCGTATTGGGTAGCGGTGCTAGAGGAAGACGCTTCTGGGATGAAATAGGAACGGTGGTGCATATCATCCCAAGGATAATCCGGGGCAGTTAGGGCCTCAAGAATCTCCTCATCAGTACGGAAAGTCTGTGTCGTCAAATCGGTTGACGAGGGGGTAGTGGAAGTGTTGGTTGAAGAGATCATGTAGATGATATTAACCTCTTCAGAAGGGGGAGAGACCGGGGGGTAGATCTCCTCAATGGTAGGTGGTGCCGTCTCAAGGTCCAGATTGTTCATCTCGTAAAGAGCCGCTCTATAATCCGGGAGATCGGGACAATGATGTGAATAGTGCCCGTAAATACCGCAGATGGCGCATGAGTGGTTGGTACGTAGGGACTTATCTTTAGGCTTAGGAGTAGGGTTGAGTTCGACAGTTGGGATGTTGGGGTCATCATCGAGCATTTGCATGTGCTTCTGTAATGCAGGTAACTGTGGGCATTGGTGGGTCGCATGGCCCAACTCGTCACACAGCGAGCATTTGGGAGGAGCACGAAACACTGGAGGGTTCTTGACTGTCTTGGGAGGTGGGACAGCAGTGTAAGGTTGTGGACCTCTGCCCCCAGTGGGTGGAGGAGGAGGAGGAGGTGTCGTGGAGGACGAAGAGGTAGAGACACCGGGAGGTGGCTGAGTAGTAGTAGCCATGGGTTGCACCGGCTGGAGGACGACATCAGGTGTCGGCGGGCGAACGGGAGGCGAAAGATACCATACAGGTAATCCCAAGGTTAACCCAGGGAGGCTAAGGGTAGCCATGACCGGGGCGCTTACTACTCCCGATGGAGGGACTAGAAAGGGGATCGTATGGATCGGTGTAACACCAATGTGGCTAGGTACCAATGGTGGTTTTGGCAACAAGGATGGTTGATTGTTAGGTGGTAGGATGTCATGGGACAAGGTACATAAGTCAGACATTTCGGGCGTAGATGACGGCGGAGGAATGGATTGAAAGGTGGAGGTCATCGGCGCGTCTGAGTAGACTCCAGGCCCCGTAGAGGAAACAAACGAGGTGGTGGCACTAGAAACAGGTTGTTCAACCATGGGGAGAACATTTTCCGGTGCCGCCGGAGCACTGGGATCATAGTAGGTGAGCTGGTCAATCTTAACCACGCGTCCTTCATGGGGGAACATCATGGTGCGAAAGACAGAAGAGGCAACCGCCCGCATGGCATACATGTAGCTGCGGCCAAGTAGAAGGTTGTAATCCAATTGGGCATTGATTACCTCTATGTCAATAAGGACTGTTTTACCACCTAACTGGACTGGAACGTTGGGGAGAAGGCCTTGGGGCTGGGCCGAACGACCGTCGTAGGCACGTAACGCAGTGGTGGACTGCTGGAGAGGAGGGGATCCTAGCTTCTGCCATACAAATGTAGACATAACGCATGTGGAAGCACCCTCATCGATGATGCACCGATGGATAACAAGATTCCTAACGGAGACTGTAACTTGGAAGGCTAAGCTGGAAGGTAGGCGTGGTTCAGACTGGTCTAAATCAAACGCCATCAAGTGTGAATCAGTTGGGTCAATCCCCCCGATGGCGGAAAGTAACGTCTTGCGCTGGGAAGGGCAGTTCTTCAAGACTTCCAACGCAGACATGGCTGCGGGAGATTGGGCTAGGTCGTCTACGATGTTGTAGTTTGACGCAGCGCGCGCGTTAGGGTTATTGTTGATTCGGCGAAGTGGGAAACGAGGTGCTTTCGCAGCGCCGTCTATGGGCGGCGGAGGTATACGTAACGCCTGATCGGTGGGATGGGCGTTAGTAGGTTTATCCGTGGGAGGGGCTTCAGAGGTGGAGCCATATTGGTTCCGACGGGTCTGTAGGTTGACGTCAGCAGATGACATCATCAGTAAGTGGTGGGTACCTGAGTCAAACATGGGTTGATCAGGAGCAGCGTAGGTGATCTGTTGTTGTTGGGGTTGCACGTTAGCTTGAGGGGCCAACGGCTGAGTGTTCACCACGCCTTGGGTCGGTAATGGGTTTTGCAGCACTAAAGGGGGTTGCTGAGGTTGGGGGGGGTTGGGTGGCGCTTGGGGGGCCGCATGCCCTTGGCGATGGGCCTCGTCAACCCAGAGCTGCCGAGCTCGCTCCAAGTGTGGGCAAGCATGGGTGTAGTGTCCATAGACCCCGCAAATAGAACAAGGGTGGTTTGTCCGCAAATTGGGGTTTTTGGCCTGCTTGGGCGGGCGATCAGGGTTTTGATTAGCGGGGGCCGCATTATTGTTGTCAGGGGGATTAGCCGGTTGACCAACTTGGTCTGCAGGTTGGTTATTTCCCCGATTACGGCCCTTGCCGCGGTTCTGTTGGCCCTGGTTACGTTGGTTATTCTGGTTTTGCTGCGGGTTATGTTGGGCGTAAACTTGCCCTTGGGCAGCAGGTGGATTTTGAGGTTGCGCAGGTGCAGGAGCAGGCTGCGGAGGATGATATGTAGGTTGAGGCTGAGCAGGTGCAGCAACTTGAGGGGATTGCTGATAGGACTGCGGAGCAGGTTGTGGATGTGCCGCAGGGGCTGCCTGGGGCGGATAATAAGCTGGTGGGGCTTGTGAAGGCGCAGGAGCCGGGGCGGTCTGCTGATGGTAGTAAGGCTGAGGGGTGACTGAAGGAGCATAAGCAGGAGTCGCATACCCAAAGCACTGAGGTGGACACGAAGGTCCATGGGAATGGTGATGTGTCATGGGAGCATACGAGTTGGTTGCTCCAGACTGTGAAGTAGCCCGCGACAGGTCGGGGCCAGGGGTAGGACGTGCTATAGAAAATGGTTGGGGATGCGAAGAAACACGGCCAATGATACCATCTGCAGCGTGGGATGCCCCCGGTGCATCATGATGGGAGGACTCGCCGCGAGGGGCGTCAGGTATAATGGTATAAAGGTAACCCGACTGGGCGTAAATGAGGTCGAACTGCTGTGCCTTAAGGATGGCCTCTTCTTCAGACTGGGGTCTTTCTGAAGCTACATCCTTAGCAATGACGGGAAGCAGGGACTTGAGGAACCAATCGAGGAAGATGCGGTCATCTAATTTAATCTTGCATAAGCTACGGCGTCGACGCCACTCATGGATGTGGTCCGTGATATGGGTAGCCGTGTTTTGTCTACAAGATAGAAGGATCTCAACGCCCGCGTCATAGCGGACAGGCAACTGGAAGAACTGCAGGAAGGTAGAGGCAAGGGAGGCAAATGTGGCGTGGGTCCCATGAGGCTGCTCAATATACCACTTGGCTGCAGAGCCAGTGAAGGTGCGCTGTAAGAGACGGAGGCGAACAGAGTCATCCACAATGGAGTTAGAGGAACACCATAGGTGGAAAGACATGATGTGGTTCTGTGGGTCCTCACCGGCCTTACCCTCGAATTTAGGGATGTCAGAGGGTAGTTTGGTAGGCATATGAGGCCACATAGGGTCGTGTCGAATAGGATCATTGGTCAATCTGGCCAGGTCAGGTAGGTTGAGGCTAGCCATGAACGGCAAACTGGAAGAAGGCTGTGACACAGTAGTGTTGTGGACCAAGTTGGGGCCAGTGCCCCCAAGTGGAGGGACAAGATTTAGGGTGGTGCCCCCAAGTGGGGGAACTGAGGTAGTGGAGGATGGTCCAGCACCACCATGGGTAGTGTGAGCCACTGATGTAGTGGGGATAGGTATTCCCGCTGTGGGAATAGGTACCGTGAGGGGAACGGTAGATGGTTGCCCCATGGAGGGCATACCAAAAACAGGTGTAGTAACTGGTGTAGTGGTGGATGTGCCACCAATGGTCCCTATGGCAAATGGAGTGGAAGTCGTACCAGCCATGGGGCTAGTAGGGGCAGTATAAATAGGGTTCTCAGACTCTTCGTCAGAATCAGAGGTAAAGTAAGGTGCGTCACTATCTGGTGACGGAGACCTACGTCGCTGACGGGTGGAGTCAAGTGACAAGGCTCTAGATCTGTGATGAGTGGTATCAACGGACAATGATCGGAATCTATGACGAGTGGTGTCGAGAGAACCGTGCTGTGGGGGCTCGCCCCTGAGGCGCCGAGAATGTCTCGGGGACTCAATGGTGACAGATGGTGTCTAAATCTCTGTGGGTTGAGGTGAGTATAAAAACAGCTCAAAAATCCTAATGCAACCGAGTGTGCAGAAGGAGAGCTAAAAAGCAAGGCACTCAGGCCAACAACCAACTCAAAACACCCACTGCAACAGCTGTGCTACAATAGGTGGAGTAACAACAAAGATGGTCAGAATACCAACAAGCAGCAGGTTTCCTAAAAAAGAAAAATGGTGGACTCACTAGACCAAAGGGAGGTAAAGGAGCATGCAAACACCTAACTAAAAGTATTCTGACTTAACTAAACATATCCTCTGCAAGGTGATGAAATCCAAGTCAGACAATATGAGTAGGAAAGCCAAGTGGATATGATATCCCCCTACCGGGAGGGACACCGGGTAGTCAATCCTAGAAGAATGGCAACTAAGATACCCCGTTCATGACACGTCCAGAAAGGTGAATCTGCCGTTTAGTTCGTTGACCGCAATACCCCTATACAGGGATATCCCGCGAACCGCGAAAGGTAGCCCTTCGGTTACTGAATGGAGTGCGGTATTCCACTCAGGCCTCCGGAACCAGTCTCCCGACTTCAACCCTCCTAAGGGAGAGGCCCTCTGATAAACTGGTCGTGACCATGCCAAAAAGTACTAGGGGATTTTGGTTCCCTAGTTGGACAACAACTATGTCTCAAGTGAAATAACCAAGGGGTGTTATTGGAAGCCTATCCCCCTGATCCTACCTAACTACAATGATTCTTTTGTGTTCCCCAAGTGGGGTTAGAATGTTGGTTTAGTTAGGTACTTTTTAAGGCTCACTTGATTTAATGTGACAGAGTGTGTGCTCGTGAGGTGTTGAACCCAAAAACAGAAGTGCCACAAGGGAGGGCAACTTCCAATCTATCAATAATGCTGAAATTGATTCTTTTAATTTGCAAAATTTTCTGAAATAAAAATACTGAAATTTTAAAAAGATTCTGTAAAAGGAACAGAAATTATGTTGCAGAAAGGCTGTAAGGAAGTAGGCTGCAGGTGGGACAGAGGGCTGTTCAAATGCAGAAAATATTGCAGCAAGAGGGGCTGGGCTGAAAAACAGAAAAAGAGCAGAAATCAGACCGCGGGTCTGTGGCGGGTCAGAACAGGCCGACCGCGGGTTTGAATGAAACAGCGGCGGTCAGGTCGCGGCTATCGGGCCAATAGTTGCAGTCGGGACGCAGGAAACAGGGGAAAAGGCACAGTCGGGTCGCGGCTATCGGGCCAACAGTGGCAGTCGGGACGCAGGAAAACTGGAAAAAGACACAGTCGGGTCGCGGTAAAATGGCTAACAGGCGCAGTCGGGACGCGCGAAAGAGGCAGGAAGCCGCAGTCGCGACGCAGGAAAAAGGCCGACAGGCGTAGTCAGATCGCGGCAAACAGGCTGATTAGCCACGGTCGGATCGCAGGTAACAGACTTGAATCCGCCGGCAGAGCGTCGGAAGCAGTCTGAGAGCCACGGTCGGATCGCGGGTAAAGACCTGAAAGGCGCGGTCGGGACGCGACTGCAGAGGAAAAAGACGCGGTATGCAGCGGCCGAAAGGGACATCCGAAAGAAAAAATTTAAAAAAGGAAACCAGAAATTCGAAAACTAGCGGAGTCGCCAAAACTGTAGCTAGGGTTTTACCCCTAGCTTGTGCCAATGAGCACCTACTAAGGAGAATGGACTCCTTAGTAGCAGTTCAGTATATTAAACTAATTATGCAATAAACAAAACATTAAATTATTTCTAATACAAGCATGAAGCATAAACACCAAAATGAAAGAATGTCTTTGTATTGATGTTACCTTGAGTGTCAAGGTTGGTGAAGCCCTTTGCAGTGTCCAAGAGGATGCTCCAAGCTTCTGAATGCTCCTTTCTCCTTCTCCAATGTTGGGGATGGGCCAAAGGTGGCTCTCAAGGTGAAAATAGTTCAAAGGTGAACTAGGGTTTCGAGAGAGATTTTGGCAGAGTAAGGGTGCTTGTGATTGTGGATATGGAATAAGGGATCTCCATCACCTATTTATAGTTTTTTGGTGGTGGAGTGCTGACCCATGGTTTTGGGAAACACATGGTTTTGGGCAGCTGTATAGGGTTTTTTCCTCCTTTTCCTCATTATTTTATATTTTTTATTCCTTTTTAGGGGATTTTTGCTATTTTTGGAGGAAAAGGGGGTTTTTTAGCCTTTTTTAGGCTATTTTGAGGGTTTTTTGGCCTTTTGGAGGCATTTTAGGCCTTTTGGAGGCTTTTTAATGGGTTTTTGGGGATTTTTAATGGAAATATGGTAGGAAAATGGACAAATGAGTCACATAATGTGGTAAATGAGCTAGTGAGCACTTTTTGGGTGTTAACAGATTGCCCCCTGATGTGCGAGGTCAGGAGCTCATCGTATGGCCGATGGACATCATAAGTCATGAATGGTTTTCCTGGGATGTGGAGAGAAGAGAAGAAACAAACTGAAGCCCGGAACAACGATCCCGAACAACTGCAAGGACTAAAAGTACATAACCTCAATAATGGATGAGGAATCATCTGATCATATGGACGAGGTGGGCATTCCCATGCTCGTATCAGGATATAACATAATAACAATGGGGTCCAAAAAAATGGGGACCTGAAATATACATGACCTCAAATACTGACTGAGGAATAATCTCAATATATGGATGAGGCGGGCATACCCATGCTCGTATCAAGATACATAAAAAACTGTGAGGCCCGAAAAAGAGGGACCTGAAAGATACATAGCCACTGTGTACATCATAAGGGTCCAGAGGGGACACAAAATCTGGGACATACAGCTGAGCTGACCATGTCTGTGCTGAAGAACTGATACACTGGAACAATCAACAGTGCTACTGAGTGTGGTACCAAAGGAACTGATGAGCTGCTGGATCATAGTGACTGGGGTCAAACTCTCCATGGTACACTGAACTGGAACTGATCGGGAACTGAAACTGGGTACTCAAGGAAGCATGAACTGGATGGCTTCCGAATACAATCGCCAACGCAGCCCGGACCTCCACGGGAACATAGAACTGGGTGTTCCGAAGTGACTCACCAATGTGCTAGAGTCGGGGGAAATCCGGGGTCTTCGACTAAAAACTGATGGGATATAATCCTACGCGATCCTCAACGATGCGATCAAGGTGCTGAAGTCGAGCATGTGAGGAACAACCACTCGGAGAGGCAATGATGTCTCCTCTCGGAATGATCCGTAGGCACCTACCACAGATGGTGATAAGTCCAAGGCGTAGGGACCTCTGGGCCTATCCTCTGGAATAGAGGAGCTGTCGTCGACAGAGGGAGACCTGCAACTATCAAGGCAATGATGTTTCCTTGACAGAAGCGCGAGGTACAAGACCGAAATGTGATAGTGCTGATGGCAGGACTGATAAACTGTGGGGGGACAACTGGGCAAGTAGAGCGGGTGGACTCAAACTTCCTTTGTTCAGAGTATGATAATGGGAATGATCTGGCAGCATATGAAACTGACGAAGGGGAGAGGGATCATAGCTGTATGGGATCTGGGTAAGTTACTGGGCTGAGGGAGACTCAAGCTGGGGTACAATGGCAGGAGACTGTAGAATACTCTGAACAAAGGCGACCTAATCGGGGGTGCTGCCGAGATGATAGATCAAAGTGCCAAGAGGCACGGGGGAAAACTTCTTCATGGGTTAAGGAACTAGAAGAAGTGGGTGTAAAATGGTACTGTCGTGTGGATTTTACGAGCCCAGGACAGTTCATGCTCGTGGTTGCTTTCAATTTTAAGGAGTCTGAAAGCGATAAGAAGACTCTGAAATGATGGAAATGGTACTGTCGTGTGGATTTTCCGAGCCCAGGACAGTGCATGCTCGTGGTTGCTTTCAATTTTAGAGAGTCTGAAAGCAAGTAAGAAGACTCCAGGGGGTTGCTTTTTCGTAGATTTAGTCTCCAAGGCCCAAAGAAGCATAAAAGGATGCAATGAAGAACTCTTCTAGCCGGTGTGACTAGAGTATTCCTTTTTCGTAATTAGTCTACCAGGTCCGGAAAAGGGTTAAACTTATACCAGATAGACGCCCTTTCAGGTACTTTAACGAGCATGAAAGGAAGCAAGATTGCTCGGCGATCTTTTCATTCTTTTAGGAGTCAGAAAAGAGCTTAACGGAAACTCCCTAAGTGCCTTTTTCGTAAAGGACTTGTCCGGCCCGAAAAAGGGATAAAATTATACCGAACAAAAGAAATGGCCAGGCAAGGAGGAAGTGTTCAATCAAGGAACAGTAATGATGACCAAGAACGAGGGTAGGGGGGAACACTGGTGGGCCTCCTTGCAGGGTAGATGAAATGGTGGCAAAATAACGAAACATTTGCAGTATGACAGGAGTGAATGGCTCATGTAAACATATGGAACAATCCGATGGTGGCCGATATGGCGCGCAAACCGAGGCAGTAAGGTGTTGGGACACAATGGTGAAATTGTACCAAGTGAGAGCGAGAAATGATCTCAAGCATCATCACGAGCTCGGAAAAATGAATCCGGCGATATAAAGGATGTCAAAAAACGGGTAACGGCCGATGTGGCACGCAAACCGGGATGACAAGGTGTCATGTCACGATGTCAATAAAGGTTCTGGTGAGAGCGAGAAATGGTCTCAAGCATCATCACGGGCACGGAAATATGAATCCGGCAATGCAAATGGTGCGAAAAATGGAGGTCATAATACTAGGTGTATCATGATGGCCTGCGGGGGCAGAATACTAGGGGTATCAAATCAAATCAAATCTACAAGTGATATGTGACCTCAAAAATGGTTGAGATCACAAGTGTGAAAAAGTGAGCAAGGTTAATGACTTTCCCCCATGCTATGTGCATGGGGTTTGTGATTATGGATCACAGATGTGTTGGTTTGAACAATGGGTTCATTGACATGCTGAGATAGATGTGATGGGGAAGGTTCAAAATGATTGATCATGCCCCCTATCCCAGGGTCGAGGGATTCTATTATGCCCCTTGACTCATAGGTGTCAAGGTGGTGCTCTATGAGGGCAGGGTCAAGACCGGGCACTTCGGTATAGGACCAGGCAAAGACATCATGGAATTCTTTGAAAAGGTGTGTGTAGTCCTCAATCTCTTGTTTACTGCAGAATGCTCCTAAAGTAATGAGTTCAGGGACACGACCTGGAGCAGCAATATCAACTTGGATGACAGGTGAGATGTTGGCCATGTTGCCCTCCTCGAAGGCATCAAGAGCAGGGAGAGGGTCCTTGAACCAGTCAACCTTGGTGGGGAGGAAGTCTTTGGATTCGACCGCGTATTGGGTAGCGGTGCTAGAGGAAGACGCTTCTGGGATGAAATAGGAACGGTGGTGCATATCATCCCAAGGATAATCCGGGGCAGTTAGGGCCTCAAGAATCTCCTCATCAGTACGGAAAGTCTGTGTCGTCAAATCGGTTGACGAGGGGGTAGTGGAAGTGTTGGTTGAAGAGATCATGTAGATGATATTAACCTCTTCAGAAGGGGGAGAGACCGGGGGGTAGATCTCCTCAATGGTAGGTGGTGCCGTCTCAAGGTCCAGATTGTTCATCTCGTAAAGAGCCGCTCTATAATCCGGGAGATCGGGACAATGATGTGAATAGTGCCCGTAAATACCGCAGATGGCGCATGAGTGGTTGGTACGTAGGGACTTATCTTTAGGCTTAGGAGTAGGGTTGAGTTCGACAGTTGGGATGTTGGGGTCATCATCGAGCATTTGCATGTGCTTCTGTAATGCAGGTAACTGTGGGCATTGGTGGGTCGCATGGCCCAACTCGTCACACAGCGAGCATTTGGGAGGAGCACGAAACACTGGAGGGTTCTTGACTGTCTTGGGAGGTGGGACAGCAGTGTAAGGTTGTGGACCTCTGCCCCCAGTGGGTGGAGGAGGAGGAGGAGGTGTCGTGGAGGACGAAGAGGTAGAGACACCGGGAGGTGGCTGAGTAGTAGTAGCCATGGGTTGCACCGGCTGGAGGACGACATCAGGTGTCGGCGGGCGAACGGGAGGCGAAAGATACCATACAGGTAATCCCAAGGTTAACCCAGGGAGGCTAAGGGTAGCCATGACCGGGGCGCTTACTACTCCCGATGGAGGGACTAGAAAGGGGATCGTATGGATCGGTGTAACACCAATGTGGCTAGGTACCAATGGTGGTTTTGGCAACAAGGATGGTTGATTGTTAGGTGGTAGGATGTCATGGGACAAGGTACATAAGTCAGACATTTCGGGCGTAGATGACGGCGGAGGAATGGATTGAAAGGTGGAGGTCATCGGCGCGTCTGAGTAGACTCCAGGCCCCGTAGAGGAAACAAACGAGGTGGTGGCACTAGAAACAGGTTGTTCAACCATGGGGAGAACATTTTCCGGTGCCGCCGGAGCACTGGGATCATAGTAGGTGAGCTGGTCAATCTTAACCACGCGTCCTTCATGGGGGAACATCATGGTGCGAAAGACAGAAGAGGCAACCGCCCGCATGGAATACATGTAGCTGCGGCCAAGTAGAAGGTTGTAATCCAATTGGGAATTGATTACCTCTATGTCAATAAGGACTGTTTTACCACCTAACTGGACTGGAACGTTGGGGAGAAGGCCTTGGGGCTGGGCCGAACGACCGTCGTAGGCACGTAACGCAGTGGTGGACTGCTGGAGAGGAGGGGATCCTAGCTTCTGCCATACAAATGTAGACATAACGCATGTGGAAGCACCCTCATCGATGATGCACCGATGGATAACAAGATTCCTAACGGAGACTGTAACTTGGAAGGCTAAGCTGGAAGGTAGGCGTGGTTCAGACTGGTCTAAATCAAACGCCATCAAGTGTGAATCAGTTGGGTCAATCCCCCCGATGGCGGAAAGTAACGTCTTGCGCTGGGAAGGGCAGTTCTTCAAGACTTCCAACGCAGACATGGCTGCGGGAGATTGGGCTAGGTCGTCTACGATGTTGTAGTTTGACGCAGCGCGCGCGTTAGGGTTATTGTTGATTCGGCGAAGTGGGAAACGAGGTGCTTTCGCAGCGCCGTCTATGGGCGGCGGAGGTATACGTAACGCCTGATCGGTGGGATGGGCGTTAGTAGGTTTATCCGTGGGAGGGGCTTCAGAGGTGGAGCCATATTGGTTCCGACGGGTCTATAGGTTGACGTCAGCAGATGACATCATCAGTAAGTGGTGGGTACCTGAGTCAAACATGGGTTGATCAGGAGCATCGTAGGTGATCTGTTGTTGTTGGGGTTGCACGTTAGCTTGAGGGGCCAACGGCTGAGTGTTCACCACGCCTTGGGTCGGTAATGGGTTTTGCAGCACTAAAGGGGGTTGCTGAGGTTGGGGGGGGTTGGGTGGCGCTTGGGGGGCCGCATGCCCTTGGCGATGGGCCTCGTCAACCCAGAGCTGCCGAGCTCGCTCCAAGTGTGGGCAAGCATGGGTGTAGTGTCCATAGACCCCGCAAATAGAACAAGGGTGGTTTGTCCGCAAATTGGGGTTTTTGGCCTGCTTGGGCGGGCGATCAGGGTTTTGATTAGCGGGGGCCGCATTATTGTTGTCAGGGGGATTAGCCGGTTGACCAACTTGGTCTGCAGGTTGGTTATTTCCCCGATTACGGCCCTTGCCGCGGTTCTGTTGGCCCTGGTTACGTTGGTTATTCTGGTTTTGCTGCGGGTTATGTTGGGCGTAAACTTGCCCTTGGGCAGCAGGTGGATTTTGAGGTTGCGCAGGTGCAGGAGCAGGCTGCGGAGGATGATATGTAGGTTGAGGCTGAGCAGGTGCAGCAACTTGAGGGGATTGCTGATAGGACTGCGGAGCAGGTTGTGGATGTGCCGCAGGGGCTGCCTGGGGCGGATAATAAGCTGGTGGGGCTTGTGAAGGCGCAGGAGCCGGGGCGGTCTGCTGATGGTAGTAAGGCTGAGGGGCGACTGAAGGAGCATAAGCAGGAGTCGCATACCCAAAGCACTGAGGTGGACACGAAGGTCCATGGGAATGGTGATGTGTCATGGGAGCATACGAGTTGGTTGCTCCAGACTGTGAAGTAGCCCGCGACAGGTCGGGGCCAGGGGTAGGACGTGCTATAGAAAATGGTTGGGGATGCGAAGAAACACGGCCAATGATACCATCTGCAGCGTGGGATGCCCCCGGCGCATCATGATGGGAGGACTCGCCGCGAGGGGCGTCAGGTATAATGGTATAAAGGTAACCCGACTGGGCGTAAATGAGGTCGAACTGCTGTGCCTTAAGGATGGCCTCTTCTTCAGACTGGGGTCTTTCTGAAGCTACATCCTTAGCAATGACGGGAAGCAGGGACTTGAGGAACCAATCGAGGAAGATGCGGTCATCTAATTTAATCTTGCATAAGCTACGGCGTCGACGCCACTCATGGATGTGGTCCGTGATATGGGTAGCCGTGTTTTGTCTACAAGATAGAAGGATCTCAACGCCCGCGTCATAGCGGACAGGCAACTGGAAGAACTGCAGGAAGGTAGAGGCAAGGGAGGAAAATGTGGCGTGGGTCCCATGAGGCTGCTCAATATACCACTTGGCTGCAGAGCCAGTGAAGGTGCGCTGTAAGAGACGGAGGCGAACAGAGTCATCCACAATGGAGTTAGAGGAACACCATAGGTGGAAAGACATGATGTGGTTCTGTGGGTCCTCACCGGCCTTACCCTCGAATTTAGGGATGTCAGAGGGTAGTTTGGTAGGCATATGAGGCCACATAGGGTCGTGTCGAATAGGATCATTGGTCAATCTGGCCAGGTCAGGTAGGTTGAGGCTAGCCATGAACGGCAAACTGGAAGAAGGCTGTGACACAGTAGTGCTGTGGACCAAGTTGGGGCCAGTGCCCCCAAGTGGAGGGACAAGATTTAGGGTGGTGCCCCCAAGTGGGGGAACTGAGGTAGTGGAGGATGGTCCAGCACCACCATGGGTAGTGTGAGCCACTGATGTAGTGGGGATAGGTATTCCCGCTGTGGGAATAGGTACCGTGAGGGGAACGGTAGATGGTTGCCCCATGGAGGGCATACCAAAAACAGGTGTAGTAACTGGTGTAGTGGTGGATGTGCCACCAATGGTCCCTATGGCAAATGGAGTGGAAGTCGTACCAGCCATGGGGCTAGTAGGGGCAGTATAAATAGGGTTCTCAGACTCTTCGTCAGAATCAGAGGTAAAGTAAGGTGCGTCACTATCTGGTGACGGAGACCTACGTCGCTGACGGGTGGAGTCAAGTGACAAGGCTCTAGATCTGTGATGAGTGGTATCAACGGACAATGATCGGAATCTATGACGAGTGGTGTCGAGAGAACCGTGCTGTGGGGGCTCGCCCCTGAGGCGCCGAGAATGTCTCGGGGACTCAATGGTGACAGATGGTGTCTAAATCTCTGTGGGTTGAGGTGAGTATAAAAACAGCTCAAAAATCCTAATGCAACCGAGTGTGCAGAAGGAGAGCTAAAAAGCAAGGCACTCAGGCCAACAACCAACTCAAAACACCCACTGCAACAGCTGTGCTACAATAGGTGGAGTAACAACAAAGATGGTCAGAATACCAACAAGCAGCAGGTTTCCTAAAAAAGAAAAATGGTGGACTCACTAGACCAAAGGGAGGTAAAGGAGCATGCAAACACCTAACTAAAAGTATTCTGACTTAACTAAACATATCCTCTGCAAGGTGATGAAATCCAAGTCAGACAATATGAGTAGGAAAGCCAAGTGGCTATGATATCCCCCTACCGGGAGGGACACCGGGTAGTCAATCCTAGAAGAATGGCAACTAAGATACCCCGTTCATGACACGTCCAGAAAGGTGAATCTGCCGTTTAGTTCGTTGACCGCAATACCCCTATACAGGGATATCCCGCGAACCGCGAAAGGTAGCCCTTCGGTTACTGAATGGAGTGCGGTATTCCACTCAGGCCTCCGGAACCAGTCTCCCGACTTCAACCCTCCTAAGGGAGAGGCCCTCTGATAAACTGGTCGTGACCGTGCCATAAAGTACTAGGGGATTTTGGTTCCCTAGTTGGACAACAACTATGTCTCAAGTGAAATAACCAAGGGGTGTTATTGGAAGCCTATCCCCCTGATCCTACCTAACTACAATGATTCTTTTGTGTTCCCCAAGTGGGGTTAGAATGTTGGTTTAGTTAGGTACTTTTTAAGGCTCACTTGATTTAATGTGACAGAGTGTGTGCTCGTGAGGTGTTGAACCCAAAAACAGAAGTGCCACAAGGGAGGGCAACTTCCAATCTATCAATAATGCTGAAATTGATTCTTTTAATTTGCAAAATTTTCTGAAATAAAAATACTGAAATTTTAAAAAGATTCTGTAAAAGGAACAGAAATTATGTTGCAGAAAGGCTGTAAGGAAGTAGGCTGCAGGTGGGACAGAGGGCTGTTCAAATGCAGAAAATATTGCAGCAAGAGGGGCTGGGCTGAAAAACAGAAAAAGAGCAGAAATCAGACCGCGGGTCTGTGGCGGGTCAGAACAGGCCGACCGCGGGTTTGAATGAAACAGCGGCGGTCAGGTCGCGGCTATCGGGCCAATAGTTGCAGTCGGGACGCAGGAAACAGGGGAAAAGGCACAGTCGGGTCGCGGCTATCGGGCCAACAGTGGCAGTCGGGACGCAGGAAAACTGGAAAAAGACACAGTCGGGTCGCGGTAAAATGGCTAACAGGCGCAGTCGGGACGCGCGAAAGAGGCAGGAAGCCGCAGTCGCGACGCAGGAAAAAGGCCGACAGGCGCAGTCAGATCGCGGCAAACAGGCTGATTAGCCACGGTCGGATCGCAGGTAACAGACTTGAATCCGCCGGCAGAGCGTCGGAAGCAGTCTGAGAGCCACGGTCGGATCGCGGGTAAAGACCTGAAAGGCGCGGTCGGGACGCGACTGCAGAGGAAAAAGACGCGGTATGCAGCGGCCGAAAGGGACAGCCGAAAGAAAAAATTTAAAAAAGGAAACCAGAAATTCGAAAACTAGCGGAGTCGCCAAAACTGTAGCTAGGGTTTTACCCCTAGCTTGTGCCAATGAGCACCTACTAAGGAGAATGGACTCCTTAGTAGCAGTTCAGTATATTAAACTAATTATGCAATAAACAAAACATTAAATTATTTCTAATACAAGCATGAAGCATAAACACCAAAATGAAAGAATGTCTTTGTATTGATGTTACCTTGAGTGTCAAGGTTGGTGAAGCCCTTTGCAGTGTCCAAGAGGATGCTCCAAGCTTCTGAATGCTCCTTTCTCCTTCTCCAATGTTGGGGATGGGCCAAAGGTGGCTCTCAAGGTGAAAATAGTTCAAAGGTGAACTAGGGTTTCGAGAGAGATTTTGGCAGAGTAAGGGTGCTTGTGATTGTGGATATGGAATAAGGGATCTCCATCACCTATTTATAGTTTTTTGGTGGTGGAGTGCTGACCCATGGTTTTGGGAAACACATGGTTTTGGGCAGCTGTATAGGGTTTTTTCCTCCTTTTCCTCATTATTTTATATTTTTTATTCCTTTTTAGGGGATTTTTGCTATTTTTGGAGGAAAAGGGGGTTTTTTAGCCTTTTTTAGGCTATTTTGAGGGTTTTTTGGCCTTTTGGAGGCATTTTAGGCCTTTTGGAGGCTTTTTAATGGGTTTTTGGGGATTTTTAATGGAAATATGGTAGGAAAATGGACAAATGAGTCACATAATGTGGTAAATGAGCTAGTGAGCACTTTTTGGGTGTTAACAAACTTGATTTTCTTTTTTAGAATAACCTAATCCATTTTTGTTACTCGGATTTCTTTGTGCAGTTATAATTTCATCTAATATTTTAGAATTGTTTTCATATTTGTTTTGAACAAATTTTGTATCGAGTTCTTTCCTTAAGTGGATTATTTTTGCTTCCATTTTTTCACAAATTAATTGTTTTTCTCTAAGAGATTCCTATAGCTTATCTTCTATCCTATTTTCTTCTTGAATTTTCTGTTTCAGATTGCTCATGATTTTCTTCATCTTCTTTTGCTTTTGTTCATGCTCTTCCTGCTGTTCAACTATAACCCTTTTCAACTGTCCATATTTATTTTTGTATCTTTTCATTTCATTCAAAGCACTGAATAGTTCTTTTTCCATGTTAACCTCTATTTCATCTTCTGACTCTTTTTCATGCTTACTTTCTTCTAGATCACTAGATTCTTCAATACCTAGAAAGAGGACCTCATCATCACTGTGTAATACCCCCAATTCGACCCTTAGGATATATTAGCCTTTAATGTAAATAATGTGTACATGTGATGTATGTTTTCCTAGCGTGGAGCTCAAGGCCAAGGCCCCGCTAGTGAAAGACGAATTTTATTTAAAGGGCAAGTATTTGATATTTTGATACCATGTGCTCTTAAGCCATGGAAATTGTAATAGGATGTAAATAGACATCAGGCAATATAAAATGTTCAAAGCTGGCTACGGAGGCAACGAATGAGAAGGGGCCACGTGTATCCACTAGGGAGTGGTGAGGGGGCTATGGGAGTGACCCATAGGTTGCCATTTGTCATTATGTGAACCCATTGACTTCCTTAGGTGACATTAATGCCAATTGTAAGGAAGTGGTTGAGATTTCAGCCCATGACTTTGATGGAGTATGGGCAGCCCTGAAATTCGTATGGGAAGGTATGGGCTCTTTTGACTTGTCCCACAAGTCAATCTACATCTTGGGGGTTGCTCCATACTTATCCCCATTCCATTGTGGAAGTATGGGACATCTTTGCCCACCCAAAAACGAGCTCCCAACAGGGAGAAAACCGAAAATCGCGACTGTGAGAGAACCCACGTTTTGGGAAGCCAAAAATGTCCCGATTTGGTATTGGACAGTGAAATCCAATGGGGGATCCATTGGTAGGAACCTTGGGGCGAATTTGGGAGCAATAGCTACCCCAAAAGCCATGGGAAAACCCAGTTTTAATGGCCCAGAAAATCAGTGACGGATTTGGGTTGTTTGTGACAGATTTGTGAGTAATCCGATTGTGGATGTATGAATAGAGGATGGGATTGCTGAGTCTAGCTTAAAGGGTATGTGGCTCTGGGATTGAGCTCAATGGACTAGCATCCTCCTCCATCTCCTATTGCATGCTTGAGAAACCCAACCGTGTGTTGGCTTAGCATGGCTATCTGAGTGAAACCCTGACTGTGAGTGAGCCATCTAGTCCTCCTTAGTGGATACACAGCCCAGCTCGGGGGTGATCTCTCAGCTGAAAGAATACAGGCTGGACAGAGATCTATGGTTGGGTGGAACGTTGCTCTCACGTAGCCAGTCGTTTGGACCATTATAATTCGAGATAAGTATTCTTGATGTTAATTCTATGCCCTGCAAGCATTTTAAATAATGACTGTTGTTTATATGTTGAATGCATGATGAAACTGTGTGCCTATGTAATGTTTAAATTCCGCTGCGTTTATGTTGAATTGAATCTGCATACATAAGTTTCAAAATGTTAGGAATTTATGTGCAAAAATATTGGGGCTAAATTTACAAAAGCCCGGTATGTTGTTAATGTTTCCTTCCCTGTTGTTCTATGGAGAAGGGGACGTTACAGAGTGGTATCAGAGCCCTAGGTTCAACACTACGGCTGTTGGGCCCTTCACAGAAATATAAGTCATTGTGTGTGTACATGCATTTTATATTTGGAACAAAAATGCATTAAAGAAACCTCAAGATTGCATGACTGTTTGGGGATTTTTGCAAGTTGATTGCATTGTTTGCATTGATGGCATTTTATGAAATAGAGAAAGGAGCATGCGCAACCTCTGCCATCTTATGTTGTTTTGTTGTTTTGTTGTTGTTATTAATTGTTGTGCATAGGAGATGATGCATCATGTACTTGAGACCTTGATTAATGATGAATGACCATGATGCTTGAATGCATGAACTTGAATGTTGAGCATGGTTGGAAATGAGTTCTGTTTGTTAATTTCCTGAATAAAAGCATGAACAGTCAGTTGTTAGGAAAGCTTGCAAATTACGCCCTTGTACTCATGCGTTTCCTTGCCCATGATTGTTGGTTGCTTGGAGATTAATTGTGAATACATTGGTTGGATTGTCGAATGTTAAATGAATGAAAGATTTCAAATTTTCCCTAAGTCTGTTTGAAAAATCTGTTTAAGTCTGTTTCGGAAAGAATTCCCGAATGTCTTCCGCAGTTGCGGAAGCATTCGGCGAATTGCTTCGAAACTGCGGAAGCATTCCGCGAGTTTTTCCGCAGCGCGGAAGAGTTCGGGAAGTCGCCCGAAATTTGCGGAAGGAATTCCCTTCCGAAGTTGCGGAAGGAATTCTCTTCCGAAATTTGCGGAAGGATTCCGCGAGTTGTCCCGCAACGCGGAAAAATTCGGTGAAATGCTCCGAAAAACTGAAAAATTTTCTAAGTGTCGGCGTCGAAAGGAATTTTCGGAAGGAATTCCCTTCCGAAATTGCGGAAGGAATTCTCTTCCGAAATTTCAGAAGGATTCCGCGAATCGTTCCGAAACGCGGGAGAATTTGGCGAGCCGTTCCGAAGTTGCGGAAGACTTCGGCGAGTCGTTCCGCAACTGCGGAAGACTTCGGCGAGTCGTTCTGCAACTGCGGAAGACTTCGGCGAAGCGCCCCGCAATTGCGGAAGACTTCGGCAAAGCGCCTCGCAACTTCGGAAGGCTTCGGCCAAGCGCCCCGCAATTGCGGAAGGCTTCGGCCAAGTGCCCCGCAACTGCGGAAGACTTCGGCGAAGCGCCCCGCAATTGCGGAAGACTTCGGCAAAGCGCCCCGCAACTGCGGAAGGCTTCGGCGAAGCGCCCCGCAACTGCGGAAGGCTTCGGCCAAGCGCCCCGCAATTGCGGACTCAGAATGCGATGATTCCTGTGGGGCTCGGAGGCCATTGACGAGGGCCATGAAAAGACCAGTGAAGACCCCTAGCCCATTACACTCCGATTTGACAGAAAATGGATAATCGTGACTTTTGAAGGACGGAGTCCCGAGGATTGACGGAAGGCCAGGTTAAGCTGAAATTTATACGAGGCAGTCATGAAGCAGGCACGATGTTAAGTTCAGAATCTTGGAGCCAAACTCCAAAGGATGTGGAGTCGGGGTGATCAAGAAGGCCAAAAAGCACTGTTCCGGGCCACTTTTTCGGGATTTTGAAAAGCTTGTGGGCAGTAAAGGTGACCCTAGATGTGGGAATCAGAAATTCTACTGAACTAGACATTTCATATTCTCATTAAGACGGACAGCTTCCGTTAGACGAATATTTTCCAGAAATGCACCGTTTGGGAGATAGCCGTTTTTGGCCCAAAATTTGGAATTTTGGAAAAATGTGAAAAGTAAGAAGTAGCAAAATCCAGAAATTCATAGAAGATGAATGGTGCATCAGAATTGATATCCATGAATTGCTGAGTGTTCCTTGTTATATGGAATAACTTCGCCCGATAGATAAGTTTTTGTGATTCCTCATAGATTTTCTTCCACAGGTGGCTGAAGTTGGCATTCGGGACCAAAATGCAACTGCGTAAAATGTGCAAAACTGAAGTGAAAGTTGTCATTTTTGAAGGGATGCAATTTCCGCACCTGATGTCAGAATGGAGCATGAAGACAGGCATTGGAAAGCTTGTCCAGCAGGGAATAATGATGCATGACCAGAGTTTGAATGAGGTCTACAGATATCATAGTTATTTAGTGCAGAAGAGTGCCAGCGGCTGTTTTGACAAACAAATTGTGTTGTCAATGTGGGCAATTTCTACAATTGCATGATATGGAAGAGAAATTCCATGATACAAGGAGGGATCGAAAAGGGAATTATTCCTTAAACCCCTGTTTGTTATCATACTTATAATTATGAAATTGTCATATGGCATAAAAATGTTAAAAATGTAAGGGATTACATAGATGTATATGCACTAGATGACATCTTAACAAACATTGCATAGTGCATATGGAAATGCTTGTGCATGAATGAGATATTGCATATTGGTAAAAGAATGAAGTCTGCATATGCAATGAACCGCTAATAGAGAATATTGTGGTTGATAATCACTATTGATGTTGGTATTGGTTGTAGGACCAAAGATAACAAAGAGCATGGCTAAACATGTTGGGGATGTTGTTGCATGAAGCCAGCAACCTTATGCAGAAAGGATGGTGCAACAAATCTATGATCATAAAGTTGGAAAAAGGACCGAGCAGCCTTGGTAAGAGGCCAACTGAGCAGGTAACATCAGGCGATGTTAATGGTAACCATGCAGGTAATGATTATTGGTGCCAAATTGCAGGAATGTTGAAAGAGGATTTGGTAAGATCTCTTCAACTATGTTTGAGCTATGTTGAGTTAGTTGGCATGTGATATTGAATATCGATTGGGACTGTTAACCTACCCGGCTTAGTGAGGTGTGGGTAAGTGAAGGAAATGATCCTTACACCCTATGACTGTTTAGAAATATCAATGCATTCATATGAATCTATATAATTCCATGTGTATGTTGGTTATGTGCTTAATAACCAAGGCAAGTGAGGATTGGTGGTCCTGATTATGGTAATGCAAGTTTTATGAGATGGTCATGCTTCGATCATGATATGATTGAATGCATAGTACTCATGAAACAATGCAAGGTAGCATTGAGTAGATGTGCATTAAGAGATTTTATAAATCTTGTGATGCATTGTATGAATGCATAGGGATGATGCATATGTTATTGCAAAATAAATAATGAATGAAATGACGAATTAATGATAATTCTAGGATCAATTCATGAGTTGTTGTGAATGCAAAATAGTAAGTGCATGAAGAGCCCAATCATGATTGATGGGCTGCTAGAATACTTTGTGGAAGGACAGAGTTGTATGAATGATATGACTGTGAAATAATGAGTATTTACGATTTAGTTAAGCTGCATGGATAATGTGACTATGTCTTGAAAATTCTATTATGATAATGACGCATATATAGAAGTTTATATATATATTTTGTTGCATTTCAAATGTTAACAGCTGAAGGTGTTTTGAATTATTGAGTGTTATAATTCTGAGATCACTTCAGTGACTGTTGTGACAATGAAATGATAATATGCATAGATACTCACGACATGTTTGGCTGATTGAAGTTTTAGTTTCCGGTAGGAAGGTCTTACATATGGATGTGAGGATAAGTCCATAGTGGAGACCGGGATCTACCACATGCAGAAGCCAAAGTTATGAGAAGGTTCTCATGGTTGAGAGCTCTAAGTTCTGTTAGTAAGAACAGTTGTAAATATCAGATTTGTAAATGTTTCGGATTTGAAATTTTACTAATGACTGTTTGGCTTATATGAAAATGTGTCAGGAGGACATGCTGTAAGTGGATGCTCATGTATGGCAGCAGGCATAATACCATAATGGGTAGAGGGGTGTCACTTACAGGAGCCAAACAATATGAGGATAGCCTCATGGATAAGAAAGCCAATTCCTGTAGTAGACAGAGTTGCAAATTCATCTTGAATTTAATTATTAGTACCATGGATTGGTTATGGAACAACCGGATTTGAATTGTATTGATTAAATGTTGCTAACTGTTTGGCTGTTTAATAAGTGTGCCAGGGAGACACATTGCAATAAGACCGATGGAGAGGTCCTACAGAAGCCAAACTTCATGGGAAGGGATTCCATGATTTGAAAATGGGTTTCAGGTGAAATGCCATAAGACATTATTAATGTTTCATCTGCACTACATGATTGGTAAACAATATGAGTGGGATGGTGAAGAATATGTCAGTAAGACATATGAAAGATATGTAACATCAAAAGGAATTGGGATGGCCAACCGAGGGACTGTCAACTCAGAGAAGGAGCCTCCATTCCTCATTAAAGAAGAGAAATAACATCTGCAAAATGGATAAGTTTTCCATAAACCCTGAATGATATATATATATCTAATTATTAGAGTTAATATGCAGAGCATGTTTTGATTTTATTTCCATCATGAAAGACTGCTTGAAGTATGATTAGGACCTTCATAGTTCACATCAGTAAGGAGTGCATGCCTTTCTGGTGCTGAGTTATGTTAGGGACGCCAATATTGACTACGCCTTAAGGGAATGGACTCATTCCTGGTGTTTCAAGGTTGGATAGTGAATGTTATGAAATATGTTTACAATTCTAGGGCAGCGATACTAATGAGCTTGCTATCCATTTTGTGTGGACAGATTATACATATGAAATTCAGTGCCGCACATTAAAGGGAAAAGTGAAGAAAAGAATACTCAAGAGGACGGTATGAGCAGTGGTAACCCTCGTGTAGGGTGAGTGGGTATCATGAGGCCATGATAGCCTGCAGTTAAGAAAGTCACCTAAAGAATTCCTTAATGGAACTGCTGGCTTACATAAGAGAAGAAGTGCCACCCTTGTGTGGGTGAAGAATTGTTATGCGCATTGAGGGATTGTGATACCGTGAAAGGATGATGCAAGCCTAAGGCAGAGTAGTGGAGCCTTGACCTGTAATGTTCGGTGGTGCAGTTACCTTCCATTGGTCGATGACCCATACGTATGTGTTGGCTCGGAAATGGAGAGGGCCAACCAGGTATGGGACTGGTTGGGCACCACCAAATGCTTGGTAAACCCAGTCGGCGTGAAGGTGTACTGGTAGGGCATTAGTTATTTGATGATTTGGAACAGCCTGCGTGCTGGCCAAACATCTTAGTCCGCAGGAGGATCCCAAGGCTTATAAAGTAAAAGCAGGACCCTGTGGACCAGAGATGAAATGCACAGTACAGATAAGTATTCATTTTCATTCATTTCTTATTTGAAATAATGAAGGTTTCAAGCATAAAGCTTGTAACAGTGAACTGATGCATTATTGTTTCTTTGTTGGAAACCTTGGTCAATACAGGAAGCAAGGACCCTGAAAGAACTAAAAGTTGCTTGGTAAATCCAGAAAGTGGCTGGTTGAGCGAGATTATTGATGATTTGGAGCAGCCTGCGTGCTGGCCAAACATGTGAGATTATTGATGATTTGGAGCAGCCTGCGTGCTGGCCAAACATGCGAGATGGTTGATGATTTGGAGCAGCCTGCATGTTGGCCAAACATACAAGGCTATTTGATGTTGTGGAGCAGCCTGCGTGCTGGACAAACATACAAGATTGTTAGATGTTGAGGGGCAGCCTGCGCGCTGGCCAAACACCCAAATCCATAGGCGATTCCAAGGCTTGTAAAGCAAGGAAGGACCCTATGGAATAAAGTGAAGACATCTAGTGCAGATAAGTATTTGGTTATCTTGTAATTTCTTGCTTATGAATATACATGTGTATATGATTTGGTTATGGTTTCCTATGAAAATAAACTAAACATGTGAATTAATTCAATGTTTGAGTGTAGGTATTGTTGGAAGTAATGACTATGGAAGCATCTTAAGGATGCGAGTGGACATGTAACCACCCTAAAGAGCTCAGCATGAGCAGTAATGAAAGATGGAGCTAGTAGAACGGTGTGAGTTCTAGCAGCCAAGAGTTTGACCAACCAAGTGGAGGAACTCCATGGTTGAAAGATCTGGAATAGACCATAGACACTACGTGTCATAGCCGAGAAGGGCAGGTCGAGCATTCACATGAAGTGAAAGAGGACAGGAGCATGAAAACCACAATGGTGGTGTGGGTTCCAGAATGGAACAAGACTAAGAGGAGAAACTCTTACTGCTCCCTCTCTTTCCTTTTTTTGATGCATTTATAAAATTGCTGAATGCATGCATGACTGAAATTAAAAGTGTGTTTATTTGATTAAAGTGAATTGTGAATGCTAATTAATGAATTTCCTGTGAATGGATGAACATGAAGGAATTCATGTGTATGTTGGGCAAGCATGAGAAGTGTGGAAGTCTCATGAGTAAAGCATGGACTATCCATGTCAACTGGGGAAAAACCATTGACTGATTTTTAATGTTTGGGTTATGCTTGGCCTAACAAGAATTGTAATGATAAATTTCACAGGTGGAAATTGAATCGATTGGTTGCAGCCGGTGCAGGAAAGTGTTGCTAAGTGAGCAAAGTGCGGTCAGTTGTTTCCATTGACCATGGCAGCAGACCAAGGGCTATTAGAATTAGCTGGAAGTCTTCTTCAAACAATTGCCAAGACCCAAGAAAATCTTGGAGAGATGCTCAAGATGCAAAAGCAGCAGAACGAGATGAACCACGAGGTCTTGCAGGACACTCTTCGTCTGCAGAAAGAGGTAAAAAGCATTATGAAAGCAATTAGCAAGGGAGAGAAAAGTGGATCAATGAAGAAGCATTCATCCAATCGTCTGGCTAAGAAACGCTCCAGGTGGAAAGATTCAAAGGAAATTGAGCAGGTAAAGATGAAGCAACCAGTGAAGTGTTGGAAATGTGGAGGGGATCATTGCCTCCGTAACTGCCCAACAAGAGAACCTCAAGAAGGTAGCAGCCATAAAGTTTTCAGACTTATGGATGAGCTGGAAGATCCGAATCAGCAGGAGCAGTTCGTAAAGATCAAAGGACTTGGTCCTGAAAGTTCAAAGTAAATGATAGAATGCAGAGCAGATCTGCAAAGTTTTTGAAGTCTTGGATATGTGTAAATTGTATATGTATGCCTAAGTTTTGGAACACCGAGGACGGTGTTGTTCTAAGGGGGAGGGGAATGTAATACCCCCAATTCGACCCTTAGGATATATTAGCCTTTAATGTAAATAATGTGTACATGTGATGTATGTTTTCCTAGCATGGAGCTCAAGGCCAAGTCCCCGCTAGTGAAAGTCGAATTTTATTTAAAGGGCAAGTATTTGATATTTTGATACCATGTGCTCTTAAGCCATGGAAATTGTAATAGGATGTAAATAAACATCAGGCAATATAAAATGTTCAAAGCTGGCTACGAAGGCAACGAATGAGAAGGGGCCACGTGTATCCACTAGGGAGTGGTGAGGGGGCTATGGGAGTGACCCATAGGTTGCCATTTGTCATTATGTGAACCCATTGACTTCCCTAGGTGACATTAATGTCAATTGTAAGGAAGTGGTTGAGATTTCAGCCCATGACTTTGATGGAGTATGGGCAGCCCTGAAATTCGTATGGGAAGGTATGGGCTCTTTTACATTGTCCCACAAGTCACTCTACATCTTGGGGGCTGCTCCATCCGTATCCCCATTCCATTGTGGAAGTATGGGACATCTTTGCCCACCCAAAAACGAGCTCCCAACAGGGAGAAAACCGAAAATCGCGACTGTGAGAGAACCCACATTTTGGGAAGCCAAAAACGTCCCGATTTGGTATTGGACAGTGAAATCCAATGGGGGATCCATTGGTAGGAACCTTGGGGCGAATTTGGGAGCAATAGCTACCCCAAAAACCATGGGAAAACCCAGTTTTAATGGCCCAGAAAATCAGTGACGGATTTGGGTTGTTTGTGACAGATTTGTGAGTAATCCGATTGTGGATGTATGAATAGAGGATGGGATTGCTGAGTCTAGCTTAAAGGGTATGTGGCTCTGGGATTGAGCTCAGTGGACTAGCATCCTCCACCATCTCCTATTGCATGCTTGAGAAACCCAACCCTGTGTTGGCTTAGCATGGCTATCTGAGTGAAACCCTGACTGTGAGTGAGCCATCTAGTCCTCCTTAGTGGATACACAGCCCAGCTCGAGGGTGATCTCTCAGCTGAAAGAATACAGGCTGGACAGAGATCTATGGTTGGGTGGAACGTTGCTCTCATGTAGCCAGTCGTTTGGACCATTATAATTCGAGATAAGTATTCTTGATGTTAATTCTATGCCCTGCAAGCATTTTAAATAATGACTGCTGTTTATATGTTGAATGCATGATGAAACTGTGTGCCTATGTAATGTTTAAATTCCGCTGCGTTTATGTTGAATTGAATCTGCATACATAAGTTTCAAAATGTTAGGAATTTATGTGCAAAAATATTGGGGCTAAATTTACAAAAGCCCGGTATGTTGTTAATGTTTCCTTCCCTGTTGTTCTATGGAGAAGGGGACGTTACACACTGTCACTCGCCTCAGATGAACTGTTGTCTTCTTCTTCTTCTTTTGAATAGTAGTTCTTTTTGTATTTTTTCTTATAGTCGAATTTTCCTTTTTTCTTGTATTGTTTACTCTTGTCATCTTCATCCTCAGAGTCTTTCTTGGGATAACGACACTTGGATTGAAAGTGCCCAATTTTGCCACAGTTAAAACATTTGAAGGGAATCTTGCCTTTATACTTTCCTGACCCCTTCTGAAGTTTCTTGATAAAATTGGCTTCTTCCACATCATGTTCTTCAGTGTGGTCAATCTGAGTGTTTTGCTTTTGATTCTTTATTTTCTTGGTCACTTTGAAGGCTGCTTCTCCTTTGGAAGTATTATTTTGTCCTGTTCTCATCTCATACGCAGTGAGAATTCCATGTAGTTGATCCATTGTCTAGAGATCAAGATCATCTTGTTCCTCTAAGGTGGATATTTTTGAGTCATACTTCATGGGCAGTGTCTTTAGCACTTTTTTAACCACTTCTTTTTCTTTTAATTTTCCTCCAACCCCTCTAATGGCATTGACTACCTCATCTATTCTTAGAAAGTATTCCCCAACATTCTCTTCCTCCTTCATTTTAAGACTCTCAAACTGCCCCCTATATGTCTAAAGCTTGAATTCATTAACTTTAGATTCACCTTCATAGATAATATTTAACTTCTCCCAGGTGTGTTGGAGAAAACTCACTATGGCTTGGGAGAGACCAACACAGACAGATGACTACCAGAAATCAACTTAATTCTCAGAACTATGCTATATAAATGACAATGCTAAGATAAGGAAGAAGATAACCAATCTCGATCCAAACATTTGATGTAGATCCCCGTTGGAGCTTTTCAATCCATGCACTTGAATCTGCAAATTAGTCTTGATAGCCAATATACAACAAGTACATATAATATATAAATGGCATTAACATCATTAATAGCAATGGTCCATGATATAACAAGTAAATGCAACCCAATGTAAGATAAAAAAACATTTACAACATCAATGGACAGGAATATGAGTATTTCTATTAATAAACAAGAAGAAGTACAAAGTGATACGACTTCTTGTTGGCAACCAATCTGAACCAAGATCTGGATCAATCCACTTGTGCCTCCACCACTTCAATCCTCCATGAATGGAAAACTCAAACTAGATAGGAGTTTGGAAGGTGAACATAAAGGGTTCACAACTACAAGAATCAATGAGTGTAGACTCAAGATAGGGCAAAAATAAACTAGAGTTCTCTTGCTCTTCGTTGGGTCCAGGAAATGCCTCTTTTTGGCTACCTCTATTACACCTTTTTTCCCTAATTCCATCATCTTTTCATGAGTTATATCCATGTCTTTCCAGATCAATCTATAACATTGACAAGTATAATGTGCTATTACTTTATTTGTTTTTATGCCTAAGATTGTTAAAGATTGTGGATCTTAGTCCTTGGTTTATACTAATTTATGTGACTTCATTTAGCCAAGGTCTAAAAGCGCAGGTGTATCAGCCCAGCAGTGCCAGTTGTGACTCTTCAAGTGTCAACTCCTCATATTCCAAGGGACAGCGCATCCTCCACGCAAGGTGTAACAGATTTCCATTGTAACAGATCCTATTGAAGAAGAGCCTAGCTGCAACAGATAGGTGGCATTCCAGTTGTCGAGTCTGTTGATACAATTGCTATCGGGACATCAACATCCTTCAGAATTAACAGCACTGTTCAACACGATGTATCAATTAGCTGTAACTGCGCAGCATGAAGATCATACATCTTCATTGCTGCGCGATTTTTGTGGATCTGAAACTGTCTTTCTTTTGTATAAATTCCAGAAGGCTCTCGTAGCCTGGGGTTGGACAATCATTACTTGTGTAAGCTATAACAGAGCATTGAGACTCGCAATCTTCCATTAATAATATGAGAGCAGAGTTCTTCACTTCTGTGTTTTAATTAGCTGTGACTCTCGGCGTCATTGTTGGAAGGCCAGGGCCCGCCTTCTCACAGAGATAGCCGATTTAACTAGGTAGAATAGTTTAATTTAATTTATGTTGTGTGGTGTGGAATGTTGTAGACATTGCTGGTAGCTGTAATAGAGATTAGCTTCTTTGATGGTAGTTTACAATTGCATTTTAAATAGCTATAGCAGAGTGGTGTGACAGTTGACTGTGTAGGATAATTTAATTAATTGCATGTGTGTTTTAATCAGCTGTGACAGCCAAGCTCTATCCCAATCAATTTGTAGTTATTTATGCTTTCTAGGACTTCCAGTAATCATCAGTAGAGTTCAAGATTGTATTTCAATTCTGGTTGTTGTTGTATCTTTAATTGCATACATAGATTAGACAGATAATGATAGAGTTACAGTAGTCACTGGATGGATCATTTTGGTAAAGGTTGAATGCTGTAGTTTGATGATCATAAGGATTTAACTTCTTGCAAAAGTAATCTAGTTTCATTTCATTATTAGATCATTAACTTTATGGATTGATTCTGTAAGAAGGATTGTTTCAATTGGGATTTGTAGATGTGTGAATTAGATTAGTTTGCTTAGGGAATGAGCTGGTTGAGCATCTAAGTAGGATCATTACTTACATTCATTAATTAACTTCTTAATCTGTTTATGCATAGACTGTGCTTATTACCCTTGAAATAAAATACCTTCCTTGGTTTGACAATTTATATTGATCATTCTGTGTGTTAGTTTTGATTAACTGACATATGGAGTGCCCAACATTTTGGCGTTGTTTCCAGGGATGGTAATAGATAGACATAGTTAGTAGTTGGTTTCATTTGATTTGATTTTAGTTCAATTTTTACACTATGCGTGAATACAAGAAAAACAAATCGGGAACCCCCTTTGAATACTAACATTGCAGGTGGAAGAGGCTGAGGTCGTAATGCAGGTTAGGGAAGACACACATATATTGATGAGATAATTGCTAAAGCTGATTCTTCCACTAGACCACAGTGGAACTCTACAGGCAGGGGAAATTATGTTCCTCCCAATCTTGAACATTCAGCATCCACAGTGGAGAATACAATGGGACCTTCAACTCCTATTGCAGAAAGTAAACCTCCTGAAGATAAGGGAAGTGCTGTAGGTGTAAGGTTTGCCGTTACACCAAAACCTGTAGATGTTGATGAACATTTGAAACCAAGCACAAGGTCCTATTACCAAGAGTGGCGGTTAGTCCACATTTTTATATTCCCAAAGGTGCGGCGATTATACCATGCAGTTGTACCGATACTCCAACACCCCTCCTCCGGCATAGCTCGGGGGAATTGAACCTGAGACCTCAGCTCTGATACCATGTAAGGTTTTTTGTTACACCAAAACCTGCAGATGTTGATGAACATTTGAAACCAAGCACAAGGTCCTATTACCAGGAGTGGCGGTTAGTCCACATTTTTATATTCCCAAAGGTGCGGCTGTTATACCATGCGGTTGTACCGATACTCCAACAGTAGGTGCACCAGATAGAGAGGATATTTATCATATTGACGGAACTAGAGTTACTAAAGAGGTGTGGTTGGATACTCGCAGAATAGCAGAGGAAGAAAGAAGGAAAGAAGAAGAGAGGAGAAAAGAGGAAGAAGCTAAAGCAGAGGAAGAACGCATAAAAGAGACTATTGAATTTTGGACCAGAACCATGGCTGGTAGAGAACAGGGGGGTGAGAATGAACATGAGGACCGTCGGGAGGAAGAAGGAGAAAACAATCAGCCTGGTAATATTGTGGCTACATTGGAATTCCCCATCCTTCAGACACCTGGAGCATCTCCTATGAAGATCATTTCACCATCAGTGCTCCCTAATTTTCATGGTAAGTCCTCTGAGGATCCTGATGAGTTTCTTTTTGAGTTTGATATCCTCTGTCGCAGCTATGATTACACTTCTAGTGCTCAGAAGCTGAAGCCATTCCCATCCACCTTGAAAGGAAATGCTATGCTTTGGTTCATGAGTTTGGGTCGTGAGACCATTGCTACCTGGGACCAAATGAAGAGCACCTTCCTTTCTAAATATCAAGAATATTGCAGAACTAGAGATAGGAAGGAAGAATTGTTCAAGATGGTTCAAAAGGATGAAGAGAGTTTGGAATACTTTGTGGAGAGATTGTTGTACAATTTGCAAAGATCTGGTCATTTGAGATTGGCAAGGATGTGCTCAAGATCATCTTGATAAGAGGAATTAGGGAAGATTGCCTTGACATGTTGAATCTGCTTGGTAAAGGGGATATCTCGAAGGAACCTTTTGAAAATAGTGTTGAATTATGCCGAAGGTACTCCAGGGGATCTTCCAGAACTAGCAAACGAGACAAGGATCGAGACCAGGGTTTCTTCACTAGGACTCAGATGTCAGCTAGCAGAGGTGCCACTCGAGCAGAAATAGGAAACCTACTAGAGAACTTTAAAACAGACATGATGAGTTCCCTATCCTCGGAGTTGGATGCCATGAAGGAAAAACAGAAATAAGTAGTAGAAGATCTTACACTTGGAGTATTCTATCCTAAATGTAGGAAGAAGCATCCACTTAAGGAGTTCCCGTTGGACAAAGCAGAGGTATGTAGGATATGTGAACTCGAGCATGAAACTAAGGAGTGTCCTTCATTACCTAAGGTTAAACCAGTCCTGCAGGCATCTATTCCTGATGTAGATCCAGCATACTTTATGGCATAGAAGAAACCATGGCAGCCTAGAAACCAAGGTATGAATCTAGATCCAACATTTTTTCTGCATAATATGAATGCAATGAACAACATGCATAATATGAATACACAATTCCCTTCACATTATTCCAACATCCAGTGGCATCCATCTCAGAACCCAATGCAAAATCCTAATTCATGGACACCATGGCCACAGTAGTCAAGCCAAGCTCCTTGGAATCCCAACTGGAGAAACTCTTACCAAGGAAATAACTTTCCCCATGACCATACTCAGTATCAACAATACCCTCCTCAACAGTATCAGCATCAGCAGTATCAGCAACCACAGCTCCCTTTCCAGAACAATTCCGCACCTATGAATGCACCACTTCGACCAAAGCTACCTGCACAACCTAACCCGAACCCAAACAATAAAGCAGTCCATCAATTTGAGACTGCCAACATGCCTGCTTATTCCATTACTCAGATTCCCTGCAATGATATACAATTACGATCAGGGAGGGTACTGGAGCCTATTATCACTAAGGATGTGTCATCCCCAGTGATTGGAACTGAAGTAAGTCAGCACTATCCAGCAAGCCCCATTATTGAGGATGTTGATACTCCTACTAAAGCAGCAGCTGAAACTCGGGAAGCAACACACGATTTGTCACAGCCTACACAGTTAAATAGAGAACCACCATATCCCGAACGATTATAGCTGCAAAAGACAGTGGAATAGCCCCGAATTGATCTCATGGGAGAGTTGAAAATTTTATATGTTAAAATTCCACTGTTACAGGTCCTTCATGATGTGCCTATTTATGCTAAGACAGTTAAAGATTTGTGTGTTAAGAAACCAGGAAGAAGGCCCAGGGATCCTCCCACTATCCACGTGCTGGGAAAACTTTCAGAATTAATAATGGAAAAGGCCCTTGTGGCGAAGTATGATGACCCTGGGAACCCGACTGTTACAGTGCACATAGGGAACACACAGATTCCAAATGTCTTGGTGGATTTGGGCGCAACTATTAATGTTATGACCATAGAGACTGTGAAGAAATTGGGACTCACTAATCTGCGGCCAACCCCTACTGTTTTGGAACTTGCTGATAGATCAATGATCAAGCCTGAAGGAATTCTAGATGACCTTGTAATCTCAGTGGATTCATGGGAATACCCTGCATAATTTTTGGTGTTACAGCCAAAATCTCAGTTGGGGGGACACCCACTGATCCTAGGAAGACCATGGTTGGCCACAGCTGATGCGTGTATCAGTTGTCGGTCAAGTTCTATGACCATTTCAGACGGGACTGAGATCAAGAATCTAACCCTGTACCCTCCAGCTCGACCAAGCACGGAAGTTGATACTCCATTATGAGCATATTTGGAGGAGGAAGAGGGTGTTCAGCCACTATTAACCATAGGGAGAGCCTTGACATTTAAAGATGAAACAGAGGATGATTCCATTAATAGTTTCATCAGTGAGCCCACGTCAGTCAATAAGAATGTTTATCAGATCTTGGACAGTACCTTAGCTGCAACAGAACATGAAAATATTACAGAAGAAACTCTGATCGGTGATGACAATGTAATTCCAATACTTAAGGATTCAAAGAGTGTTCCAATGGAAATTGAGCCAGGAAAAACATTGAATATGAATCCTAATCTGGCACCTAGTGAGCTGGAACAACTAGTCACTCTGCTGAAACAGCGTAGGCGAGCTTTTGCTAGGGAGTACACAGACATGAAAGGAATTCCCTCTCATCTGTGCACTCATCACATCTATATTAAAAGCGACTCCAGGCCAGTATGCCAACCCCAATGAAGGATGAACCCAAACCTAAGAGACATAGTGAAAGAGGAATTCCAGAAACTGTTGGAAGCTAGATTCATATATCCAATTTCAGACAGTGAG
This sequence comes from Larix kaempferi, assembly GCA_027924585.1. NCBI lineage: Eukaryota > Viridiplantae > Streptophyta > Pinopsida > Pinales > Pinaceae > Larix > Larix kaempferi. The sequence continues at coordinate 15,981,323 of BSBM01000378.1, forward strand.
TGGGTTTCTCCACTTGTGATCGTGCCAAAGAAGAATGGGAAATGGAGGGTCTGCGTGGATTACAGAGAATTGAACAAGGCAATGCAGAAAGACCATTTCCCCTTACCTTTCATCGATCAGGTCCTTGATACCTTGTCTGGGAAGGAGTATTTCTCTTTTCTGGATGGCTTTAGTGGCTATAACCAGATTCAGATTGCTCCAAAAGATTGGGACAAAACCACTTTAACTTGTCCCTGGGGAACCTTTGCATACTGAGTACTTCCTTTTGGGTTGTGCAATGCCCCAGCTGCATTTCAGAGAGCAGTGATTGGAATCTTTTCAGAAATGGTGAATGATTGCATGGAAATTTTTATGGATCACTTTACTCCATATGGTGACAGTTATGAAGAAGCACTGAAGAACTTAGAAAAGGTCCTGAAACGCTATGAACAGATCCAGCTCTCTTTGAGCACTGAAAAGTGCCACATGATGATGAGTGAAGGCATAGTGCTGGGGCACTTCATCTCTTTTGATGGTATCCAGGTGGATCCATCCAAAATCAAGGTAATTGAAAATATACCAACTCCTGGAACACAGAAGGATGTACGTAGCTTCCTGGGGTATGCTGGCTATTACAGAAGATTCATAGAAAAATTTTCCAAGCTAGCTTCTCCTTTGTTCACTCTGTTGATGAAGGATGCACAGTTTGTCTGGAATGATGCATGCCAAACAGTGTTTACTGAGCTAAAGAAAAGGTTGTCTACAACACCCATCTTGAGAGGACCCACTTGGGCTCTGCCTTTCCATATTTCTTCAGATGTTTCAGACACTGCCATTGGAGCAGTTTTAGGACAGTAGGAAGGTAATGCTCCTTATGCTATTTATTATATTAGTAAAAATCTTTCTCCTGCTGAACTGAATTATACTGTCACAAAAAAATAATTTATTGCCATTGTTTATGCCATCAATAAGTTTAGACATTATATTACTGGATATTCCACTTTTGTACACACTAATCATTCTGCTATCAAGTATTTAATGAATAAACCAATCATGAATGCTAGAGTTACTAGATGGTTGTTACTGTTACAAGAATTTGATATTACAATTATTGATAGACCAGGAAAGGAAAATGTTGTTGTAGATTTCTTATCTCGACTTACTAACAGTGATGACAATTTACCAGTCGAAGATTCCTTCCCTGACGAACATTTGTTTGCAGTATCAGCTCATTCCCCATGGTATGTAGGTATTGCTAACTTTTTGGCTGCATGTAAGCTTCCAGCACATCTATCAAAGAGAGAAAGAAGGAAGATCATACAACAGAGTGCTAGATAATGTTGGATTGATGGCCATCTTTTCTACACAGGGCTAGATTTAGAAATCAGAAGATGTGTTAGAGAAGATGAAATCTTCAGCATTCTTAAAGCTTTCCACGATGAGCCCTGTGGGGGAAATTTTGCTGACAAGAGGACAGGTCATAAAGTTTTGAGAATGGGCTATTTTTGGCCTACATTATTCAGGGATGCGAAGAAGTATGTTCAGGCATGTGATAGCTGCCAGAGGATGGGCTAGCCCAACAGATTAGATGAGATTCCTTTACAGCCATAGCTTGTGGTTAAAGCATTTGATAGGTGGGCTCTAGATTTTGTAGGGCCTATCAACCCTCCCTCAAAGTAGAAAGTTCATATCTTGGTTTGCACAGACTACATGACTAAATGGGTAGAAGTTGTAGCCTTGGTGAAGGCCAATGATCAGGCTGTGATAGATTTCCTATATGAATAAATTTTCACTCGATTTGGAGTACCCAAGGAGATCATTACAAATGGTGGACCACAGTTTGTATCTCATAAGTTGGAAGCACTGTTGCAGAAATTTCATATCCATCACAGAATAACCTCACCATATCATCCACAGGCCAATGGGCAGGTGGAGATCACAAACAAGGTTATTGAGGCTATTTTGACAAAAACAGTGAAGAGCCATGATCAGGATTGGGCTGAAAGACTTCCAGAAGCACTGTGGGCCTATCATACCACTTGGCGTAACACCACTGGTTTTTCTCCATATGAGCTAGTATACGGTAAGAACATTGTTTTCCCAATTGAATTTGAAATCAGGACTTTGAAAACAGCTGTTGAAGCAAATCTGGATTTATCAGAGGCTAAGAGGAATCGACTGAATCAGCTCAATGAATTGGATGAGAAGCACACAGCTGCAGTGCATCATACAGCTTTAATCCAACAACAACGCTCTAGATGGAATGATAGATTTATAAAGAAAAGAGTCTTCCAGGAAGGAGACTGGGCCCTGTTGTATGATTCACCGTTTAAAAGGGATTTTAAAGGAAAAATGCGCAACCATTGGTTGGGACCCTATCAGATAGATCAAGTATTTGATAATGGAACAGTCCGGTTGATCACCATTGATGAGAATAAAGTACCATTATTCGCAAATGGTCATCGACTACGATTGTATCACAGGCCGATCTCAAGGGAGGCTTTTATTTCACAAGTTGCAGCTGATCCAGAGTATCAATTAACGTCAGGACAGGGATTTTTAAACCCTGTGAATTCCTAAAAGTTGCAGTTTCCATACATATTTTTGTACATAAATAATTGGTTTTTCTTTCATTCTGTATTTTATCTATTTTTAATTTTTCTTGCACTTGATCGGTTTGTTTTAAAGAACTGTGTGCAGGAACGTATTGGAGGAGTAGCAGCCGTGACTGGGCCAGACGACTATAGACACCCCATATTTGTTCCTAATCTAATAAAGCTCTTTGAAGAAGATGGATATTTCATCGTCTTTCACAGACAAAATTTGCTTATACTACAGTTGGACGCAGCTGTGACTCTGCCACAATTGCCCATTTTGCCAATTTCGCAGCTGCAACTCCACCACAATTGCCCATTCTGCCAATTTCGTAGCTGTGACTCCGCCACATTTTCCTATTCTGCTAAATTTTGCAGCTGCAACTCCGCCACATTTGTCCGTTCTGCCAAAATTCGTAGCTGCAACTCCGCCACTTTTGCTCATTTGGACAAATCCCACAGCTGCGACTCCACTACTTCTGCTTATCTTTCTAAGTTGGCAGCTGCTACTTCGCCATTTCTGTCTCATTTTTACTCCTTCCCAGCAGCTGAGACTCTGCTACTTTTTTCCATCTCGCTAAATATAGTAGTTGAGACTCTGCTACCTTTGTCCGTTCTGCTAAATCTAGCACCACGGCTCCATTCCTTCCACTTCATTATCGCTCCTTCCGTACAGCTGCAACTCTGCCATTTTTCGTTTATTTTGCTAGATTTAGCAGCTAATACTCCTCCAGTTTGTCTGCTATTCGATTAATGATGCCAATAACGATGTGACTAGGCATCAGTTTTGGCGCTTGCTCCACACGGTCCAACTAGGATCCACCACAAAGGAAATTTCGGCTATCTTGAGTAGCTGTCAGCCTAGGTGGCAAGGGCCACGTACTTCAGCACATGTGCATTTACACCCTCTAGGACAACGGCTGGCCGCAATGATTAATTCATCGCTCAAACTCATAAACGCAAGGTACGGGTCCTATCTTTTACATGATTTGGCAGAGAATTAATACGGTAATAACGATTATGTCCTGTCATAACCCTCTATTAATGAACCCATTCGAATCACACTTTAAAGATTAAGTTAAAGGCCATAATTGTGATTATTCTTTTTTCGTCACCTTACCCGATTTTGCACCTATTACTCCTATCTGCCATCCTCGTCGCTTCCATAGAACGTTCATACTATCATAGACTAGCCTGAAACATGATTCTTGAACCCCAACGACCCTTTGCATGTTAGTAAGCTACAACTCTCCACTTCTAAACCAGAAATTGTTGAGGTCTGAACCTTGAGGAGAGGTTAAAATGGGAAATCCAGTCAGACACGAACTTGTGAATACAGACGCTATGCGTGCCAATGCACAAGTTCTCAATATTTTCATAGAAGCAGGTTGGATGGCATATTTCAAACGGTTGAATGGTTTTCACACAGAAACCACATTGCAATTCGCCCTCATCCTGACTGATACTCATGCTGAGGTCAGAGGACTGCGCGTGGATGTTACAGAAGAAATCATAGCTGAGGTTACTGGTTTTCCCATGGTGGGAAACAATTCATTTGGGCAGAAAGTACATAATGCGAATGCAGTGAGGGAATTTCTGTCAGTAGGAAAACAGGTCATTCCAAAGCTCTGTGTGTTAACACCCAAAAAGTGTTCGCTACCTCATCTACCTCATTACATGGATCATTTGTCCATTTTCCTACCATATTTCCCTTAAAAACCCTAAAAGTCCCTCTAAAAAGCCTCCAAAAGGCCACAAAACCATCAAAAAAGCCTCAAAAAGGCTAAAAAACCCCTTTTCCTCCAAAAATATCCAAAATTCCTCTAAAATAGCAAAATCCCTCTAAAAAGGGAATATAAAATATAAAATAATGAGGAAAAAGAGAAAAAAACCCTATACAGTTGCCCTAAACCATATGGTTCCCAAGACCATGGGCCAACACTCCACCACCAAAAAACTATAAATAGGTGATGGAGATCCCACATTCCACATCCACAATCAAGTATACCCTTACTCTGCCAAAATCTCTCTTGAAACCCTAGCTCACCATTGAGCCATTTTCACCTTGAGAGCCCCTTTTGGCCCATTTCCACCATTGGAGAAAGAAAAGGAGCACATTGGAGCTTGGAGCAACCCTCTTGGACATTGCAAGAGTTTCATCAACCTCCACATTGGAGGTAATATCAATACAAAAACCATTACTTATCTTTTGTTCTTTATGTTTCATGCATGTGTTTTAGACTAGTTTACATTTCTGTTTTAGCTTAATAATTTACATTTACTGAACTGCTACTAAGGAGTCCATTCTCCTTAGTAGGTGCTCATTTGCATAAGCTAGGGGTAAAACCCTAGCTACAGTTTTGGCGACTCCCCTAAGTTTGAATTTCTGGTTACAATTTTTAAATCTTTTTTCTGTTCGGCTGTCCCTTTCGGCCGCCGTATACCGCATTTTTTCTCCCAACAGTCACGTCCCGACCGCATCTTTCAGGCACTTACCTACGACCTAACCGCGGCTCTCAGACTGTTTCCGGCGACCTGCCGGCCGCTTTCAGTCTGTTACCTGTGATTCGGCCGCGGCTATTAGCTTGTTTGATCTAGTCTAACTGCGGCTATTTCCCTATTTTCGGCGTCCCGCCTGCGGCTTTCGGCCAGTTTCCCGCAACCCGCCAGCGCCTTTCGGCGTCTTTTTTGCGTCCCGCCTGTGGCTTTCAGCCAGTTTCCCGCAACCCGCCGATGCCTTTCGACGTCTTTCCTGCGTCCCGCCTGCGGCTTTCGGCCAGTCTCCCGCAACCCGCCGGTGACTTTCAGCCCCTTTGCTGCATCCCGACTGCGTTTGTCTACCCAAAACCTGCGTCCTGTCCGCGCCTGTTTCCCTCAAACCCGCGGTCCGACTGCTCAGTTTCTCCACAAACCCGCGGTCTGATTTCTGCATTTTTTACAGTTTTGAACCTAGAACTTTGCTGCACTATTTTCTGCACCAGCACAGCCCTCTGTCCTACTGCAGCCACCCTTCCTTACAGCATTTTTCTGCAGTTTTTATTTCTGTTTCATTTACAGAATCGTTTTTACATTTTCAGCACTTTACATTGGAAAAAGAAAATTGTGCATTTTAAAAGTTCATTTCTATATTGTTATTTCTAGATAGAAAGTTGCCCTCCCTAGTGGCACTTTCTACTTGGGTTCATCATCATCTCACGAGCACACACTCTGTCACATAATTCAAGTGAGCCTTAAATAACTATCTAACTCAACCAATATTCTAACCCCACTTGGGGAACACAAAAGAATCTTTGTATTTAAGTAGGATCGGGGGGATAGGCTTCCAATAACACCCCTCGGTTACTCACACTTGAGTCATAGTTATTGTCCAAATAGGGAACCAAAATCCCCTAGTACTTTTTGGCATGGTCACAACCAGTTTACCAGAGGGCCTCTCCCCTAGGAGGGTTGAAGTCGCGAGACTGGTTCCAGAGGCCTGAGTGGAATACCGCACTCCATTCAGTGACCGAAGGGCTACCTTTCACATTTCTCGGGACCAAACAACAGATTCACCTTTCTGGACGTGTCATGAACGGGGTATCTTAGTTGCCATTCTTCTAGGATTGACTACCCAGTGTCCCTCCCGGTAGGGGGACATCTTAGCCACTTGGATTTCCTATTCATATTGTTTGACTTGGATTTCATCACCTTGCAGAGGATATGTCTAGTTGAGTCAGAATACTTTTTAGTTAGGTGTTTACATGCTCCCTTACCTCCCTTTGGTCTAGTGAGTTCACCATTTTTTATTTTTAGGAAACCTGCTGCTTGTTCGTATTCTGACCATTTTGTTGGTACTCCACCTATTGTAGCACAGTTGTTACAGTGGGTGTTTTGAGTTGGTTGTTGGCCTGAGTGCCTTGTTTTTTGAGCTCTCCTTCTGCACACTCGGTTGCATTAGGGTTTTTGAGCTGTTTTTTACTCACCTCAACCCACAGAGTTTCGACACCATCTGTCACCATTGAGTCCCCAAGACATTCTCGACGCCTCAGGGGCGAGCCCCCACAGCACGGTTCACTTGAAACCACACGTCATCGCCACAGATCATCATCACTTGATACCACTTATCACAGATCATCATCACTTGATACCACTTATCACAGATCTAGAGCCTTGTCACTTGACTCCACTCGTCAACGGCATAGGACTCTGTCACCAGACATTGACGCCCCTTACTTTACCTCCGATTCTGAAGAAGAGTCTGAGAACCCTATTCACACTACCCCTACTAGCCCCATGGCTGGCGCGACTTCCACTCCTTTCGCTGTAGGGACCATTGGTGGCACATCCACCACTACACCAGTTACCACACCTGCTCTGGGAATGCCCTCGATGGGGGCCACATCCACCATCCCGGTCACCATTCCCATTACCGTAGCTGGCATACATACCACCACTCCACCAGTGACTCACACTACCCATGGTGGTGCAGGCCCATCCTATACTACCTTAGTTCCCCCACTTGGGGGCAACATTCCCAACCCTACCCCTCTACTTGGGGGCATGGGCCCCAACTTGGTCCAACCCACTCCTGTGTCACATCTGTCTTCCAGTCTGCCATTCATGGCTAGCCTCAACCTACCTAACCTAGCCAAACTGACCAACGACCCTATCCGAAACGACCCAGCATGGCCTCACATGCCTACCAAGCTCCCCTCTGATATTCCTAAATTCAAGGGCAAGGCGGGTGAGGACCCACAAAACCATATCATGTCCTTCCATCTATGGTGTTCCTCCAACTCCATAGTGGATGACTCTATTCGCCTCCGTCTGTTACAGTGCACCTTCACTCGCTCTGCAGCCAAGTGGTATATAGAGCAACCCCATGGGACCCATGCCACCTTTACTTCCCTTGCCTTGACCTTCCTGCAGTTCTTCCAGTTACATGTCCGCTATGACGCGGGCGTTGAGATTCTCCTATCTTGCAGACAAAACATGGCTACCCACATCATGGAACACATTCATGAGTGGCGTAGATGTCGTAGTTTATGCAAGATCAAATTAGACGACCGTATCTTCGTAGATTGGTTCCTCAAGTCCCTTCTTCCTGTTATTGCTAAGGATGTAGCTTCCGAAAGACCCCAGTCTGAAGAAGAGCCCATCCTTAAGGCACAGCAGTTCGACCTTATTTACGCCTAGTCGGGTTATCTCTATACCATTATCCCTGACGCCCCTCACGGCGAGTCCTCCCATCACGATGCGCCGGGGGCATCCCACGCTGCAGACGGCATCGTTGGTCATGTTTCTTCGCATCCCCAACCATTTTCCATAGCACGACCTACCCCAGGCCCGGACCTTTCATGGGCCACCTCACAGTCTGGGGCCACCAGCTCATATGATTCTATGACACATCACCATCACTCCCATGGAACCACCTGTCCCCCTCAGTGCTTCGGTCATGTGCCCCCTGCTTATAACCCCCCAGTCGCACCTCAGCCCTATTACCACTAGCAGGCTGCACCAGCTCCTGCGCCTTCTCAGGCCCAACCCGCTTATTACCACAGGCAGCCCCTGTGGCAAACCCACAACTTGCTCCACAGACATATCAGCAGCCTCCTCAAGGTCCCGCACCTGCGTAGCCTCCACCTACATATCACCCACCGCAGCCTGCTCCTGCACCTGCACAACCTCAAAACCCACCTGCTGCTCAAGGGCAAGTTTACGCCCAAAACAACCCGCAGCAAAACCAGAACAACCAACGCAACCAGGGCCAACAAAATCACGGCAAGGGCCGTAATTGTGGGAACAACCAACCTACAGACCAAGGTGGTCAACCAGCTAATCCCCCAGACAACAACAACGCGGACCTCGCTAACCAAAACCCTGATCGCCCACCCAAGCAGGCTAAAAACCCTAATTTGAGAATGAACCATCCTTGTTCTATCTGCGGGGTCTATGGCCACTACACACATACTTGCCCACATTTGGAGCAAGCTCGGCAACTTTGGGTTGATGATGCCCATCGCCAAGGACATGCAACTCCTCAAGCGCAGCCCAACCCCCCACAACCTCAGCAGCCGCCTTTGGTGCTGCAAAACCCCTTACCAACCCAAGGCGTGGTGAACACTCAGCCGTTGGCCCCCCCTCAAGCCAACATGCAACCCCAACAACAACAGATCACATACGCCGCTCCTGATCAACCCATGTTTGACTCAGGTACCCACCATTTGTTGATGATGTCTTCCGCTGATGTCAACCTTCAGACTCGCCAGAACCAATATGGCTCCACCTCTGAAGCCCCTCCCACTGATAAAACCACTAACGCTCATCCCACTGATCAAGCGTTACGTATCCCTCCCCCTCCGGTAGATGGCGCTTCCAAAGCAACTCGTTTCCCACTTCGCCGTATCAACAACAACCCCAATGCGTGCGCTGCGTCAAACTACAACATTGTAGACGACCTAGCCCAATCTCCCGCAGCCATGTCTGCGTTAGAAGTCTTGAAGAACTTCCCTTCCCAGCGCAAGACTTTACTCTCAGCCATTGGGGCTATTGACCCAAATGATTCAAATTTTATGGCATTTGATTTGGACCAGTCCGACCCACGCCTGCCTTCCACCTTAGCATTCCAAGTTTCTGTTTCCGTTCGGAATCTTGTCATCCATCTATGCATCATCGATGAGGGTGCCTCCACATGCATTATGTCTACATTCGTATGGCAGAAGTTGGGATCCCCTACCGTCCAGCAGTCCACCACTGCGTTACGCACCTACGACGGTCGTTTGGCTCAGCCCCAAGGTCTCCTAGCCAATGTCCCTGTCCAGTTAGGTGGTAAAACCATCCTCATCGATATCGAGGTCATCAACGCCCAACTTGATTACAACCTCTTACTCAGTCGCAGCTACATGTATGCTATGCGGGCGGTCACTTCCTCTGTCTTTCGTACCATGATGTTCCCCCATAATGGATGCATGGTTAAGATCGACCAACTTACTTACTATGATCCAAATGCTCCCGCTGCACCCGAAAATGTTCTCCCCATGGTGGAACAACCGGTCAGTAGTGCTGCTACCTCATTTATTTCCTCTTTGGGACCTGGAGTTTACTCAGACCCGCCGATGACGTCCACCTTCCAATCCATTCCTCCCCCGTCATCTACGCCCGAAGTGTCTGACTTATGTACCCTCTCCCACGATAACCAAACAACTACCAATCAGCCACCCTTGTTGCCTAAACCAGCACTGGTAACTAGCCACATTGGTGTTACACCTATCCATACAATCCCCTTCCTAGTCCCCCCATCGGGAGTAGTAAGCGCCCCGGTTATGGCTACCCTTAGCCTCCCTGGGCTAACCTTGGGATTACCCGTCTGGTATCTTTCGCCTCCCGTTCCCCCGCCGACACCAAGCGTCGTCCTCCAACCGGTGCAACCCATGGCTACTACCACTCAGCCATCCCCCGGTGTCTCTACCCCTTCGTCCTCCATGACTCCTCCCCCTACTCCCAAACCCACTGGGGACATAGGTCCCCAACCTTACACTGCTGTACCACCTCCCAAGACAGTCAAAAACCCCCCAGTATTTCGTGCTCCTCCCAAATTCTCATTGTGCGACGCGTTAGGCCATGCGACTCATCAGTGTCCACAGTTACCAGCATTACAGAAGCACATGCAGATGCTCGACGACGACCCCAACATCCCGGTTGTCGAGCTAAACCCCACCCCCAAGCCTAAAGATAAATCCCTGCATACCAACCACCCCTGTGCTATATGCGGTGTTTACGGGCACTACTCACATCATTGTCCCGATCTCCTAGATTACAGAGCGGCTCTCTATGAGATGAACAATCTGGATCTTGAGACGGCACCAACCACTATTGAGGAGATTCACCCCCTGATCTCACCCCCATCCGGGGAAGTCAACACCATTTACATGATCTCTTCCACTACCATTCCCATGTCAACCGATTTGACGACCCAAACTTTCCGTACTGATGAGGAGATTCTTGAGGCACTCACTGCCCCGGAGTATCCCTGGGATGACATGCACCATCATTCGTATTTCCTCCCAGAAGCATCTTCCTCTAGCACCGCTACCCAATTTGCGGTTGAATCCAAAGACTTCCTTCCCACCAAGGTCGACTGGTTCAAGGACCCTATTCCTACTCCTGACGCCTTTGAGGAGGGTAACATGGCAAACATCTCACCTGTCATCCAAATCGATATCGCTGCCCCAGGACGTGCCCCTGAACTCATCACTTTAGGAGCCTTCTGCAGTAAAAAAGAGATTGAGGACTACATAAACCTTTTCAGAGAATTCCATGATGTCTTTGCCTGGTCCTATATCGAAGTGCCCGGTCTTGACCCCACCATCATAGAGCACCACCTTGACACCTCTGAGTTAAGGGGCATAATAGATTCCCTCAACCCTGGGATAGGGGGCATGATCAATCATTTTGAACCTTCCCCATCACATCTATCTCAGCACGTCAATGAACCCATTGTTCAAGCCCACACATATGTGATCCATAATCACAAACCCCATGCACATAGCATGGGGGCAAGTCATTAACCCTGCTCACTTTTTCACACTTGTGATCTCAACCATTTTTTAGATCACATATCACTTGTAGATTTGATTTGATTTGATACACCTAGTATTCTTCCCCCACTGGTCATCATTTCTCCCCACCACTGCATCCTTGGCTTGGTGGGCTCACCTTTATTTGCAACCATTTTTTAACCTATTTAGTTCCTTTGACCATTCCGGAGTCCTTATGACCTCCGTTTTTCGCACCATTTGCACTGTCGGATTCATTTTTCCGAGCTGGTGATGATGCTTGAGATCATTTCTCACTCTCACCCCCATTTTTTTTGGGTCTTTTTCCAAAACACCCCCAGTCACCTCAGTTTGCATGCCACATTGGCCGTTACTCATTTTTGACACTCTTTATATCGCCGGATTCATTTTTTCGAGCTCGTGATGATGCTTGAGATCATTTCTCGCTCTCACCTGGTACAGTTTCACCATTGTGTCCCAACACCTTGCTGCCTCGGTTGGGGTGCCACATCGGCCGCCATCGGATTGTTCCACACATTTACATGAGCCATCCACTCCTGTCATACTGCAAATGTTTCATTATTTTGCCACCATTTCATTCACCCCGCAAGGAGGCCCATCAGTGTTCCCCCCCACCCTTGTTCTTGGTCATCACACATGTTCCTCGATTGAACACTTCCTCTTTGCCTGGCCATTCCTTTTGTTCGGTATAATTTTATCCCTTTTTCGGGCCGGACAAGTCCTTTACGAAAAAGGCACTTAGGGAGTTTCTGTTAAGCTCTTTTCTGACTCCTAAAACAATGAAAAGATCGCCGAGAAATCTTGCTTCCTTTCATGCTCGTTAAAGTACCTGAAAGGGCGTCTATCTGGTATAAGTTTAACCCTTTTTAGGACCTGGTAGACTAATTACGAAAAAAGAATACTCTAGTCACACCGGCTAGAAGAGTTCTTCATTGTATCCTTTTATGCTTCTTTGGACCTTGGAGACTAAATATACGAAAAAGCAACCCCCTGGAGTCTTCTTATTTGCTTTCAGACTCTCTAAATTTGAAAGCAACCACGAGCACAAACTGTCCTGGGCTCGTAAAATCCACACGATAGTACCATTCCATTACTTTAGAGTCTTCTTATCGCTTTCAGACTCCTTAAAATTGAAAGCAACCACGAGCATGAACTGTCCTGGGCTCGTTTCAATCCATATGACAGTGCCATTTTACACACACTTCTTCTAAGTTCATTAACCCATGAAGAAGTCATCCCGTGCCTCCAGGCACTATGATCGATCATCTCGGTAGCACCCCCAATCAGGTCGCCTTTGTTCATAGTATTATGCAGTCTCCTACCATTTTACCCCAGCTTGAGTCTCCCTAAGCCCAGTCACCATCCCAGATCCAATACAGCTATGATCCCTTTCCCCTCAGTCAATTTCATATGCTGCCCGATGAATCCCATTATCATACTCTGAACAAAGGAAGTTTGAGTCCACACACTTTACTTGCCCGGTTGTCCCCCCAGTTTGGAAGTCCTACCATCAGTACTACCACATTTCGGTTCTCCACCTCACGCTCCTGTCAAGGAAACATCATTGCCTTGGTAGTTGCAGGTCTCCCTCTGTCGACGACAGCTCCTCTATTCCAGAGGATAGGCCCAGAGGTCCCTGCGCCTTGGACCCATCACCATCTGTGATGAGTGCCTACGGACCATTTTGAGAGGAGTCATCATTGCCTCTCCGAATGGTTGTTTCTCACATGCTCAACTTCAGCACCTTGATCGCATCGTTGAGAATCGCGCAGGATTTATATACCTACCATTATTTGTCGAAGACCCCGGATTTCACCCGACTCTAGCACATTGGTGAGTCACTTCGGAACTCCCAGTTATATGTTCCCGTGGATGTCCGGGCTGCGCTGGCGATTGTATTCGGAAGCCAGCCAATTATATGCTTCCTTGAGTACCCAGTTCAGTTCCAGATCAGTTCCAGTTCAGTGTACCATTGCGAGTGTACCCCTTATCACTCTGATCCAGCAGCTCATCAGTTCCTTTGGTACCACACTCAGTAGCACTGTTGATTGTTCCAGTGTATCCGTTGTTTAGCTCAGACATGTTCAGCCCAGCAGTATGTCCCAGATTGTGTGTCCCCTCTGGACACTTATGATGTACACAGTGGTTCTCTATGTATCTTACAGGTCCATCTTTTCGGGCCTCACAGTTCTTTTTATGTATCTTGATATGAGCATGGGTATGCCCACCTCGTCCATATATTGAGATTATTCCTCAGTCAGTATTTGAGGTCATGTATATGTCAGGTCCCCATTTTTTGGACCCCATTGTTATTATTATGTTATATCCTGATAGGAGCATGGGAATGCCCGCCTCGTCCATATGATCAGATGATTCCTCATCCATTTTTGAGCTTATGTACTTTTAGTTCTTGCGGTTTGTTCGGGATCGTTGTTCCGGGCTTCAGTTTGTTTCTTCTCTTCTCTCCATACCCCAGGAAAATCATATATGACTTATGATGTCCATCGGCCATACGATGAGCTCCTGCCCTCGCACATCAGGGGGCAATCTGTTAACACCCAAAAATTGTTCACTACCTCATCTACCTCATTACATGGCTCATTTGTCCATTTTCCTACCATATTTCCCTTAAAAACCCTAAAAGGCCCACTAAAAAGCCTCCAAAAGGCCTAAAATGCCTCCAAAAGGCCACAAAACCATCAAAAAAGCCTCAAAAGGCTAAAAAACCCCTTTTTCCTCCAAAAAGATCCAAAATTCCCCTAAAATAGCAAAATCCCTCTAAAAAGGGAATAAAAAATATAAAATAATGAGGAAAAAGAGAAAAAAACCCTATACAGCTGCCCTAAACCATATGGTTCCCAAAACCATGGGCCAACACTCCACCACCAAAAAACTATAAATTGGTGATGGAGATCCCACATTCCACATCCACAATCAAGTATACCCTTACTCTGCCAAAATCTCTCTTGAAACCCTAGCTCACCATTGAGCCATTTTCACCTTGAGAGCCCCTTTTGGCCCATTTCCACCATTGGAGAAAGAGAAGGAGCACATTGGAGCTTGGAGCAACCCTCTTGGACATTGCAAGAGCTTCATCAACCTCCACATTGGAGGTAATATCAATACAAAAACCATTACTTATCTTTTGTTCTTTATGTTTCATGCATGTGTTTTAGACTAGTTTACATTTCTGTTTTAGCTTAATAATTTACATTTACTGAACTGCTACTAAGGAGTCCATTCTCCTTAGTAGGTGCTCATTTGCACAAGCTAGGGGTAAAACCCTAGCTACACTGTGGGTTAGAACTGGCATCCTTGCCACCACCGTGGAATCAAGTGGCAATATTTGTGAAGAGATATATTTCTTGTGGAGGTAAGTACCAAGTTGTTTCCTTCTCTGAACTTCCCTTATTGTCTCATTTACACCATGGTAATTTAGTTATTATACCATTCTACCTGCTTAAAGCCCTACAAACCATGGCTAGATATGCAAGAACTACCCAACACCCAGTTTCCTCCCTTACTAATCATGGTTTAATAAAGTTACTGGTCCTAAGAGCCATTGCACTTCATAATTTAACTTGGGAGCAATTTTTGGCTGGAGATGCGCCAATCAGACAACCTGTATTAGAAGTGGGGGGTGCTGGTGATGATAGTGAGGACTGGAGTTCCTCAAATCCAGTTGGGGGGGATGCTGGAGTAGCAGAAATCCAGGCCAATGACGAAGGGGAAGTAGATAAAGGGGAGGCTGGAGTAGCAGAAAACCCTACAATTGGAGAAAGTATGATGGAAACCCTGGAGCAGGAGGTAGAAAAATTGGAATCTGTAATTGCATAGGAAAATACTCAATTAAAAGAAGCTGAAACTAGAGCAATTGTTGAAGCTGCAACAGTTGAAGCTGCAATTATAGAAGTGGGGATTCAGAAGGAAGGATATCGGCCAGAAACAGTAGAAGAAGGGACTGTGGAAGTCTTGGAAGTGGAGTCCTCTTCAGAAATAAGGGGCACCATTATTGAAGAAGAAGAAACCAAGGTGAACACCCCTTGTGTCAAAGAAACGAAGAATAGAATCAAGAAATAGGGGTCACACACCCATGGCAGCAAAGAGGAAGAAGAGTCGGACTGTTAAAGCATCAGTAGCAGCAAGTGGTGAGGAACACTCAGTGGGATTATGAGGAAAAGAAGAACTCGGTCAGCAACAGTAGCAGAAGCAGCTGTGATAGCAGCAGCTGCGACAGTGGCATCAGCAGAGGTAACTGCAATAGCAGCAGAAGTAACTGCAATAGTAGCAAAATTAACAGGGACAACAGAAGAAACTGATACAGTGGATGCAATTGGGGGTAACAGTGGAACAACCCTATCAGAAATGATAGGAGCAGCTAAAGGGAATAGGGGGTCACCTGCGTTAGAAGAAGCACATACAATAGGGGTAGATATAGAGATTCCTATTTTGAAACCCAAATTGTCTACTGCTACATAGGAACCCTCTAGGGAAGAACCCCAAATCGAAAACCTCCTGTTTGAAAATGAATTATTAAAGGAGGAAGTGCAGACATTACTAAAGGAGTTGGAAAAATTTGGATACATTAGCAAATGTTGCAAATTTGCTGGAAAACCCATCTTTTGCATTTGAAAATGAGAAGTATGGGGAGACTGTTTGCCCAGAATGTGGAGATATATTTGCTTTAGCAAGACACAAAGTTGTTGTGTTGGGACTTGCATCCCAAAGTCATGTACAAATAAAGGAGGTGGAAGAAGGAATGCCAGGGATCGAATTGATAGAGGAGAATGAGCCAAGAATGGAAGAAATCCCTGATTTGAATTTAGGGGATGAAACGGTACAGTCCCAGCCATCAGGGGATATTGAGTTCCTTCAGGACCAATCTTATCAATCAGGAAAATATGATATAAACCAGAGACAATCTCAGCGGTTTAAAGAAATTGAGGAGGGGGTTGTTACACAAGAACCAGTACCCTTGAGAATGTTTAAATCTACAACTCAGATAGAAACATTGGATGTGGAGAATCAGAAGGGAAACACTGTTACACAAGAACCAGTGTTTCCAAAATCATTTGCTACAGTGGCAACACAAGCTGAGATGGCTGAGATTGAAATGAAAGACTTGGTTGCTGTTACACAAGAACCAGCAACCCTAAAAATACTGACTGAGACTGTAACACTGACTAAGGAAGCTGAGATGGATATGGATATGAAGAATGTCGTTACACAAGAACCAGCATCCATAGACCCCATGGCTGATACTGCACCATAGGCACAGACCATTGCAATCCCAATAGAAGATGAAGCTGTCACAGTGATGAGGCAAGACAAGGAAGTCATTCATCTAGATTTTGATGATGAAAAGGAGTTAGAAGACAGAAAGATTCAATGACTAGAGAAGAAAATTCCCTGGTTAATACTTGAACTGGCGAAATGGCTCAAGTGGATTGAATAATTTAGAGAAGGTATGGCCCTCTCCAGGAGAATAGGAATGTCATTAAGGGACTAAGAGAAAAATGGGCTGAGGAGCTATTCTTCTAGAAACTTCGGTGGGAGAAACTCCAAGAAAAACTAGAAGGTTTGAAGAAGCTTGAGTCCCTGCAGCAGGACAAAAACCAAATGTATAATCTTTCTATAGAATTGATGAGTTGCGAAGCTCCATCCCCCTCTTATCTTGTCTTCCTCTATGAGCAGACAACCTTATTTAAATTGAAGGCTCTCAAAGATGGAAAATCATTTGAGTTGGAAACAGCTGATCAATTTTTGGAGACTTTTCTGAAGAGTGACTTTGAGGATCAGCATTTGTTATGTGAGTAATATTTGCATGATAGGGCTTGCTATATTACCGTTCCATCTGACCCTTTACCTATTCTTTGGGATGTTCAGCTGAGGGCATTTTACTCCTTTGTCATTAACCATGTAAGATGGAAGGATGCCTTCCAAACCATCATCAGGAATGATGAGAATTCTACTCTCTGGATTAGGGAGGAACCTCAAAATCCACTAGCATTCATGGCCAATCATGCTAAATCCCTCAGGGTTCCTTCAATTGCTCAATATTTTGGTATCCTGCGATATAAACTCCTTACTACATGTTTCCCAATGATTCTTAATATGCAGCAGGATGCCTTGGAAGGCAGTGAATACAGATGGTTGTGCTCATCCTCATCTCTGAAGGAAATGGATCGATATGACTTCGAAAATTTCAGGCAATCCTTGACTAGGGTGCTTAGATATGTACAGTGCATGCAGAGGTGTGGCCCTTGGTGGATTGGTTTAAGATTTAAATTCCCCCTCATTTGGTTGCCTATAAGAAATTCTTATAGAACCAGTTATGCTCTAACATTAGAAGAAGAAGAGATTTGGTGGGAGCATTGGGTATACTGCTATGGGTTTGTCCCTCGAGGGGAGGCACCAGAATTTGCTTATAACATCACAAATCTCCACAGATTTCACTCAGATTCAGATTCAAACTAAGGGAGGTTGTTGCATGAGGACATGCAATTGGATTGTTGGGGGGAGATGTTGGGTCCAGGAAATACCCCTTTTTGGCTACCTCTATTACACCTTTTTGCCCTAATTCCATCCTGTTTTCATGAGCTATATCCATGTCTTTCCAGATCAATCTAAAACATTGATAGGTATAATGTGCTATTACTTTATTTGTTTTTATGCCTAAGATTGTTAAAGATTATGGATCTTAGTCCTTGGTTTATACTAATTTATGTGACTTCATTTAGCCAAGGTCTAAAAGCACAGGTGTATTAGCCCAGTAGTGCCAGTTGTGACTCTTCAAGCATCAGCTCCTCATATTCCAAGGGACAACGCATCGTCCACGCAAGCTGTAACAGATTTCCACTGTAACAGATCCTATTGAAGAAGAGCCTAGCTGCAACAAACAAGTGGCATTCCAACTGTCGAGTCTGTTGATCCAATTGCTATCGGGACAGCAACATCCTTCAGAATTAACAGCACTGTTCAACACGCTGTATCAGTTAGCTGTAACTGCGCAGCATGAAGATCATAGATATTCATTGCTATGTAATTTTCGTGGATATGAAACTGTCTTTCTTTTGTATAAATTCCAGAAGGCTCTCGTAGCCTGGGGTTGGACAATCATTACTTGTGTAAGCTATAGTAGAGCATTGAGACTCACAATCTTCCATTAATAATATGAGAGCAGAGTTCTTCACTTCTGTGTTTTAATTAGCTGTGACTGTCGGTGTCTCTGTTGGAAGGCCAGGGCCCTCCTTCTCACAGAGATAGCCGATTTAACTAGGTAGAATAGTTTAATTTCATTTATGTTGTGTGGTGTGGAATGTTGCAGACATTGCTGGTAGCTGTAACATAGATTAGCTTCTTTGCTGGTAGTTTACAATTGCATCTTGAATAGCTGTAGCAGAGTGGTGTGACAGTCGACTGTGTAGGATAATTTAATTAATTGCATGTGTGTTTTAATAAGCTGTGACAGTCAAGCTCTATCCCAATCAATTTGTAGTTATTTATGCTTTCTAGGACTTCCAGTAATCATCAGTAGAGTTCAAGCTTGTATTTCAATTCTGGTTGTTGTTGTATCTTTAATTGCATACATAGATTAGACAGATAATGATAGAGTTACAGTAGTCACTGGATGGATCATTTTGGTAAAGGTTGAATGATGTAGTTTGATGATCATAAGGATTTAACTTCGTGCAAAAGCAATCTAGTTTCATTTCATTATTAGATCATTAACTTTATGGATTGATTCTATAAGAAGGATTGTTTCAATTGGGATTTGTAGATGTGTGAATTAGATTAGTTTGCTTAGGGAATGAGCTGGCTGAGCATCTAAGTAGGATCATTACTTACATTCATTAATCAACTGCTTAATCTGTTTATGCATAGACTGTGCTTATTACCCTTTAAATAAAAGACCTTCCTGGGTTTGACAATTTATATTGATCATTATCTGTGTTAGCTTTAATTAACTGACATATAGAGTTCCCAACACTCTTCTTTCTCCTCCCATCCATAAGACATATGTGCTCAATATATAGTCCTCTCAAAGGTAAGTGAAAGGACAGATCGAGATGTTACTTGGGAAGATGGAGAGCCAAAGGTCACCCAATGACCACTTTTTGGGAGTAAAAAGTAATAAACTAGTGATTTTTACCATTTTACTTGATACCCGCGGGCTATAGTGATGCAACTCGTGGATACACTTGATATAGTGATGCAACAAGCGGTTCAGAGGAAAAATGAGGAAATAGTATGTCTTAAGGATACAAAGTGGGCCTGAGTCAGTGAAATGGATCCTACAGGCCAAAGAATGCTGATGCTCACAAGGTGGAAGATTACGTTGTAACAGATTCCCCCTAATGTGTGAGGTCAGAGACTGATGCTACGATGGCCGAAATACATTATAACACTCAGAAGTGGAGTGATGGAGACACAAGTGGAAAGAGCAGCTCACTCGTCATAATACAATAGTATCCCTGAATATATATTGGTAGTACAACAATCTGATACAATGGCCATGAATAGGCAATACATAATGGATATATGTCATAAGTGATCATAGCCATGATCCCTCTACAGTAAGATATGGTCTCCTGTTGGAAAGGAAACAACTGGTGCAAACGGGAGGTACAAACTGCTGATGTCTGAGAGGTGATATCTCATATGTAAAGTCAGAGTCATAAGTAGCATACTGAATGCCACTATCGCCTGGGATCTTCTACACAAGTCTTCGACGGTGCAAGTCCCATCAAGTGAATAAAGGAGTTGGGGAGGAACCTGATGTGACATCAACTAATTACTAGTCAATGATGTATACCGTTAATAGACGTGAGATAACCCACCAATAATGAAAATGGGCATCAAGGCATAGAGCACAATCATCGAAGTGTGAATAAATGAGTTGAATTCGAACACTAGGATGAATCCATCGATCAAGGGACATTAATGTATTCCCAAAACTGTCGATGGCGAGAGAACCTGCCACTAATGATTGCAAGCCTCAAGGTACTCAACCAAACTCTAAGCGTCAAGTCCCGGAATAAATGGGTTGAAGTCGATGGAATGAGACTCGCTGGAAGGAGGGCATTAAGGCATCCCCCATCAACCAGCAAGAGGTACCAGCTACGCTAAAAGATGTGGAAGAACTCAGGTGGAACGGACTGACTCAATAAGGATGACCGACATGCAATAGTCAAGAGATCTGAGGAGTGGCAGACACTGGTTTCAAGACTTCCTTTGAACAAGAGCATGAGCAGATGGATAGACTCAGGAAGCATAGACCTGACATAAACTGTGCAATGCAGGAGGCATTACAAAGGGCTCCATAATGACTGGAAGCTTAACCAATCGGTGGAGAAAACTGAGAAACAAGTACAACACCTAAGGTCAAACTATAGTCCCGACTCATAATGTACGGAGTGGAATGAATCCTCTGTTCAAAGGCGACACAACAGCTACCAACAAGAAGTAGTAACCATAATCCTGTCCGGATTTTTGGAATATTTGATTTCTTTTGGTCTTTTTCATATTTGGAAAAGCTTGAAAAAGAATAAAATTGCTTATAGTACAACAAGTGAGGGAACGAGTGTCAAATAGCGAGCAGACTAGTTCCAAGCAGTGGAACATACCTACGATCAATGCAAGAAAGCGCATGTAGGATGTGGACACTCGGGGGGGTGTTCCCTCAGGGTCAAAAGGTCATCAGATTGTGAAAGGAAAATATAAGCTCTGTAGGGCTCGACAGGGAAAAGTGCTCAGGAACCAGGCTAGCAACTGAATAAGCAGGAGTCGGCACAAGGCTCAAGGGGCAAGCAGGATGATGCAATGCAATCACAACATGATATAACTGAGGGGAGTCCTTAAGGGAGATGGCCAGCATAAGACAAAGTAGAGATGAGTCTTTATCGCAATGTCATGGTGTAACTACAAAGGACTCCGAATCCTGAGGACAAACAACGGCATGGGCACCGGAATGCACAAAGGGGTTCTAACTAGGGTACCCATGTTCGGAAAATCCCTGCCGCCTCATAACGACACTTCTATAACAGTGTGAAGGTTCCCTGTCGGTTACGAAGTGGGGTCGCACCTAGGGTTTATGAAAGTGGTCAAAAGGTCAAATGCATAATGCATGTGGAAATGGAATCTAACCTATATGCCAAGTGTGAAACGCACCTGTCGTAGTTGTGAAATGGTCTAGAATAGCTTTCGCTGAAGAAATCTGATTAAAAAATACTACTCCAAGACAGTATATTAGTCCATAACGACACCAAACGGTAAAAACTATAGACAAGTGGGTCCTGAAAATTATAAATAGTAATAAAAAATTACAATTTACAATTCATTTTTACTATTCACCCATTTGGAGTTTTGTGGTTAGTTTTCACCTGAAAGTTCAGTTGCCGATTCTGGGAGCTACAAGCGACCATTCATCGAACCATCTGGAGCAGGTTGGTAGTCTCATCCATACCTTTCATTTCAATGCTTTCATTTTAATTTTCAGCG
Source organism: Larix kaempferi (assembly GCA_027924585.1). Classification (NCBI taxonomy): domain Eukaryota; kingdom Viridiplantae; phylum Streptophyta; class Pinopsida; order Pinales; family Pinaceae; genus Larix; species Larix kaempferi. The sequence continues at coordinate 16,002,951 of BSBM01000378.1, forward strand.
GTGGAATTTTTTGTTTGGCCAAGCCCTAAATGGATTCGGTGATACCCGCAGGATATAGCTATGCAGGTCGCAGTAGGGAAAGATACTCGCAGTCAATGCACAGACTGACCGCGGGTACCCGCACCTGTATACAAACTAGCT